>JAPCYP010000023.1:3852492-5136656 GCA_035048595.1 Echinosophora koreensis
CTTTGATTTATTTTAACCCTGAATTTTGAAAGTTGAATTTGATCTGATCTCTAATGTTTCGGAAGAGTGTACTCTTCTTATCCAGATGACAAGTTGACAATAGCATATCACAGCAAGCGCCTTCAATAGCTTGGGGCTTTCCTCTTTGTCCTGAGCTATATTTCTGCCGAGTAATGTTATTTGTACACCTGGATTATGGACATCTGTGTGACACCTAGTTACTGGTGTACAAATTCTTGGTTAATTCAGTTCAGTGGATGGTTAACGATGAATTGTGAACCCTTATACTCATTAATCAAGTTCAACACACCATTAACCACGATTATGAACACTGAACCATCCACACAATTCGTCGTTCACAATCGTTGTTAATGGTGTGTTGGACTTGGTTAATGAGTATAAGGGTTCACAGTTCGTCGTTAACCATCCACTGAACTGAATTAACCAAGAATTTGTATACCATTAACCAGGTGTTGCACAAGTGTTCAGAATCCAGATGTACAAATAACATTACTCATTTCTGCTTTTCCAAATTATTGAGTACTGACCATGTTATTATCAGGTCTTCTGTTGTATTAGCTTATCAGTTTAAGGATATTTAACAATTCATTTTATGATCTCATAGATAACGTAAAATATCATTATTGCGATGGAGTTTCTACAGGCATCATTATTGCGATTACATATTAATTTGTGTATCATTATTTTTTGTTCTATAGTTTCATACTTCATATCAACTTAATTTGTCGAACATAGTATTAATTTGGTTTCTCGTGTTCGTAATTCTTATCTACTGTAAACATTTTAAATTCTTTGGGGATGACTTTCTATACGCGTATGAGAGATGACAATAATATGTAATGAATTGCTGATCACGAGCCTTATCCTGTCATCTTGTTAGTTAGTATGTTGCTTTGTTCTTTAGTGATAGTTACTCTGAAAAGCAGAGTTGCATAACACTTAACTGTGTAGACATGTCTGTCTCTCTCTTGTAGAGTCTGGTTATCTGTATATTTTTATCCAGTGAATAAATTGTGCAGTAATAGAATTGGGAGAATTGAGAGAGAGAGAGAAGATAGAAACTGAAGAAATGATTTGTGAATTTCATTATGAATGAAGAGAGAAGATAGAAACTGAAGAAATGATTTGTGAATTTCATTATGAATGAAGTGTACAGAATACAAGGTTTATATAGAGCCGTGATTAGCACAGCTTAGAGCTCAATAGCTCTGTAACTAACTCTCAACTGAATGCTGACTCAGCAGTTCAGTTGAGTTACAACCATCGTCCTATTGCTAGATCAGAACTAAGCTTATACTCTAACATGCAGGATACAAGATCTTGTGCTGGCTGCGGTTTGATGTTGCCATGCAAAACCATGAAGATTAAGGATTCAAGCTGTGCACCTCCATTTTATTGCAAACATTGTGCAAAGGTTGTGAAGAATGACTTAATTTTAATGCTTTCAATAGTTAATTTTATATCAGAATTTGATTTTCAAAATATTTTGATCTGTTCTTACAGTTACGGAAATCAAAACAATATTGTGGCATTTGCAAAAAGATTTGGCACCATTCAGATGGTGGGAATTGGGTGAGATTGTCTGTCTTATCAAATAGGTTTCTGTTCTTTTATTTAATTTATATTTGCTTCAGCAAACTCAAAATTTTGATATCTTCTGGGACTGAAATCTTTACATCAGGTATGCTGTGATGGCTGTAACGTTTGGGTGCATGCTGAGTGTGATAAAATTTCCAGCAAACTTTTCAAGGTGCTGTGTCATGGTTAATATGGCACTATTCTCTCTTTTTTTCTCCCTAGTTCAAGGTGATAGATGATAAATGACTAGTTTCTGGTTGCAGGATCTGGAAAATATAGATTACTATTGCCCAGATTGCAAGGGAAAATTCAATTGTAAATTACCAGCATCACAGACATACAAGTCGGAAATCAAGTATGTTGTAATTTTCTGGTTCTTCCTTTTTCCTTCTATTAAGTGGTATTCAGCATTTTAATTTATTCTTTGAATCTTATGATATGACATCTGTTGAGACAGATCAATAGAGAATAGCCAAAAACCTGTGATACCTGAGAAGGTAATGGTGGTGTGCAATGGCATGGAAGGAATTTACATCCCAAAGCTTCATTTGTAAGCCTTGACCATTATTTTTTTTGTGTGTGCATATTATGGGATTGATAATCCAATTTAGTCATTTTGACTTTCAATTATGGTGCAAAGAAAAAAAATTTCCTCTTTCTTTTCTCTTAAATTCATATTTCTGGATATGCTCTCTTTCCATTGTTGTCTTCCCTTTTGTCACCATGGAATTTACTAAGGAAGTTTATTTGTTTTATCCTGTAATTAAGGCATATGCATGTAATTTATTTAGGTGAATTCACACTGATCTCTCGTGAGTTTAGCTTAATTATTACACTCAACACCACTCATTTTTTAAAGATACACTTATCTCCCTTTAGGGGAGGTCAAGGTAATTACACTTACCTCTCCTCCAAGGGTAGTAAGTGTGATGATAACTAAATCTGAAGGGAGGTGAGTGTAGCTTTTTGAAACAACAGGGATACCGAGTGTAATTAAGTCAAAACTCAAGGGAGGTCAATGTAATTTACCCTTTTATTTATAATTCTATAGTTGACAATTACGATTGCATTTATCCAATATTATCTTAAAAACGAAACTACATTCAACCTAGATTTGTTTATCAATCTGACTAGGTTCTATACCATCAAGATAATATCTGTTCTGACTTCTTAGGAGAACAATAATTGAAACTTAGGTTAATGCAAATTATGCTGGGTTCTAGAAGAATTTCATTGAGCTACTTGTGATTGCATTTTCTTGCAGAGTTATGTGCAAGTGTGGCTCTTGTGGTTCAAGGAAGCAGACACCGAGTGAATGGGAAAGGCATACAGGATGCAGAGCCAAAAAATGGAAATATAGCGTGAAAGTGAAAAGCACAATGCTACCGCTAGAAAAATGGGTTTGTATCAGTTATTGCTAATTTCTTTCTGGTGGATTCTGTGTGTTGGTTGGTTTTGAATTAACTGTCAGGAAGTATCAGTTCTATCTCTTGTTTTTTTTTAGTACTGCCTATATCATTATCATTTTTTTCCCAAACATCTCCCCAGCTTGTGTGTTTATATTATTGTGTCTTTCTTGTTTTTGTTATTGTGTTTTGCTTCTGTCTGATTTTTGACTTAATATAAATCACATCAGATCACAGAACACATTTCACAAGATGGAGTTCCCTTGCAGTTAGATCAGCAGCAAGTGCTTGCCTTTTTGCAAGGTAAATGTTCATTTCATTTATACTTTTACATACTGAAGCCTTCTTTTGTTTTAGTTGATCAGGTCTCATGGCACATCGCAGATGCATGCTTTCCATTGAGTTTTACCCCCTTTAACTTTACCTTATTTGTCACAGAGAAGTATGAGCCTGTTCATGCAAAATGGACAACAGAAAGATGTGCCATTTGCAGATGGGTTGAAGATTGGGAAGATAACAAAATGATTATCTGTAACAGGTGTTTTCATTATTGTTCATGATCTTTTGCCTTATGTTGTAGAATTGTTGGGAATGTTTAATATTTTGTTTCACATTTGCTTTGAAGGTGGAAGTGTCAATTAATATATGTTTACTCGTTTATTGTGCAGGTGCCAAATAGCAGTCCACCAAGAATGCTATGGGGCAAAGAATGTTCAGGACTTTACGTCTTGGGTTTGTAGAGTATGCGAAACTCCTGATGTTGAGAGAGAGTGTTGCCTCTGTCCTGTAAAAGGCATGTCACATTTAGTATTTTGGGCAGTCTGAACTCTTTGTTCTTATGTCTATTTATGATTGTAGTAAGTGGTGGACCCAGCACTCTAATTCTCTGCTGAGAAAGAAGACCTTTTTCATTCATATCAAGAATTGGCCCTCTTTCTAATATCCAAAATTTTGCTTTACTTTGGTGCATCATCATTACCTAATACCACCATTTTTTTCCATTCCATATGGTTAAGGATTATCCTCTTAGAAACCTCATGCAAATATGATTGTAATTATGTAAAAGTCCTAATTGTGAATTTGCCATTTGCACATGCCTTTTTTCCCCTCTTGTATTTATGTCTCATGGTCAGTTCTGTTGTCAGTGCTAATTTGCTTTTACTAAATTGGGAAAAATGCTTTGCAGGTGGTGCTTTAAAGCCAACTGATGTTGAGATGCTATGGGTTCATGTAACTTGCGCTTGGTTTAAACCTCAAGTTGTTTTCCAAAACCACGAGGCCATGGAACCTGCCTTAGGAATCCTTAGAATTCCTCCAAATACCTTTGTGAAGGTAAAATGCTAGGCTAGGTGATCTTGGCATTTGTTATCAGTTGGTTTCAGCTATAATGTTACCCAGAATGCATCATGGGTCATTCTAAATTATGAGTGCTTTTGTTATTGCTTATTTTTTTTAAAAAATCACTTTTTAACTAAATAAACATTTTAAAAAAAATTTAGTGTGTTTTTTTTTATTTTTAAAAATAACGAAAAGTAGGAAAAAAAAAAATCATTTTTAGGGTTAAAATGAAAAGCTACTTTCATTAGCTTTTGGAAAAAATAATTTTTTTTTTATAACTAACTACTTTAAAAAAATGATTTTTATGATTGTAAACAAACATAAAATAACTTCTGTTTTTCTTTAAAATCTCTAAAATAATATCTAAATTATTGAATGTCAAAATCACTTATTTTTTTAATCAATAACAAATGGGCCCTATATTTTGTTTACAATGCAGAATGCACCATTATGCATTTTGGGTATAATTTACTTATTTATCTCTATTAAAATCAATATATTCACACAAAATGCAATGTCGTTTTACTCATGCTATCCAATCAAAACCCATTCCTTCCAAAATACTTTTGGCCGACTATTCTCAAACATAAAATTAATTCTTTCGGAATACTTTCTGCTCAAAACTAATTCTATACTAATTTGCCAAACATAAAATTATTTCTTTCAGAATACTTTCTGCTCAAAACTAATTCTACACTAATTTCCCAAACATGCACTATATAATCTTCCCCCTTCAATTATGATATAAATTTTTTTTTTATTTTTTTCAGTAACTTAGTGGTGAGGTTGTGATGTAATCACTGGGCTCTTCCTTTTTCGTTTTTCTATAGTGTTTCTGTATCTATACTCATAAACTTGTGTAAATGTTTCTTGTCCACTGTGACAGACTTGCGTGATCTGCAAACAAAACCATGGTTCCTGTACGAGTTGTTGCAAGTGTGCTACATATTTTCATGTGATGTGTGCAGCAAGAGCAGGATATAGCATGGAAGTAAGTTTGATGCTTCTTTTAAGTGTGAATATGTTTATCCAAAACTATTATTATTTCTTCTTTTTTCTGTTTCTCTCTTTCTTTAGGAGGGCAGGGGCATTAGATATGCTTTTATCATAAATAAATAATTCTCAAGGCAGTTCGAATTTAGTTGTATAAGATTTGCAAGAGCTGGGGAAATATGCTAATGTTGTTCAAAAATTACAGTTGCATTCTATGGAGAAGAATGGGACTCAAATAACAAAGAAGATAATATATTGTGCAGTTCACAGGTTTGAGCTCTGGTGATTTAATTAAATATATTTTCCCCCTTTTTTTTAAGTATTACAGTTTTGTATGTTAATTCCATTTTAGGGTCCCAAATCCAGATTCAGTACTGGTTGTACATACACCCATGGGGGTTTTCTCTCCCAGAACTTCGCTTCAAAATCATAAGGGATGCTTCAGGGGATCTAGGCTGATTTCATCAAAGAATGTTGAGCTTAATGAATCTTCGACTTCTGAAAGTGACCCGGTTGAGCAACTGTCTTCTGCCAGATGTCGAGTGTACAGAAGGCCTCCTAATAAGGTAATGATTCTAAATGTTATTATGGCCATAGGAGTATATTAATTTCCGTTGCCTTTTGTTCTATTTCTGTTTTGTTTTATTTATAGTCAATCACTTTTGGAAATTTTGTTACCTCCAATGCTTTTCCTTCATTAATGCTAAGTGTTAATAGCAATACCATGTTAATTACTTACATTATCTTTTTTTCCCTTCACTTTGGTCTCTTTCAATATATTTTCTCCTATATTGGCAGAGGGCTGATGTTCCAATAGCTCACATGCTGAGGGGACCCAAAGTTCATTCTTTAAGTGCAATAACTCAATTGAACAGCTATAAGGTAATCTTCATGCCATGTGTTCTTAGCATTATACGTGTTAGACCTCTTGCTTTGAAATAGATAGCCCAGTCTTGCTGAGTTGTAATAATTGTAATATGTGGAGGAAAAAAATATTAATTTTATATCCTATAACCTTGCTTTGTGATAGGATGCTGAAGAGTCTAAAGTATTTACTTCTTTCAAGGAACGTCTTCACCATTTACAGGTAACTCATCTTTCCATTTGCTATAGTAAATTACTTCATTTGCTTGTCGGATTTTTTCTTATAAAAAAAAATTTCAACCATATCTCGTGTTTTTTTTTTTTGTTTATATTTAATTTTAATGCTTTGGTTTTTCAGAAAATGGAAAAGCTTAGAATTTGCTTTGGAAAGTCAGGTATTCATGGATGGGGTCTCTTTGCTCGGAGAGATATACAAGAAGGAGAGATGGTAACTTACTATATTCATTTAAGATGGTCTCTGGGTGTAAGATAAATACCTTCTGCAGTTTCTTCTGAAGATATTGAGTTCAGGCTTGTCTACAGGTTGTTGAGTATCCTGGTGAACAAGTAAGGCGAAGTGTTGCTGATCTGAGGGAAGCAAAATACGGCTTAGAAGGCAAAGATTGCTACGTGAGTATCTTGTTTAAGATTGTTTTGGACATCTGTCTATACTGTTTTTCTTTATATAGTGAAGGTTGTTTTACAGTCAAGCAAACTAGTATCATGTTTCATTTGTGGTCTGGTTCAAATGTCTGTTTTAGACAGCTTCATGATTGTAGTTAACATTAGAATTCAGTTACTCCTGATCTTAACACCAAACAAACTAAATTATGCAGCTGTTCAAGATCAGTGAGGAAATGGTAATTGATGCAACGCACAAGGGGAATATAGCACGCTTGATAAACCATTCTGTAAGTTATTACTGGATTCTGCTGCAACTTTATGAATCTTGTATTCGTTTTTCTTTATTTATGGCATGCCCTATGAAATTTGCTCGATACTTTTTTGGGCATAAAAGAGGTAGGGTTGGGACTTGGGATGATTATTGCTCTCATCAACTTGCATTGGGCTGCTAAATGAACCTGATCTGGTTTTATACAGAAGCTAGTTTGTTTCCTTGTACTTTGGTCCCTCGGTGATGCCAAAATAAAGACAAATGTTGTGGTTACATTATGAGTATTCAATGAGATGAGTTTGAACATTTTATGATTAATAGACAGTCATGCATTATGTGGTTTTAAATAAGAGAATACTACAATGGCGAAAAAAGGGAGAGTACTGATGTTCTACCTATCTTGCTGCAGTGCATGCCAAACTGCTATGCAAGGATTATGTGTTTGGGTGATCAGGAGCGCCGGATTGTTCTTATTGCCAAGACCAATGTTTCTGCTGGTGAAGAGCTAACGTACGTTCTGTTGTGTTTACATCTTTTAATGTGCCATCATGCGAGCATGCATATTGGGATATATAGTATGCTGATGGTTTTTTTGCTTCGGCATAATTTTTTTGATTAGGATGACTATGACATGAATCACTTTTATTTTTTCTTTTTCTAATGTTGCAACAGGTATGATTACTTGTTCGATCCAGATGAGCGGGATGAACGGAAAGTTCCCTGCCTTTGCAAAGCCCCCAATTGTCGGAAGTTTATGAACTAGGTTTCACATTTTTTGTTCCTGGAGCAATGGCAGTTACCTAACCATAGAGAAGAAATTTGTCCCTTGAGCGTATATTTTTTCTTTATATTGTTTTTAAAGTTCAGCATAATTTGTAAATCATTTTCTTATACAAAATAGAAAACTTCTGAGCAATGAGCTGGAGGCATTTTTGTAACTTGCCACATGGTTCCTGTGTATATTGTCCAAATCATTTTACATTTGGAAGCAATTTGCTTTGAAGACAAAAGGTGCATAGGAGTACAGATATTATTTATTTAGTACATTTCAGGCAAGACAAATGCTAACTGGTGAATGGATATATTGGTTGAGGAATCAAAAATTTAGTTTTTATATTGTGTCAAAAAAAAAATATTGAATAATGATGTGTTTAATTTTCTAATATTTACCTCTAATATTTACCTCTTTTTATTTTTTATTTTGAATTAGTACCTTGGGACACTAGATAACAATTAACAAGTCTCTTCAAACATAAGCTCATCTTAATATTTGATTAGGCGATGTTCGGTGCGGACCTGGCATAGAAACAAAGAGAAAACTCTCTCAAATACTCAAGGGAAACTTCACTAATTCATTGATTCAAAATGCATTACAATGATCCCTATTTATACTACTCTTGAGGGTCATTTTAGTCATAGAAAATGAACAAAATACAGTTGGGAAGAAGAAGCTTTAAATAAGCTAACTACAAGTTGCTAACAATGTCAACAATGGTGGCTTGCATGAGGTAAGGGATGATGCAATAGTATCATATGGTTGGGTCAGTTGCAGTTGCACCCATATCATTCTCCCCGGGTTGGAAAAGACTCGTCCTCGAGTCAAGTTCTGCTTCGTCATCAAAGTATGGTGAAAGATCTGCGACGTTGAAGGTTGCAGAGACACCATATGTTCCTGGTAGCTCGACCTTGTAAGCATTGTCGTTGATCTTCTGGACGATTTTGAATGGTCCATCAGCTCGAGGAGATAACTTAGCATTTGGTTGACTTGGAAATCTTTCCTTCCGTAGATGTATCCATACCAAATCTCCCACCTTAAAAACTTGTTGCCTCCGATGCTTGTCACGCTGAGCTTTATATCTTGAATTCTGCTTCTTAATTCGCTCGCGAACCTGTTCATGCAGCTTCTTAATCTCTTTCGCTCTGCGTTCGGCATCCGCACTAAACTGTTGCTTATCAGATGAGGGCGTTAAGTCTAGCGGACTATGAGGGCGAGTGCCGTATACCACTTCAAAAGGGCATCTTCCAGTGGCTTGATTATTTGAATTGTTGTAAGCAAATTCAACCTGTGCAAGGACAATATCCCATTGTTTCAGATTTTTGCCTACAAAGCTTCGAAGTAGATTTCCCAAAAGCCTGTTAACTGCTTCAGTTTGGCCATCTGTCTGAGGATGACTGGCACTACTGAATTGAAGCTTGGTACCCATCTTCTTCCACAAGGTTCTCCAAAAGTGGCTTAAGAACTTGACATCTCGATCAGAAGTAATGGTTTTAGGAATTCCATGCAGACGAACAATTTCTTTGAAATACAGATCTGCAACTTGTACAGCATCATTGGTCTTCTGGCATGGAATAAAGTGTGCCATCTTTGAAAATCTATCTACGACGACCATTATGGAATCCTTCTGACGTTGGGTTCGGGGTAGTCCAAGGACAAAGTCCATGCTGACATCTTCCCAAGGTGCTTCTGGAACGGGAAGTGGCATATATAACCCTGTGTTTTGGCTTTTGGTCTTGGCCAAGTGACAGATTCGACATCTTTGCACATGTTTATTGACATCTCTTTCAAGCCTTGGCCAATAGAAATTCTCTTTCACTAAAGCCACAGTTTTGTCTCGTCCAAAATGACCTGTTAATCCTCCATCGTGGGCTTCCCAAATGATGGCTTCTCGCAGTGAGCACTGAGGAATACATAAAGCCTTCCCCTTGAATAAAAATCCATCATGCCTGTAATAGTCTTGGAATGATTGTAATTCAGTGGCATTCCAAAACTTCTGGAGGTCATGATCATCTGGGTATAACTCCTTCACAGTCTCAAAGCCAACGACTTTCATCTGTAGAGTGGAAAGTAGGGTATGATGCCTACTGAGAGCATCTGCAACAACATTTTGAACTCCTGCCTTATGCTTAAGTAAGAACGGATAAGGCTGCATAAATTCACTCCAAGCGGCATGCCTGCGACTGATCTTCTGTTGAGAGTTCAAGTGCTTGAGGGCTTCATGATCGGAATAGAGAATAAATTCTTTATTCAACAAGTAATGACTCTAATGTTGCAGTGCACGAACGATGGCATAGAACTCTTTGTCATAAGTAGAGTACTTGAGTTTACCATTGTTGAGCTTTTCACTAAAGAAGGCTATAGGATGACCTTCTTGACTTAAAACAGCACCTATTCCAGTGTTGGAAGCGTCGTAGCTGACTTCGAACACCTGGTCAAAGTTCGGAAGGGCTAGCACAGGTGCTTCAGTCAAATGTTTCTTCAGTTCTTCAAAACTTTTTTTGTGCTTGCTCTGTCCATTGAAACTTGTCTCCTTTTATGCAATCTGTGAGCGGGGCGGCAACAGAGCTAAAGTTCTTGATGAACCTTCTGTAAAATGAAGCTAATCCATGGAAACTTCTCACATTATGGATTGACTTTGGAATAGGCCAGCTATTGATAGCTTCGACCTTGCTGGGATCAACTCGAATGCCTTCAGCAGTGATGATGTAACCCAGAAAAGTAACTTCATGGGTGAAGAAAGAACATTTCTTGAGGTTGGCATAGAGTTTTTGCTCTCGAAAAGTCTGTAGCACTTGTCGAAGGTGCTCTAAATGCTCCTCTTTGCCTTTGCTGTAGATCAAGATGTCGTCAAAGTAGACGACTACAAATTTGCCAATGAAGGGTCGAAGTACCTGATTCATCAGTCGCATGAATGTACTTGGAGCATTGGATAACCCAAAGGGCATCACAGTCCATTCATATAGGCCATCTCTGGTTTTGAAAGCAGTCTTCCATTCATGTCCTGGCCTAAGCCTGATCTGATGGTATCCACTACGAAGATCAATCTTGGAAAAGATTGTGGCACCATGCAATTGATCTAGCAAATCATCGAGTCTAGGTATCGGAAACCGATACTTGATGGTGATTTTGTTAACAGCTCGACTGTCAACACACATTCTCCAGCTTCCATCCTTCTTGGGTACTAAGATCGCAAGGAACAGCACAAGGGCTAACACTTTCTTGTATCAACCCTTTTTTTAACAGTTCTTCTACTTGATGCTGGATTTCAGCATGCTCCTGGGGACTCAATCTGTACGCAGGCCTGTTGGGAATGACAGCTCCAGGAATGAAGTCAATAGCGTGCTGTATGTCTCGCATTGGTGGCAATCCATGCGGAACTTCTTCTGGTACAACATCTGGGAATTCACTGAGCAATTGCTCAACTTCTTCTGGAAGAACGGTTTCTTCATTTGATTCGAGCAATAGTATAAAGCTCATGGTTGGAACTTCCTCTGCAGTCACTTTGAAGTGTTCCTTTGTGACTAAAGACACCAATGGCCTGGATTCCTTCTTGCTTTTGTCAAGTTCACTTGGTGGTAATGGAGTTAACTTGACCTTTACTCCATCTTTGACAAAGGAGTAGGTGTTGGTATAACCGTCATATAAGGCACGACGATCATATTGCCAGGGTCTTCCAAGGAGAAGGTGGCATGCATCCATGGGAATAACATCACACCACACCTTATCTTGGTATGTTTGACCGATGGAAAAGTTCACAAGGCAGCGCTTAGTAACCTTCACTTCACTACCTTTATTGAGCCACTGTAGCTTGTAAGGATGTGGATGATTTTGTGTTGGCAGCTCCAATTTTTCCACCATGTAGTTAGACACCACATTTTCACAACTTCCACTGTCTATAATAATATCACAAACTTTTCCGGCAGAGGTGCAACGGGTGTGGAAAATATTGTGCCTCAGCCAAGGCTCTTCCTTTGCTAACATTGTGTGTAAGCTTCGCCTAATCACCAAGGATTCACCATGATCAACAACAGTGAGCTCTTCATCATATACTGGCTCTCCCTCATCTTCTTCTTCTTGCTCTTCATGAGTTTCTTCTTCTTCAGAGACTTCATAAGCTTCTCCTTTGATAATGGTTATAGTTCTCCGAGTTGGACAATTGGAGGCTATATGACCAAAACCTTGACATTTGAAACATTTGGTGGCTCTAGGTTTGTTTTCTATGGTGGTTTTAGGAGTTTTGCCTGAAGTACTGGGTTGATCCACATTTGTTTTGCGGGGATAAGGAGAATTTTCGGTGGAGGAAAAACTTCTATAAGAAGACTTCTTGGGTAACTGTTTTTCCACTCGTATGGCTAGACGGATAACATCGTCTAACGACCAGTATTGTTGGAGCTGAACTGAATGAGCCATATCAGTGTTTAATCCACCAAGGTAACGAGCTATTGTCTGTTCCTCCTTTTCATGAATGTCACACTTCATCATCAACTTCTCAAATTCTCTGGTGTATTCTTCTACAGACAAGTTCTTCTGACGAAGATTCTGTAGTTGAATAAATTGTCTTGATAATATTGAGAAGGTAAGAACTTCCGGGTTAGCTCTCGTCGCATCTTATCCCATGTCTTGATCTTGCTTTTCCCTTCACGTTCGCGCTTCTTCTTCATATTCTCCCACCATATTGAAGCGTGCTTCCTTAGCTTCACAGCAATGATCTTGACTTTTTTTTCTTCTGGAATCTCCTTATACTCAAAGACTCGTTCTACAGTTTGAAGCCAATCAACGAACTCATCTGGCTGAAGCTTTCCTTCAAAATCTGGAATTTCTACCTTGATGTCGTTGTTTCTGAATGATTGTCTTTGTGGACGACGACTTCTAACTGATGAGGAATCACTACTAGATTCGTCAGTGTCTGACTGCATGTGTTGCGCATCCAACAATGCTTGCTGTGCATTCACGGTTTCCTGTAACTGTTGGATTTGTCTCCTCATTTCTTCCATTTGGATGTCACGTAGAGTTTGCTCGTTCTATCTTCTTGGAGGCATTTTTTTTTAAAATTGCAGTTTGAAATTTGTCAAGTACCATGCGACTGGAATAAAGATTGTAGTTTTGTAAATAGCGCACCAGGTAAGTTCTCAGGAAAGAGAGGTGGTGATAGACACACTTAAATACCAAGTCTTTCCTTAGTCAGAGCTTTCCTAGACATGCACTTTTCACAATTCCACAATTTCTTTCCAGTAACAAGAATAATTCTCTTCTGATGTGGAAGATCAGACAATACTGCAACCACAGAGCATACTAAGAATTTCTAAGAATTTGGTACCTTACAAAAGTTTTTTGTAGCAAAACTGCAATTTATAAGCCTCAGGGGTAAAATTGTAATTTTAAAAAATTTTGGGCTCAAATTGAAATTTTAAAAAAATATAGGGGCCAAAGTGAAATTTTCAAAAGTTCAGGGGGCAAATTGCAATTTTCAAAAGTTCAGGGGCAAAAATGCAATTTTAAAAAGTTCAGGGACCCAATTGCAATTATAAAAAGTTCAGGGGCCAAATTGAAATTACGAAATAGTTGAGGGACTGATTGGCAATTCTGAAAGTTTCTGCTGACTAGGCTGCTGACGTGGCATAAATGACACGTGGCAGTACGTGAGTGGGTCACGTGAGTGAGGTGGCAGTGACGTGGCATACACGTCAGCGTCTTCAACCTCTGGTTTTCCGGCGACACAGAGTGGCGGTCCGGCAGCGGCGAGCGGTGGTCTGGCGATTTTTCCGGCGAAGCCCGTGGCGGGGCGTGGCGGCTCCGTTGGCCGTGAAATTTGCTACCCAAGGGTTTTTCGACCTCCTGAGCGCAATGACGGCGTTAGTTTTGTGAAAAAATGACCGCAGAGTAGAGTTTCAGCAGGGGCAGCGGCTCCTCCACTTAAATACCACTGAAAAACTCAAACTTTTCTGTTGATTCTCTCACACTACCCAACTCTGGGATCTAGGAACTTGCTCTGATACCAAAATGGCACAGAAACAAAGAGAAAACTCTCTCAAATACTCAAGGGAAACTTCACTAATTCATTGATTCAAAATGCATTACAATGATCCCTATTTATACTACTCTTGAGGGTCATTTTAGTCCTAGAAAATGAACAAAATACAGTTGGGAAGAAGAAGCTTTAAATAAGCTAACTACAAGTTGCTAACAATGTCAACAATGGTGACTTGCATGAGGTAAGGGATGATGCAATAGTATCATATGGTTGGGTCAGTTGCAGTTGCACCCATATCAGGACCTCACAAAAAAGTATATATGTGGATCTCTATTTATGAATCACTGTTTGTTAGATATGAATAAGAGTACATAAACGGTCTAATTTTTTTTATTACTAGTTTAATAAATAAGTATAATATAAAACATCAGTTTGGTCCTTGAAATTTGAACTATCAATCAATTAATCCTTAGCATTATGGAAAAACGAATTTAGTTCTTGACATTGATAAAACTATTTGTCAATTTAGTCTTTGATGGTTAAATTTAGCAGTGTCTCATGTGACACATTAAGTGCTAGCTTGGCACCTACTTTGGCAAATCTTGATCATAAACAACTTCATTTGAACTTTGAAAAATAAATAAATCTAAAGCAAAACATTACAGTTTTGTAGAGACTAAAATGATCGATTGGATCGAAGTGTATGAATCAAATATTACCGTTTTAAAAATGTTTTCTCTATTTCATCCCGAGTTTTATCTTTTGAATGTTATGATCATCCATTTCGGACTTTCTATGGTTACCCATTGTGTTTGACTTTATGTTTTGGCTACCCATTTATTTGTTGTAAATTAACATTTGCATGAATAATTAATGAAGCACGGTAAGATGGACATAATAGAGGGAAAAGATTGATCAATTTATATAAATTTCAGTTCACAGCTTAAGTTTTGATTGTGTCATTTTGCATTCATTTAGTTTGATGAGTTTAATAAATTTGTCGTAAGCTCATTTTTCTAGTTATAATAACAGCATAATGGGTGGAATCTGGAACTTTTTGTAAAATTTAAATATGATTATGACCAAGGTTTGGGTATCATTTTATTTAAAAATGTCAGGTTAAAGCTCAGTTATCTTTAAAAATTGACAAATCAAGGTTTAGAGGTTGTCTCTAATTTTTCTTAATCAGTGTACCATAACTACTAAGCACAACTTTTATCACATACATGTATGTATGACTTCCTTCCGCCCCACCTATAACTTGCAAGCTTTACGCTATGCATGGAAAGTTCAAAGTTGTTAAACTTACTCTAATAAATATCAATCCATCACAATACACAATACCGTAGAAATTTCTTAATTTTCTTGAATTAATATCATAACATACAAGTGAATTTTTTTTGGTGCTTTGCTTATTTTAATTTTAGATAATTGTACTTTATAACCAAACTATAGCATCTTAAATGGCTCAATCAAACAAAGTTCAATGCTATATAATCAAAACAAAACACGTTTAATTAATTACAAAAAATTGGTTAAATTAACATAAATCAAAGGTCCAAAAAATGTAAACTAACATCCATTTCGATTGATTTGGCCAGCAACCAATTTTTTTTTTTTTTACATATAAGCAAAGGCTAGCAACCATACTAATTAGACGGAAACAAGACCCATCTAAGACTCATTTTATAATAAATAAAATATTAAATATTTAGCACCGAATTTTTTTTTTATTAAATATTAAAATTTTGGTTTTAATTGTCATTGTCATATTTCATTTGGATTATTTGAAATGGGAGCTTTTGGCGCGCATATATAAAGAGGGAAGCTCACGAGAACCGTTGAGTTTCAGAGTAGAGGGTGCTTCTTGTTTCACACCTTCAGCTTCTTAATTCAGAGGAAGGTAGAAGCAAATTTCAAATTCCTGAGGCAGCATGGTGAAGCGCCTGCACAATTCTACTTCCTCCGACGGTGAGAAGCTGCCGGAAAAGCGAATCCGGCGGAGCAAGACCATCTGCTCCTGCAACTCTCCTCGTCCTCCCTTCCTCTCCGCTCATTCCACTTTCTCCTGGTTCTCTCTCTCTCTCTCTCTCTGAAATTTCAAAATCGATTTCAATTCGAAGAACATTTCTCATAATATATATGAATGTTGCATTTAAACGTGATCCGATGAAATTCTGAGCTACAGATCATAGCTCGGTTCAGATTTTCATTTGGATCTGCTGCTGTTTATGATTTTTGAAATGTGCTCTATTTGATTCAATTAACTTATGTTTTTCTCTCTGATTTGTGTTCTTACTTTAACGAATAAGTTGAATTGATGCATGTTCTGAGACTCCTCGCGTGTGATCTATAAGTTTTGTTGGAGATCTCTGCTTTCGTATTTTTGAATATGCATTCGAACGCGATCATATACGATTTCTGCTTGTGATGAACTTCGAAAGTGTTTCTAGAAAACTAGTTCAAATTTAAATCGCTTTCTCGCTGAATCTTGTTTTGCGTGAGTTTTTGACGGAAGAGGAAATGAGAAAAGCTGCATCAGCTGCTGTTTGGTGAATTGCGATTCCTAACGTTTGCTTCATCTCGAAGTTTAGGTCGATTGCAGTTCCATCAGTTCCTTCTTCCTGAGCTACCTGCTCAATAAACAAGCACTGGCGCATTTCTGTGTAGCACTCTGCGATCTCTGTTTTGGCAGAGCAAGCCATTTCGATTTTGAACTTCACAACACCTTGATCACTCTTCCAATTCTGTTCAGTGTTTTCTGACGAGTTTGGTTTATCAGTTATTCTTAAATAGAAATTGTTAAAAATGTACAAATCGTCGTTTTCTATAGCTTTTATATGTTAATAATATTAATGATGCATAGTTGTTTGTTTTTTATCCTTTTCATTTGTCGTTAGAAAATGTTAAAAGTGTTCAAATCGTCGTTTTCTGTAGGTTTTAACTGTGTGAAAGAATTCGTAGAATCTTGGTTTTTAAAAAAAAAAAAATATTTTGGTTAATTAATTAATTATTTTTTTGTCTGAAAATGTGCAATTCTCATTGCTCAACGAGAAGGTTCGAAGAGGACATGTGGACAGAGATTGCTAAGTTTTTGGATGGGAAATCTTTGGTGATGCTGGCAGCCACAAACCGATGGTTCCGCCGCGCTATCATGGATGACGCTATATGGAAGTTCGTTAGCCTGCGTGATCTTCAGGTCCCACCCCCGCAAAGCGTGGCATTCAAGTGGAGCAAGCTCTACACTTCAGCCTTCGGTAATGAATAACACGTGATCTCTCTTCCAACTTTAGAAAATGCTTTCCAATAATATTGACATATACTATACATATTAAGGATTAATATTGGCAAAGCCTACCATGCATTGCCACCGTCCGATTAACTTCGATTTTGATATGAAACTTCAGATGGGAGCCACTCCTACATGTTCCGCCAGCAGGAGAAACACATTGGTGAGTTGGTTATATGGTTACCCATACATCATTCCTTCCCAGCCGTAATTTCTTTCTTTTTTTTAAATAAAATTCGAGGTTTAAATTTTCTTAAATGGATGGAAATTTTGTCATACTCGTATTCTAAGTAGTAGTACACAATGTTATTGTATTGGTGGGCACACATCAGACTCATAATATATGAAATTCGCAATAAATTTTATTAGATCCCACAAACATGTATTACTGTGTCCACAGTGAACAATTTGCTGACACAAAATTCTTTGTAAATGGAATATCCTTGAACTGATTAACTCTAGGACCAACTCCTCCTCCCCCTCCCCCTTTTTAATTGTTTAGCTATGTTGCAAATTTGCAGGGTAGATCTATTGGAATTGGAATTTTTTTTTTTTTTTTTTACCTTCCAAATATAATACAAGACACCAATCACACCATATCCAATGTTAGCTTGACTAAATATTGTCTTCTATTATACATAAAACTTGAATGAATTTGTCGTATATAAAGAAGAATATAATGTCGTATTCCGAATATCAGAAGTAACATAAACTGTAGAATATATCCAACCACTATAGCTGATTCACTCTTATAGTGTACGTGTTGTAGTTGTAGTTGTAGTTGTAGAACTAAAACAAGGCCCACCACAAATGAAAATGTGTTACAGGCAATATGTGCAACTAACATCGCAGATAAGGAAAAATATTGAAGTTGTAACTATTTTTTATTATGTACTATCAGATTGGATGCGTATTGGCGCTTTTTCTTTTGATTCTTCAGTAGCCATCCTGGCAGAGAGACTGGCCTTTCCGGGGAAGATACCGAAAGATGAAACCCTGGTAAAGACGTTGCGGTCTCAAGGTTGTTGCGTGCTAGAAAATGTCAAATCTGGAATCTGGATAGCTGGTAATCCACTAGTTAACTTTCACCTTAGGATTATCTTTGAAATGAATTAAGTCAGCATATTATCTCAGTTGTATTTAATTAACTAAATTTGTTGAAACGTATAATTTTTCAGACCTGCAGCTTGTACGATGCCCAGTTTGTGACCTCAATACGTGCGATGGTAAATTGAATATAATCCGATAAGCCCTACATATATATCCCATTGTACTGCGATTACCTTCTAATTTGGACCTGACAAATAAAACAGTAATGAATAATACATCAATGATTACTACTTTGACACCAAGATAAGAGTTTGCCATTAGAGTGTGGCTAGATATTGAATTTATTTAAGCTGACAGGTTTTTCTTACTTATATAGGAACGATGCAGACATTAGATGCAAGGCATATAGAGCTATTCCTTTGTGAAGATTACCAAAATGGGAGCTGGGAATACCAGCTTGTAGGATCTCATGATGTCAAAAAACGAGCAGATGGGGCTGCTGGTGCCATTTTTGACATCGAACACCTGGAGGATTCTTCCACATCTGGTAACTCGTGATACTTCGAGTTAACTTCCTTCTTCTATTACCAACAGTCAATAACCTCGTCAAAGGTGTTCTTGACGATAAACTACCCATTTAATGTTAGTGTATAAAGAGATAACCTGTTTAGCACAATAGAATCAGAAATATTTGGAAATTCTGCTTCATAAATAGTTTCAATTATAGATAAGCTATTTAACTCTCTCCAGCGATGAGTGAATTCAAAGATAATCCAAAAATAAATAAAAATTAAGAATAATGTGCCTCAGAATGACCGTGGATCTAGGGAATAGTATTTTAGTAAATTATTTCATGTCCCGATCCTTTTCTTTTTGTTTCTCTCCAGCGGTATTTGATTACAAGTCGTGGATTGGGAGAACCAATGACTGGCAACCCAAGGCCATGATTGCTTTCCATGCAGTGGCTGTGAACACTAATTTACAAGAAAATGAAGGTAAAAAGCTTTCTTCTTTACAGCTTTCATTTTCCTATATCAATCACTGCAATGAATCTCAGCAAAAATAAAATACCAGATTTCTTATTAGTCTGTTCTTAGCAATTTCAGTGGCTACTGTGTTAAACTCATTTCTACATCCTCCGTGAATATTGAAATACTTGTAGTTCAGTTTCATTTGATTTTCTTTATACGATCACTTTGTTTTTTTTTTTCATGGTAATACAAGCAGGGCTTCATGTGAAATACCATGCTATGAGGGCAGGAACTGATGGAGAAGTTGTTTCCATTAGAATCTCTCAGCAGCTCCTCTGATTCATTTCTGACCCGTCTTCGAGAGGGCTGGGGTTGTGTAGTTCTTTTCTAGCCTTCAAGACGCTCTTGACATTTTTATACAAGACCATACTCTTACACCTGAAAACAATTATTGCACATCCATTCATTAGTTTCCTAATATGTAGCTTTGGTTTAAAAATTAAAGGATGAGAATAGATACTTCAAATGAAAACCTGCAAATACTAATGTAAAAGCATTCGTTCGTATGAAAGTATAGAAAATCTCCTTTAGATCTTGACGCATCTGCTTCCCTGAGATTGAAGCAGTTTGTTTTAGAACTAGACTAATGAATGCCGAAGAGTATACATTATTTGTGATCACCCCCAACCCCTTCCCCGGTCCGCGGCGCCAAATAGTCTGACTGAGACATGACAAAAAATTGACATCAAATAAATGAAAATTCTGCTTCTGCAGACTAAATCTTCTTACCATATATCTATTAGTCTATTAAAATATACCAATAAATAATAGGATTTGACTTTCTGTATTGCTTTTAAAATTAAATGGCGTTTAGAATGCGGTTTCTTCTTCTTATAAGCTGGTCCCTTCCTACCGCTTTGTATATCTGAAAAGTAATGGACATCTTGAAGATCTTTTTTCACTTCTTCATCTTTCCTGTCATATATGCCTCAAATGATTGCCAATTTTCTGTGTGTGGCAACAATAGGATCCGTATTCGTTTCCCCTTTCAACTAGAAAGTAAGCAAAATCCTTATTGTGGCTACCCTGGCTTCAAATTAAGTTGTACCAATGATAGCAAAACAGTTGTGAAACTTCCTTACTCTGGAGAATTCTATGTACGCAACATAAACTATCTCACACAACAGATACAAGTCTACGACCCTGATGGTTGCCTTCCCAAACGTGTTCTAAGCCTCAATTTTTCAGGTTCTCCCTTCATTGCCATTTTTCATCGTAACTACACCTTTTTAAGTTGCCGAAACCAGAAGGCAGCGTCACAGTTCATTCCCATTGAGTGCCTTAGCAATTCAACCAATTTTGTCTCAGCTATTCCTTCAGTGAACTTGGCTGATTCATTGCCCGAATCTTGCTATGTTATTAAAAGGCTTTCAGTTCCACTTGCAAGGTCACGAGTGTTTGAGGAAAATCTCACAGATGATCTCAGTGAAGATCTTCGATTAACATGGGATAAACCTGACTGCAGAGATTGCGAATCGCAAGCGCTAATGTGTGGAGTTGATGGCAGTAACCGCGATCAAGTTCTTTGTTTCCCTGATTACCACACAGGTAAAGATGTTTCCGTAAGGTTTATTACTGTATTTTGAAACAAGAAAGATATACTAACTTGGCGATTTCCTCACTGGACCTATCAATCTTAGAAATGGCCACATGCTTAAGTCACAAGTAACTACTAAAAAATGGTAGGTCAATGGTTTTACCTCAGTAATGATAATCATGGGAATTTTGTTTTGTTTATGCCTATTTGGCATTAAATTAATGACAAACAGTGCAAGGTAAGTGGCAAGTGCCATGACAAAGCCAAAAGTCAAATCCTATCTATCCACACTTAAAATAATAAGGGCAGGTGTTGAATGGCATTGCTAATCCTATCCATTCAATTGCTAATTAGTTTTTAATATCAAAATCTGATTAACCAAAGCTGCAATAACAAGGTAGCCAAGTCGTCACGACCTTGAAGTGAGTTTACTATTGTTTTACTTTGCTTATTGCTAAACATGGGTTTGGATTCTCTCCAATAAGATTACCCTCCAGATAAATCTGAGCCATCAATTATAAATAAGAGAAAGAAATTTTAAAATATAAAAAAGGGGGAGATATGTTTTAAGGATGGAGATTTCAACATGAGAGAATCCAAGTGATTCTCCAACATGAGAGAATCCATTCCCGACATATAGTAAACTTGGCTGCATCTTTCAAACATGTAGCTTTCGCTCCTTTTGATAAAATTTCCTAATAAACAAGGTCCATGACAATCTTATATATTGGCTTAAATTTTCAGGTCACTCACAACAAGGACTTGTAATTTTCAGAATCATCACATTAATCATTGCTGGACCAGCTGCACCGTGTCTTATTGTGATAGCATGCTGCGTGTGCTACAAGGACAGAATAGCCAATATTCCCAGCAATGCTGTTTTCCAGAGCAGCATTTCTAGTCCTATGGGTCTGGATGAATCTACAATTGAATCTTACGAGAAGGTAGTACTTGGGGAGAGTCGAAGGCTGCCAGGACCCAATGATGGATCTTGCTGGATATGCTTGGCAGAGTACAACAGCAAAGATACAATCAGATGCATTCCTGAATGCAAACACTGTTTCCATGCTGACTGCATAGATGAGTGGCTTCGCATGAACACTACATGCCCAGTTTGCCGCAACTCTCCATCCCCTTCTCATGCTCATGTTATCCCAGTAACTCCTGATTGATCAAGAAAAAAAGCTTATTACACGTCATTTTTTCTCTCAAGTCTTTAGGTGACAGAATCAAAATGTAGGTCCCAAAAAACACGAAGTAGGCCCCATTGTAATTAAATGATAAAGGAAAAATGTTATTTGTATGGTTAATGATATACAAGTTTTGGTTAATGGTATCTAAATCGATGGTTAATGATGTTGGAATCTTTGTTAACGACGTCAAAATCTTGAGTGTACAAATAATATTGTTGGTGATAAAAACTACATAAATGTGAGTTTATGTATATGTAAATATGCAGGAAAGACATAATTAAGGATTTCGAGCTCCTTCCCCTCCCCTTATATAGGTCATATTATGTATAAACAAAAATAAAACAACCATCAATTACTGGTCAAATAACCCTTGGCTGATTAAGGGTTTTTTTTTTTTTTTGGTTATTAGTTTTTATTGCCAAAAAATAATTATATTTGCACCTATCATTAAAATAATTTATTACTAGAAACCTATAATTCGTTTTAAAATGCGTATAATATGGGATACAAATCTCCTGTCCCAAAAAATAATGTCTCGATATCCCCTATCAATCAAAAGCTGAGAATGTGTATAAGTATTAATGAGTTATGATTTCATTTTATTAAGTGACAAGTCGTAATTGGTGAGTGACAGAGAATGTGACAGGAAAGTGAGACAGAAAATCTCCATCCTATAATATGTTGGTTAGGATTGATTTTAAGAAAATTAGACCATGGTCTACTTTCTATATGTAAAAATTTCCATGTGGAACAGCTTTTATACCTGGAATGCATGAGAATGTTGTCTGATAAGCTTGATGAAGAGGTTGAATATGTATACATGGAAGTTTAAGCATGTGGAGACACGAGAGAAATTGAAGATGCTCATAATGCTTACTAACTCTAATTTAGGTTTAATTTCCTATTTCACTACTCACTAGGAATCAAACCATAGATGGTAATAACTATAGAGACCAATCAAATCATAACTTCTGCCAACTATTGTTCGAATCTATGGCTGATACTGGGTTACATATTGTTGAGTATAGCAGGCCAGAGAGATGCATGCCATAGTGGTTAATTCTGATATTTAGTATTTGAACACTTGGCATTTGCTATCCCTGGCCAAGACAAACCGGAGCAAGCAACAATTTTAATGGCATGTGGGAAAACTAACTACCTTTCCATAAAAATATAATTCAAGTGATACTATAAAATATTATATCAAAATTTTCAAATAATTACTCTTTAAAAGAAGAAAAATTCCTTTGGTGGAGGGTGGGGTGGGGGAGGGGGGATAAGTTACTCCTTACATTATAATCCAACTTCCACAAGTCCTCTGTACATTATCATTTGGTACAAGGGCATGAAGATAAAATCAACTAAGAAATTCTAGGGAAAACAACAGTATAACTATTTCAGTAACAAAATTCTTGGTCTATCCTCTTGCATAGTTAGGTTGGCAGAAAAGAGAACAGTGAAGGTTCAAGGAACTCTCAACTTTAAGTTACAATGGTGCTGATTAGTTGGTAGACCATCATCTAGAAATATGACAGAGAATAGGACGTAATGCAGCTTTGAAGTCATCATAAAACCTCTGCTCAGAAAACCTCCTTGCTCGTTTCCTTGCAGCAGCAGCCATCTCAAGTCTCTCCATCTCAGGCATCCTTATTACTCTCAAAATGGCGTCTGTATATTCTTCAACACTGCTAGCAAGAAATCCTGTCTGCTGTCCATCTTCATCTAATACAATGTCCATTTTTGGGCCAGCGGAATTATGTGCTGACAAGCAGACATTGCAAGAATAATTAATGCATGTAAAAATAACCTACCCAAAGATAGAAACAATAGAGCATATTAACCAAAAGGTAAATTTGCATAATTGCATATGATACCAACCAATTGGGATGGCACCAGCAGCCATATATTCTACGACACTGATGCCAAAATGCTCGTCTGTCATGGAATGGATGCCAGCAACAGCACCCCCTAAAAGCCCCACCAAGTCTCTGCAGGTTAAAGCAATGATCAAATATATAGTAAGAAGGCATTTAAAATTAAGGTTCTACAAGCACAAATATAAACTAGACTTGATTGACTACTTCAAAAATGAACTCATGTATAAAGTCATCTTAATTAATTCAAATCCCAATTAATAATCCATGCTACTGACTTTTCCTTTTCTTCTCATCGGGGTAAGATGGTATCTGAGCTAAGCTACGTGCATCTAGACTAATACACCCCCTCAGTCCAATCAACGGGTCATCAAGACCACTACTAGAGGATTTACTAGGCAAGTCCTTGCAGTCCGTCAATTTGGTTATTGATCTTGATCATCTATGATTGAATGAATGCACTTTAGAGGAGCCATATCCAACCATAAGCAGTTTAAAAAAGTACCAGCAAAATTTTTTTAGTGTAAGAAAAGTACTAACAAGATGAATCAGCCAAACACCATTTGTGACATTTCAGTTAACTGTTAACAAATCTGACCTCATGAGATGGCTCATGGCTCCCAATTAGAAGTGATATATGGTGTGTTTGACTTTGGCAGATGACATCACAGATTAATTGATATGATTACACCAATGTTGATTCCACATTTGAATTATTGTACAGATTTTACAATCTGGAGACATAATATTGACTATTAAGTAAGATCCAAATCAAGTATATTGCATATACTTTGCAAGAGCAGGGAACAAGACTTTAAAGTTTGAGTCAAGAAAAATGGTATGCTAGTTCAATAATTCTGTTGAGTCCTGAGTCCCACATCGACTAGAGATATGGCCTAAGTAGTGCTTATAAGGCTCAGACAATCCTCACCTTTCGAGCCGGTTTTGTGGGGTTGAGTTAGGCCTAAAGTCCAAAGTTTAAGAAATTCAAATTGGCATGGAGGTAAAGTCCATCTCATAAGAATAATCCAGTCTAAGAGAAAGTTTCTGCGAAATTGTGAAATTCACTTGAAACTACCGAGAGTGACTATTTTAAATAATTTTATCTTCTGCCCACATACAAGTCAAAATATTAAGGATTCCAAGAAATTGGTACTCTGGATCTCGCAATGCAGAGATGCTTAATATATGAGGAAAGATAATACAGGACAAAGAAGATGTGCACTCAAAGGGAGGTGTAGTATCAAAGTGAACATAAATAGTAAACTCCTCTGGGTAACAAACATACACATGTTGTAGCAAGAAAGAATGAACAAATTCAAGAGAATCAAGGAGAAAAAACAACATGAACGAATTGAATGACAATAAGTGCAAGTAATTTCTTATTATGTAAGATGAGAATTTAGCTTTCTTTTAGGACCAATTGGGAAATAAACTGAATTGATTTATTATGGATTTCCTTATCATACTTCAAACATTTAGATTAAGGATTCTACCTTTCTTTTTAGAAATAAAAAATATTGGTCACATCCCTACTTTTCAAGAAAACTAAGGATAAAACAACAGCCACATGAAAACAATTAAAAGGCGGCCTAGGGCACGAGGCTCCCCACATAGTGGGGTCTAGGAAGGGTAGATATACGCAGCCTTAACCCCTCAAGTGGAGAGACTATTCCAGGATTGAAACCCGTGACCTCCAACTCACAAGGCAGCAACCTTACTATTGCGTCAAGGCTCACCCTCTCATGAAAACAATTCAACCATATAAATTAAATGCTAGTAATGATGCATAAGTAATGTTGTCTTTTATAAAGTTAAATGAAGGGATAAACTAAGATGCCTAAATTAGTCATCAATGCCATGTACATTCTTATACATAAAACTAATCAATAGTAGCCAAACGGCTAGACCTGATGTACAACGTTTGGGAGCTAAGCAAGTTGAGACTAGAACGTTGAAACACTTTGAAGTTCCACTATAGTTTTTTAATTAATCAGTGGATAATCCATTTGACTACCAAAGTATAATAAAACAAGACCAATGATCAATCTCTGAATTAGCACTAGATAGATGGACAGACAACTGCCATATGCCATTAACTGAGCAATAATATGGTATGCATTCTAAGAACATTTTTTAAACCTATTATTCTGCAGAGAAAGCATTTTCTTGGAGTATTAGGGGGAAACACTGGATGTAAAGCCATTGGCACTTACCTGTATGTTATATTCTTGTAAAATTCCAGTTGTTCATTCACATTCAGCTCAATTGCTTTGTTTTTTAACATTTGAAGTCTTTCCTCATCTGATTCATTTCTACAGCTACCCACAAATTGGAGCTTAGGTTTTGGCGAGCTAGAATCTAAGCTCTTAATGGCAGCTGAAAAAGCCTCAAGTTGGAGACTGTGAGCCTGCAATGAAAAGAAACAATTAAATTTGGTATAATCAACAAAGGTCCAAATGAGCCACCAAAAATTGTTGTGCCTCCCATTCACAAGATTGATAGGAGTCATCTGCCCACCTTCTCCGGTCGAAATTGTGCAACAGATATGATTGTAGGGATTTCAGCTGATCTTTCCAAAGGAAGCACCTGCTCATATTGCTTACCTGTTAGAACCCACCGTGAATACCGCAGTAGGTAAAGCACATATATGGATAACTGTAATACTATATATAAATCTGTAAGATGAAGTTACTAAGAAAGCTAACTAGTATAAAAAAACCCATTAATTGGTATCACCCCATGTTTTTATAATTACGGCAATTGGCTTTGTAACAATTGTCTGGGATCTTAAGAACAAGTGAAATAGGAAAAGTACTGAGTGCTGTGACTAAATGCAAGGTTTAACTGATGATGCAAGGATAAGCCTTCAACATTTGGCAAATATACAACTCCAGGGAGGAACACAGGAGAAAAGGACCATGAGAGCCTTCAATGCCACAAAGCAACATGCAATCCAGGATAGTTATCCATCAGACCAAAAGAGGCATGGAAAAGAGGGACTTTACTGAATATCATTAACAATTGCAAGACAATAATGCACAAATTTCATACCTGGAGTCCTGAAGTATCACAAGGAGGATAGACTCGCTTAATACGATCAGGAACTCCCCAAAGCTTTTCAATATGGGATTTGGTCCAAGATGAATTGACCATAGCTAGGTGTGCACAAGATCCTACAATCCCATACAAGCAGCTGAAGATTGTATAATATATTATTTTGCACCGGGAAAGCCAAACACTGCCAGAAAATAATTGTCAGGCTCCTTA
This sequence comes from Echinosophora koreensis, assembly GCA_035048595.1. Lineage (NCBI taxonomy): Eukaryota > Viridiplantae > Streptophyta > Magnoliopsida > Fabales > Fabaceae > Echinosophora > Echinosophora koreensis. Next base: position 3,879,581 of record JAPCYP010000023.1, read on the forward strand.
GAAGAGGAAAGGGTAAAATCAACATGTTACAATACAGGAATCTAATTTGCTTTTAGCTCAGAAAAGCTACAGTAAAAGTAGATAGACCATGAGGTTTATGAATCCCAGAATCTGTTAAAATTCTTGAATTTAGTGCATGTTATAGCATAGAAATGTACATGCATTGAAGGGTAACTGGGCGAGGGACAGTACGCAAAAGGAACCAGTCAGAAGTAAAGGAACTTCCACAGATAAAACCTTCAACTTTGACAATCTATAAACCAAAAGATTATATAAAAATTAAATACAAACAGGAGCATAAGGTGCAGCTACTTAACCTCCCTCCCCATTGTCACTCACCCTTTAGATAATTTGATAAACTAAAATATTGAAATTTATGAAATACTGAAAAGGAAGGACCAATACCATCATTATCCAAGTATACAAAAGAGGGTGGGAAAACTCATGAAGTATGACTTTAAATTAAAAGAGGTAAAAAAAATGCAAGATCCATAGTTAGAAATCAAACCTTTTTGCAATTGAGGCATCATTATTATACATCATGCTGCGTTGACGAACACGAGATAGCATGTCTGAACTGATAGTAGGGTAATGCGTATAGCAAATAACTTTGCATCCAAACAACCGGGCAAGTGGATATGTAAAAGCATATCCACTTGTGTCAAAATAATAGAAGGGGGTAAACTTGCACAAAGCTTCCCATGCAAGATACATAGAACCCAGACTCTGACCAATCATAGTAAAGTGGGGATAAGTGGTTTCTTCAATCCACTTTCTCTTGTACAAATGCACCACCTGACAATTGTGGATTGCAAAAAAGACAGAGGTTATCAATCTTTTTAACAAATCCATTGGATTGTAGCACAAATTAAGTGCTATTTACCATTGCAACCATATTGAATTACTTCCTGTGTTTGGATTAGCTGCGAGTATAATAAAATCAGTTTTATGTTCGAACGTGTTCGCTGAAAAGCGATTTTAAGATAATATATTTCATTTGGGTTATGTTAAAAATCACAAAAAAGGTATGAAATTATTTGATTAGTTTAATAATATTTGTTTGGCAGTTAGTTTTATAGGGGTGAAATGGAAAGAGTGTTGTTGATTTCAAAATAATCTAACAGCTTTTTAAATAAGCCTTAAACTTCTAGTTTCTCTAAGCACAACTTTTTTCTCATAAAAACAACTTTTTTATAATTTAATCAGATTTGCTAAACATATGATGTTGAACTCAAAACAGCTTATAAAAGTAGTTTTTGAGGGGGGGAAATATTTCCAATCTTTCCCAAAATATATGTCATCCAAATTTTTGTTCTACACCAAGGCCATAGCAGGAAACATTCCCATCTTCTGGAAAACTTTCCCTCATCTATACTACAGTTGACTAGTAATCTATCAAGTGCTAAATATGATATAGCCATAGATAATTACATGACAGTGTATGACTATGATAAAAAGAAAAAGAGAATGAAGAAAAGGGTTTACCTTTGGAGGAGAGAGGAGGGTGACCCCAAAGCGATCAATGGCTCGAGCCATGAGCGTGTGAGGAGTGGCATCGTGATCGCCGGTGTACACAAAGCAGTCAAGGTCAGGACTTTCCTCTTGGATTGCTCTGACGGCGCACCACAGAACCCTTTCCCCTCCGCCACCGTCATTGGTGTAAGGGTGGAAGAAGCCGACGGCGTTCTTCCTGCTCCTCCGCCCATTGATGGCGGTAAAAGCAAATCGGAGAATGATGGCGGCGATGAGCGCAGGGATGATGAACCAAAGTGTCATGATGATGAAGTAATTGAAACACAGGCTTCAGTGTTGGATATGAGAAGAGATGAGATAACATAGATCCATTCATCAATCCATGATCGAAGCCTTATGAGAATGAATAAAAGCAGATATATTATAGATACAGTGATTCAATTGCAAGGTGGAAGGAGGAAAAGGGAAGAAACATACAGTCAGAATTCGCAAACACATGTGTGAAGTAGTATTAATTTGGTCCTTGAAATTATTAAAATTTCGAAAGCGTCTCTAAATTATAAGTTAGTATCAATTTTGTCCTTCGTTTTACTCACTTAATATCAATTAAGTCCCTGAAACTACAAATTTAAAATCAACTTAGTCCATACGATTTTTAACGGAGGGACTAAGTTGATTATAGTTTTACAATTTTAGGGACTGATTTAGAATTTTGATAATTTTAGGGACTAAGTTAATACTGATTTATAATTTCATGGACCAAATTGGGTGTTTCCTCAAATAAGCACTTCACTTAATACTTAATTGCTCTGCCTCTCAACAATAAAACTAAAAAACAAACATATATTTTTTTAAAGGTTTAATTAATATATATAGGTATTGGACTATTTGTGGATTTTCAAACACATCCATATGTTTTACAAATTTGTGATTGGATTCCTAAATATAATTAGAATTTGTAATTGAATTCCCAATACACTTTTCCGTTTGAGTTTCAAAAAATACAAGGACTTATTTTGAGTTTTCCTAAAAAGTAAAAGGATAACGGGTGGATTGATCACTTAACGGATACTTAAGAAAACCCTACGAAAAATTGTATCAAGGATGTAATTACAAATTTTCTAATTGTTTAAGGACCCAATTACAAACTTTTAAAATATATGGAACTATTTAAAAAATTCCAAATAGTTCAAGTACTTTCATATTAATTTTTTTTTATTAACATATGACAAATATAATTCTATTACATTACTTATACAACTTATAAGCAAAAAAAAAAAACCAACATTTAAATATTTAAAAATCTAATAATTGAAAAAGTAATTACTAATTGTTATTTTTAGCCATAAGGAATTTTTATTAGACCTAAAAGAAAATTAGAAAATAGAAATGTAAAGATAGAAATCACACCGAAACACCACAAAGATGAGATACATGCTCTATCGGCTATAATAGTTAAATTTTATATTCTAATTTTATTTAATTTTTAAAATTTGTCTTCTAATTTTTTTTGCATGTCATTTAATTTTAAAAAATAAGCAACACTTTGATGTTGATTCTAAAATAACTTTTTTTTTTCCAAAGTATCTCTCGCATGATAAGTGAGAGATTAATCTTTCAAAATACTGGCAGACGCCTAGGCGAAAATTCCTCCCAATAGGCTTTTTCCGTATAATATATACTTCCACAATAACTCTATTAGTGTGCATCTAGTCTGATAACCAAAAATTATATATGACGTATGAAGTGGATTAGTTTTACTGAAGTCTCCTAAATATCCAAATGCATTCTTAGAAAATCAATATAAAATACCAAAATTAGGTTCTGAATGACACAAGACAGTTGATAAATGTTCATTCAATACAAGGAAGGAGATACAAACATCCCTACTTGTGAAATGTGTATGTGTTCCTTGTGTTGCCCTTGGCATTGGATATTCAACAGCATGGATAGAGGACTTGCCGGGGGAAATGGTTTTCAAATTGGGTTTTGTGGCATCAGATTTCAAAAAATTGGCTTTCTAGCAGTATACAAAAACCATCACTATATAATTTTACACACTACTGTGTTTGTTTACAGCACAGGTACTCTTGTAGGAATTGTTAAACAACACTTGCTAGTAAATTGTGCACACAAATCACAATTGCTACGGAAATGTTAAATATATATGCACGCATTTTCAAGTTTAGTTCTATCAAATATTAAACTTTTCTTCCAATTACAACACCCCTAGTTTTTTTGAGTAGTGAAATCTGGCTCAGCTGGCTTCTGAGGCGGCAAGGGAAGTAATCTGTGTGTGTGTGGCATTCTGTTTTGCTTCCCATTTCGCAAGGGTCGTAACACATTGGATGCAAACCTTGATGCATATATGATGGCACCAAAGCTTGCTGAGGACTCATCCTCATTTGCAAAAGCTTCTAGCTTGTATTCTGCTTCATGTAGTGACCTCTCTATCTTCCTCTTCCAGTATCGACGCCAAGCCGCTTGTATGAAACAGGCTGCCCATGTCCTCCAATGTAGGGAACAGAACCTGGAGAACACATTGTGTTGAATGACACTATCAAGCATATTTTTCTTTCTTCTATTTTAATGTTTAAGATGGCTAGAGAAACCCAAAATTCGGTCATCAAAAGATTATGGTGTCGCTAGACAAGTACTTGAAAGTTTTTTGTCACCCATTAAGTTCTCGAAAGATTTAAATTGTCGTCACATTGATCTTTTAAGGACTTAATTGGTGACAAAAGAACTTTCAATTTTATATTGTTTTAAATTTTTCGAGGATTTAATCAGTGACAAGCATTGATGGTTTACTATGGATTCTTAGAACTTTTAAATAATACCATATTCCCCTTAGCAAAAGAACAATTATATACAAAGGTTGACTACTACTATAAGTTTGGTCCTCATAGTTTTTCTCTCTCTTTCTGGATGGAAAAAGTTTAGGCTGAGGGGTAACTACCTCATCTCAAGGTCAAGGTAAACCTTCAGACTCAATGAGAGTCACCCTTCCTAGGATCAGAGAAAACCTCCAAGATCAATGAGCACCTACGTAACTAGTTACAGATAACTCATCCACGGTAGACCCCGGCAAGATTTGAACCTCTAATCACAATTTGTCCTTATCACTTGTGCCAGCCTATGTTAATGTTACTATTATTGCCAACTTGGATTTTACACAATTGTATATGCAATCTGATGTTAAATGAACATTTGATGGGATGATCTAAGCAAAGCTACTCTCAAAGTCTAAACTAAAGTAATGATTTTAGATGACTTCTTCTCCACTTTCCCACACAAATGCAATGATACATTATCAAGGAGGAAAAAAAAAGCTGGAACACATATCAAGGCTTGCCTGAAAGTTTGCTGGAGCTGTGTGCTGTTAAAAAGACGTCGAAATTGGGAAGCAACAAACTTCAAGTCTTCAGCCGTGAGAGCAAAAGCTTCAACTTCTGATATAGTTTGTACAGTTCTAGTTGAAATGGGTAGATTTGAGGAGGGGTTTGGGTCCAAGGCCCATGTTAGAAGCTCTTCTCCGCAGAAGTGACCAGCCTTGAGCTCAAAGGAGTTGAAGAAACCTGTTCTTCCACCATTTGTTGTAGCAGTAGCAAGATTTCCACGCATAATGAAGAGCATTTCATCAACTGGATCTCCTTCACAAAAAATGTCACTCTTCTCTGTATAAAGTACTGGCTTCAGTTTATCACACATTGCATCCAACAATTGTCTATCCATGTTCTCAAACAATGGAACCTAAAGTAATAAGAACATAAAATGTTCATTACACAATGCATAAGTATAGGTAGGGAATGAATGGTAATAATTGGATGAGGATATGATAATGAATGATACCAACTTTTTTAAGTAATTTTAAGCAAAGATGACGCTTAATGTCCCTTCTGAGATCTTTAGGGAGGTTTCGAATCAATGTCTCCTCCTCGACGCCCCTATTTTCTTGCCATTTGTATTGTTCATACCGTCTAATTCTTTCCTTCAAGTGGTCAGGTAGCATGCGGTGCGACATCCAATGTTCTGCATCCCTTTTTCTGATTCTCATCTCTTCAACTCTTACAGTTGTAGATTGTAGATATTTCTGTAACAATATTCAGCACAAACCATGAATTTCATTGAGTTAGTTTCAACTAGGAATGTGTATTAATGACACAAATTCATGTTATGATCTCATATCATACAATAATAGTCCTGAGTGACCAAGAATTACCTGCATGTTTCCAATAAGTAATGAGAATAAAACCAATCCAAAGATGGAAATGAAGATGGCAAAGATTATCTCCCCAACACAAGTACTTGTCTGGAGGTTTTGCCCAAGAGAACTACAAAAGAGAACAAAAAATGTGACTTTTGGAATGTTTTTAGCTCCACATCTTCAGATAAATTGTACTAACTTTTCCTAGATAAAATGTTGCAAACACTAATAAATGATAAATCCATAGACACTGGGAACAAAGTTATGAAGACAAGGATATAGAAGTTCCAAAGTACATAAAATGTTAATCTTGCATATGGAATCAAGAACAGAGAGGACTATTCACCAACCTTACACTGCGCAAACCCCACCAAAAGCAGTAGAAGAACTTCTCACGAAAACCTGCAGTCGATTCTACCACACCAGACTTTAGAGCATCCGTAAATATTCCAAAATTGAAAATTGTTGAGTTTGTGGTGTCATCAGGATTTTTGTGAGGACAAGAAGTAGGTCTATTGAGAATTGATAGAACAGTAGGATAGTCTACTAGTCCACAGCTCAGGAAGGAATAATGAGAGAATGGGGTGTTCTTCAACTGCTGGTGCCAGCACCGAACCTCCGATTCAACCGAAAACAGATACCAGAAAGCTCCAACCACCTGGTATGCCACAATGTATTTGGTGAGCATAAAACTTAGCATGATAGCTAGGAATATTGATGAGGTGTTCTGAATAAGTAATAAAATCAGCTTACATGACTTGCTAACATATAGAGAAAAAGATTATAAGCAGCTCCAGCCCATGCTGTCTCAGTCAGGATGCCAGAAGTGCTTGTTACTTCTTTGAATAATGGATAAATTCGCAGAAATCTTGGTGCATATTGGGCTATCACTGTATACTTCAATAAATCCTTTGCCACATTTGGAACTGAGCATTTTGGGATTCGGATGATAGCTAAAATGACCATCTAAGGAACACATTGAAAGTGTTAAAAGAACATGAAATTATGTCTGAACTAAAAAATATTGTTCCAGTATAGATGCTTTCATTCTCATACTATGGCACTTGATATAGGAAAATATTTTGCTTTCTTTTTACCGAGTCAGAAAAATCATTTCATGAGGTTAATTATATATTTAGATGTTAATATATAATCATTAATTGTACAAACTATGGCTAATGATATATAAAAAAGTACTTGTGACTTGAGAATGTGTAGAAGAGGGAAATACCTGTGGAAGTGGAATGATGGATAGAATATCAATGATGAAGTGTGAACTTAGGTACCTCTTCACTATGGCCCAAGGATCATCAACCAATTCACCCCTTCCAAATACACGAGAAGAAGGGGCAATGAAGCCTGTTTGAAACTGAAAGATGATGTGAAGAATGTAGAAAAGATCAAAGAATGTGCGAAGAATAGAAGCACTAATCTTCAATGGTCCATCCAAATCAAGGCATTTTCTCTTGTCATTGATCACTGGGATGTAAAAGAACAGCGGGTCCATAGAGATGGCCATCACACATGTGATTACAAAAATTTTGTTCCATTTCTGAAGTAGTGGCCCTTGTGGATCAAGAACTTTCCTCCTAGAAGCCAATTTTTTGGTTGCTCCATCACTTACATGACTTGCACTTGATTTAACTTTTCCTTTGGAAAAGCTGTTGCTTGTAGAATCTGTACTTAATGATGATTCTGATCTCCAATTCTCAAACCTTATAGAAACATAAACTTAGTAAGTATCTTGAAGTAAGAATAGGCATAAAGAAACATCTTGTTGTTGTCAACTTGTTATACATTAGCGAAACAACTTTTAAAATAGGTAAATTTGACTATTTTTTTTAGGCAAATCATTAAAATGAACCTTTCTTGAATGAAGAAAATGAATAACATTTTTTCTATCTGGTACAAAAGGAAATGAGTAACTGAGAAATTAAAGAAAATATTTAATCGGTATGCATTGTCAATGTGTCAACCAATGACCAACATGATGTGGCACAGTTGGTAGATAACTGGGTCCCTTAAGCATGTGGTCAGTGGTTCGATTCCTGGCTCATGCGTATGGAAGAGCATCTGCTCGGAGAGGTCAACCCCTTGAATGGATCTCAGTACATCGAGGGATTAGTTTCTGGTTCCCGGCCGGAGGATACCCGGGTTTACCAAAAAAATGTGTCTACCAATCTTAAATTGTCACATCAATAAAAAAAATTTGACTTTTACTATAATCATCTTAAAGGTTACACATAAGATGATTTGTGATCAGTCGACAATATAAAAAAAATTACATTAATAGTATATCAAAATTAAACTCTTAAAAAGTACCAAAATTACGTTGGTCATAGTGGAACTGGGCTTGGATCCCTTAAGCAAAGTCTCGAGTTCGAGTCATGTAGATGAAAAAAAAAACGTGATTGGGAGGGGAGACACCACTAAGTTGGCCAACCAGGTTCCCGGCGGATATTAGTTATTGGCGAAGTCGATGGATACTTCGCATTCATTTCATGGTAACCAAAAAAAACTCTTAAAGAAAGAATATCTCTAATGGTTGATTTTACTGATAATGTGTGTGGAAATATATAATTATATACAGCTTTACAATCAGTCTAGGTCCCCTAGTAAGAGGCAGTTACAATCAGACAGTATCGTATACTAAGGTAAATTGCCCTGTGATTATGTATACCAGAATCAGTCAAAGGTATGCTACAAAAGGAAACAAAAGATACTCCAATAGAAATATACAGAGGAGCGCATGTGATTCTAAATGTGTGCAAAGAAAGTATTATAATCAAAACTGCAGAATGCACCAAAAATTAAATAGATAAAACATCAGAAATATGTAGCAAAAACAGGCTTGAGCAAACAAACCTCACAAATTTATTTCCCTTTCTGGTACTCATGATCAAGCATTCAAGGCTACTTCACGTCCGGTGAGAATATTTTAACTTTATAGAAATAGTACTTTACTCAGAGAACAGAAGATTCAAGCCTGCAAAATCCATACTCAAATTACAAACTTTCTTTTCTCGGAAAATTCTAAAATAGCACACATTTAACTAGAAAAGAAAATTGAGGGCCAATTATTTCGTGGTAAATGTCAAAAGAATAAAAAAGATCCAGCAACAAACTGCTCAATTTTTATTTTTTTTTAATGCTCAAACTTTTAAATTTTAAATATATTAAATACATTATTTTTAGTAAAAAATTATACTCCTTAATAGTATACCGAGGATAAACCCCTTTTTTTTGTTACATGGGTAAACCCTTATTTTTTGGTTTCTTTTATTTTAATGTTGCGCCCTGTTGTTGAAATCTAGAGGTAGAATACCTCTCCAAGCCTCTCAAACTTGAAATTAGGAGTGTTCACATGTTAGTTTAGTACGGATTTGTTAACAAATCCAAACCAATCTAATTCATTTGGTTTGGTTTGGTTCGATTCGGATTTGTAATTTTTTGTCGGAAAAATCCGAACCAAACCAATCGAGAACGGGTCGGTTCGATTCGGTTCGGACACTAAAAATATTAAATATTAAAATTAAAATTAAAATTAAAATATATATAAATATTAAATATATTAAATTATATATAAAAATTAAAAAATATTAAATTTAAAAAGTTTGAACTATTAAAACATTAAAATATATATAAATATTAAAATATAGTAATTCTTTAGGTTTGGTTCGATTCGGATCCAAAATCCTTGAATCCGAGAACCTAACCAATTACAATTCGGATTCTCGAGTTCATCGGGTCGGTTCAAACCAATGAACACCCCTACTTGAAATAGATTCTCTCTCCATCTTAATTTCCTCTCTATCCTCTTCCTCACTCAAACTTCAATGCATGCTGCTAGGCTATTAAATCATTGCTAATTCTGTCCCTATGCATTTTGAGATTACAGGGACGAAATCCTAAAAAAGTTTTTATAGGGACTAAAACCAAAATCAGTGAACCTTGTAGACAATAAAAACTTATTTAAACATAATAATTAGAAGTTAGAACCCACCGACGACTTAAATAGTTATTCAAATTAATTATGAAGTCAAATTAAGTCAATCTCCTTAGTGAAGTACACAACATCCAACCAACCTCAGTCAGGATCAGAATTGAAACTATTGATTAGAATAAAAGATTGAATAATAGAATGATCGAGTAACTAACATGCTGAAATATGAACCAAGAATTAATAAGAAGGAACTGCAAGTAGCTTTTGTCAAAAAAAAAAAAAAAAACTGCAAGTAGCTAGCAAACACACAGACATATATATAAAGAATAAACGAGCAAAAAATATATTCAATCCAAAACATTTAATTAACTAGGAAGTTTTCTCATCTTTGAAAGTCCAGGAAAGAAACATAAGCCAAACTATGAAACTCTCATGACCAGCCTAAACAAACATGGCTTGGTGATTCGTTTCTAAGAAAGTGATAAAAAGATACTTGGAAGAAGCAGAAAGGTCGTTAAATTTTATGTGTTTTGGTAAAGGAAGAGTAAAAGAAATTGGCAAAGAGTAGAAGGAAAAGGAGGAAACACCAATCTTAACTATGCCAAGTTTGCTTTGCTTGATAAGTGAAGTCCCTTGTGAACAGAGATATATATCAAAAACTCAAAATTAAGAGCAAAAATGTTACATGCAGTGCTATAAATAGGCGGGTTTTGCTCCTTTCTTACAGCAAGCTCGATTGAGAACTTTTCTTTCCAAATTAAGAGTAAAAGCTAGCAGCCTTAGCTTCTCAGAAAGATGGGATGGAAGAAGAAAAACAGAAAGAGTGAAAGGATGAAAGAAGAGTTTAAGACAGCAGAGTTTAGACAAGTAAGTTAAATCCTTGTTAGCTCAGTTACATATATTATACTCCCTCCGGTCCTTATTATAAGAGGCAAATGACTACCTTTTTTTTGGTCCAAAATATAAGAGACATGCATGTATTTTGACAAATATTAAATGCTCATTTCCAAGTTTACCCTTATTTATAATAGGGTTTATATTTACGAGACAGTGCAACTTTCAATACAAGTAGGTTTGTTCATTAATTATTGAAGGGTTAAGTTTGTAAATTTATATGAATATTAATTACAAATAGCTTATTTCAATGCATTTCCTTGATCTGTGTGTTTTAGGGTTTTGCCTCTTATATATAGGACCAGATGGAGTAATATATAAATATAAATAGAATATGCGTACTATTATACACCAAAACTGCTCCAACTTTTCCGGAATCTAACAAAATTCAGTTTTGTAAGGGAAAAAATGTATTTTTTTTATTAAAAAATGATGTTGATATTTTTTTTTGTTACATAAAGTTTAGGTGAGTTGGGTTCCGGGAACTCACCAGGACCAGGGCAGGAAAATGATATTGATATTATTTACTTAATAAATTAAGAAGTGATGTATTTAGTTTTTTAATAATAACCTTTTTTATTTCTTAACGTTGAAGAGCCAAAGTTGGAGCAAATCTATACTTAGTACGTACGTATTAGAACATTCGTGAGTTTCATCTAAAAAGTTAAGTTTTTAATTAAAAAAATATAGTTTTAGAGAAGATCTTATATAGTATCATGACTCATGAGTAATGATATTTGGATATAAAAATGATGATCGTATAAAAGTATTAATTCCCATTTATTTATTGCTTTATTCTCTCTCATTATGTATTTCATCACTCTCAAGACACTTACTGATAAGCTTTACGGTATCTATACAAAATATCCAAATTGTGTGCCCAAATATCTTCACTCTAACTATATCATATAGTATTCATAGTTAGTGATGAAATTTAGTCCTTATCACCACTTGATATAAAATTAAATTTCAGCATTGTCCACCCTTCAAGACATAACAGGTAAATAATGTAACCATGTACAGATTATATATATTATTATGTAATAAAATTTAAATTAAATCTTAATCATTAAAAATATTAGTGATGGAATGATTGGCAATCACAATTTGTTGTACTTGTATGTACCCGTATCCGAACGGTTTTTTTTTTTTTTTTTGAGTGCGGGTTATCATTTTCAGCTCTATTTTTTTTTTTTCAAGTACAAAATCAGCATCTTACTGGCATGGACATCCTATCATTATCTAGTAATGTAGGAGACGTGATCGAGTCAAGCCGATTTATTGACATGATGCAAAAATTTTAACATTATTTATGACTAAATCATAAAATTAAACGAAGTATAAAATTAAAACTAAGGTATATTTTACAATATATATTTCAAAAATTAATAATAAGAATATAAATATATTGTCATTTATACAAAAAAGTTATTGAGTTATACAAGAAGTCTTATTATTTACACCTATTTGTTAAAAAAAGCATAAACGTTAATAGAATGTAAGTCAAAGGACCAAATTGGGACAATCTGAACTGTAACTAGCTAGAACCCGTCCGTAAAACATGTTAGGTCGAATTTCTAAAATTCGAACCTAGGATGAGTATTGAGATGACATATAGTTTCCTTTAATTCTTATTTTTTTTTAAATGTTGTCTTTCCTTTTCTCTTCTCTTTTTTTCCTATTTTTCAACTTTTATTCTCTTCTTCCCCCTTCTCTCTATAGCAGTGGGTGATGGTGGAGCGAGTGAAACTTGCGAGTGGTTGTCGGCAAAGTGGTTGTCGGCAAAGATGGAGATGAAGTGGTTCGATTTGGATGGCAACCAAGGTGAGCTTAATTTGTTATGGTAGCAGTGGGTTGCAATAGTGTGTTGGAGATTTGAGGTTTGATCTCTAGGTTTTCATGGTGAACGAGGATGGTGGAGGCCAAGTGGTGGGAAGTGAACAGTGGTGCCATGGGTGGCGGGGACTCCTCCCTATAGTATTATTTTTATATACATAAATTCAAGAATCAAACTCATAACCATATACTTAAGGGACCTAATCCTCTTCCACTTAGACCAACACACATTGATATATGTTATTGTATTTTGATATTCATATAAGTGAACTAAAATGCAAGTAATATTCCATTTCATTTCCTTCGGTTATTGTATTCTTATTTTTAAACATACCAAACCTAAAGTTTAATTGTATGAAATGAGATATCTGATTATCTTTGCATATATAAATAAAGGAAATTGTTTTTAACATCAAAATATGGATACTGTATAATATATTTTTAAAATGTCTGTCTATAAAGAATATAAGAAGTGAGAGATAGATTTAAAGGATTTAATTGTTAATGTAAAGATTTTTGACAATGTCAATCAATTATAAATTGTCATATTATTAAAAATATTTAACTCTATCACAACTCCCTTGAAAATAACTAATAAAAAACAACCTATATTGTCAGTATATCAAAATTAAACTCTAATTAAATCTATAGAAGAATATGATATTGAAAAGTTGACATTGAAATAACATCTTGGAAATAAATAACTCTTATATGTGAATATTATATTTTACATTTAATAATTGATATAATTATTAGTAGCAATCAACAATACCTGTTAGAATGGGTTAACAATTAGGGTTCGTTTGATGGTCAGGATAGGATACCATAGCAGGAAGAGAGTAGGATATGATATGAGTAGGATAAGCTGTTATCCTATCCGATGTTTGGTGTCCACCAGATAACCAACTAGATAACATTACAATTTTAGTATGAATTTTAAAGTTTTGGTTTTTATTCTAAATGTTTCCGTATTTAATTAGATTTTAGATTTTTTATAATTTTTTTAAATTATATAAAAAGACAAAATTATCCATATGATAAAATTACATATAATTTTTTAAAATTTTAAAATATTGTTTAACTTAAATTATTTTTTTATAATTTTAAATATTCATTTTTAGTTTTTACTTTACATATAGTTAAATTATTAGAATAATTTTTTATACTTTTCAGTTTTTTTAAATAATATAAATAATAAAATTAACCTTGTGACAAAATAAAAATAAATTTAAAAATAATTATTAATATTTTTATTATTTTATATTTTATTATACATTTTTTGGTAATCATGTTATATTTCATTATACTTTGATTATTTATATATAAAATATTTTTATATTTTATTATACTTTAAGTCACTCTATCATATCATGTTGAGTTATAACATAGTCCTTCCCTCAAGATGGAATTTTAACTAGATAGACATGATATGATATGTGATAGGATTGATTTATCCTATCCTGTTGGCTCACCAAACAATAGTTTTAGAAGGGATATGATAATTTATCATATCATGTCTCTCTTATCCTGACCACCAAACGAGCTCTCAGGAATTGAGATGATGTGCAAGGCTTTTGAAGTTAAATTTATCTGCAGTCATTAAAAAAAATTAATAATTAACATAAGAGATTATCCCTTCCTAATCAACCAAAAATATCAACATGATTGAGCTTGACCGACTGAATATATATAAAGTGCAGCAAAGTAAGAAGCATTATTTGCTTTAGCTTTCAGTCATGTCCGGTCCAGCAATGGCCCATCGGAAAAGTGAAGAAGCACCACTTCCCTTCTGCTACCTGTTTCCTTCCACTACTTTAAAAATCATGCTGACTCATTCATATATACTTTTGTTGTCTATTATATTTTAAGGAAGTATGGTCATATTCTTATAAGGCTTACCACTTTTATGGCGCAACGTATATTCCATATGCTAAACTGCATATACAGCATAAAGCATACCTTACTACTTGTTTAGCTTAGAGGCAATATCAGTTATCAAACATGTAGGCGAATCTCAAGCAAATATGAATGACCACGTGACCAGACAAAAAAAAAATGAATAAAAGATATACTTATTAATATTTGATAATCGTGATCTTTTATGTGAAAACAAAATAGTAACAGATATATAAAAATAAAATGTGCTTGTTAGTATTTTTTGCTTCAAAGCAACAAGCAAATGATATTTGCAACCAAGCAAACATAAATACAAAAACATGGCCAATATTCAAAAAAAAAAAAACAATATTATGAATCATGTCCTAGTTATTATTATTATATATTTTAATCTTGATTATACAGTCATACGTGTATAATTTTTTTTTTTTATAGGTAAATGTTAACGTGTTAATGTTAGTATTTTTGTTAGTAAGTAGAGTTTTAACTCTCAACCTCCTTATCACTTTACTCCTTAACTCCCCCACTCAAACCACATTTACCACCTTATGACTCCCTAGTCATAGGTGTATAATCAAGATTAAAAATTATTTAATGGTCACATTACAATTTATAAAAGTTATATTTACCTTGTAATCTTAATCATTCAAATAAGATACCATAGTCGAAATCCAAAGCCTTCAGAAAATATCGCAATTCAAGGATATGGTCAACTTTTTTTTTTTATTAATTCTTTATTGACGAAGTGGCCAACTTTAACAGAAATTTATCTTTATTAGCATTTTCATCTAAAATTGGTATGCATTTAATAGGAGTCCCGGCAGCTTCTTCATAGTCTTTTGTCTTCTAAGAAACTATTTCTCACTTTATCTTTAGACTTGTTTCAATGAATTAGCATGCACTAGGAGGCTGAGGTGTTCCATATAATTAACAATGGACATGAAAAAGACAATTCAAAAAAAGAAAAGAAAGAAAAAGAGGCACAAAAAGAAATAAAGAAAGAAAAAACAACGAAGGTCACCATTATTCGCCACCACATGTATCCCGTGAAATCCTTCTATGCTATGAAGGAGTGAAGATTTATCCACAGCCTTTTAAAGTGCGATTAAAGTTCTTATTGGGATCTCTGTCTGATATAATTTATATTTATGTACTCCCTACAACTGATATTATATGTCATATAATAAATTATTTACCAACATATGATTGGTCCAAGTGATAAGGGACTTGGGCACCATAAACAAATGGTCAGGGGTTCGAATCCTGGTTCTTATGTATGGAGAAAACCTGGTTGCCCAACAGGTTTCCTGACGAGAATTAGTCACTGCTAACAATGGTGGATACTTTATACCTATGTCATGGTCACACAAAAAATTAATATAATACTCCCTCGGGTCCTATATATAAGAGGCAAAACCCTAAAACACACAGATCAAGGAAATGCATTGAAATAAGCTATTTGTAATTAATATTCATATAAATTTACAAACTTAACCCTTCAATAATTAATGAACAAACCTACTTGTATTGAAAGTTGCACTGTCTCGTAAATATAAACCCTATTATAAATAAGGGTAAAATTGGAAATGAGCATTTAATATTTGTCAAAATACATGCATGTCTCTTATATTTTGGACCAAAAAAAAGTAATCATTTACCTTTTATAATAAGGACCGGAGGGAGTAACAAATAATTTTAACATCACGTGGTTTCAGCGTGATTATATGATATAATGGACAAGTTAGAAAGACAGGCTCTCACTTTCAATGTTATTGGCTGCACTGATAACCTTTTTTTGAATAATGATTCCATGACACACGTTTTTTACAACAATACAGATTACACCGTATAGTGCCGTACTGTACGGCACTGTAGCTGTACTGTGCGATACTGTAGCTTCTTTTTTAAAAAAAAAAAAAATTTAAATTTAAATTTTTTTTTAATTTTTTTTTTTGAGAAATAAAATTTTTGGTTATGTGTAAATATCTGGTAAATCATGTACAAATATCTGGTGAAATTCAGTTCATTATCTAGTGAATGAGTTTTTTTGAGAAATAAATTTTTTGGTTAAGTATGTGCAAATATCTGGTAAATCATGTACAAATATCTGGTGAATTCAATTCATTATCTGGTGAATGGGTTTTTTTGAGATAAAATTTTTCTTTAAGTATGTGCAAATATCTGGTGAATCATGTACAAATATATGGTGAATTCAGTTCATTATCTGGTGAATGAATTTTTTTGAGAAATAAATTTTTTGGTTAAGTATCTACAAATATCTGGTGAATCATGTACAAATATCTGGTGAATTCAATTCATTATCTGGTGAATGCGTTTTTTGAGAAATAAATTTTTTCGTTAAGTATGTGCAAATATCTGGTGAATTATGTACAAATATCTGGTGAATTCAATTCATTATCTGGTGAATGGATTTTTTTGAGTATGTGCAAATATCTGGTGAATCAGGTACAAATATCTGGTGAATTTAGTTCATTATCTGGTTAATGGGTTTTTTTATAAATAAAATTTTCTTTTTTATAAAAACAACTAAAATTAATATTTAAAAAAAAAAAAAAGACCCGCTACAGTACCGCACAGTGCGACACTATACGATGTAAGCCGTATGATGTAGGAAATTTGTGTCATAGTATCAACACTCCTTTTTTTTTTATGTCGCCCTGCCACCTTTTACTTACAAAGAGTAGTTAGCGCAAGTAGCAAGTATATATGGCTAAGAACTGGTTCTTAAATTTTCTGTCATTGGAGTTGGCTGATTTGGCAGCTAGGGTGGAGAACGGTTCTTGTAGAAGAACTGGTTCTTAGTTATTAAAAAATAATTAAAAAAGGGAAAAAGGAAAGAGGGGGAAATAAAATAGGAGAAAATGGACCTACTAAAAGTATGTTAAGAACCCAAGTTGAGTTCTACCATTGGAGTGAAAACTAATAAGTATTCTTAAATCCTTTATGACATTATAGGGCTCACTAAAATAGAGTTAAGAACCCAAATTGAGTTCTATGGTTGGAGATGCTCTAATTGAATTAATAAGCAGTTAGGTGATACAATAAAATGGTTTAACTTAAATGATGAATAGTTAACTTTCATGTACTTTGGAATCAAAATTAGTTTACTTGAAGTTAGTTATGGTTAAATTGAACAAGTGCTTTCAATACCACTAAATAGGTAGAAATAATTATATTGTATAGTCTAGAGTGGCCTGTGAATATGATAAATTCCTTCAAGATAATAATAAAAATGGCTTGCATATGCATTGCAATGGTTAGCTTATCTTCATTTAGCTCGTTAAATTTCAGGACACCTATGAAAATTATGAATCCATTGTCACTCTCTCTGCAGTTATAAGTAAAAACAAGGCTAGTCCCGCTAGTGTAGCAAGTGGTAGAGCTTAGGAACATTTGGTGTCAGTGAGGTTGCGGGTTCGAACCCACATTACCTCCAATTTCCCCCATTTCCTATAAGGCCTAAGTATGTCTCCTATGAGGGGGGAAAAAAAAAAAGTATAGACAAGGCCATTGGGACAAGGATGTTCAGATGTACAGGACATGGACAGACTTAGCTTCAAAAATATACTGCGGCCCACGTGTCATTAATGATCATCGAGATGTTATAAAAAACTTACAAATGATATCATCAAACAATAAAAGAAGAAGAGTGAAGACCCAAAGTGATCCCTCAAATTTTTCAAGTAGGACAATTTGATCGCTGAAAAAATAAAGGACAATTTGGTCACCCAAATTTTAAAACGGGAGACGATTTGGTCCCCCCAAATTTCATAACGGGGGGATGTTCTGGTCCCTCCGTAAGGACCAAATTGTCCCCCGTTTTGAAATTTGGGAGACCAAATTGTCCTTTATTTTTTCAGGGACTAAATTGTCCTACTTGAAAAATTTGAGGAACCACTTTAGGTCTTTACTCAAAGAAGAAAAGAAGAAGAACCGAAGAGCGTATGTAATGCTAAAAAAGAGTACTATCTAGCAATAACTTTATCTAAAAGTTATCGTAGTATATTGTGAATGAAACTTATAAAGGCATGTTTATACTTAATAGAAATGGTATTTGTGAACCAATAATGTTTTTTTGAACACAAGAATAGGCGGTGTCCCCTTTGTTTTTGGATGTATTTTCCAGATACGTATATACAAAGATGATAAAAAATAAGTGAAAGATAAAAAGAAACACATACGATATCTAAAATTTGTATTCAAATAACACAACTCTTTGTGAACTCTGATTACTATGTCAAGTGGTAAAACTCTGCCTGTTATTTTTCTAGCGAAATGCATACCATTAGAACCAACAATTGGACTTTGTAAACGCAACAAGGTGGCCACAGGCTAGGAACAAGAATAACGGGTCAAACCGTTACAATCCACTCTAATTGTGTACTAATGAAAGGACACGTAACCACGCTGTTATTTGAAGAACTTATAATTATGTCATGCTGCTATAACATATCATGGGCATCATTGAATGTCAAGGAAACAAAATGTTTCTTGATGATATATAATGTGAAACTTTGCAGTAGAAATCACATCAACCTTGGAACTGACAAGGATCCAAGCAATATATATCCAAATGCATCAAATCAATTACATCCTAATAACATATCTCTCAAATGAATACAAAAGATTACAGCTACCGGCAATAATGAACATATTCTATCTTCATGGGTAACAACAGTAAGGCTGTAAGCCATGTAAGCTAGGTGACATTTATTAATCCTAATTTTTCCTAACCTAACAATTTTAGTGTGAAACACACAAGTTGCCTCACCTTCACTTAAGATTTCTCCTCATCTGATTGGGAGCATGGGGGATCTGAATTAACAAAGAAGTCATCCACTGAAATAAAAACAAAGCTATCTTTGTTAAATTAAACTTGAACCTCAACTTTCAAAACTAAAAAATAACAGAATCTCAAGGTAGATTCCTGCATTAGTATATATTGCAATTTCAGAACCAGATGCTATTAAGAATAGCTAACTAGAAGAACAAAATCATTTTCATTCATTTACATGTAACAAGATTTGAAAATTACCTATATCCTGTTGATCTGGAGACTCAAGCAAAATGTCTGAATCAGATGGCAAAAATGGTGAACCAGGATAGTTTCCCAGAGCTCCTAAATCTGCAAAGAATTCAAGATGATTCAAAAACCAAGTATGAATATGTTCACAATGGGTGAACATATAAAATCTTAAGTATAATCCTTGATTGCATTAAGTGATCTTAAAAGAGAGTACCATCCATTTACTTGGAATTCATAACGCAAGTCATCAATAGTAAACTTAGAAACAACAGTTAATACTCCTGCGAAAATAACCGAAGTCTTATGATTCTTAAAGGTCACTAGTCATGACCTTCAGGATTCAAATAACATTCTAAAATAATTGCTTAATAGTTCCCCACAGAAAAGGAAACAGAGAGACCAAATCAAAGTTTACTTTTACTCGATCCCATATTGATAATGAATGCTCCTTGCTCCTTTTTGAAAGCCATTTCAGTGCACTCCTGAACCTTATTACTGTCTTCTAAAAGTTTCACCTATTTCTTTTCAAATATACGGATTACTTTGGGGGTATCAGAGATATCATATAACAGAACCCGAATCTCAACAAAAAGTTGTACATCTCAAACGACTTCACTCCCAGGTGACAGCTAACTTTAACTATGTATCTAAAAGCGGTTCAGAGTCAAATAACACATTACCTCCCAAGTTTGGCAAATCTGCTGTTAGATCAGATAGGCTGAAATTCCACTGAATTTGATCTAGCGATCTGGAAATTCCAGTGCCGCCATCTGGTGCAAGTTGTAGTCCTACTGAACTTACCACATCAGATGTAAATGCTGTATCAAGAGCTGATGCATCTGCGCCCATTCCTGATATTTCTGATGCAGTGAAGGGGAAATGGCCACTGGATGCTACTGATGTCGGACTCACTGGCATATCTGACACTGATGACATTGCACTATTTGGTGGAATAACAGGAGCCATATCAGGAGCACTGTGGTCCATCACCATACTTCAACAAGGACAAAAGCAGCTGCCATTAGCAGAATTTCTATCAAGCAAATTACTTAAAAAAGAGAGAAAAGTGTGTTATTAGCTTATTTTGTATTCAAAACAGCTTATAATCAAAAGGTCCCCGAGAAAGCTTTTAGAAAACCTATTATTTCCCCAAAAATAATCTAACACAAACATGTATGAAGTAGGTCCTCCACATTCCAACAATTTAACCAATATTTAAGTGGAACAGCCACAACAATCCAGGCATAAATGTGCTTAACGAAGAAACACACAAAGGGGACACAATTGTTTGAGGTATTGTATTTTACATGGAAAATATCTTTTGTTGGATATTGTGTGGTAAGCCACAACATATAAAGATTAAAATGCCTACTAACAAGACCATGGATCATTTTAACAAACAGTTAGAAACACATTATCAGTCACTCTACTAAATAGTTCACTGATGAAATCATTTGTCATGTCTGAACTACAAAATACCCATTTACACATTTCAGAAAACTGAAATATGAAATGTTATGCAAGACCATCTAAAACAATCTTGTAATTTTGTCCGATGCATGAATAGCATTAAGGAATTATGTGTAGTTGGACAAGTTCTCACTCATTCCCAGAATTCATCCGAATGGCATGAAAATTGCTTGGTGCAGGGACTCCATTAACCACGTGACAACTTGATATACCACAACCCATGGAATCAATATGAGGTTGACCTGCTGCTGGAATGGGTGACTGCTGTAGCACTGGGTATCCCATAGGTAGGTTGTTGACTGCACTGCAAACAAATGGTGTTAAATAATAATAATGGGGGAAAAGAGACAAAGATAAGCAAAGAAGTGAACGTATGCATCTATAATTCGAAGCCATCTTCTTCTAAGACTAAAAGGTATTCAACTATTAAGACAGAAAGTATATGCAAAAGACTCGAAATACTATAAGGTCAAATATATTTACAAGCATTATTATATGATATATTCTCAAGAGACAGCCTGATACTTGTTAACTAGGAAGTGAACAGTACAGTGAGAATGATAATCATATATTGAGAATAACTATTGCATACCATAAGTGAAATTTAGGTGCCATCCCTCAAGTCTCAACCCACAGTTTAATTTGTTTGCACCCAAAAAACAAAACACACACATGCATGCATACATGCACCCAGAGATGAGAGGGCAAGAATTTACCAGGCATCGGATGGATTCCATTCTGTATTGGAGCCAATGGAACCTTTGCGGGCATGGGACACTTCATCAGATGATACTGATGCTCAAGCAAATGATTGAAAAGAAGTATTTGCTTTTTCAATTTTAGCCTGATATAGTAGGCCCTGAAGAAATCAGCATTCTCTTCTTCCAACTTCTGCCATACTGAATCAACAAAAAGCATCAATAAGAAAGAAATAGGACATGAGGATACCTGCTTTTAAAGGAAAATGTATAAAAAAGCAGGCAATGCAATTTTTTAATAGCTATATGTCTCAATGATCAAATTATTTTGATTTTCACATAATCAACTCATGGATCAGATAACATCTTTATTTAAATAAAACAAGAAAAATAATTAATAAGCATACAAAAAAAATTCTCTGACCAAAGTATACAATAGACTATTATTAGTATTATTACTAGAGTGCAATATAAAAATGGCATAACAGAGGCTTGAAGATGTCTACCCAGAGTCGTAAATCCAGGATCTATCTTTGCCCGAGTCAGTAGTGTTTTAACCACTTCATCTTTGTTCATATATAATTGTAGGCACCTTTCGATTAAATTCTGGACCTGCAAAAGTTGTTTGAATATTTAATCAAAAAGGAAAAGAAACAGATTAGCTTCTGTAGACTATCCCTGTGAAAACTCAATCCACGAGATACATAATAAAGCAAGTGGAAAAGTAGAGAATTACAGAAAATTAGTCAAATATTTCGCAAACAATGGATATCCTTACAAGCTCAATATCCTGCCGTGAAACTTTTTTGCCATCATTGCTTGAGGCCGATGCGGAACCTGAGTCTGTCACAGGAACATCAGTTGTGTGATTGTTTGGTTGTTCACTCTTGGCCTCATTAGAAGCTTGAGTTGATGATGGCAATTCTTCTGTGCTCTGCAAAATCCATTAAGGGTTTATTTAGCTCAGTTATAATATATCCAAGCAGCAATGAGAGTTATGAGATGAATCTAGACGATCAGGCAGAGATTGCATCACCTTAAGAGTAGAAAGCATAGAAATATTCTTTAACATAGAATACAGCAAGCTCAAAGCTCGCTATAATCTTTAAGCATTAAATATGTCCAATATTAGTTTGCTTAACAAATTATTACTACAAATTAGACAAATTGAACTAGCATGGAAATGGTGAACTTTGCCTAGTCTATTGGGAAAAACCCAAGTCCCACATTGACTAGAGATAGTATCTAATGAGAGCTTATAAGTAGTGGGCAATCCTCATCCTATGAGCTAGCTTTTGGGATTGAGTTAGGCCCAAAATCTAATACAATTTCATGAACAGAATTGTATCACCACTTTTAATACAAAAGTAGACTGTCATGTCAAACTTAATCCGGATAGCTCCCAACTCTGTGACAATTGGATTCACATTTCAAAGGGCTTCTATCACCCCAAACTTATTTGTTAATCATTGCTAGCGACACCAGTGACAGATAACAAATCACCATTCAAACCTTCATTTCTTTAAAACACAAACCATCCTCTCCAAGTAATGCTGTAAAATTCATTATGCTAATCCCTTGTTGATCCACAAGTACATATCACTTTAGAGTTCTCCACCAAACAACCAAATTAACAACTCCATACATGCAAACAAAGTCATTCTACCTCCACTCAAACCATATGACAGCCACCCATAAGCATAAAAACTACTATATAGGAGGAAAATCACAGATGAATTCTACTAAAAACGGGTAACATACAAAATAGAATTGGCATCTGGGGTGATGGCAGGACCATACCATTTGAAACTTTTTTAATGCTTTTCTTGGGGTCTAGAGAAAGTTGCAATCAAGAGGATTTTTCTAATCCTCCCTTCCTAAAAGGAAGAACGTGAAAAACCAGACATTCACAGCAATATGAAGGATTCCTCGAAAAGTTAAGGATTTGTAATCCGTTCAAAAATTCAAAATCGATTAGATTCGGTCTTATACATACACAAGGAAGGTAATCAAATCAGGAAGAAGATGAGTTCTTTCTTTTATCGCTTAGGACCCGTGCAAGATGAAAGTCTCATGCATGAATATGAATGAGAGAAAAAAGTCAGGAATCCTCTTCTCGACTCTAACACTCCCACAGTCCCACTCCATTCGTTACTTTTATTTCTGTTACTTCAGAAACAGTTGTTTCACTCGAAAAGGGTGGACAATTAGCTAGAGCAACAGGTGCAGGGGAATCGGCCACATTAAAATTACCTTCTCTAGAGGTCCGTTTGACATCCAAAAAATGTTCACCAAAGTTTGTGGGCCCACATGACCAGCATTTACTTTTCTAGTTAGAGACCAACATCTTGGGGCTGCCATTAAGGTTAGTGAGGAGCATTGTTTTGAGGGATGGAAAGCATGGTTGACAAGCCACTTTGAGGACAGAAGCGACTGGAGTGCTTTCATCAAATGATACATACGGGCTGCCCTTTCCATTGATAGAGAAAGCAGGTCTGTCCACAAGGGTGACGTGGATGTTTCATGGGTGGGCTCCCCTTCTGTATTTGATGAAAAATTTAGATATTGACACCAAGAGCTAACGAACACTGATTGGAAAGTTCACAACTCTTCAACTTTGACAGATAGGTGAACAAACATATGACAAAACCCAATAATGTTTGGATTTTGGTGTCACAACTCACAAGTTCAGCTAATTCCAGAAAAATATATGCTTTTATTGATTGAATTAAGTAGTTTCCTTAGAGCAAATTTGCCCTTTTGCCAGCAAAGAGCACAACATGCATCCAGTAAGTCGTTGGTTATAACCACATTTTAAAAGGAACAAGATCATGCATTCCAATGCTTGTGCTTAATATTGTCAACCAATATGCCCGTATGTGACATGCAGTAGATCCAGAAAATTAATGAGACAGGAAAACCATCATGGATGTTGCAAACTAAGTACGAATATAAAAATATATATAATGTAAGAACCTGCAAGTTCTTCATTTCAGCTGAAAAAAAGCTGACTGCATGTCTTTCAGGAATTTAAGGGGTCACTAGCTGCCTTTGCATTCAAGATAGTTGGCATATATGTCTATGACACCCTCAAGTTGAAGTAGTTTTCATCTGAAACAAGAAGAATAATGACGGAATTGTAAACCAAACTGCCTCAATAAGAATATGTTCTTTAAGTCAACAAAACCATCTACACAGACACTCAAATCTGTCTCAAAAGCACAACTAAAAAACAATAAATAAAAAAAGTATCCTCTGAATCAGAGAAATCCTCACATGGTAAACGAAAATGTGGTAGCCTGTGTCTTACAAAAAGGTCCATTAATTGTACATCCGAAAGGAAGGATGACAATTACATTTATTACTACAGTTGAGTAGACATATGCAGGTTAGTTTGAGATGCAATAAAACACCATATCTCCATTAGCTTTGTTTAAGTCAAACTTAGCAAGTTCAGCGTTCCTTTTGAAAGAATAATCAGATGTTCTACCATTGTTCATTTGTTCTAACATGATTTATAAATTTCTTCAGCCAAAAAAAGCTTGTTCTGATTCTCCATAAGAGTATGCAGCAATATCTCAAATTTAGCAAACCACAGAAAGGCAATCGATGAAACAATGTCTTTCACCAATGAATTCAAATGGTAGAACAACAAATAAAGTGGATAAACACTTTTTTAATAAACCAGATCTCAATTGTTAATGAGGAGCTGAGAACTGAAGTTAGAGTGAAACTCGGTTATAGAAACAAATAATAGCTTTTTAAAAGGAGCAAACTTTTTACAGTAGAAAACAATATAAAACCTGAATGTCTCGACCCAAAATCCATAGGTCCATGAAGAAAAACATGAAATGAAGATCTAGCAAATATATTACCTCAAACCCAGTTCCTGAATCTAAAAGAGAAAAGCAGAAAAATGTTTATGTCGACGAATTAAGAAAACCCCAACAAGTAGTTGGAGCTAAATTAGTTAGGAGAAGTACACATGAGGTCAGAGAAAGGGCAAAGATTGAAAATTTGGGAAAGAATTGAAAAGTAGAGGTTGAAGGAATGAAGTGTGAAGTTGAAAGAGAGAAAATCGTCCATGGAAGTGAATGAGGTTTAAGGAGATATTTTTGAAATGGGTGGAAAATGATATTTACATTATTATGAAATTAAAATTACGGAGGGTGAAGTGAAGGAACTTGGAGGAAAGGGTGAAAGAGAGAGAATAATTGAATAAATATTACAGTGAGAAAATAAAATATCTTAACCAATTGAGACAGTGACTCCTCTCCGAGTCATGTGGATTTATTCTTTTATTTTTTTCTCTCAAAGAAAATTGTAATTTATTACTGAGGAAATGAAAAATAAGTTTGTGAGAGGAAAAAATTAAGAAAGAGGTAGTTTCCGACACGGCTCCAACGGCTCGTTTCTCGGCTTCGGTGGCAACGGCGCTGCTTGGAAGTGAAACAGTCGTGAGTCGCCAAGTTCATATGTGGTACAAGTTTTAAAAAGGACACAGATTTAGATATAATTTTATAGATATATTAGATATTATTTTCAATGATAATAGAACGTGTATAATTACTCATCAATGAAAACATGACATATATAACAATTGTTACACATATCTCATTGTCATTGAAAAACAACATCTAATGTACTTATAAAATTATACCTAAGTTGGTCCTTTAGAAAATTATTCACATGCATAAAAGATACACGGGAATGAAATTAATGAATGATAGTTAAAAAGTCTATTCCAATGTGTGAGTGTGAAGCTGAGAAAGAAATATTCATGGGAATTAGATTCCCAAAAATGCAGTTTACCTTAAAATAAAACACTTCATGAACCAAACGCCACCTAAGGGCATTATTAAAGAATCAATAAAAAGAAAATTTATATTGAGAAGATAAATTTATACTTTTCAACATAATAAATATACCAATTTTTCATACAAACTTAAATCTTTTGATTTCTTAACCAATGACACAAGGACACTAGTTAACATTCTCTATATTCTATGTTTTTTTATATGAAAAAGGGTTAAATATGCTTTTAGTCCCTATAAAATTGTACTATTTTGATTTTAGTCCCTAATAAAAATAATTGTTGATTTTAGTCCCTGGTTTATCCCAAGTTATCAAAATTGGCCCCTGGTGTTAAGTTTATTCTATTAAGTGCTGAGTTCTCTAATGGTGATACACATCACCACCTGTCACCTGGCAAATTTGATGACCTAGATTTTTTTTTTATTATAACATCAATTTATCAAGTTTTAAATTCCCAAATAGATATTTCCCCTGCATCACCAAAGTCATCTTCAAAGCCCTAACTCCATCTCTTTGAACCAAATTTCTAAATCTCCAAATCTACTTCGAACCAAATTTCTAAACCATGCGAAGAGGAATCCGAAGTGACGACTCAGGTGCGATTAAGAGGTTTACGGCCTGCAACTCGTCTTCTTCGACTCCAATTCAGAGGTAGAGAAACTGTGGATGCAGTGACAGAGCTCTACTGTTGACGGCTAGAAGTCTGAAAACCCGAGAAGAATGTTTTCAAGATGCCCAAATTGGAAGGTAAGCAAAACTCATTGCTCCATTACTATCGTGGTGCTCCATTTTTTCCCATGTACAGAAACACATAAATGCCCATATTTGAAAAGGCCCAAAACAAAAGTATAAAAGTGTAAGGAGTGGAGCATATGCGTACAACCTCGCGAGAATGGAAATGGAGCAACTGGGACTAAGCAAGCACAGTATGGAAGGGAGAGCAGCCAAGGAGACAAGGATGAAAAGGTGTGAAAGTTGTTTTGTAAGGGTTACGTTATCTCTGGACCATATAGTCAGAGAGAAAACTATCAACAAATTATCATTGTTAGACAGCTCAGCACTTGACAGAGTAAACTTAACAGCAAGGACCAATTTTGATAACCTGGGATAAACGAGGGTCCAAAAGCAACAAAAAAATTTATTAGGGACTAAAATCGAAATAGTGTAATTTTATAGGGACTAATAACATATTTAATCCTATGAAAAAATAGTTATACGAATCAGCGAGATAGATACAAATATATAATACAATTCTTTGAAAGGGATTTAATTAAAAAAATTAAATTTTTTTATATTTTTAATTTATCTCTCTTCTTTGTTATGAGTCATTGCATGTCAAATTAGCAACATGGCCTTTGGTAATGGCATGTTATGTTCATATGCTCATTTTAGTGAAATCAAATTCTAACTCTTATGTATAAAGAAGATCTGGTTGAGAGCGAAGAACCCACCTTATGTGTTTAACAGGTTCCCCGACGGAGATTATTTATTTATTTTATTTTTAAAATACACCAAATATAAAAATTAGAAGACTTATTTGTTTTTTTCTATCACGTTCTATCATGTCTATCAAACCCTACTTAACGCTTTGTTTGTTAGAGTAGAAAATGGGAAAAAAGAAAACAAGAAGAGAGAAAATGAAGAGAAAATGCATTTTTCTCTTGTTTGGTGGAAGAGAGAAATAAGGAAGAGAGAACAAAATTGGTGGGACACACCTCAAATCTCTCCCCAGGTGAGAAGAAAATGGAAGAGTGAGAGATTGTTTCATGTTCCCCTATGTGATCGTTGCTATCCACGGTTTTTTATTTTATTTTAATAGAAGTGGTTCTCCCCTCCCAATCAGGTTTTCTCTATACACAAGAGTTATGATTCGAATCACTGACTACTTGCTTAAGTCATCTCGGTCCCCTTACGCCCGAACCAACCACATGTTGATAATATATCATAAAGTATTTTATGTATGACTTTTAAATAAAATTATTATAAAAATCAAATATTTTAATAATGTGACAACTCATGGTTGATTAATAATATAAATAGGCTACAATACATTTTTGGTCCTTTATCTTTTGGGTAAAATTCATTTTAGTCCTTTATCTTTAAAAAAATTCATTTTAGTCATTTATATTTCAAAAGTGACCCAGAATAGTCCTTTCCGTCATCTCTCATCCAAACTCCTATAACTCCGTTCACTTTTATTTAAAATTAAAATTATAAAACTAAAAAAAAAAAGGGAAAAGACCAAGGGGCGCACAACCTCTTATTCTTCCCCATAATGTCTTCCTCCTTGTTGCCGCCACTAGCACCACCATCGTCGCCGCCGCCGCCACCACCACCTGTAACACCCCTCTTGGGTGCTACATGATAAAACAAAAAGACTGAAAATAATTACGCTGGTTGCTTTCGAAAAATATAATTGTTTCTATATTTTAACTTAACTTGAAATTAGTTGTATTTTTTTTTTCCTTTCCTTGTCCGATATAAACCAAACATCAATATCTACATATATATATATATATATGCATCATTAACATTTTTATAGCAAGACCTTTATAATTATAGGTTATTTACTAAAGCCATAACATAAGAAAATAAAGGCTAAATTATACTTTTGGTCCCCAAATTGTTATTAAATGTTCAATTTGGTCCCCAAGTTTTTAAACGGTTCATTTTGGTCCTTTAATTCCTTAAACTTGTTTAAATAGGTCTTTCCGTCAAGTTGACTAACGGCGACGTCAAACCTAATGCCACATGGCATTATGTTTAATATTTTAGTGCCACGTAGCATTAAATTTAATATTTTAATGTTCATTTTGGTCCTTAAATTGTTTTAAAATGTTCATTTTGGTCCCCAAATTATTTTAAAACTAGTGTATGGACCCGTGCTATGCACCGGGACTATACTAATTTTTTATGGTTTTATTAAAAAAAAATATGTAATCGATGATTTTATGTTTTTGTTTAAATTTTTTGTGGTGAATTATATACCAAAATTTGTTAAAAATCATTTTTTCTGAACAGAAGATCACAAAGTGTAACATATATTAACTAATTAATTATAATTGAATAATTGACATTATAATACAAATAATATTTATTAAGTATAAATAGTAAGTACATATTGTCTTGTATATGCACTCTAGCATATTACATGTGCGACGCGGGGGGAGTATAACAATATTTATGCAATAGTAAGGTAGATCTAAAGAATGTTTTCACGTGGAAAAAAATGTAAAGGAATAATTTTCTTATTTTAAAAAAGATGTTTATTTGAAAAGAAAATTTAATGATAATACAAAAAGATTATATGTAGATAAACACCATTAAAAAGATTGTGATTAATAAACTGCATTTTGATTAATCATTTCTCAATGTAATTTATTTATATACTAATACTAAACACAACGATCTTCATAATGATATGAATTTTTTTTTTTGAAAATTTATTTGATTTATTTATCATATTTCCCGGTGCAAGTTAACCATTTTCCGAAAATATATTTATTTATAACATTATTTTTTTCTTCTCTCTTCAAAATATATTTGATTTGTTTCTCCTCGTTTCCCGTGTAAGTTAATCATTTAAAAAAAATAATTATCTATCATATTATTATTTTTATTTTCTTTTGAAAATCTATTTGATTTATTTCTACTGTTTTCCTCGTGTAAGTTAAATATTTTTATAAAATATATTCATTTATCATATTATTTTTTCTTCTCTCTTGAAAATCTATTTGATTTATTTATTTTCTATGTCCGGTGTGAGTTAACCATTTTAGAAAATATATTTATACGTTATATTTCTTTTTTCTTCTTTCTTGAAAAACTATTTGATTTACTTTTCCTTTTTTTTCCCTTCAAAGGTAACTATTTTTAGAAAATATATTTATCTATCATATTATTTTTAATATTTGACATTCCCAAATCAAGTTAACCATTTTTAGAAAGACACTGATAACTTGACATCCAAAATCAACAACAATACACGACAATGTACTTTTTAGTTTCTCAGAGTTACCGGGCCCGATATGTTTTGGGTGTGCCGTATAAACATATGGTATTGGGACAACATTTGGTTGTCCAAAAATGTTTCTGTTTTAGAAAATATATTTATCTACCATATATATAAATATTTTCCAAAAAATATTTTGATTTATTTCTCCTATTTTCCCAAAAGATAACCTTTTTTTAGAAAATATATTCATCTATCATATTATTTTTTTCTTCTCTCTTTAAATTTTATTTTATTTGCTTCTTCTCTTTTCCCTTATCAAGTTAATCATTCTTAGAAGATTATTCATCTATCATATTTTTTATTTTCTTTTGAAAATCTATTTCATTTATTTCTCCCATTTCCCCATGAAAGTTAACTATTTTTATAAAATATTTTTATTTATCATATTAGTTTTTCTTCTCGATTCAAAGTCTATTTAAATTATTTATGCTCTTTTCCCTTTACAAGTTAATCATTCTTTGAAAAAAAATTATCTATCATATTATTATTTGTATTCTCTCCTAAAAATCTATTTAATTTATTTCTTCTCTTTTCCCCGTGTAAGTTAAACATATTTAGAAAATATATTCATCTAACATATTATTTTTGTATTCTCTTTTGAAAAATTAGTTGATTTATTTCTATTATTTTTCCGATGCGAGTTAACTATTTTTAGAAAATATATTTGTCTATCATATTTTTTATATTCTGAAAATCGATTTGATTTATTTCTCCTATTCGGCTTGTGCAAGTTAATCATTGTTAGTAAATATAGTTATTTATCATATTACTTTTTTATTCTATCTTGAAAATCTACTTGATTTTTTATCATCTTATCCATGCAAGTTAATCATCATTTATCTATCATATTGTCATATTATTTTTAATGTTTTCAACCTACTTTAACTAATAAAGGGTGAATGCAAACTTACTTTATCACTTTACATTTTTACTCACTTTAGATGAGTGTGATCTAATATCAAATGTGATGTGAGAGGAAAATTTGTCTCAAATACGATTTGTTTCAACCTCAATAAGGAAAGGGGGTGGGGGGAATTGCTCTTGTGAATGGAATGAACACAAAATGAGCAAATCATTATGGATGTTCGTGCTCATCCGCCAATACCTATTGCTCCACAATTGCAATAGCCAAAAGTCAAAGAAGAAAGAATAGTGTGAAGAGTCAATTCGAAGATACGAGAAGAAGAGTAAGAAGAATATCTAAAGAATCATGACACTTAAGGATGAGAGAGAGAAGAAAACATGAGGACATGCTCAAGAAATGATAAACTGAATAGAGAGAGTGCCACAAGTTTTCCTTGTGAAATCAATCATATCAATTTGTCCTTTAAATAGATAGTTTTCTGAACAGCTCAATGATGTCATAAATATTTCATTTTCCAAGGGAAGGAAATTGGAAATCATATAAAAATGTCTTCTGATAAAAATTTACTGACTTATCTATATATAGAAACATATCAAAAATCATATAAAAATGTATAAATATTCTGTTTTATAACCCTTCAAATTTCATTTTGTCATTATTTATATATAATATAATTATAGATTTAATTCAAGAAGATTAAAAAGCATAAATATATCCCAAGTTTTAATTCAAGGATTTTTTTTTTATATCAATTAATACTTTTAAATTTTGACTGACCCATTTTCGTTTATAGAGGATTAAAAAACATCATTAACATATTTCAGGTTTTAATTGAAGTTTTCTTTTTTTTGAATTGATGTCTCATATTATGCATGTGAGAGTATATATACTATTAATGCATATAAATCTTCACTTTAATGCAATTTGAAATGAAATTAAAATGTCTAAGTTAATTATGCTAAAAACATGGTACCTGGCTGTACGCATTAGTAAATTAAATTTGAAATCATGACACTTAATGTACTTTAATGCTTGAAAAATATATCATATGTTCTAGGTTGTTATCTTTATTTCCAAACCTTTGTATGAGGTTTATTAGGAAGCAAGCCAATGGAGTTGCTCATTGCTTAGCAAAGGTGGCTCCTACTAAGCCTAGCCCCACAAACTTTCAGCATATTCCACATTGTATTTCTTTGTTTATTGCTAGTGAAATAAATTGATTTGGTTTGCCTCAATATATATATATATATATATAATTTTGAAGGACACTCCAGTCATTCCTTGCTTCATGGAATGAACGACACATAGGATCATGCTGATGTGGACATTGTTATTGAGCGACACGTGTGAGAAATGTTCATGCATACATTTTCGTATGTATATATTATAGATTATAGATGTTCAATTTGGTCTGCAAGTTTTTAAAATGTTCATTGTCGTCCCTTAGTCAACTTGATGTCGCCGTTAGTCAACTTGACGAAAGGACCTATTTGAACAAGTTTAAAGAATTAGGGGACCAAAATGAACAATTTAAAAACTTGGGGACCAAATTGAACATTTAATAACAATTTGGGGACCAAAAGTGTAATTTAGCCGAAAATAAACATAAACTAAAACTATAAAGTAGCGGTAGTCTGGAGCCACGACATAAAAAAAAAATGGCTCTCAATAGCCAAGATATACAGACTGTGAAAATACCACTACTTCCCAAAGTGTAAACCCAAAAACATCCTACAGCTGGTCACCTAATGAAACCCATTGGGAAGACCTCCATGGTTTTCCCTGGCCGCAAGAGTATCCGGCGAGGATAAATCAACCTCTACCTCAACCTCTGGAACGACGCCATCCACATGAGGATTATACTCAGGTACCTCCTCCTCGTCCTCCATGGGATCCTCCTCCATCTCCTCGTCCTCCTCCAGAACAATGACGATCGGCGCTGGAGGTGACGGTGGCGCTACCGCATGCAGTGGCTGATCAAATGGTGACTGATACACCAAATTTCCCTCATCCATAGGTTCCTCAACAAAAGCCACATCGGGGGAAGTGGTACCTCGACTGTCTCAAAGCTATGAGTACAGGTCCGTGGTCCCGTCGCTAAAGTACCTGTAGTAGTACATATCGGCCTAGTGTATGTCACGCTGCGGGCGCCCGGGTTGATCGCCCACATGCTACCATCATCAGCATCATCAAAGTGCAGGGAACGCATCCCTGAATACGATATCGGACCCGTGTGGTTCATCTGTACTCGAATATATATATATATATATATATATATATATATATATATATATATATATATATATATATATAAGCATAGTAGAATCCCAACATGAAATAAATACAAGCAAGAGTGAGATACCAATATTGAGATTCATCATGATAACTACATGCATGACATCCAAACAAACATCATATATATATTCAATAAATATTTCCTACCAGTGGGATTCATACCCGACACTCAAATCGTGATTTTTCAAGAATGCATGGCACTTCAATATCCAACCTATGAGTCTTGACCTTTATTCGCCGGATATTCTAACTTCCCTCCTTTGAGCAATGATTAGGCTGCGATACCCCTTAACACAATTGTCTCATGAGATCGGCCTCTAAATTTAGGTCCGGCTCCAATCGTTCAAGGATACCACGATGGAGCACCTAAAATAATATTGGAATAGTTCTCTATTGAGTACATTCGTGCCGGGTAACCGAATTCCACGACCTGAGGTTGCACGTCCCCGAGCATTCACTGGATTTTCGAAGCCCGAATGTCCCTAAGACCCAAAGACCCTAGAATTTATCTTTGGTCCGAAACTAACCAATTTACCCAATTCACCCTTTGTGAAATTGTAGCTCGATACACAAGGCACATCTGCTCAAAATGGCATATCTGCCAGACTATGCATGTAAAACCCGTTATTATCATAACTGTTCTTCGTTGTTCGTTTTTCCTCTGTCGAGGCTTAAAGCTCTCGACTACCCTTTCTCAGGTATTACAATCCTTTCCACCTCCAAAATACAATTTCCTCTTAGGAATACTAGCCCGGCGTCTCGGTAATCTAGGTCCTTATCCTTTCTTTGATTTTCCCAAAAGAGTTTTCGTTCGATGAAACACAAATACCAAAACAAAAACTCCGAAAACTTATCCAAGTTTGTCGGAAAATTTCCTCTGTTCCTAAATTCTTTTCCAAAAACCCTTTTATGATGAAATTCGTTTTAAAACGTAACGAAAATCATTTTTCCTCAAATTCCTTTATTTTTATTTCTAAAAATCTTTTAACCCTTTGAAAATTATTTCTGACATTTTTATTTATTTTTCTCACGTAAAAATATCATTTTTCCTCATGTTGCCGTTAGACAAGCAAAAACCCTTATTTCTCAAAAATTTTCATATCATCAACCTTAAAACAATTTTTAAAATCCATTTTCTTAAAATTAATATTTATTTCCATTTTTCCCGTCGTTTTCGAAAAAAAGTGCGAAAATGAAATTTTTTCACGGTACGTCATCGCTGTCACTCGTTAACTTATTCTTTCATTAAAACTCATTAAAATATCATTATTTTTACCTTAAAATTCAAATCCCTTAGTTTTCAAGAACATGAATTTTTCCTTAAACTTTCTTAACGTTTTATTCTTAACTTCCAATAAGCACTGACCGTTGTCAGGCTTCCAGCCAATAACACAATCAAAAGAAATTTCATACAACACAATTTATCACATGCTTTCACAACCAACAAGAAATTCATACATCACAATTTATAGCATGCTTTCACAAATAAATCATGCACCACAGAATATTACGCAATAATTTAAAACAAACACTACAATCTACCACAAATAATTACAGATACACTAAACAATTTATACGCATAGTTATCGAAGCTCCTCAGGTAAACTCCCCATACCTTAACGTTTTGATTTTTCTTCTGAAAATGATCTGGTAGTTTCCTCCACAAGACTCCAAACACAATTACTCAACTAATCCTTCACAAACAAGTAAAGAACAAGTTACAAAATGAAATAAAATCTCCTACAACCTAAAAGTCTAGGTTCGGTCACCATTGGAAAAATAGGCTAGGGATCTCAAAATTTCACATACTCTTAGATCCATGACCTTAGAGTAATATAGAGCTAGGGAAAATTGTCATAAGTTGAAAATGAAACAAAATCATCTAACCCATTTTGTGGGTAGGATTCAGTCCAACTTAGATAAATATGTTAGGGGTTTCAAAATTTTACATACTCTTGGATCCATGATCCTAGAGTAGTAGAGAAGTATAGAAAATTGCCATGCTTCAAAAATAACCATCCTATGACTTTATACAATTTTTTGAAGACATACATGAAAATTGAAGAAAAATGGGTCTTAGACATGATTCAATGGCAAGAAATGAAATAGGAAAGCTCATGATCATAGAGGAAGAGAGGTTACCTCTTGAAGATGAAGAAAGAATGAAGGGATTGATCCAAACTTGCAAAGGAATCCTTAAGAACTTAGGTTTTTCTTTGTTTTTCTCTGAGTGTAGTTGATGAACAAATTAGAGAGCGTTTGTGTTGGAACCAAAATAATTTGGATTAAATAATCTCTAGGTTTTGATGTTAACAATGAGAATTAAATTTGTGTAGCAAAGTGTCAATGCTTTAAATCTAACAAGTGCCTTTAGTCTTAAAGAATCTCTGTTGTTATAAGCTAAAACGTTAAGTCTATTCTCCTTGGAAATCCGCGTCCATATGTCTTATATTGAATATCTTATGCTGAAAGAGTGGTCGAGTCCACTCTATCAAGGATCTCCCTTTTAACTCAAGTGCCACGTCAGTGGACGAGCGCTTGAATGCTTTTAGTGGACGGAGAATTTCTCTTGGTGTAGACGAGAGCTTCTCTCTAATAATAATAACCTTAGTCTGCTATTGCCACGTCACTGGACGGAGACTTTAGATATTGCAAGTACTGACAAGACTGATGTTTTAAGTAGACGAAGTTTTGGTTGCCACGTCAGTGGACGGAGCCTTAAAACTCTTATTGCTTATCCTGCCTTTACTCTCGTTGCTGGACGGAAATTTTCTTAAGCATTTATACCAATCTGAACCAAAGCGAATTTATTTCTTATGATTGATTTTCTTTTAATTAATAATGGTTCTTCTCTTTTTGTATTAACGGTTCGCATTGCCTTGTTTCATTGAGAGAAACATAGTACAAATAAGGACTTGCAAAGAAAGCAGAATAGTACAATGCAAAACGATTGTACCCTGTCACCTTTTACGCTGATATAGTTGGAACTTGTACAAAGGAGGCAAAACTGTTTTCAAGCTGCTTTTGCTCAGAGGTGTGCTTTTACATGCAAGAATTTGTCTCACAGTACAAAGGCCTCGAGCCAGCTGAGTCTCAACGGATATTTACCTAGTTGACTCTATTACTAAACGGGAATTTCAAATACAACCGTTGAAGATTCTGAAGAGAAGATCAAGGACCCTATAAATAGAAGACTAAAGCTTT
This sequence comes from Echinosophora koreensis, assembly GCA_035048595.1. NCBI lineage: Eukaryota > Viridiplantae > Streptophyta > Magnoliopsida > Fabales > Fabaceae > Echinosophora > Echinosophora koreensis. The sequence continues at coordinate 3,916,239 of JAPCYP010000023.1, forward strand.
TGAAGAAAAAAAAAACAACTTTTGCGCATACAAAGAAATATCAAGAAATCTCTTGCGAAGCAAATATTTTCTTATTCATTCAAAAAGCAAAAGTCTGTAATATTATAGTTTGAATATTGCTATAATATTTATCTGATCTTAAACTTTCATACTCTCACATATAGTGAGTTAGAGATCAAAGAAATCAAAACTCTTTATTAGAGGTAGAGCCTGAAGAGGCTTGGTAAGAAAGAAATACTTGTGAGCCTGGAGAGGTGTTGAATACTTGGTGTAATCTATTTGAAAATAGTGGAAAAATCCTTCAAGTAGAAAGGACTGGACGTAGCTCTTGGTTGGAAGAGAGTGAACCAGGATAAAACATCTTGTGTAAATCTTCTTATCCCTTATCTCCTTGGTTTTACGTATTTATACTAATTGTGGGGATTTGAACTTGATTTTGTTAATCCTTCAAAAGTCTTCTTTTTTGTGTGCTTTATTCTGCCTCCTTATCTTTGTGTGAGAAAATCTTTTTGAAAAGGCTGTTTTCGAAAAAATATTAACAAACACAATTCAACCCCCCCTTCTTGTGTTTGCCTGTGTCAACTTCAGTTGGTATCAGAGCTCAGCCTCGAAAGGGTTGAGCATCTAACAAGTGCTGAGGAAGTACGATCCTATCACCATGGATGCAGAAGGACAAGCTATCAACAGACCTCCACTCTTTGATGGAACAGATTACGACTATTGGAAGAAGAGAATGATGGCCTTCCTAGATGCACAGAATCTAGACATCTGGGAACTGATAGAGAATGGCTACACTGAGCCAAGAAGTGAAAATCAAGTTGTACTGGCTAGAGCAGATTGGAGTGTTGATCAAAAAGCCAAACATCAACTAAATCTCAAAGCCAAACATTACTTGATGTGTGCTATTACCAGATCAGAACATGATAAAGTTCACAGCTGCAACACAGCAAAAGAAATCTGGGATACACTGGCTCTCGCTCATGAAGGCTCATCACAAGTGAAGGAGTCAAAGATAAGCATGCTGGTTCACCAGTATGAACTCTTCAAGATGACTGATCATGAGTCTATAGATCAGATGTTTGGAAGATTTCAAACAATAACAAACAGTCTCAGATCTCTGGGAAAGGTATATGAGAATAGAGATCATATCAGAAAGATTCTGAGAAGTCTCTCCAAGCAGTGGAGACCGAAGGTCACTGCTATTCAAGAAGCTAAGAATCTGAATACTCTCTCTCTGGAAGAACTTCTAGGATCATTAAAAGTTCATGAACTTGAACTAAATGAGGAAGACAATTCCAGAAAGGGAAAGTCCATTGCTTTAAAGGCAAAGAAAGCAAGTTCTTCAAAAGTTCTCAAAGCTGCTGAGTCTTCAGATGATGCTGAACCTTCAGACAGTGATGAAGGATCAGATGAAGATGAACTATCTTTCATCTCCAGAAAGATACAACACATGTGGAGAAGAAAAAATAATTTCAAGAGAAAGCCATTCAACAAGAAATTTTCTAAGGGGAAATCAGACTCCAAAGAAAAAGGTCCACCTTTGTGCTTTGAGTGCAAAAAGCCAGGACATTTCAAAGCCGACTGCCCTGACCTAAAAGAGAAGAAGAAGTTCTTTAAGAAAAAGAAGGGTTTAATGGCTACATGGGAGGACTTGGACTTATCCTCATCAGATGAGGAAGGGGAAGCAGAGGAAGAGGCAAACATTTGCCTCATGACAGACACATCATCAGAGAATGAGTACACTGATGATGATGAGGTAACAGATTCTGAACCTTCAACTCTCAAAAATGCCTTTGATGAATTACTGCATGACTCATCCATATTGTCTCATGAATACAAAAGTCTTAAAAAGAAGTTTGCAAAATTAACCAAAGAATATGATAGAGTCTGCATGGAAAAACAAAGTTTGCTTCAAGAAAATGATAAGCTAAAATCAGAGAATCTCAGTCTAACTGACAAATCTGAATGTGAGCCTGACTATTCTTGTGAAGTTGCAAAACTAAAACAAGATGTAAAATACTTGACAGACTCTCTGTCAAAACTGATAGGAGGCTCAGATAAGCTTAGTCTTATCCTAAGGTATTCTAGGTCACCCTTTGATAAATCTGGCCTTGGTTATGACAATAAGAAGCATGAGGCATCTTACATTAAGTCAAAACCACCTATGCAGCAAAGAGCTTCAAAAGCTCCAGCTAGGTATGCAAAAACCAAATCTGGCCCGTCCAACACCTTTTGTAAAGTGTGTGGAAAAAGTGGGCACTCTACATCTAGATGCATACATAATAGGCATACTAAATATTCTCGTCCAAAGAAAACTAACATGAAAGGACCCAAGTCAGTTTGGGTACCTAAGAACAAGATAATACCTGTTGCAGATCTGCTTAACAACAGGAAAGAAACAAACATCTTGGTACTTGGACAGTGGATGCTCACGTCACATGACCGGAGAAAAGTATATGTTCCAAGACCTTAAACATAAGGATGGTGGCTGGGTGACATTTGGAGGAAATCAGAAAGGAAAGATCACTGGTATAGGTAAAATCGGTATACATCCTTTTCCCTCCATTGATAATGTTCTTTTGGTGAATGGTTTAAAACATAATCTACTGAGCATAAGTCAATTATGTGACAGTGGATATGATGTTTCTTTTAATAAGAACATGTGTTATGTCAAGAAAAATGATGGATCAATTTTATTCACTGCTAAGAGGCAAAACAATTTATACAAATTTGACTTGGAGGACCTCTCAAATCAAAGTGTCTCATGTTTAGTGTCCATTGAAGATGAACGTTGGATTTGGCATAAAAGGCTAGGTCATGCAAGCTTGAGATTAATCTCAAAGCTAAATAAGCATAACCTCGTGAGAGGATTACCAAACCTTAAATACAAATCTGATGCTCTCTGTGATGCATGTCAGAAGGGAAAACAAGTCAAAGGTTCTTTTGAATCTAAGAATATTGTAAGTACCAAGAGACCACTAGAACTGCTACACCTTGATCTTTTTGGTCCAACAAGGACTGCTTCTATCAGTGGTAAGAAATATGGTCTAGTCATTGTGGATGACTACATTAGATGGACATGGGTTATGTTCCTTGCTCACAAAGATGAGTCTTTCAAGGTCTTTTCTGTATTCTGCAAACGTGTACAGAATGAAAAAGGGATGTGTATAGCTTCAATTAGAAGTGACCATGGGGGAGAATTTGTCAATGAGCTATTCAATGAGTTTTGTGAAGAAAATGGAATTCAACACAACTTCTCAATACCAAGAACACCACAGCAAAATGGTGTGGTAGAGAGAAAGAACAGATCTCTTCAAGAGATGGCTAGGACTATGCTCAATGACAATTCTGTCCCTAAGCACTTCTGGGCTGAAGCTGTGAACACTGCCTGCTACATTCAGAACAGAATATACATTAGACCTATTCTGAGTAAGACTCCCTATGAATTGTGGAAAGGCAGGAAACCCAACATATCTTACTTTCATCCTTTTGGATGTAAATGTTTTATTTTAAATACAAAAGATCAACTTGGTAAGTTTGATGCTAAGGTAGACTATGGAATTCTTCTAGGATTTTCTGAAACCTCAAAAGGATTTAGAGTGTACAACTCAAGAACTTTAATAGTAGAAGAATCTATACATGTTAGATTTGATGACAAACAGCCTGATAAGAAACTATCAGAGCTAGATGAAAGTTTTGCAGATCTTAACTTAAACATCCCAGGAGAAACAAAAGAAGTTAAAACTGATGATCCAGTTGAAGACCCTTCTCATCAACCAGAAGCATCCACCTCTCAACAAGACAATGCTCAGAGAACTTGGCATTTCAAGAATTATCATCCACCGGATCAAATCATAGGAAATCCAAGCGATAAGCTAAGAACCAGATCAACCTTCAGAGAGCAAGAAGACTCTGCATTGGTGTCTGAATTGGAACCAAAAACTGTAGACGAGGCTCTGCTGGACAATGGTTGGATTTTGGCAATGCAAGAAGAGCTGAATCAGTTTGAGAGGAATGAAGTTTGGACTCTGGTAACCTTACCTAAGAATAAATCTGTTATAGGAACAAAATGGGTTTACAGAAACAAGCTTGACGAAAATGGTAAGGTTATAAGAAATAAAGCAAGATTGGTTGCACAAGGTTATTCTCAAGAAGAAGGTATAGACTATACTGAAACCTTTGCACCTGTTGCAAGATTGGAAGCAATCAGAATTTTACTCTCATTTGCTGCACATCATAATATTATGCTTTTTCAAATGGATGTAAAAAGTGCTTTTTTAAATGGTTTTATCAATGAAGAAGTTTATGTTATGCAACCACCGGGTTTTGAGAATGAAACCCAACCTGAACATGTATACAAGCTTAAGAAAGCTTTATACGGCCTAAAACAAGCCCCAAGAGCTTGGTATGATAGGCTAAGTTCTTTTCTAATGGATAATGGTTTTGTCAGAGGAAAGGTAGACACTACCTTGTTTAGAAAATCAATTAATTCCAACTTCATTGTAGTACAGATCTATGTAGATGATATTATATTTGGTGCCACTAATGAATCTTTGTGCAAAGAATTCTCAAAGCTAATGCAGAAAGAGTTTGAAATGAGCATGATGGGAGAACTCAAATTCTTTCTTGGACTTCAAGTCAAACAATCTATGGACGGGGTGTTCATCCATCAAACTAAGTACACAAAGGAACTTCTCAAAAAGTTTAAGATGGATGATTGCAAACCTATGAACACACCTATGCATCCCACGTCCACACTGAACATAGATGATAAAGAGAAAAAGGTAGATCAGAAGGTATACAGAGGTATGATTGGATCTCTCTTATATCTAACTGCTTCTAGGCCTGATATAATGTTCAGTGTTTGCTTATGTGCTCGTTTTCAATCTGATCCTAGAGAATCTCATTTATCAGCAGTTAAAAGAATTTTTAGATATTTAAAAGGTACTACTAATCTTGGTCTGTGCTTTAAGAAAGATGGAGACTACAGATTAGTTGGCTTTTGTGATGCTGACTATGCTGGAGATAGAATTGAAAGAAAAAGCACCAGTGGGGGATGTCACTTCATTGGAGCTAATCTAGTATCGTGGTCAAGCAAAAGGCAGAGTACCATTGCCCTATCAACCGCTGAAGCAGAATATATATCAGTTGCAAACTGCTGCTCACAACTTCTCTGGATCAAACACCAATTGGAGGACTACAATGTGTTTGTAAGTAGCATTCCACTAATGTGTGATAATACTGCTGCAATTAATCTGTCTAAGAATCCAATTCTTCATTCTAGGGCTAAGCATATAGAAATCAAACATCACTTTATCAGAGACTATGTGCAAAAGGGTGTTTTTGATGTACAATTTGTAGATACTGACCATCAATGGGCAGATATCTTTACTAAACCTCTTGCTGAGGACAGATTTACTTTTATCAGAAAACATCTTAACATGTTGCATGTGGTTTAATATGGTATATGTATTGATTGCATGTTTTATCTGTGCGTCCATTAGTTTTTTTTTTTTTTGGCGTCCATAACTTGTGTAGTCTACGCGTCCACTACTGTTGGTGTGCCGCGTCCACTACTTATGTTTTTGTGCGTCCACCCTCAATCTTATGTGGACCCAATCTTACATACATCTGTCTTTTAAATTTTTTTTTATGAACTCAGTCATACTAAAACGTTTGATTTTAATCATTTCCTTGCTGAGTCAGCGACTTCCATCAATCCCATCGTAACCTTTTTACGGTCCCAATATACCAACGCCGTTTTTTCACTAAAGTCTTGTCTAATCAATCTTTTTTTTAATTTCCCTTGAAAACTGTTGGTATTCGGAAAATCTTTAAAGGTAACTCCTTTCCCTCTGAAAAACTTTTCGATACTCTTCATCCTTGATAACTTCTCTCTGAAAATTTTCAAACTCTCCTTCAAACCTAAACCTTTACTCAAGAACTCAACAATGGCTTCAACCTCAACTCCCGAGCCTGCCTATGTTACTGACATCCTCAATATCGCTGCTGAACATCATTTCAACTTTGAAATTCTGTGTGAGTATAACTTGGATGTAAGCAAGTACATCAACGCTGCTGGTTGGGATGGTTTGTTTCTGGAAAAGGTCTCGATTTACCCAGACTTAATAAGAGATTTCTGGAGGAAACCAAAGATTACTAAAACTGAGGTAGTAGGGTTTGTTCAAGGAAAGAAGATATCTGTCTCTGAGAAGACTATTTCTGATGCAATCGTATGTGCCCAAGAGGGTTTAATCATGACAGAAAACTGGGAAGAAGATCTTGGTGGTATAGAAACCATCGCGGTTACACTGATGCGAGATGACACAGTGAGGACTCACTCATGGAAGTCATCTGAAATGAAGGATCACATCAGGATTCTTCATCAGATTCTGAACAAGACAGTGCTTCACAAAGCAGGGTCTAAAGACAACCTCTCTGCCCTTCACAAGTTTTGTCTCTGCAACTTGGTCTATGAGACTAAAATAAACCTTCCATGGATCCTGTTTCATCGCTTCAAGGATGCCATTGCAAACAGAGAAACCGCCTCCCACATCACCTACTCTCATCTTCTATCAAAAGTCTTCAAGCAGCAAGGCTTGTATGATTACTTAGATGCAAAGCCTCAAGAAGAACAAGACAAGATCTTTCGTTCAAAGGGGATGCAAGCTGCCATTTTTGGAAAAAGCAATCTAAGTAGCATGCACCTTGACACATACAAGCTTGTTGAAATGTCAAAGCAAGAAGAGAAAATGAAGATTAAGAAAGAAGCAGTTGAGGCCAACAATGCAGCTATTCTTGGTCTCAAGAGAGGAACTAGAAGGAAAACTGTGGCTGTCAGAAAGCCTGCTCCCAGAAGGCCTACCAGAGGCATTGTTATCAATGAGCCTGGGAATGAGGCCCCTCAACCTGTTCCTCAACCTGCTCCCAAGAGAGCTAGAAAGCTGGTTCTGCCTCAAGATGATGATGAAGATGATAATGTTCCACTGGGAACAGTTTTAAAGAGGAAAGCAGCTGTTGCTGTTGATGCTGCTGTGCCTACCAAGAGGAGGCAACCTGCAAGGAAAGCAAGAACCTTTGCAGCCTCTGAGGTAAACACATCTTCTGATGTCCCTACTGATGCTGTGAGTGATGATGCCCCTACTCCTAGTGTAGGATTTTTTGATAACGTATATAGACCCTCTTTACCCTCACCCGAACCCTCACCACAAAGAGAACAACCTGACCAAACCTCAAATCCATCTTCACCACTAAATAGCCCAACTCACTTAACCTCACCTCAACCTACACCACTCAAAACCCTCTTTCCACCCATAATTCCTGATTCAGATCCTTGGTTTCATCAAGAGGATGATGGAATTTGCAGAGGTGCCCCCTTCCCTAAACAACTAAGAAAACTTTTTCCACCAATCATACCTTCTTCCACTATTTTTGCCAATAGGTCCGAGAACTGGGCTCAGGTCAAAAGAAATTGGAAAATTCTGTTCCATACTCACCAACCTGACCCTGAACTTAACCTTGAAACTCCTCTGACCAGGTGGTACTCCCATCCTGAGTATGACTATGAACCTTATGAGGAATACCCCTGGACCACCAAATACCCAAACTCTCAGCCCCCAAAAGGTCCCTTTCCATCAGAGATGAACACCCACCATGGCCCTCTCCTCACCCATCTACCCCTCAACCGTTTCCCTCCAAGAAAAATTTACCCCAACCTACAAAAAACCCCACCTCTGATTCCTCACACTCAAGGAGTAGCACGGCACATCATTCCCGTATGGGAAACTGATCCTAAAAGGAACCATCTGCCTACCTTACCTGAGAAGAGAGCTCGATCATCTAGGCACGTTCCAATTATTCTGGATGCAAACACACAATGGATGAAATTTGAGCATCCCAGCATCTATGGAAGTGCTTCAGACCCCTTCGCAGATCAACTGATCTACAACATTCTGAAGTGGGAGTTCAGCTACTTCCAGATTGAGAGAGCTGCACGATGGATTCCTATCACTTGGCTGAGACACCATAAGGAAACTCGAGTAGGCATTGCTCCCTACCCCATCTGTCCAAGGCTTGGCATGATAGACCTCAACAAAGACAAAGACATGAGGTGCAGAAGAAATAAAGGGGTCATGCCTGAAGCTCACTCTGCCATTCTGGACTTGTCTCAGGAACTCTTTGATCACTCCGAGCTTGACTTCTATCTATATATGGAGGATGTGCAGAAAATTGGAGAGATGAAGGCTGCAGACTTCTGGTTATCTCACATCATCCACTGCACCAGGGAAGCTTCTTCTTCTGGTTTGACTCAAGAAGACAAGAAGGAAATTCCTAAGTACAGAGGAAAATGTGGCCTATCCAAAGTAAGGCACATGATCTACAAAGATCTGTGGGGACTTCCTATTACCAGCAGGGATGTGGAGGAAATCATTCCTATCCACTGGGCAAAGGATTTACCTCAGAAACCTATTACAGTTGCCACTGCACCTCCAGCAACATCTTCCTCAGATCAGGCAGCCCAAGAATTGATTGTAGAAGGCCCTGAACTTGATGAGCAACAATCTTCTCAGCCTACTTCAGTTGAACCTTCATCTGCACAAGCTAAGCAGCCTGCTGAGGCTGGTGTCTCTAAGCAAGGAGCTGAGTCTGCTAAGACTTCTTCTCAACCATTAGCTCTTGCTATGGTCAGAACAGCAGCCCAAGCTCAAGACACTGTCTCTGACACTGCTGAGAGCTCAAGACAACTTACCTTGCCACCCAATCTTGAAGACATCATTGGGAAAATTGTTGATGATAAGGTTGGCAAGATAGTTGAGGAAAAGACTGAGCAGATGGCTCAACAGCTTGAAGAAAGGGTGCAGAAACAAGTTCAAGACTCTCTGGCCCCTACAAATGCTGTAATGAATCAAATGCTGGCTCTGATTTTGGAATTTCAAAGGAATCAAAATCCACAGCCTAACCAACCACCTCCTCCACCACCTCCTTCCACCTAAAAATTTTTTTCTCTCTCTGTTTCTTTTATCCTTTTGTGTTGTTTTGTTCGCTGACAATGATGGTCCACTCCCTTTTGCCTTTTTGTCTGATGACAAAATAGGGGGAGAAAGGAAAGATTAAATTTTAGTATACAGAGATTTTTTTTAAAGTACATAGTTGTCTGCATATGCATAAATATTTGCTGTTACTATGCCTTAACATTCTTTTTGTATACTTGCCTCGATAATGCTTTGAATTCTAAAATGTTTAATAGGCTGCTATCTTGATCTTTTAATCATGTTATTGCAAAAGAGACTTGACTTATTATGCCTTAACAGCATTTATCTGTTGACTGCCTTGTCTTAGGGGGAGCCTTGTAAGCTCTCTTAAACTTTGCAAAATAAATTTAATTAGTTTTTGTCATCATCAAAAAGGGGGAGATTGTTGGAACCAAAATAATTTGGATTAAATAATCTCTAGGTTTTGATGTTAACAATGAGAATTAAATTTGTGTAGCAAAGTGTCAATGCTTTAAATCTAACAAGTGCCTTTAGTCTTAAAGAATCTCTGTTGTTATAAGCTAAAACGTTAAGTCTATTCTCCTTGGAAATCCGCGTCCATATGTCTTATATTGAATATCTTATGCTGAAAGAGTGGTCGAGTCCACTCTATCAAGGATCTCCCTTTTAACTCAAGTGCCACGTCAGTGGACGAGCGCTTGAATGCTTTTAGTGGACGGAGAATTTCTCTTGGTGTAGACGAGAGCTTCTCTCTAATAATAATAACCTTAGTCTGCTATTGCCACGTCACTGGACGGAGACTTTAGATATTGCAAGTACTGACAAGACTGATGTTTTAAGTAGACGAAGTTTTGGTTGCCACGTCAGTGGACGGAGCCTTAAAACTCTTATTGCTTATCCTGCCTTTACTCTCGTTGCTGGACGGAAATTTTCTTAAGCATTTATACCAATCTGAACCAAAGCGAATTTATTTCTTATGATTGATTTTCTTTTAATTAATAATGGTTCTTCTCTTTTTGTATTAACGGTTCGCATTGCCTTGTTTCATTGAGAGAAACATAGTACAAATAAGGACTTGCAAAGAAAGCAGAATAGTACAATGCAAAACGATTGTACCCTGTCACCTTTTACGCTGATATAGTTGGAACTTGTACAAAGGAGGCAAAACTGTTTTCAAGCTGCTTTTGCTCAGAGGTGTGCTTTTACATGCAAGAATTTGTCTCACAGTACAAAGGCCTTGAGCCAGCTGAGTCTCAACGGATATTTACCTAGTTGACTCTATTACTAAACGGGAATTTCAAATACAACCGTTGAAGATTCTGAAGAGAAGATCAAGGACCCTATAAATAGAAGACTAAAGCTTTTGAAGAAAAAAAAAAACAACTTTTGCGCATACAAAGAAATATCAAGAAATCTCTTGCGAAGCAAATATTTTCTTATTCATTCAAAAAGCAAAAGTCTGTAATATTATAGTTTGAATATTGCTATAATATTTATCTGATCTTAAACTTTCATACTCTCACATATAGTGAGTTAGAGATCAAAGAAATCAAAACTCTTTATTAGAGGTAGAGCCTGAAGAGGCTTGGTAAGAAAGAAATACTTGTGAGCCTGGAGAGGTGTTGAATACTTGGTGTAATCTATTTGAAAATAGTGGAAAAATCCTTCAAGTAGAAGGGACTGGACGTAGCTCTTGGTTGGAAGAGAGTGAACCAGGATAAAACATCTTGTGTAAATCTTCTTATCCCTTATCTCCTTGGTTTTACGTATTTATACTAACTGTGGGGATTTGAACTTGATTTTGTTAATCCTTCAAAAGTCTTCTTTTCTGTGTGCTTTATTCTGCCTCCTTATCTTTGTGTGAGAAAATCTTTTTGAAAAGGCTGTTTTCGAAAAAATATTAACAAACACAATTCAACCCCCCCTTCTTGTGTTTGCCTGTGTCAACTTCAGTTTGTTGGGGGGGGGGGGTTACCGTGACCAAGAGGGAGTGATGGGGCAAGGATGAGTGATTCATTAAGGGTAATTTGGGGTTCTAATTACATTTAGGGGCAATTTGGTCTTTTACTTAACAAAATATCTAAGATATTTAGAAAACTCATCATGACTAGTGGTGAGTCATTGGTGGTGACTCACCATACACACCACAACCCTGTGCCACTTGTCCAACCCTGGCTCGGTGTCCGGTTCAGTCTCCGTAGTTCCGATTCCAACTCCGTTATTCTCCCGATTTAGGTTTTCCGCTACCTATTTAATTCGAAACTTCCCTCGAACAAAATATAGTATTTTATTTTAGAGCGAATTTTTTGAAAAGGTCCACATCACTTAAAAAGTGATAAGAAGAATTATCGTTTCGTTATTGGGTCAAAAATTAGGTTTCTGGCCAGTAAAATCTTACTGTCAGTGAAAACGCAGACCGGGTTTCGTCTGAATTTTCAACCCAAAATTTAATCATAGGCTTTCGCCATGAAGTCGAGTCTAAATATGATTTTGTTTCAACCAAAATCATTTTCTAGGTCTCGGATAAAAATATAAACAGATATATGTTTATTAATAAAGAAAACAGCAGAAATCGGGGTGTTACACCACCACTCTCTTTCTCTCTCTCCCCCTCCCTCCCTCCTCCCTCATCATGTCAGAATCAAACATAAGAAATGGAAGAAGAACTCCAACGCAACTGACTTCCTCCACTCCACCTGCATGTAAACTCTGCAACAACAATTGTGAGAAATACTTCAAGGCAATCACCTTGTGTCATTCCATTTCAACATTAATTGGTCAAAATTACTTCAGTCCAATAGTTTCAAATCGGAAACAAAAAAGAGGGATGAACAAATCCAAAACCTAATTGGAATTTCTTCAACAAAAAATATGAACCCATTGTGGGGGAAAAGGATGAATCAAACCCTAACCCAGAAATCCAGAAACCCATTTTGAAGAACACTACCATCACTAAAAGGGGAGGAACCAAGAAATATAAAAGAGGAGAGGGCGTAAAAGAAGGGGAAGCATTAGAATGTAGATTACAAAAAAAAAAAACCCTCTTCCTAACCTTCATCTTCCATCTTCCTGTACAATGAAAAAATTCACAACCACGGATTTGTTTATCCCTCTGTCGGCATCTCCTCCTGCAACTCAGATTCAGATCCACCGCCGTTATCCGCCCTCCGCCATGCACCACTTCGGTCCAGATCCACCGCGTCGGTCGCCTAGATGCCGTATCAGCCACTACCACCATACGGATCTGATGCTGCCGAGACAAGCCGTCGTCCCATCCTCCTCGTCACTCGACCACCACACTGACCAGTGCATCACCGCCTCCGTCATCCTGCCTGAACCGCTAGAGCCGCCTCCCTCGTACAGACCGGAAGTTGCCTTCTCCTGCCATTCTTTGCTGGTATTGTGAAGAAGGAGAAGCACTTCTCCTTTCAAAATTTTCTTTCCTAAAGGTCAAAACGACGTCGTCCTTACCTTGGTAATGCCACATCAGAAGTTTCCGTTACTAGGTTTAACGGTGATGACGGAAAGAACCATTTTGGGTCACTTTTGAAAAATAAAGGACTAAAATGAATATTTTGAAAGATAAAGGACTAAAATGAATTTTACCCAAAAGATAAAGGATCAAAAATGTATTTTAGCCTATACCACGCCATCTCATTGAAAAATGGTTTTCCCATGCTTTTCATCTTATACAAATGATCATTTCCCAATAAAATAGCATATATTAACACGTTGTAATAGTAACAAAATAGTACAAATCAATGGAGGATAAAGTTTCTCTAAAGTGAGCAATTGTGTAAAGTGAGAAAGTGATAATGTATGAACCCTTGATTAGTTAAAGTACATTGAGATCTCAACTCACTTTGTCTAATCAATGATGAATACATTCTTACTTTATCTTTGCTCACTTTAGATGAGCCAAATCAATGGAAGTAGATCTTTCACGCAATTAACAATCTCTTTTGCGCATTAGAGGTGGCAAAACGGGCTGCCTAACCTGTCGTGGGCCAGTCCAATGCTGGTTCGGGCTTTATTAGGTTGGGCTAAAATGGACCTGAATCAATGCGGGCTACAAAACTGGTGCCCAAGCCCAGCCCTATGCGGGCTACATGCTTATTGGCCCGACCCAGTTATTATATGTTAAAATTCACGTTCTTGCTTCTAATTTCTTCTTTTATGTCTCATTTGATTCCATAAGTAACTCAAAAGGCAGCACATAAATTAAATGCATAGAACTAAGTATTTGCTTTCAGATCAAATACTTATTGTTTCAAATCAATTAGATGCAACTGCTAACAATTACGCGTCATAATTTTTGGGGGTGGGATTGGGTTTTTTAGTCTTTTTAACACATCTACTAACAATTATTCTACCGAAACTCTGGTGCATGACTACATACGACTATAATTGTTGTGATAATCTTTCGAAGAAAAAAATCATATGATATCAAATGCATTCGTTTTACCATGAAATACACGTTTCTACAACTCTTGAGCTAGGAAACTAATGTGAAGACTCTGAGGGTCGTGGGTGAGGTCGTCGTTTGGGCTTCATCGGGTCCAGCCAAAAAGGCCAAAAATTAAAATGGACTCAAATTTTTTTGTTCAAACCTATAACTCATCGGACTTATTCGAGCAGGTCCGATCGGGTCCAGTCCGTTTTGTCGCCTCTAGTGCACATACATGGAAATGTAACTTGAAAATTCCAGATATCACTATAGCTTATTGTTATGTGACTAATTGAATATACAAAATTATTAAACGCTTCCACTTTAGGATTTTCTCTCTTTCTGTCCGGATCTTTTAGAAATCGTTATTTTTTTAAAATTTTATAGTTATTTTTTAATTATTGATTACATTTTTTAAACTTGAAAACAATAATAAATAGAAGATAAATAATTAAAATTTTAGTATAAAAATGATGAGATAAAAAAACTAATAAAAATATATTTGTTGTAATTTTTCACACAAAAAGTAACAGTATTTTCCGTGCTAAAGTCAAGCTCGTGATGTAGCAAAATAAGTCTTTCTTTTTAAAGCGTTTTTGTATTTTTAAGGTGAAAAAAGAAGAAAGGAAATGCAAAAGCTATGGCACACGCAAGTGTCACATCTATTGTCACGGACTTGGGTATCTTAAACAAGTGATCAGGGGTTCGAATCATAATTTTTGCGTATGAAGAAAATCTTGTTGGGATAGAAGAACTCACTTTATGTATCCAACAAATTCCCAATGGATATTAGTCATCACTAATGGTGATAGATATTTCATATCTATGTCATAGTTAAAAAAATACGCAAGTGTCACATTGATTAGCCTAATTAGAGGATCCAAAGAAAATGACAAAAGTCCTTAATGCTATCCCAAGTTGTTGATTGTTGTTTTATAGCCATCCCTGACCTACGCACAAAAGACACTATGCCACCATCATTCATTATTCATTCAGTTTCTTGGCATTCCCAATTAGTGCCCCCACTAATTCCGCGTGGTCCAACCATCTGCACCCCCAATCTCATTCTTCCACCAAATTGCACTGATGCACTCCATGAATCTTATACTTCAAAATAAAATAAAATAAATAATTGCTATGTATAGAAATTATAAAAAAAATTAAAAAAATTGCATACTAGTTTAATCATGAAATTGCAAATATCCAATTTTATTTTCAAAAATTATATTTTCAAAAAAACTGTTCATTCTTTATTTACATATCTTATTAAGAAATATTTAGATATTTTAAAAGAAAAAGTTTTCTTAGAATTATTGAATGCATATTCCTTTGTGCCAGCCAAATTTAGACAAGGTCCAATAATATCAAGGCCCAACAACTCTAGCACGTAATGGCCTAATAGTTGATAAGTATCGAGGTTTAAGAGTTTGTTTGGATTGGCTTATAAACAGCTTATCTAGACTTATCTACTAGCATAAGCGCTTGTTAAAATATTTGAGAGAGCTTATGGAAACAGTTTATGACATGTCCATAAGCTGTTTTCAGCTTATTTTGATAAGCTCCACAGGATAGCTTATGAAAACAGTTTATAGCTTATATGAAATCAGTTTGACTATATTTTCTCTTTGACTATAGAAATAACTTATACATAATAAGCGCTTAATTAAGCTTTACCCAAACAGATCCTATGAATCTCTTATTCGAGCTCTTTTATTCGAGATTTCTAGTATGAGCTCTTTCACCCAGCTCTCTCTTCTGAGCTATTTCACCCTAGCTCTCTGCCCCTGTTTAACTCAAGAAAAGACCCAACACGTGGAAAAGAGGGAACATTCTAGAAGAAATGAGAGCACGTGAGGAAAAGGAAGGCACCTGTAGTGAGTGTCACAACATAACGAAGGGGGCGTTCGCTTATCCCGATAACGAAAGAGGCCCTATTCATGGTAACAGAATCACACCTCCTAATCCTTCTTAAGGACTATAAAAAGACACTCCTAGTCCTATGGCATGAAAGTCGAACGAATAACTACGACCTCAAGCTAGTACACACACTAGATTATACTCATTTCGTCACGTTTGAACAACTTCAATCATAGTTAAAAACACATTTATAATGGAAGATAATATTATAGGCTACATTAATAAATTCATACATATTTAATGATAGAAATTAAGAAATTTATCTTGCTCATTTTGTGTTTATGATAGCAAAAGATATTCTTAGAGTTAGTAATTAATATTTTGTAATATATTTTATTTAATTAAAATATAAATATCAAAACCATGTAATATGCACAAGAAATTTATTTTGAAATAGTTAATATTTATCTAATACAATAATTAATATTTATATAATATAATATAAAAGAATTGAAATTTACATAAAAAAGATTATACATTGCATATGGAAATAATATTTTTTCTGCTCCCGCCTCTTGTGACACCCTACTCCCGGGTCATCACATGGTTACCCGTTTGCGGAAAAATAAGATTTTATTTGCTAGTTGCTTTCGGAAAATATTAATTTCTCAACGTGAATCTCTTCAAAATATGGTGATAAAATTTTTTCCTTTTAACTCCCTAACAACGACATAATCATAACCATACTTAGATATATAAGCATATACAGAAGTCATACAACTATACCGCCTCGTAAGTTTCACACTTAGGTCTTTATCAACTTAGTTTATTTCAACACATGCATGATATCATATAAAAAGAACCTAAGCTGGTCGTAACTAACAGACAGTTATTGGGAATACCCTTATGGTCATTCCCACTAACGAACGCTTCTCCAAACATCTAGGAGTTAAGTCCTCAAGTGACTTAGTGAATCCCTCCGCTTCGTCCATACTAGTATACCAAAGGAATACGGTAGACTAGAGTAAACCTGTTATATATTTGTAAGGGTGAGACGCCAATATATGGATTTAACACAATAACTAAAAGCGCGACTCACAAAACAGCATATACACACATACAATTATAGCAGCATACATTCTCATAACTAAACAAGTCCTTTATCAATGGGTTTTATACCCCAAACATCAACGTTTGAAAACTATGCATGAACACTTCAATATATAGTCTCTACATTTCGCTAAATCTCCGGAGATCCCCAACAACGTGTAAATGAGCTGATCAGGCTCGATTGCCAGGTATATTAGGCACAACGTAGCCAGGTATATTAGGCACAACGTATTTACCATAGCACACTGCCCACACAAGGCACAGTGATCAACGTATATGTTATTGCCAGGTATATTAGGCACAACGTGTTTACCATAGCACACTGTCCAACACAAGGCACAGTGATCAACGTATATGGTTTTCCATTGTCCATCAAGGCACAATGAATCAACGTAGCATGAAATACCTCACACCTCAAGGCATTCACACAAAACAACGTGGCATGGAATACCTTACTCATTAAGGTACCACACTTCACAACGTGGGCACGTCTGCCAATGAATGCATGTAAAACGTTTGTTCTCATCATTTTTCTTTGTGTTCAGTCTTTATTTACCGAAGCTCAAAATGGCTTACGACTACTCGTGATTTTCAACGTATTAACTTAACAACGTGTTTAGATCTTTCAACGTCAACACAGGACACGAAGTCCGAGTGCTCAATCACAAAACCTTAGACCTTGCAATCAGTCTTGGGGTTTGTGGTTGTAGAAAACAACATTTACCTTTTACAACGTAACCCACCATGTGGATATACAACGTGAAAAGGACACCAAGTCCATAACAACGTAATCTCATAACATGGATACTCAACGTAACACGGATCAAAGATCTTTGTGCTTAAATTAAAGAACACTAGTATCGCGACGTCTCTGATACTAGGCTCATGTTTCAACGTAAACACCATTTTCGTTTTGTGAAAAACAAATCCAAAACAAAGTCTCCGCAACTTATCTAAGTTGACGGAAAATAACACGGTTAGAAAAACTCCTTTATAAAAAACTCCTTTATAAAATCATCGATTACTTGAAATTCTTTTCTATAACGTTTATGTTCCAAAAAGAGAATCATGTGAGGCTCAAGTTTATCTAAAACACGTACTGCCGCTTTAAAAATACTTGTCGTCGACACTTTCCAATTTGCCGTCAAATTACATCTTTTAGCTTTTTCCACTTAAACAATTTTCTAAAATCATACTTAAGTTATTTTTGAAGATTAATTTCATAAAATACCTTTTTATAATATTACGGAATTTCTCACGTAAAAATTAGCAGTACTAAAATATTTTCACGGTTACGTCCTCACTGTGACTCATAGTTGACTTTTTATCAATAAATCATTAAAATAATAATATTTCTCCAAATAATATTTTCCACTACCATTATATTCCAACATTTCCTATAAAACATTGAATATAATGTATATAGCTTATTAAAGCTTTTATCTGATTAAGTCGGTTGTGCACTGACCACTGTCAGGCTTCACAAACAACACTCAACAACATCATCAGAATTATATCACCAGGCAGATCATGCATCATAGCAATATAATATACAACTGCAGATAATTAAATAAATTAAAAGCAGATAAATCATCTAACACAGATAAACAACATTACGTAAACAACATAATCAAAGCACCACAGTCACATATCAAGTATACAGACCACACTAAAGCTAGTAGTTATTGGGAAAAATCCCTCAGGTAAGCTCCCCTTACCTCTTGAAGAACTTAGCCTCCGATTAAGAAAGTTGACACGGCTTCGAATAACTTTGACACGGCTCCGAAAAATCGGTGACACACGTACGTGTCACGAAACACTAACCTTCAACAACAAATCCAAACAACCAATCAAAACAAGCAAAACAAACACCTAATCCTCTTTAATAGGTCATGGCCTCCTTAGGGTTTTGTGGCTCAAAATCACTAAACTTGCTTAAGTCATGGTTTAATGATTCTAATATACTTAAGGAAATGGATTAGGGCTAAACAACAAAGTTAAGAATCAAAACCATCCTAACCCTCTAAATGGTAGATTCGGCCAAGATGGGTTTCAAGGGAAGAAAATTTTTGATCATCACATGCTCTTAGATCTAGACAATATACATGATTATAAGAACATAGGAATTAATTTCATACTCATAGGATTTTGCTATGATTTTCTATGGATTTTCAAACTTCTAGATCTAGAAATGGGAAAATGTGATTCATGGCATAAACATGAGAAAAAATTGAATATGAAAGCTTAGATGATCAAGGAGTTGAGCTTTTACCTCTTGAAGATTGAAGAAATGAAAAAAAATGATCAACCAACACTTATATAAAATCTGGACAGTTTGAGGGTGTGTTGGTTTTGTGAGTATATCTCATGATCTACTCATCCAAAAATTACAAACTTTGGCTTATTGGAAAGATAAGAAGAAAAGGAACAACTTTGATGTTTAAGGTTTTATTTTTTTCGGATCATAACATGGGTGAAAAGGGCCTTCTTTCTGCTGTCTGGCATGGATCTGAGGATTCTGGGAAGTTTCTGTATTTTGGTCATAACTCTCAATATACTCATCCGTTTTTGATGATGTTTAGCTCGTTGGAAATAAGATAGAAAGAGGAACAACTTTCATGTTGAGAGTTTTTCGAGTTTCAGAAAGCAAGATGGTCATAATTTCGGTGCAAATTCGGTCAGTTTAGGACATCCATAATCATTTTCATGAAAAATGAACAAAAGTTCATCCCCCACATGAACATAGGTTCGGCCTAGGCATGAAACAATCTCTTGGATTATGATATCAAGAATGATTATAAGCACATAGAAATTTGTTTCACTATTTTAGGAGTTTTCTATGATTTATGGTGATTTTTTCAAAATTCTAGATCTAAGACTTTGTTAATGTATAAAAGTAATGATCTAGGCATGGAAATGGAAAAATCAATGAAGAACATGGCATTAAATGAAGATGAATAGTAAGAATAACCTCTATAAAAACAAGAAATGAGCAAGAATCCAACACTTGCTTCACAAACCCAAGCTTTTGGAGTTAAGAACAATGGAGAAAAAGTGAAGGTGGAGAAGATGAAGAAGATTGTGGAAGAATGGAGAAGGATGTGGAGACTTCTTCCACTTATGGCAGCCAAGGAAAGGCTTGGGCCTTGTGCCATTTGGGCTTGATGAAAATGGGCTTGAATTCAATTGTTTTGGCCCACCAAAATGCTTAAGGCATAAACATAATCTAGGAAACTTATATGATTTCAATTGGTTTCATGAAATTTAATCCATGGACAAAGAATTTGGGCCTCAAGGCCGCAGCCCTCTAATGGGTTTGGAGCAAATATTCTGGCCCAATTCACTTAGAAAAGCATAGAAACTAACTTAGGGTCCAAAGTGCAATTAAGAGAAAGTTCAAGGACTTAAGTGCAAAATCCTTCAAATTCTAATCCCAACCTTGTAGAATCTTCTAGACTCAAAAGTGTGACTCATCCATATGAATCATCTCAAAATTCTAGGATAAACTCTTTATCCGCTCTTGGAAACTCCGTCGTTCACTCCGTCGTTTACCCGATTGAAGATTCTGCCCGAATAAAATATTATTATTTCAGAGCTCATGCAATTTTTTCGAAACATGGAAAAAGGACCGGGGCAAAATATAAAACCTAATGGTTTCGTTCGCAAATAAAAATTAGGTCTTCTGAGCAGTATAATTATACTGTCAGTGAAATTAGCAGACCGGGCTCCGTCTGACTTTTCGACCCAAAATTTAATCATAAGTTCCTTCACTCAATTGAAGCTGAGTGGTGAACTCCGTTTAATTAGAATAATTTTCTAATACTCATATAAATATATAAACATAATCGTCCGCATTTCGATTATTTTGAAACAGTGAAAATCGGGGTGTTACACCTCTATTGATATATCATGAAAGTGTTAAAATTTTGGTTTCTAACACTTTCAACCCCATAATAAAATGAATTTAATTGATGTGCATTGTTAGTACAAATATTTTTTACACAGTCGACCAATCATAAATTATTATATCATAAACGATTTTCAACTCTTATTCTAACTATTTTAAAAATCACTCATATTATGATTTGTGATTAGTTAACAACATAAAAAATTTACACTAACAATACATAGTAATTAAATTTTAATTAAATTAATGATTTCTAAAATGATAAGAATTAATAGAAATGATAATAGGGGTTGGATTGGATGGTCAACTTTCAACTAATGACAACCATATGATTCAGAGGCAGATCCAGGGGTGGACTCTATAAGCCATGGTCACCTCAACTTTTTTACCTTTTGTTAGTGGTTATATAATTAGATTTCTATGACTTTATCTATCAGTAATATTCAACCAAACTTACGTGTAATTTTTTGGGTGCATATGATGCTATGTTTCAATTAAAATATAACATTTGTAATAATTGTTATAAATGTTTGTTTTTATTGATAAATTGCTACAATTTTATATTTTTATTGGAAAATAGTACCATAAGCGCTCGAAGAATTATACTAAATTAATTCGTCCTAATTTATTTCCTTATAACTTATTAAAAATAAGCCATTTATTTCATTAAAGTATTTAATTTTTTTTTTTTTTACTTACAAAGTATAAGTTCTTTGGTAAATATATTTAGTATTTCTAAATATATATTTTTATTTATTATTTTAATAAAATATTAAAAAAAAACTCAACCCTAAATCTCTTAATCCTATTTGGTTTCTCATTTTCTCCTCTTTTTCAAACCTCGCCACAGTGTCACTTGTTTGTCGCACTGCCACTAAAATGTTAAAAGACTTTAAATGTTGGACATGATAAGAAGAAATTGAACTTGATGATGTTGTAGTCTTAGATCTTGTCATAATTTTTGTTGGATCTCGTGTTGATACTATTTGAGTTTGATTTGCTGTTGTTAGAGAAATAAGGACGATCTATAGCTGTGCTGTGGATGAACCACTGCCTTAAAAGCAAGATTCCGGCAGACCTCAGGTGCAATCTGACAACTCGGCTTGCTCCTCAAGGTTAACACAACAAACTCTAAAACTTGTGCACTCAAGATTAAGAGCTATGAAGTTTACACAATACAATTGCCCAAATATTGAGAGTGTATAAAATAGAAAGTTTACTCAAAACTAAAAAACTCTCGTGTTCTATATCTTTGTTACATGTATATATAAATGCATGTGTGGTTAAAATTCCTTCGGTCCCTACCGTTGAAGCTTATAACTCATATATATAATTCTCATTTATTGCCTATCATTTGAAGTCATAACCAACCAAGTGAATGTAACGTTCAGGGGAAAATAAAACCATATAAAGTCTAATTATATTTCTAATTGAATGAAAAAGTGCTGGTGTTTTTATGATATTTATAAAAATGTATCTCTATGTCATAATTTATATTTATGAGATTTTTACTTGCTGTCATTTTTCAACATTTCCCCACTAATGTCAAGCAAGTAACAAAAAGAATACTTGGGCAAAAAAAATGATTAATGCTTAAGTGTTAATATGCTAAAGATTTGAATTAACACGTAGTGATGTGAGGCAACTACTTCGTCCAAAAAGTGAATTGCTCTTGAACTAAATGGACTTGGTTGAAATCCCCCACAACACACATTATACCTTTGAACTTGTGTAAACTCCGCGACAAAATAACAATACAGATATATACACATTATAAAAGCCTTCTCATATACCTTGGGTTTCTCATGAGTGTTTTAGAAAGATTGCCTAAGTCCTTCATAGAAGGCGACTTCTACCTTCTCACTCACGTAGGTAGATACATCGAGTGCGTCTCTCTAGCACCACCCAAAAAATAGGCTATGTATCTATTAAGAGTTTTATAACTCAACTTCACAATAAACATTATTAGATACATCAAGTACGTCTCTATAGCACCACCCAAATCAAGGGCTATGTATCCAACTCAACCTCACAATAAACATTTACATATACATCAAGTGCGTCTCTATAGCACCACCCAAATCAAGGGCTATGTATTTATTATCAACAAGTATTACCACATGCCATAGGGAGGAAAATGTAATGCATATGAGTAATCATATGACTTCGTTTGACCAACAAATGGGTATCCACCATATTTTCCTCAACTCAAGGCTGATCCACCACCTCACGAATCTAGGACCACTTTCCTGGTTAAACCTTTAGTGAGAGAATCAATCAGATTTATTTCACTTCTTACATACTTAAGGAAATTACAGAATTTATAAATCAATTGTCTAACAACATGATGTCTAACATTTATATGTCTTCTCTTTCTATTGTAGACACTAATTTTAGCTACTCCAATTGTAGTTATGAGTCACAAAAACACATATGCTTAAAGTCTTTCCCATAGAGATATGTCTGCTATTAAACTTCTTAACCATTCAGCTTCTTGACCTGTTAGCTCAAAAGCAATGAACTCAAATTTCATGGTAGAATGTGCAATGCAAGTTTGTTTCTCAAATTTTTAATTAATATATCGAGCTAGAATAAAACCACATGGGAAGTTACATGGAGACTATTAACATTCCAAATTCATAGCATATTGTAACATTCTCCCAAAAAGTTTACATAGTAATTATCCAACCATAAAATAATTCAATAATTTACCTTACAAGCTTGATCAACATGGCACATCCAAGAACATTTATCACAATCATATAATTTATCTCAACCCAAATCCACAACAACAACATAGTAGTGCTTTATAATCAAAATTCCCATCTCACTTTAAAATCAATAATAAATCATAATCAAATGATCACATACCCAACTTAAACATTCTCCTCAAGTCAGCACAAATATCATTTTGTATATATAAATATATCTCCCTTTTCACATATGTATTATACATACATTTTATATCATCTTGCTCATTTTACATTTCATTTACTCATTCACGCACTTAAACATTTACAAGTTCAAGTGTTAAATCGTGAAACACTCCAATTGCATAGAACCTTAGGTCCTGCAACAATAGCTGCTTAAATATGATCAATCACATACACGTACCTCATGTTGCAGCTTGAGACATATAACAAATAAATAAAAATATAATAATCATAATAAAAAAATAGGGAGCGCTGAATATATAAAAGCATAGCACCAAACACACATACAGGAAAATATGCCACCAATCATGTTTATAAAATGGTACATGACAAGCTTCGTTAACATCAAATATACATCCCAATTATTTTCAGATTAACATGTTTATGCTTATTTTTTTTATTTTATTTTTTATTTCCCAAATCGAAACCACAAACAAATTATTTAACATACCATGAATCCCTTACTAAATTTGTGAAGTCATACTGTCAATGATGTCCGAGGTGTGCATGCTATTTTACTGATACCCACCAACTTAAAAAAATGGATTGAAAGCCTCCCTGCGTTTCTTGCGCCTTTGGTTGATGTGCAGCCATCGATAAAAAAATCCTGCTTTTAAATTGTTGGAGAAATAAGGATGATCGATAGTTGTTCCGTGGACGAACCACTGCCTTAAAAGCAAGATTCCGGTAGGCCTCAGGTGCAATCTGACAACTCGGCCAACTCGGCTTGCTCCCCAAGGTTAACACAACGAACTCTTAAACTTCTGCACTCAAGATTAAGAGCTATGGAGTTTACACAATACAATTGCCCAAATATAAAGAGTGTATAAAATAGAAAGTTTACTCAAAACTAAAAAACTCTCTCGTTCTATATCTTTGTTACATGTATATATAGATGCATGTGTGAGTAAAATCCCTTCAATCCCTACCGTTGAAGCTTATAACTCATATATATATAATTCTCATTTATGGCCTATCATTTAAAGTCATGCCCAACCAAGTGAATGTAACGTTCAGGAGAAAATAAAACCATATAAAGTCTAATTATATTTCTAATTGAATGAAAAAGTTGCTGGTGTTTTTATGATATTTATAAAAAGGTGTCTCTATGTCATAATTTATATTTATGAGCATTTTTACTTGCTGCCATTTTTCAACAGTTGTAATATCTTTTTTTTTTAAGAGAACTTGATGTAGTATCTTAAAAGCGTGTTAACTTTAAATTTAATATTTTTTTAGTTATATATATTTTATATTTTATTGAATTTTAGTTTATTATTATTTTTTATTCATTTTCAAGATCCTCAAACTCCCCGCGAGGATCCGTGGGAAATGGGAAAGGGTAAGAAAATCTCCTATGGTGGGGAATGAGGATGGAGATGCGATCAAAATTGGGGAACGAGACTAGGAGTGGTGAATACTCCCTCAATGTGTTTGTCTTCTCTTTCAAAGTTGTGTCTTCAATGCACCCCGCAAAATAGGGTATAATTTGCCCCCCATGGTGTAATCAGATTCTGACTGTGGGATCTGCATAAGTTGTAGCCGCTTGTAACCTGTGACCAGTTAACCAGGTCATCTGATATTTCTTCCTTATTTGCAACTGGTTCCTTTTAGTTGGTATTATTTATTTAAGAACCCTTAATTAAAAAAATAGTTTTTAATCATTGTTTATTGTTTAATTGAACCTGTGTTGCCTGCCAACGTCCCATACCATAGCTCCTTCAGTCATTATAATGGTTGCCTAAGTGAATATGTTTCTGGCGGATGTCAACGGCACGATTTTTGCAATCTGTTTAATTGATTCGGCACACCCCATTTGGTAAACCCGTGTTCCTTTTGATCCATATATAACCATCCAATCCCCAATTTTTGCCCCACGAATTCTTCACGATCCAAAAATCAACACCATTTATCGAACCATAACCCACAATCAACACACAGTGATTTGAATATGTAGAATTTCTTTGGCAGTGGTAATCATCATAGATTCCCTGATTATGGAGCAAAAGAAAATGAAAAAGGGGAAATAAACTGACTAGAGAATAAACTCTTTGGACTATAGCCACCAATGGTTGCACTCTTTGAACACTGCTTCATGAAAAAGGGGAAATAAACTCAATAATTGAACTCTGCTTCATGAAAAAGGGGAAATAAACTCAATGATATATGGAAGCAACCTGATAGAGGAAACAAGACCTTGTGGGCTTGGCAGGTGCCCTTCTTTGCTTTATAATGTGGATAGTTAATTGTCGAAGCAATCCCACCATTGCTCAAAACCCTATCGAATGCACTCAACTAGCCGACAGATCTGAGGGAGGGGAGGCTCGCCGGACCTTGGGAGGTCATGCGCTCGCCGGAGCTGGGGCCGGGATTCCAACGCAGGAGCTGGGCGATGATTGGTGAAGAAGAGAGTGACATAAAATGATTTAGGACAAAAGTGCTGAGTGTTTTGATAAATGGGAAAAAGGACATTTTTTAAATTTAATTAGTTTTTTAATTAATAAAAAAAACCTACAAACTTACTATCACAGGTCCAAAAATGGGGTGTAAATTACACCTCACTCATGTTTGATGCATAGGAGAAGCGGCCATCTTCCAAGATGGTACGTGGGTTTTTTCACCTCATTTATTAGCTAGTTAGTTTCCCTAGCTTGTTTTTCTAAAAAAAAATTACATTATGTTCTCGTCTCATTTTCTTATATAAATAAATAAATAATGAAGAATACTAACGAATGTCCTTGGAGTATTGTTTAAAAAAACCAAGAAGGGAACATTTGTAATGGAAATGATGTATTTAGTATTTTGAAAAATGTTACACTTAGTTTTTCAATACAAGCTTTCATTTTGTGGGTTTCTTAACCAATGCCCCTACGACACTCATTAGCCAGATCCATAAATAATTAATCTATTTTCTAGATCTAGCAGAAGATGGTTTCTAAGGCTAGAGAGCAAACAAGTCCCTCACCGGTGAAGCACAGGTTTATAGGTAATTTAACCAGTATTTTATATATTTAAATTTTTTTAAATTTTCCAAAATCCATTTTTATCCTTCATCTCTCTCCATCTTCCCCAACTACTAATAATCGGGTGGTGCTCGACGGTGGTAGAGCATCTGAGAGTGATATTTGCAACTCAGAAAAAGCTTCCTCACAACTCAAACCACCACAGAGCAATTTACCATCATGTTTAATATCCAACCACATCCAAAATTCCTCGTGTATACCTAATCAGACCTCACTTGCAAACCATCAACAGTAAACCCTATCTTCAACCCAAAAGAAAAAAAACAAACACCTTCTCATCATTGAAACCCAAAAGAGCACCTCTAACACCATGCTCCCACTACCATCCAACACCGTCAAACACAAATTGGAGAACTCATCACCACATTTCAACAGTCACCATTAAAAAAGAGCCGTAAAAAAATTTAATCAAAGGACTGTAATCATACAAGAATTAACAAATTTAAACAAAAAAATTGAAAAAAAGAGAGAAGGAGGGGAAGGGAAACTACCACCATGTCCAGACCAACATCACAACAGAACTGCATCAGTCGCTGCCCAAGCCGCAGCAGTCGGCACTCCTTTGCGCACTAGATCTGCTCCGACCACCATTCATAACGCCTTTCGTTCAACAACTGCGCACCAGAAGCTCCACTACGCATAAAAAATACCCCAGATCCGACCCACGCGTCCAGCCACCGCCCGAGAGCATCTGAGACAGTGACATGCACGAACGACAATGCTTGTCGGACCGAACGAATTGAACTGCCACCTCGTGCTAGAGGAAGAGGCGCTCTATGCCCAGGAAGAACGACTCGGTCACACAGAACAAGATTCGCACGTAGATCTAGAAGTAGCGCGTGACCAGGTGGTGGTGGTGGAGCTCGCCGATGAGGTCACTTGTTTTGCTTGATTGTAGATAAATGCAAGAAACTCGAAAGAAAACGTTCCTATTTGTCCTTTTGCTAGTTTTGTTTTCGATGAGGGTGGGATGAGATGAAGGGGGAAAGGATACAAGTGTCATTTTGATTTTTTTTTAAACCTATTTAATCATTAACTAGTTTAAATCTCAACCGCCTAATTATTTAATTGATATATCTAAGGGTTAAAATTGATGCTTCACCGGTGAGGGACTTACTCGCTCCCTCACCTTAGAAGCCACCCTTAGCAGAAACCTCCCATATTCTGCTTTTCAGTTTTAGTTTTTTTTTTTTTTTTTTTTTAAACGCTGGCCTTTGCGGCTGAAAATTTCGTTTGCAGATGTCCCTTTTGGTAGGAATGAAAGAGCTGGCCGGTGGGCCGTGAGCCGCTGGTTTCAGTTGTTTTAGGACAACATTGATTTTCTCACAATAATATATTATTATTATTTATTGAGTTTTTTTATCATGTGCAACTTTGTATATATTAAGAAATCCAGAAGCAGTAACCATTTGTTGAAAAACTAAGCATTTCAGTTTTGAAAGTATAAAATACATAAATTTCAATGTAAATTTACTTTTTTTAAGATACTTAACATGTAGTATAAAATTGTACAGTTTAGAAAACCATTTAATTAAATGAAGAAGCCATAATAAATAAAGACCGAAAAAGAGAGCAATGAGAGAGATACACGTAGAGACGTTTTGTTTCGTTGCACACACCAATCAATGAAAGTGAAAAGGTTGCTCCATACCGGACATTCTGGTTGTAAGTAGACACGTGTCATCTATTTAGCGGAGGATCGTGGCCAATGCATGGCCGTTATTACCATCGGGTTATGTGATCAAATTGAATAATTAATTAAGGAAAATAAGGACTTCCAAAATTCCCGCTAAGATTGTTGTCTCCTGGCTTTGGCGCCTTTCATCTCGCACCACTGCTCATTCTTTCATGTCGGTCCAAATGCAATGATTTGGATTTTCTCCATTAATTTGTTACATAATACTCACCCAATACTTAATATAAGAAACAAATAAATATTTTTTTTCAAAATATAAAAAACATACATCAATTTTCACATATATTAAATATTAATTTCCAATATTACCCTCATTTATAATATGATTTATATTTACGAGACATATCAATTTTTCATACAAGTGAGTTTGTTCATTAATTAGAAGGGGTTTTTGAAAATTTATATGAATATTAATTACAATTAGCTCATTTCAACGCATTTACTTGGTCTGTGTGTTTTAGGGTTTTGTTTCTTATAATAAGGACCAGAGGGAGTAATAATTAATACTCCCTCGGACTCAATTATAAGTAAAAAAAACATACTCCCTTCGGACTCAATTATAAGCAAAAAAACATAATTTCACACTTATTAAGGAAGTTAGTTAATTTAGTTTAATTGTCTTGATTTATGTAAAAAAAATGAGTTATAGTAATTACTAAACCACCCTTTAATTGTCTCGAGAATGTGCAATGCTCTTGGAAAAGTAAAGGGAGAATTGGTTTGATTGGTTAATTTTTTTGGTTTTTGGAATACTTACATTAAATAGAGTTGAGTTGGTTGGATTTTGCTTATATTTGAGTCCAAAAAATATAGGTACTTTTTTGCTTATAATTGAATCCAGAGGTAGTACCTATATTTGATGGGCTCAAATATAAGTAAAATTCAACAAATTCAACTCTATTTAATGTCAGTGTTCCAAAAATGCCCTTGGTTAATTAATGTCAATTTATTTTTCCAAGAGCAGTGCACACTCCCAAGAATTAAATGTGGTGATTGTTATAAGTAAGGGTAGTTTAGTAATTGTAACTCACTTTTTTCATAAATCAAGATAATTAAACTAAATCAACTAATTTCCTTAATAAGTATGAAGTTAGTTAATTTTATTTATAATTCAGTTATGAGAAAGCAAGGTTTAGGGACTTAGAATTGGAATTTAGCATACGCTGGGAGCTGGAGTTGCTAATTGGAGTTTAAACCATGTTTAAGGTAATATCGTTTGAGTTTCGCCTGTGGAACTTGCTAGAATCCTTTTCAGTGATTTAGCTGGAGCTGGCATATTTCGTATAATTGTCTTCTTAGTTTTCTTTTGTAGTTGGGCTTATGCCTGGTTTTTCAACAACAAAATATATTTAAAAATAGACATTAAGATTATGGTATCAATATTTGAAATTATTTTGAAATTAGAATCATATTTCCAAGGAACTAAAATATAACTAACTTAAATTCTTCTCAATTCTTAAATTTCGCTCTAAGTCAGTTCATACAAATTGAGAGACGGCACAAGTAAAACCATTGTCATCCTCGCTACCACCATCATTGGCACTAATGTCACCACTCCCACCATCATCGTCATTGTCATCGCAACACTATCATCACCTCTATTTATCATTGAAGCCATCACTGTCACTACCTTTAAGATTTTGGATGTCCTGTGCGAACTGATAAAATAATGCTTCATAATCATTTGAATATGCATATTTTATTGCAAAATCATTAATAATCCGTTCACAATCAAAGTTCTTTAAAAATTCATTTTCGCTAGAAATCAAAATAAGACTATTTAATTTACATTGTGACATACTAAATCACAAATAAAGTTTTAACAATTTCAATTTATAAAAACTTATCTCAACTGATGCAATATAAGATGTGCATGCATTACAAAAACAATCAAATGTCTTTAAAGAATTCAATATCATAAAGTTTGATTTTGATTCAATCGTTAAAACCTCTCTAATGGCCTTTAATTCTTCAAATAGAATCTCACCATCAAGCAGGGCCGCCCCAAGGGTAAAGCCACTAAAGCCCTAGCTTTAGGCCCACTAGCAAAAAAATTTATTTATTATTAGTTTTTATAAGACAAAAAGACCACACATGCTAGTAAAAAGGCCTAACCTAAAGCACAACATGATCCAGATAGTCTCTCTCACTTAAAATAAAAAGGTTTGACTCAAAGTTTGCTTTGGGCCTCACTCGCTCTTGGACCGGCCTTGCCATCAAGATCAAAAAAATTAAGGTCTTGCTAACCAGTGCCATAAGAGCATTGGTTAAGGAACCAAAAAATAGAAACTTTGCATTGAGAATTATAACTTTTAAACATTGAAAAAATTTAATACATCACTTCCCAATACATAATTTCTATCTTTGTTTACTTAACCAATGCCCTTAGAGTAATAGTTAGCATTTCCCTAAAAATTATCATGTTTTAGATAAGTTTCAAGATTTTTGCAACATAATTTTAAGTCCTTGTTAGACAATGAGCTAAACCTTTGTATACTAAACAAAAGTCAAAAATCTTCTCATTTGTGACATACTACTCAAATCTTCTATTAAGTGAGTTAATTGCCCTGTTCTACGATGTACTCCCTCGGAACTCAATTATAAGCAAAATTATCTAATTTCACACTTATTATAAAGGAATTTAGTTAATTTAGATTAATTGTCTTGATTTATTAAAAAAAAAATGAGTTACAATTATTAATTTACTCTTTAATTGCCTCGAGAGCGTGCAATGCTCTTGGAATAATAAAAGGATAATTAGTTGGATTAGTTAATTTTCTTGATTTTTGAAACACTGACATTAAATAGAGTTGAATTGATTGAATTTTGCTTATATTTGAGTCCACAAAATATATGTGCTTTTTTGCTTATAATTGAGTCCAGATGGAGTATAAAAAATAATGGATCTTAAAAGACTCCTCAACAGACTCAAGGTTTGGTTGCGTACATTCAGAGGGATTTTCATCAGTGTTTTCCCCCTAAGAATTTGATGTTTTTGAACAAACACACATTCAATCTACATTTCATTCTCAATTTTTCAACACTAATAATAGCATTTGTAAATATAGATTCTCTATATTTTTCAAGTTCGTTATCAAACGTTTTACTAGTTCCATAGCTACATTGTCACATTTTTTTTCTTCTTCAAATTTTTGCTAATTTCATTAATAGTAGATAACAACTCAAGATATTTTAATATACACAGATACACTTGTCATTTTATCTTCAATCACTTTATTATTAATTTTTTTGAAAAAATATTTTTATCAGTAAAAGATTAATTATGTAATATTTTTATTTAATATCTATATATACTAAGTAAAATTTTTAATCGCCTACCTCAACCATGCTCAAGGCCATATCTAATAGTGATCGATAATTCTATGGAATTGAATTTAAAATTATAATTCTATGCCATAATTTTTTTTACCATCTAAGTATAGAATTTATTATTTAGAACCAATTTCCATTCTAACATAATCGTAATTGAAATTAAAATTTTACATTACAACCTCATTTCCATAATCTAAATGGACCCTTTGTTTTTATATAAAAAATATTAAGAACTCTTTTTTTAAAAGTTCATGGATGGACCTACGTGTAGGAGGAAGTGCTATGTCTCTTAGCGTATGTTTGGATGCGCGTTTCTTTGAGTAGGACGTGCATCTTCCTTAAGCTACTATCAGTAGCTTATGAGATTTGAACTCGATTCCATGGGTTTTTGACGTGTTAACAAACAAGCGTTGAAGATTTCCTAAATCTTTAAAATACCGATACAATCTTAAAAATTTTAAAACTGTTCCGAGTGGAACAATAGAGTCAGAGTACAATAAGTGTATTCTATTTAGTAGTAAGTTAGGAAAGATCCAGTGTCTTCTTCTGATGGCTCCCTCTCTCTTTATAGGCTCTCTTGGGTGTAAAGGGCGTGAATCCGTTGCGATTGTTACGCTCTTTGAGCCGTTCCGGGAAATGCGGGAAGGGATTCCTAACCATGTGTTTCCATCGTTCACGCGGGCACACTGTTTCTAGAATATCCTGTGGCTACGCATCCAATCGATGAGTAGTGCTTCGGTGGGTCTCGATATCTTCTCGGCCTTGTACCGGGGTGACCCCTATCTGGCCAAAGCTCTCGGGCTCCCGGGGCGTCAAATTGATTTGGGATGCTTTGGGCCTGATTGGGTAAGGTGGAAACGATCGGTGTAACACCCTCCTTGGGCATTACCTTCTAAACACATGTAGAAATAAATTAAAAGGAAAGTTTACGGGTTGCTTTCGCAAAAAACTTCTACTATTTTCATAATTCTGAGAATAGGGGGTAAAAATTTTCTTTTTCTTTTCTGCGGAGTATTTCCAAAAAGAAATAGTGCCCACAACACAAAAGTAAAATCATACCATGCTTAATAGCACACAAAAGCTAGGTTTATTTATGAATCAAAATACTTCAACATATAAACTTTCATGAAATAATCGTTCATACTGAAATTGATAAATTCATTACAAGATTCTTCAAAACCACCTATCAATAATTTTCTTAAAACACCCGTCCCAAAGGAAACATCTTAAGCTGGTCGTTCTAAAAGACAACTACTGGAAAGAACTCCATAGTTCTCACCATTACGACAATCACCCACTTCTTCAGGAATCAGAATTAATATCCCCCAAGTGAGGTTAGGAACTTCTTAGCATCCACTTGCTCTCATGTGCCAAGGGTACAACAACAAGGAACCAGGAAAACCTGATATATTGTAAAGGTGAGATACCAATATATGGATGCATTATGACGACTACATGCCCAAACACAGAGCAACAGATATAGACAAATATACATATTCAACATATAGAATTCTCACAAATAAATCATACCAATCAACAATTCGTCGTTTTTTTTTGAAAACATGGCACTTCTATATTTCATCATTCTATCCTAGTCTCCGGAGATCCCAACTTCGTTTAAAATAAGCTGATCAAACTCAATTGCCAAAAAGGCACAACGTGTTTTTCCACAGCACTATCCAAAACTCCTGGCACAATGATCAACGTGTGTGGATATCCATAGCATACTGTCCAACACAAGGCACAGTAACCAAGGCATATGGATTTCATTGTCCATCAAGGCACAATGATACAACGTAACCTGAAATACCTTACCCTTCAAGGCATTCATACGAAACAACGTGGGCACGTATGCTAAATGCATGTAAAAACATCTTTGTTTTTGCAGCTTTTCTATGTGTTTCATTCTTTCCTTCGTCGAGGCTCAAGGCTCACGACCATCCATAAATTTTTAGCGTTTTAAAACTTTCATTGTCGACACAGGACGTTTTAGCCCGAGTGTCCAATCACAACAGTCATCGACCTGTGCACTAGTCTTAGACTTTGTAGTCGTAGAAAACAGCTTTCACCTTTTTACTACATTCACCACGTTTTATCACAACGTATGTAGGACACACAGTCAACAACAACGAAAATAGGACACATAGTCCACAACAACGTGTATAGGACACACAGTCCAAAACAACGTATATAGGACACACAGTCCACAACAACGTAAATAGGACACCCAGTCCACAACTTCATATATAGGACACATAGTCCACAGCGTTGTGATACGGATCATGGATC
The DNA here is from genome assembly GCA_035048595.1 of Echinosophora koreensis. Taxonomy (NCBI): domain Eukaryota; kingdom Viridiplantae; phylum Streptophyta; class Magnoliopsida; order Fabales; family Fabaceae; genus Echinosophora; species Echinosophora koreensis. Next base: position 3,949,827 of record JAPCYP010000023.1, read on the forward strand.
CACGTGTTTTAACTCTAGTATCCCGACGTCTCGGTTACTAGGTCACTTTTTGTCTTATTTTTCGTTCAGTGAAAAATGAATACAAAACCGAAAGTTTCCGTAACTTATCCAAGTTATCGGACATTTTCCTTTGAACAAAATCTTTTAAATGTAAGCTTTTCTTTTGAAATCCTTTTGTTTAAAACTTTAAGTTTTGGAAATTCCATTCTATTTCCATAAAACCAATTTATTTTCAAATCTTCTTTTTCCTAAAACATTTGAAAATTTCCAAATAAATTCCTTTCAAGTTCCAAACTAACTTTTATTTTTCTTCAAAATATTTTCAAGGAAATTAATTGTCCTTTTTGTATAAAATCACTCAAATTTTTCCAATTGAGTTCTCAAAAAAATTGTTTTACTCTCTAAAATTTTCAACAAATCATTAAAATTATTTAAATTCCCCTTTTTATCAAAACCTTGTTAAAAAGAAACCTTTATTTATAATTTTCTTTGTAAATATTTTCATAAAGCTTTTATCCTTATTATTTGAGCTCTAACCAATGGTTAGGCTTCCATGCAACAACACATACACAATCATTCCAACATATATAAGCAACATTCATATCATATATTCATAAAACATTAACTAAGCATAAGAGCATGTTTATCAGTCAAACATACCATCAAAGCAACAAGATCTCCAGATCATTCTAAAACAGCCACAACAACAACATCATCAAACAACATATAATTATCAGGTCAAGCAACAACTTAAGCCACCAATCAAAACTAAGCAAAACACACATAAAATCAATCACAACAACATGTAGTTGTCAAAAAGAGCATCCCTTAGGCTTTCCCCCCTTACTTGACTCGATGGATAGAAAAAGTCTTCGTTTCCGTGTTGCCCAGAGCGAGCTTCCTTTGCCCACCGCGTGCCGCAAGTCTAAGAATTAAGCGAACGACTTAACTTAAAACAACAAACTCATCTTATCTTTCTAAGTATAGGTTTTGGCCATGGCTGGAAAAATGATGCTAGAGATGTCTGATAAATTCTTGGATAACATTTTGTCCAAGACTTACTTTTTATATATATACACACACACACACACACACACACACACTTTATTCCCATATTTTATATCTTTATATTAATCACTGGTTTATAGTTCATTTCATGCCAAAAATCTTTACTTGATCATGTTAAAAGAAATTATTTTTAAAATCATATTTTTTTCCATTCAAAAATTTGAGTGAGCTCTTTTATCAAATTATTTTCAGGACAGCAGTGGGTTTAAATTGAGAATGATCATTCAAATGACCTTCAGAATCCTTGAAAATTTGATTGAAGGTACCTAACTCACACATAAACATATTGTAGTTGGTCCCATGTCAAAATCCGAAGGCATTAATTTATTAAAAATCCCACACTACATGTGTTTGTACAAGATTTTCCAGAAATCCGAGTTCATCAACATGAATCTTTATGAAATTGTTTCTCTTTATATACATATGTAAAAATATCAAATCTTCAACCAAACTTTAAATTTAATTCAGTACTAACCCAGAAAATTTTATAAGAGTTTTTACCCTTCAAAATCATATTTAAAATCACCATGCAACCAACTATGTGCATATTTTCGCAGACAGAATTTGGTTCCAATTTGACAGGTGTTTTAACCTAGTAAATCTTATCCAAATACTTACATATTATATATCAAATTAAAGCCCCAGAAGTCTTATTTCCAGATATGTATGTAGTTTTCAGAAATATGTTTTATATAAAAATTCGTGGGCTCACGAATAAGTATATATCATGCTGCCAGATTTATATTTTACATATGTTCATCCACACCAAGTTGTTATCTTCACTCTAGCATCATTCACAATCCATAAAACCAACATGCAAGGGTCCTATACCCTAAAAAAACATACATGCAAACATACAATATAAGAAAAATCATAAAAATCATTCTATTCCTCTCATGCATGTAATTAAATTGATCATCAAAGTGAGCATTTTTCTTTAAAAATTGAAACTAATCTTTGTTAATCTCAACCATAGGTGTTTCGGCCAATAAACTTAATGGGAAAGGAAACTTAAATTTTTGTATGAAGCTGATAAGGTTAAAACTCACATGCATGAAGGTTTTTAAAGACATGCAATAATAAATCTCAACAAAACACTAACTTTCCTCCACCTATGATTTTCGGCCATCATAGAAAAATAGGTTTGGAGGAGTTTTTCATTACATGCAAACCATCAAGATGAAAGTAAAGATGATGGTGAGCTTATAAAAATTGGTTTCTTGTTCAAAAGATGCTTCTAAAACTTTTTCTCATAGTTTTAAACCAAGAACTTAAACATGCAATTATATAAAGATGACATGCATGTTGATATTAATAAGATTTCTAAGAAGATTAAGAGTAAAGGATGAAAGTTATACCCTCTTATTGATGACGTGTAGGAGATGAATGAGTTTTCCAAGCCTTCAAACTCAAGAGCAAGAGGTTGAAGAAGATGATAGTTTGAGTGAGAAAGTGAGTGAGAGAATAGTTGAAATTTTTGAGAAAAGTTGAAGAAAGAAAATGATAGTGGTGGAGGAGGGTATTTATAGAGAGTGAAAGTGGGGTGGGGGGCGCTACTTGGGCAGCAAGGAAGAGGGTTTTTTTTTTTTAAATTTTTTTATCCAATTTAAAAATTGAAATAAAGCCATATTTTAAATAGAAAAAAAAAACAGCTTTCTTGCAAGATATAATAAAATGATGAATTGCCATAATTGAAAACACTATGCACATCAATCCATCAAGTCCATTCTTCAAATCATGTCTCTAAAATTCTGCACCAAATTTATTTGAATAAAACTCTCTTTATTTTAAATATTTTATAGGTTTCTTGCAAAATGGATGTAATAATTTGATGTAAGGTTATGATGGTGTGATTTGAATGCAACATTATTCAAAATCACATCAAAAATATTCAAAACTGTACCAAATCTAATTTTGATAAATGTTGCTCGTCTCGGTTCCATTAATTCCTGGATTGTAAAAACCGATCGTATTTTACTTCGTCAATTTTTCACCCGAAAATTCATATCGAAAGAAATAATTTCTAAATTCATAGAATTAGTTAAAATTGAGTTAGAAAAATAAAAATTTTATTTTGCATAAAGAAAATTATTTTTCGGGTCAGTAAAGTTTTATTGACAGAGAAAAACCCAGACTAGAAACGTCTGAAGTTTTCTACCGAAAATTCAACTGAACTTTCATGAAATAAAATAAATTATAAGAATAAAACTTGGTTTATTATAATAATTCTTCATAAATTATAATAATAAACACTCCATTATCCACATAATCACAGATTATAACAAGCTGAAAAAATCGGGATGTTACAATTGGGCTTGAGCCCAAATCCGGCAGGAAAAAAAATGTACCTTACAAATATATATTTTTGGTTGGATAATTTTGTTTCCTCAATACTATACTTTAACTCTTCACGACTATTATAACTAAATTTAGGCAAAATAGGTTGATTCGTTATGTAATTTTTTATTTATTTTTTACTTTTTCATACTGGCCTTATATGTTTTAATTCTTTTTCCAAATAGATCCTTTATGTTATGTTCCATTGACACATTAGTTCTTTCCATCAATCCGTACATGACAGCGTCAACTTTAGGACTATTATGAAAGATGAAACATAATGTGTATGACGTATATGACCAAAATGCAACAAATTAAAGATATAAGATATAAGACTATAGTGAAAAAAAATTGTAAAGAACCAATCAACCTATTTTGCCTTAAATTTATTATAATTAAATATGAATCTAATCAAATTATTATTTTTAGCAACCCTGTCAAACTTAACCCTATTAAACTAAAATATATATAAAATTATCATATATATATATATATATATATATAAAGACTTAAGTATATTCTTCATTTTGATTCAATATTTGTGTTATTTTTGAATCAGTTATTCTTCATGTGGGATTTAATTTTGAATTATTTATGATATGATATGATTTTCCTTTTTTTTTTTTATATAATGATATGATTTTCCTTCACTAACTTGAAGGCATCATAGATTCATAATGCTGAGAGGACCGGGATTTAAAGACAGGAGACAAATTTGAGGTCCAAGATATGTTATAGCATTATTATCCGATCGCGAGAACAAAGATCTTCTCCCCATTTTGCTCTCATCTTTTCTCTCACGTATGATAGTTTGTTAATTAAGAAAATAAAATGACAACTCATTAATATATTTACTCATCTCAAGCCTTTGATTGACGTGTCATTTCGAGACAACATTTTTTAGGATAGAATTTTTTTGTTGTTTTATAAATGTCGCATTATTGGATATCACCATTAGATTTTGGATCTAACCCAACCTCACTGAATCGAGAGCAGATCCTCTCACGTCCTTCAAAAAAATGGAGAGTCCAGTCCCTGCGATCCTGGACGTACACGTGGGAAGGACATAAATCAATGGCTGAGATTCATTTCAATTGATTTTATTTTTAAATTAAATAAGAAATTTGAAAAAAAGAGCTCTTCTCTTCTCCAATTCCTTTGTGCTTGCCGCCACGCCTGGACGTCGCCACCGTCCCTCCGCCCCATATAACCATCGTCGCAACACCACTCCGGTCGCCGCACAACACCTGAACGTTGGTTGCCCCGCCTCTGTTCAGCCGTCTCATTCATACCCATTAGATAGCTCTGATATTTGCCATATACAATGTTTCTATTCTTCAAAACTGTTATTTTTTTTTAAAAAAATTCTTGTCTTTTTTATTTTAAATCAATCTGTTGAATCAAGCGTCGAGATGTCGTACACAGGAAGGCGGTAAAAGTGTCGAATGGAAGGGGAGATGAAAACCCAATCTCCATTTTTTTTAATTTAAAAATAAAATAAAATAAAATGAATATATATGAGCCATTGATTTCTGTCCTTGCCACATGTACGTCCAGGATCGTAGGGACTAGACTCTCCATTTTTTTGAAGGACTGGAGAGGATCTGCTCTCCACTGAATCAGCTCTTATTAAGCACTATCTCTAGTCAACGTGCGACTTGAGTTTTTTTCCCCCAATACACACCCCTCATGTTCAGCACTATTGGAATTCAGGCTTGATGCGTGGATAATATGGGGGGTTTGGTGTGTGGATAATATGGTGGGTGACTCAATAATGGATCTAATATAGGCTTTGATACGATATTAGATATCCTAACTCAACCCTACACTACAAAAAAAAAGTCATTTTAGCGACCAGACATTTAGCGACCACACTAAATCGGTAGCTAAATGTGGAATTCGGTCGCTAAATGGTTTAGCGACCGAATTTACACATTTAGCGACCAATATTTGGTCGCTAAACACATCTTTTTTTGTAGTACAAAATCAACTTATAATGTAAGGAGTACCCAAGCTTTATAAGGTCTTTTTAGCCAATATCTCTAGTCAATGTGCGACTTGAGTTTTTTTCCCGATAATTACCATGACCCTTGTTTTATAAATGTGGAGATCAACCCCTTTAAAAACGGGAGAAAAATTAAGTTCCGAAGCAAGATTTTTGAATGTTATAAGATGCAAGCTTTCATTCAATGGGATTTTGAAACTTATTCTATAGTGGGAATCCAAAACAAACGAACACTTCAAAATTGTCACTGTGTCATAGGTAAAAACACTGAAAAACGTCGAATTGTTAGTTTTCAGAATTTTCAAAAATATGGAGTATATCTCAAAAAATTAGAAATGAAAATGTTGAATATATATATATATATTGGAAAAAATGAAAACAGTAAAAGTAAATGAACCATAATTTTTCTTTTGTTGACTTTTATTTGTTTATATGCATAGTTAATTTATTCAGTTAGAATTTAAAACAGTATATAAACTAAAAGAAGCAAAACATTTATAGTTACTAAAATTATAAAGAAATATAACCAATTAATTTAAAAGATAATTTGAATATAAATTTTAAAAGAAAGAAAAGTAAAAAAATGACTAAAAAGAGTAACTTAAGAGAATAAACTACTATAAAAAAATGTAGTCTAATTTTCCTAGAGGGATGAATTGTTTTATTTTTACGTATATTTTAGCATATTGTTTTTGCTATTGCAGGAAATTTGGCGAACTATCCCAGATAAATAAGTAAATAAATGAATAAATATGCTCGAATCGTAATATTATATAATGAAATGCAATTGCAGCAATATATCATATGAAGAGTGGAAGACAATGTCACAATGCAGATAAACCCAAAATCTTTATATTTTGCATTTTGAAAATGTTAAACATGTATACATTTATTGCTTCTGCTTTAGTATACATTTACCAATATCCAATATGTTTTGTCAGTAACGTGTGGCTTGAAAGTTGAAACTATGAATATGTACCTTCAACACATGTTTGGCTTGACTAAATGCTGTTCACTACTTTCACATAATATCACTATCATATATATTGGTGATAAAACTGAGTATGAAAAAACAGTTGAATTCTTGAGGGTTTTAGCTGCTAGCGGATAAGCACATGGTTTGCTAGCTCAGCTCCCAACAGTTTCATTGTGGATAATCTTAAGGACTTAATGATAAAACCCATTCCATATATAGTCAAAGATTTGATTCCATGAGATAATACCAAAACACTAATATACCAGGTCGGGTGACATGTTATCTAAAAAATATGTGCCCCAAATTGCTTCAATAATACAAAAATAGACACCATCCCCGAAAAGGCCAAAGTATGGAACATCAGTGAGTCGTATTCGCAAAAATTTATTGTGATCTACGTGAATAGCCACCGGCAACTATAGCCTTTGACAGATCACATGATGACACAAGAAATTTTTGGTGCACATGGATGAGACACAACTTACAAACCATATAACTTCACACACCTCAAATTAATTAATGTCAGATAGGTACTAAAAGTTGAATTGATGCACATCAATGTAAAACTCAGGGTTATTGGGTATCCATTTGCACCAAACTTTAGTTAAATTTATGAGGGAATTATTATTGGGAGGACCACAATCTATCACCTTCCTTCATCGTGTCTGCATTATGCGTAGGTGAAACCTTTTGTCGCCACTTAATTATAACAAAGGACAGATGTTGGGCGGTGTTTGGCTTGTTTGGGTGCCAAATGGACCCAGATTCAACTAATGTACCCCCAAGGAATGATGAATTTCTCATTGCTTTTAGGATAAAGTAATATTACCCCAGTATATTCGTCTTTAAATTGTGTTTTTTAATGTGTAATTAATAATATTTGCAATTGTTTTTTAAAGTAGTCACGATAAGATTTAATAGTATATTTACAGTATACAAAATTAATCTTATTAAAAATAATTGAAAATAAGATCATGTTAACATGAGGGTTGGGTAACTTGACTAGTTTAAGATGGAACAGGAGATCCAGGTTTTAAATCCTGACAAAGGAGAAAACTAACATAATATTTAACTTACTAATATCGGTCTATCAAAAAATAAAAATAAAAATAAGTTCTTGACATTGGGTTAAAGTTGGATGGTTTGATTTTGAATATGGCAGACATTGGTTTCCCATCCGTGTCCATAAATGGAGGGATTCAAAAGGAGTTATTCAAGGTGCTGGATGGATGGATTTAATTTGTAAAGATACTGGCATACAGTTTTGTTTGTTGCAACACATATGGAAAGTGATTCTATCCTCTTGGTGAAGTTGTTCTTGCTCATTGTCCTTAGGATTAAATATTGGTGCGATGGACTATGGTCCTATGACTGGTCTATTATGTTTTTGTTTGGAAGATGACATCTTAATGCATCTTGGGTCGTTTACTAATGTATTACTTTGAACTCTCTGTATCTTTTGTAATCTCGTTAATATATGATCTCTTCTCTCAAATGCCCTAAGAATAAGAACTTTTGAGTTTTGAGCATTCATTCAAATAATTAAGCTAACTCGATACCATGCATGTAATTGCTAGAAGCACTCACCGTACTCATGTGCATAATTTATAGATTTTAATTTATTTGTGTTTTAATATTGGTGAATTTAATAAACTTGTTACTTTTATGTTTATTTTAGGACAAAACTAAGGTACTATCATATAGATGTTTGAGGTGTTGTTTTCCAGCGAGGAAAATACATGTTTAACAATTGTAATTACATATGTTATATTTTTATTGATAAATTATTATACATATATTTTCCTTATTGAAAACAGCATCACAAGCACTTCTGAATTACAAGACTACACCTAAGTTTGTCCTTATTTTAATCAATATAGTTTTATTATTTAATAAATAAATTAAAAAATAGTGAGAAAATGAAACTTACCAAGTTTAAATGATTTTTTTTTTTTGAAAAATAAGTTAAATGCAATCATGATTGCATGAAGCTGGGCTCCTGAATGAGAACCAGAAAAGGAATCTGCTGGCCCATGAGTTGAAACAAAAGTGCCAAGCACGGTCAGGACTTTGAACTCCATGAGTATATAATATGGAGGAGAGTAAAGATTTGAAATTTTGCCATATGGTAAGGTCAAACTATTATTTTATAGCGGATAAGTTAATTAATAGCTCTTCTTGATATACATTTTTCTCACTAGCTTATAACATTTTTATAAATGTTACTTGAAGTAACACGCTTGAGCTTATAGCTTATTATTTTTTATCATTTTTATTCTTACTATTTTAATTAAATTTCTGCTTTATCCTCTCCTAGATAAAATAGAATATTCTATTCCAAATAAAATGTCACTAGTTGGATATATATTTAGGATAAAAAAACACAGTCTATAAAAAATAAAATTATATAAAAAATCATATCAAGAAGTCATTTTATTTTATAAAAATAATTTTAAAAGGTAAAATAAAAAATATTAAAATTTTAATTTTGAGCTGATAAATAATAAATAATTTAAAATATTAAATTATTAAAAATGATAACTATTTTAAAATAAATAATATATATAAATAGGATTTATATAAAAGTCATTTTATATTTATCATCTAGCTAGGCTACTAATTAATTTTACAAATGCTTCAAATTCAATCAACTAGCTTATCCATTATCAATTATAAGCTCATCTGCTATCAACTATCAGCTCACATACTATCAGCTTACTAATTTACTATTGACTAGTTTTTGTCAAACAAAGCCATAGTCAATTATAGATATTAATGAGTTAGTTGATGCTTTTAATTTGGTACATAATGAGTTGAATGATACTTATTTTTATTTTATTTTTATAAGCAAACGTTAATATGTTAGATGTTATGTTAGTTTTTTCTCCTTTGTCAGGATTTGAACTATGGACCTTCAACTCCTTATATCCTTAGCCCAAATCAATTGAGCTACCCCACCCAAGTTGAATGATACTTATTATTATTGGAAAATGCATAGTATATGTTTTCTAATATATTTAGTATGACTTAGGAGAGAATATTAAATAATTTAGAATTAGCACCCTTATACGAGATAATTAAAATTTTATTACAAATCAATTAAATTAAATATGACTGCTTCACGTGAAATTAAATTATCCTAATTTAAGTGATATTATTTTTGTTTTTTGTTAGTTCTGGCCTCGCTTAAATTGGTTTTAATTCAATTAAAATTTATTTTGACAATTTAAAAAAATAATGTAGTTAGTATAATTTTGATAATTAATATATTATGTGGAAATGATATTTTATTCACTTTTTTCATTTTATGATTAAACTCGTACACTTACATATATATATATATATTAGGGGGAAAAACGCATCAATTATTGAGAAATTGCGTGGTACCTTAATTTCATCTGCTTTAGTTTTATTATAATTGAGAGCACTTAGTCCTTAAAAATACTTAATTATTGATATTTCACAATATTATTATATAATAGACATTTGCCCCGGTTGATATGAATGACGAAAAGTCCAGTTCCTCCTAAATAAGGTTAGAGTAATCACATTCTAACACCTGATTTGGACACCTCCAGCAACACCTTGGTTAATCACGTACAATTTTTTTGTTAATTCAGTTCATTATATAGTTAATGGGTCATCTGAAGCTTATTTTTCATAACCATGTAAATATTTGGTTAATCACATGCAAATATCTGGTTAATTTAGTTCTTTATATGATTAATGGGTCATCATGAATTAACCAACTATTTACACATGATTAACCCTATAATGAATTGAATTAACCAAATATTTGTACCGATTAACCAAGGTGTCAAAAGTTGGTGTCAACTTTTGGTGTTAGAATATCGTTACTCATAAGGTTAATTGAAAAAAGTAAGAGTTATGCCCAACTCTTATATATATATATATATATATGAATATATATTAATCTTTTTAACTCAATTTGAATTAGTTGGTATTAAAAATAATCTTTGGGCCAAAAAAAAAAGAGAGAAACGCATGAAAAGGATAACAATTTTAATTGAGAGAATGAGGGACTATGGGGTCTGGTCACTTAATACCTATCAGGCGGAAGAAACCATGTAAATGAAGTCTTACGCATAGTTTGGTAAGGTGGAAAACTAGAGGAATGAAAGCAAGTGGATAGAAAATACGTTTTCCAACAACTCTTCCGTCGTTTGGTTACAATCTATTAGGGGATATAAGAGAAAAAAAAAAAGAGGGCGGGGCCCACATGCATTTTTTCCACCCCAAATTGGAGAAAAAGCACAAAAATCGATGGATGAGCTTGGTTAAAGTGAGGTGACAGTCCTTTTTAATTAGAAAAAGACAAAAAAAACTTTTTTTTATAAATTATTATGTGAGGGTACTTAAGTTATTTTACACATATTTTTTTTCTTTCATCTCACTTTCCACCCAACCAAACAAAAGGAGAGAAAAAATTCTGTTTTCTTTCCTTTCATTTTCTCTCATACTAAATAACTAAATAATCCTTCTATTTTCTACTCTTTTTCTTTTATGTCCTTTTCTTTCCTCTCACTTTCTTTCCTCTCATTTTCTTTCCTACAACCAAACAAAAGGGTTAGTCCATGCGAAGTTGCAGCACCTGACAACAAACATAGCTAGAAGCTGTGTGATCTTAGAAAGCTGTTTAATTTATTCCCCAGTGATCTCAAAAGTGTTTATTCTATAATATTATTCAAAGTATTGAGGCAGAAAAGGGCCATTTAGATTATTGCATTAAGATACGATGTGTTAAATTATCCTATCCCTTTGTAAAGAACGTTCACTTTGGAAAATATACTAGTGTCCACTTTGATACCCAATAAGAAAGTGTGTTGGAATTAATTAGGAAAAGTACTGAAAGGGATATGTACTTTGGCATGGGTTGCCTTTTCGAGCACATGAATGAACTACCGCAGCTATTCTTTCAGCCTTGAATTGCATGGTCATGTTAGGTCATGATTACGAGCTTTAAATTAGGATAATTCCACTCACACGTGCTTACGTGTGTGTCTATATATATATATATATATATATATATATAATTTGTGTATTTTTAATCGTTTGTTTATGAGAAATACTATCTTGACACAACTTTTTACACCTTACACCATATAGTGCCGCACAGTGCTGCACTGTAACGTTTTTTTTTTTTTTTAAAGTTTTGGTTTATTTTTAAAATGTTATTTTTTGATAAATAAATTTTTTGGTTAAGTATGTGTAATTATCTGGTGAATGAGTTTTTTTGAGAAATAAAATTTTTCGTTAAGTGGTGAATCATGTACAAATATCTGGTGAATTCAATTCATTATCTGGTGAATGGATTATTTTGAGAAATAAATTTTTTGGTTAAATATGTGCAAATATCTGGTGAATTCAATTCATTATCTGGTGAATGGGTTTTTTTGATAAATAAAATTTTTCGTTAAGTGGTGAATCATGTACAAATATCTGGTGAATTCAGTTCATTATCTGGTGAATGGATTTTTTTGAGAAATAAATTTTTTGGTTAAGTATGTGCAAATATCTGGTGAATCATGTACAAATATCTGGTGAATTCAATTCATTATCTGGTGAATGGGTTTTTTTGAGAAATAAAATTTTCGTTAAGTGGTGAATCATGTACAAATATCTGGTGAATTCAGTTCATTATCTGGTGAATGGATTTTTTTGAGAAATAAATTTTTTGGTTAAGTATGTGTAAATATCTGGTGAATCATGTACAAATATCTGGTAAATTCAATTCATTATCTGGTGAATGTGTTTTTTTATAAATAATTTTTTCTATAAAAAAAAAAATTAAAAAAAAATATTCGCTACAGTGCCGCACAGTGCGGCACTATACGGTGTAAACCGTATGATGTAAAACTTCTGTGTCATAGTATCAGTTCTCTTTGTTTATAGTTAGTCTATCGATTTTTTTTACCAATTTATATTTTAATTCTATATATTCTCTCTTGAAAGAAATGTGAAACATAAAATATTGCATATATACTACTGGTTAAAACACTTATGCTTACATAAAGTATTTTCAAGAAATACGCAAACTGAACCAGTAAGAGTGTGTTTGGAAAAGCTGGAAAAAAAAAAGATTATGCTGATAATCTGTTTTTAAATAATTGATTATTGTGATAATCGATTATAATCAGAATCTGTTTTTGTTTGGGTATGTTTGCTGAAAAGCGATTTTAAGATAATCTATTTTGTTTGGGTAGTATAAAAATAATCACTTTTATATTGTAAATACAAAAAAGGGTATGAAATGATTTGTTTATATTGATAATCACTTTTATATTTTCTCATCATTTTTTTTTTCTATTATAAAGCTTTTTAAATACTTTTATTTTAATCTATTTTTTATTTAAATTTTACAATATTTATATAATAATTGGTAAGCTTCTAAAGCCTGGCATATGCCTTTTAACGTCACAATTTAATGCCTCTTAGCCTAAGCTTCTAACCCTGCTCATATTTCAACGTTGTGGGGTTGGGGTTGGGGGTAAGGGGTAGGTTGGGAAAGAATGTTTGACAAACATGAATAATCAGAATCTAAATAACCAAGCAGTCCTCAAGAGTAGATGGTTCAAAACAATGTTTTTCATTTAATAAAAGTTTTTTTAAAAATTAAGCTTATAACCCAAACATAAAAATTGTTATAAAAAAGCTTTTTTCCAAGGAAAACAGTTGAAAGCTTAAAAAAGAATCATTTCCATTAGGAATGCTGGAAAAAAAATATTATGCTAATAATCTGTTTTTAAATAATCGATTATTGTGATAATCGATTATAATCAGAACCTGTTTTTGTTTGTGTATGTTTGCTGAAAAGCGATTTTAAGATAATCTATTTCGTTTGGGTGGTGCAAAAATAATCACTTTTATATAGTAAATTACGAAAAAAGGGTTTGAAGATATTTGCTTATAATATTTGTTTTTATTTAAACATTATTATTTTTTTTATTTGAGAGGTAAGTCCTAAAAAATATATGCTATTATTTTTTTATATATTATTTTTACAATGTTTAAATATAAATAATAAATATTTAATTTAAATAAACTAAAGAATTTTATGTTGGAAATCAAATTTAATAATTTTTCAAAATGATTTACAAATAAAATATCAATTGTTTTAAAATGATAATTACTTGATAATTCTTTTTTATGCAACAGCTCTTTTTTCTCAATTTTTTCACTAAAAATTCGCAGGCCCATACTCAATTGATCCAACCCATGCCACATTTCTCCATTTCTCTAGATCCTTCGTATCCCCTATTTTCTCTTTTCTTCATTCCATCAAACACAAAAGTCTCCAGCCGCCTCCTTCCTTCCTAGATCGTCCCTCCCAACAAACCATCATCCTTTCCCTTTCTTGATTTGTTCCAGTCGTCCCTTTCCTCCAAGATTGTCCCTTTCCTCCACCAAAACCAGTCCTCCATTGCATCCTTTGTCGATCTCGTTCTCGACAGGGAGGCCGTGACAGTCCCAGCCGAAGCGGCACATGACATAGTGGCCGATCATGGATTGGTAGTGAGTGACGATGTTTGTAACATCCTAAAATTTCGATTTCAATATAGTATTTTTAATAAAAAGATTAAGCTATTAGGACGTTTAGTGTAGAAAATGATTAATTTATTAGAGTTGATTAGTAATTAAAAGAATACAAAGTGAATATAAAAAAAATTATAAACTTAAAAGAAAAAAAGAAAAAGGGGAATTTGGCATTTAGCCAAAGCAACCCTCGTGAAGTGGCAGGTTGTGGTTGAATTTCTTAAAGCAAGAATTGTTGGGCCAAATTGTTACTAGGATTAGAATTAGAATTAGAATTAAAAGCCCACCTTTTTATTTGTAAATAGAAATCAGCTTTAGTTTAGCGAAAAAAAAGAGTCTCTGTAAGGGTTTATTTATAAAAAGCTAAAATACCATTTTGGTCCCTTAACTTATTTTTTAGATTCAGTTTAGTCCCCTAACTTTTAAAATGTTCAATTTGGTCCCTTAACTTATTTTTTAGATTCAAATTGGTCCCTTAACTTTTAAAAGGTTCAATTTGGTCCCTTAATTTATGTTTTTTGACCTAAGTTAGTCATTTCCGTCAATGAGTCAGTAACGATATTAACTTTTTGATGATCGGGTTGAAACTTGCTAACAATTTAAAGGACCAGTTGAATTTCATTAACAATTAAAAGGACCAATTTGAAACAATTTAATAATTTAAAGGACCAATTTGAAACTCATTTAAAACATAAGGGACCAAATTGAAACTCATTTAACACTGTTATTGGCTTTATTGATAGAGAGGACTAACTTGGGTCAACAAAGACAAATTAAGGGACCAAATTGAACCTTTTAAAAGTTAAGGGACCAAACCAAATCTGAAAAATAAGTTAAGGGACCAAAATGATATTTTAACCTTTATAAAACAAAAACATCGAAGTGACTAGCCCCGCCAGCAACGTAAAGAGCAAACATTGTGCAGTAGGGGAAAGCAAATTTACTGTGCCCACGTGAAGGATAACCTGCTTGTGTGATAGGAGGAGCTATTTGTTTTAGATAAATTTTAGAGCTTTTTGGAGGTCTACGAAAAATAAGTAAACACTTATTTTATTAAACTTTCATGGTATAGAATTTTAAAGGGTTTGATAATGAAATTAAGAGTAATTATTTGGGTATTGTCTTCAAAATAAATTTGATGTTTTATTGGTGATTAATTATTATGAGATTGAATATTTATATGTTAAGTGATCAATTATTTGATATGCTTTTTGTGATATGTGATATCTTAGTGTTGTTTTGATTTGAACTTGATGAATAATAATGCATGTTATATGAGGTTATGTATTGAGGTTATTTTGGAATGCCTATGAGTTGTTTTGACATGAGTTATACCATTGAGATTGATGCATGAGTTTTAAGTCATGTCTTGGGTCATGACATATGCCTAAAATATGTTTTGGATTTTTTTTTTTTTTTTGTGTGATTGTTAAGATGCCTCCTTCAGGAAGGAGATGATAGATACCTCCTCGTTAGAGGGGACGATGGATACCTCCTTCTGGGAAGGGGACTTTATCGATACCTCATTCTGGGAAGGGGATGACAGATATATCCTCGTTAGAGGGGGAGACAGATACCTCCAAATTAGAGGGGAAGACAGATATCTCCTCGTTAGAGAGGAAGATAGATACCTCCTTTTGGGAAGGGGATGACAGATACCTCCTCGTTAAAGGGGAAGACAGATACCTCTTTTTGGGAAGGAGAAGACCCATTATAGATACCTTCTTCTGGGAAGGGGAAGGCAGTGGGACGCCATTGCATTGTCATGAGCTCATAGACTAAAATTGGGTAATTAAATAAAAGAGACTTGGATGATAAATTGAGATTAATTTGACACGAGAGATGTCTTTTGTATGATTAATTTATGTTATATGTACTTTAGTGATGGATTATATCTGTTGATGATGTTATGACTTGTGCATGAATTTCGTGAGATTGTATTGATTATCCTTAACTTATATAAAATATTTTTGAGTTATATTATTTTTGGAAAAGACGGATTATCATGGTTGTTTTTCCTGTTACCGCACCGGCTGAAAACAACATCCTTTTGAAAACCTTCTAGAACTGTATTTACTTACTGAGATTATAAATCTCATTAGTGGTGTTGCCTTTCAGAGTTTACAGGTGATGAGATAGACGTTGCAGTGTCTTGAGAGAGTCTTGAATATATTAGTTCTAGTTTATTCCTTTTTATTTATTTCTTTTGGGTTTATTAGACGCCCCGTGTTTTGAGACAAAAACAATTGTAAAAGAATTATGTGGATTTTATTAATTAATTTTTATGAGGCTTTATTTTATTTGGATATAATGGTTTATTTAGCACTAATACTTTATTCATTTATTTTGAATATACGAGATACTTTCATAAGTGTTTTTTTTTGAAAAATTGTATGATTAGATTATTTAATTTAAATATTTTTAAAGTTTTTTTTATAGAAAATTAATTTGGATTGCTAATGTAACGAAGGGCATTACAATGTCCTTGATGGTGCCGGCGAGGATGTGGCCATAGTGGGGAAAACCGGTGGCGAAAGGTGGGCCATCGTAGAGGATGTAGTGAGGTTTGTCCTTGGTGTGGTTTTTTTTTTTCTGAGAGTATCTGTTGAGAATATTTATTGTTCAATATTGTATTCAATATGAGTGGATTTATGAGAATATTTGTTGTTCAATACTGTGTTCTTCTTCCCTCCATGAATATGTTATTTCCCCTCTAAAATTGGTGTGTTGGTTGCCAATACTGTGTTCTTTTTTATAGTAATTTTAGCTGTTGAGAAAAACAGCTAAAATTACTATAAAAAAGCTTTTTCAAGAAATAATCAAGTAACTCAAACATAACAACCTCCTTATAAAACAGTTTTTTCTCATAAAAATAGCTGAAAGTCTAAAAAAATTCTTTCCCAAACATACTATAGTTTTCTTTGGAATTTGAAAGCTGACGGTTAATAACCTTTTATATATAATATATTGTAAGCTGACTCAGTCTTGCTTCATTGTTGGCCTTTTACTTTTAGTCAAATAATGTCGGTGCTAAAATACTTTTTCATTATGGTACTTATTTAAGGAAAATATTATTAGTTACATAATTGTTTTAGGTTTAAATTTTTTTTCTTTTTCTTTTTTTTATTACATTTTTTATTATATTTTTGATCTACTGTTTTAATTTTAATTCTAATAATGTACTTTTAATACAAAAGTTTTTACACTGCTATCTAAGTATATACTATTATGGTTCATAAAATAAAAAAAAGTATATACTATTAATTTTCATAATAAATATTTCGAAAGTGAAACATATACTAATATATGATTGATTAATCACACTTGTTTATGGGATATATAAAACTAAAATGCATGTATATAGATGAATCACTTTCACAGCATGTGAGCATCCATCCTTGCTCCCAAGCTGCGAGAATTCCCTCGCTCAGTAGCTCGTAACTCAGCGTGAACGTTAACTTTTTTTTCGATAAACAAAAGAATAATATATAAAAGGTATAAGGGGTATCCTAACCCATATACATAGAGTAACAAGGAAGAACCAGAGATACTGTTTCAACTAAGTGCACCAAAACTGCAATTCGGTTGAAAAATAACTTAAGTTCTAACCCTAAACCCAAGGGACCAAGAGTGCAAGAACTGTACTAAAACTATTACAAAAAGATACAATTGAGCACAAAAAAAGATTAAGCACCCAAAACCAAATAAACAGGGCACTAGATAAGAGACCAAGGAGCATAAGAGACCAAAACCAGCAGCATTGAAAACACACACAGTGAAAGGGAGCCAGTCTACTGAACCACGCCAATGAAGGCCAATAAAATAAACACCACCAAAAGTAAGGAACCAAAGCTTCAGACAAAGCTTTGAGATCACACTTCATTAGTTGATCCAAAAGGTCCTCCACCAAAAACCTTGTAGCAGTAAAACTAACCACAGGCCCAAACAAACAAATCAGGCCAAGCACCAAGTATGAATGTGAGACAAAATGCTGATATGGATAACTGATTGGACAAAAAGAAGACATGTGAGTAGGTGGTGCACGATAGACTCTACCATGTAATATTATATTATAGAGTGAAGGTTCAAATTGGTCCCTGAAAAATTTTGAGGACCTACTTTTAATCCCTGAAAAAATAAATTATCTATTTAGTCCTTCAAATTTTCAAACGTGGGACAGATTAGTCCCTATATTTAATTATAACGTTTGAAATAGACAGCTATAAACACGAGAAGGGGGGTTGAATTGTGTTTATCAGAAATTAAAATAAAGTTAAAAACTTTTGCATGCAGAAGCTAAGCACAGACGGGTGAAAAAGGGTTACACAGACGGGTCACCTGTCTGTTGTAGTTTTTGTAGAAAACAACACACGTATAAAACAGAAACAGTCTTGATAAAAGCAGTTTTAACCCCTTAGTTAGAAAGCAGATGATATATAATCTAAACAACTAAAGAGATTAAGGGAAGAGAGATTAACACGGAGATTTATCCTGGTTCACTCTTCAACACAAAGAGCTACGTCCAGTCCTTGGCAGCACCAAGATTTATCCACTATAACTGATCAGGTTACAGACTCCAAGTATTGTTTGCACACCTAGCCTCTTCAGGCTCCAACACAAGTATTCTTTGCACACCTAGCCTCTTCAGGCTCACTCAGATTTGTTTGAGAGTTTTGTTTGTAATAAATACACTTACAGACCTTTCACTAACACTCAGAGAGTGGTTTAAATATAAGGCTTTAGGAAAGTCTGCGTAATAACTTCAAATGATTGAAGAATACAGAATGAATAAATGAACAGAGTAATGGCTCTTTAATACTTTGTAAAAACTCTGATGATGTTCATCTTCAATGACTTCTGTATTTATAGCCTTCAAACATTTAATATCCGTTAGAGACATTCCTTGCAACTATGGCTTCAGGCAGAGCTTCATTAAATGCAATATAGTCGTTCTGGGCAGCCATTAATGCAATGAAGACGTTGGTTGTACTCTACATGAGGGATAATAGCTTTATGTATCGTGTAGACGCCAACTCAGAGTTGTGCAGAGTGCTTTTGTACTTTTGCAGAGTACATTTCCCTTTTTGTGTAATGACTGAAAGTACTAGGGAATAAAGCATGTTGGAAATGTTCTTTAACTGGAAGTTTGTCTCTGACTTCCTTGTTTGCTTGAGAGAGAGCACATCTGAGTTTCTTGATAAGCGTGAGAAAGTACTCAGAGTATTCTTCATGAGGGGACAGCTTGCAAAAGCTTCCTGTACTTCGAGTTCCTTTAACGAAGAACCTTAGACAAGTTGAAGGATAGACAGGTTGTAAAATCAGTTTGCACATAATCAACAATCCTAGTCAGCAGACAGGTTGACTTCTTAGCTACTACAGACAGGTGAGACTTAGGTAGACAGACAGGTGAGTCTTGAATTCTTCTGATCTGTACACTAAGTAGACAGGTTAGCAACCACAAAATAGGTTAATTAAATCATTACCCAATGTTTAGTTTTCATCAAAACTTAGGAAAATGCACGCAGACATTTTAGAGACTTAACAATCTCCCCCTTTTTGATGATGACAAACATTCAGATGATTTAATGAACCTTTGAAAAAAAAGAGAGTACAGAAGTACAGACAGTAGACAAGTTGATATTTTCTATATGTGCAGACAGATGCATTAGAGTTCAAATAAGAGCATCAGAGTAAAATGCAGCAGGTTTAAGTTCATAGTATCAGAGTATATTAGAGAACGAGCACTTAACATAACACTTAGCATATATTGTTTAAACATTCATTCATTAAACATCGTAACATTTTTCTCCCCCTTTTGTCAGCAACAAAAAGTGTAAAGATATAACAGTGGAGAGAAAAAGAGACAATAAAAAAAAAAAGGTAAGGCAAAAAAAGATTTGTATTCATCATAAGCATTTTAATTACATGGCAGTTCCTACAACTACTCATCTAGGCTGATTAAAAAGACGATACAGGGAGTCAACTTTCTGTTCTAACAGCAGCCTAGCATGCCTTTCTACATCCAATTGTCTTCTGACTTCTTCTAGCTCAGTCTTAAGGAGATTGAAGCTCACTGAATCCACCATTTGAGAGGAGGAGACTTCTGCAGACAAGCTGGTTGAAGCAGCAGACAGAGATGGATACCAGGGTAAGGCTAAAACTGGGGGTGCCTTAGGTACAGAGAAGGGTGAGGAGACACGGGGAAAGAAAAGTTGATGGATGGTTCTGAAATAAAATAAAGGAAGAAAAGCTATTTTAAACAGAGGGGTGAGTTTGACTAAGTCAAAATCAGGAGAGGGAAAGACACAAGAGAGTTTTTCACAAAGAGACAGTCGAGTGACTCTTATTGGAATAGGAGGGGGAAGAGGTTGTTGAGCTAAGACAGATGGAGGTAGAGGTATGAGAGAGTCTATGTGGGAAAAGAATGAATTAGACCCTGTGACTAAAAGAAAGAAATATCTAGACCTAGAGGGTAACATTACAACAGAGGCAGGATAGTGAGATCCTTCCAGTGTTCTAATGAACAACACAATAGGGGGATAAAAGAAGATCTCCCTACATGGGTTCAGAATATGAGGTGGTGGAGGAGGGATGACAGATAAGTGAGATATACTTGCAGTCATCAGAGATTGCAAATCACTCACAAACAGTCTAGATGATATGCCAGATTGTTCTCTGGGAGTTGAGTCCCTGTGAACAACTGTGTATTGACATACATCAGACAGGACATCAAAAGATGGTGGAGAGGGGAGAGAGGAGACAGGTGAGTGAAGAGGGGAGGCAACAGATAAGGGGTTGACACAGAGAGCAGAAGGGGAAGAGACAACAGAATCTGGAATACCTAGATGAAGGGGAGAGGATGGTGCAGAAGGAAAGGTGAAGAGTGGTTCTTCAAAAAGCCTTACTTTCTTCCTTGAAGGAGACAGAGAAGCTTCTTCAAGATGACCAACTGTCTGTGTTCCAGCAGACAGGTCAGTGGAGGGTGCAGAAGCAGTAGCAGCAGCAGGTTCTTCTGCAGGGACAGCTTCCCTTTCAGCAGCAGCCATAACAGGCATAGGGTAGCCTGACCTTCTTTTTCTAGGAATGAAACCCAGATTAAGAGATTTGATCTCCCTAAGCTCTTCTGCAGGTGGAGAAGTCTGCTCCCCCTGAGCAGGTGCTTCCTCTTTACTAGGCACAGACTTCACTTGTCTGTCCTTGGCAAAGGTCTTCACCAGTCTTCTTCTCTTGGTGGGTTGTGCAGAAACCACACCTGATTTTTCAGCCTCACTGGTCTTCCTCTTGGGAGAGGGTTTCTTCAGCTTGAATCTGAGAGGCTCTACTGTCTCAGCAGATGCTTCAGAAGCTGTTGGTTCCTCAGGCCTTTGATCCTGTCTGGCAACCTTTCCAGCAGCTTTCCAAATCCTTTCAGAGATAGGATACTCTGATTCACCAGTGGAATCCGCAGGCTCTTCTGCTATTTGCTTCAGTTTCTGCTCAACAGCAGGCTTCTTCTTCTTCTTCTTCTCTTCTTCCTCATCCTCCAGAGGGATTCCTTCAATCCCCATCATAGACAGGACCTTCTTGTCTATGGGCAGAGCCATGTCCACAAAGTGGACATCAGTTGGAACAAATATCTTGTTCCTAAAAACCCTTGTCAGCAGCATTCCATAAGGGTAGGTAGGCATATTCGTCCTTCTGATCAGAGACTCAAGATACATGTAGATGAGGTCATTGATGTCTATCTTGATTTTGTGAATCAAGTGGTACAGAGCAAATCTGTCCAACTTGGTCACATTGTCTCTTGACCCTCTTCTGGGCATCACACACTCCAGAAGCAGCTTGTGCAAGAACCTGCACTTGGGCACCATGCAGACAGGCTTCTTGTTCTCAGGGTTGGGAACACCATAAACAGCAATATTGATATTCTCAGTTCCCACCTGATCTTCCCAGTCAGGTCTGAAAGCAGTGCCAATTCTTGGACATCTGGTTGCCAGTTCCAGAGAGCTTATAGGGAACAGAAGAGTTACATCAGCTGACATTTGAGCTTTGAAGCTCTTGGTTCCATCAACCACATTGGTGATGACCACAGCATTCCTCCAGAAATCCCTGACAAGCTTTGGATGGACCAGCTCCTTGATATCAAAGAAGGCTGTCCACTTAGAGTATTCCAACTCCTCAGTGACATCCATTCCCCATTTCTTCATCTGTTGAAGATCAACAGTCTTTCCAGGTAGAATCTTCTCTACATCAGTTAGTCTCATCTCGTATTTCTCAGCAATCTCTTTTGGAGACAGGCGTTTTGAAGATGCCATTTTTCAGAAAAGAGAAAAAGTGAAAGCTTTGGAAGGGAGAAGGGTTTGAACGAGAGGAAGACGAAGACGAAAAGACTTAGGGCTTTTGAGAAGGATAAAGTTTAAAACTTTCTGAAGATTTGCCTTTTAAAGAAGTGAAAGCAGGAGAGAGAAAAAAGACATTTTTAATTAAGAATGGCACGATTTGTGTGGGGAACTGTAGCGCCCACTTAGACATAATGAAAACATGGTTTCGAGGTAGAAACTGCCGTGTTTATGATTAGCTTCAGATTAACAAAATGTATAAATGGATAAATAATAACCATTTTTAATAAAAACTGTTGGGTTTCAGCATAGTGACTCAGCAGAGTCAGACAGGTGATCACAGACAGTTTTAAATACTCAGACATGTCATTCAACAATACAATGCATGTTTAAATTATCTCTAATAAATAAAAATCTTTCTTCTGCTAAGGGTTTAGTGAAGATATCAGCCCATTGATTTTCAGTTTTAACAAACTTAATATCAAAAATACCTTTCTGAACATAATCTCTAATGAAATGATGTTTGATTTCTATATGCTTAGCTTTAGAATGCTAAATTGGATTTTTAGTTAGGCAGATAGCACTAGAATTATCACACCATACAGATATATTATGCTCAAAAATAGAGTAATCCTCAAGTTGATATTTTACCCATAAAAGCTGAGAGCAACAACTAGCAGCTGAGATATATTCTGCTTCAGCTGTAGATAGAGCTATAGTTGTTTGTCTTTTGCTTGACCAAGAGACCAAGTTTGCTCCAATGAAGTGGCATCCTCCACTGGTGCTCTTTCTTTCTATTTTGTCTCCAGCAAAGTCAGCATCACAGAATCCCACTAATCTGTATTCATTAGTTCTTAAGTATAGCAAACCAAGATTAGTAGTACCAAGCAAATATCTAAATATTCTCTTAACAGCTTTAAGATGAGATTCTCTTGGGTCAGATTGAAATCTAGCACACATACAGACACTAAACTGAATATCAGGTCTGCTTGAAGTTAAGTACAGCAAAGATCCAATCATACCTCTGTAGACCGTTTGGTCTACCTTTTTACCTTCATCATCTTTACTGAGTTTTGCATTGGTTTCCATGGGAGTTTTCATAAGTTTAGCATTTTCCATTTTGTATTTCTTGAGCATTTCCTTGATATACTTTTGTTGATGGATGTAGATTCCATCACTTGTCTGTTTGATTTGTAGACCAAGGAAGAACTTCAGTTCTCCCATCATGCTCATCTCAAATTCTGCTTGCATCATCTTTGAAAAATCCTTGCACAGCTTCTCATTAGTTGCTCCAAAAATAATATCATCAACATATATTTGGACTACAATGAAATTTTCTTTAAAGCTTTTCTTAAACAGAGTAGTATCTACTTGACCTCTTGTAAAGCCGTTATGCATGAGAAAAGAGCTTAGTCTATCATACCATGCCCTAGGTGCTTGCTTTAAACCATATAATGCCCTTTTAAGTTTAAAAACATGATCTGGTTTATCAGTATCTTCAAAACCAGGGGGTTGTTTAACATAGACTTCTTCTTCAATTATTCCATTAAGAAAAGCACTTTTCACATCCATTTGAAAAAGAGTGATTTGGTGTTGTGCAGCATATGACATTAGTATGCGAATAGCTTCTATTCTAGCTACAGGTGCAAATGTTTCAGTATAGTCAATACCTTCTTGTTGGTTATAGCCTTGAGCTACTAACCTTGCCTTATTTCTGACAACTTTGCCATCTTCATCTAACTTGTTTCTGAAGACCCATCTTGTTCCTATGACAGACTTGTTTTTGGGCTTGGAGACAAGTGTCCAGACATCATTTCTGATGAACTGGTTGAGTTCTTCTTGCATTGCAAGAATCCAGCTTTCATCATCAAGAGCTTCTTCAATGTGTTTTGGCTCTATTTCTGACAAGAAGGCCACATTGCTTGATTCTCTTAAGGTAGATCTGGTTCTTACTCCTTCTGAGGGATGACCAATGATGAGATCCTTAGGATGATGAGTTTTGAATTTCCAGTCTCTTTCAAGAGGACCTTGACTTGTCTGAGTCTGTTGACTTGTGTGTGTCTGTTGACTTGTCTGTTCCACTGGTCTGTCTGGATCTGCTTCAGGTTCTGGTTTGGTTAAGTCAAGTTGTTGATCTTCTGACTTGTTTATATCAAGACCTGCAAGATCATCTTCTAGATCTGACAATTCCTTATCAGTCTTTAAGTTATCATTAAATTTGACATGAACAGATTCTTCAATAACAGATGTTCTAGAATTGTAAATTCTAAAAGCTTTAGACATTTCAGAGTATCCCAAAAAGATACCTTTGTCAGTCTTAGAGTCAAATTTTCCAAGTTGATCCTTGGTGTTTAATATGTAGCATTCACAACCAAATGCATGAAAGTAAGAGATGTTGGGGCTTTTTCCTTTCCACAGTTCATAGGGAGTCTTCTTTAGAAAAGGCCTAATGAGTATTCTGTTTTGTACATAACAAGCTGTGTTTACTGCTTCTGCCCAGAAGTACTTAGGGAGATTATTTTCATTGAGCATAGATCTAGCCATCTCTTGCAGAGATCTGTTCTTTCTCTCAACCACTCCATTTTGTTGAGGAGTTCTAGGTGCAGAGAAATTGTGAGAGATTCCATTCTCCTCACAGAACTGACTAAACTGCTCATTTTCAAATTCTCCCCCATGGTCACTTCTTAGAGTAGAAATGCAGAAACCCTGCTCATTTTGTACTCTTTTACAGAATACTGAGAAAGCCTTAAAAGACTCATCCTTGTGGGTTAAGAAGAGTACCCATGTAAATCTAGAATAGTCATCAACTATGACAAATCCATATTTCCTTCCACCCAAGCTAGCAACACTAACTGGTCCAAACAGATCCATGTGTAACAACTGAAGAGGTCTAGAGGTTGATATTTGGTTTTTAGATTTGAAACTTGATTTTATCTGTTTACCTCTCTGACATGCATCACACAAAATATCTTTCTTAAAGCTAATATCAGGCAATCCTCTCACAAGGTTATCTCTTTTTAGTTTTGAAATTAATTTCATACTAGCATGTCCTAGTTTCTTATGCCACAACCATCTTTCATCCTCTTTAGACATCAGACATGTTACACTTTGATCTGAGAGATCAGTCAGTTCAATCTTATACAGATTTTGTTGCCTTTTGGCTGAAAAGAGGGTTTTGCCACTAAGATCTTTAACTATACAGAAATCTTTGGTAAAGGAGACATCAAATCCACTGTCACATAATTGACTTATGCTAAGCAAATTGTGTTTTAATCCTTTAACCATAAGAACATTTGATATAGAGGGAAGAGGAGGTTTACCACCAATAGTACCAATTCCTATAACCTTCCCTTTCTGATTTCCACCAAATGCCACATGTCCTCCTTTCTTAGGTTGGAGGTCTAGGAACATAGACCTTTCTCCTGTCATGTGTCGCGAGCAGCCACTGTCCAGGTACCAGCAGTGGTGTTTTCTTTGTGCTGTTGAGGACATCTGCAACAGAGATTATTTGATCTTTAGGTACCCATAGTTTTTCTGGGTCCTTTTCTGTTAGTTCTAGGAGTCTGTGAAGACTTCCTTCTTTTCTTGTGGAGACACTTAGACATAACATGTCCAGTCTTTCCACAGAAGTTACAGACAGGTATGGATTTAATAGAAATAGATGTAGCAGACACTTTAGAGTGCTTAGTTGATACTTTATGATGTATCTGATGGACATATCCTATACCTTCTCTGTTAAGGGAGTGCCTCTGACAGCCAAGCAGCTTTGTCAGATTATCTCTACCATTAACAAATTTGGCAAGATCAGAAGTGAGCTCTTCCACTTTCTGTTGAAGTTTTTCAACTTCTTCAGACTGTGATGTATCACTAGAGATCTTAGCTTCATTAGACTTTTCAGTCTTCAGCTCACTGTTCTCCTTGGCAAATTTCTCACACTCTAGAGATTTCTGTTTATGCTCACTAAGGAGCTTAACATGATCTCTCTTGAGAGATTTGAGAGCCTTAGACAAACAGTTGGATTCCTCCAACAATTCTTCATAGGCATCAAGTAATTCCTCATAATCAGAATTTACCTCATCATCTGAATCAGAGTCAGTGTTAGCCATTAGACAGAGATTTGCTTCTTCCTCTGTCTCCTCATCAGTAGATGTTGACTCTAGATCTTCCCAAGTGGCCATCATTCCTTTCTTCTTCTTCTTGAAGAACTTCTTAAATGGGGCTTTCTTGAGTTGAGGACATTCTGCTTTGATGTGTCCTGGTTTTTTGCACTCATAGCAGACAATTGAGTTTTTGTCTGTTGAGGTGGAATCCTTGAAATTTTTGTCCTTGTTGAATCTTCTGAATGGCTTATCCCTTCTGAACTTCTTTTTCTGTAGGAGAAGCTTTATCTTTCTGGTTAGGAGAGATATTTCTTCATCACTTTCAGAATCCTCAGATTCAGACAGGTCAGCATCACTGGATGACTCGTCTGCCTTTAAAGCTTTAGAGGCTTTGGAAGACTTTTGATCAGCCTTCAAAGCAATTGACTTGCCTTTCTTTGTTGAGACTTCATCTCCAAGTTCTTGCTCATGAACAGTAAGTGTTCCAAGGAGTTCATCCATAGTCAAAGTGGAAAGATCTTTGGCTTGAGAGATAGCAGTTACCAGAGGTCTCCACTGCTTAGGTAGACTCCTAAGTATCTTTCCAACCTTCTCGGCATTGGAGTAAACTTTGCCAAGAGACTTTAGACCATTGGTGATAGTTTGAAATCTCCCAATCATTTGAGCAACAGATTCTCCTTCTTCCATGAGAAATAGTTCATACTTTCTGACAAGTATGGCAATTTTTGATTCTTTGACCTTGGCGGTTCCTTCATGTGTGACAGCTAAGGTATCCCATATTTCTTTGGCAGAATCACAGGCACAGACCTTCTCAAACTCATCAGGACTAAGTGCACAGATGATGTTGTATCTGGCTTTGTGATTCAGCTCCCATTTTGCCTTTTCTGCAGGGGTCCACTGAGCTTTTGGTTTGTCAGTGTTGTCATCATTTTTAGGGATGAAAGGACCATCTGTGATGACATCCCAGAGGTCTGAGTTTGTAGATAGAATGAACCATTGAAATCTATCTTTCCAATAGTTGTAGTTTTCTCCATTGAAGAATGGAGGTCTGGTTAAGGAGGCTCCTTCGGTCTGGTTACTTCCACTAGCTCCAGCAGTCATGTCTATTCTTCAGGATCTTTTACCTCAACACTGTTAGATGCTCAACCCAGAGGCTGAGCTCTGATACCAACTGAAATAGACAGCTATAAACACGAGAAGGGGGGTTGAATTGTGTTTATCAGAAATTAAAATAAAGTTAAAAACTTTTGCATGCAGAAGCTAAGCACAGACGGGTGAAAAAGGGTTACACAGACGGGTCACCTGTCTGTTGTAGTTTTTGTAGAAAACAACACACGTATAAAACAGAAACAGTCTTGATAAAAGCAGTTTTAACCCCTTAGTTAGAAAGCAGATGATATATAATCTAAACAACTAAAGAGATTAAGGGAAGATAGATTAACACGGAGATTTATCCTGGTTCACTCTTCAACACAAAGAGCTACGTCCAGTCCTTGGCAGCACCAAGATTTATCCACTATAACTGATCAGGTTACAGACTCCAAGTATTGTTTGCACACCTAGCCTCTTCAGGCTCCAACACAAGTATTCTTTGCACACCTAGCCTCTTCAGGCTCACTCAGATTTGTTTGAGAGTTTTGTTTGTAATAAATACACTTACAGACCTTTCACTAACACTCAGAGAGTGGTTTAAATATAAGGCTTTAGGAAAGTCTGCGTAATAACTTCAAATGATTGAAGAATACAGAATGAATAAATGAACAGAGTAATGGCTCTTTAATACTTTGTAAAAACTCTGATGATGTTCATCTTCAATGACTTCTGTATTTATAGCCTTCAAACATTTAATATCCGTTAGAGACATTCCTTGCAACTATGGCTTCAGGCAGAGCTTCATTAAATGCAATATAGTCGTTCTGGGCAGCCATTAATGCAATGAAGACGTTGGTTGTACTCTACATGAGGGATAATAGCTTTATGTATCGTGTAGACGCCAACTCAGAGTTGTGCAGAGTGCTTTTGTACTTTTGCAGAGTACATTTCCCTTTTTGTGTAATGACTGAAAGTACTAGGGAATAAAGCATGTTGGAAATGTTCTTTAACTGGAAGTTTGTCTCTGACTTCCTTGTTTGCTTGAGAGAGAGCACATCTGAGTTTCTTGATAAGCGTGAGAAAGTACTCAGAGTATTCTTCATGAGGGGACAGCTTGCAAAAGCTTCCTGTACTTCGAGTTCCTTTAACGAAGAACCTTAGACAAGTTGAAGGATAGACAGGTTGTAAAATCAGTTTGCACATAATCAACAATCCTAGTCAGCAGACAGGTTGACTTCTTGGCTACTACAGACAGGTGAGACTTAGGTAGACAGACAGGTGAGTCTTGAATTCTTCTGATCTGTACACTAAGTAGACAGGTTAGCAACCACAAAATAGGTTAATTAAATCATTACCCAATGTTTAGTTTTCATCAAAACTTAGGAAAATGTACGCAGACATTTTAGAGACTTAACAACGTTCATTTACTTGCCTATGTGTGCTATTAACCATCATATTCGACCATTTAGTAGTCATGCTTGTAGGGGTGTTTATTGGTTCAGATCAAACCGATGAACTCGATAATCCGAACCGAATCAATTAAATCGGACCCGTTTTTTTTTTTTTGGTGCTCGGATCCGAACCGAACAGAGCCAATCTAAATCCGATGGTAATTGGTTCGGTTCTTGTATTCAAGGATTCTGGATCTGAACCGAACCAATTACTATATTTTAATATATATATATACTCAAAATCATTAGATCAACATTTTAAACATTTAAACATTTTCAAAGAAACAATAAAGAAAAATGGAATGGTTATATCTGCCAAAAAGATAAAACTATTTCAAATAGAAATAAGATTTTTGGGTCATGAAATTTATCAATGAACAATAACACCAATAAGCAGAAGTATAGTATTTGCAGAAAAATTTCTAAATGAATTAAAAGATAAAAAAACAATTACAAAGATTCTTAGGATGTTTAAATTATGTTTCTGAGTTCATTCCAAATATTAGGATTAAGTGTAAGCCTTTGTATTCTAGGTTTAGAAAAACCTCAAATCCCAAATCATGGTCAGATGAGTTAACCAAATTAGTTATAGACATAAAAAAGATGTCAAATCTCTTCCTTGTCTAGGAATTCCTCATCCTAATGCCAATTTAATAGTTCAAACAGATGCGTCAGATCTAAGATATGGTGGTATCCTACTCCTGATCCTCCCTCATTCAAAAGTTGAACAAGTTGTCCGCTTTCATTCAGGTCTATGGATTCAATCTCAAGAAAGATATAGTACTGTTAAAAAAGAGATTTTATCTATAGTACTATGTATTTCAAAATTCCAAGATGATTTAATAAACAAAAGGTTTTTACTTCGCATTGATTGCAAAGCTACAAAAGATGTTTTGCAAAAGGATGTTCAAAATCTTGTTTCAAAACATATATTTGCTAGATGGCAAAGTTTATTAAGTTGTTTTGATTTTGATATTGAGCATTTAAAAGGAGAAATTAATTTTATCCCTGACTTTTTAACCAGGGAATTTTTGCAAGGAACACCGCCCAGATGAATACTCGATCCAGAGGTGGGTCCTCCTCTCGAGGTGGGGCTCCCCCTTCTCCAAATAAATCCAAACAATTAACCCCAGAATCCTTTGCTCCTACAGCATCCCAAATAACCTAGAAAAACCTCACCACAAATAAATTTGCTCCTTTGAGTGAGGAAACACTAGCCAAATTAACCTCTCCCAGAGAGCCCCTCCCATTCAAAATAAAACCCATCTGCAGGAAACATGCTCTCTCCAAGCAAGAGTATGGTAATTACGAAATGACCCCTTGGGACATGTTGAAACAATTAATCCCAAAGGATTTTGGCTGGGTCCCCACCAGCAGTGCAAGGAAAATTTTATCATTTTATTAGTTTGTTCTCATTGATACCGATTCAGTAATAATTGAATAGGAGACCAATCCTGAGGCACCAGAAATAATTTCCTATTCCAAGTGTAAAATAAAGAAAGTTCTCAATTTGTCAGACTGGGGTCAAGGACCATTCATGCCCAAGAGATTCTCTCGGGTATTTGAACCCCCAGCATATAATTATTTTGATTACCAGGAGGCTTGGAAGATGGTGCTCCATCAACCAAACCCTCACCACTCTTGGTATTTTAATTTCTTGAATAACCAAACCAAATACCCAAACTGGTTCATGGAATGGTTTTGGGAAAATGGCCTCTCAGCAGAAATCCTTCCCAACTCCCTTTTTGATTTATACGAAGAATACAAGAAGTTAACCCCCTCAATTCAACCAGTTCAAAGAGAGCTTACCTTCGACTACATTTACTAATTAAGTTTCTTTTGTAATCTTGTAGTGATAAAGCTTTGAAAGCAAGATTGTCAGAAGTTCTTATTTGTAAGTTATTCGATATGAATTTAGTGATAGTTTTTTTTTGTGTTTATGTACTTCTGATTTACATGAAATAAAACCATAATTTGATAACAAAGCTATTTTATTCTTACTCTGATTTTACTCTGATTTTCTCCATTTTCCCTATTTATCTCATACTTATTCTTGAGATGATCCGCAGTGGCCTTCTGGTATCAGAGCCTTAGGGTTCTGGTACTTGTATCAAGTTACAAGTGTTTCTTTCAGTGCAGCGTTGGTCAGCCATTTAGGGTGTTCCCGGTTGTAAAGCCCGTCGTATAGGGTAGTAAATCCGTTGGTAAGCTAGGTGGTCCCGGTGTTCTGGTAAGAATTTCTTGTGTCTTTTACAAGTACTAGATAACTAAGGGTCAGTTACTATGTCTAGCCTTCTAAAGATGGTTTCAAGAAAAGGTAAAGAAAAAATAGATGAAATAGGAGGATCAAGTTCTAATGAGAGTCTTAATTCATCCTTAATAAATGAATAACAAATAATTCTGCCTGAAATAGAACAGAAGTTAAATAACTAGAGTGGTCATATGCCCTATTGAGCATCCTATTTGGCCATTTATGCCCTATTAACCATCCTATTTGGCCATTCAGTGGTCATGCTTGTAGTGGTGTTCATTGGTCCAGATCACACCGATGAACTCGATAATCCAAACCGAACCAATTAAATCGGTTCGGATTTTTTTTGGTGTTCGGATCCGAACCGAACCAATCTAAATTCGATGGTAATTGGTTCGATTCTTGGATTCAAGGATTCTGGATCCGAACCGAACCAATTACTATATATATATATATATATATATATATATATATATATTTAATATTAATTATAATTTAATATTTATATATATTTTAATGTTTTAATATTTAATATAATTTATTTGTATACATATATTTTAATATTTTATATATTTTAATAATTATATATATATTTTAACATTTAATATTCTTCGGATCAGAAATGAACCAAATCGAACCAACCCCGTTCTTGATTGGATTGGTTTGGTTCAGATTTCCTGACAAAAAAATTATAAATCCGAACCAAACCGACCTGTGAACACTCCTACATGCTTGGCTTATGAGGAATTTTCTCTGTGAAAAACGAATAAAAAGTGAAAAACGTGTACAATTTTAAATTTCAAATACCTGAAAGTTATGCACTTTTTTTTTTTCACTTTTCATTAATTTTTCATGACAGAAATTCGTCATAGGTCACACATGACCAATAACGGGCCAAGTAGGATGGTTAATGGGACACATAGACTACTAAATGGACGTATGAATAAGGAAATTTTAAATTGTTGGAAGTAATTAAATTGTATAATTAAATGAAATAGTTAAAATAATTGAATGATAATAAGTATAGTTTAATATAATTAATTTCAAATAAAAATTTCGAACTTAATTTTTTGAAATAAAATTAAATATGCATCAATTTAAGTGCTGACAAAAAAGACCAACATGAGAATGAACTAAATGAAAATTGAAGAGACCCATAAAGTAACAAACAGGTGAAACGCAAAAAGAAAAGGGATCGTTACCTTTTAAAGATTTGAGACGATGATCTGGAAAAATAAAAAAGAGTGAAAATTAGAGGGTTCCAATTTTTAAAACCTTGTAGTGATAAATAGAGATATCTTAGGAGATTCGAGTCATTACCTGAGATAAGAGATGATCAAATGAGTAGGGAGTGAAGATGACCTTCGAAGAACCTGAGACGAAAAAATTATGAGAATGAGCGGAGAAAATTATGAAATGAGCAAGGTGCATGTAGTGCACATTTATAGTAAATAGTTAAATATTGTCACTCCTCTCTTTTTGCTTGTGATTTGAATCCAAATTTAAAAACTGATTGGTTTTTTTCCTATAATTGAATGCTAATGGATAGAATTATAATTGATTGATTCAAGTAATTAATGCCAATGATTTTTGTTGTTCATATATTTGAAAATTAATTTAAATTGTTGCCTAATATATGTAGCAAACCAAATTAATGTTCATAGATGTAATTAGTTTCAAATCAAAATCAAATTTAAATAAATTTATAAATAAATTATTCAACCCTTAAATCTCTCTCATAACGACACTTAAGGCCTTGCTGATGTGTCCATATTTAGCACTGTTCATCTGCGCCGCTACCCAGTACCCAAACTTTCCAAGCCGCCGTCGACGACCACCGCGCTTCCTCTGCTTTCGGATTTCATCTGCTTGCGATTTGCGAACGAATCTGACTCCCCGTTCATCTACGCCGCAACTTACACGTACTGACCCGCCGCCGCCGCCGACCACCGCGCTTCTTCTACCGTCGCTGTTTATGTACGCCGTCTATGCGTTCGTTTTTTTTTTTTTTTGTCTCCTTAAATGTGAATTGCTCTGTTTTTTATTGCTTGTAATCATACATTGTGTCAAACTCAGCTACAAAGAAGCAAGACCGAAACCAAAAGGCATAACTGATACTTGTTTGGCCATCTGTTCAACAAAGGTATGCCATAAGAATTAGAATCAGAGGCGTACAAATTTTTTCCCCTAGATTCCTACTTATGGCCAAAACGCAAACTTATGCAAGCTCACTGTGTTCTGTACTACACTTGAGGCATCCAGTATTAAAAGTAGCACATATCAAGTGTGAATTTTGATGGGTCTGTCATTGAAGGATAAAAAAATAATGCAGAGCCTGTGATGAGGGTTAAAACACAGGTCCATGCGTGCTTAGTTGTTTCAATTTAGTTGTTTTTGTTTAGCAAGAGTATTAAGAAAATTTATTTAGAACACTGAATGGATCACCAACTATTTAGTATTTAGAATGGCTCAACCAATCGAATCCATTTAACTTTTTATTTTTCTAATATAAATACATGGATTAGGTTGGATTTATTTGCCTGCCCTAATTGTGCTGGAGCTTTCAACAATTGAATTATGTGCATTTTGGAACAGTCATTTTTATGTTTTTTATTTTTATTTTCGACTCCATATAAATCATTTTAAATTTTATGTCGAATTTTATTCGCAGGTTAGAAGCTGAAAATGGGGGAAGAAATGAAAACATTTTCAGATTTAGGCTTATCTGAGGAATTGGTTTCTGCTTGTGAAAAATTGGGTTGGAAAAATCCGTTGAAGATACAGGTGGAAGCAATTCCTCTTGCGCTGGAAGGTTAGGGCTTTTATTAGTTTTGTCAAGAGAATACTGGTTTTCTGATGTCAAGTATAATTTTGTTTGGGAAAAAGGAATGGAAGCAAATTTTGAATGCACAACATTAATTATTGTCAAACGACCCTGACCTATTTAGAGAATATAATAAGATTTAAAACTTGAAATTTTGTATATCAATGCCATAGTTTTCATCTTTGCTCTAGTTGACTGCATTATTGTTTCAATAGTGTTCCATTTCAACCGTAATATTTCCCACTAATTTTTTTTGGTGAAATATTTTCCACTATCTTTAGTTCTGGAAAGTTGGCACAAGATTGATGTTGGTTAAACCCTTTTAAATTGCTGGTTATTTTTCGTCCTTTGTGTTTCTCAGGAAAAGACGTGATTGGACTTGCCCAAACCGGATCTGGCAAGACTGGAGCTTTTGCTCTTCCCATTTTGCATGCCCTTTTAGAAGCACCACGCCCAAAAGATTTCTTTGCTTGTGTGTTGTCTCCCACAAGGTTCGATACTTTGATGCCTAATCATGTTTTGATTTTCATGTATTTTATTGAATGTTATTGTTCTAACTGATATATAATTTGTCTATTTCTTCTGTTTTTTTACCTTTTTCTTCATCTAGAGAGCTTGCTATTCAAATTGCTGAGCAGTTTGAAGCTCTAGGTTGTGAAATTGGTGTCAAGTGTGCTGTGGTGAGTTTCTATCTATTTTCCTTAGATGATTCATTATGCTTGAATTCTGTGGCTTTGTTCAATCATGGTTGAGTTTGTTTTATCCCCCTCCCCCCGACATGTCCCAGCACAGTTATTATTTCTTAGTATATCATATTTTGATTTGGTGGCACTATGTTAGTGTTCTATTAATTACATGCTTTATCATAAACAGTAATTTTTTTTTTATTTGCATCCTTTTTCCTTTTTTTTAGCTTGTTGGAGGGATCGACATGGTTCAGCAATCTATCAGGATAGCAAAGCAGCCCCATATTATTGTAAGTGTTAATAATGCTTTGATTTCATTTGTTTCTTGTACTTCAATATCAATATTATTTGATAATAGTTGAGTGATATCCGAAATCTAATCTCCTGATGTCTGTGGATAAAATATGTTGCTCATGTTTCACTGAAGAATTGCACTGTGTTTTGTTATTTGTCATTGATTTCTTAATCAATTATTGAACTTATTATTGATCAGATCTTTTGATCAACATTGTGTTGGTTATATGATTTCTCTTGCACAGATATAGGGTTTGATCGGTGATCATATTTTGTAAAATTACTAGATACAGATGTATCGTGAGAGATATGCATAATGTTTTGAAGTGGGTTAATCATCCATTAATGTTAGAGTATTGGCATAAAAAAGAAATTATTATTATATTATTGGACTAAATTAATTCTTTCTGTTGGTTTTAAATTCTTATTGCTGTTAGTATGTCTGCTTTCAGGTATTAATTTAGGCTGCTTAACATGGTTTTATAAACATTTGCTTGCTGAGAATAGTTATGGTCTTTTAACTATGGCCTGCACAAAGCAAATGCTGGATCTAACCCCTTTCCATACATTTCTAGAAACTTAAAATATTTGTAGGCTCTTGGGAAAGTTCTAAAAAGACTGTGTTGTTATATGGTCAAAATTTGACTGTCCAAGTGCCGACATTTTATACCTTTCTAAACTTTTAAAAATAGGCAAAATAGGTAAATTGGTCCCATACGTTTATTTTAATTTTCAAATCTGTCCTATATGTTTTTTTTTCCTTCAAATTGGTCCCATACGTTTTGAAACGTTTTCACTTAAGTCCTATACGTTTTGAAGTTTTTTTAAATAAGTCCTATACATTTTTAAGTTTTTTCAAATAAGTCCCATACGTTTTGAAGTTTTTCAAATAAATCCTATACGTTTTGAAAATATTAAAATGTGGTCCTGTATGTTTTGACAATATTAAACACATGGTTGAGAAACGGTTGAGAAATGGTTGAGAAACGGGAAGGACTAACGTGAAAACATTTCAAAACGTATGGGACCAATTTGGAAAAAAAAAAACATATAGGACCGATTTGAAAATTAAAATAAACGTATCGGACCAATTTATCTATTTTGCCTTTAAAATATGACTCATGTTCCTTTTACTTTGATTGTTCTTTTTCTTTGTTGTGTATGTCTTGAAATCCAACTTGCCTTTTATCACGTGGAAGAATCAGCAGATTTAATAAGTGATTCTTTTGGTGCTAAAACTCCTTCTGTCTGTACAGTGGCTGGGTGAAATTACCTCCAGGTTATAGGTTGTGACATTTGACATGAATGAGCAAAGAATGATTATACAATTGACCGGTTCAAGGCAAAACTGAAACTTAGGCTTATTCTTGTACTTTTGATAGAGTGATGTCCCTAGTTCTACAATTATTTTTAGTCTTCCCATTTCGATGACGTCTTCCCATTTCGATGACCCTGTCATATTTGTCAATTAGTAATCATGTTGAACTCATACTCTTGCAGGTTGGGACACCTGGTCGAGTTTTAGATCATCTAAAACATACCAAAGGATTTTCTCTTAGTAGATTAAAATATTTGGTATGGTTTTTACATTATTTTTATTTAAGCCCAACTTTTCTTCTGAAATGCTTTATTCTTGATTACTTTCTGTGGTTTTTTTCCCTAATTATGTGAATGTTTTTAATGGTTCTAAATACTATTGCTTTGCATGCCAATCTGAAATTTTCACATGCCAAACTCAATTCACTTTTATTAATTAATCTCTTTTTCTTGTGGAAGGAGTGATTTTACTGTTTGATTGGATAAATCTGAGGGAATAGGGATGGAATTTTGATATTGCAGCTCCATGGGCTCTACATTTTAGAGGGCCTACCATTGTGATCAGAATTGGAGGATTAATTAACGAGACAAAATACAAGCGTTGAATAACATATGCATTTTTTTTATAAAAAAAAAAACCAAAATAGAGGATAATTCTCTTACCCTAAATGAGTCCTGACCCAAAAGGGTAGGAAATGACGAAAATGTCCTAAAAAGGTCAGAAATAACTAAAATGTCGTCGACAAATGGGAAACGGCTAAAAAAGAGGATGGAAATGCGATGCAACTAGCTGGGTGTTGCGGGAGGCCACGTGATGCGGCACTATCGTGCCTGTATTGACTACATAGGTGTATCTTCCACTATTATGCAATCATGTCTAAGGCAATTTAGCTGATGATTTGCAATCCATCTGCATGTGACATGTCATGGAACCTTTTGTTTTGCATTAAACATTTTATGGATGCTTGAACCTGTTTGTGGTATGTGGATGTTAGAAAAAGTATTTATGTAGTCTGTTTTGATGTCTACGTTTTCTCCCTCTTTTTATCATACATATATTTGGACTTGTTTTATTTATTTATTTTTTTAATAGGTAAATGTTAGTGTGTTAATGTTAGTATTTTTGTTAGTGGGTGGTGGGGTTTGAACCTTCAACTTCCTTGTCACTCCACTACTTAACTCTCCCACTCAAACCACTTTGACCACCTTATGACTCCCTCAACCTCTTTTTATCATACATATTTGGACTTGCCTGATTAATCTGCATTTTGAGCAGGTCTTAGATGAGGCAGACAGGCTGTTGAATGAGGACTTTGAGAAATCGCTTAATGAGATTCTACAAGCGATTCCTCGTGAACGGAGAACATTTCTGTTTTCTGCTACAATGACTAAGAAGGTATATATGTAGGAATGCATCGAGCTGTTTAAATGAGTTTTTTTTTTTTGTTATTATTATTTTTTGTCCAAATATGGTATCTTAATTCTTAATATGCAACTAAAACCTTTAACATAAATTCTGGTTGTTGGTTTCTAATTTTGGATGGTTTGAAAAGCATTTAATCCTATTATTTTAGGCCAGATGTCTTATATTTTGTTATGTCAACAAGCATTTGTTTCAATAAGGATGTTATCGGGAAAATGATGTGGAAGAATATTTTTTTTTCTAAGATCTGGTTATGTACTTCAGATGTTGTTTGTCAAGTGATATTCATTTTAAAATTTAGAATGCTGATAGAGCAAGTTGCACTCTTGCTGTTGCAGGTCCAGAAGCTCCAAAGGGTTTGTTTAAGGAATCCTGCGAAGGTACAACTGTAATACATGCAAACATGTCTATATAAAATTGTATCTTTTTTTTTGTTCTGATATTGCTCACGATTTTTTATTTTCTTATTCAACTTAGATTGAAACAGCGTCCAAGTATTCCACAGTTGACACACTGAAGCAGCAATATTGCTTCTTTCCCGCCATCGCCAACTACAAGGTTTCTTGTTCTCTCTTGTTCCAAAAATTTGGCTACCACTTCTAGATTGAGTTTTTTACTACTCGTGGGTTCTGGGCCCAATGGAGGCTGTGTAAAGATTATTACATGTTGATAGAAAAGTTATTCGAATGTTTTAACACTTACATTCCTCCTTTTTTTTACACAAGCATCAGTTCTCTGCTTCAAACGAAGTATGTTTGTCTCTATTGTTTTCTTCTTCTAAAATGAGTTAAATTTGTTAGAAGCCTTTCAATGAGGTTGTCAGCAATGAGACTATAAAAGACATTACACGAATGGATAGCCACCAAGTAGAAATCTCGTATATTGGCATCATTTCCTTCTAAAAGATATCCATTACTTGAGACATAGTAGACTGAAGATACAGAACCATAGTAAGGAAAAATTTCAATCATAGATTAATTCTTTTGTATGCAATAGATCAAGCTAAGTAAAAATATGTAGTCAAATAACGAAATTGATTATGATGATAGATGAATAGCACTATTGATATAAAGAAATAGTTTGTGTTGAACACTTATAATAAGATGGCTATCGGGAGTGAAATTAATATAGGTTTATGCATTTTGGGTTTCATGAATCACGACTAATATATTTTATGCTTTTGATGATAGTGTTTATTAATTTAGTGTGTTTCTTATAGGATTGCTACCTGGTGTACATTCTCACTGAAATGGCTGGAAGTACATCAATGGTGTTCACCCGTACTTGTGATGCAACTAGGGAGAAGGCTTTGATTCTTAGGAATCTTGGTCTGAAAGCCATCCTAATTAATGGTCATATGAGCCAGGTAATTGTACTATAGTTCCTGTATCATAATAGTAAATGTTCTAAACTTTTCTCCTGCTCTTCCTTGTCTTAAGAGGGGTTGCCAGGGTGGAGGATGTGGTCGTCTTTTTTATCTCTTTCTTGTTATTTTTGGGTGTGCCAATGAAGTGTTGCTTATTTTTATTCTATTCTTCTTTTGACAGTCAAAGAGACTTGGAGCCTTGAATAAGTTCAAGTCTGGGGAGTGCAATATTCTCCTTTGTACTGATGTAGCTAGTAGAGGACTGGATATCCCAACGGTGGATGTGGTGATTAACTATGAAATTCCCACAAACTCCAAAGTAAGATGTTTTATGTATTTCTTTTATACTTTTATCGACATGTTCCATTACAGCTTTGATTAATCATAGGTTTGTAGTTAGCCCAATGTGCAGTTCTAGGATTTTGTTAGTGATTTCATTGATTTATGGGGATAGCTCATCTAATATTTGACGCAAGACCTGAAATCATGGAATGAGAAGAACATTTTAGGAATTTCTTGTTTTCTATTCACTGAATTCTTGATATTGTGCGCTACCCAGGATTATATACATCGTGTGGGAAGGACTGCTCGTGCAGGGCGCTCTGGGGTTGCCATTTCCCTTGTGAACCAAATTGAGCTGGAATGGTACATTCCAATAGAGAAGCTTATAGGTCAGTAGTATATGGTATTTCTTTGCCTTCACATTTTAAGGAAGGCAACAGTTTCTTAATGAATAAACTACTACAAGTATATTTCAGGCAAGAAACTATCAAAGTATCCTGCACAAGAAGCGGAAGTTTTGCTTTTGCAAGAGCGTGTTAGCGAGGCCAAAAGATTAGCAGTAATGGTAAAAAAATTATGCAGCTTAGTTATATCTTAGACTATTTGGTAATTAGTTTTTTTTTTTTTAAATTTAAATTTTTAGTTTCTGAGAATAAGCGATACTGTGATAGAAAGCTTCTAGTATTTTGCGTGCTTTCAATTTATCCCTTTTTAAAGTAATTTGCTTAACTCTTAATATTTTTACTTTTGTAGAAAATGAAGGAGACCGAAGGGAAGAAGAAATGGAGGGGTGAAGGAGATTATGATGAGGAAGACGTTGGCAAAATGTTTGGCCTCAAGGTTGGAAAATCATCCAAGAAGTTTAAAAGAAGATGAGATCCTATCACAGCAGTTTTATTAATATATTAGAAAACTGAGACTCCCTGCAACTAGTTGTTGCAATCTATCCATTTTGAACTTCCCCCCTCCTTTTCTTTCAAGTTTCCCAATTGATTGAGCATCATAAATTAATTTCTAGTTATACTCTTGAGGGGTTTTGATGCCTTAAGTAATGAAGCATCACGTATGGTCAATTTAATTGGATCGAGTAAATTGCGTACCAAGAGATTGCTTCTGCGTTTCAGTGTTCACTTTGCATCTTTCATGACCTGCTTTTGCAGGATCCATTTGCACATATTTACTCCTTATATTATTATCTCTCACATTTACCAAGTACTCAGGAGTGTATACAAAGCCGTTAACTTCAGCCCTTGCACCAGTGGTGGTTTGTTTAGAGTGTGTTTGGGAAAGCTGGAAAAAAAAGATTATGCTGATAATCTGTTTTCAAATAATCGATTATTGTGATAATCGATTATAATCAGAATCTATTTTTGTTTGGGTATGTTTGCTGAAAAGCGATTTTAAGATAATTTATTTCGTTTGGGTGGTACAAAAACAATCACTTTTATATAATAAATTACGAAAAAAGGTATGAAGAAATTTGTTTATAATATTTGTTTTTCTTTTATCATCATATGGTAAATTCTCATCACCAACAATGTTATAAATAAATTTATTTAAAATTTGATTAAATCATAATAAATCTTATAACATTTGATAATCCTTTTTTAAAAATAAAAATATTTTCTATTTTTTGACATTTTAAATATAATATTTGATTTACAATTTTTATTTTTTACTTTTAAAAGTATTAAATACACCTTCTAGGAAAAAAAAATAAAAAAAACCACGTCCTATGTCAAAGATGAGAGCGGAGAGAAAATAGAAACCATATTTGAAGTGTGATAAAGCCATGTTTACTGTCACTTGTCTTCTTCCGTCCTCCGCAACATCAACAATCCAAAACCAAATTGCTTTGCATAATAAAATAAATAAAACCAATGGGTGGTGTGGCGTTAACAGCAGCGAGAACTGCCAAAGCCACGAGGTTATTATAGGAAAGTTTGAGAATAATCAAAAACAATTTCATCAAGCAGTTGTGTCCATTGGCTTATTGCAAAACAGCTAAATTGAGCTTTAAAAAGCTTTTTTAGTAAATAATCAATGTAACCAAACATAATGATTTTTTCACAAAAAAGTTTTTTCTTCAAAAACAGCTGAAATTTTCTAAAACCATCTTTCCCAAACACCCTCTTAGTCTCTGAAACATGGTTTGTGTAGCATTGGTTTGCGGTTGGTTCAAGTGGAGGTGTTCTATGAGTGTGTTTGGGACATTTTTTTTTCTTGAAAAAAAAAATACATTTTTTTCTTTAATGTTTGATAAATTAGTTTAAGGTATTAAAAAACATTGTTTTCAGAAAAGTTAAAAACTTGAAACTTATTTGAAAAAAGCTTGTGATCATTTTTAAATCAATCAATTTTTTTCATTTTACCTCATGCATATTAGCTATCAAGCAAATATTATTATTTCATAGAAACTATTTTACAAAATTTTCTTTATAATTTACTATATAAAAGTGATTTTTACATCATTCAAATAGAATAAATTATCTTAAAATTGTTTTTTAGCAAACATAAACAAAAATAGTTTCTGATTATATGTGATTATTACAATAATAAGATATAATGTATTTTTAACAGTTGTCCCAAACACACATGGCGGAGTGATTTTGGTGACTTGATTCCTATTTTGTATATTAATTAATCAATTAGGGCAAAATTATTAAATAAACTAATTTTTTCCCCCGAAAATACACTCTTTCCCATTATTTATCAAACTGCACATTTTCTTCTAGAGAATCCCACTTCCCTTTTCTAAATAGTATAGGCAAAATAATAAGTTTTAATTAGTTTTTATTTTAAAAAAAGAAGGCGACAAGGAAAGTCGACAAGGCAACAATGAAAGTCGGTGATTGGAATGCCAACTCCCCAGCAAGAAAAAATTAATAGGAGGGCATATGAGATTAAAAAAACGTGTATTTTGGTAATCAAGTGAGAAGGATGTGTAATTTTGGAATTATTTTTTGTAAATATTATTCAAATGCTTTTACCCTATAATGACTCCTTACAAAATTGATTGAAAAAAAAAATAAATTAATTGAAGAAAAGAAGTAGCTCTGTTGAAAAGGTATCAATTCCAAATCATTTGTCGTCTTTTATCAGTGTAGAAAATCATTCTTTGCTTGAAGACTGAAAATGTGATGTACTTCTTCCGAGTTTTGGAACACATGCAAGCTCACAAGAATGTAACATTGATGGATATTCTGATGTAGGACTTTAACCGTATGTCTAGGGTTCGAGTCCTGGTAATGAGAATAGAATTACATTTGTGGGTAGAAGAGTTGTTTCTTAACTGTTACTCTACATCCTCGGGAGATTAGTCCTACGGCTACCGGCTGTGGGGATATCCCGAGTTCCATCCCGGACAAAAAAAAACAATAATATAGTTAGTATTTTTAAAAAAAAAATTAATATGCAGTTTTTGTGGAAATGATATTTTATTAATATTTTTTCATTTTATGATTGAACATGTGCCCTTACATATTTAATTTTCCATATCACATACAATTATGAAATAAATCCAAAATATATAGTAGGAAAAAAAAACCGCATCAATTATTGAAAAAGTGCGTAGTACCTTAATTTCATCTGCTTTACCTTTATTATAATCGAGAGCACTTAGTCCTTAAAATACATTTTTTTACTGAAAGTGCTTAAAATACTTCATTATTAAGATTTCACAATGTTATTATATATAATGGCACTTTTGCCCATGCTGATTGATTTGAGTGGAAAAAAGTCCAGTTCCTCCTAAACAAGGTTAATAATAATTTTTGGACCCAAAGAAAAAGCGCATGCAAAGGATAACAATTTTAATTGAGAGAATGACGGAATTAATATGGGGTCCGTCGACTTAATACCCGTCGGACCGAAGAAGCCTTGTATATGAAGTCTTAGTCCATGCGAAAGAGTTGCACCACCTGACAACAAACATAGCTAGAAGCAGTGTTATAAAACTCGGACCGGACCGACCGGTTCGACCGGTTAGCCCAGGAACCGGTCACCAGGCCGGTCCGGTTAGGATGTTGGACCGTTTAGCACATCGGCCCGGATTGACCCGGTTGACCCGGCCGGGTTTTTGTGAAACTCGGTTGACCCGACTCGGAAAAAACCGGTTGACCCGGTTTTTTATTTTTTTTATTTTATGAATTGTATTTATATTATAAT
This sequence comes from Echinosophora koreensis, assembly GCA_035048595.1. Lineage (NCBI taxonomy): Eukaryota > Viridiplantae > Streptophyta > Magnoliopsida > Fabales > Fabaceae > Echinosophora > Echinosophora koreensis. The sequence continues at coordinate 3,993,338 of JAPCYP010000023.1, forward strand.
GATACAATGATATATTGATTTTTGATACTGATAATATTCAAGTAATATATTGATAATTATTTGAACTGACATAATACTGACACTATACTATACTCAATATTACTCTCCATAATATTGAATTGTTTTTTAGTCAGATATGTCTTCTACTGAATCTGAACTACTGAACATGATAAATTATGTTTGGCCTATGTATGAATATTTTTTAAAAAATTAATGTATATCAAGTCCACTCCTATCAAATATTATATATATACATAAGTCAATCATAAGAATTTATATATTTAATATATACTGGTTCATCTGGTTTAACCAGTGACCTTGATTGGTATTTGTTTAATTAGATATTTTTTTATGGTAATGATTTTAAATTTGGAGTATGGATATGTTGAACTATGCTGTCATATATATGAATATTTTAAATTTTTTTTAATGTATACCGATTTAAACCGAGTCAACCAGTGACCCCCCGGTTGAACCCGTGACCCATTAACCCAGTGCCCTGACCGAGTCGATCACCAGTTCGGTTTTAATAACATTGGCTAGAAGCTGTTTAATTTTCAAGGTATTGAGGTAGAAAAGGGCCATTTAGATTATTATTGTACTAAGATACGATGAGTTAAATTATCCTATCCCTTTGTAAAGAAGGTTCACTTTGGAAAATATACTAATGTCCACTTTGATACCCAATAAGAAAGTGTGTTGGAATTAATTAGGAAAAGTACTGAAAGGGATATGTACTTTGGCATAGGTTGCCTTTTCTAGCACATGAACTACCGCAGCTATTCTTTCAGCCTTGCATTGCATGGTCATGTTAGGTACAAATTAACGAAAAACTATAACTAAAAGTGAGGGAGGGTTTCAACTTTTAAGGTCACGATTAAGAGTTTTAAATTAGAATAATTCTACTGACGTGCTTACGTATATACAATTTGTGTATTTTTTTTATCGTTTGTTCATAGTTAATTTATCGTATTTTTTAACCAATTTATATTTTAATTCTATATATCCTCACTTGAAAGAAATGTGAAACATAAAATATTGCATAAAATACCGCTTAAAATTACGGGTGGCCATGGGTTCTGATTGACCCACGAACCCAACCAATCCAACCTAGATTTTGTGGGTTAGTTCGGGTGATTGAGTTGGGTTTGATAAAAAACACATAGAACCCTAGAGTATGGGTTGTGCATTGGGTTTCAGATTTCCAAACCCACTGAACCCAACCCAATTCATACATTGCACTAAACTTAAGCTATGTTATTTTTCCATGTTCTAATCTCTAAGCAATGGGTATTGAGTTATTTTTCTTATAGTAATCACTTGTCTTGTCTATTGTTCCCTAATCCCTAATCCCAAATCACATGTTATGTTTGTAGAAATTAGTTTGGTAAACTTTGATGACTTCAGTATAATGTTTTCACTTGATTTCAATTGGAGAATAAGTTTATTTGTGATTTTTTTTGCCTTTTTTCACGTTTTTGTCTTGTAAGACTTGAGGACCCGATCCAACCCGACATAAAAGTGGAAATACACATGTTTTATGCTAGACCCGAGTGCTCAACCAACCCAAGCCGTGAGTAACCGGGTTGGATTGGTTCGGGTTTCATAATTTTTTTTACCAAACCAACTCACCCACATTTGATTAGATGCATATTAAAACCCACCAGACCCGGCCCGACCCGCGACCACCCTACTTAAAACACTTATGCTTACATAAAATATTGTAAAGAAATACGCAACCTGAACCAGTAATTTTCTTTGAATATGAAAGTTGACTCAGTCTTGCTTCATTGTCAGTGCTCAAATACTGTTTCATTATGGAATTTATTTAAGGAAAATATTAGTTACATTATTGTTTTAAGTTTAATTCTCGTTTTAATATAAAAGATTTTATACTGCTATATCTTTCTTTTTTTTTTGGGAGGATTAACCCCCACCTCGGTGTCCAGAGTCTTTGACCCTGACTAATTCGAGGTTCGGCCGCCGGTCGGGAGGTAAGTGAAGCCTGACCAAGAGTTGTTATTGTCAATGATCGAACTCGTGCAAAGCACAAACCATTCGTCCTTAACAACAACACATTAACCACTTATACTCAACTGCTTGATTTATATATATACTGCTATATCTATGTATATACTATTATTTAATTATTTAATTTTCATAATAAATATTTCAAAAGTGAAACATATATGATTGATTAACAGTATAAACTTTTATATTAACAACACATTAAAATTAAACTTGTTTTTTACATCTCTCACACTTGGTTATGGGAACTAAAATGCATGTATGTAGAAAATAAGATGAGTCACTTTCACAGCATGTGAGCCTCCATCCATGCTCCCAAGCTGTGAGAATCCCCTCGCTGATTAGCTTTTAACTCAGCATGAACGTTAATAATAATCAAATCCATACAATTTAGAGTGTGTTTGAGAAAGTTGAAAAAAAAAAGATTATGCTGATAATCGATTTTTGTATAAACGATTATTGTAATAATCGATTATAATCAGAATCTTTTTTTGTCTGGGTCTTTTTGCTGAAAAGCAAATTTAAAATAATATTTTTCATTTGGGTTGTGCTAAAAAATCACTTTTTGTGTAGTAAATTACAAAAAAGGGTATTTAGTTTAAAAAATGATTGATGTTCTTTTAACATTTTTTATATGTAATTTTTTTCATGTTTATCATCAATTATTTTTATATTATAAAAATGGCTAAATTACACTTATGGTCCCCAAATTGTTATTAAATGTTCACTTTGGTCCCCAAGTTTTTAAAATGTTCATTTTGGTCCCCTAATTCCTTAAACTTGTTCAAACAGGTCCTTCCGTCAAGTTGACTAACAGCGACGTCAAACCTAATGACACATGGCATTAAGTTTAGTATTTTAATATTCATTTTGGTCCCCAAATTGTTTTAAAATGTTCATTTTGGTCGCCCAAATTGTGTTTTAAGATGTTCATTTTGGTCCCCAAATTATTTTAAAATATTCAATTTGCTCCTCAAGTTTTTAAAATGTTCATTGTCGTCCCTTAGTCAACTTGACGTCGCTGTTAGTCAACTTGAAGGAAGGACCTATTTGAACAAGTTTAAGGAATTAGGAGACCAAAATGAACATTTTAAAAACTTGGGGACCAAATTGAACATTTAATAACAATTTGGGGATCAAAAGTGTAATTTAGCCTATAAAAATTTGAAAAAAATTTGTAATTTTTTATATTGAAAAAATGAAAAAAAAAATTTATTTTTATCATCGTCTAGTTTCTGCAGTTCTTGGTCATGTTGCATTGTCAGGCTAATGGGTAGTTGTTGAAACGGTGGCTTGGGGCTATATGCGTTGAGCAAGGGGCATTTATGGTAGTTGGTATTTGAAAGTGAATAATTTGGAAGGTGAAATAATCAAACAGCTGAAAGCATAAAAAAAACAGCTGAAAAGCTGTTTCCCAAACATGCTCATATATATTTGCGGATTTGTAGAAACAACCTTACAGCACAAGATCACTGCAATCAATTTGTGATACTCAATTGGGGTTGGAGAAGAGAGTTCTTTGTTTGGGAGGCAGAAATATTTAAGGAATTGGAGAAGTTGGGTAAAGGTTTGCCATGAATTCATGCTACATAATGGACACTACGAAAATTAATTAATAAAAATTGAACTTTCGGAATTAAAATTTAAAAATATATACTTTAACCATCTCCACCCATTAGCACTACTAGTACTAGGCCCTAGATATAACGGGCTTCCATTGGATTATCTGCATAGAGTGAGGTACAGTACAATGTTATTCAACCTTTTCAGGAACATCTGTTATGCATGGTCGGACAATGAGACAAGCACCATAATTTTGTTTCATACAGTGAGGTTTAATTTTTTTCTTTATTATTTACTATTATATTTTTCTTTCTGTCCAACACTTGTTGTCACCTTTTCTTTTAGAAAGCCAAAGAATTTTTATTTTATTTTTGGTGAGGAAAAAAGTTTACAGAATTTAATTTATTTAAACATTCAGAATATAATATTCAAACACAACAATAAAATTCACTTTTAACTAGGGGTGTTCGCGAATTGGATTAGATCGGTTTTAAGCTAAAAAGTCATCCGATCCAATGATGAAAACAATATGCGATTTGGATTAGATTGGTTTGTTTCCTTAAAAAAAAAATCGATCCAATCAAATGGATTCGATTTATTTAATAGTGGACAAAAAATAATCTTTATTTAAGGGAGATAGTTTAGGGTATCAATACTAATTTGAACATCTCTCTATGTTAGAACAGTAGAACCTTTATGAAAAGGCAGTGACTGTAACACCCCGAGTTTTTCTGCTTTCTAATATCAGAAAATTATATAAATATGTTTATATTTTTATCTAAGACTTAGAAAATTATTTTAATTAATCCGAAACCATAGTTACACTCTACTTGACCGTAGAGAGTCACGATAAAAATTTAGGTTGAAAAGTCAGGCGAAACCCGGTCTGCGAATTTCACTGACAGTATATTTATACTACTCAAAAGACCTAATTTTAACTCGTGAATGAAAAACTTAAAGTTTTTATTTAATTTCCTACAATTTTGGTTATTTTGAAATATTTCACTTTTCACTTAAAAGTGAAATATTATATTTTATCCAGGCGTTGTATTTATCGGGTAAACGGCAGAGCAGATTACGGGATTTCCGGGAACTGCTAATGGAGAATATCCATGAGTCACAAATGACAAGGCCATGTGGATGATGGCATGGATGGAGTCACTAGTCATGATGACAATTTCTAGGGAAATTGCATTTAGGTCCTTAGACTTTTTCTATTTTGCATTTTGGTCCCTAAACTAGTTTCTAGAATCTTCCAAGTGAATTGAATCAAATTTTGACTCATCCAAATCAAGTTTGGGCTGCAGTTTTTGGGCCCAATATTATGGTTATAAATTCATTTTGCATGAGGCAAATTTCTACTCTTAAGTTTCCAAGACAAAGTATTAAGTCTTAAGCTATTTTCATGTTACAAAATCAAATGGACTTGGGCTTTTCTTGGCCCAAAATTTCGCAAGGCCCATGCTTGCCATGGCTGCCCATAAGCTTGAAGAGCCAAGCTCATTCAAGTCATTCTTGAACCTTCTCCATTCTTCTTCATCTTCTTCATCTTTCATTTCCTCCATTTTCTCTCTAAACAAAAGCTTTGAGTTTGTGAAAGAAGTTAGTGATTCTTGCTCATTTCTTGTTCTTCAAGAGGTGATTCTTACTCTTTATCTTCATTTAATAGCATGTTCTTCATAAGTTTTCATGTTTTAAAGCCTTGATCATCACTTTAAATTCCTAGATCTAGAAACTTTGAAATTCTCTAGAAAATCATAGAAAAATCCTAAAAATGTGAAACCAATTTCTATGTTCCTATTATCCTCTCTACTATCATAATCCAAGAGATTGTTACAAACAAAATTTTCCTTCCCTTGTTTCTAGCCTAGGCCGAACCATGTAAAAAAAATGGGTATAGGAACTTAATTTCTTGTCATGGATGTAATCATGTTAATCATCTATTGAACATGTATTAATGATGAATCTATGTTCTTATGTCAAACTAAGATTCCTAGCCATAATCTAATGTCTTGGCCGAAATTAGGGTTTTGAGAAATTAAAAGTTGATGTTTTAATCCTTGTTGTTAAACAAGTGTTACAAAGACTTAAGGATTTTGGATCATTAATCCAAGACTTAAGCAAAGTTAGAATTTTTGCCACTAAACCTAGTCTAGGCCGTGACCAATTAGGAGTGATTAGGAGGATTTTAATTGTTTGATTAGTGATGGTTTGGTTGTGTTTGTTGAAGGTTGAGTGATTGTGTTGTTGTACGTGAAACCGGATCGGCGATAAAGTTTTAAGCGGAAGTTAAGTTCTTCAAGAGGTAAGGGGAGAATACCTGAGGAGTTTTTCCTATAATCATGTGTTATCAAGTGTTGTCTGTAATTATTTATCTGTTGGTGTTTGTTTAATTCTGTTTAAGTTCTGTTATTTTGATCTATGTTAGTTGTTTGCATTTAATTGTTTATCTGCAATTATATTATTATGCTGTGATGCATGATCTATTTGGAAATATTTTTGTGATGATGTTGTTGGTTGTTGTTTGAAAAGCCTGACAGTGGTCAGTGCTCAATTAAATTAATTGGATAAAAGCTTTAATAAGTTGCATAAAATTATATTCAATGTTTTATGGGAAATGTTGGAATATAATGTTTATGGAAAATATTATTTGGGAAAAATAAGGAATTTTCGAAAATATCATTATTTTAATGATTTATCGCTGTAGAAGTGAACTATGAGTCACAGTGAGGGCGAAACCGTGAAATTATTTTTGTACTGCTAATTTTTACGTAAGAAATTCCGTAATATTATAAAAAGTTTATTTATGAAATTAATGGTGGAAAATAATTTAATTATGATTTTAGAAAATTGTTTGAGTGGAAAAAGCTAAGTTTTGGCTTAAATGGCTTTAAAAGTGCTAATCGACGGCAATTTGGAAAAGTATCGACGGCAAGTATTTCTAAAGCGGCAGTATGTATTTTAAACAAGTTTGAGCCTCAAGTGACTCTCCTTTCTGAAAACTAAATTTTTAGTAACTGATGATGTTATAGAGGAATTTTCAATTAGATATGATTTTCTATAAATGAATTTTACTTAACGATGTTATTCCGTCAACTTAGATAAGTTGCGAAGATTTTGTTTTGAATTGTGTTTCACAAACAAAAGACGGTGTTCACGTTGAAAAATAAACCTAGTATTCGAGACGTCGTGATACCAGTGTTCTATAATAAAACACGAAGATCTTTGATCCGTGTGACGGTGAGAATTTTAAGACGTTGAAAAAGACGTTGAAAATGTTGAGACTATGAGAATTTTAAGACGTTGAAGACGGTGAATAGTCGTAAGCCATTTTGAGCTTCGACAAGAATATAATGAACGAAAATAAAATGACGAGGACAAAATGTTTTACATTTGCATTTACGGCAGACGTGCTCGACAATGTTTAACATGAGACCTTAATGGAAAAGGTATCATGTGACGGTGTATCATTATACTTGAATGTATAATGAGTCGATGTATGTGTATCATTATGCTTGAATGGATAATGAGACGGTGTATATATCATTATGCTAGAATGTATAATGAGACGATGTATTATCATTGTGCTTAAATAGACAATGAGACGATGTATATGTATCATTGTGCTTAAATAGACAATGAGACGATATACATATCATTGTGCTTAGATGGACAATGAGACGATGTATTATCATTGTGCTTAAATAGACAATGAGATGATGTATATGTATCATTATGCTTAAATGAACAATGAGACGATATATATATCATTGTACTTAAATGGACAATGAGACGATGTATTATTGTTGTGCTTAGCTAGCCAATGAGACGATGTATCGAGTTTGATCAACTCATTTTGAAGACGTTGGGATCTCCGGAGATTAGGTGTGAATGTTAGTCGATGAATGTTGAAGTGTCATGCATATTTTTAAAATGACGATGATCGGGTTTGAGACCCAGTGATAAACTATTTGTTTAGTGATGAGAATCTTATGTTGTTGTGGTTATGTATGTCTATGTGCTAATTGAGTATGTCGTGCGCATGTGATTATCGTTATAAACTCATATATTGGCATCTCACCCTTACAAATATATCAGGTTTTCGGGTTGACTTTTGTGTCTTGATACATGAAAGTAGATGGTGCAGAAAAGTTCTTATAGCCTCACTCGAGAACATGGGTTCCGATACTTGAAGAGGTGTTTGAGTGTGGGAATGACCACAGGGTCTTTCCAGTAGATATCTTGTAAGGCGACCAGCTTAGGAATCTTAGTTGGGTGGTGTGTCGAAATGGTCAGTAACTTTGGTGTTACACTTTAGTCTTAGGTTTAATTTTCTGTTTTGGAAATTGAAACTTAATTATTAAAAGTTGTATGCCTTGGCGGCTTTATTCTGAATATGATTATCTCTTTGTGTGGTGATGTACAATATGAGTTTACTGTAAACGAAAATTTTTACCCCCAGTTTTTGGACTCATTAAAAAACAAATCTAGAGGTTATTTTCCGAAAGCAACCAGCGATTAATAATTTATTTTCCGCTTTTTGGGTAACTATGTGATGACCCCAGGTTAGGGTGTCGCAGTGACTATTTGTTCCTTATTAACCATTTATTTGATTTGATGACGAGTGAGGAAAATTCTAGATAATTCCTGACAAAATTTTTACTTTGGGCGTTTTAGAAAAAAAAAATAATTATTAATATTTTTAACACTTTCTTTTATGTTAAATATTCTTTTATGTTAATCTTTATATGTACTCTCACTTATCCTATTTTTTCTCCTTGAATCGGCTACAAATAAATTGTAGCTAATTATTTTTCAAATTTACTTAATTGGTTTCCTATTTTTCAAGTTTACTCAATTAAGAATATATATATATATATATATGTTATGCATCAAATTTTTAGCAAAATATAACTTCAAGACATTAATCTTTATTCTAAATAGTCTCATGTTCCAACAAAAATATTAAAGAGAATGAGGGACATAAAAGTTTGAAAAACAATACTTAAGTATGAGTAATACTATGATTTCAAAAATAATAGTATATGTAAATAGTAGATCGGTTTGGATTGGATTTCACTATGAGATCCAAAATCCGATCCAATCCAATGGAAAAAGTGGTTTTTTTCGGTTTCAGTTTTTTCGGTTTGTTCGGTTTTTGGTTATTCGGTTCGGTTTTTGCGGTTTGAATCGGTTTGGATCGATTGATGGACACCCCTACTTTTAACGGCAACTGATATGACCTATGTATTTTGGTTCAAGGGAGGGGAGGACAAATTTCAATGGAGAGGAAGGAAGAAATTTTACGTAGACATAATGAGTTTGGTTGAGATGAGAGGAACATTTTTCATGTTTGGTTTAGTAGAGGAGGGGAGGGATTCTAAAATTAATTTACTTTAATACTCTTATAAATTTAGAACTAATTAAAAAAAACATAAGTAATTATATTTTAGTCAATCTAATTCAAAATGTTTTAAATCTCATTCATTCCCCTCCAAATGCTCCCAATATTGGCGGGGAGGCAAAATTGAGGGAAGATTTTGGTCCCTATATTCTCCTCATCCCCTCCAAAAAATCGAATCAAATAACAAAAGTTTATAAAAATCTCTCCCCTGCCATCCCCTCTATTCCCCAAACCAAACACTATGTTAGCGACAATAATTATGGCCGCGAAAACCTTTATCTACAATTAAATATTAGTCGGCTCGACATATCCAGTGTCGGTAAAAGTATTCCTGACAATTATAGCAAGTGTTGGTAAAGACCCATTTATTTGAATTGCCTTCTAAACCCATTTGCCAACTTTATTTTTTGTTGCGGGTAAAAGTTCTAGCTGAATTTATACTCATATATATTTATTTATTGTATATTCATTTTTTTTTTGTAAACCAACTTTTTATATATCCAGAGCATATGGGTGCCCAAACCCAAATAAAAACAGAAATAATAACTAGCTAATGTAAATGAAATACTATCCTAAAGAGAGGAGAGTATTATCTTTACACAAGCAAGAAAAAGAACCAAAACTTTACATCAACGAAACCATTAAACCCAGCAACCAGCATTGTATCCCAAAACAACCAAAAGACCCTGCCACTTAAGTACAACCAAGAAAAATCAGCATAGACACTCATTGTATATTCATTTAAACTTAGTTAGACTTACATAGGCAGATATCGTGTTAGAAAAATCTTTCAAATCTCGTATCTACTATGTGCTAATCTGAGTTTCAAGTTACCTGAATGTCGTATTATGAGTTTTCAACTAAAAAAAAATTGTGATGATTGAAATAAAACTAAATTGTTTAGCGATCGAACGATTTCAGTCGCTAAAGATGAAAATTCGGTCGTTAATAACGATCGAAAATGGCGGTCGCTATTTAACGAAATCCGATCGTCGTTGACTTTGTCGCTTGCATGTGGTGACCAAATTTAGCGACCGGAATATTTGTTACAATTTCTGTCATTATAGTTTTGGAATGTGGTCGTCCCTTTGGCAACTAAAACATTCATCGCCATTTCGGCCACCAAAAGTTTTTATTTAAAAAACAATAATTTCTATTTTATACTTAGCGATTTTCGATTGTCGATTTGTTTTTTTTTTTTTTTTTTAAGTTTTAAAACTGGTTATTAATAATAAGAAATCAACATTAATTGATAAATTTTCAGTTTATTATTATTACAACAAATAAAAAACAATAAAAATATTATATATATATATATATATATAAACTGAATAATAAAAATGTACAATACAATAAGTCAATCGAAAATGAAAATAACATGAAAATGTATTATAAATGCGGCCACTGAATACAAGATGTAGAAAAATCAAAATGCCGGAGGGATGTTGGAAAGCCTCGTCATCGTCATTGTCGTCGTCCCAATCCTTGTCGTGTGGAGCAGGAAGTGGCACAATTGGAGGAGGTGGTGGTGCAACAAGAGGAGGTTGGATGCTCATCCGCTTTAATATTAAGCACAGAGTTTGATCATGCTCCATTATCGTTTGCATCAGCTGAGCAATCCTCTCCTCCATCAACAGCTCCTTGACCCTCTGACAGCCTTCTCCGCGAGCTTGACATTAAGCCATGAAGTGGTCTCCTGCATCTACCCGAACTACTCTAGAGGATGTAGCCCACTTAGGAGTGAGTAGGACAACTAGACGATGAGGCGACGAACTTCATAACCCAAGTGGCCTAGATTATACATGTGCTCCTTCTTGTTCCAACCTCCGACAACTTCCAAATATATGGCATTGTCGTCGCCAGAGGCCGGAGAGTTGGGGGGGGGGGGGCTCTCCAGAAGTACCCTCATCTTGTGAGGCATGCGATAAGACCTCATCCACTTATGATTAAATGTGTCATGTGATTTCAAATTAAAGATCATTAGTAAAAAAATTTAATTAAAAAATAATAATAAATTATGAGTTTTAACTAAGATTGCTTGTTTACTTGCTGCAAAGTTACGAGCCTTGTCGTTTATTCACAATCCCTGAACTTCTTCCAGGAAAAAAATCCAGCACACACACACAAACTTTGCCTAGTCTAATCTTCGTATACACATAGCTCACACCGACTTTGCCTAGCCTAATCTCTGGACACACACAACACATACACACACAGGCACACATAACACACACATGGTGCGCACACACATACACACACATTGACACAATCCTTGAGCATTTTTTTAACACAAGCCTTCCAACAAAACCAAAGTAAAAAAATAACAAACTTACCTGAGCAGAGAGAAAGAAACAATGTGCAGAGAGATACACCAAAAAAAAAAATCTGAGAAATTGAGAAACATTGAGCAGTAAAATTGATCAACAGTTAAAAGCAATGAAAAATGAGAGAAATGGAGAGAGAGACTTTATTGGGTGGGGAGACAGAAGGCCTATGGAAAAGGGTTGTTTAAGCATGTTGAAAAGGGTTCGATCTTCGAGCATGCACGAGGAAGAGACAATTTGTTGGGATAGGCTGTACCCACTTCGATAATTGATCTGCCTCGAAAGGTATTTTGTATCTTCGGCTGTAGGTTAGGGGACACCCTTGATGCACATTAAAAAAAAAAAAAAAGAATTCTTGTGTTCCAAGTTTCTATATCTCAATCTTTATCCCACCAACTAAAATATGCCAATCAGGGAAAAGAAGATAAATCATTTTTCTCTTACATTTTTCTTTTAAATGTCGTTATGCTATAAATCTAACACCTTGTTTGGTTGTAGGAAAGAAAAAGAGAGGAAAGAAAGTGAGAGGAAAGAAAGGGGAAGGAAAGAAAAATAGTGGAAAATGAGAGGATTAGTTAGTTGTTTGGTTGAAGAGAAAATGAGAGGAAGGAAAGTTAAAACTTTTTTTTCTTTTGTTTGGTTGAAGAGAAAGTGAGAGGAAAGAAAACTCATATTTATGAAATGACATAAATACCCTTAACCAAAATTGAGATGTAATAAATATAATAAAAAATATTAAATAATTTTTATTTTAAATGATTTTTTTATTTTTTATTTTTCTTTCAAATTTTTTTTTTCATTTAATAATTTACCAGATATTTATAAAAAAATTGGTATAAAATCAAAATATAATTTTTTTTGAGAGATGATAAAATCAAAATATAAAAACCAAATATTAATAAATAAATAAAATGTTTTCTCTTTTCAATGCTTTATGCCTTTATCCTTCAACTTTTGATTTGGGCATTGATCAACGTAACACCTGGTCTTTCAAAAAATAAAAACATAACAGCTGGGAGGATTTGGTAAGAGAACAATCAAAATGATACATTTTCATTAGTTCAAACATATCACCTTATCTAAACATCTACACCACCCATTCAAAATCCCCTTGAAAAGATCTTCGAAGGGTCCATTTTGTTTCATCAATTCAAAGTATTAACTAGTGATATCTAATCACAAGTCAACCTTCTCCCCTCTTCCGTCAACTATTCCTCGCCATCACTCACCATGGCCATGGAAACTCTTTCCTCTTCACCCCACCTCTTTGAAGATCCAACCCAGCCCCAAGCCACAAAGCTTCAGACGGTGACGAAAAGTGGACAAGGGGGGTTGCTGGTGTATTGACCACCTTTCTCGTGTGTTGCACAGTACGGAACACGACGGAGTTCGACTGAGGGCCTGAGGCAGGGTGGAGAAGGTGCGAAAGGTGTTGGCGGACCGTGAAGGGGTGACGGAGGCTCGGTTGTATCGTGGTTTGCGATAGAGGAGGGGGAGGATTTAGACGATATGAAGAAGAAGAGGGAGTGGAGAAGATGAACATACCTTCAGAGTTGTGTTGCAGAGACATACGAGAAAATGGGTTTGAACTTTGAAATGTGAAGGAGAAAAAGACAAAGGGATACTAATGTAATTTTGAACCAAAATCAGCTTTTCCTTCTATTTTCTCCCCAATCAGTGCAGAAACCATTTTGGGGTGGGGCCCACTAGAATGTTTTCTTTCCAGCTGTTTTCTTCTCTGAACCAAACGGTGGAAAACTCAAGATTCCTTCACTTTTCCTTCCTCTTGTTTTCTTTCCCTCTGTTTTCACCTATACCAAACACTGCGTAAATCTCGTCCCTTCATCCCCCACATGTTGAGTTCAGTAACATGTGTTGAATCCCCACCGAGTGACCAGTTGAGTGGAAACAATACATAAAATAAGAACCTCGAGGAATGTGAATGAGGTGTTCGATTTTGATTATGGTCAACGTAGCCCACTTTCCGTCTTACAAACAAATATAAACATTGCTCGCTCGAAGAAAAAATCTTCAATTGTTTAAGTGGAAAAAAAGGAAAAGTCTTTAAGATGACATTAATTCTCCCAAATTGCTTAGTAACGTCGACGTCATCTTCCGAAATGAGTGATGATAAGTGAACACCTGAGTTTGACACTCAGGTGGACATCTTGATTAATCATGTGTAAATTTTTTGTTAATTCAGTTCATTATATGGTTAATGGGTTATATGAAGCTTATTTTTCCATAATCATGTAAATATTTGATTAATCACATGCAAATATCTAGTTAATTCAGTTTTTATATGATTAATGGGTCATCATGAATTAACCAAATATTTACACGTGATTAACCATATAATGAACTGAATTAACTAAATATTTGTACCAATTAACCAATGTGTCAACTTTGGGTGTTAACTTTGGATGTGCAAATATCATTACTCTCCGAAATCGGCGGCAGAGTGTTGAAAAAACTTCTATTTTCGCACTCCCGATCCAAAGTTAAAAACAAATTTTTTTTTAAGAGAGATGATGTGACATTTCTTTTCTAATTGGCATGTATTATTATTATTTTTGTCTTTGACCGGAGTTTCCTGTAGGCAAAGCTGTGAAACTACCTATTAGATCGAGGGTGATGCTAAGGTAAAGCTCTCCCCAAAATGATAAATTCAGGATTCGAACCCCCTGATCTTGCAGGCATAGTTCATTGCAATGTGACCAACTACTTTTGATTTCTAGTTGACATATTTTAATCGATGGAATATGGTTGAGATAGAAATATGAGAGAGAATATTTTATGACTACATGCCAATCATGGCAAAAGTGAAATGGAACTTGGACAATCTTTCACATTGAATATAGAGGCTATACATACAATACAAGAATGAATGTATTTCGAAATGAATACACACACCAAAAAAATTTAAATAAATATATATATATATATATATATATATATATATATATTAAGATATTTTTTTTATAAAAATATTACCCACACACACACAAATAACTAATTTTATGAGATATATTAATTTGGGGTGAGCATGCCTCAGTGGATCCATCCCTTTGGTAGTGTTTGATATCAGTCATATTTTGATATTATTGGGAATGTAAATGTGAGCATTTTTTTGGTGGTCAGGATAGGATATGGGCGGATATGATAAGAGAAAATGATATGAGTATGATATGATATGAGCAAGATAAATTGTTATCCTATCCGACGTTTGGTGTTCACCAGATAACCAATTAGATAACATTATAATTTTAGTATGAAGATTAAAAATTTCACTTTTATTCTAAATGTTTTCATATTTTATTAGATTTTAGTTTTTTTTATAATATAAAAAGACAAAAATAGCCTTGTGACAAAATAAAAATAAATTTTAAAAATAATTATTAATATTTTTATTATTTTTGTTTTATTTTTTTTTTTGGTAACCATGTTATATTTCAGTATACTTTATATCACCATATCCTATCTTGTTGAGTTCTAACCCAGCCCTCCCCTCAGGATAGAATTTTAACTAGATGAACATGTATGATAGCTGATATGATTGATTTATTCTATCATGTTGGCTCACCAAACAATAGTTTCAGATAGAATATGATATCATGTCTCTTTTATCCTGACCACCAAACGAGCCCTAAAGTTTCCTATATTTGGTACAAGGGATAAAAAATTATCCTCAGACATAAAAGACATTCAGGAATAAAATTAGTGAATGAAAGTTAAAAGCTTCATTCCCATGTGTAAGGGTAAGTAAGAAATATTCCTGAGAATGAGATTCTCGAAAATATAATTTATATGATAATAAAACCATATTTTTTGAACCAAACGTCACCTTTAAAGCATTAATTAAGTATTTAATATATAACTTTTCGTTTTATTTTATTCCAATAAATTGTTTACCAATTAATGTTTTGTGAATTAAAAAAAGGGGTGGGGGTGGCAATTAATATGGCTTGCAAAAGAAATAAAGAAACTGTCATTAAAAAAAAAAAAAAAGAAAGAAAGAAAGTCATGAGATTCCTTAGCATACGTTTTGTAGCCTATATATATTTGGTAAACTACCTCCTCCTTATCTCTCTTTCTCCTTCTTGGTATTTATCTATATGTCTTGGTTACAAGGTTCATTCTCGCACAGTTGTCAGTGCCGTTTCATGTTCTTCAAGCACTAAATTGTTCATACAGGGAGCTGGGTTTTCTTCAATTCTTCACCTCACTGTAAGTCACCCTTATTTTGTTTCCTTTAAGTTTCTCTTTAATTAATTTGTATCACAAATAAAAAAATTAATCATATGCCACTGCTAAAGGCACCATTAATTGTTTCGTGTTTGATTATTTTCACTCCCTCATTTGTTATTCTCTCTTTCTTTCCCGTGATTCTTTTCATCGAAATCATGTTCTTATATAATTGCTTTTCGAAGAAAAATTCTTAATTAGCACAACATTACTTTGATCAAATGGTCCCTCAAATTTTTATTTTCAATTAGAAGTTAGCTTTAACAACGAGATGTGTCCTGAGTTTCGTGTGGACCAACTTTCTTTTTCAAATGGAGCATATTGGATGTCACACGCCCACCCAATAAGTCTTTAGAAACCATGGAAGACAAAAATAAAATAAAATACAGAAGCTAGATTGTATTTATTAAAATATGTTTCATTACAGTTAATGCGAAACCAAAAGATCTTTGAAAATTGAAGGAGACATGAATTCAACATCACATACATTGATTGTTTTTAGTTTTCTTTTTTTGGTGCATTATGTTTTTAGTTTCCAATTAATATCTAAACGCATGAACAATATAAATTATACTAACATTCTTCGTGTTTGTTATGATAAGTGAAGAATATTTATGAGCACAGGAGTGCGTGATATATCATAGTTATATTTTGATTGGAGTATTAAATTATTAAATATGTAACTATGCATTTCACATTTAGTGTAGATGCATGCTGATTGTTACATTTGCGAGTGTCTTGGACCTCATGCATTTCCCCCTAAAATATAATTATATTAATTAATTAAAGGCTTAAGAATGTGAAATATTCATTTTCTAAATATTTTAGATGATTAACATTTTAGGAATATACCCTTTTAAAAAAACATTTTAGGCGTATATATATAAACATATTAAATATAGTCAGACCATTTAGTTATATTAAAGTTACATATAAAAGATCTCAATCCAAAAAAAAAAAAAAGTTACATATAAAAGACATTCGGAGTTTTCTTTTTAATTTAATAAAAAAAGACAATCAGAGTTAGGCTACAGAAAACAACAAGTATATATCATAGTCTCAACTTCTATTTCACTTTTTCTCCTATGGTGGAAAACGCGAGTCATTATCTGAACAAAAGATCTCGTTTTGAAATTTACATAAATTACACTCTAGGGTCCTTAATGTAGGATATTTTACAATTTTACTTTTATTAGCTCTTTCATCAGTTCTCATAATTGATTATCTAGAAGAAAAAAAGTCATACCTACATTTTCCCCCCAAAATGTACTAGTGATATGTTTATACTTTCTCCAATGTATCAAACACAACCTTATTTAATGTTTTTTTTTTATAAAGTTCTTAATATATTAAGAATTCTATTTAATATGAGTTTAATTAGTATATACCATCAGTATAAAGCTTTTTACACAGTCAACCAATCAGAAATCAATGTATCGATGGCTTTTAAGGTAGTTAGGATAAGAGTCAAAGATTTTTACCCTTTGTTTGGATGTGGGATGAAGTAGAGAGAGGAAAGAAGTATGATAGAAAGAAGTAGAAGAAAAAAGAAAATGAGTAGAAAATGAGAAGATTTTTTGATTGTTTGGACTGAAACAAAAAGGAAAGAAGTAGGAGAGAAAGAACTGTGAAGTTTTCTCTTCGCTTGTTTGGTTGAAGAGAAAAGTGGGAAGAAAGAAAATGTATATAATATGTAATGATATTTTTACCCTTTGAATAAAATATTTATGAAGAGTTTGTATTAAAAGATAGGGGTAGTATTGGGAGAATGAAAAAATAATATTGAGAATGGTGAAATCTCTCCATTTGGGAAGAGATTTCTTTTTTGTGGGCCCCACCATAAAACTTTTCTCTCTTCCTTATTTTCTTCCCTTCAACCAAACACATGAAAACATACTTTTTCTCTCCCACTTCCATCCTCCCTACTTCTCTCTTCCCATTTTCTATTGAAACAAACAATGGGTTAATGAGATGTCAATTTCTGATTGGTTGACTGTGTAAAAAATCTTTACAGTGTCAGTGCATATCAATTAAATCCTTAATATATATACATTTGTTTTAAAAATATATATACGTTTTTTTAAGCAAACAACTTAATGCACATACATTAAAAAACATATTTAACGCTTTCTTTTTTCAATAATTTAATGAATAACATTAAATGGTCAATGATAGTTTCCACATATTTTTTATTCACATAATCACGTAGGGTCATAGGAAGATATAAACGGCTGATTAAAAAACTTTCCATTTACCATATATCAAAAATTAATAATATAATATATATTTTTAATACATTGAATACTATTATTTTAATATACCTTTTTTTTTTGGACAGAAATTATAGTATAATACTATAATATATAATATTAGTATTAGTATTCAATGTACCTAAGAAAATCATTCAATATCATAAAGTTTTCATTCATAACCGTTCGCATTTAATATCAAGTTTTTAATTCATTTTTGTCAAAAAAAAAAAAGTTTTTAATTTATAAATTTAAATCTCAAATAAATTGCATACCAAATATGCCTATGGAAAGGGACATATGTGCTACTGATCTCTGCAATTCCAGTTTCGTATAACATATTGTAAATAAAACAATAAGTTTCTCTTCTTAACCGAAACATATGTGCTACTGATCTCTGCTACTCACTGCAATTCCAGTTTCCTATATCTCGTGACACTATATAACCCTTTGGCCACCTTTATCCCTCAACTTTGACAGTGAATTTGTAGCCACAAAGAGAACATGCATGAGTTTTTTTTCCATTGAATTGTTGCAGTTCATGTGGAAAGTGGAAACTAATTCAGAATGTGACTGCTTGAGTTTCAGATAAGGAACTTCCTTTTCTTCATGAAAGGATAAGAGGGTATCACGTGGTTTCACTTTCTTTGCACTTCATGAAACAATAACAAAGTGGTCAAGTTTAATATTAATAAAGCCAAAGGCGGTGTTTGAAAAAACAAAAGGCTTGTGAACTTTTTGCATTCTTCTTTTATAACGGTCAAACTGTATCTGCCTGTTTGCTTATTCAGACTCAGGTTACACCTTGAGCTATATATATTGCTTGTATTTAAAAGTTAAGACATCATTTTATTCATTAATTATCTCACAAACTCAGGTTCCATTCAGGTTAATTAGATGAAACCAATCCCAGTTGCAGAGAATGGAGAACCAAATTTGGGTTCTTATGCTTCCTGGCTAGTAAGCTTAACCTTATTCTCTAACTTTTTTTGTACTATAATTCCATCCAATTATGCTTTGGTATGATCTATGATCTCTTATGGTACATTTTCTTAATATTATTAATTATTGCTTATGTAACCCTTGATGTTCTAAGTAAGAAAGTTTGGTGGGTGAAAGGGAAATCATCCTTCTGCCTTGAACAACTTTGAAGAAGTGATGATCATGGCCAAAGGGAAAGAGATTGTTGTGTTTTTGGACTATGATGGAACACTCTCACCTATTGTTGATGACCCTGATCAGGCTTACATGACTGATGCTGTAAGTGCTTTTGCATAGAACAATAATAAACACCACAGCATTAGTTGGTATAG
The DNA here is from genome assembly GCA_035048595.1 of Echinosophora koreensis. Taxonomy (NCBI): domain Eukaryota; kingdom Viridiplantae; phylum Streptophyta; class Magnoliopsida; order Fabales; family Fabaceae; genus Echinosophora; species Echinosophora koreensis. The sequence goes on from JAPCYP010000023.1 coordinate 4,012,464, forward strand.
TGAGTCTAATGGCTTTATGATTCTTACCTTCTGTACTTTCAGCTTTTTTGTTGCTTTTCTTTTTCTCTTGAACTTAATGCTTGATGCAGTACGAGTTATTGATAAATTTAGAATCGAAATTGCAGATGCGTGCAGCCGTACGCCATGTTGCTTCTTGTTTTCCAACTGCCATTGTTAGTGGAAGGCGTAGGGAAAAGGTGAATGCACCCACTCATCAATAGATGTATAGAGATCGTCCGTCTTAAAATGATGTACCACTTTCTGTCTCACTCAATTGGATTATGTCATGTCATTTAGAAAGAACATATTTATAATAATTAATATGATTAATTTTTCAATTGACATGATCGAATTGGGTGCGACAGGACCATTTTGAGATATACGATCTCTCTATCCTCCAAAGATATAGGGCAGTATGTAGACATTCCATTTTGAGGCCCACATTGTTTCCCTCTGTTAATTACATTACCTTCATTTACATTTTCACATGCAGGTATTCGAATTCGTTAAGTTAAAGAATGTCTATTATGCTGGAAGTCATGGTATGGATATATCAACCCCATTAGGCTCTTCAAAATATGAAGATAAGAAGCATCAGATAGAGGCTCTTGATGAAAAGGTTTGTATCTAGTCGCTAGAGTTATGAGTATAATAAATTAACTGTTGCACAAAACCCATGTTAGAATTCTTGAACTGTGGTTTTTGTATAAGCAATTAAAAGTTTATTCAAACAAGTTACTTATATATGCATAAGGTGCTACTTTTGAAGGGTAATCAAGTTGTTCACTTCCATCCAGCAAAAGAATTTTTGCCAACAGTCCAAGAGGTAATATCCTTTTCTGTTTTGACTATTGCTTTGGCAGTATTATATTTACAGCCTGCCTGCCCTCTTTGATTTCTTACTGTATACGGGATAGAGTACCCCATGTACTCTCTTAAAAAAATATATATATCATTTTCTGTTTAAAATGAACAAACTAGCTTCTTCCTTTGGCTTGGTCTGACTACTTGCATTTAATTGTCCCTCTTACTGATTGACGAGAATTGACTTTAATTTCATGTATCATTTTATTCTGCTCATCTATGTTTCATTTAATTTATTGCAGATAATCAAGGTTTTGAAAGAAAATACTTTAAGAATAAATGGCGCTATGATTGAAGATAATATATTTTGTGTCACTGTACACTACCGGTGTGTGAAAAATGAAGAGGTATTAAGAGAACACTGGATTGACAAATCTAATGTACACAATATAATGCGAGGCTCATAACATTATGTTGCTTCTCAAAATTATAGGATATTGGTGTTCTCAAAGAAATTGTGGAGTCTATCATGAAAGCTTACCCCAATTTTCGCATATCAGGAGGAAAAAAGGTACTTTAAATAATAGTTTCCCGGACTTTTTGCTTTGACTATGTGCACTTTTAGTATTTTATTGACTTTATAGAGAACTATTGATGAATGAAAGTCGTTGGATTCTAAACATCCTTGACCAGGTTATGGAGATACGACCAAATATAAACTGGGATAAAGGCCGTGCTCTCATGTATTTGCTGGACACTCTTGGCTTTCACAACTATAGCGATGTTCTTCCCATGTACATAGGAGATGACAGAACAGATGAAGATGCTTTTAAGGTATGCATGATTAATTGATGTTACTGTTGTAAACATATTTTTTGTTTCAAAAATACGTTTGTTCTAAAGGAACTTCATAAATACTTTGCTCTAAAGATATGTTTGCAGTTTCTTAACTGTAAACCAAACATGCACTAATAACGAAGAAAAAATGAGTTTCCCCCCGTCATTTTCTTATAGCAGGTTGATTAATTAAAACAATATTTGGTAATATTTACTAAATTATATAGTTTGTAATCTACTTTAAGCAATCGTGCATAATCAAAACATATGTTGCTAGCTAGAAATAGTATGCTGTGGACGCATGCATGCAGGTTATAAGACAAAATGGACAAGGTTTTCCTATCATTGTTTCTTCAATTGCTAAGGAGACTAAGGCTTCATATTCTCTGCGTGATCCTGCTGAGGTGATGACTTTCTTGATACGTTTAGCAAAATGGAAGAAAAAGCAGTTACGGAAAACTTGATGAGAAGGGAAAAAGTGATGGCTCTGATGCATGGGTGAATAGTTTCAATAGGCTAATTTGCTCTTGTTTTAAATTTGACAAATTAGCTTTCATTTGTTTATATAGTTAGACAAGGACAACAGTTTTTGGTCTTGGATTAGGGATCCTCACAGTCATTTGAGGATGATGTATAGAAAATGATTCCATAAAACATAAGTTGTACTTCAACTGTTTAGATTTGTATAAAGTACAATTTCGTAGAAGTATATTTTCATTAAAAAAAAATTCTTATCATAAGTTATTTATTTCACTTTATATATTTTAAATAAATCAATGTAAATGCAGAAAGAAAATATTTTTTAGGGTTAGGGTTTAGTGAGACAAAGCCATGTTATTAATTAAGGCAAATGCTAGCAGATTTTAGAAAGGAAATACTTTTTTTATAATGTTTCTGCTATTTATTTTAGAAGAGCTGGTCACAGGATTGAATTAGATATAGAACTATTGTTTCTTGGAAAATAGTAGACTACCTTAACTTACTCTCTATTAATTTGCCTGATTTTTAACATATTTTCATCACTTTGAGTCTTGAGTGAAGAGTGGAAAACACTCAGTGAGATTGGTGTGAACTACAAATTGTGAGAGACGAGCCAACTGCTCAAGAGGGTAAAATTAGAGTGTAGAGTAGCCTGTGAGGCTCAGTTTGTCATATATGTTATTGTCATTGTTATTAGGTATTAGTGTTTAGTCTCTTTTGGGGTTAGGCTTTTGTAATAGTTATATTGGTCTAAATTAGGGGTCATTATGCCCTCTTACATTGGCCTTCCCCTTTCTTTCTTCTTTCTTCCTCTCTTTTTGTATTTGCTCTTGTATATAGGTTAGAGTACTACTCTCAATCAATACGCTTTCGCTTATAAAAAAAACTTTTAGAAATTTAGGGATAGACCCACCAAAAAGGGTTGACCTAGTAGAAGCGTGCTAGGTCCGTCAGGTAAAAGAGCGTGTATAGGGGATACTCTCATGTGGGAAGTCTCTAGGTCGAACCCTGGCGAAAAATAAATTCATTGGGGAAGGGCGCCTGTACCCATCTTGTTCCAGGCCCTGGAGTGGTATTTCACCTGCCACCATTTTTTTAGCATAAAAATAAATAAAATTTAGGATAGATCCAATTAAATTATTCTCAATAAGAATATTACCTAAGTAGTTTTTTTTTTAGTTCATGACTGTGTGAGTGTTATGTTAACGTCCGCTGTAGAAAGATGCTATAGTAAGAAATTCATACCTGTATAGCTGGTAACAGAAAAGAAGGAAGGTAATGACATTCTCTCAAAGAGAAATACATGGGAAAGGTGGAAAAAAAAAACACTAACCAATCAAAAGCTTTCGTGAGGTGACAAAATTAACAATCGTACAATTGAGCATTTACGCGATTATATATATCAGATGATAGATTCAAAGCTACCTAGCTATGATCGATAAAATGAAGTGTGTTGGAAGTAATATCCTTGGTAGATCGATAATGTGTCTCAAGGTGCTTATACCATACAAAATTAGCATATTTATAAATTTTGTCAACCTGCACCAGCAAGCCATAAATTGCAAAGGGTTTCCTATCCACACTAGTGGAAAATATATGCTTATAATGATTGGATGTAACTAAAGGTGGAATTGAATATCAGAGTAGAATAAAACTGAATAGTATTTGTTATTGACTGAATAAATTAGAATACAATTGAGGTGCCCTTTATATAGCCTAGCATACAAGCAGCTAGCTATCAAGAAGTATCCTAATAAACTGAAAATACAATCCAATATCTAGCTTAACTAACTTGATCAGGATAGAGATAATTTGTTATAACTAATAACAGATAACTAAACAAAACAGAAAGAGATAATGCTAATTAGGTGTCTGTTGATTTGTTGAGTCCAATATCCCCCTGCAAGCTGATGAGTGGATGGTAAGAACTCGAAGCTTGGACAGCAAAGTTTGAAAAGGAGTAGGGTCTAAAGGCTTAGTTAGAATGTCAGTCAATTGGTCATGGGTTGAAATAAGAAGCAGGTGAAAGAGTTTGGATTGGAGTTTCTCCCGAACGATATGGCAGTCAATTTCAATATGTTTAGTCCTTTCGTGGAAGGTAGGATTGGCAGCAATATACTGTGCAGATTGATTATCACAGTATAGCAATGCAGGGGTTATGGAAGGGATTTTGATTTCCTGTAAAAGGTATGTGAGCCACTGAAGCTTACACACTGTGGAGTATAGTGCTCGATATTCTGCCTCTGAAGATGACCTTGAAACTGTGGATTGTTTCTTGGATTTCCAGGACACCAAGGAGTTGTCGAGAAAGACACAGTATCCAGTGATGGATCTGCAGGTATCAATGCAGCTTGCCCAGTCCGAATCAGAGAATGCTTTCAGCTGCAATGTTGAAGATGCCGACTAAAATAAACCATGAACAGGTGTGGATTTGATATAGCAAAGCACCCTAGTTGCTGCCTGGTAGTGAGAAGTAGTGGGGCAACTCATAAATTGACTGAGTTGCTGTACTGAAAAGCTAAGATCAGGTCTAGTTGTGGTCAAATAGAGCAGCCTCCCAATTAGTCTTCTATAAGAAGCAGGATCTGGTAGAGGTTCACCTCCTTCTTTATGTAACTCTGTGTCTTTTGCCATTGGAGTAGAGATTGGTTTAGATGCCAAATGGCCTGTATCCGAGAGTATGTCAAGAGCGTACTTTAGCTGGCATATGTGGATTCCTGCCTTCGACCTAGCAATCTCCAAGCCTAGGAAGAACTTCAAGGTGCCAAGGTCCCGAATTCTGAACTGATTGTGTAAGAACTGTTTTAAAATAGTAATCATGAAGATTGTTTCCTGCAATAATCAAATCATCCACATAAATAAGTAAAGCAGTGAATGAAGAATTAGAATGTTTAAAAAAGAAAGAATGATCAGATGTGGATTGTGTAAATCCATGGCTGAGAAGAGAGTTGGATAGCTTGGCAAACCACTGGCGGCTGGATTGTTTTAATCCATAAAGAGATTTGTTGAGCCTGCATACTTGGCTAGGTTGAGTGGAAGGGAGTCCTTGAGGCAATTCCATATAAACCTCTTCAGCAAGGTTGCCATGAAGGAAGGCGTTTTGGACATCAAGTTTTTGCATATGCCAATTGTTGGAAGCTGCAAGTGCTAAGAGAAGTCTGATTGTTGTGACTTTGGCAACAGGTGAAAAAGTATCAAAGTAATCGATCCCTTCGGTTTGGTTGAATCCTCGGGCCACCAACCTAGCTTTATATCTCTCAAGGCTTCCATCAGCTTTAAGTTTGACCTTGTAAACCTACCTGCAACCGATGGCCTTCTTGCCTGCAGGTAAGGTGGTGATGTCCCAAGTATCATTCTGTTGAAGAGCAGACAATTCAGTTTGCATAGCTTCAAGCCAATCAGCAGACTTGCAAGCCTGTTTATATGTTCTAGGTTCAACCAAAGTAGACAAGGTTAGAGTATAGTGTCTGTGAGCAGTGGAAAGCCTAGAATAATCCAATGATGATGATAAAGGATATAGAACATTAGTTATGTCATGATTAACAGTAGCTGGATTGGTAAGATTGCAATGAAAATCCTGTAAATAAGTAGGTGTTTTTCTGGTCCGAGTAGACCTTCTTATTTGCATAGGAAGATCTGGCTCATCAGGAGGGTCTTCTAAGGACTCAGTAACAGGATCTGCAGAGACATTAGGTGCAGGAAAATCTAAAAATAATGGATTAATAGTATTGTCAAAATAAGAGAGAGAATTATATGATGGAATAGAATCAGAAGAACTTAAGGCAATGTCATAAGGGAAAAGATGTTCATAGAAAATTGCATATCTAGAAATGAAAATATTCCTAGAATGTAAATCAAGTAAAATATAGCCTTTGGTGCCTGGCTGGTATCCTAAAAAGACACATTTTCGTGCACGGCTGTCAAGTTTACTTCTATGCTGGAGAAGAGTAGAAGCATAAGAGAGGCAGCCAAACACCTTAAAATCCATGAAAGTAGGAGGAGTGTTAAAAATCATTTTCAAAGGAGATTTATTTTCAAGAACAGGTGCAGGCATTCGATTAATTAGAAACACTGCATGGCAAACAGCATAAGACCATAAAATTTTGGGAAGATTAGAGTGAAATAAAAGGGCTCTAGTGATATCCAAAATGTGTCTATGTTTTCTTTCAACTTTTGATTTTTGTTGTGGGGTTTCCACACATGAAGTTTGATGGATAATACCATGTTCATCATAAAAAGAGGGCATATTAAATTCTTGCCCATTATCTGTCCTAATATTTAAATCTTAGAGTTATATTGAGTTGAGACCAAATACAAAAAATTTCAATATAGTAGGCCTAGTATCAGATTTAGATTTTAAAAGGTAAAGCCATGTGAATCTAATAAAATCATCAACAATGGTTAGGAAATAATGATATCCCTGAATAGAACTAACATTCAAAGGTCCCCAAATGTCCATGTGAACTAATTCAAATGGCTTAAGGGACTTAGTTTGACTAGTGGGAAAGGGAAGTCTAGCTTCTTTAGCCATATGACATGAATCACAAACAAATGTTTTATTGGATTTGATATAGGGAAATTGTTTACAAAGAGTATCAAAAACAGATTTTGATGGATGGCCTAACCTATAATGCCAAACATCAAAGTTATTATTACTAGCTACATTAACAAAAGCATTAAGAAAAGAAGAACTAGTAGAAGTATGTGGAGTCAGGTTCTGATCTAGAATGTAGAGTCCATTGCAAGCTTTAGCAGCTCCAATCATCTTCAGTGAAGGGAGGGCCTGGATAAGACAATGAGTGTGGGTAAAAAGTATCTGACATGTCAAAGAAACAGAAAGGGATTGAACAGAAATCAAATTAAATTTAAAAGCAGGAATGTGAATAACATTATTCAAAGTAATGTCATCAGAAATAGGAACAATACCAGAATGAGTTGCAAGAATAGTATTACCATTTGGCAAGTGTATAGAAATAGGATTGATTGAGTGATAAGTTGAAAAAAGAAACTTATGACAGCAAACATGTACAGTAGAACCAGTATCTAATAGCCAAGAAACAGGTTTAGAGGAATGTATATCTGACTATGTAAGGTGAGAGATCATGTGCTTGGAAGCATCATGAGTGTCAGAGTTACTCACTGGGATGGCTGAGGTAGAAGCCTCATTCTTGGATCCTTGCAGTAGTGACAGTAATTTCTTGCAATCATCTTGGCTTAGCTTAATGGAGTGGATTGCCTTGGACTGAGCATTGGTGGCAGCTTCTTGGTTAGAATGTTCAGCAGAATTGATATTGGCAGAGGTTTCTTGATCCTTGGGTTTGTATCCTAGTGGAAAACCATGCTTATAGCATGTTTCCATGGTATGGTATTGTCTGCCACAAAAGTACATTGTTTGTTGTTGTTGGACCTGCCACGGCCTCTGCCACCTTGAGAATTGGGAGTTTTTTCTGCCCTGTGAGCCCCGATTTTATTGCCAAGGACTACTAGTATTAGCAGCAGTCAAAGAAGGAGAAATATTATGGTCAATGACCTTTCTTTCTTGTTGAATCACCATGTTGAAGACCTTATTGATTGGAGGTAGGGGCTCAAGCAAAAGGATTTGAGTTTTGATGGTGTTAAAACTATCATTTAAACCTTTTAAGAAGCATATGACATATTCATTGTCTTTATGTTGTTTCATAGAAAAAGTCAGATTACAAACACATGGTGAACCACATGAGCAAGCAGGGTAGGCCTTCAGGATTCAAGCTCCTCCCAAAGGGTCTTTAGATCAGTAAAGAAGATGGAAACAATTCTATCACCTTGTCTAATGGAATGCAATTCTTGAAGCAAGTCAGAAACACGAAAGTGATTACCTTTGGAGTACCTATCATGAAGATCAAGCCAAAGAAGCCTAGCATTAGTCAATATAGACAGTGCTTTGAGCAATTGGGGGAGTGAGGTAGCGGTTGATCCAAGAAATGACAATGTTGTTGCATCTTTCCCATGCATCAAAGAGTGGATCATTGGCTGCTGGAGTGGTAATGGTACCATCAATGAACTTATGTTTATTTTTGGATAGGAGTGCTCTCTTGATGGCACGGCTCCATGAGTGAAAGATGTCACCATTAAGGGGTGGTGACACCAACACAACTCCTGGATTCTCTCCAGGATGCAAATAGTAGGGGCTGGTAGGCACAAGATCGATTGGGAGAATGCCATTGTTGGTATGATTGGAATGATCACTATCATCTTGGGTGGAAGAAGAATCAGATTCAGCCATGGCCAAAAATTTGGAAAGAAATTGCGGAAGAATGGGTTTCGCTCTGATACCATAAAGGTGGAATTGAATATCAAAGTAGAATAAAAATGAATAGTATTTGTTATTGACTAAATGAATTAGAATACAATTGAGGTGCCCTTTATATAGCCTAGCATACAAGCAGCTAGCTATCAAGAAGTATCCTAACAAACTGAAAATACAATCCAATATCAAGCTTAACTAACTTGATCAGGATAGAGATAATTTGTTATAACTAATAACAGATAACTAAACAAAATAGAAAGAGATAATGCTAATTAGGTGTTTGTTGATTTGTTGAGTCCAATAGTAACATCGGTTAGTTAAAAACGGATGTTATAAAAGAGGCGGTGACGGTATCGTAAATAGTTGGTTCATTTACAATACTTGTAACAGCAGTTGTGGGATAATCGATATTACAAGTGACTTGTAACTAACATTTACTACCCAACTTTATAAGGTATATATAAATTTGCAAAGACTATGATGATAAATAAATATATAATATAATGTATAATGATTATCTTAAAACTACTTAGTAAGTGGTAAAGAAGTGTGAGATGATATGAATATATATCATATACTAATTCCTCCATTTTGTTGTGCATGTAATGTAGGTCACATTTAAAGTGTCGAATACCGAGCATATGGGAGGAAATGGATAAAGTATGCATGTGAAAGTTGGAGGGCATTTAAGGTGGACCTAGGCAGAAAATACATATTTCGGCAGAATGATGACAAGTCACCACTTGAGATGTACCCGTTCCTTGACCAGGAGACATGGGATAGATTTGTTCAGACCTGACACAGGAACCCGACTTTCAGGTTAACTTAATTGAGTTGTCTGTTAATTCAATTAATTTGATTAATTTACTTAATTCAATTGTCTGTTATTTATAACAGGTGAAAAGGAAAAAAGGCGCAGGACATCTAGAGTAAGAATGTCCACCCCCATTGTTTGTCTCGTGGGGGATATAAAACTCTAGGGAAGAAGATGGAGGAAGAGGAAAAGAAAAGACTTCAGGAAGAAGCATCCTAGGCTGATCCTATGGCTAAAAAACCCTCCAGAAGTTATTGATCCACCTCCACCCCCACGCCATCATTGTTGGAAGAGAGCCCGACAAAGAACATCGGGGCAATATATATAACACCCCGATGTTTTGTAGACCTTTATCTAAGTCTGAGCTTATATCTTAAGGATGATTTGGAGGATTGGAATTGATTAGATATGGTTAAAGTAGTTAAAAGTTGGTTTTTGAGTGTAATAATCGATTATGTTTTGAGTATAATCGATTATGGGTCCTCTGGAACAGCGAAATGACAAACAGACAGCATATAATCGATTACAGAGATCTTCATAATCGATTAGAAGCTCTCTGGTTTGAGAAACCAGAAGTCCAGAATGTACATAATCGATTACATAATCGATTATGAGTCCAGGATGTGTATAATCGATTAAAGAATTGATTATGAGCTCGCTGGAACTGAAAGAACAGGAAATGAACCCAGAATAATCGATTATTGAGTTCCTATAATCGATTATCAGTTGTTAAATAATCGACTATGCTGTTAAAATGATCGATTAAGTCTTCCCTCTTATAGGTTTAAATAACTTGTCCTTCATGGGTTTTGGTTGATGTCCCCCCATGTCTTTATTGTTTTCTTTTTCTATTTTTTGGAATAATTTGGAATAATATTCAGGTGTGCTGCAGATGATTGGTAGCTTCTGGGGTGCCAACCTAGTTGGGATGTCTGTTGTTATTGTGATGCCTTTGCATGCCTGCCTTTTGCTTAAAAAAAAAAAATCGATTGTAGTAGCATAATATATACCCCTTGTTGCGAAATCAGAAAAGAAAGGGAGGGTTTTTAGGGTTCCAAAACCGAGTTCTAGAGAGAAAAAAGAGAAAGTGAGGGAAATGTATGGAAATGGAGGAAAATCAAGAAGAAACATGAAGATAATAACGATTGAAGGAAGATCAAGCCATTTGGAGGTTGAAGAACAAGAAGGTTGAGGAAGAAAAGAAGAAGATGAGGAGAAGCAAGAGGTGCAAGGGTTCAAGATCTCCATAAGAGGTGAGGAATCACAATCTTTAAACCCCTCTAAGTTTTAATAAGATGTTTATATTAGAAAATGTATGTATAAAGGGTTTAGGGTAAATATGAAGGGTTTTATGATTGAGGATGTTAGATTGTTGATGTCTATGAAGTTTGCACATGCATGGGGTCTATTTTCAAAGGATATGTTTTGGAAAGAAGATTTGAGGAACTCATAGTAACAAAATCCCTCTTAATTGTGAGTGGTTATGCTCCTAAAAGTGCTTCCTCTTTGAAAGAATAGAAAATAACCCCTAAGGTGTTTGGTGAAATGCTTGAACCAGTATCTTCTTGTTATTAAGCTATTTTCTGGATATTGGTCAAGTGTTGTATATTTACTTGATATATTAAAGGTTTAGTTATTATGAGGAATATTTCTCAAGAAAAGAGTTTAGGATGGAAGTTCAATGAGGTTTCTCATGAGTTAATGATGAATTAAGGTCAAGCCCTAGAATATGTTATGTTATAAAGATGTGTTTATGAGACTTTATGATCATGAATCATGGTTTTTCCTAAATGTTTATGATTATAAAGTAGATGTTCAAAATGATGTTTTGATTAATAATATATTAAAAGACATGAAAGTATTTGTTTGATGAAGTGTTAAGTTATGATGCAATATGATTTATAAAGAAGATGATTTTCATAAGAAATATGAAGATAATGTTTAAGTTGAGGCTTTTATGAAATTATTATAATGTTGAGGATTATTTTCATGCCTTGATGAACTAAGTTTTCATTAATGTTGAAAGTCCTTAGGGATATATGATGTTATTATGAAGTTGATGATGATTGAATGTTAAGTTAAAGGAATGTTATTATTATGATGTTGAGTGTCATTTTCCTGGCATTTTCATTTGAGGTAAGGCAGTGGGACGCCCTGTCAGGTAGTGAGCTCACGTACCAATGAGGTTGAGGATACATTTCCTATTTGTTGAGGTTATTCATGTTGTTGCCTTTATGATCATGTTATAATCTTATTCATGATGCTTCATGTGAGATGATGTTTCAATTAAGCTTATGATGTTTTTAATGATATTGATGATGAATCCTATGATATGAGGCTTTGATAGACTATAAGGTTGATGAGACATCATAAAGAGTTTTTTTATGATAAAGTTTGATAAAAAGGCATACAAGTATTTTATAAAGAATTATATGTTTTCAAGTACATAGTTTTAATTGATAGCTTGAGGGGATTTTTCGGAGTTCCTCCGGCTGGTTGTACTGTTGTTTTATTAAGTGATTGTAGTTCCTCATTGAGACGTAGTCTCATGTTAGTAGTGCAATCAGATGTGGATGCATGTTTTTAGCAAGGATGAACGTGAGAAAGTGAAGATGGAGACATGGAAGATTAGAGAAGTATTTAGTTGCCCAGTGACATGTCAAAGACGTACGTTAAGTTATGTATTTTAGTATTTTGATGTAAAAATGTAATTTATTATAAGAAATAAGTATGTATGAGGAGATTTTATTAAGTTTTTCAAAATCATGTTTTATTTAAAATGAGGAGGTTTGTTTATTCTGATACACATATAATAGTTAGACGCGTATAACTGTTATATGTGATGTAACCAAGTTGAGGTGTTACATTATGGTATCAGAGCAGTTCAATCCTATGTTGGACTGTGGTTATGGGTAAGACATGTCTAGACTGGGCAATTAGGATAAGAGTGTGTCTATTGTAAGCCATGTAAACTAGTGCCTTGCAATAGGATATTGAGCCTGGCCAGCTCAGTGTGTTATTGGATTGTACTAGGGACATGGGAGCCGACAGACAAGAACAATGGAATCAATGGTAGATCCCTTGAAGGAGGAATTGATAAGGAGAAAGTGTTAAGAGGATTGGAGTAGAGGAGCGAATTAAGGACGTTGAGGTAGATTGAGGATAATGAAGGTATAGGAAACAGTGAAGAAAGTTAAGGAGGAAATGTTAAGGATAGTGAAGTAGAAGTTGATTGAAGAGGCATCAAAAGAGGGAAAAGTTGGAAATTAGATTCTAAGGACGAAGAGTGAGGAATGTTGAGGACATGATAATAAATGTGAAGAATGCCTCAAAATCATCAATATGAAGTTGATGTTGCATAGGTATAATCGATTATGGTTATGGCGTAATCGATTATATGTCTGGCAGAAACATAATAATCGATTAGGATGATCGATTATGGCTAGTTTCAGAAAAGGCATCTGAGGCAGAGGTAGCGTAATCGATTATGGTCAATCGGATAATCGATTATGGTGCGACTGTTGCAATCTGTCGAGGAAGTGAAACTGAATAAAATGGATGGAAGAGCAAGTGATAATCCTTCCGACTTATATGGAGAAAGTGATATCTTGGATATGTATGGAGAAGGATCAAAACCAACCAGTTTCCATCGTCAAACTCCAATGGTTGCTTTTGGCAAGTAACAAAATCTTCATGATTTTACCGTTGGTTGTTGTTCAGATTGTTGGCGAATGCGTGGCGAACGATAGTTTGATAGAGGGACAGACTGAGGAAGTAGGAGGATCATTTGTGGCTAAGAGCACTTTGAGGCATGGCTAAGTAGAGGAGGAAAGGTTAAGATTCTCAAGTTGAATAGGGAATAAGATCAAAAGTCAGATGTGTAGTGGAAGTAAAGTAAAACAATGGTTAAACAAATGTAGCTATGAATAAAGATGAGGTAAACGTAGCTGAGGTGAGTACAGAAGTTGGTGTTATCCAATTGTACTATGTGTAAAGAATCAAGGAAGAGTTATATACTAGATAAGAATTGTAGGAATGACTTAATGGTGGAGGACATAGAGTCCATGAAGGTGAAAACTTAAATGTTGTCATAAGTGATGTAGTGGTATGAAGATGGTTTTGAGATAAGTGGGGAAAAAAAAATAGAGCACTAAGGCAGTGTATGAACTGAGGTCAAAATACATCTCTAAGGAAGAGTTGTAAGTGAAGTTATGGACGAGATTTTAATGAAGCTGAAAGGAATGACGTAAGGAAAGAAGTCGCCATAGAAAGAAATAAGGGAAGAGTCTCAATATAAGAGGAAGAAGATATTGCTGATAATGATGATGATGAGCTCTAATCTTCATAAAAGAGGATAAAAGCTCTGGACAAAAAGGAAAAGTAGTGCAGTGAGGTTCCACCATCCTAGAGGTGTGATGTTATGGCTAATAAGGATGTTTAAAGGTTTTATATGATGACACTACGTAGAAGTATAAAGAAGTTAGTGAGCTTTTGAAGTGCAATGTTCGGCATAAAAAGAAGTGGAATTGTTAAACATATTAGAATTACATGTAAGGTGTTAATACTTTAAACCATCAAGGTACAAGTATGCATGTGAAATGGTACAAGTACAACTACAAGGATCCATATTTCCCTTGCACGGGTACAAGGTAAGAGCAAAGTTGATCAGCTATGTGTTGATGCAAATGAATGATTAAATTCATTTTGCAAAGTGACACATAAGATGCAGACAATTAGTACTACCATGTACATGAGTACTATGGTGAAGAATTAAGGATTATCGCTATAGGCTAACTCAGAAATGTCACTTATAAAGGTGCAAGTTGAGTTACCTTAGTTTTAAGGGCTTTACGAACTGAGGGGAGACTCTTGAGACTATACAGGTATGGGACTGTGTAGTTGAGGAAATCCTGAGACTGTACAAATATGGATTGTAAAGTCGATGGAGGTCCAAAAGAACTAGTTTGTTTTTTTTTAGGACCACTGTCAAACCGTAAAGCAGTTTGAATAGTATGTTCCTCGAGTAAGGTTTAATGACAATCTTATCTAGTAAGGGTACAAAGAGTCATGCTAATTCCAAGGAAGTCAGAAGTTGAAATCCAAATATGATCCTTGAGAAAACCTTAGTTTGGAATTAAAGAAGTTAATCATTATCAGAGTATCGCAGCAGAAGCGTGTAGTATTGATACAAGAGCAAAAAGGTTAAGTAAAATTCATGAGTGTTGTAGAAAGAACTTACTTTCAAAGGAGGACCTCCTACAAGGAGGGGAGACATAGGAAAGAAATACCATGAAAGTCATGTCACATGATTTCACTAACCTATAGAACCAAAAAGATGTATGTGGTTCAAGCGGTGGATATTAAGGCAATATTATTTAAGGAATCATACAAAGGCGATGTAAAGTTAATAACATATGAAAAGGATAGGTCTTGCCTAGCCGAGTTAGTTCGAAGAACTATCAGTGAAATCTCAATAGACCGGGTGAAGTTTTGTCCGCGTACACGATAAGTAAGAATTGTCTAAAACAAAGGAAGAGATATGTAGAATTAGAGGAAAATAAGGCTGTTAAAGAGTAACCATATCCTTGATCAAGTTATTTCATGAATGAAGTTTATAAGGGTATGAGGAGAATAGTGAGTTAGAGGAATGTGTTGAGAAAGTAAATCGAGCCAAATTTCGAGGACGGAATTTCTTCAAAGGAGGGGAGTATTGTAACACCCGATATTTTATAGACCTTTATCTAAGTCTGAGCTTATATCTTAAGGATGATTTGGAGGATTGGAATTGATTAGATATGGTTAAAGTAGTTTAAAAGTTGGTTTTTGAGAGTAATAATCGATTATGTTTTGAGTATAATCGATTATGGGTCCACTGGAACAGTGAAATGACAAACAGACAGCATATAATCGATTACAGAGATCTTCATAATCGATTAGAAGCTCTCTGGTTTGAGAACCAGAAGTCCAGAATGTACATAATCGATTATGAGCCCAGGATGTGTATAATCGATTAAAGAATCGATTATGAGCTCGCTGGAACTGAAAGAACAGGAAATGAACCCAGAATAATCGATTATTGAGTTCCTATAATTGATTATCAGTTGTAAAATAATCGACTATGCTGTTAAAATAATCGATTAAGTCTTCCCTCTTATAGGTTTCAATAACTTGTCCTTCTTGGGTTTTGGTTGATGTCCCCCTATGTCTTTATTATTTTCTTTTTCTATTTTTTGGAATAATATCGAGGTGTGCTGCAGATGATTGGTAGCTTCAGGGATGCCAACCTAGTTGGGATGTCTGTTGTTATTGTGATGCTGTTGCATGCCTGCCTTTTGCTTAAAAAAAAATCGATTATAGCAGCATAATATATATACCCCCCGTTGCGAAATCAGAAAAGAAAGGGAGGGTTTTTAGGGTTCCAAAACCGAGTTCTAAAGAGAGAAGAGAGAGAAAGTGAGGGAAATGTATGGAAATGGAGGAAAATCAAGAAGAAACATGAAGATAACAAGGATTGAAGGAAGATCAAACCATTTGGAGGTTGAAGAACAAGAAGGTTGAGGAAGAAAAGAAGAAGATGAGGAGAAGCAAGAGGTGCAAGGGTTCAAGATCTCCATAAGAGGTGAGGAATCACAATCTTTAAACCCCTCTAAGTTTTAATAAGATGTTTATATTAGAAAATGTATGTATAAAGGGTTTAGGGTAAATATGAAGGGTTTTATGATTGAGGATGTTAGATTGTTGTCTATGAAGTTTGTACATGCATGGGGTCTATTTTCAAAGGATATGTTTTGGAAAGAAGATTTGAGGAACTCATAGTAACAAAATCCCTCTTAATTGTGAGTGGTTATGCTCCTAAAAGTGCTTCCTCTTTGAAAGAATAGAAAATAGCCCCTAAGGTGTTTGGTGAAATGCTTGAACCAGTATCTTCTTGTTATGGAGCTATTTTTCTGGATATTGGTCAAGTGTTGTATATTTACTTGATATATTAACTATTTAGTTATTATGAGGAATATTTCTCAAGAAAAGAGTTGAGGATGGAAGTTCAATGAGGTTTCTCATTAGTTAATGATGAATTAAGGTCAAGCCCTAGAATATGTTATGTTATAAAGATGTGTTTATGAGACTTTATGATCATGAATCATGGTTTTTCCTAAATGTTTATGATTATAAAGTAGATGTTCAAAATGATGTTTTGATGAATAATCTATTAAAAGACATGAAAGTATTTGTTTGATGAAGTGTTAAGTTATGATGCTATATGATTTATAAAGAAGATGATTTTCATAAGAAATATGAAGATAATGTTTAAGTTGAGGCTTTTATGAAATTATTATAATGTTGAGGATTATTTTCATGCCTTGATGAACTAAGTTTTCATTGATGTTGAAAGGTCCTTAGGGATATATGATGTTATGATGAAGTTGATGATGATTGAATGTTAAGTTAAAGGAATGTTATTATTATGATGTTGAGGGTCATTTTCATGGCATTTGCATTTGAGTAAGGCAGTGGGACGCCCTGTCAGGTAGTGAGCTCACGTACCAATGAGGTTGAGGATCCATTCCCTATGTGTTGAGGTTATTCATGTTGTTGCCTTTATGATCATGTTATAATCTTATTCATGATGCTTCATGTGAGATGATGTTTCAATTAAGCTTATGATGTTTTCATGATATTGATGATGAATCCTATGATATGAGGCTTTGATAGACTATAAGGTTGATGAGACAACATAAAGAGTATTTTATGATAAAGTTTGATAAAAAGGCATACAAGTATTTTATTAAGAATTATATGTTTTCAAGTACATAGTTTTAATTGATAGCTTGAGGGGATTTTTCGGAGTTCCTCCGGTTGGTTGTACTGCTGTTTTATTAAATGATTGTAGTTCCTCATTGAGACATAGTCTCATGTTAGTAGTGCAATCAGATGTGGATGCAGGTTTTAGCAAGGATGAACGTGAGAAAGTGAAGATGAAGGCATGGAAGATTAGAGAAGTAGTTAGTTGCCCAGTGACATGTCAAAGACGTTAAGTTATGTATTTTAGTATTTTGATATAAAAATGTAATTTATTATAAGAAATAAGCATGTATGAGGAGATTTTATTAAGTTTTTCAAAATCATGTTTTATTTAAAATGATGTGGTTTGTTTATTCTGATACACATATAATAGTTAGACGCGTATAACTGTTATATGTGATGTAACCAAGTTGAGGTGTTACAATATACATCTGAGGAGGCACGCCGAGTTGCTGAGAAGATGGTAAGTATATTTTGAATTCTAATTTTAAATTTTAACAATCTTATCCATCGCCTTACACAAATTAATGTAACCTTCTATATGTTATAGGATTCCTTGGACAAACAGGCCACTCAAGGAACCTTTGTTCCTAAAGGACGTCAATATATCTTAATTGTTGTAACTGCTAAACCACAGACCACCTGGATCGTGTCATTGGTGTTGGATGGGGCGTTTGCATTCACCAATACCATGGTCCATCTGTGACACCCTTCTACCCCGCATGTTATAAGCCATTTAAATTAAAAACAATTAAAGGAAAACATGCAATTATTATTGAAATAAATAAAACAATTGTCCATGGGTAGTATAGTCCCACATGAACCGTTTACAACGCGGAAAATGAAATGAGATTTAAACATAACAAACTAATATAAATATCCGAACCCCGATGTCACCTACAGAGCTGGTATAACCGTTCCGGGATAAACACCCACGGAATTACAACTGAAAACTAACATAACACAAACTAGCCCTACTATGAGTGGCGGCTCCTCAGAGTCACTCCTCTCCGAGCTGCTCGTCGTCCTCTGCAAGGTGCCAATCAGGCCAAACACAAACAAACATGGGGAGTAAGTTCATGTAATCATATACAGCAAGAAGTAGGAAGTAAAGTAAATAGTAAACACAGCAACATTACACCAGACATCAACATCATCATTATGCTATGCAGTGCAATTGCAGTCCTACTCCGCTAACCAACAATGCATGTGGATCCACTAAACTCGGGATGAACGACTTCGGAGTTACATATCCACATTGAGAATCTACTCAACGCCGGAGAATCTACTCCTTGGATAGCCAACGCATCAAACCAAAGAAATGCCTCATCACGGGGGCGCTAGGAGAATCTACTCCAACCGTGGATGGCCGGATCGCCGTACTCTAGGACGACCTCCCCTATGTCGAACATCCCTAAACAACATCTCTAATGCAATGCGTATGCAACATAACAACAACGGCATCACCACCTCCATAACTCCAACGGAATCGACCGTAGGTAACAGCGGAATCAACCGCAACAACTTGCCTCGCGGAATCTACCTGAGGACTTAAGCGGAATCAACCCCAGTACCTGGGGCAAACTCTCGGCCACCATGGTACACAGCAACATCAACATCTTAAACCCAAACCACGGGGTCAAGGCTTCCTTGGCCAAAAAGCACCAAGGCACGGCTCATCAGCTTGCGGCACCCAAAGGGGTATCGACTTAACATCTCACCATCTTATCATTTTTTATTTATCTTTAGTAACATTAACCAAGTTGTCTAATCAGTTATCATCATAGGGAAGTGGGGTTTAAAAAAAACCCTCAAGTCCTTTAATCTTATTCTGTCTCAGTGGGTTGAGCACGGTCGTGCTTGTAACCCAGCACGGTCTTGCTTAAGCACGTAAGGGTCGTGCTCCCTTGTAAGTGAAGCACGGTCGTGCTTCTTAATGAGCACGGTCGTGCTCTTTGTCCTGCACGGCCGTGCTGAACAGCGCGGCCATTTACCCAGAATTCAACTGGGAGCACGGTCGTGCTCCCTGTTCAGCACGGTCGTGCTCATCGCGCGACAGTGCTGTTCTGGGCAGAAACAGAGGCTGATACTCAACCAAATTTCAGGGTTTTTAATAATCCTAACATCAATTATCAGCGTATTTTCAGACCTTAACTCATCATCATAATAGCAATCCATTCAACCATGGCATCAATCCCAACAACATCATGTTCATAGAAGAGCAACTAACACAAACATTAACAACATATTATGAACATGAACAGTATACCAATAACATACTAATAACGTACCAAAACAGCCAAGAGCATACCATCATTAAACAACCAATTTAGCATGTTATTCATACATACATATATAAACACATCGGGGTTAGGGAACCCCTTTACTTTACACTAACCCCAAGCCTATGAATACACTACCCTTCTCCCCATACCTGGATTGAAGGTAGCTCTAACGACGTCCCAACGAACGAACTGGCTCCTCCCCTTATGGCGACTCACACCAAAACGAACCTTGGATCAACAAAATACTAGAGGTTAGTTCCCTGTTCACAATAACGGAAAAGGAAACTAAGATAGGGAAAGGAACTTTACCTAAACCACTAACACGGAGGAGTTAACAGTCTCCCAAAGCCTCCAAACTGACCAAGACGAAAGAAAACAGAAAAAGACTCTTCCTGGTCGCACTGTGGCTGCTGAAATTCACCAAAAGTAGGGTTACACGTTAAACCCTCGAGTTCTGTCACGTATATAACGTTCGGACCTGAGCACGGTCGTGCTCCTCCTTGAGCATGGTCGTGCTCAACTTAACGTTACGAGACGCGGTCAACACGCTGAGCACGGGCATGCTCACTGTTGAGCATGGGTCGTGCTCAACTTAAAATCAGAAAACACGCTTCTGACTTTAAGCACGGGCTTGCTGGCTAATGAGCACGGGCGTGCTCATGTACCAGAAGGGACTTTTAACCAAAAATCCCACTAAGCCCTTGAACGATAAATCCAAACTTAACCAAAACCAGCTTAATTAAAATATTCTGAAAAACAGGGTGTTACACCATCTTCACACCATCACACCAGGGAAGATGATGGGTATCGAGAACAACTAAAATGAGAGATTGCATATGAGATTAGACGAGAGTTTGCCCAGCAGCTATAACCTTTGGTTATTTCCTAGCAAAACACAGGTGTCCCTCTGTCCATGTGAGCACTAAGGGGTCATGTGATCACACACATCAACCTGATGATGAGGAGGAGGATCCTGACAGGTGTGAGTTGTACGTTGATGATCATCATGATCGCCGCTTAGTGGCATTTGAGAGTCACACAACTTGGGAAATACCTTACACCACCGAACATTAGTGGATGATCAGGTGAGGGTGGAGGTTGAAGCTATTTGAGATGCTTATGATCAAGTCCCTATGCCCAATGAGGAGGTTCAAACAGTGGGCCAGGCCCCGGTAATTTCATCCCTTTGCCAAGAAGACTGGCCAGGTTTTTGTTACAGTCATGTTATTCAATTACTTGTGTTTTTCTATATTTACAATTGAAATAATTTAATTGTGTTCACTAATGCTTTATCTTTTTTGTTTAGGATGTTGAAAAAGATGTTCTGCCTAAAAGGTCAGATCCAGGAAGACCTATGAAGTTTGCTCCTACTAAGGTTTTCATATAATCATTCAATTAATTACAATTGAAATAACTTAACCGTTTTTACTAATGTTTTATCTTTGTTGTTCAGGGTATTGACAAAGGGGATCCTCGTGATGCTCTTAAACGTCTGGTTGTAGCGATTGTGAGCTTTGGGTCGGATCCGACTTTTATAGCGTTGGAACATGATGGCAGGCCCGATGAGCCTTTCTATATCCCCGAGAGGGACATTATGGAGATGGTCTTGGTAAGTACAATTTATTTGTAAGTTAACTAATTAAGTTTTCGATACTATTATAATTAACATATTTTTTTCAATATCTTAGGTATCTGCATCGCCTGTGCATTGATAAGGGCACCCTCGAACTTTGTGGATTCATTGACCCCATTCTCATTCAGGGTGAGTTTCTAGTAGGGTCAGATGAAATGAGAGTGTACATACACCGTATACTTGGTCGAGGAAACAAACAATGCTACCTAGCACCTTACCTCAAGGAGTAAGTACAAGTTTACAAGTGATTTATAAGTATCGGTGACTTATCACTAACTGTTTCCTAAATGCATATAACATTGACAATTGTTGATCTTATGTCCTTGTGTGAATGTTATGGTCTTCTTTTGTTCGTTGGGAATGAAGCCGGAGATAAGGACCTCAAGACCATTGTTGATACATAAGTATTTAATTAATTTAATTAGTAATACAGTTGCTTTATTAATTAATCTAAAATCTATACACTTTAAATGTTTTTCTAATGATAGATCTATGGACGCAAGTCGCATGTTGGGTGGTAATAGGCCTAGGCCTATTTGGTGGATTTAACCCTGATGTAAGTAGTTTATTAGTACCCGAGATTCAATTGCAATTTTACGATAGTTATTATTGTGTGTTTACTCATTATATTCAAATTGGGTTCATTTGTAGTCTTATAGGCAACGTGACAGATGAGGGTGCAGATATTATGTAATGAAGTGGATGCTTGATATTGGCTCTCGTAAAAATTGGCTAATAAAGGATAAGTTAGCAAATAGTTAACCGTGATTGAACTAACTGATTGGATTTGAAGTGCTTGATAAAATCAGCTATTGAACTATCCGATAAAATATTTATCACTTTTAATATTTTAATTTATTTTAAATTATTTGTCATCTCAAAAATTAAATTTTTTTTTTTTTTTACTTTTATTGTAGTTTTATTTTTAGATGTTTTTATTAAATAAAATGAGACAACAAAAATAAAATTACATGTTGATATGATTATGGAGAAGATCTTAGTTTCTGGCCTGACAACCATAATGGTGAATCCTCAATCTCTAGTGCTTATTCTTCTTTGAGGGGTTTGCAGAGTGTCTAAGCTGATTTGAATTGGAAGAGGATTTGGAAACTCGATGTTCCCGAGAGAATTGGAACCTTTATTTGGCTAGTTCTTCATGGTAGATTGATCACAAACAAGAGGAAGCATAAGATGGGGCTGGGGATCCCTTAATTATTGCAATCATTATGGAGTTGAAAAGGAGTCCGTTATCCATGTGCTTCAAGATTGCCCCCTTGGTACTTTGGTTTGGATTCACTTTGTTAGGTCTCCTAACAGAAGTGAATTTTTCTATGGTAATATTCACTCTTGGATAGACTTGAATTTGAGGAATGGTGTTTCGTGTGATAGTAGCAGTGGGTGGTGTGTTGTCTGGGCCACAACTTGTGCTCTTCTTTGGCTGTGAAGGAACCACGAGTTTCACAATACTGAGTTCATTAGACCCTTGAGACATCGTGAAGTTATCAGATGCTGTATAAGATATTATGCTCATGCTAAGCATAAGGATGTGTTTCAGGTGAACAAAACAGTTATATGGATTGAGGTGAGTTTTATTTCTCCACCTGGAGATCGAGTGAGACTTTAGTACGGACGATGCTTCTGAGAATGATAGTGGTACAACAGGCTGTGGGGGACTTATTAAAGGTGTGGATGGTAATTGGTTGTGTGGCTTCTCTATGAACTTAGGATATTGTTCAACTTTCATTGCCGAGTTGTGGACTTGTGGGGTGTTCTCTAAGGTCTTATGCTTGCTTATTCTTGGGGTTGGAAGTCAGTTGAGCTTCATATGGACTATGCAGTTATTGTCGGTATTCTTCAGGGCAAGAATGTGGTAGCATGGTTTGGAATCAAACTTGGTGAGGGAAATCAAATGTCTTTTCCATCTTGATTGGAAGGTTCGTGTGTGTCATATTTATAGAGAAGCTAATTCTTGTGCAGACATGCATCCTTGCTTATATAGACTACTCTCAGGATTCTCAACTTTTGGTTTATGAGCATCCTCCTGCCAGGCCCGACCCAAGGGTGAGGCCACTAAAGCCCTTGGTTTAGGCCTCACCCAGAAACTTTTTAAATATATTGGTATGCTATATGTAAACAATAGGGTCTTGTGGAATGTGTGGTTAAGCTCCTAATTCATTATTTCCTACTTTCGTGTTTGAATCCCACGGTGGACATCTTTTTAAGTTTTTTCACATACTACAGTCGTAAAGAAAATAAGGTTAAAAATAATTGAAAGGAATATATGTTTGGTTAAGATTTAAAGTTACATTTATATTGTATAAAAATATTATTTTTTTAAAGTTTTATTTAAATCAAAAGTTAATTTTGTGATTATTTATAACTTTAAAACTCACTTTTAATTTTTTATTGAATATATGTTTCGCTTTGCTGCTAGGGTGTTGTATAAATTGCTTAGAAAAAAAAAAAGAGGTTGTTGTATAAACTATGGATTGAAATGGGAAGGATTTAAAAGATGTAATAACTTATTATCTCGAAATTAAAATAATAAAAAAAAACCGAAAAGAAAAAAGCACTCTATTTTGAAGTCGAAAAATAAATAAATAAATAAATAATAAAAAAAGCGGTCTTAAACCCTAATACCTTGTTGGATTACCCTATCTCCTCCTCCACAAAAACCCTCAACACTCTCCCACTCTGTAATAACACTCACTCACTACTCTTGCTGCTGCTGCTATGCCCACAAAGGTTCTGTTCTCCCAACTCCGTCTTCTCCAACTCCAACCCCATTCCTTCTCCTTCGCCATGAGACCTCTCTCCTCTCGCCTCCCACTCCCCTTTTTACCCTTCAAGCTCAAACACCTCGCCCTTCAAAACGCACCGCTTCGCCCCCGCCCCTTCTCCACCCGCCCCCTCAGAGATAGTAGTGGCAATAGCAGCAGAGCAAAGGTTCGTGCTTCCAAGAGTCTCATCGACGACGAGGCCGAACTCAGCGACTGGGTCGACGAGTTGAGCACCGATTCTCCTCGCCCTCGACTCGCCACCACCCGTCACGACGATGTCAATAAAGGAAGGGTGGCGGGAAAGCCTCCTCCTCGGAGAGGAACACGTGACCCTCTTGATTCTTTCTCCAGGAGAAACCCTAGGGTTATCCAGAGATTTGATCGTGATGATAAGGAAGATGAGTTTCGCTCTACGAGGAATAATAATAATCGTGAATCTGTGTTGGGGAAGAGAAGTAGAAGGGGTGACGAGTTGAGGAATGCTAGGAGAAGTTCCCAATTCAAGAGTGATGATGTTGATGAGGTGGCAGAAAGGTTCAAGCATGGTAGCATTGGAGATTTTATTAGTGAAGATGATAGTGAGAGTGCAGGGAGTGAGGAGGATGATGACATATTCAACAAGAGTAAAACTGCTTCCTTTGGAACTCAAAAACCAACGCCAAGAGCTTCTTCACCTGGGGGTTCTGATTCTTATTTGAGTGACACCAGGTATGTTATGTTATTCAAAAATTATAAATTAAAAGAAAAAAAAAGAAACTTTTTTTTTATTGGGTTTTGTTTGTTTCCCTATAGTCGTAGACTAGGCTAACTGATAGGGAATTACAGTACTGGATGGATAGGAATAGGATTATGCACCTTTACTTAATAGTTAGTTATTGTTGTTTTATGATTTCTATGGTATGAATTACAAAATTGGTGAGGGATTTTGTGCACACTTCCAGGGTGGGCACATATTAAAAACCCAATGCATATCTTCTATTGGCAGAGAAGGATAGGAATATATCTAATATAGAGAGAAAGGTAAGTCTTGTGCTTATACATTCATGCTGTTTACCTCCTCTAATTCTAACGTATAATAGCTCCTTCTTATCCTACTTTATGCTTAAGTTATATTGCTCTTGGATTGTATGTCTGATTTTTGAGATATGATGCCACAGGTTCGACCAATGTTCAGTCTCCCAACTATCATTAAAAGCAGTCAAGGATGCTGGGTATGAGAAAATGACTGTTGTGCAGGAAGCAACTCTCCCACTAATACTCAAAGGTTTATCTTTTTTTCTTTGCCATGAAGGATGGAGCAGTCTTAGCTACAATGTCAATTTTGTGGTTTTTTGTCTGATTGTAACAGATGTCATTTGATTCCAGCATACCCTGTCACTTATCCTTTGAGGATCCTTTTTGTGGGGAGCTTATAGTTTTCTATGTGAAGAATCGGTGTTCAAAATATTGTGCTAACCCTAATTGATAATATTAAGCCAGAAGGCAACTTATTCATGCTTTGGTTGACATTATTCTTGTATCTCGTAGAGTTTATTCATGGTGGTGGCACTTACTCCAATTAACTACTTTTTCTAGGTAAGGATGTCCTCGCCAAGGCTAAAACAGGCACTGGAAAAACAGTAGCCTTTTTGGTAAGTCTCTTAACTTGTGTTTGCCTGAGTGATTTAGTGGTTGGTATTAGTCCTCTGTATCATTAGCATTTTCTTCATAATTTTTATTTTATGAGTGACAATTAATGTAGGGTACAGGTGAAACTTAAGGTACATTTGAAATAAGCAATGTACTTAATTGGACCTCTCTAGTTGATTCCTTAGGCTTCAAAATTGGATATTTTATCATGATATGGGGCATTTCTTTCTCTTTATTATTCTTTTAGTTGTTTCTCGTTTTTTGGGCATGGCGGCTACTTGAGCATCAACATAATAGCACACATCTTTCAGCTGGAAACTAATTGATTGTTTTATTGCACCTGTAGTAAATGATGAATCTTATTGACTCTACTAACAATATAAGTGTTTTCATTCAGCTTCCATCAATTGAAGTTGTTGCAAAATTACCACCAAGTGATCGTGATCAAAGACGGCCACCAATTCTTGTTCTTGTCATATGCCCAACTCGAGAGCTTGCAAGTCAAGCTGCTGCAGAGGCCACTAAACTACTGAAGTATCATCCTTCCATTGGTGTTCAAGTGGTGATTGGAGGGACAAGAATTACTTTAGAACAGAAACGCATGCAAGCAAATCCTTGTCAGGTAAATACTTTTTTCAATGCTACCGAAGTTTTATTTTGTGTAGACTTAAACCTTGTGCGCTTCCATAAAACCAATAAATCAAACAAATTAAAGGATTCTGAATTTTCCCTACATTAATAAACAACCTTGAGACGAAGATGCTGAATATTATGTTTCTTCTTATTGGGACTTATATGTTGTAGCAATTACAATTTGTAGGGTATGATTTTGTTTTCTTTCTTTTTCAATAAAACATCTTAGAACCTAAGTTCATCGTCAGTCATAAATTTTGAAAGTAATTTTCCATAAAACATTAAGAAACACAGAGAAACAAATTTACACATTCAAGAGTTCGAAAGTGATTTAGAAAATTACTCTATGAAGATCACCTTTCTAAAGTGGGAAGCCTTGAACCCACAGCATGTTTGATATATTGTGATTCAAGGATTCTGACCTTTTATTTACATGGCAGAAACAGTAATTATGAAATGATAATGATCCTACATGCCAGCTTGGGCAAATAATCATCTTGTAGCAAACTAGTTTTCTGGACTGAACATTTTAGTTTGCATACTGTGCAGATCCTTGTTGCTACACCTGGAAGGCTAAGAGATCATATTGAGAATACTGCTGGTTTTGCAACTAGACTGATGGGTGTTAAGGTCTTGGTGCTTGATGAAGCTGATCATTTACTTGACATGGGATTTCGCAAAGACATTGAGAAGATAGTTGCAGCAGTCCCTAAACAACGACAGACACTTATGTTTTCTGCCACCATTCCAGAAGAGGTATGCCTTTCTCACCCCCCTCTTTAGTGTGTGGTTATATGTTTCATGCTTTAGAAAATATGGGAGTACCGGGCTCATTCTGCTATGGTTACTGTTGTGAAGGTGCGTCAAGTCTGTCATATTGCTTTGAGGAGGGACCATGAATTTGTCAATACAGTTCAAGAGGGTACTGAGGAGACACATTCACAGGTAATTGTTCATAATTTGATGCTAATGTTGGTACTTAACACACATGTTTGTGTGAGGTTGTGTAAATGCACTTACCACTTGCCAGCATATATTGCATTTTCAGTGTTTATGTTTTTTATATATGGGGTTTTGGATCATTTCAGGTCCGCCAGACGCATTTAGTCGCCCCATTAGACAAGCAATTCTCTTTCCTCTATGTTCTTTTGAAGGAGCACATTGCAGATGATGTTGACTATAAGGTTTGCTTCTGCAACCACCTTATTGACTGTTTTTAGTTTTGTCGTTTCACTTCAAGATCCATAAGATAATTAACAAACAAGAAAATCATATATTGGATAAGTTTATTGCTGTTTAGATTCAAAAACTGTAACTTGACAACAATGGTTTTTTACTTCTAATATCATACGTGTTTTGGAGGGATATGTAATGTAGCTGTTGGTTGATCAGGTTCTTGTTTTCTGCACAACTGCTATGGTCACAAGACTGGTTGCTGAACTTCTTGCCGAGTTGAAGTTGAATGTGAGAGAAATCCATTCAAGAAAGCCTCAGAGTTATAGAACCAGAGTCTCTGAGGAATTTCGGAAGTCAAAGGGTCTTATTTTGGTTACATCTGATGTATCTGCACGTGGAGTTGATTATCCAGATGTCACTCTTGTTGTACAGGTAAGAAATGCAGAACTCCTTCCATGATGCATCATTGCCTTGACCATTACAGCTATCAGCGCTGCTGAACCTTGCTAGTGGCATCCTGCATCCCAGAATGGTTTACTTGATTCTTGGCCTGTTTGTTTTACCTTTGACATAAATACACCAATGCATGTTTGAAAGAATGCTAAATGCATTTTTTGCTTAAAGTAAATGCCCATTGGTGTTGCAAAAAGTTAAAACAAACAGGCTATTATTTTATCAAAAGTTACGTGATTAACTTATGCTTATAATTTCAATTCCCATGTTTCCTCCATTTGTGAAATGGACAGGTTGGTTTACCAGCTGATAAGGAACAGTATATTCATCGACTGGGAAGAACTGGGCGGAGAGGTAAAGAAGGGAAGGGCATATTGCTACTGGCTCCTTGGGAAGAGTTCTTTTTGTCTACCACAAAAGATTTGCCTATTGAGAAAGCTCCAGTACCTTCAGTTGATCCTGACACTAAGAAAAAGGTATTGCTTAGATTTTATTCCAATGCTTTGACAAGTGTTTATTTTTTTTGACTGGATGCTTTGACAAGTTTATAATAGAGTCAATTTGTAAGTATTATATTTATACCATTAACAACATTTTGGTGTCAACAGGTGGAAAGGGCTCTATCCCATGTGGAGATGAAGAATAAAGAAGCAGCATATCAGGCTTGGCTTGGTTACTACAATTCCAACAAGAAAGTGGGAAAAGACAAGTATAGGCTAGTGGAGCTTGCTAATGAGTTCAGTAGAAGCATGGGGCTTGATAACCCTCCGGCTATACCTAAGCTAGTTCTTGGCAAGATGGGCCTTAGAAATATCCCTGGTCTACGTGCCAAGTAGTTTATTTATTCCATTCGTTTTCTGACAAGACATAAGAAAAAATGAATGTTATTGGATTAGAATGCTCCCTATAAGTTAATTGTAAGACTTGAAACATCTAAATTTTGATTAAATGTCATCATTTTTTGTTTATCTCCTGCTATACCAAACACGCGTTACATGGTAATTGTAGTTTCAATGGAATTATCATTTCAATAAAACACTGCAGCAAGGCAACTCTGTATTGGTAAATTTTGTGACGGCAAATCCACTATGTTGCAACATACGATGCCCCAGCTTGGATGGGTCTTGCTAACGTGTCAAGGAACCCAAAACCCAAAATAGTAAGATATTATTGGAAAGTCAAATGTTTTAAATACATCATTTTTCAATAAGATCTTTCTTTTCTTGATTTTTTAACTAATATTCTAAGTATACTCATTAGTATTCTAAAAAAAAAATACTTGTAGAATACATGCTTTGTAGTAGTTTGTAGTTGTACCGTAGTTTATCATACAAAAATGTTATTTTGACATCCATTTGGGATACCTTGGTTAATCATGTATAAATATTTGGTTTATTCAGTTCATTATATGGTTAATCACGTGCAAATATTTGGTTAATTCATGATGACCCATTAATCATATAAAGAACTAAATTAACTAAATATTTGTATGTGATTAACCAAATATTTACATGGTTATGAAAAATAAGCCCATTAACCATATAATGAACTGAATTAACCAAATATTTATACGTGATTAACTAAGGTGTCCCAAATGGGTGTCTCATTTGGGTGTGCAAATAATATAATTGTTTGTCATAACATGATGATAGTGAGTTCTAAAGATAAAAAAATGAAGCAATCTTTAAATTATATTTTATTTATGAAAAAACAGCGAGATAGAAGTTTAACTATTACTGATTTTTTACATATTAATTATTAATTAGTCATTTAAAGATTAAAAAAAATATAATGTGCCAAAAATCTATGTAACAGTAAAATTGCCTAGAAAGCAATTAGTGATAAGATATGTAAAAGCTTAGCTTGCGCAACCAATTGAGCTACATTCATTGGGTTATAGTTTCAATAGTTTTAAATAGACATATGTAAAGATATTGGAAAAAAAACATATCTAAAATTGACTGGAAATGTTTTTATGATGTAAAAATAAAAATAATATGTTTAAATAATTTTTAAAGTTGACCCAATGTCTTTATGTTGTACCACGTGAAACTAATTTTAATTATAATATTAATGTAGTCTTAATTTGATGCCCACAAAATATGTTGAAAAGCCATTTACTTTGGCAAATGTGAGACACACACATAATACACAACCGGTTTGTTGGGATGGTCATGACTTACTTTTGAGGATGCAATGTTGACCATTGTTATTATTTTAATGGTCTTCAAGCTGAAAAGTTAAATGTTCATCCTTGAAAATTATAATTATTTATATTTAGGATTAAAATAATATATATTATCAATTTGTCAGTGTAAAAAGTTTTACAATGACATTCACTAATATTTTGACATATATATCTTTATTTTAATAACTAAGAGATAAAAATAACAATGACGTTAATTTATCAAGATATTATTGGATGTCTGTATAAAAATATTGATAGTGCATGGAAATTAAACTCTTATATTTATTTAGATGAGTTAAGATGATGATATTGAACGAATCAATCATGAGCTAGCTCCTGCCCACCAAATTGTATTATTACACATTTTTAATATACTTCAATTGTTTTTTCATATTTCCAACTTCTTATACGTTCTATATTTCTCTTGTTAATAATCTTAGCAAGTACACAAAAAACCTAATTCTCAATCAATATTCTTTTTATTAAATTTACCTTATAATTCTCTCTGCTTTTTAGCAGGAAGATGTCCATTAATGATCAATATGCATTTCTAAATGATTTCTCATCCACAAAGGATAATTGAAAAACAAAAGTCTGAATTTCACGAACATAAAACATTGTAAATATATACATAGAAATAATTAGTACAAATATGGTTCTCAATCTCATTGATACACAGGTAGGTCTCAATTTCAAGATTAATCCTATTATTATGTTGTTATATACTCACTCGTATTTTGTTTAATTTTAATTTTTGATTATTTTAGATCAATTACATGAATGTAAACAAATTAAATCATTAATTATGAAATTGAGTGAAAGATATATTTTCAAAGTGCTGATTACCTTTGAGTTGCTCATGGAACTGATTCGTATTCAACCGTAGAAGTGCGAATGTTATGTTGTTTCCCTTTAAGAAACAGAATTACTTCCTTAATTAGTATCTCAGATTTTCGTCTCGTTATTGCAATTGCTTACCACCCTAATCCCCTTCATGGTTAAAACAATAAACTTCTCTTATAATTTCAAACGCTTTATTCTAACAAAATGCAAATTAACAAAGGATTCTCCATTGGTACTATTTGGCTTCAAATTTTGCTTTTGAAGATACCATTAATGTTTGACTAAACATAAATATAAAAAGATTAAATGTCAAATACTCGTTCTTTTATAGTCAAAATGCTTTCACAAACCCTCCTCAACTTCCATTTTTTTTTTTTTAAAGAAAAACCTGTAGTTATATTGGACTCGTCATATTTTTTAGAGTCCAAGTTAGAGGAAGATGGACATCTAAAACCATCATCTGACAATTTTATTGCTAAACTGTAACATGGTTCAATAGTTCAACAAGGATCTTCTGCATGTTCTAAATCAAGTACCCTGCTACATTGTATAAAAGAGAAGCTGACAAATCTGTAACATGGTAAAATTTCTAAACTCTGAACTAAGCCAATTTTCTACATTGATAGGGTTATAATTGTGTCTAAACCTTCAACAAAAGTCTAGTCACCGAGTCTTCCATCCTCTTT
Organism: Echinosophora koreensis; assembly: GCA_035048595.1. Taxonomy (NCBI): domain Eukaryota; kingdom Viridiplantae; phylum Streptophyta; class Magnoliopsida; order Fabales; family Fabaceae; genus Echinosophora; species Echinosophora koreensis. Next base: position 4,043,791 of record JAPCYP010000023.1, read on the forward strand.
TCTTATGGTGGACTGGCATGCATCCACCTTGTCACCACTGTCTTCATCCTTAAACAAGATCTTGGATGGAAAGAAGTACCCATTGTTGGTTACTCACCTGTAAGTGTGTACATGCAAGAGCCTGGGCACAAACAAGGGACCTTCACGAAAAACATGAATCACTTCTCAAGAGTGGGTTGCTAACAAGAATGCTTTGAAATAGGCAAGTTTCACATTATACTTCTCCCCAGTTATAAGCCCTGACTGGTCCTGATATGGGAAAAGGAGAAAAATCCTCCTCTTTCAATTGATCATTAACCCCTGGTCACTGATCTAGCAGAACAGTCAAGGGCCCCTGTTAAAATTCATAAGATGACATCAATAAGCAATCTAAGTGGATAATAATAACAACAACAAAACATTAAGATGCTTCATGACCAGGGGAAAGAGCAAAATATTCAAAATGTCGAGTAGAATACATCCTTAAATCAAGGGAGTGAGTAGATTACATGCAACAAAATTTGAGAAAGATTAGATACTTGGGCACTAACCATCCAAACCATACTATGACTACCTTCGATGTTGCACACTGCTGGATACATTCATTGTCCTAACCAGAAGTTGTAGCTTAGAGACAGAAGGGGACAACTACCTTGAGATATGGGGTGAAGAGGGTTGGTCTGGTGAGGATCGTTGAGCAGAGCCACTGCGAAACCTTTGCTCTTCGAATGCTCCACCAGATCGACTTCCCTCATTCAGTTGTGGTATTTCGTTGACACCTGAGAAACCTGTTGGTCCTAATGACCCAAACTCCAGCTGTTCTGCGGGTGCACCGTAAGCCACATTATGATCATAAGGATACAACATTACAACAGGTGGAATTGTTGGTCCATTTGATGAGACCCCACTAGGGTTCATGCCTGGTATAGGGTACATTCCGTACGCTACATTGGCAGGATTATTCGGCGATGAATTTGAGCGGACTGGACCATTTTGGTGAGAAACCAAGGAGTCATGTCTATGCGAACCCCACGGTCTCTCAGAACGGTTCTCACTAGTCGCCAACCGCTCTGGCTTTGAGCTGGGCTTCTCAGTTTGGTTGCGATTATGGCCACGCCCAGATGCTCGCAACTTTGAGTTCATATTCCAGTTCCCTTCTCTATCACCATGGTGGTCGCTTCTATCATAGTTGTAATTTCCCCTTCTGGTATTTGTTGAATGCCGGTCCCGAACAGAAACCTTCTGAAATAAATAATAAGTGGTCAAATGTTACAAAGAAAAAAGCAGTACTAATAGCAGAGTGACCATATTTTTGAAACATTCGTGTTGCAAGAAATAAAACACTGCAGAAAAAGGTACCAAGTTTCTTAGAAACAATATCATACCGGATTTGGCAGGTAGGTTCCGGTCCCACTTCGATACCGTGGCATATCATCTGCGAAACGTTGGTAAATATTGGTGGCAGGTCTATTAGAAACTGACTGGAGAGGAGCAACAGGAACTAGACGTGGCCCATAGTTCATAAGCTGAGAGACAAGATTCATGTTAGTTGAAATAGGTCTTCCAGGACCATCCCAAGGATAACGACCCTGCAAATAAACAGGAGGCACCATAACAGGTGAAGGATAGATCATTGAAGGAGGATGGCGGGAATTTTGACAGAATCGACCATATTGCAAATTTTGCCAATGGCTAACGAAGTCACTATTAAGAATGTCAGACTTGTGCTCTGGTGACTCAATAACCACCCTTGTCATAGAATTGGAAGGGCTTGACACCTCAGGCTGGTCATATCCCTCCGATGAATCAAAATTCAGACCAGAATCACTGTTATCTGCCCCTTCTTCCACGTTGAAATTGCTTGGTGATGTGTCAGAAGATTCAGTTGGAAAATTATATAAAGGAAGCATTGTGACAAAGGGTACTGGTGGCCCTGTAGGATAGAATGCATATGGAACAACCCCAGAATTATCGGTTGCTCTTTGGCGAGAACCAGGACCTAAAAGCACAGGAGCTATGGGTAATGGAGAATCTGATCCACTCGTCTGAGCAGCTTCAAAAGCAGATACTTGATGCCTTGGAACATGCATGGAAGCAACAGCTGGGAGCCCAGTGCTTCTTTCTGACATATCAGATGACATCGACGAGGGAGCCCACTCTCTGTTTTCATCATCTATTCGATTAGATGAAATTTCTGAGACATGTTTCCCCTTACCATAAACAGCAGATGACACTGAGGAAGTATTTTTCTTCCCTCTTTTTTCCCTTGTTGATTTTGAGGATTTGGCTGATGATCCTTCCCAAGAGCTTTCAGAAGAGGATTTACTCCTGAAGGAGCTTGAAGGTGGTGGACTGGGCAACTGAGAATTTGTTATTCTATCATCAAAATAGACCTCATTTCTTCGGCCATCTTGATAATGAAAATTATCAATATGCTCTTCTCTGGTTAACCCTTGGTTCTCTTTAGTAAACTTCTGCTGAATTCTGGTGGAACTACTAGAGCTACCTACCCGGGACGATGGGGCAAAGTTATAGCTACCTGAAGTTGACTGTTGTTTATCATCTGGAAGCATATCAAAATTTCCGTTTTCAACTTCAACCCCACTAGCAGAACTCCTTTCCTGCTCATGCCAGAAATCATTATCAGCTTCAGCAAGGTTCATTTCAACATGACCGAAATTCTCATTGCTGTTTTCTATTATGTCTTGAGGATTTGAGGTCAATCCCATTCCAGGGAAATATGGAGTGAATTGTGAAGGGACTAAACCTTGAGGAAATTGCATATTTGCCCAAGGAGCCTCAATGAAGGGAATGTTACCCACATTTCTCTGAGCATATCCCATTGATGCAAGAATAGAATGTGGAAATGGAAATGGAAGGTGACCTGTAGCTAAATTCATCGGAACATGAGTCTGACCACTGAAACCTTGAGCTGTGGGAGATGTCATCATATTCAAAAGGTCTTGCTCCTCTTGATGCATCATCTGCATTTCGACTGCTCCTGCAACAGATGCAAACTCTTCACCCACAACACCCATGCCTGATTCATCATGATAACTATTTGAACCACTATTTGACTCAGCAGCACTATCAAGAACTTGACGAGATGAAATGTGCCTAGCAGAAGAATCATCAATTCTAACACCATGATTTGCAGCCATGTCAGGTTCAAGATCATTCCTATGACTAATCTCCAACTTTGCAAAGGAATTCTGGCCTTTACTACTTTCAGGTGCTCTTGTACGCCTTCCTCGTGAAGAAACTTCACCATATGAGTCAGTCAGCTCAGGGCTAGAACGTGTTCTGGCAAATAGAAACCTTCCATGAACATCACTCACTGGGTTGTTGGCTTTAATATTTCTCTGACCTTTATCAACATTAGCACCTTGATTAGAATTAGTTTCCCTCCTGACTTGATCAAAGGCCCTTGAATTATTTTGGTTTCCATAACTCTTTTGACTCTGAGTAGGCAATACTGTAGAAACATCACCTTTTTTAAATGAGTTTTCAGATGATAAATTATTATGCTGAGATAGACCTCTTCGTGAAACATGTTCCCCTTCATGAAATTCGCGATTGGAGGCAGCGTCAATTTTGTGGTTATGGTTTCGGAGATTATCAGACCTCTGTAACTGATCATGACTAGATAAACTCAGACGCTGTAAGTTGTTGCTTGGAGCATCAGGTCGTTTCCCACTTCCATGTCTGTCCCAAGTGTTTGTAAAGAACTGGTTTACTTCAAAATGCAGTTCCTCCTCTGGACAATCAAGTAATCTAGCAAGCCTTCTAGCCCCAAATGCGAAGGCACTGCGGATCCTATAGAAATTACCTGGTTAACAAGTATCATATGCAAATATTAGCCATAATCAAAGCAGCCAGATAGATTAAAAATAGTTTCGGTAACTAACAGCACAAAACATAATACCAGTTTAGCTCCAGCAGCATGCATAAAGCTTGCTATATTTTCATTATTTATCTTGATTAGATAAACATGAAGCTTCATTTTGTTCAATTTCCAAAACCCAAATCGGTACCAAAATTACGGAAACTTCCAAAATATATAGCAATCTTCTAGTGTGTCCAAAGTCCATACTTTCAAATTGCCATTTACGAAAATAAAGAAACCATGGGAATGCTCCAAAGACATACTCATGTAGGGGATACATTGCAGGTCATCAAGAAAATGATGAAACACAATTGAAAATCTGCTTATGGGTTTTAATAATCCTTCATTACATACCTATTGCACAAATCTCTGTATGACAGGAGAAAAAAAGAGACTGCACTACATTAGAATAAGACATGCATGCTTATCCAAAGATGGTAACCATAACTCCCATGTATCTTTTCTTAATCATTCCTACTTTACAAAAGCACATTTTGAACAACTGTCACAATTGTCACATTAAAATTTAACTAGCAACAAGGACGGATCAATACAAAACCAACTCGGTCCAAATTATAATTTCACAAATAGTAACATAAACGCATAAAATGAACCAGATCCAATTTTTTAGAACCCAACACACCTTTGCTGACACTGCGGCCAAGGTTATTGTTGACACGCAAAGGATCAATAACATTGAAATGTTTGGAAACAAAGGTTTGCCCCTGATTTTCTTGGCCACCAGGGAAAACAGCATAAACTGAGCTACAGGCATCAAGAAATAACTTGCTGAGCAGTAAATCTCCACCATCTTTTCGAGGAGGTTCAGCTGTCGAAAATGTAATGTTGAGGGAGGGAACGAGGAAAACAGCCAATAAGAAAGATGGAGATAAATCAAATATTTACAGAGAAATCTTGATTCAGAATGTAATTACCTGTCACATCTGGGAGTGAACTAATGGGAACTGGACCCCATAGGCTTACGCAGAAATTATCCCAGTCAAACTTACTGAAAAACTCCAGAAACCGATACAATACCTACATATGCAAAGGCGATACTATGTCAAATCAATCACTAAAAACACTAAAATAAAAGGAAGGCAATATAATTTCTGTTACCTCAAGTGGTCCAGTAAAGGAATTGTTGAAAACATGAAATATGTAAAGGACCAAGGTTTCTAATGCATAAGTTGAGATAAGTCCATGGTGGGCACCAAGTACACGGCTCTCATAGTAACACCAAGCTTTTATCAGTATAATGCTACGCTTGAATAAATGATTTTGGTTAATCAGATTATCAACCTATCACAGCAAATTCAAATCCATATCAATCCAAGCAAATAAAGTATCAAGATTAAAATTTCAAAGAGAATGATACAATGTGAGGCTTCCAGCTGGGATGTACCAAATTACCTCCTCAAGAAAACAAAGGGTACACAACCCTCCAAGCTGGTTAAAAGAAATGTCTACTACAATATTCTCAACAAGACACTTTATAATCTTCACCTACAAATATGAAGAAAAACAATATAAATTCTACAATAATTAAGCCCGACAATTAACAAGAGTTATAAGTTATAACAATAGAAACAAATCGATAGTACATTAACATTTTGAATTTTAAGTACTCAATAAAACTGCATGATAACCATATCTTGATCAACAACTTGGAAATAGAAATATTAATTCAGTAAATAGTAGCGCACAAAATATGTGTTTCACAAGCTAGCAATTGCATACCTAGTATTTGTTCTTTCACCAGAACAATACACCCTTAAAGTTATATTTCATGGTTATCAATGTACCACACTATCACTTCATAATAATCTATCACTTCCATATGCATAATCAGGCCTGATGTTCTATGACCCGAAGCTTCTGCAACAACCTAGAATAACCACTTTAAAAAGGTCATATGACTTAGTAATGCTTAACATCCACTCTCCTCACTCTGATAATGAAGCAGGGATCTTGTATCTGAGCAATATACCTTAAAACATGTATTTATGGTTATCATAGTATATCAGTTTGCGACTTCATGTGCGTAATGACCATAATTTATACATGATTAGACCTAAAGTCTTCCGATCTTAAACTTCTGTAAGTGTAACAATTCACACAATTGCTTCAAAAAGTCCCCTAACTCTCACAGTGAACCGGTGCTCTGGTGATACGAGGGTGATAGACGGATATCATTAGTGCATATGATAAATGTGTGTGTGCTCTTATAGATTAAAAGTTGAATAATCCACGACACCATGCACACATTTAACATATGCACCAATAATACCCACCTATCACATAGGTATTTGTGAGGAGAAAGAAAGCAGAGGAAGAATTACATGATGGTATCATGTGTTGTCATTCACCTTTTGAGCCTCAGATAATGAAAAGTGCACCATTGTTATTATTTGATTTTCCATAATCTCGTTGCATAACTCTATTACTCTATATTGACCACTAAAAAATAATTCCTCATGTTATTTTATGTTTAATGTTAAGGTAGTTTCCTCACAAAGTGATTTTCGCATTAATTCATGGACCATCTATAGAAAAAGAAGAGCATGCACATGCATGCAGAAACCAACATAAAGAGTGAAGGAACTCGAGAAGCAAAATCAAGAAATTCATCATGCACTCCCCATGACTTTTTAAACCAAAGATCTACCGAACAAGTTTCTTTTTCCTTAGACATAGGAAAGATCACACATTGTAAGGTTTAATCCACATTGAATGTGTCAATGGAGAGTAGCACGACTTGAGAATAAACTTGAGAATATTGCAAACCAAAGCATGGCATAAGATCTCAACCAAATCGAGAAAAGCAACTAGTATTAACAATTTAGATGGTTAATCAAGACTGTAATCACATAGTTCAACAATTTTAAAGATGGTGTGTTCTTAGAGAACCTACTTCAGCCTGGATGTACTGAACCTCTTTGACATGAAATTCCGCATTATCATTCTTCTCCTCATTCTCTAGCATGTCACGAACCTGGTGCGCCCAATTATCCTTCAGATTTTGATTTTTACTGAATGCTGTTAAGTCGATATCTCCATCAGGCAAATAAGTTTTGAGGGGTACCGACCCAAAGGTGAAGACCTGTAATCATAAACAATCATTTACACAATACTGTGGAACAACTACAAGTTAACATCAGGATCATATTGATGCTCTTCTGGATGAACCAAACAAAGCTATGATATATATCAACCTCTGCATTAAAAGGCGCGATACAAATTATTCACTACTTGGGAGAACATAATTTCGCCACCAAAACCACGATTTTATATTCCCCACAACAAACACATCATATGTGCACTTTTTAACCACAAATTAGCATTTCTGACTTGGCACCACTCCATTAAAGACTTGTTAATTACAGCATATTAGTGTTAATATCTGCTTGCATGCTTCGATAACGATATTGTGGTTTATCCTAACAACCTTCAACAATTAAAATATCATAGCATAATTGTAGCTAAAATAATGCATGACTAACTCATAAAGTTCTAAGCAAGGAATTATCCATAATCTGAGAGCAGATATTGAATATATGAGTTTATCTGCACATAAGACCCACCTGGCAAGGGAAGCACTTCATGATCAGCCGCTGGACATAGTCTGCAACTGCATTCCGGCGCTCTTCGGAGGGTGGATTAGGCTGAATGCAGGCAATTAGCTCTGCAGTCCTTTCTTCAGCCTTCAACCACCGCTCAGAATCGATTACCTTTATCACAGAAGCAGCTTCATTGGGCAACAATCCATTTGGCAATAGCCCATTTGGTGGCTTTGCCCACTCCTCATGTTCGCCCATGCAGGCCCTAAGCTTTGCCCTTTCAACTCTCCCAAGTAAAACCTACCAACCCAAGCCAAAACACACCACCACCGCCACCACAGCTTCTTCGAAGATAACTCTACAACCAATATTGAAACTAACAAAAGCAACACATAAAAGCTTGTAGGAGTAGCTCTTATCTCACTGCTTTCATCTAAAACTTATGAAGGGGAAAATTTCCCCAGTGCACAACAAACAAACAAATAAACAAACCAAGATATGGGCTTTGTTCTCTCTGCAGTTCCAAAAAACAGCAGAAAATGTAAAATTCCACTTAACCAATTGTGGAATTTTTTTCTCTCAAAAACAAGACAAAAACACGGAACCTACAATTTCAGAGTGCCACCTTCTACCTAAAGAATTCCAAAAAGTTACAAAAACAAAAAACAACAACAACAACGATTTTTCAGCAAATGAGGGAGCAAAACCCAATGACAAAAGGAAAAAAAAAATTAAAAAAGATGCTTTCCTTCTTCAAAAAAAAAGTTAAGAAATGAGTTTAGATGATTAAAACCCTAATGGAAAAAGGGAATCAAGAGGGTAGTGGGCGAATACAGAAATGCGCAGAAGAGATGGTTGGGCATCAAATCCGAGAGGAAAGAGGAGATGGGGTCTGATCAAAAACGGGTCTTGGTGTAGAATAGAGAAAGGGGTAAAATAGAACGAGGAGTTTGGGGTATGAGATAAGAATGAAAATTAGGGATTGAAGATGGAGGCTACAGAGAAAGGGGTTCGGCGTTGAGAGAGAGAGAGTGTTGTGTTTTGTTGTTGATATTATGTTATGGGCATTTAAGGGGTTTTTGATTTTGTAATGCAAAAATTTATTTGCAAACTGAGCCTAATATGAGGGTGATAATAGAATCTTTGAAGAGGCAAGGAAAAAAGAAACACAGAGAAAGGAACAGGGAAGGAAAATAATTAATCAATAATCAATAAATTATACCATTTTCCCCTTTTTTCAAAACATTTTTCTCCTCTTTTTTCCTTGATGATTGGGCGTTGTTGTCACCTGAAATAAATTGTATTATTTGCAGGCCCGTTAGAAAAGCCCAGCCCACCTTCCTGTGAAATATTGGGATTCTCTTTTATTTTATAAATAAACTATCTATCTATCTTTCTTTTTTTTTTTTGATACACCAAGTGGTTAGGAACTAGTGAGTTAGTTGTTAGTGGGGGTGGGGGTGGGGGAGGGGGAGGGGGTCGATCCCCAAACCTGAAACTCCTTATGTCCCTTTACTCACCAAGTGAGCTACCTACATGGGACTCTATTTATCTATCTATATCTATATTTATCTATCTATCTATCTATTATATATTATATATATTTAGGAATAACCTCATTGAATGTTATTCCATGTGTCAACCGTAGAGAAAACTATTCATTTAATTCAAAAATATTGTGCATAATTAAAAGGGTTTTTAAATTAATTAAATGGATTTTTAAAAATTCATTTAACAATATTCATAAGAAAATTCACTAAAAATCTATCTATCTATCTATCTATATCTATCTATCTATATCTATACTATATACATTTAGGAATAAGCTCATTGAATGTTATTCCATGTGTCAACCTTAGAGAAAACTACTCATTTGATTTAAATCATTTAATTCAAAAATATTGTGCATATTTAAAAGGATTTTTAAATTAATTAAAAGGATTTTTAAAAATTCATTTAACAATGTTCATGAGAAAATTAATTAAAAATCTATATCTATACTATATACATTTAGGAATAAGCTCATTGAATGTTATTCCATGTTTCAACCTTAGAGAAAATTACTCATTTAATTCAAATTATTTAATTCAAAAATGAAGTGCATAATTAAAAGGATTTTTAAAAATTCATTTAACAATATTCATGATAAAAATAATTAAAAATAAAATTGTTTATCAACACGATATTCATTTCCTTTCTTTTGAAAACAACTTTTTTTTTAATTAATTTATACATGAATTTAAACTACATTATTCTATAAATATCACATAAAATTTCGAGCATCAAGTTTTTTATTGAATTTATTTGATCTAATCCATCGTCGTCAGGTTTATTCGAAAAGTTTATCCATTTTTTAAAATACTTTTATAAATTTAATGAATGAAAAAACAAATTTATAATTGAATAATATTCTAACTTAAATAAATTACTTATAATTAAAATAAATCATACCTAATGAAAGTTAGTTACTAAGAAGAAGTAGATTTGTGTTTGTTTACAAATAAAATAAAAAACATTTTTTAAACAGTAATTAGTCATAAAAACTGATTTTTTTTTCAAAAACTAATCAATGTTGCTTTTCATTTTAACCTTAAAAATGATTTTTTTTCTGTTTTTCATTATTTTACAAACACACTAAAAGTTTTAAAAAATGATTATTCAGTTAAAAAATTAATTTTTTTTAAGCAGAATAAGCTATAACAAACACATTCTTAATTTGGTTAAATATATAAATAATTCTTCATCTGAATATATCAACGTGTCGCTAACTTTACTTATCATAAAATACGTTAACAATTTGCTACTTTTTTTTTTATAATCAAGTAACTTTCTGAAAGAAATTCACAATAATTCTAACTTATACTTGTAATACTCCCGTGTGAATAATTAAGATTCAGCTCGCAAACCATTAACCTATGCGATCTTTAACATGTCGCATGATTTTTCATTATTTGCACTTGTGTTTTCTCGTGAGTTATTTTTTTTTGTGAAAGTTTTCTCGTGAGTTTTTAACCATTTACAACTTGGTTATTTCCTCTATAAAGGTAATGTATGTTAGTAATTGTGTAAAAGGACCCTTCATTACTTGATTATTAATCCTTGAAAATAAAAATGTAAGATGGGTATCTCCTCAAACTTCTTACCTTATAGACCTCTCACTATTAGGGGTGTCACTGGTAAAGGTTAAGCTAAACTTTACCTAATCAGGTTTAGACATGTTTTGAAAAATGTCAAACAAAGTTTAACTGAATGTATACCAAGTAAATTATGTGAATATTAAAATTTCATAATTATATAAATAATTAAATAAATTAATACGTAAGTTTAGTAGGCTAAGTATGCTTTTCCCCCAAAGTTTAAGCGTTAACATGCATAATTCAATATGCCTTTCGAGAAGATAAGTCTAGCTTGTATACAATATAGAACAAGCTTAAGTAAGCCAAAAAGAGGCTAAGATGTAAACCCCTGATAGGTCATCCGACATATTTCATTCCCTCCTTATTACAACATATATAGTCTTTATTTTCCTTTCAAAACACTTTCTGCTTTTAAAGGTAATCAAATCAAAATCTTTAATGTTTAGCTCCTTTAACCTTATAGTGAATGCATTTTAAGGAATTCATCACAACCTCCTAGTAATACTTGTTTATATCAAGGTCAAAAACCAACACCTTTTATATGATCGAAAACATGATCGAATCTTCGCCACACATATTAATAGGTCAAGGAGTCAAAAATCGATAAAACCTTATAATCATTTAATCTTATAATATAAATATCATTTCAATAAAAGTAAACATGTTATGGAATTTAATTATTATAAAATCACATAATTTACTGATTTCCTTCTCTTATTTCCCTTACTCATAAGCATAACCAACATACTAATATGATAGTAAATCTCAATTCGTGATTTGATAATATATGTGAATGATGCACGTGAATTGCAACATATGCAGGATCATAAATCATGGTAAAGGTTAAATTATTTGACCTCTTCCTATTATTTACTAATCTATTTTGTCCAACATTTTACGTCAAATTCCTAAAGTTCTAACGACCCTTACTTTGCTTCATAGTTTTTCCCTAGCAACTTTATATCATTATTGGCATATATATGTTATATTTATAGCAACTATAATTATTGTATCACTAAGATAGATATTAACTGATTTGTAAGGGATAGATCAATTGATTTGAGCTAAGGGTATAAGGAGTTGAAGGTCCATGATTCAAACCTTGGCAATGGAGAAAAAGCTAACATAACAACTAACATACTAAAGGTCTGTTTGTTTTGTTTCCAGTTTCCTGTTTTCATTTTCTGCTTTCAGAAATAATTATAAAATTGCCTCATTGTTTTCATTCTGTTTCTTCACTACAAGAAATCTGACATATACCTACGGACACTTTTAGTGACAGCAACTAGAAGCGTAGGTATAGGTATCATATAGCTACAGATTTAAAACAGACCGTGGGTATAGGTACCATATCCTTACGGATGCCTTGATCTGTTACTATACGTTTTAGTGACAAGTTGTAAACCGTGGGTATAGATTACATATTCCTATAGATGTGTGATTCCGTCACTATACCATTTAGTGATACATTTATAATCATAGCTATAACTGACATATACATACAGATGTTTGATTTCATCACTATATGCTTTAGTGATAGATTTAGAAACTGTGAGCATAGATTACATATACCTACAGCTGTATATTTTGGTCACTATAAAGCGTCGGTCAGATCCCTCGTTCGCACCACCTCCATTATACCTCTTCACCACCACGCTTTGCCACTCGAGCCCTGTCCCGCCGTCTCCATACGCACGCACCAGTATCGCTTTCGATTCTTTTGATGATTTTCCCCAAATCGGTGAGTCATGTTTCCGTCACTTCTAAATTTAATCTTCAATATTTGTTATTGAATGTTATTTGAAGAAGTTAGATTCAGAGCTATCAGTTAAAACATTTCTGATCAAAACATATAAGAGCTATTTTATTTTTATTCGTAGTGAAATTAATCAAAATTCTGCAGTGATAGAGGAAGAGATAGAGAAGTGTAAAAGCTCTATTGTTGAGAGAAAGACCAGTTTCAAAAAGCTGCTTATGTTGTTCTTGATTTGCTCAACAGACATTGAAACTCTATTGTAAATCTAAGGTATCATCATTCATTCCAGAACATATGAAAAGAGTAGCCTATAGTTAATCTCTGTTTGATTTGATCATATTAGAGGATATATAACTCATCATTCTCTCTTGAGGTGCTTAAGGAATCTCTGTTTGATTTTGTTGCGGAGCCTCTCCTTGTGTGTCAATTTTGACATTGAGTAAATTGTATTTATAATTTATAAAAAGAACACATATAACTTGTTTGTTTGGTTTTAGAAAAAGAAGTGCAAAGGAGTGTCACATGAGCGTAAAGAGATTTACATCGATACTCGAACTCGTAAAGATGGGACCATTGCCAATGAAAAAGCTGCAAGATTGATAGTAAGATTTGTTCTATAACTGGTTGTTGTTTTGGATATACCTATTTGAGAAACATTATAAATCCAAATTTTGTTTCAATGCTGAGAAAACATACTATACTACTATAGCTTTATCTCTTTTGTGCTTTCCTCCTTCTAGACTGTGCATTTTGCCATTTCATACCAGTTTACTCTTTGGTTACAACTTTAACTCAGATGAGTATTTGTAATTTGGATCTCTCATATATGCTTGTATGTCCTTGAAAAACTGCATATTTAGTTTCTTAGGCCCTCCTTGTCTAAGCTTTGCATACTCTGGTCGTGAAACAACATTTTCAAATGCTACCATCTGGACCTTTCTTTAATTTCTTTAAAGCATTCTCAACTGCAATCTTCCTAGCTTGCTTTCCTGGTATCCATTTCATCACCAGTCCACAGTGTCTTCTCCTCATCACTGCCAGACCAAACACTCCTTAACTCATCACTGTCATCGGCATCAATCAGGTCTGCATGCTCTTTAGCTTGCTGTCTTACTTTCGTAATCTCTTTATCAAGATGACTCTTTGAACCTTTTTCTTCATCACTTTCATCCTCACTTCCTGTCCATAGAGTATTATCTTCACCCATCCCCTTCACCCAGGATTTCCTGAATTCTTCATCCCCTAGTTTTCCACTACCAAAGAGATCATAGCCTTTGCGTCCACCACGAGCATATGACCTCAATGCTGCAAATCCAATTCATTTGTTAAAAGGGACTGATACTAGATAATCCATGTTAATTGTGAGTATGGAAAGTACAAAAATTTTTGCACGTCTTACAATATAATCATGGAGATAATCATTGGTAGCATGCTGTTGTTTCCATTTGCCTTTATGGGTTCAAAATAAAGTTGCTTTAATTCATTCTCAGAAACCCTGAATAGCATCCTATTTTTCATTCATTTTTATTATTATTATTATTATCTAACGAATGCCACTCAATATCTATTAATGTTTTAGGAAGAATTGAAAAAACATAACAATGATGCTGGAACATCTCAATTAGCCCCAAACACACAAAGTTGTGTGTTTTGGAAGGATGACATATATTCCCAAGTACAAGGACCTGAAAAGAGGGGGGATTCATGTGTGTTGTGTGGGCAAGATTCCAAAATCTAAAAAATCAAAGGTTTATTTGGATGAAAATAAAGAGTTGCGTGATAGAGTTAAGCATATGGAAAGTATGTTTGCAAATGTTATGACATTGATTCAAAATCGGTTTTCTGGAGAAGATGTTAATGACATTATAGAGGCTGCAAGACAGGTATATTATATTTTCCTAATGACATTAAGAGCAGGAGTGCTAATGTTAATTATACATACTCCTTGCATACTACATTGTCTTGTATGAATCTTGATATTAATGTCCTTATTCTTTTCAGTTTAGCTTCTCTAGGAATCTTTCACTTCTTGCTAAATCAATGGATTGGCATTGACTTTGGAAAGTTTGTAGTTTTTGTTTACTGCTTTTACAAGTACCATTATTATGAATTTAGGAGCCAAAGCCCAAAGAGAAAATTTTGTTGAAATAACAGAAGGACTTTCCTTGAGGATGTAATAAGTTGACTTTCACATATGGGTTTTTAGCCCAGCACACTCTAGCTGATTTGTTATTTTATTTGTTCTTAAATGCTTGTGATTTGTGCTGTATTACCAAGTAGATTTGTTACTTTAAAATGAATGACTGGTGGAGTTGGGGATTTCAGGAGGACTTATGGGTGTTATAGAGAGTGTAGTTGCTGTATTAGGTTGAAGGTGGTAAAAAATTACAATTTATCGGGTAGAAAATATGGAATTGATACCTGGTGGATTTGGGTGGTGTTATGTTGGTTTTTGCCTATTAGCTGGAACATGTTATTGCTCTGCTGCTTTATCTGAATTTGTTTTGGTTGCGAGTGTTAATTAAGCTTGGGGTGGTTTTGGTTGGGATAGTACGAGTTGAAGAGGTGCTGATGGGGGGTGTCTTCCTTCCCTACAAAGGCTATGTTTTTGCCATTTTATGTTGGTTTTGGTTCTTGGTTTCTTTATGGTAGTATGCTGCCCTGTGAATTTGTATCAGCTAGTGATTTTGGGGGCAGGCTAGCTCTTTAACCTTGTTGTCTCTCTTGGTTGAAGTTTTACCTTGCTTCCTTGGTTTGTAAAAGGGTTTGAGCACCCCAAGTGCTCTCTGCAATATATTCTTGCTTATAAAAAAAAATGAATGGCTAATTTGTTCATTATTTGTCCTTTATATTTTCCTCATGAAATTCATATTTCAATGTTCATTTTGTGACTTGTATAAGGTGTATTATTTTGTTCTTAACAGGTTCCAGATGCTTCTAGTGCCCCTTACCATTTGAGTTCTCCAAGTTCAGACACTAATGAAGACAATTAATATGGTTTCTATTTAATATTAAGTTATTCCAACTAAAATCATTAATATTTCCTATGGTAAGCTCATGTTATTTTTTTTTTATTTGCAGGTGAAGATACAAAAGCAAATTTGTTCTTGATGGCATGAACTTGGCAATTAAGTGAAGATGATATATTTTTTTGTAATTTTTGAGATTATTATTAGACTTTAGGTGCATATTATATGTATTTTTTTAAAGAAATGTGCATACTATATGTTATTTTTGAGGAATTTGATACGTTTGTAAGTATGTTTTCAATATGAATGAAGTTTCATTTTATTTTATTTCTGTTCCTAAATATATTTATTTATTTTATTGTGTATTTAGTTTGTAATATCATCAATGTTATAAAAGACCATGGGTATTATTAGTATGAATACTGTCACTAAAATCTAGCTTCGAGGCAAAATCGTGGGTATAGTAAATTATGATCTGTCACTAAAACATATAGCAATGGAAGATAAATTGTAGGTATATGTTCAACTATTTTTCTGATGGGTTTCAAAACCATCACTAAAGCCTATAGTGACGGTGACAAAATCGTAGGTATAGCAAATTATGATCTGTCACTAAAACATATAGCAACAGAAACTAAACCGTGGGTAAATCTCTATGTATTCTACCAACGACCATAATAACCTACACCCTATAGTGACGGCTCTAAAACCGTAGGTATAACGAACTATTGACAACGGATCCAAAAATCCGTCGGTATGGGTTTTTTACCTATACCTACGGTTTTTAACCTTTTACCTACGATTTTCTGCTGTCACTGAATGGCTTATTCCTTGTAGTTCCTGTTTCTGAAGAATTGTACAGGAAACGATGAAAACAGAAAAAAGTTGTTTTCACTGTTTCCTGTACAAATTTTTGAAAATAGGAAACAGAATGGAAAGAATGTGACAGTTTTGTAATTATTTCTGAAAACAGGAAATGAAAACATGAAAGTGGAAACAAATCAAACAAGCCCTAACATTTACATATATATATATATATACATATATACTAAAAAGGATATTTATTCATTCAAATTGGTGGAATACATCGAAAACAACGCAAATTCAACATCGCTAAAAACCGAAAAGGATGAATCTGCGAACAAACTCACAGCACCAACGTTAATAGCATAACAAGGCAAAATGCCTACAAATGTGACACAATCAAAGTGACCAGAATACCCATGCCTCCGAGTCTGTAACATTGACGCTCAAGTCTTGGTTGAATCTGTAATGGATCGAAGCTGATCTGTCAATCTGAACCAAACGAACACCGCAATAAGACGGGAAACCAAACGACGCCGCAACAAGACGAAGAACAAAACACCGCCGCACGTAGACGACGAAAACACTGAAAAACAAGAAAGAAAAACGAGATCTATGGGAAAAAACCACTTATTTAGATAAAATGAGAGGAAAAATGATGTAGAAGGGTGATTCCAGGCCAAAAATCGGCCCCAAAACCACCCCCTTCCGGTGGATGAGGAAGAAGGAAAAGAGGAGTAGAGGGAATATTGAGAGAGAAAGACGGCTCTAGGTTTTTTCTTTCTTTCTTCCTATTTTAAATGTATATAAAAAAATTTATTGTTAATATTACATTTAAAGTAACATACTCCGAATAAGTAATAACACTTAGATCAATATGTTTTATTTTAATCACCAACTCCTTTGTTGGGTTTTCTTTTTCTTTTTCCATTTTTTTCTTTCTTTTCGGGGATAGGGACTTTTATGGGCACCATATCGGCCTTATATTATGAATTGGAGCACAGTCGGACTAATTTGACAAAGAATGCTTTGGGTCATCTGACGGCCCATCTTCAACTAAATAGAAAAGTCTTGGGCTTAACATAATGTAAGTCTGTTCGTTTGTTATTATTTGAGGTTGACTTAAAAAAATAAATATCCAAAATCGTCTATGAGAAAATGTGTCTTTCAATTTAATTCTTAAAGAATAAAAAATTATAACTTAATCCTTAAAGATTTCAAATTCTGATCTAAATAATCCCCTTTAAGATAAATTTAAGAGATAAATTAGTCCTCACATTAGAGATTATTTTGACCAATATTTAAGATTTTAAGAGAGCAAATTAAAACTTTTCATTTCTGAAACTAAATTAGAAGACATGTCTTACAAACGAATTTGGATGTTTCCTTAAAAAAAAAAGGTTAAGCACTCGTCCATCCAATTGATCAAACTTCCCATGCACTATCATTTCCATTTACCAGATCAAAGATTAATTAATTTAATTTATTTATCTCACTTATAGATCAAATTCGAGCTATACGAAGCAAATGGATCAATTTCACAACTTGCGTTATATATAAATATACTCTATTTTATTTTATTCTGTCATCAAAGGTCATATAGGCTTCAAAGTCAAACTAAACAGCCCCGAGCATCCATCACACAAAAAGCTAAGGAGAATGCTAACCAGTGCCCTAATGATATTAATTAAAGATCTTATAAAAAGAAGTTTATATTGGGACTTGATGTATCTTGTATTTTGAAATAGGATAAACTTAGTTTTTCAATGGTTTTTTTGTTTTTTTTTTGTTTTTATGTATCATTAACCAATGTCCTAAGGATACTGGTTAACATGATCCAAAAGCTAAAGTTCAAGAGTATTATTAGTCTTCTTCTTGGCAAAAACAACCTCTATAAAATGAAGCATAATTAAGGAACCAAGTTGCTTATGCTAGAGGTAGAGGCGTAGATTAATTGATGTCGCAAAACTATTGCCCTTCTCAACGAAGCATATCCCTCAAGTGGTTAACATTGCCACGCCAGAACTTGGTATTAGCGTGAGAAAGATTTTAGAGCCAAAGAATAATGAAAACTTTTGGTAATTTATAAAGTGAAGATGTCTTCCATATATCAAAATAGAAAAGGGTGGAAAGTGTAGAGAGGAAGAAAAGGATTTGGATAATGCTGCTACATCTTTGACTTCCTACCCATTATTATGCTATTGTTTTGCTCCTTTAAAATCATAATCAATAATCAATTATTGGTTTTTGCTTTGGTTAATATCAACAAATATTGGATCAATTAAATTAGTTAGGTTCGTAGTTGAAAGGGATAAGGAGAATTCAGTGAGAAATGATTATTGGTTGCCAATAAAGCTATATGTTGATGTTAGATTGAATATGCAACTTGGGTTTAATATATGCCCCATTTTGATTAGAAGCTGCAAGTCAGAACATAGCTGGCTAAATATTGACTAAATCAATTAGAATTTTTTAAAGATAGGAACAGTTGACTTGAGCAATTTTTGAATGTTGAAACTGCCTTGGAGCAAATACATGAAGATATGCTCCAAGATACTAGTAGAAAACTAGTTCTCTTGACTTTAATTAGAATAATAGCAGCATATTTTAGACAAAATTAATGTAAAAATTACCCGAAGGTAAATCAATGGACTACGTGCAGTTAGCTACAGAGCTGGAAATCTGGAATATGAGTTTTTTTTTTGAAACAAGCTGGAATATGAGTTATGTGCTTTATTTTTGTGCTTTTGGTCTTGGCATTTGTTGCTCTTCCATTGTTTTCTTATACTTCTTATTTACAACTTTAATTATTTCTTATCTTTATGTTTAGCTCTAATCTTAAGTTGTTTGATTGTTGAGAATTAAGGATTTATAAGTTAGACGAGTCATTTAACTAATTAATCAAAGAAAATTTGCAAAAGCTTTTACCCTATTCGTTTCATCAATTTTATGTATGTGTTCAATGGTAGGATAAACACAGGAAAGTTGATACACTTTTCTTATGATATTTTTTTAAAAAAAATAATAACATTAAAGAATCCACAGTCATTGCATATTATATTCATAACTTTTCCTTGTAAATAATATCAGGTATAACTTGTGTGTTGCTAGTTTTATCGCCACTACAATCTTACAGTCATATGGTGTGCCAATTTAAGATCATTGGATGTCCAATTATATATAATCACTTTTGAACATTATGCAGAAACTGAAGATTTTTTCTGTAACTTCAGAGTCCAACTTATGTGTTATTCTAAAGATCCTATAGATAAGCTTTTCCCTTTGTTTTTTTTTTTAATCAAACTACAGATAAGCTTTCTAGTCATTTACCAATAACTTTTTCTGTTGACTCATATTGATCAAAGTACTAAAATAACATAATTTTTCTTTTTTGATGAATATATATTATTATCAGAACAGATTGATATCGTTAACTTTTAAATTAATGACTAACTTATCCAATAACCATCTTTAAATGCTGAATTTATCTGTGAACCTTTTAGCAGTAAGCTTGGATAAATCTGAGAGAAGCTTGTTAAATCTGAAGTAATAATAATACATTCTTTAAAGTAGGGTTGTTTTAGTGGGGGGGAAATTCATATAACAGTAGAGAAAACAACAAACTCACAGCACGCTAGGAATCTCAATGAGGAATTGAATTAATTACCCTTGATGGCTAAGCATGCACCAAATGAGTTCAAAAGAAGAGCCAAATTTCCTGTGCACTTTAATGAGGTCTATCATATAATTGACTACAGAAATGCAAAATGACCCAATAAAAAACAAACACTTTTAAACTTACTTATTTGATGTGACTGTTGTTACATGTAAAATATTGTTGGCTACTTTTGTGCAGCTAAAGCAAAATACGGGTTGTGGCCCAACAACTTAATGTTGCAGTTAGGATAAGGTATTGAGTTATTATTACAATACACTTTTGTTGTGCAACAATGGGTCCCTATTCAAATTTGTTGAAAAAATTATTGGTCTTCTCACCCATTCCTCATCATATCTTTCCACAGATAGGTCTGTGGAAAAACAGCTTTTATTGGTTCATAATAATTTTAACCTTATTTGCTTGGGATAAACCTTTGATGTTAATCCGAAAGGTTGATTGAGAATTTGACAAAGTCCAATATTTGAAATTTTCTCATGCCTCACATGCATGAGTTTGGCTGTATTCACTACTATCCTTTTCTTTCTTTTCAGCAGTACTCTTGCTAAGATGTAGACAAATATAATGAAGGTAATTAAAACCCATAAGAATCCCAAGTGTTAATTAATTTTTGAGTATGAACACTACTCAATCACCTTAATTAACATTCAGCAACTCACCACCACACCGTACATACTTTATTTTCTTTGTAAATTTTCCTATTTGGACATGAGGACATCCTTTAAGTCCAGTTTGGTAGGTGTCACGTCTTGTGGTGAGTGAGAATACATTAAAGAGAAAAAGGGCTTCTTTCAAAGAACAGCAGGAAAAAGACATAGGCTTTTAAAAACATGAATAATTGAATGGAAAACATTTTTTAAGAAGATGGTGGCATGGGATGGGATGCTCCATTAAGACATTGTATCCTCATGTGAGTGTGAGCAACAAAGTATTGAAATATCACGTTTTTTTTTTTTTTTAACCCAGGTATCCTCCGGCCGGGAGTCCCTCGAGGTACTGAGATCCATTTAAGGGGTTGATCTCTCCCAACAGATGTTATTCCATACACATGAGCCAGGAATCGAATCCCCAACCACATGCTTAAGGGGCCCAATTATCTACCAACTGTGGCACACCATGTTGGTAAAGTATCACATATTTAAAAGAGTAAATATATTGATAACTCTATATATAAATGTAAATGTGGATGTCATGACTCGAGTGTTAATTTTAATTGTAAAAAGTAATAAAGTTATATGCTCGGAGAGAAATAGCACACTTTTTTGAACCTCGATCTCTTCTATTAAAAAATTCTTCTAGTCATGAATATGTGATCCAATTATAAATTGGCTTCCACTTTGGTTCAGGCTAGTGACAGAAAGGACGTGCTTCCACTTTGGTATAGGCTAGTGACATAAAGGACGTACTATATTTATAACATTATTTTGTCGCAAACAAAAGAACTTGAATTGTCCAATTGCATTGCACCAGATACCATGTAGCGTGTTTTCTCCAAGACATAGATAGTATATAGTACATAATAATGGGTTTATCTTGAGTCTTGTTGGAACACTTTGAAGTGTTTAATTGGTTTGTTCCATTCCAATATAAACGAATGAGATAGTATAGTACATAATAGGTTTACCTTGAGTCTTGTTGGAACACTTGGAAGTGTTTAATTGGGTTTGTTCCATTCCAATATAAACGATTCCTAGAAACCTAGAATTTTTTTTTTTTTTTTTGATAAGATAGAAACCTAGAAGTTACAACATTAATTTCTGGCATGGATATATCTTTTCGTGATCAATAATTGAGTGGAAACTTAGTTTTCAGTAAGTGGAGCAATCTGGTTAACTTTTTAGTTATATTGGGGACATGCCCAACTAACGTAGCCACGGGTTTGGGAAAACCTCTTCTAAACTGAGAAAATCTTCTTGGATTATTTTTAGTAGGTTAAGATTTTTATGTATTTATTAAATTAATTGTAGATACATCCTTACTTTCTCAGTCACTTTAAAGACTTTTTCAGTTTAAATGAGCCAAAGCCGAAGGAAAGGTTCAGCCACATTATTAACCCAGCATTTAGCAACTAAATCTTGAAATAATGACAGATGAATTGATCTCTACAGTTGAAAGTCGGTGTTCTGGGAAGGGTAGTTGGTCATGGGGCATTATGGTCATATGAGTCATATTGAATGTCGCCAATTTGTCTACTAGTGACAATTGTTCTCTTTTGAGGTGTAAACGTGTGGTGTACAGGGAGAAGAGATATATCTAACCCATGAAACTTGCATAGCTTTTGTCTTTTTTTCAAAAGAAAAATAAATCAATCTGTTTCAATTGAGGGATTTTATTTTATTTTATTTAATAAAAGAAAGAAGTCCATCATAAGATATAGGTTATAGTGATTTTTTTTTTAATAAAAAAAACCTGATTAAAATCTGATTCTAAAGCAAAATAAGTTTTAAAAAGATTTGATATTAACTTAAATTAAAATTATTATGTGGATGAAATTTAATTTTGCATTAACGGCAAAGAGCATTTACTTATTTTTGAGCCGAAAAGAGTATTTTACTTTTTAAAAATAAATAAATAAATGAGGTGTTTATTAAAGGACTTAACTTGAATGGGAATTACGTTTGCATAGAAAATATGTTGGGTAAAATCGCACATGCCAACGGATTTACCCACATGCCCAAAGATCTTAGATGAGAACACACACAAACACGCCACAAAGAAAGCAATAGAGAACACACAAAGATTAACGTGGTTTGGCACCTCTTGCCTACGTCCACGGAAACACCTCAACAAAGTGTATTCACTATCTCAAATATGATTACATGATTTGTAACCCTCCCCATTTTGTGTATCACCCTACAAACCCGATTACTCACTCAAGAGTTACAAGGAATGATAGACACTTACTCATTTCACTACAAATGATCACCCACACTTGCTTCCACTCTTCACATGATCACCCACTACTGGGGATGCCTCAACACTTCACAAGACTCCCTTTATATAGTGAAGGGATATGGCTTCATTCATGAACATGGCATAGTGGATATTAATTGCTTCTCACATTTTCAATATCATTAATATCCACTCCTTCCTCCAAAGATGGATGTAGACTCCCCATGAGTCAAAACATTGAACTTCATTTCCTCTTGAATTGTGCCAATTTAATTTTCATACACTTGAACTAATATTTGGAAATTTGAATTGCTTTTTCCAACAATTCCTCCCTCAATTAAAATTTCCAAATTTCGACTACATCTCAAAATTTAATCTTCCATTCATTTTTTTTTACCACTGCTTGCCCTTCTCATGGCTTGGCCTCTTCGTCATACTTGTACCGTCGTTGTCCATCATCCACAACGGAACACACAGCCTAGCTTCCACATTGCTAGGAAGACTTTCGACACAAGGGACCCCACACATGGATCCAACGACTACCGCCTTCTCTTCAATAAGTGTCCCAACCGAACCATCGGCTCTGATACCACTGTTGGGTAAAATCGCACACGCCAACGGATTTACCCACATGCCCAAGGATCTTAGATGAGAACACACACAAACACGCCACAAAGAAAGCAATAGAGAACACACAAAGATTAACGTGGTTTGGCACCTCTTGCCTACGTCCACGGAAACACCTCAATAAAGTGTATTCACTATCTCAAATGATTACATGATTTGTAACCCTTCCCATTTTGTGTATCACCCTACAAACCCGATTACTCACTCAAGAGTTACAAGGAATGATAGACACTCACTCATTTCACTACAAATGATCACCCACACTTGCTTCCACTCTTCACATGATCACCCACTACTGGGGATACTTCCACTCTTCACATGATCACCCACTACTGGGGATGCCTCAACACTTCACAAGACTCCATTTATATAGTGAAGGGATATGGCTTCATTCATGAACATGGCATAGTGGATATTAATTGCTTATCACATTTTCAACATCATTAATATCCACTCCTTCCTCCAAAGATGAATGTAGACTCCCCATGAGTCAAAACATTGAACTTCATTTCCTCTTGAATTGTGCCAATTTAATTTTCATCCACTTGAATTAATATTTGGAAATTTGAATCGATTTTTCCAACAAAATGTACTCATGAAAAAAGTTGCTCAATTTTGAATAATTCTTTTGCATGACTAATTATAATAAAAATCATATAAAAATAAATACAAAAAAGTACTTTAAAATCTTGCACCATGTTGGTGAAGACAATCTCCCATGATAGCATCGAATTATATGGGACAGGATCCTCTCCAGTCCAAGAAAGAAATGGAGAGTCCAGTTGCTATCACAGATGAATGACACGTGGATAAAAAAAGAATGGACGGCTGTGATTTAAAATCAATACTTTCCTTAAAAAATTCAAAAAGAAAGTGATCTTCCTTGAGTCCCTTCCTTCAGTACCGAAACCCTCCTCCACCCAGAAAGTGTGTCCCTTCCTTCAGTCCCGCCCCGCCACCGCGTCCTACCGCCGCGCCTTCCTAACGCCCCACCACAGCACCGTCGTGATGCCAAGCGAAGGTGGAAGCCCCGACGCCCCTTTCGTCTCCTAGTAACACCGCCGTCACGCCCTTCACGCTCAGAAGCTCCGCCGCCACGCCCTTCATCGACTACCGCCGTGCGCCGCTCGTTGTTTTGCCGTCATCCACCGTTCGGGTGCTGGAAAGGACTTTGTGAATGTGCCCCCAAATTTTCCAGATCTGTATTATGTGTGTGCTGGAGATATTTAAACTCATATTCAATTTATTTGTTTGTCTTGTTTTTGTCTACAATTCATAGTAGGTCATGGTTAGTCTTTGTACACTATGGTTATGGTTATGATTGGTGGGTTCTGTAAGTTTGGGTTCGACACCAGAAAGTCTATCTATTTCCTGTAATGGCGACTCCGCGGCGGACCTTCGACCGGAACGACGACGCGTTAAGGCGGTGCTGCGGTGGGGCGTCGGGGTGCTGTGGGGTGTCAGGCATGGAGGCTCTGTGCTGGAAAGGCAGGACTGAGGGGCGGGGTGGCGCACTGTTCCGAGACGGGGCTATTCCTCTTTTCTTTTCTACTTTGACACGACGGAGCAAAGACGAGGTTCAAGCGTGGCGGCGAGATGCAGGCGCGGCGTCGAGGTTCAATGGGGCGGCGGGGCGGCAGAACAGAGGCATGGTGGTGGTGGACAGAGTGCTTGGGTGGATTGGTCGAATGAATGAGGGAGATGAAAACCTGTTACATTTTTTATTTAATTTAAAAATAAAATAAATTGAATCTCAACCATTCATTTATGTTAGTGTCACATGTATGGTCCGGATTGACGAAACTGGACTCTCCATTTATTCATTCAACTGGAGACGATCCGGACTCGAATTATATATAACAAAATTAGGAGTTTTACCAGGGAAATAAAAAAACGAAATCATGTAGAGCACAAATAAAGCCAAACATATTAATTGATATTTACTATGATTTCTGTACTGGCCGAGGTGGTAAATTCGGCCACCAAGCTTGGAGACTTGATCTCCCAAAGATATAGGAAAGATAAGCTTAAAAGATAATACTCACCTAACCTTATCTAAACAACCTATCTCCAAATATAAGAGATAAATCTCACCTATCAGATATCAAGAGGTTACCTTAAAAGATAAGAGATAGGAAGAGATAAACCTAATATCAAAGAGATAAGCGATGAGAAAAGATAAACCAGATCCTAGAAAATAGGATTGGATTATTCCTCTACTCCTCTATAAAAGGAGGAAGAGCCTAAGAGAAGAGACACTTTAACTTTCACGAACCTTGGTATTCTCCCTTACGCGTATTAGATGTCCCGGTTGCAATCAAGAGACTATCAAAGAGTCCTTGCCCGCCGGTGCACATCGGATACAAGATTAAGGGATTGCAGCACCATATGATCAAGGGTTGAACTCAGAACTACGTCTGGCTTTGATTTTCATTGGGATACGTAGGACCGGAACATAAGTATTATGTCAAGCCATAATCTAAAACAACCCCATTGTTCACTCTTGGTCTGACGTTTACGGCGAGATTCCGGCAAGTCGGATCTCAGCAGAAACAATTTCTTTTGTATAAAATTTTTTAGGTAATGAGATACTCTATCTATTTCAAGGCTCTGGACTGTAATAAGATTATAAATCATCTTTCGAAGGAAGATCCTTGATTTTGAATACAAATCTATGAACCAATTTCCTCAGCAATATTTAGTTAAACTTAATAAAATTGTAATGAACCCCACATAGTACTTAAAGATTTATCTAGAAAATTTTTAATATATATATATATATATATATACACACACACATAATGGGGCCAAGATACCAACATGTGGTTGGTCCAAGTGGTAAGGGACTTGGACATCTTGAGCAGGTGATCGAGAGTTTAAATCCTGTCTCTTGTGTATGGAGAAAACCTGGTTGGGAGGGAAGACCCTACCTTGTGTGCCCAACAGGTTCCCCGACAGAGATTAATCACTGCTAACGGTGATGGATACTTCATACCTATGTCATGGTTTACAAAAAAAAAAAAAAAATGGGGCCAAGATGTTATCTATAGATGGGTAGACTTTGTGAGGAATTTGTTAGGAAAAAAAATATTTACACTAATAATGTATACCAATTAAACTCTTAAAAAAAATCAACTTCAATTTTTAAAAAAAATAATAATTAAAAACAAATTAGATTCTTATTTGAAATTGGCTCCATTACACTCTAATGAATCGCATTAAAAAATATATTTTTAAAAGATAAGCATATTCCCTTTATGTCAAGTTCATTGTTAAATCCCCATCTTTTGGATGGGAGGGGGCCGTGAAGACTGAGGAGGGGGAAAACAATGCAAATTCTTAGCCGTCCTTTTATTAGTTCAATTAGGTTTGGGACCCACCATTTATACCTACCTTAGTCATTACTGCCATTAAATATTGCCTGAAATGCTATAAACTTTATCACTTTAACATCGTGGAACTGAAAAATAAATGCTTCTTAGGCGCTAGGAAATAGGATTGGAATATTGAACATGGTGTGGCTCAAATATCTTGGCCCAACAACCGCAATATGATCCCTCTGCCTCTTCTACCTTTGGAACCCTAAGGGTGTGTTTGGTTCAGGGGAGGGGAGGGGAGGCAACACTTTCATGTTTGGTTCAGGAGGGAAGGGGCGGGATTTTAAAACAAATTTATTCTTAAACCCTTATAATTATTTATTTTAAAATACATAAGTAGGGATATTTTAGTCAATACATAGGTTATGTTTTAAAATCCCTCCCCTCCCCTCCAAATCCCCCCATTATTGAAGGGGAGGCAAAACTCACTTAAGGAGGGATTTTGCTCCCCTCCCCTCCCCTACCCTCTTAAAATTGAACCAAACACACAAGTTTTAAAAAAATCCCTCCCCTCCCCTCCAAACTCCTCCATCCAACCAAACACTACGTAAGAAACCATAAAATATTATACCTAAACCCAGCTGAAAAGAATTCCAAGAGGTGCCCAAAAAAGAATCTATAGTGCTCGTGTACTACAATTTTACACAAGAGGGGGTTGGTCTATGTTCTTGGGAGAATATTTAAGGCAGCTTCACGTGACTGTTGATCAATGGGACTGATTCTATAAGTTAAAGCTTTACATATGTTACACCTGGATAGCATCTCGAAAGAAGGGAGTGATGATTAAACAGGTTTCCCGATGGAAATTAGTCAGTACTTACGATGGTGGATACTTCGTACCCATGTCATGGTTAAAAAAAAAATTAGAAAGACAGAGAAGATATAACATTAATTATATTAGAAAGACAGAGAAGATATAACATTATAGCGCACTAATTTACAATTATTTTACTGTAGCATGTGATAAGATCGACTTTGATTCTAAATTTGGAATCAGATCTAAGCTAATACTAACTTTGATAATCCAACATGGTTTTATGATTAAGAGATACAATTACTTGGTTCTATAAGGTATCCTCCATACACAAGTTTAATCTCTCGAGTCGAGTAGGACCGCAAGAGCAACAAAGCTCTATCTCTCAATAGTTTTTAACATTGCTGCATTCTCAGAGTTAGGAATTGGAAGGGATTTATGTCATCTTATTCAAACACTCTTGAGTATTAATAAAGAGGTACAGTTAGGTACTACACAATACTAAAGTCATTACCAATATCATATATTTATAGCAATTTGTCATGTTCTATCCACTTGTTCCAATAGCATGGGGTTGGACCCGAGTTGTCCCCCAAAGTGATTGAACAGAAAATTATCTCATTTCATTTTATCAAAGATAGGTCGGAAGAACAAAACAAAATTTTGGAGCTTTGGTCGGTGCACTCTAGAAACTGAATAAATTAATGAATTTAAAAATTGATCAAGTGGATAAATTAAAGTTCATTTTATGATTACGTGGTCCTGTTAAATTCTGCATGCAAGATCCTGTAAGATTTCATCCTCTACTAAATCGAAACGTAACATTCCATTCATTGGGGGAGGTTCAAAATATTATTGAAGTGTTCTTTTCCCTTTCTCTTTTCATATGATAAAAGTGGCACTATTTAGATGGGCATCATTTAATACGCGAGCAACCGGAAAGGTTTAAGGAATCAACATCTTGGGAAGAAAAATGTTACTACGTTCACTACTTCAGCAGTCACGAATCTTCTCTTATCTTTCATTATCCTCGTGAAATGACTCCTTTTTCTTAGAACGTTGTGAGAGAAAGATAAAGGTGATGTAAAATATCAGGTTGTGGTAAGGGAAATACGAATAAATAAGATTTCCAGCGAAAAAATAGTTGAAAATTAGCATTTTTTTTTTTCAATCATTGATGAAATCTTTTCTGAAACTAATAAATAATTGTTTAGATTTAAATCCGACACAAAATGTAAAATTGATATTTCACTTTTCAATAGCATTTTGAAACGCCTAAAAAAATTAGTTGTCCTTTTCATTTTTAATATTCTGTTAATTGATCTTTGTGGTTGCATAGGAACGGTATAGTTTTTAGAGATGAGCAACCTAATTGTATAGGTCTTTTGGATCCGATAAATGGTTGATGCTGAATTTGGTTTAACTATAGAAATTTGAAGGGGGTTCTGTGTTTTTTTTTTCAGATTGATGCATTTCTCCTCTTCAATGTTTGAAAGAGCGATGCAAAAATAATTTGTTTGGTTTCTTTTTAAGCTAATGTATATGAGTTAGAATATCTCTTATATTTCGTAGATCAATATTTTTTTTCTCATATGGAAAAAAATATATTTTCATTTCTATAAGAAGATTCTCACGTAAATTATATGTCCTAACAAATGCGCAAACTCATTTGAGAGGAGTGTGTTATTATGAGATACGAGAGAAGTAAATCTGGATCCTTGGATTATATATGAATGGTCAAGATTAGAACATAAAGTCATGACTTTTTTAAGTGATCACATGACCACCTACTAACTTCTAATTATGATCATCCATGTATGGTTTAATGACCCAGATTTGCTCCTCTCACTCTCACAATAAAACATCACTATCACTTGAGTCATCCCCTATATATATATATATATATATATATATATATATATATATATATATATATATATATATATAATTAGAGAAAGATACATTGAAGATAACATGCTGCGGATATTCCTTGGATGGGTGACAAAACCATTGTGAAAAGCATGAACTTCATAAAAAGTAGGGCAATTTTTATTTTTTTTGTGGTTGTTGTTGGTGTTATTGCTACCAGTTACAAGTGTCGTTGGCCAAATTAGTTCAAATCTGGCAAATTTTCTTAACTAGTGTAATTTGGTAATGGAATTACATGAATGGTGTAGTTTTTAAAATAATTACGGAAGTGGGGTAAGTCGTAAGTAGTAGTAACGAAATAAGACACAAAAGTCGTACACCCTGCTTACGATTCATTTTTAAATTCATAAAATAAAAAAATCAAGGGAGTCGTATGCATCTTATACGACTTGTATTTTTTATAATTTCTTTTGGCAAGTCGTGTATTACAATTACGACTTTAGTAATTTTTTTATTTTTTTTTATCATTTTTAAACAAGTCGTATTCAACACTTACGACTTATATATATATATTTTTTGAGTAAAGACTCAAAGTGGTCATTCAAATTTTTCGAGTAGCTCAGTTTGGTCCAAAAAAAAGGGGACAATTTGGTCCCCACGGGGGAGAATTTGGTCCCCCAAATTATAAAAACAGGGGACAATTCGGTCCCTCCGTAAGGACCAGGTTGTCCCCCGTTTTAAAATTTCGAGGACCAAATTGTTATTTTATTTTTTTTAGGGACCAAACTGACTTACTCGAAAAATTTGAGGGACCACTTTGGGCCTTTACTCTTTTTTTTTTGTTGAAAAATATCCAAGAAGTATGTCATAATAATGTCATATATACGACTCTAATGAATAATTTTTTTAAATTAATAAAGAAGTCGTGAGTGTATATTACGACTTATTTAAAAAAATTAAATTAAAAAATTAAAAAAAATTAAAAAATCCAAACCCAAGTCGTAACTGTTGCTCACGACTAGGCAAAATAAATAATAAAAAAAATCAAGTCGTAAAAGATGGTTACGACTCCCTTGTTTTTTTATTTTATTTTATTAATAATAATGAATCGTGAGCAGGGTATACGATTTCTGTTTTGATTTCGTTATTACTACTTACGACTTACCCCACTTCCGTAAATATTTTAAAAACTATACCATTCACGTAATTATACTACTAAATTACACTAGTTATGTGAAAAAACCTTCAAATCTAGAGGAGAAAAACATTCAAAACAATACAAAAATGATTTGGTTCGAGTGGAATATTTCTTGTTAATGAAGCACAAATTAAATTAATTCAAATATAAAGAGGTTGATTTGGCTTAGGTGGTTGAATTAATTTTTTTACATCCAGAAAGCATACACTAAAGCCAAAAAATACATAAAAATATTATAAAAATAAAATAAATTTTAATAAAGCATCTATTAACATAAACAAAATAAAAAATATGAGTCTAATTGGTACGAACCAATCACAAATCATGATATCGTTTTTTAATGTAGTTACGATAAAAGTAAAATATTGTTAATGATGTGACAATCTATTATTAATTGATAATGTAAAAAATATTTACACTAACAATACATGTCAAATAAGGCTCCGTTTGTTATGGATTAAAAAATTCGACATTCAATAATTTACAGATTATCATTTAGAAATTTTAACGAAAAACAAAAGTTGTTTTATGTTTGTTTACAATCATAAAAGTTATTTTTTAAAAAGTAGTTGATATTTTAAATGATTTTTTTTCCAAAAGCTAATGAAAGTACGTTTTCATTTCAATCAAATTAAAATTATTTTTATGAAAAGTTTAAACAAACACAATCGAACTCATTAAAAATGATTTTTAACTTAAAAAAATTAATTTTTCATCAAATAATTTGTAATAAACGCACTCTAAATCTCATACGAATGAATATATAAAAAAAAGCATGTTCTTAAGTCGAATTGGTCGGAATAATCATATTATGGTATTAAAAAAATCGAATAATCATATTTAATTTGATTCAGATCTTTATATATCATACTTGATGAAATAAGCAAATTTAATTTAATTTAACTACTTAAAATTTATGTTTGTTTTAAAAAATAAAAAATACCTGTCTAGATACCAATCCGTTAAATTGTACAATTATTAAAATGATAGTAGCTTCTTTTTGGTACATTAATTGATTTGTTTTTTTGCTTTGTTCTCTTAATATGCACGAAGAGCAATTTAACAGCTCTATTTTTACGATACAAATTTATAAAGTATAACTGACCACGAAATATCAAATTCTTGTAAATCAAAAAAAAAAAAACGAAACTCTTTTAGACTTTTACAGGCTTTGTAAACATGTTTCAGAGTGCATGCCAAGAAATGAAAGATAATATTAATTTATTACATAAAAATAACAATTGTTACTTATTAATTATCTAAAAAATTAAATATCTTTAGTTTGTATTTTGGTCTTGTTAACGAGTGTTAGGGGTGGCAAAACAGGTTGAGCCCGACGAGCCAACCCGTTTAACCCCCCTTTTGTTTTGTTTGTTTTTCATTTATTTGAATATTTTTTTTTTACTTATTAGTTCTCGCTTTGTTTAGTTACTTGATTTAGTTTTTTGATTGTTTAGTTCTCTGATTAAGTTCACAATTAGTTTTATGTTTGTTTAGTTCTTTGATTTAATTATCTGTTTGTTTACTTATTTGAAAATTGGTTTTGTGCATCTGATTTGATTTATGTGTGAAATTGTTTTGCGCAACTATTTGGTTTTTGTCTGAAAATTGTGAAATGAGTGAACCTATCGAATCCATTAATATCCTACATTATGATGAACCTGATGTTGATGGGGAAGATGTGGATAATGTGGTTGAGGAATCTCAGTCGGTTCAACCTATTGCGAAAAAGCACAAAACAACTACATCTGATTGTTGGAAATTTTTCACTAAATTAGGGCCAGGTAACGACGAAATAGGAAGGGCTAAATGTACTGCTTGCAATAAAGAGTACGAGGTGGGTGGGAAACAATATGGCACCTCATCTTTAAATCGTCATATCCAAAGTTGTAAACAAATTAAATATGAAGATGTAGGTCAAATGATTGTAGATATGCAAGGAAAAGTAAAATCACGTAAGATAGATCAAATGGTCTCGCGTGAGATGTGTGCTGCGGCAATCATTGCGAATGATTTGCCCTTCAAATTTGTTGAGTATAAGAAGATTAGGAGTTGGATAAAGTATTTGAATCCTGAATCAATTCCCCATTACTAGAAATACTGCCAAGGCTGATGTACTAAATATTTATGCGAGAGAGAATGAGAAACTCAAAGAAGAAATGGCTAGCATTCCATATAGGATTTCTTTAACTTCTGATTTATGGACTGCTTGTACCACTGAGGGCTATATATGTCTGACTGCACATTATATTGATTTCAATTGGAATTTAAAAAGCAAAATTCTCAACTTTTGTTATATGCCTCCCCCTCACTCTGGATGGGGAATTGAGAAGAATATATTTTCTCTTACTCTAGATAATGCATCTGCTAATAATGTTATGCAAGATCACTTGAAGAGTCAACTTGTCCTTCAAAATTGGTCATTATGTGATGGACAATTCTTTCATGTGCATTGTTCTGCACATATTTTAAATATCATTGTTCATGAAGGGTTGAAAGTAGTTAGTGATGCCTTGAATAAAATTAGAGACAACATCAAATATGTGAGGGGTTTAGAGAGTAGAATGCACAAATTCAAGGAATGCATTCAAGGTTTTGGTCGTGTTGACACTTCTGTTGGCTTGTGTTTAGATGTTCCGACAAGATGGAACTCAGCTTATTTGATTCTTGAATGTGCCCTCAAATATCGTCATGTTTTTGCTAATCTTCACTTTAACGGTGATAATTATGTGTATTGTCCATCAATAGAAGAGTGGAAAAGAGGAGAAAAAATTTGTGTGTTTTTGTCTCCTTTCTATGAAACCACAAATATGATTTTTGGCACATCATATCCTACTTCCAACTTGTACTTTTTGCAAGTTTGAAAAATTCAATGTGTTCTACTTAATAGTTTGAGTGATGAAGATGAAGTCATAAAAAATATGTTTGAAAGGATGATTTCTAAGTTTGACAAATATTGGGATGATTGTACTACTATTAGAGAGCGAGTTTCTACTCATATCCCCTCTTCTAGTGGGTTTAAGAAACTCAGGCCTTTCTCCCAGAACTTGATTAATGTAAGTATAAATTTAATGAATTAATAGTTTTGATTACTTTCTTTATTGTAATTTTTTAATCTTGTCTCGCTTTAATATTTTCTTTTCATGTGTTTCACTTGTGAACTATAATAGGAATTGAAAATGCACAGTCAAAAGGTTGCTACTAAAACTGGGAAGAATCAACTTGATATGCATTTGGATGAGCCAACTTTGGATTATGGTGATCATGAAAACTTGGATGTATTAAAATGGTGGAAAGATAATAAGGGTCAATTTACAGATTAATCAGTAATGGCTTGTGACTTATTGAGCTATGTACGCGCAATTGGTTGCACGGTTTTGTTAGCGATGGTAATTTGTTTAACTCGATCATAATCATTCTTTGTTGTTTTATTTTGAATTTTGATAACTGTTTGTTAATTTATTTAACTTCTTTTGGAATTGTGATATGTAGATGAAGATGACGACGATAAGTATGATGCAAAATTGGGGATGACTTTGTCCAAGCAAGCATCCAATGTTCTAAACTTGGAAGATGATGAAGATTGATTTTATGGATTATTGGACTTTTGGTTAGTAATTAGTACTTGTTATTGAAACTAATTTGTGTTTGTGTGGTTATGGACTTTTGATTATTGGACTTATGGATTATTGAAAAGTCAAACAACTTTATTACTTCTTGTTGACTTGTTGTTGGTTTAATGACGACTTTTAAAATTCTAATGCAAGCTTTATTTTTAGCCTTTTAAGTTTTAATGTTAGCCATGGTTTTAATAATCATTACGTGAGTACATGGTGATTGTTAGAAAAATGATGCCATATAATTTAGGTTCTCATAATTAAACAAATAAGTCTTTGTATTGATAATTTTCCATTAATTTAAATCATTTTCAAGTGGAAATATGATTATTTTAAAGATATAGTTTACATAATTAACTATTTAATCTTTTTTTTTTTTGGCGGGCCAACCCACCAACCAGCCACTTGGGCGGGGTGGGGTGTGATTTTCAACCCGCTTTCATCATTCAACCCGCACCGCCGCATTTTAGACGGGTTGACGACGGGGCGGGATAGGTTGAACCACTTTGCCACCCCCTACGAGTGTACTAAGTATATTGATTAAATATTTCAATAAAAACAAACTCTCATTGGAAAACTCAATGATAACACTTATCTAGATTTTAAATACACTGCTTCACAATAAAAACTTTCATTTTTTATTCCTTCACCAATGTCCTAAGGACACTCGTTAACATATTAAAATTTTAATTTAACATGTGTATAATTATGTGGATTAACATTAATTAATAATTGTTTCAAAAAAAAAATTTAATTAATAATTAAAATATAATCAATATTTATTAATATACCAGTTATGAAACTAATAATTATAATTCTGGATCACTTAACCAATCGATGAAATTAGTAATTAGGTATATACTAAGAGTTATCCTATGATAGGCGGAGCCATTCTATCATTAATCTGTTGAGAGGTTCCTACTCTCTGCTATTAAGTTAAAAGACCGTCTTCCCCTTAAACAGTTTCATATGCTATAGATGCTTATCAGAGAATAGAGCAGTTTGTCCTTAGATTTTGAAGAAGATCTATGGATTCTATCATGCTCCAATTCGTGACTTTGATTCTTTGTACATTTGACAACTCTAGGTTTGTTTCATAGCATTCTCCTTTTTTTTTTTTTTTTTTTTTTTTTTTAACCTTTTATAAATAAATCTTAAATTAGTTTCTTGACATTTATCCTTAAAACCCTTATTCGAAATCTCTCCAATCAAATGATTTTGTTTTTAACCTTCTCAATTTTCAAGAACCATAGGAAGGTTAACTGCATCATTCCTACTTTCATGGGTTTTGACTTTAAAATAGACGCACTTTAACTCAGTGCTCCTGCTTTCCCAAATTGAGAACAGACGATTGGTTGTGAGGCACTGACCCGCAAAAGATCTCATTCCTTCCCCATTTTTTAATCCGGAAATGTTGTGTACTGTACATCCAGACAATCCATAATTTAATTTAATTAATGATATATAAAATTTTAATTAATGAAATTTAATGTATTATTAATTAAGTTCAACACATTATTAACTGAGATTTTATATATCCATTAATCAAATTGGCAGTTATCTGAATGTATAGATAATATTTATGTTTTTTTAACTAATATTTCCTTGTTTTGTCAAAAAAAAAAAACTAATATTTCCTTGTTTATTATTTATTTTCAGGGTTCCAGTAACAAGTTTTTTAAGCATTTATTTAGTAAGAAAGTTAAAATAAGTAGTTTTTAACAAAAAGAAAACATTTAATATATTATAAATAAAATAAGTTTAACTTTTTCATTCAAATATTTCTATTTTATTTTCCTTAACAATTAGCGTAAAAGCATTTATTTATAAAACTCTTATATTTCTTATCATACAATTATAAGTAATTTGATATTAAATTTATAATATACTTATATATAATATATAATTCAATAAACTCACACAACGTCAATGATGATGTCCCTTTTGTCTTTCATTATTTATTTAAAGAGACAATGATGGGCCAAAGCAAGATGAAATTAGGAGTATAAAACTAAAATAGATTAATATACGAAAATGATGTATTTTTTATATCATTAATCAATTAAATATTATCATAATAGATTTAATTGTTATATATTATCACGTAAAGATTTTTATTCTGTCAAATAATTATAAATTACTGTATTATTGAAAAGAGTTTGATTCTAATTCTAACTATCAAAAATTTATATTAACAATATATAATAATTAAATTCAATCATAATTAAATTTTACACTAATCATATACCAAAACTAAACTCATATCTTATGGGGTCATATATTAAAGAGTAAATGTCCATTTTGGTCCCTGACAAAAAGTGTATAGGTCATTTTAGTCCCTGATAAAAAAAAACTACTTCATTAGTCCCTGACAATTACTAACTGGGACAAGTTAGTCCTTGATAATTACTATGGGACATTATAGTCCCTGACAATATTTAAAGTGGGACTAATTAGTCCCTGATAATTAGTATCGTGGGACAATTTAGTAATGGATACTGACTAATGGAGTCAATGTAGGGACTAACTTATCCCTGTTAGTAATTTTCAGAGACTAACGAAATAATTTTTTTTTTATCATGGACTAAAATGACCCATATATTTTTTTTATCAGGGAGCAAAATGAGTTTTTACCCTATATTAAACTTCAAATCGATGATAAGAAAACATTAAAATAAAAACATTGTCGGTGGATTCATGGATTTTGATGGACTGCCAAGCTAAGCTAAGCTAAGGTTGTCACTTTTTTTCACCAACTCTCTCTTTCTCTGCCTGCATCCAAAAACCAAAGCTTATCCTCCCTCTCCCACTTGTTCCTGCCTCAACCATATCTTCTTTATTAGCCAAAAAGAGTGTTTGAGAGAGAACCAGAAACAGCATCATCAAAAGAAGGAAACAGAGATAGCTATCAGAGGAAGAAGATGAACGGTGGTGAATCGTACGCTGATGCTATTGCTATTGAGACACAGTACATAAGGAGGCATCATAGGCATGAACCAAGGGACAACCAGTGCACTTCTGCACTCGTCAAACACATCAAGGCTCCTGTTCACCTCGTCAGTTTCCTTTCTATATTTGTTGTCAACTTCATGCTTTTTCATTTCTCAATTGGGTCTCTTTGGTTGTTGGGTCTGATTTAAAAAAAGAAAAAAAAAAGGAATTTTTTTTCCCCTCTTCCTTTGAAGATCTGAATGATTTTACTCGCTTCTATGTGTTTTCTTTTGGTTTTCAAGGCTTTTCCCCATCTGGGTATGTGAGTTATGGCATTTCTCTTGATGGGTGTCCCTTGGTTTTGTCTCTTTATTGGGGTTGGATGCTTAATTGGGTTCTATATGTGTATTATTGCAAAAGTTGGATTTTTCAGCTCATGAGGTGCAAGTTCTGATTGGTGTGTGGTTATGAAATCTGGTTATTGGGAACTGGGAAGACTATCCTTCATTTTGTTAGGGGATTCACTGGTAATCTCGTGTCACGTGCGATTTGTGAAGATGAAAAACATGTTATGTAATATAACTGGAGGTTGTGCTTTGTCATGTTTTTTTTTTAATGGTTTTCAGCTGAAAGAAATCAGAGTTCTACACTCATATGTGTTTCACATCTTTATAATCTCCTTTAATTCTCAGTTCCTTGCAGACTTTGTTTTCAGTAATCCAAGGAGTGCAAAACATTCTTAATTTTTGTTAAATTGTCTTCCACTGTTATGCTTTTCTCTGGGACACTCGATGGTTGTTCAGTGTCCTCAAATTGAAGAAATAAGTTTATGTGATGGCATGTTTTGAATTACTTTGTGAATTTTGTGGAGAAAAGTGAAAAGAGATTGATTATTGATTGATCTGATAAGTTTATTTCTCTCTTTCAGGTGTGGTCGCTGGTTAGAAGATTTGATCAACCCCAGAAATACAAACCATTTGTTAGCAGGTGTATCATGCAAGGGGACCTTGGCATTGGGAGTGTTAGAGAAGTGAATGTTAAATCTGGCCTTCCAGCCACAACCAGTACTGAGAGGTTGGAACAACTTGATGATGAAGAACACATTCTTGGCATCAGGATTGTTGGAGGTGACCATAGGCTGAGGGTATGACACTTTGTTTTTCCCTATTTGTTTCATTTTTCTATTAGTTTTTTATAACCAAATAGTTTCTACGTGGTCATATTGGATTATATGAAATGTGTGTATCTAATTTAGTTAGTAGTTGAGAACACTCTTCCCTCTCCAAACAAAGAAATTGTATAGTCTAATAATCCTTTCTGGTAATCTGGAATTTGTTTTGAGTAATACCTTAATTGGTATAATGAGGATGTCAAGAAATAAATGTTTGGCATCGACCAAACCATCATTTGCCTGCTTATGTTGTTTAATTGTTATACTGTCAGGGATCTTCATTTTTTGTATAATTATATCTTTGTCCTGCCTCTCATATCATGTATTTCAGTATATGGGAATAGGTTGAATGGATTGTGGATTAGAGTCTCCTATTCGTCATCGGTATTTACTCTATTGGGTTTGTAATTCGTATTATACTTGCTACCTAAGTTGGTTAACTAACTTAATTTGCATTATGTTTGCCTCATTTTTCAACTTATTATTACAAATTACAACGGTCCTCCCTCATTTGCTTAAATTCATGTTCATAGTTCTACAGTCGTCAGCATCCTTTAGTGTTTAATTATATCATGATTTAACTTTAACATGTGGCACTGGGCATAGCTGAAGAAGTTGGTGGAATCTTGAATGATTATTTTTTATAGAAGGTTGGAAGATTATTTTTTAGTAACCGATACACATGTATTCAGAGTTACTGTGCTATAGAAGAAGCACTCTTGGATTCACAAATTACAATGCATGATTATTTATTTGTTTAAATTTTAATGATGTGCATTTGGTATAGGATGACCATAGGATTGTTAATTCATTTCCTATGATGTTACATTGGCACTTTTAAGAGATCTATTTGCTAGCTCTAATATCTTGCTAACCCAATCATGTTATGTGGAATTTGCAGAACTATTCTTCCATAATCACCGTGCATCCAGAGGTCATTGACGGAAGACCCGGTACAATGGTGATTGAATCATTTGTGGTGGATGTGCCTGATGGGAACACCAGGGACGAAACTTGTTACTTTGTGGAGGCTTTGATCAGGTGCAACCTAAGCTCTCTGGCGGATGTCTCAGAACGGATGGCCGTGCAGGGTCGAACCGACCCTCTTAACCTTTAAGCACATCTCGGGGAGAATGAAGATGGGTTCATACAATTATATGATCTGTGCCTTTTTGATCCCAGTTCAGTGTGGAGATTGGTTGGAGCATTCCCTCCATGTTCCCAGAAGTTTTGGATGTTCTTTTTCCTATGTATCAAGGGTACCTTCCCCCTACCATCCCTCCATGCAAATTTAGCTGTGTATTCCTCATTTGAAAACAGCAAAGTTTCTCTTGTTCAGTTTTTGTAAGATCATATTCTTCTGGCTCCATCAGCACGCAGAGATGAGGGTGGGGAAGCTGTTTTTCCCTGCTATATTCTTCCTGGGGTTGTGGTTGGTGATGTGTGTACTGCAGTTCTCTGTAAATATTTTTGTTGGGGGAAAAAAAAAATCAGCTTCTTCAGTATTTCTCATTTCATGTTTAGTAGCAAGATTTACGTGATGGCAGGAGAGGACCCTAAATAGTGGATACTGCCTTGTTATTTCCAGATGTGTAGTGTAGCTCTTTTTGTAAGTTATATTAATATTATTATATATTTTCCTTGTTATGGATTATGTTTAGAACACCCAATGAAACTGAGTATGCTTGTGGGATACAAATCTTCTGTCCCAAAAAATTGTGTCTCGGTGTCCCTAACCAATTAAAAGTTGAGAATGTGCATAAGTATTAATGAGTAATATTTTATTTTATTAAATGGCAAATTATAATTGGTGGGAGGCAAAGAATGTGACAGAAAAATGGGACAGAGGATCTCAATCCATGCTGCTAGTCCCTGATAGGCAGCATTCACCTTGCTTTGAGGAACTTAAAAGATACTCCCTCCGGTCCTTATTATAAGAGGTAAATGACTATTTTTTTTGGTCCAAAATATGGATGGACATCATAGATTTGTTGTTGTTACCAATTTAGAGCCGGCTGCAATTGGCGGTGGGGCGGTGGTGCAATGGTTAGGGCAAAAGTCAGTTACAGGAATGAGTTATGGCTTTGAATGAGTTGTGAATTTTAAAATTTATAAAACAAATAAATTATAAATTGTTTTCCACTTATTCATTAATTATTGAAGGGTTAAATTTGTAAATTTATATGAATATTAATTACAAATAGCTTATTTCAATATATTTTCTTGGTCTGTGTGTTTTAGGGTTTTGCCTCTTATATATAGGACCAGTGGGAGTAATACTGTTTCTTCCTCCAAGTATTGTGGGTGCTTTAGGATTCAATTCATCTTTTTCCCCTCACGAGGAAGATTTATGCAACTCACAAGTGCCATAAATTTTGGCTAGACTTTTGGTGGGGGAAAGATTCTCAATTTTTTATTTTTGGGAAGAAAAAAAAACTGATTTGAGTTTAATATGATATGTTTGGCAAATTTTATTCATGTATGAAAAAGCTATTTTTATAAGAAAAAATGATTTTTTTTTTCTCTAGAAGTTAGAAATTTATTTGGAAAAATTTGTTTGATTATTTCAAAATCAATATATATTTTTTCATATTATTCATGCAAAAGCAACTACTAAATAAATATTAGTAATTTAAAGAAATAATTTATTTTATAATTTACTTGAAAGAGATTAGTTCTTAACTATCGGCTAGAGGATGCCTTTTGTGTGGAAAAAAAAATGTCATATCATTCTAAGAAAAAAGAAATTTGTTAAAGTTTTGGGTTGTCTAGCATTTTTCTAAAACAATAGGTGAATCCTGGCTTCGATAATCTGACTTAGGAAGGAAAAGGAAATTCATCACATACGACACATAAAGAGGGGTTGAGTGTGGAAATAAATTTCAATGTCTAAAGCAGCCTGGTGTAGTGAGTTCATCCAATCAGAAGAACGGGTTCACAAGGGAGTGAGATTTTCCTTCCTACTATTATCTCATTCATTATTGGCAATTTTATTCATGCCCGAGAAATAAACCTTCTAGCAAGTATTTGGTAAATTTCTCTTGATGATAATTAGGGGATTTGAAAATTCTTTATGTATTTTTACAATTATTTAATCATACCATCTTTATGCATATACATACAATATAATTGTACAAAATCTACTTAACTTTTAGCAGATTAATGGCTATAAGTGAGTGGATGATTATTTGAGGTGGAAATCAAATTGCTACTCGTGCACTCAACTCAAACTCAACGCCACACTCAATTTTCAGTTTTCATGTACACCACTCGCTAACTTGAGTGTGAATTTGTACTTCAGTCAGTTTAACTCTTGTTATTTGAACATCAAATTGTAAATATTATATTTAGTTGTATAAATTTGTCTCTATCTTTTATTAATTTTTTTTTATCTTTTTATATACACACATTTTAAATATATATATTAAACATAAATTTGTATGTACTTTATTTATAGGTGCAAGGGATTTGATGAGCAAGGATTTGGGCCTTTGGAGTTTGGTACCTTTAGTGACTTTAGGCAAAAATGAGATGAGAGAGATAGGTAAAAATGGAGAGAAGAGATGATAGAGAAAATAAGATATGAGAGAGATAGAGAGAAAGACACCAAAGACACCAAATCCAAAAGCACCAAATCCATTTTCGGATCTGACACTGAATTTAAGCGAAAGATGTTGAAAAGGAATAGGTTATGTGAAAAAAAAAAGGATGTAATAATCATAGACAAGAATACTATGAACATCAAAATAATATTTTTTTCAAGCTGGATTGCTAGTTGAGTTGAGTATGTAAATTATTTTTTATAATAACAATGT
This sequence comes from Echinosophora koreensis, assembly GCA_035048595.1. NCBI lineage: Eukaryota > Viridiplantae > Streptophyta > Magnoliopsida > Fabales > Fabaceae > Echinosophora > Echinosophora koreensis. Next base: position 4,085,809 of record JAPCYP010000023.1, read on the forward strand.
TATTTGTACAATGAGATTTTGACAACATTAACCATAGTTTGTTCATCATTGATTACAAATCCATTAACATTAACCAACTTGTCAACCATTTACTTAGACAACATTAACCAAGATTTGTACATCATTAACCAAGTTGTCATGTGTCTAGATGTTAAGATAACATGTTTGTTTCTATTAACAATCTTGAGTTTACGTTTCATTTGTTGATGAAGCCAACCTTGAGGAATAGATGCTACTCTTGTCAATGATGTAACCCCGAAGTGCAAAATCTTGTAGCAGAAGTGACACAAAGCTCTAAATTATCATCTCAAGCGGATGCTGTAGAAAGTGGTAGGTGATGCCTCTGTTTAGTAACTTGCATTGCATGACATTTTTCCTCAGATAGCGTAGGACGCATTATAGTGGGAGCTAAGCCATATAGTTGTTGATGCTGACCCCCCAGTAACAATATATACACATATCTCCAACTTTTCCATACAGTGACTTGCAGAAAAAAATAACTATTTCAAGTGGAGATTGCAATTTGCAAAATAGTGTATTTCCAAATCCATGTACCAAAAATTGAGGAGAATAAGTCATTCCTTAATTTAGCACTATGTTCCCTTCATGGACACACTCCCTCTGTCATATTCAAGAGCACAATGAACAGAGAAGAAAATGTTCTAGGCTCTTGCTAATATTTCTTATTACCAACTATCATTGCAGGAGCATTTTCCATTCATAAAATGGTGAAAACGACCACCATCTCTGAGGAAAATCTCACGATTTCGGGCCAAAGAAATGTGCTTAGCTGCTGTATGACAGTCATGACAGATTCTTGTGTTCTTAACTACCCTGATAGGTGATCCACTCTTTGTTTTCATCAGTCCATATGCCATAGCCAACTTCTCAGTGTGACTGAGCAGAACCTTCTCCTTCTCATTGTCATCAATGTTCTGATAAACACAATTAACATCAGGTACATATCCCAGCTTTTGTATTTCAGAAATTAATTGATATAACTCAAAATATATTTCTCCTTCTTCAGGGTGTGATTTCCCTTCTGTAGAGAACACATGAATGGTCTGATTAACTTGTATCCAGCTCCAGACATGTGGACTCTTCACCCCCAAGGCAGTCATTGAATCTCTAAGGCGCTCCACGTCCTCCCATCGGTTTAAAGTGGAATATATATTCATCATCAACACATAGTTAGCAGAATTATATGGTTCCAACTTGAAAAGGTTCCTTGCTGCAATCTCTGCCAGCTTAATGTCTGTGTGAATTCTGCAGGATGCAAGAAGAGCACCCCAAATGCTGGCATCTGGCTTTATTGGCATGGTTTGTATGAAATGCAAAGCTTCATCAAGAAAACCAGCTTTTCCAAGAAGGTCTACCATGCAAGAGTAGTGCTCAATTGTTGGAATGATGTTGTAATCTGTCTTCATACTGTCAAAGTACTTCCACCCTTCATCAACTAAACCTGAATTTTTGCAGCCAGATAGAAGAGCCGTGAAGGTTATAGCATCAGGTCTAATACCTGTTTTGCACATTTTGTCAAAAAGAATCATTACCTCTTCTCCATGGCCATGAAGGGCATAACCCATCAACATGCAATTCCAACATGGTAATGTTTTTTCCTGAATTCTCCTGAAAACCTCATGGGCTACTTTTAATTTTCCTGCCTTGCTATACAAGTCAATGAAAGCTGTGGCTATATATATGTCATCCTCAAACCCAAATTTTATACTGAAGCAGTGTATTTCTTCTCCTTTCTTTAACAGTGATGGACCTGCACACGCACGCAGTATGCTGCAAATAGTAGTAGGGTTAGGTTTTACATTTTCTGCTTGCATTTGGATGAAAAACTGCAGGGCACCCCTATAGTTCTCATTCTGAGAACAGCCTGATATCATAGCAGTCCAGGACACGACATTAGGAGTAAATCCCAAGCTCTTGATCCGATTAATCACAGCCAAAGCTTCCTCACTGCGGCCCCACATTGAATAACCTGAAACAAAACTATTCCATGTCACCAAATCAGGTTTTATCCCTTCCTCCTCCATCTGGTTCAACAGTGTTTCAGCATTGCTAAACAGGCCCTTGAAACAGTACCCTGATATCAAAGAATTCCAAGCACAAATATTTTTGTTCTTTGTATGATGGAACACTGCTTGAGCTTTATCTAAACAATCATTCTTGATATACATATCCACCAACGAAGTACAAACATAGACATCATAGTCAAGCTTATTTCTCATTATGTAACCATGGATTTCTTCTCCTAAATCAAAGAGACCCAATTCAATAATTGCTTGTATAGCATTGGTTACCGAGCACGAATCTGGCTTGAAGCCTGCACTTTGCAGGCTCCTGAAATTGGTGAGAACCATTTCATATGATTCCTGAAGAAGATGGCCTGACAGAAGAGAATTCCAAGTTATAATGTCTGGTTTAATGCCGGAAGACTCCATTTCTTGGAACATATCCCAGGCATCATTCAAACAGCCATCGACCGCATAACTTGAAATGATTGAGTTCCAAGATGATAAGTTATGATCCTCCATTGAATCAAAAACTGCTCTAGCTAGTTTGGGTCTACTGTTTCTAGAGTACATGCTAATTATGGAATTGCAAATTGAAATATTTGACACTAGTCCATATCTTAAGACATACCCATGAATCTGCTTCCCTTCATTGAGAGCTCTTAATTTTCCACATGCTTGCAGCAGCTTGACAATGGTGCCACCAGTGGCTTTGGCAGAAGATAACTGCATGCTACGGAACAGTTCCAAGGCATACCACCCCCTCTCACTCCTCAAGTTTGCCATAACTATTGTATTCCACAAGAAATCTTCTTGGTGTGGGGTCTCATAAAATACTTGATTTGCCTTATCTATACCCCAGCACTTTTCATACAAATTGATCAATGCACAACTCAAGTGTACATCCAAATGGAAGCCTCTCTTGATCAAACAAGCATGAATTTCCAATCCAGCCCACAAATCCATTAAATCCAAGCAAATTTTCAGAAGAACAGTGAGAGCTTTGCTATCAAATTCCACTCCTTTTCTATGCAATTCATTGAAAACCTTCAAAATCTCAATTGGGTTACCTCTAAACCTTGCAAATTCCTCAAGGAAAGAAGTCCAGAGAAGATAATTCCTTGTAAAACCCACAAAGAATACCTTTATTGCTGACACAAAATCTCCAAATTCCAAGTAGAATCTGATCAAGCTTTCATCCATTGTAGCCAAGCTCCCCTTGTTTGGTGTTTTCAACATCTGGGCATGCAATTCCCCAACAGAATTCAAAGTCTTTATCTCACCCAAGCTATCCAAAAAGTGAAAGGAATGAGATAATTTTGGTGAGGAAAATGGGGTTGAAGAAAAAAGCTGGGTATCTGACATTCCAATAGAAATTGAAGTAGGTGAATGGCTTCTGGGGGTTATTTGGGTTTGTGGGTTCTGAAGAGAATGGGGATTAAGATGATAAAAAGGTGATAGCTTATCCATCAGGTTTTGGTACTTAGAGGAGATGCAGAATGCAAATGTCATTGGACTGTGGAAGTGTGATGAAATGGGAGGGACAGTTACTGTAATTTGAGCTGCAACTCCAATTTTTGATTTGTTAATTTCTTCATCTTTTAAATACTTGGTACCGGCGGGGATGTTACAAAATGAGGGGTACAAGAATATGTTATGTGGATAAGGTTTATCCTCAAACTCAACTGTTCAGAATCAACAGTGAAAAAAGTTTATTGGTCAAGCCAGGATTCCTGACACATGCAAATGCAAATATATCATCTATCCCAAAAAAATTAGAATGAAGGTGCAAATTAGTCCTTCAAAGATTCCATTTTTTGTTCCAAAAAAAAAAAATTTAATCATTATTTTCTATAATCAAATGTTAGTTATTAGTTTATTATGTTAATGACATACTAGTAATTAAGTTTTATAATAAAAATTATTCTTAAAAAAGATAAATGTTGTCAGACGAAGTAGAAAAAAGAAAAAAGAAACAACCAATCTAAAAGATTAAATAAAATTAGAGGAGTAAAATATTGGTTTTCCTTTTTTTTTTTATGTGATATTGTTATAAGAAAGTTTTACCTAAAAAAAATATTTCTCCAACACATGATAGCTGGGGTAGTATAGATGAGGGAAATGACTCAAGGATTTTGATTGAGCTCATATGCATGACTCCTAACTTTAAAATGAGTACAGTAAGGGCATATTCATCTTAGATAATAATTTAATTAGTTGAAATCTCAATACACTTAATTAAACTAAGGGTGACTTGATCACTTTAAAACAATTTAACTTTTAGAGAAGTCTTTTCCCATGTGCACATACAAATTCAAACATAAATGTTTGCCTCTTATAAAACCAACAACAATTAATAATATACCCATAATTTATTAATGTAATACAATACAACTAACTTGAATACAACAAATTTATGAAATAATTAACTTTTTCTTTGAATAAAACACTCATGTTAGAGTAAAATATCATTTTTATTCAAAGAAAAAGTTATTTCATAAATGAGGGTATCTGCAAAGTCATTCCAAATACTTAAGTTACCACATGAAAATGCAATTATCAAAGTATGAGTGTAAGGTAAATAATGAATGTGTGGTAAGTGTGTTACTTCCTGGTATTTTTAGGCTTGACAAATGGATCTAACCCATAGGGTAGAGCGACAAGCTTACAAAGCCTTAGGTCCTAGTTGGAACTGAGTTGTGAGTTAGAGCATCTCCAATAGGAGTTGCTTAGGGGTTGCTTAATAATAAAATATTATTTTGATATGTCACATATGATTTTGGGCTGCTTAAAATTGGAGAAAGTTGCTTATATAAGCAACTATTCCTTATGGGTTGCTTAAAATTTTTGTGTGTAAATGTAGGAGAGAGAATATGGAATATTGAAGAGAGAGGGTGAGTTAAGCAACTTGTTGTAGAAACTCCCATTGGAGTGGAAATTGTTTGAGTTGCTTAAAATTGAGATGACCCACTTAAAGAGATAAAGTGAGTTGCTTATATATTGAGCATTGGAGATGCTCTTAGTCCAATGGAGTTTGGATTTAGGCCATCGCCCGGCTCAATGTATTTGGTTGGCCTACTAGACCTAAAGTCCCGGTTCATGGTCCATAAGAGTTTCTTTGTTTAACCTTTTTCTACCAAAACAAGCTTATCTATTAATTTTAAAATGGTAAAATGAATATATAATAGCAAAGAAAAAATAAATTTAATTATTAATATACTATTGTGTTATAAAAATAACCGTGTAATATTTATTGTTATTTTGTTATATTTTGACAACTGGATTGGTCGAAATTATTGATCAGCACAATCTTGCATTTGCATGATATGCATTTTTTTTCTTTGCATGTAGAAACATGTGTGCATCATTAGAAAAGTCTAAGTTAATTCAATTGAAACTTTAAAAAGATAAGAAGAAGATAATCAAGAGAACTATCCCCCAATTTCTAAAAGTTCATATCACGGAAAATTAGATGGAATAAAATACCATGTTATAAAAATTTATTAAATCCAGATAAAAAAGTACTTATAGAAACAAGGGTTTATGCCCCAAGCTAGCGTGGTTCTATTATGTTTGGGGGGATTTATAGGATCAGCCAATAATTTACCTTCCCAGTTAAATCTATGTTGCTTATGAATGATTAGAGAGTAGGACTAAATTGCATATACAGATTTGAAAACAGGATCGTATAAATTTACCTTTGTCTTCATACTTGGCTTATAACATAGTTGATGAAAGGATGGTGACATGTGCTTAATTTGATGATTCAGCAACTGTGGTTGGATTAATATACTGATAGCTAAGTGGGATTCAGTAAGCTCATGCAGTGGAAATTAACTAATTTATACAAGACAATGTTCTACATAAAATAATAACCATTCTTTCCTTTCAATGAACATTGAAGTCAAAATTATAATGGTTTAAAGGAGGATTGAGGCCTTAAGGTTGCATTTAGATTCAGATTGCTATTTATTTCATTAAAAAAATATGAACAAGCACTCTTGCATGCACTAGAAAGATTCTAACTGAAAGCAAAATTCACCTGAAGACAAAGGAAACACATTATTGAGAAGAGTAGTCTTAAAAAGCATCAAAGGTTAAGATATGATGACTAGCCTTCACTCTTCCTCAAGACTTTTCTTCATTGAACTATTCTCCATAAGCAACATGCAGCTTGTTCTAAGCCCCCTCAAATGCTTCCAGCTAATTAACATGCCTTACCATGTTATGTGAAGGTGGAAACCTTTGAGGGGGAGGGAACAACCAGCGCATTGAAGATCATTCTTGGGGTGCTGGAGGAATATAGTTTTCTCAGGCTGCTCTAACTAAGTTGAGTACATAAGGGTTACCAGAGAGGCCTTTAATTTACTACTTGCATCTGTGTGGATGTTTCTAGTGTTTGTGGGGAGTGAAAAACAACACAATAACATCAATGAAAGTGGGAGGCGGTATCTTTCCACATCTTAGGCTCTTGATATGATCACATTGGTCTAATCAAATACTTTGAATTTCTTCTTGTTAATAACTAACCCTCCCAAAAGCTTAAGTTGTATGTTGAAGTTGAAGGCTCGTAAATGTTTTTATATTTAACATGTCTCCTTAGGCAAGAGTTAATTAGGTTTTGTTGAGATCTCACATCGACTAGAAATATGACCAAAGTAGTCATTATGAGGTTCACCTCTTGAGCTAGTTTTCGGGTTAGTTAGACTTAAAGCTCAAATTCTAAGATGATATAAGAGCCTATTCTAGATCTATTATTGGGCTCGTTATTCCAGCCACATTTGTTCACATTCCAGATGTCGAGTCCTAACACGAAGGGGTGTGTTGAGATCTAACATCAACTACAGATATGACTAAAGTAGTTCTTATATATGATCCTTGAACAATCCTCTCCTCTTAACGCAGCTTTTGGAGTTGAGTTAAGCTTAAAACCCAAATTCTTAAGAGGATTAATATATAGATATAGATTCACTTACCTTATAATGAAATTCTACTTTTAGTTCTTGATTATTTGGTCATTGATGATGCTCTAATACCATATTAAGAACTGTCCCAAGGGAGTTATAAGGTGACTTGGTGGTTTGGGGAGGGCGATAGGGTTTGGAGTGATAAGGTGGAGGTCATGGGTTCAACTCCCCCCACTGACATAACAAATACTAACAATCTAACATTTTGCCTATAAAAAAAAAAAAAAAAAAAGAGAACTGTTCCAAAAGCTTAAGTGATGTGAAAGCTGGTGAACAGCTTTTTATATCTAATACTAGTGTTTTTAGCAATGTAGTCTTTAGCATTTGGAACTCAGGACCACATCAAGGCAATGCATAATTATGAACCAGAACAAAGAATTAAGCAACTGTGGCATCTCGACGATAGTGATCATTTTCATATTAAGCTTTATCAATTCTACCTACAACTACAATTTATATATATCATTCAATCTTAATATTCAAAGACTCTTGATGTGGTTTCTAAATTTTGGTGTGTCACACACAGAGCATACGATCCAAGGGTTCTCCCAGATGGTGAATCCCTAACTTCGGATCTCAATTAACTCCCCATATCCTAGCTAGAAATCTAGCTTTGACTATCTATGCTTAAAAAAACAGCTATGTTAGCCACAAATTATACGGTTGTGTCCCCAATACTATGTCAATGTATATAAATTTCAAGCATGTGATTTCAACACTTCATACTTTACACCCTTGTGTAGCTAATTAGCCAACGTGTTTAAACTAATCAAAAATGTATTTTTTACATATAATATATCTGTACATCAGGCATGATCCCACCACCAATAATTGTGTCTGACAGACTAGGGGATGTCATTGTCATAACTTGGCAACTAGTGATAATAGGTTCCTCAACCAAAAAATAGTGTGTGCGCATCATTTTCCCAAGTTCTTACTTAAGCAGCACACCAAGACAAAAACCATCACAAATTTTATTGAAGGCAGGGTGACTGAGAAGACATCATCTTGTGGGAAGGGGTCAGTGCAATGCCGCATCTCATCCAACTCTTCTTCTCTTGATTCTTGAAACAACCAGAAGTCCAATAGAGTAACCTTCTTGGGAAGGTTACATTAAAATATAATCAAACAAATAATTACACCTTGGATTTTTAACTCAAGCTTTGTCTTATTTGCAGATATCTATTTGTCACCTTCTCATCCATCAAATCCTTCCTATTGTTTTCCCCTCTTGCTCATTAGCTAATTCTTTAATCAGAGTTTCTTTATTGTAAACAGCAAACACTCCTAGAAGACTCCTCATCAGAAAAAGCATGACAGTCACTTCAAAGCCAATCAATAAAAGAATGCCAAAAGTTTCTCTTGAAAGTCTCTCAAACACAAGCCAAAAGGCTAACTGCATACATAAATGGAATTAGATGTTTTTTAAAAAAGAAGTAGGGAGGGAGGGTGAAGTGGAGGTGTCAAGTGAGGAAAGAAAGAACACCTCCAAAATATGTGTAGTACAAAAATCAACAGAAACTGCCTTTACATTCTCAAGTCTTTGGAACTCATAATGGATGGAATTTAGAGCTCACCAACTACATTTTCATCGATTTGATAAACTATATCTATAACTATATAATCCTTTCTTTTTAACAAATGCTACCTACCTGGTATTGATCTGCATAGAGAGGAGTTCTTGTAGTTGTACAAGTTCTAACTGAGTTCAGAGAGTAGTGCATGAAGGAGAACTGAAATAATATTTACATATCACTTCCTCTGAACCTTAACACTACATGGGTTAAAGGAACGTGGTAACCTGGGTGAACCTTGAGTATATGGTGTTATGACCAATTATTATATTTTTTTTCAAGGCACTGTGCCCAAATTATCATTTAATTAAGCACATTTGCATCTCAAGCTAAGTTGGTCCTCAAATAATTTTCCATCCATTCAAAATCCTGGTTTTCTGTGCTTCCATAGAGTTGAAGAAGAGTTAGTATTATTAGGCATAGAAGATATAGGGAAATAGAAGTATTTTTGGAATTTTAGAGTGAACAATTTGATTAGTTGGATACAAGAACACTTCATAAGTGAGTTCACAAATAAGTGCCTGGTTGCAGAGGCAAAATTCCGGGACTGACAAGTCAAGGAAACGAGTATGCTAGGAATCTCGAATTCAATAACTGTGTTGAAAAGGTCGAGCAAATTAAGATGTGAAAAGAAAGCACATTTCCATGTTCTTGAGAAAATATATGATGGCACTAAGATGAAAAGGATGCTGATAATAATAGCCAAATTGCAGACAAAAGTTAAAACAGACCAGAAGGATGTTATTATTGAAATAATAATAAGGGGTGTAATAGAGAAGGACATAAAATGACACAGATATGAACCTACATTAACCACACCATATTGCAAAATCTTTGGAGGAATTTCTTGCAGGAAAAATGCCATAAGCTAAAGAAAGAACCAGAATAAAGAACAAAGAACCTTATCTTTCCACAATAACTTGGGACAAGAAAATCCAAATCAGTTACTGATAAGTGATAACACATCAAACATATATTTTTATTTGTCATTTCTTGACTGCGATATGAGAATACTATTTTCAGTAAATCAGATTTCTGATTCTCTCTCAACTCTCGATTTTCTTTTCCCCCTACCATGTTTTCCAACACATAGATCAACTGCATGCATTCATATGATCATATAATTAATTCACAAAACATGCAATTTCTTATAGCACGATATCACTTGTGTATAAATTTACTAAATAGAAAGTCTACCAAAAATTTAATGAAGAGAAATTTACAGAATGAATTTATATAGCAATGGACTTCATAAAACATCCAGGAGGATATCATTATAGTTGAAACTTTTCATTCATTCATTCATACCGTTTTCCCCACTACATACAAGTTTTAACGATACCACAGCTTAAGAAGTATCAATCTATTATAGTCAAGCAGGCTACAGACATAGTCATCTGCACAAAGTTCCCAGCTGAGCTTCCTTTCTGGTTTGGACTTTGGACACAATATCTGCTGCTTTTGTTTACAGGGCACAATCAGGAACCGTATATACTATATAGGCAATGAAGGATCCTCATTTAATAAGAAAATGTGTATTCTTTAAAGGTAGTGAAATCAAACTCTTTGCCAAAAGCATTGATTACATATCAGCAAGTTCAAAATCAAATTTGAAGCCAGATGCCTTCTAGCATGCATCACAAATTCTAACCTTAAAAATCCAAGTTATACACATGCTCTTGTAAAATTACCACTGTTCTCTGGGATGACCATCATGGAATAAGGGTGGAAGGGCCCTTTTATCATTATGTTCTAAATCTTCAACTTGTTTAGTTGGTTTTCCTAGTCCAAACTCCAATGTTTCACCATCCTCAAAAAAATTTGGTGGTGTATCATCGTCTTCATGACTCCAGTCATCATCATCATCATCATACTCTTCAAATCCTTCATCACTCAAAAAATTACGTGCATCTGACCATTGTCCTTCCTCTTCACTTCCATCTTCTCTGCCGTCATTCTCTTCCATGCCATCTCCATCTCTTCTATCAGATCCCCTTCGTCGCGGAACAGCAACCAGAGAGCGAAGCTTTTCCTTTATAAGCAGCAAACGGTCCTTCTCTATTAACTCAGAATCACGATAAGCTTCCCTCAGAAACACAGAATCCCTTTCTCCTTTCAAAGAGACATAAAACATATCAGGGTGCCTGATCAGCATTGCCCTAAGCTGCTGAGAGAACCTGAACTCCTCTCGAAAATGAGTAAGGTGATCAACAAGAGTTCGCTTTTCAACAGCGAGGCTCAAAATCTCATGAACAACTCCACAAGCATGCTTCTCTTTCAGCCTTGTTCCTGACCTTATGCTTGAGAAATCCGAGTATGGCGATATATAAGGCAATTCTCTGAACTGCATTATCCACCTGATCTCACCCTTAGAAAGATTAACACCCTTAGGAAGCTTTACTCTATTGAATTTTTTAGGCCTGTCAATGAGTAAATTATTTACTTCTGCTTCTTTAATCCGATTTTCCTCTTCAGATAGCTCAGCTGCAGAAACAGCAAGGTCAGGATCCCAATGTGTTAATTCCAGAGCAGGGCCTTGGGCCGTCGCAACAACTCTGAAGTATCGTGGGTAACCATGACAAATCGTGTCACGAAAATCTTGTGGGAGTCCCAAATCAGTCCTAAGATGTGCAATCTTCTTCAACAATATCCGCTTTTCAAGTGACATCATCAACAATTTCCTCAGCTTGATAACTACCAGCTCTTCCATTTCACTCCTAATCTTCAATTCCTCCAAATAAAGCTTTTCGGCTTGTGGTGTCAATTTAAATTTGAGAGAGTAAACCCCCTCTTCCATAATTTGAAACACGGCAGGGAATTGCTTCAACAAAGCAATAAATCGCCTCTTTCGTTGCAGACCCAATTCCGTCCTATATCTACCCAAATCCTTCAGTGACATAATTCTATCAGGTTGTCTCAATAGAATCTTCCTAATCTTGAGAACAAAATTTAGCTTCTTGTCCCTTTGTATGACTTCATCAAAGGGAGTCTCTTTCCTTCTCTTCACTGCTGCCCTTATGGGCCAAAGTGGGGTGTGAAAGTTTCTCAGACTAACCAAATTAACATTTCCATGTGACAAAACCAAACTTGTCGCACAAAATTGTGACTTTTCATTCACGGAAACTGATGAGAGGTAGCAATGGGGTTTCACAGAAAGCTTTGATTTTTCAAGCAAAGGAAATTTATTTGAGACAGAGAATGTCAAAGGAGAAAAACAATAGGGTTTTGGAGAAGGGAGCAATAATTGCGGTTCCATGTAGCAAGCTTCGCATAACACAGAGAGACAGAGACATTCAAAAGGAAATATTATGCAACAGAATGGAATAGAAGAGACGTAAGCATAGACTCACAGGTGTTTTCGGAAATTTGATTTTATGATTAAGCATTAAGATGTAGCCTTGGACATGAAAGGGGATATTTTGCTTCTGGGTTTATCTGCAAACCCTTAAACCCTATAGACAATTCGGTTTAAGTGATAATGAAACACAGGAGGAGTTGGGAGGGGCTTGTAATACGACGCCGTGTCTACGTGAGACCCACAAAAAAAATATTATTTTATAAAAATCATTAATGGCTAAAATACTATTTTGGTTCCTTAACTTATTTTCCAGATTCAGTTTGGTTCCTTAACTTTTAAAATGTTCAATTTGGTCCCTTAAGTTATCTTCGTTGACTCAAGTTAGTCCACTCCATCAATAAAGTCAATAACAGTGTTAAATGAGTTTCAATTTGGTCCTTTAAATTGTTAACTAGTTTCAAATTAGTCATTTTAATTGTTAATGAGATTCAAACTTGTCTTTTAAATTGTTAGCGAGTTTCAATCCGATACTCAAAAAGTTAACACTGTTACTGACTTATTGACGAAGATGACTAACTTAGGTCAATAGACACAAATTAAGGGACCAAATTGAACCTTTTAGATGTTAAGGGACCAAACTGAATCTAAAAAATAAGTTAGGCGACCAAATTGAACATTTTAAAAGTTAAGAAACCAAACTGATCTAACAAATAAGTTAAGGGACCAAAATGGTATTTGAACCATTATTAATTTATGAAGGTTTTTTAACATTGTTTTTGCTTTTAAAAAAAGTTTTAACCATTTTAAATCTTTTTTTTGACCTTTCAAAAAAGGTTTTAAACATGGGCAAGTTCTATGGTGGGCCACCATGATAGGTGGTATCATCATGCACAAGTTTAATTTCTAATCTCAGTCGTTTGATCATAAAGTTTATAGCATTTAATAGTGGACTTTTTACATAGATTTTCCCCCTTTTTCTCCCATTCTCCATCTTCTCTTCCTCCACCATCTCCTTGGCAGCCACCTCCCCTTCAGCACCTAATATGTCTCCATGCAAGCCACCCTTCTCTTTCCCCTTCTTCGCCTATTCTCCCTCTTCCCTTCCTTCGTCCCCCTCCCTAGCAACCACCTCCCCTCAAGCACCCAATCTGCCACCAAGCAAGTCTCCTCCCCCTTCTCTTTCTCCTTTTTCTCCCACCTGTTGTCCTTACTCATGTGCCTGCCGATGACATCGGAAATTCATTGGACTGACTGAACCATCTTCGATCGGGTTGGATTCGAGTGGAACTCGTTGCTGAGGAACTTTCCCTATTAGTCACGAACAGGTTTTGTACATCTTGAGCCGGCGAAGTGTGACCCCTTCTTGCTTGAGTCATTGGCCCGATCTTTCCCTTGCGGTCACGAAAGGGTCGCGTTTTGTACATCTTGAAGCAATGAACAGTGGCGGCGGAGCGCGACTCCTTGCTTGAGTCATCGCTCCCATTGACTGGGAGTGTGTTGGTTTTCCAGAAAGTTCACTTTCTTCGCCTTCTTTTTCGCCATTGTTAAGGGAGCGATTAGGGTAGTTCTGAAGGAAGGAGAGGCTAGCCAGAGTCGGCATCTGTCTGGTGGAGCCGCATTCAAGTCCGGGTGACAGCAAATAGAGGGGGCAGATTAGGTGGAGGGAAAGAAAGAATAAGGAAGAGGAAAAACATTCAATGCGGGAAGGTGTACCATATTACTGTGGTCCACATGAATCTTATGGTTAAAATTAGTTGTGCACCATGGTACTCCCTCTGGACTCAATTATAAGTAAAAAAGCACCTATATTTTTTGGACTCAAACATAAGCAAAATCCAATCAACTCAACTCTATTTAATGTAAGTATTCCAAAAATCAAGAAAATTAATCAATCAAACAAATTCTCCCTTTACTTTTCCAAGAGCGTTGCACATTCCCGAGACAATTAAATGGTAGTTTAGTAATTATAATTTTTTTTTTTTTACATAAATCAAGACAATTAAACTAAATTAACTAACTTCCTTGATAAGTATGAAATTAGTTACTTTTGCTTATAATTGAGTCCGGAGGTAGTACCACCTATCAAAGTGGTCCACGGTAGAACTTGCATTTTTGTCAAAAAAAAAAAAAGTTTTAACCATGTTTGCCTTCAAGAAAAAAAGTTTTAACCATGTTTCATGGCTGCTTTTAGGGTGAGAGACTATGACAAGTCTCTCACCATCCAACACCATTTATTGCCCTTGGATTCATCTCTACCCATGTTCATACCATGCATCCTCCACACCAGATAATCACTCTTATCAACTACCTCTCCCCATCCCTCTGGTTCACCGCGCCGCCCCCACCACTACCTCCCTTTTGCGGCACCATCGTCGCCGCTGGTGACATCCTCGTTCTCCTAAGCAAGTCTGACGCCATTAAGGAGCTCCTCTGTTTGGTCCCCTCTATTGCTCCAACGAACCAATCACTGCCAACAGCCTCAGACCCACCGCAGCCTCTGAACCATAGTGTGAAACAGATCTCGCGATGGCAGAAAATCGAAGGGGTTCGCGTTGGTGGTGGTGTTGTTCAAGATGGAAAGAGTCCCGCCACGAAGCCCTCTCCCTCCTCCGTAGCAAAACCCTCTTCTCCTTCCTTTCGTACCTTCTCTCCCTCTTCGCTGCCATCTCCTTCGTCCACTCCACCCTCTCCGCCTCTCACACTAACAACACCCCCACCCTCCGCTCCGCCCTATCTGGCTCCACCTTCCTGGCCGCCGCGAGGTGGGCCCTACAGGTTTACCTGATGGCGGTGCTGAGCGTGGGCCTCGTGGTCTCTGTAGCAGAGAAGTTTGAGTTGGACGCCACTAGTGTCGGATCGGGTTTTGCCGGGTTTGTTGGTGGTGGTTTTGGGGGTGCTAAAGTCGAAGCTGGAAGAGTTGATGAAGGGTGAGGATGAGCCGCCGGAGTTTTTGGCTGTGAGGACGGTGAGGAAGAATAAGAGGATTGCTGGCGGATATAGATCTAGACTGGGTGGTCATTACGGTGGCCGGTGGTTATGGTGGTGGGAGGTAGAGGAGAGTGAGAGAGGTTGGAGTTTTTCTATTAGAGGCCAGATCTGGTGGGTATACGACAGTGGCTGCATGGTGGCTGTGCGGTGGCCGAGCGGTGGCGGTGTGGTGACTGAGAGAACAGGTAAAGAAGGATAGATACTTGTTTCTAGTGAGGGGCTTTGGATGGAGTTGGGATCTAATGTGGAGGATGTAGGATATTACCATGAGGATCATAATAAATCAATGGTTATTAGTGGTCTCTCATGGTGCTCACCCTAGAATTAGCCAATGTTTCACTCAAAAAAAAAAAAGTTTTAATCATGTTTGTTTTTTGTAAAAAAAAAAAAAAAAAAGCCATATTCTTTCTTGTTGTACATTGATAGAGCAGTTTCTACACATTTCTCAGAAGTAATTTGTAGGCCACACAATTGCAATCGAAGATGATGCAACAACCTCAACTCAATCCTCATCAGCTGTGTCTCATCCTCACCTATCCACGTGACAAGCAACTACTGGCTGTGTTCTTATATCCCCTACACGTCAGCACCTCCCTGAAACCTTTTACTTGTCCCTCTGCAGTTTCCACTCAAATGAGATCACCTCCACAAGTAAAAAAACAAAAAACAAAATCATCATCAACACCAACCCTTTGAGCTTGTATTCATTCTCATGGTAGTTCACAGTCTTTGAGTGCCTCACACAGTGACTCTATGCTATGGAGGCCCTCAATGCTCCTACCTTGACCCCTCTATCTATCCTTTCTGATAGAAGAAAACAACCCAGAAAATTTCCCATTACTTCCCACAATTTCTGCATGCAAAGCTTCAAACTTTTCTAGTTTTAGCAACAAGAAACAAACACTGCAAGAGTGCTTATCAACAGGTTTGAGTGGGGGTCTTTTATTTCTTGCAGGTTCAGTTGTTAACAGTGGACTTGCAACAGCTCTAACATATGAAGAAGCACTGGAACAATCTGTGAGGGCAACTACTAGTTCTGGGGACTTTGATGCAAGTGGGGTTGTTGGTAGTGTCATCAGTTTTGCAACAGAGAACCCTGCAATTGTTGCTGGAGGAGTTGCTGTTTTGGCAGTGCCACTGGTTTTGTCTCAGATTCTGAACAAGCCTAAGCCGTGGGGTGTTGAATCTGCTAAGAATGCATATGCAAAACTGGGTGCTGATGGGAATGCTCAGTTGCTTGATATAAGGGCACCAGTAGATATTAGACAAGTGGGGACCCCTGATATTGGGGGTTTGAAGAAGAAACATGTGTCCATAGCTTATAAGGGTGATGATAAGCCAGGGTTTCTTAAAAAGCTTTCACTCAAGTTCAAGGAACCAGAGAATACCACATTGTTCATTCTGGACAAGTAAGAAAAACACATAACAATTTTCTTTGAAGTTCTCTCAGTTTGTCATTATGATACATGCTGATGCAATAGTAGATTCAGGAATTTTATTTTGGCCATTAGTGATGGGGAAAAAATAATTCAAGAATTCTCATTAACATTCAACGGCTTTTATGTCACTAATCATGCATTCAATGGCTTTTGTGTCACTAATGCATTTCTTATTTTTCCATGTTGAATGATTTCAAAGCTAGAGTAGACAGTTACAGCGCTTATTACTAAATTTTATAAAGAAACCAGTTAATGTTTCTGCTTTTTGATGAATTTCGTTCAGATTAATAGAAAGAAGATCTATGACATCTATCTCTTAAGAGAAAAGAAAGTGCAGTTATGAAATATGTATTGGATACTTGGATATGACAATTTTTGTTGTAAACTACAGACTATCACCAGTGAGAATTTGAACATTCCAACATGAAGCTTCCAAATGAGTGTAGGGGAAAAGCCCAGAAGTGAGGATGCAACCGAAAGTTGAATTGATAATCAAACCATAACATAAATTTCTGATTGATGAATAACGTTAAGCTAATCAATCATCATAGAGGACTCATATTTTCTATGTAGGGGCATTAGCATGAAAATCAATAATTCAGCTGATACATCTGTAGTCTGCATCATCTGATTAACATTTAAGGAACTTAAATTACTAATATTTCTTGTTTCTTCTTGCACTTTGCAAAAGAATATACTTGAAGCTGATTGAATGAACTTGTGATGTAAGCCAGATTTGATGGGAACTCTGAACTGGTTGCAGAGTTGGTTACTGCTAATGGATTTAAAGCTGCTTATGCAATAAAGGATGGTGCTGAAGGACCACGAGGATGGACGGTATTTCTTGTCCCTTCTTGTGTTTCTTGTTTATCATATTTGCATTCTCTGCTCATCAATACACTAACACGAACTGGAATTCTGCAGAATAGTGGTCTTCCTTGGACCCCACCAAGGAAAGGATTGAGTTTGGATTTTGGCGATCTTACAGAAGCATTCGGTGATGCATTAGGAGTATGTATCTAGGATTTATCTAATTACAATTGTAATTTTCAATGCTAATGCACATGCAAAATACTACAATTACTTTTCAGATTGCAAAAGTAGGCATATTCTTTCTGTTAAATTTTTAGACTATGATAGACACACTTGTTTCTTGAGAGAAATAAATGTTAGCTTTCTCAAATTGAGGATTTTTTCCTGCAAGAGAGGGAGCGGCTAATCAGAATCAATGTATAAGGGATTCTTAAATGAACCTTTTCACCATTAAAGTTCAATATGAGAATATGGTGATTGATCCATTTAAACATGCTTGCCTTTAAAACAAGAACAAAACTTAGGTACAATTCTTTAGGTGCTTGTGATACTATTTCCCAATTTCCAATAAAGCATAACATGTATAATAGTTATTACACATTTCATGTTTTTAGTGTAAAACAGTACCACAAGCACCCAAAGAACTGTACCTTAAAACAAGTAGATGTTGTTCATGATCTTAAATTTTAGCATGCGTGCTTCCAATTAATAGAGGCTTATTGCAGGACTCCTCTGATAGCTTGGCTGTTACTCTTGGTATTGCTGCAGCTACTGGACTGGGTCTATTGGCTTTTACTGAGGTTGATCTGATGAGTTATTGCCTACAATTTATCCGTTTTTACCATAAAAAAATTACATTATGGTGTGACTCTACTGACATAAAATTACTTGTTAATGATATTACTCTGTTCCTAGGTAGAAACAATTCTCCAAGTTGTAGGATCCGCTGCACTAATTCAGTTTGCTAGCAAGAAACTTCTATTTGCTGAGGTATGTATGCTTTTGGATCCTCGATGCATGAATATTCCATTTATGTTGTTTATTATCATCAGTCATCACTTTTGTTGAGCGATACACCTTTGTCTTTCAGGTGGCCACCATTATTCTGTTGCATGTTTGTGCATTAGTTTTATAATTCGTCCTGCAGTTGAGTTTATTATCAAATATTTCTTTTCACTAGTAAAGGATATCTTCATTTTTTATGAAGTCATCAAAATGTAAACATTTATAGAAGATAAATAAGTGAAGGCGAAAGGTTCATAAATTGGATTAGTTATATGAAGCAAAGGAGGACCATGTTAATGTTTGTAACCATGTACACAAGAGAGAGAGCAGGGGGGGGGGGGACACAATGAATATTTGAGATTGAAAACCATTCAGTTTTCTTAATGGTGAAAAAAAAAAAAGAATGACCAAGACTCCAAGGTTCATGGTACTCCAGCTAGTTTAACCAGTCAAAATTTGATCCCATATTTATTTTGAAGTTTTGTTAGCAGCATAATTTGGATTTTTGGTCATGAAAATGGGATAGATGTTTGGATATTCTTTTGGTCCAATGGATGTCTGACAAAGGTGATGTTGATTATTATTAAGATTTAAGACATGGTTTTTCCAGACATGGTTTATTGGACTCTCATGTTCAATGATTTTTCCAATCTAGATGAAGAACATATTTTCTCTCAAGTGCATAAATTTTGAGCTTTATTGCTGGAACATGCAAAACTATGGCCTGTAGTCTCCTTTGGGGGGGTATTTTTCTGTTCGCTTATCAGTTATCACATCCTAGGTGCGCATGATTATAGCTGTTTTCTATGAACTTCCACCAGATGTGGATAGTGATTGATGAGGGACTTGAAATATATAGAGAGGTAAAGGCTAAAGCTCACATCGAATTTTTTTTCTTGTTGCTTTGATTTATTTAATGACAGGACCGAAAGCAAACACTACAACAAGTTGATGAGTTCTTGAACACCAAGGTTGCCCCTAAAGAGCTTGTTGGTGAAATAAAGGTACTTATGAATTATGATTTTTCTTGATTTTTATCCTGATAAATGAGCCATAATTATGATTTCATATATTTTGGAATATACATTTTAATTGACAATCATATCTATTTGTTAAAAATTTACCTAATGTGAAACTTCTTTCCCTCCTTGCCATGACTATGTGTTCTCTTTGAATGGAATGGCTGGGAACATTAGCAAATTGGAAAGGCTCTTCTACCAGTCTCCACCAATGATAAGGCTCTTCCTGCACCAACAGAACAAAGTCCAGAGCTTACTACAGCTGATATCACCGTTCAGAAAGCGGAAGCAGAAGCAACTCCTGATACTGTCTCTGAATCCAAAGTAGATGCAGGAGCAGAACCTGCTCTCGAAATAAACTCGGTGCCCAAAACTGAAATTAAGGCAGATTCACTTCCTGTGCAACCAAAGCCACTTTCACCATACCCACATGTAGTGTCTTAATTTCCTTCTATGATTTTTTTCACTTATCAGATATGCTTTTTGTGACCGATTTTCTTGGCATTTATCTTTCCATATATGTGTGTGTGTGTGTGTTCCAGTGTGATTATGATTTATGAGTCCTGAAATGTGCCCATGTTTTGTTGAATTGCAGTATCCAGATTTCAAGCCTCCAACATCTCCCACACCTTCACAGCCCTAAGAGCTTCACTTGTTTTGAATTCTATAGCAGGCAAATCAATTGTGCAATATATCTAGCATGCAAGAGCTGTACAATCTATGATCCTGTCAAAAGAGTCTATAATTTACAAGATCCGTGTCACATGTTTTATAATTTTTAGTGTGTTATGATTATGCTTCCATCTGTGATACTCGGTACACTTTTGTAATTGATGGTCGTAGAGGTAGTTGTCATTGTCAAGTAGTCATGTTGGGATTTTGTATAACATTACATCTTTCAGTTTTGGAATAAGCAAATAAGATATTATATATGATATTATGCCTTTCCTTTGTACTTATTCATGGAGTTTGATTTGGACTTGGTAAAGCATCGGGTTTTCTTTTGTGTTGTACCGTTGGATTTCGCAATTGTTAGGTATAAAGCTTGTGTTGGCCTTGTTAGTTGTTAGATAATTTTTCTTGGGGAAATTAGAGAATTTTTTTTTAAGAAAACTAAGATGAGATGGTTGAAAAGAAAAAATTGATTGCATCAAGCTGAACTTTGAATTCCGAGTCTCCATCTAGTATGCAAGAAAGAAAGTGGTGCATGAGTGCAGGGAATGGATCCAGAAATGTTGACTAGCTGATTAGTGGGGGATAAAATCATATATTTTAAATTTTTTTTATTATAAAAAAATATATATAATTACATAAGTGATTAAATAATGGCATTATCATTATCGAACCAAAAATTGAAGATTACAAAAAATATATATATATCATTGCATACTCAGAAAATTGAAGACATCTCAACTTCTGTAAATTATAATTGTTCTTTATGTGTATTTATATTTTGAAATTGTTGTTTGATTTTTTTATTTCAACACTATAAAAAATATCTTTTTTTATGTATGTGACTAAACAATCATTCAACAATTCATCTTTCAAGGTGTTATAAAGATTAAGATTGTAGGATAATGGGGGGCAACTTTTTTTGCAGTGGGGGGGGGGGGGGGGGGCAAAAAGAAGTTATTTAGAACTTAAAAAAATTGGTGGGGCAGGTGTCCCAATTTCCCTCGAGGTAGATTCGTCCCTGCATGAATGCACCATGTAAAATAGCTTGTTTCACTATAAATAGTTGGTTTTCCAATTTTATTTGAGTGCTAATGACAAAGAGAATGTCGCATCAACACTATCATTTAGACGACTTGTGGGCAAGTGACAATCACATGATTCATTCTCACCAACTTTCCTAGGCGATAGGAGAGGAGAGACCATCAAATGATAGAAAAGACCATATTAAACAATCGACTTACCAGATCAGACAACTGACCTAAAAATTAGATGACTGACATACAAGGTTAGACAACTCAACTATAAGATCATAGGACTTATCTACTATATCAGACATCAGACAATAGAAAAGATCATATCAAAAGATCTACCAAATCCAAATCAAACAATATGATAGGAGGGATGCTTAGATGATAAGAGATGAGAGACCGTCAGATGATAGAAATGCGTCATGTAATTGTTGCTTACTCACATGTCTTCCAAGTGGGATGACTGATTGGGTCACTTGATTGTCACGTGATTATAACTTACTCAACTATTGTTCAAGTAACAATGCTGATGTGGCCTTTAAATTGTCACATGATGATTGTTGTGATGACTAGCGCAAAGGTGGGGTAAGGTGGGTTGAGGAGGAGTACAAATAAAGTTGTCATTTTTCTTTCTTTTTTTTTCAATTACCTATTCAACTATTATCTAATTTTAATCTTAGCCATAAGTATACTTGTTTACTTAATCAATTATCAAAATTACAAAAATGCATCCATACACCACTCTCTACATGATGCATAGTAGACCAACCTCTAGTTTGATTGCACATGTAAACTGATGTTATATCTAGACTGGTTCATTTGAATAAAGAGACATAATTGCGTCACGAAATCACTCAATCCACATACTTTTTGTCACGAATATATGAAAGCATATTATATTCTTAGAGCATGTTTGGAACCACATCAATTTGCCCCTTCAGCGCGTTTGCATCAATCCACCGTGATTTGAATGCAAAGTTTTATGTTTGGCTTCAATAAGGAAGAATCGATTCCAACCCCAAAATCGATTTTACCTTGAAGCTGAAATTCCGAGCTTTTGCGGTGGGCTTGATTGAATTGATTCCCAAATTCATTTCAACAGTGAGATTATATATTCTCTTAATTGCCCTCCTGGTGTTGCAGCACCTTCCCTGTTACCTCTCCTTGTGACATGTGTTTCCCCTTATTGCAGCACATCACATCCCTCAATTTGTTTCTTTATTTCTTTCATAAAGGATTTGGCATGCATCTAGTAAAATGAGAGAGGGGGAGAGAGGAACCAGCTGACCGGTGACCATGGGTGGCGGAGGGAACCTGAACGGAGAAGTGGAGATGAGGGAGGGACTGCAACTTTGTATGTGGAGAGAAAAAAGGAATTAAACAAGGTTTAAAACAGAGGAAGTAAAAGTCGATGGGGCGTGGAGTAGGAAAGGAATAGAGAGATATGGTGCACACAGAGAAGGGGACGTGGGCTGTTTCTAGTTCCTTGTAAATAAGATATGTTTAAATTTTAATTTTTGTATAAAACGGGTCACAAAGCCTAAAGAGATAACAACGTTTATTCAATTATTTAAGTTAAATTATTTAATTATTATGGTAATTGCACGTTCAAAAGCAATTTTGTTTCAAACTATCCAAACAACAAAAGTAATAAAAATACTTTTTTCATGAAGGCATCCAAACATAAATCATTTCACTCCCAACTCATTTTTAACCAAAATCAATTCTACAAAATCAATTTTGTCCAAAATCACGCTTGTCAAAAGCTTATCCAAGCACACCTTTAACTTGTTTTGTTTATAATCAATTTTAATCTTTTAAATTATAATACATTATACTACAACATACATATACATTATTATTGACCATATAATTTTAAGATATGACCATATAATTTCATTAGCAAATTTACTTCCATTCCATTCTATGATGAAAACGAAGCGGAGGCAAGCCGATTGACCAAACTATCCCTAGTTATGAGAAAGCCGTTGGTTAAGATGGCAACTAACGCGGGGTGTGGTTTCGTAGTGGGAGACTGGGAGTAGATAAAAAGAGGACCATTGCGTGAATAGCTAAGAAAAGTAGGGGCAATTTGGTAAATGAGGAGGGAATGGAGGCAAACTAAACCATTTCAAAAATCGAAATGAAATCGAATCCGAAACAAAGAAGCGCTACTTATATATTTTTTCCTTTTTTTCCTTTTCGCAGTGGAGAAAATGCAGAAAAACAAAATGAAAAATTGACACGAGAATGAAAAAGTGTGTTGAATTTGAAACTTCGATTCGATTCCTATGGCAAGAGTAAAGCATATCCCAGCTCCTCGTAAACTCCGTATGATTCTCTCTCTCTCTCTCTGAATTTGTTTGTTTTCATTCTGAAACCCTCATTGTCGTTGTTATGCAAATTCACAGTGAGAAAGAAAGCTCCATCCACTTCCACTTCCACACCACCTCCAACACAATCACCATCCGTAAGTAACCGAAACTTGGATTTATTAGCTTCTACTTCCACACCATCTCCTCTGTTTGGTTGCTGAGAAAATCTCAGAAAATAACCGAAACTTGGATTTATTAGCTTCTAACAATGAATATCTCGGGAAATGAGCTATTGACTAGAGTTTAGTTGTAGTGCTTTGTTATTATTTTTTTTATTTATGCTGTTTTTCTTTGCAATTTTTGGATTTCCTGAGGTCTAGGTATTCATGAGTTTTCTAGGATAGTGAGCCATTTACTTGGATCGTGGTTCAGGGAGCCAAATACTGATTTAGCTTGTCTTTTAGGTCATAATATTATTGTTAATACATATTTATACTTTTGGTCCATGGAAAATCTGTCTGTATAAAAACCAACTCCAAAACTCCAAAGAATGGTAGATGCAACTGAGCAATGTAGGCTAAATTAGTTGTTCTCAGTAGGATTCTAGGATATGTTCTTAGTAATTCATAATTTTTTTAATCCACAGTTTTAGTTTTATTGGATTTAATTTAATTCATTTTGTACCTTTTCTTTTCCTGGAACAAATTTGTTTTGATTGTTACATATGTTCTGTTCTGTTTCTTTGAATTTGAATTTGAAGCCTGCTCGTAGAGGCAGGAGGAGATCTGAAGAAGGGGAACCACAGACACAGAGTATGGGTTCATAATTCCATGAAAATCCAGTTCTTCTTCTGTTTAAGTTAGTTTTGCCATGGGCATAATTATGATATGTGGTGTTTAAATGTTGTATCATTTGTTGAATTTTTTTTTTACAGCACCTGGGACTGGCGGTCGGAAAAAATGGCGCTATAGGCCAGGAACAGTGGCTCTTCGTGAGATTCGTCATTTTCAGAAGACTTTCAAGCTAATTATCCCAGCTGCCCCCTTTATAAGATGTGTGAGTTATTTGCTTCTTTATGTGTGCAAAAGTGATACATGGTTTTGAATTTATATATCACATAGATCCTTCGGTGGATGGAAAGAAAAATAAAGCTCATACACACTCCTTTATATTCATCTATAAGTTAGAGAAATATAGATCATCGGAACTTTCTGCATACATGCCATCTTTAAACCATCAATAAGCGCTGAAGCTGAATGAAAATTAGAGAATTGTACTGATAGTATTAGGACT
Source organism: Echinosophora koreensis (assembly GCA_035048595.1). Classification (NCBI taxonomy): domain Eukaryota; kingdom Viridiplantae; phylum Streptophyta; class Magnoliopsida; order Fabales; family Fabaceae; genus Echinosophora; species Echinosophora koreensis. The sequence continues at coordinate 4,110,247 of JAPCYP010000023.1, forward strand.
AGTATTAATCTGGATTAAGAAGGATACTGTTTGGGTTTTGGACTAGTATTAGGACTAGTCTTAAATTTTGGGCTTTGGACCTAATTTAATCCCACAAAACCGGCTTATAAGGTGATGATTGCCCAAGTCTTATAAGCACTAATTAGGCCATATCTCTAGGCGATGTGGGACTTTCAACAAGTATTAATCTGGATTCTGAAGGATACTGTTTGATTTTATTTTACTCTAACATATTCGAAATGAACTTAGTTGGAAAACTTGTTTTGGAGTGTCACAAGGAGTCTGACATTTGCTATTATGTCAAAATAATCATTGGAATTTGGTTGCTATTTTGTTTATTTTCACACGAACTTTGTTTAACTTTATCACTCATAAATGTGCCTGAAGAGCATGCCCTTTATAGAATCACGAGCTGTTATTAACTAAGATTTGTTGGCATGGCATTATGTAATGGATTTGTCAGAATTAAATTTAGTGGGAAGTTAGTTCTCTCTGTTGTTCTAATGTTTTTACTTTTGATGTAGGTCAAACAGATTACAAACCAATTATCTACAGAGGTCTCTCGCTGGACACCCGAGGCGATGGTGGCACTTCAGGAGGTATAAAACTTTTTTCATTCCCCTTTTTGTAATCATACAATTTATCTTAATTATCGTGGAAATGCTTTCTTCTTAATCTATTTCAAAATTCAAAGTAAATTCGTTCTAACTTCTTCCCTACATTGTTTCAATTTGTTCCAGGTTGAAATATTAAATTTTTCATACTTAAAATATTGTTAGTAAGTTATGCAGATCTACTACCATAACCAATTTGCCTGCCTATTTACTTTATGTGTATGTTTGCATGTTATATAATAAATTGAAGTACATTCAAATATTACCAAATCTGCTTTGAAAATAATCCATTTTTTATTGGAAGATTGAGATAATAGCCGCTATTTATTTGAATATAATACAATGTGCTCTATTTCTCTGCATTCTTATTGGAATGGGTTAATATTAACTGGTTTATTTCGTAAGGGGTATTTGGTTAGAATTACTTCATTCAAAGTCTCTATTTTTTTAAAAAAACATTGTGTTGCAGTATGTATATCTAAATTATTCAATTATGAAAGAATCTAGTAATTGCATTTCATAAATCTTAATGAGTTCTATAGATATATTTGGCTCTTTCATCTGCATTGTAAGATCAATAACTGATTTCGAAATGTGGACTTTATTACTGCTACATATGGGTCTTGAGCAGCACGTGTGGTGGTGCAATGGATGCTTCTTTACATAGCATCTAAGGCTTCAGTTCTTTTTTTATTCCATTCATGTAATCAAATTGAGAATATTGTTCAACTACCTATGCTATGTTTGGATTGGAAAGGAATGGGATAAAATGGAAATGAAAAGGATGAAATGAAAAAAGAGTTGACTTCCCTGTGTTTGGATTGTTAACGAGGGAGAAAAGGAGAATTTAAAGGGTAACAAGTGCAAATTCTTTATATCCTCGTCTTTTTTAAGTAACTCAGTTTATGAGGTCAAATAGTAAATGACAGATAAAAAAGCAATGCTATTCCCTGTCATCGCCTTTTTATTTGAGGAAAATTCTTTTCTCACTTTTTTTAACAGCATTTATACAATGGTGATTTAGATGCAAATAACTGGTGATTGGTGTGTATATGTGACTCGGGACATTAATCGATGTGCAAATAACTGGTGATCGGCGTGTATTACGTGATGACTGTTCTATTGTTACAGCTATGCTAGATTAATATTTCCAGTCACCACATAATAGTAATACATGCTGATCACTAGTTATTTATGTGTTACTTACCAGTTGTTTGTATGTCAATTAATGTTTCTAGTTGCCTCATAATACACACTGATAACCAGGTATTTGCACAGGAATCGATCGCCGGATTGTAAATGGTGTGCAAATAGCAAAACTTTTATTTGAAGGGGAACAAAAAGTGAGAGTTCGAGGGAAAAGGTTCCCCTCATAGTTCCTTCCCTTCCATAAATTTTTAAGCTCCCAAGCAAGAAAATTATTCTTGGCCGATGGTATCCCCTTCCCCTTCAAATTACCCCTCATTCAAACTGTTAACTGATACGGTTATTTTTCAGTTTAGTTAGTTAGTCTTAATAACTAGTTAGTTAATTATCAAAGACTAACTAACTAAACTGAAAAATAACCGTATCAGTTAACACAAACAGACTCTTGACCACCATCCACACCTTTAACACGTTCCACTTGCTGGATTTTGTTATCACGGTATATTATTGGCCAGCAGGATTACATCGGTATTTCGCTGGTGGATTTTCTGGTTTTAGTTTTGTCAGCAGTGTTGCAATTTCTTTTGGTAATTTATTACGAAATGCCTGCTTTAAGAATTTATTTCATCTGTTATGTGATTTATAACATCATATTTCATATGTAACATAATCATTCTATGGGTTTTTATTTGATAACCCAGCAGGCAGCCGAGGATTATCTGGTTCATTTGTTTGAAGATGGAATGCTCTGTGCAATTCATGCAAAGCGTGTTACTCTTAGTAAGTGAATACAATTTTTTTAAGTTCATTCCTCTGATTTTCCTTTCTTCTTTCATCATATCATTCATGAATTTATCTTTTATTCTTAAATTCTATGCTGCTTTTATTGGTCATGAATGAATTCTTTTTCTTGATTGCAGATGAATGAATTATTTGTTACTATATTACTTACATTTAGAACAATATTCTACAGTCTGTGTGATAGAATTTGCCTTGGGGGATACAGTAAATACTTTAGGACTAGAAAAAAAAGATTGTGGTCGTGTAATGGTTAGGAACTCTTGTACATGTTTTTAAAACATCAAGTAGTTTTATTTGGAGTAGAGCACGGTGTCATGGAGTTTTGACTTCCCGTGTCCATTCACTCTCATCCTTTCAATTCAGTATGACTGTTATAAAAGAATGCTACTCTGAGAGTTGCCATGTAATGTGAACATGCATATCCTAAATTCAGAAAACCGAGTGATAAATGTGCATTGTGGACTGTTTGAGACCTCTGCCCACTTAAAAGGTTTGCACATGATGTGCATGGGTTGTTAGGATCAACAATTTTCTTTAATAGAAAAAGTCTTCTTGAAGCAGAGATATTTGTGTTGCCTTCTCTCTCTCTTCTTCTTTTTTTTCTGGGAGAGGGGGAGCGCTGATGGACAGAATACTCGCACTGTTTTCTTTTACTTTTTTATTGGACAAACATAATGGACAAGATGGTGTCTTTCCTGCTGCCTTTTTAATTGGTTTATGTTTTTCCCTCTTGAATATTTGTGTTTTTTTTTTCCTTCAGTAACCTCATGAGTATATGTTCTATTTGCTTTTTTGCTGTCTCAGTGAAAAAGGATTTTGAGTTGGCCCGTAGGCTTGGAGGCATAGGAAGGCCTTGGTAGACACAACGCCACCATTGCTGCTTTTGTAATGTAAGACTTGACACAGTAGTGACTAGGGATTGGAAACCGTTTCAAAGAAGCCATTGCTGCTTGTAAACCCAGCACTCTAATTGCGATGATTATTTGGCATTAAATATTAGGAAACTAGGCTAACTCTTGTATTCTCAATGATTATATCTTTGTAGATGAATACCATGTTAGATTCTGTTGTAGAATGAAGCAATCATCATAGAAGAATGGTTAGCTAGGATGAAATTTTAAAATTCATGAGTGACATACTATTTTAACATAGTAGCAATGAAATATTTAAACATTATTGCCATTCATATTTAGTCGATATGGTAGAAGGAATTCATGCAACATACTAGTTTAGGGATGGCACTGCACAAACTTGCATTGGAGAATGACGTCCATGGAGGCATTGTGAACGTAATTTCTTTTTCATTTCCTTTTTATAATTTTCCTTTTCTTTTTAAGAAATCTTATCTTTAAAAAACCGCAACCGTAAATGGTTGGGCAAAAAATTATTTCCCCAAAACTGTCTCGGATTTAATCTAATATGTTTTTTTTTGACAAAAATCTAGTATGCTTGGAAACCTGATTAAATTATAAAAAATCGTTTTATGATAAAAAAGCAATTTTTAAAGAAGTTAAAATTCCGAAACTTATTTAAAAAGTGGTAAGATTAATTTTAGATTAATAATATTTTCCCATTTTAATCATGTAAAATTAACTATTAAACAAATATTACTAAATTATACAAATAATTTTATATCATTTTTGTAGTTTATGTCATAAAAATGATTTTGAGTTTAATTTGTATGTACTGTTAGTATAAAGATTTTTATATTGATAATCAATCAGAAATTATGGAATTGATGACTTTTAAGGTGATAAGGATAAGAATCAAACATTTATAATGGTATATCAATTTCTGATTGGTTGACAGTGTAAAAATTTTTTATACTATCAGTATATATCAATTAAATTCAATGATTTTTTACACAACTTAAATGAGATAAATAAATGTCTTAAAATGAGTTTTCAGCAATCGCTCTAAGAAAATTGATTTTATTATAATCAATTATGACAATAATTGATTATATTTATAAAAATTATTGAAATAATTTACTTTTTATTATAAAAAGAAATAATTTAATTTTAGCAGTTCATTCTAATGCACACTTATGCTATATTTTTCAGTGTATGTATAAAATCATTATTCTTGGAAGGATTTGGTTAGACAACTAAATTCAAGTTTTCCTCTTCGATTTTTACACAAAAATATGGCATTGAAATTACGTTAAAATTTTTCCGAATATTTAGGACTACGAAAGAAGTCAACTATACATCATGTTCGTGTAAAAATCCCAATCCCAATATAATTGACCGGAACGATGATTACACTTTTTTCTATTTCTCTAACTCCCTTTCCTTAATTTTCAAGAGAGGTGTTTTAGGTGTATATAGGTTGACAGAATGGACATTTTGCTCTTATGTATTTATGTATTCCAAGTGAGAAACAAAGCAGGATAGTTCTAAATAAAACCGTGGATCCTCTATTTATAGTGTGAAGTGTAACCATTTAGGATAAGCCGACTAGCGATCCAAATGTATTAGATAAAATAAAGATAACGATATTCAAATATTAAGATAGACAGTAAGTCATTTAAAATAAAAGATAAGGACATCTTGTTACGATAATCAGATAAAGGGAGAGCTCTAAGATATTTAGGCTATTAGATAAGTGTCCAGTTATACTTTGACTTAGTCAATATTGATCGAGTCATAATATGTTGAGATGTATATTAGTTAAAGTGTAACTGCACAATTGTCTTACAGCCCAAATATCTCAGAGCTATATCTTTATCTAATTATCACAACAAGATATTCTATCTTATCTTCTATTTTGAATGACTAACCATCTATCTTAATATTTGAATATCATTATCTTTATATTATCTAATACATTTGGACAGCTAATCAGATTATCCTAATCGGTTACATTGCACACTAAATAGAGGATCAATTATCTAATTTAGAACTAGGTAACTTTGATTCCCACTTAGGATATTTAGAGCAGAATATCAATTGTCAAGTTATATTCACAAAAAACACTCTCTTAAAAACTAAGGGAAGGAAGTTAGAGAAGTCGAGTAGTTAGATTTGTAAGAGTTAGTTACATTAGTTAGGAAATTAGATACCCCTCTCATTAGCTATATAAACACCTATTGTACTCTTGTAAGATCACTTTACCAATTGATCAATATACACTTTCTAATTTTCATGCAATTTTATCTACTTCCTCTCCTTTGATCCATCATTCTCAACATGGTATTAAAGTCATTTCAACCTCCTTGAACCTTCTTTCCGCTGCATTCTCCTTTGTTTTTCCTTTCCTTATTTTATTTTATTTTATTTTTTTCATTCTTTTTCGGAGAAAATATACTGTTTTACTCTCCTAAACTTTGTTCCATAACTTTACTTTTTCCTCTTTGTTGAATTTCTAGACCTATTTTTTTAGAGCAAATCCATTAAGCTTTCTTCGATTTTCTCTTCGTTTCTTGTTTCTTTTGCTTGATCTGGTTGTTCGTGCAAATCGAGCACAATTTTGGTCCTCCGATCGAGCACACCTTTTGCACCATGATTTTGATCTGACTTTGTCCCATGGAGATCTGTGATCCCATTCTTGGATCTGTGATCTCTGCATCAGTTTGTACCTTCTTCGTTTATGTGATTACCCCTTTCTTGGTGCTCGATTCGATTTGATACTTTGAATCTGGTGGTATGTTTCTTCGATCTGGGTCTGCATTTCTATCTTCTTTCCCACAATTTTGGTTTGTCGTTCTTGCTGTGGTGAGAAGAAGGCCGCTTTTACAGGCTCTGTTTATGTGTAGCAACGATCTAATGGTGGTTCTGTTGGTCTTGGATCTGTGTTCTAGGAACACTGTTGTCGGTGTTTTTGGTTTTTTTCTAGTTTCTCATCTATTCATATCAAGAATGGTTACAAAGTAGTTGCTACTATGCCAAATCTTGATGAACAGTTAGAGACTCGTGTGACTAAGTTTACCCCAAATGTTCGTTTCAATAATTGTGCTAATATTGGACCCGAGGAATCTATGGATGACGAACACATTCAAATAGATGATTTAGCTGCTCACCTTGAATTTTTGTTCAAGTACCTTATACCAAGTGTGTGTGTGTGTGTGTGTGTGTTTTTTTTTTTTTTTTTTTTTTTTACGGATTTTTATGGGCATGGTGGGCTTTATGCAACTACTTTCGCCAACAAGAATGCTATGGGATTATATTTTTAAAAGATGCAGATTTGTTGCATATCATTTTTTAAAAATAAAGATGGTATCCAACAGATCAACATCTTTTATAAGATAATCTCATCGCATTCTTTTTAACGAAAGCAGTTGCATAAGGCCCACCATGCCCATAAAAAAATTGAATTTTTTTTATGCACTTGGTATTGGGTACTTGAATGCCAATCCAAGGTGAGCAACCAAATCATTTATTTGAATGTGTTCGTCATCCATAGATCCCCTGAGTTCAATATCAACAGAGCTACCAGGATGAACATTGGGGGCAAACTTGGTCTCAAAAGTCTCTAACAATTCACCAAAATTTGGCGTAGCAACAACTACTTTTAATCATTCTTGATATGAATAGATGAGAAGCTAGAATAAAAAAAACAGCGAGAATAGGGTTCCTAGAACACAGATCCAAGACTAACATAACTATCATTAGATCCTTACTACACACAAACAAAGCCTGTAAAAGCGCTCCCTTCTTCTCACCGCAACAAGAACGACGAACCAAAACTGTGGGAAGAAGATAGAGAAGTAGACCCAGATCCAAGAAACATACCACTAGATTCAAAGTATCAGATCGAGCACTAAGAAAGGTGCAATCACAGAGATGAAGAAGGTACAAACTAATGCAGAGATAGCAGATTCAGGAACAGGATCACTGATCTCCATGGAACAAAGCCAGATCAATATCATGGCGTAATATGTGTGCTCGGTCGGAGGACCAAAATCGTGCTTAGTTTGCATGAACAACCAGATCAAGCAGAATAAACCAAAAACGAAGAGAAAATCGAAGTGTAAATGATTTGCTTTGAGATAAATAATTAAGAACAAATATGGAAATTTAACAAAGAGGAAATGTAAAGATAGGGAACAAAGTTTGGGAGAGTAAAACATATTTTCTCGAAAAAAGAATGAAAAAGAAAATAAAATAAAATAAAATAAGGAAATGATTTAACAAAGGAGAACGCATCGGAAAGAAGGTTCTAGGAGGTTGAAAAATGTTGAGAATCACGCTTCAGAGGAGAGGAAGAAGAGGAAGTTGCAAGAAAATTAGAAAGTATATATTGATCAAATGGAAAAAGTGATCTTACAAGAGTACAATAAAGGTTAGGGAGGATAGAATGTTGTCATTTTTTTTTTAATGGATAGGGATAAAACTGGAAAAAGTAATACAACCCTTAGTTTATAAGCTATAATTTACCTCTATTAGCTTAGTAAATAAGAGTTTTTTTTTTTCTTTTTGCAAAAAAAATTTCCTTACCAAATAGCTCTAGTAGCTTTTTTTTTCCTAGTCAATTAAGCTAATTTTATCTTATAAGTTACCTTAGTACCTTACTAAATACTCAATGTCGATCAAACTCTGCTTGTAAAATTTTAACCAAACATGTTATTAAATTTTATTCATTTTGAGTGATTATTGTTTTATTCATTCTTGAGTAATTATTGTCATAGTACTTTAGTGTATTTATTGATGGCCACACGTTATTAAACTATTAGCACAAACTCTTTCATGTTTCTTTATTAGAAAGGATCAAAATATTATGTCCTTTAACATAATATGTGGTCCCTTCAACAAAATAAACATAATATGTGGTACAATTATTGAATTAAGATTTTAGTTCCAAAAAATGAGCTGAAAAGTTTCCTTTTATTTAGAGAGAGAGGGGGAGAGGAGAGAGGGGGTGTTATGATGATTCGATTTTATAGAAAATACCAGGAAATGGCTAAAATAACGTTGAACCCGTCGTTCACTCCGGTCTGCACCAATCTCTTGAAATTTTCTATAAGTGATGGGACCATGGAACACGTCCCCGCGTGGCTACTTGTCCGGTTTCTATATAACCCAACACTTTTCTAAAGTTTTCAGATTCCTTTCACTTTCCTTTCTAACCCATTCATTTAACTCCAGAAGCAATTCAGGAAAAAAAAAAAGGGTGTTGATAAAAAATCATGAAGCTCGCAGTCAAAGATTTTCAAGTGGCTAAGCCCAATGCCAACGCGTTTTTAGGTTTCAATTATGAGATAAAGAAGAGTTACAATATGCTTTTGATAACACCCTCTCTATCAATTTCCATAGATTAACCAAGTAGTTCATGGAAGATTTACAAGACTACCTCTTCTTTGCTTGCTTAGATGCCAAAGTATCACATATTAAATATATGAATAAAGAACTATTTATAATCAATTTTTTTAGTCCAATTATTTTAATATATTATTAAAGTCTATTTGGATACCAATATATGATAGGTCCAAGTGGTAAGTCCGCGGAATATACAAGGCCATTATGGCCTAGGCCCCAATTTTTTTTTTTCTTTTTAGTATATATTATCAATTGCAATAGAGAAGTCGTGATTACTCCCACTAGAGGTAGTTTTTGAATCATATATATATTATAAAATTTTATTATTTTCATTTCAAATTATTTTCATCTCTCATTGCTTCTCTCTTTTTTATTATGCATCTTCATATTTTTTTGAACATTAGAATATTATAGAACTATTAAATTATTTCAAAACATTAGATTCTTTTTCAAATGTTTGTATTACTGATAGAATATTATTTACAATACATGTAACGGTTGCTATGCTGAAAGAAAATTTTCAAAATTAAAATTACTTAAATCATATCTAAAATCAACAATTTTATAAGATAAATTAAATGAATTATTTATTGAGAATTAAATGTTAGAATTGCTTGATTGTAAAAAAAAAAAATTAATGCAGCTTGATTATAAAACTTTGATAAATGATTTTGTAGCTCAAAAAACTATAAGATTAATATAAAAATTAATAATTTATATAATATTAAATCTCTTTAAAAAATTTGCCTTAGGCCCGGAATCCCTATACACAGCCCTGCCAAGTGGTAAGGGACTTGGACACCTTAAACAAGTGGTTAGAGGTTCGAATACTAGCTCGAGAAAACCTGGTTGGGAGGGGAGAACCAACACTAAGTCATCACCAATTGTCACTTCACACTTCCAATATGCAAGTATTAACTATAATTTATTTATAGTAACTTTGACTATATAACATCCAAAAATAATTTTAATGTCATCAGTTAATAGAAAAAAGGTTAACAAAGTTATTATAAATAATTCTTTATTCTTATATTTAATATGTGGTTGATAACACGATATTGTTGTTTCTAAGGGAAATATTTGGAGATCAAACAATGATATCCAAATTGATACGCGTTGAAGTCAAATATTTGGATCTCATCTGCAGAAAATTTTTCCAAAGTTTGTTTGAATTCTATAACTATTTTATTTCATATCATCTGTGTTTGTTGCGTCACTGCCAAGTGCTAATCAAATAGTTACCCATCACATCTAAAGAAAAAAAAAAGTGTTATAACTTTTCACTCGTTATTCAACAATAATCATTTACTTCTGTCCCAAAAAAAAAAAGCATTTACAAGTACGTGGATGGTTGATGATACTTTCAAAGTTTTATAAAAAAAAAAAAAAAAAAAAAAGAGAGATAATATTTTCAAAGTGAATCTGTTTTTAAACTAAAGTTTAATTTTTATACATTATTACTGAAAAAAAAATTTATACGGACATTTAATAATATTTTAATATATTATTATTGTTATTTATCTTTTTTAGTTATTAAAACAAAAACATACATGTCAAAATGTTAGTGAATGTCATCGAAATATATACTGCTTTAAATCTTTAAAGTATATGAGTAAGATGTATTCATTTTTAATATAAAAATTTCAACCTACAAAATAATTTTAAAAAAGACATTCTTACTTGTTCATTTTAAATATTCACTTTAGAAGAATTTTTCTTATGAATGATATTGTGTAAACTCACATTTTTCAGTTTAAATTTGGTACACTTTTCGTGTATGTTTTTTAGTTTAAGTTTGGTGCATCATTCATGTTTTTTTTTTTATTACTAATTAATTAATTATATATAATTTTTAAGATAATTATAATTTAATGAAACCCAAACATTTTTATGATGTAATGATGGAGGGAATGATATTCTCTCCGACAAGGAGTGAAGCTCAACAACCACCAGACAAGCCGCCAGATATAGGCGGTAAGAAGATTCCAGTCTCCTTTCGAGACAAAGTAGTCGGAAATAAGCCTGCTCTGCCAACAAGGGAAAAAGTTGACTTGATTGTTGAGAACTGGTTCGTGTGGAGTTAGAGAACGATAAATATAATCGTCTTTTGCCAAAAGTTCATCTGTATAAACAACTAGGAGTGTAGCGGGTCGGTTTGGTTCGGTTTTTGGAGAGAGAAAAATTCGAACCAATCAAATTTGATTGGTTCGGTTTGGTTCGGTTTTCTACATTTTTTAGTACATGACCCGAACCGAACCAAACCGATGGAGTTTGGTTTGGTTCGATTCGGGTGGTCGGGTTACCTGATTAAAATGCACCAGAAGCTTTTCTTTTGCCCAGAAAATGCACCAGAATGTTACTAAAATACGAAATAATCCACAAAACCATAGGAATTAGCAACAAATCAAGTACAAAATACAAAATTGTCCACAAATCAAGTCTATTACAATCCAAAATAGTCTAGAATTGGCAAAATACATAGAAATAGTCCACAAAATAAGTCCATTGTCCACAAATTAAGTCCATTCAAAATAATCTAGAATTGGTAATATACATAGAAATAGTCCATAAAATAAGTCCATATGGAATGCACGACGACTGAGAAGGGGAGAAAGGGAAGAAGGGGAGAAGCATGACTCACCAGTCACCACAGCGGAGCTAGGCGCGGCGGTGAAGCACGACAGCAGAGGAAAGAGACGAAGATGCGTCGACACCGATCTGCTGACTCCACCCAAACGTGAAGCAATGAAGCAACTAGCTTAGCACCACGATGGCGGAGGTAAGAAAGGAGCATATGGCGAGATACTCTGGTCACGGCGGCTCTGTTACGACGGTGGTGATGTGCGGCGCGAAGATGAGAGGAAATGAGTTAGGTTTGGAGGCAGTGAGATAGTCCTAGGTTAGAAGTGAGGGAGGGACTTACTAAGTTAGGTTAGGTTTAGGTCAAATTATAACTTTTTGGGGATTTTTTTAAATTATATACCATCGGGTCGGGTCGTCGGGTCATTCGATTTGGAAGACAAAATCCAATACCCGAACACAAAATCCAATACCCGAACCAGTGATAATTGGTTCTCATTGGTTCGGTTCGGTTTTTTACCCGAACCAATAATGTTCGGTTTTTTCCGGGTTGGTTCAGCTCAGGTTGGTCGGGTTGACCCGATCTACTTACACCCCTATAAACAACTGTTCTAGGACTTGTGTGCCCCATGGAGGGGTGCCATTGTGATCAAGCTGCTAGAAATAAATATTGGATATAATATTATGCAAGAGAGGCTGAGGAAGTTATGGCATTTAACGGGTGGATTTGATATCATGGATGTTGATAACGGGTTCTTCATGGTCAAGTTCGCCATGAAGAATCATAAGGAGAAGGCAACTACAGGAGGCCCTTGGATGATTTTTGATCATTGTTTAGTGGTTACAAAGTAGGGTCCAGAGTTTGCCTCTCCTAATGTAGCAGTGGACCATACTCTGGTTTGGATTAGGTTTCTGAGTTTAAACCTCATTTATTATGATGAAAGCTTCTTGTTGGCAAAACAAAATTGAAACTTTTTATACAAGGTATATCATCAATTGATGTGTAAAGAAACCTCCATTAATGAAACTCTTGGAGCGCAAAAATTTCTTTGAGAACTCAGATAAAGAATGGATGAATTGCTTTCTGATACTTGAGGGTGTGTTTGGATGGGGCATTTGGAGAGGGTAAAGTAATCTTAGAGGGTATTTAAAATCCATCAATGCAAAACGTCTTGTTTGGATATTAAATGTGAGGGATTTTAAAATTAAGGGAATTTTATGGGGTATTTTATTTTAACTAAATTTGGGGTATTTCAAATACCACCTAAAAACTAGGAATTTGAAATTCCTTGGTTCCATCTCGTGTGACATCGTCGAACCACCGCCATCGGGCGACGGACCACCGTCTCTAGCCCTCAGGTCACCGCATCGTCGACCCCCGGACCACAGCACCGTCGGCCCCCGGACAATCCTCCCCGTCCCCCGGAACACCGTCTCTGGCCTCCGACACCAGCCCCCGGGTAGTGGATTATATTCACTCTAATAGTGGATTAATTTTTTAAGGTATGGTTCATTGTTTATATAAAAATAATAATATTAAGGTGTCTATCTGTGAAGCTACTCAATATATTATTATTTAAATAGATAACTGGTCTAACTGTTTGATGGAAAAACTTTAGCAACTAATATTAATAAATTATAAGAGAAAAAAAAAAAAGGAAAACTTAGTAACAAGAAAATTCAGGGAATCTGGCCTAGAAATGTTATTGTTTATAAAATATAAAATTATAAATGCATAGATGTCTATGATAAGAGGCACAACATCATAGTCACATATCTGTATACACAAGTTAAGGCGAGGTTTGGTATGCAGGTTTGGTATGCAGGTTGGGCCTATTGAGCCCTAAAGCAAACTTTGAAGTGGTGTCTTTTTAAAGTTAATAAAGCAAAAACTCGTGTTTTTTTACTTACAATTCAACTCAAGCAACGACAACGTCAGCACGTCGGGACACGACAAAGAGATGTCGCATGGTCATTTGGTCATAGAGATGTCATCGCATGGTCGTGGCTCGTGAGGATGTCAGGTGGTCATACAGTCACTGGCCATAGAGAGGTCGCATACAAAGAGAGATTATAAAGGAGATGAAACAGTAACAACAAGAAATTAAATAAGGGAGAATAGAGTGGAGATAGAAAGGATTTTTGAAATAAAAAAATCGAGTTAGTAATATTAACTAGATTTTTTTTAGTTAAAAGGTCTGTAAAAAAAAAAACAAACAAACAAAATATTGAGGCCTAAAATCCTAGTTTTGGTAGTTTGGGGCTTTGGCCCGCCATGTATACATGACCTCCATTTTGTACCGTGCTCTCTGGGGAACCCTTCCTCCTTATCAGAGTATTAGTCACAACTGCTCAGCTTGATGAAGATTCTAGTTAGGAGGAGTTGGTTATAATACAACTAAGTGTGTGTTTAGATTAGCGTATGACAAACGTGATTTTGGGTGGAATTGATTTTGTAAAATTGATTTTAATATAATTGAGTTTGAAATGAAGTGATTTATGTTTGGATGTTTTTTATTTTGAAATTATGTTTGATGTAAAACTTTGTGTAATTTGAGGATAAAAATCACGTTTAGGGGGCAAAAGCTACAAATTTTAGCTTCAAGTTAGAATTGATTCCAGAGGTGAAATCAATTCTAGTCAAGAACACCCAAACATGTCAAAATCAATTTTTTGTCTCTGGAATCACTTTTGCCTCTCACAAAAGTGAATCCAAACATGCACTAACTCAACAGTGTAATCTAACTGAATTCAATACACTCCAACCGATTGTACTGAACTCTATATAAAGTAGAGCATATAGTAGAGTTTTCAATGTAATGAAAATCATTCTTCTGTTCAATCATCTCTGTAATGCTTTCGAATTCTCTTAACTTATAAGGTTCTATCATGGTAACATACATATCATGGTCGAGTTTTTATCAAGTCCAGCCTAACTTATGGAATAGCTTGATTCAAGTGCTCAAGAACTTATTTAATAATTCTGCCAATAAGTTAATAATAATGTTTTTTTTATTGTGGTGGTTACATAATGAAAGGTTAATATCCCTCCTTTTTATTTTTTATTTTTCTAAGTTGACAAATTGTAAACTCGCATCAAATACTTAGAAACTACATATATTAGTTTCACAATGGACGCGCGTCTGCAGTGTTGCAGAAAAAGAGAGGTTCTCCTCTTTGTTGGAGAGGGGTGGCGGAAGAGACGGAGTCGCGCGGTGGCCGGGTCTATGGGGGTAGTCGTGTAGTGGCCGGATCTGGTGGGGATGGTCGTGTGGTGCCGGATCTGGCCGGATCTGTTCCTCTCTCTGATGTCTCAGCGGAGGAGGGTCGGGCGGTGGCGGAGAAGGCGGGTTGAGTGGTGTCCGGATCTAGTGGAGGTGGATGTGCGGTGGTGGGGTGGTCGGTGGTGGGGGTGGACTCGCGGTGGTGGGGTGGTCAGCGGGGGTGGACGCGCGATGGTGGTGTGATGGTGGATACTTGGAAGGATGCGTTGAAGATAAGGATAGAAATGAGTTTTTACATGAGTATTAAATGATACATGAATGAACCACTTGTTATAATGGTTCATGCTAGTCATCACCGCAAGTGACTCGATTTTACGTGCCACTTGTAAGGAAAAAAAAAAAACAAAGAAATTCATTTTAAAATATATATTTTTTGATAAAATAAAATATACTTTTTTTATAATATTAATCAGTTATAAATAAATTATGTCATATATGACATTGAAGATAATTATTATTATAAAAGTAAAATATATTAATAATATAATAATTTATAATTAATTAGTAATATAAAAAAATCTATACACAATGTGTGTTTTGTTCCTTTCTAACGCAGTTTCTTTGGAAGTTCGAATGAGAATTTGTCCACGTTTTCTTTTTGAATATAGAAATAATTAACCTCGCGGCAATCATTGAGCTGAAGTGCAGGACGCGTTCATAAGGGACTGTGGGAAAGTCCAACGAGCAAACAAAACCGTTGACCTAATAACATCTACAGAGCCGCTAGTTATGGTGACGGCTATAATATTGCTCTAACTGTATAACTGTATATAAAGTATTCCATTTTATATAACTGTATATAAAGTATGGAATAGGAGATCACATTGGATGGCATTTAATTATTTTTCAATTTACCAAATATTTCATGTTAACATATGTTAGTTATTTTAGTTATTTTATTTTTTCTTATTAAACTCAAGTTTTCAAGTTAGCATTATTATTAACTACTTATTTTAAATTAGTAGTTTTCCAGTGCTGATATGCATTTGCTTTCTTCTTCATAATAACTCATGAATTTATAGGGATTTTTTTTCTTCTTATAAATGCAATTTTTTAATTTTATTAATATTATATTCGATTGATTATTTTCTTTACTATATATTTCTCATTATGGCATACATCACTTTTTTCTTATTGTGACATATTATTGCTTTGTATATGGATGACAATTTTTATTAAATACTTGTGTGTGAGTATGCGCACGCATGTGAGTCCATAAGAGGTCAGGTCAAATACCATCCAAAATATCTTTTAGGCTCGACAGCCTTACTAGTTTCTATATACTATGTATATAATTGTATCATTATATGTAATATTATTATAATATATTTATATCCAATTTTATCAGTTATAATCATATAATTGTTTGCTTATTTAAGGTTTAAGCTCGCTAGTAGGCCTATTCAAATGTACATATGTGTGTCGGCATATTTGAAAGCTTTGTTGTAAAGTACATATGACAAGTAAATAGGCTAGCCTTAGTCACTCGGGTCTCAACTTATGGGATAAGACTCTCTTAAAATGAGTTTGAGTATAAAATAAACAAGTAAAGATGTCTCTACATTTTATTAATTAAAATGGATTGAGATCTTAATACACTATAATTGATGAAGAGTGAGTATATCCTACTTATTTACCTTATACTCAATCTATGAGATTTTTTTTTTTACACTTACAGTATATGTCTGATCCGTTTAAGGTAATACTTTTCTGTTTCCACCCTTGAGAAAATAATAATAAGAAAGATTTTTTATTTTGGATTTTATAATTCCATATCACGCATTATGGAGTGGGACAACCTTCATAACCAAGTGATGAACTCTCATAAGAAAACAAAAAAATAGTTTATGAATATTACTGAAACATCATTCGAATTTATGAACATAGAGTAAACTACTGTTTTGGTTTTAAAAAGACTGGATTTACATTATTTTACCTGGATAACTAAATGCACATCTTTTTTAAAAATCTACAGAAATTTGATGATAACTTTAATTTTGTAAGATCTTAAAATGTGTATTTTATGATGGTTTTGCTAACCATTTAGGGTAATGATTAATGAATAAAAAACAATTTTTTATTGAAAATTAACTACATTATTCTTTAATTTATTAAAGACACTATTTTAATACCACATTAAATAAGATTTTTTTTTTAATTCTTTAACTATTGCTTTTAGGGTTATGAATACCAAAACCGTTTTTTTCCCCTCCGGGTATCCTCTGCGCGCAACTGCGGAGACTAATCCCTCGAGTCGGGTAGGACCACAATAGCAGCAAAGCTCTCCCTTAAGAGTTTCTAACATTGCTACATTCTCAGGGTCATGATTCGAACTCGAGACCTCTGATTAAACTGAAAGAGACTCATGTTACTTCATCTGAGCGCTCTTGGATACCAAAACGAACTAGTATCCGAATTAGAATCTCCTATCCCCAACCAAAACCGTTTTTAATATCATGCACTTTTAGATGCATAAATAATTCACCACTTTGCTTCAAATATCAGCGTATTATTATAATATTAAGACACCAAGGGGTGCTTTGATTGGGGACCACATTGGATTACTATCTAAATCAACGTAAGCAAAGTGTTTCACATTACGCCAATATCAAGCGCCACTTTTCCTGTCTTTGAGTGCCAATTCAATATCACAATCGTTATCATAACAAAAGAGAAAGGGCTCATTTGAAAGTCATAGATTTCAATACAATAACCAAGAATTTTCAGCCCTTCTTCCGCGTTGTTTCTCACTCCCTCGTGGGAGAAGAAGGGAAGTGCAGCATGTGTTCCTATTTTTCAATTTTTTTTGACCCATCCAAGGGGTTATAGAAGGGGTTATATGTTACCAATTGGGTGTTGATCAAGTGGAATCAACTTACCCTCATAAGGAGGAGGATCTGGAAAGTTGAGTTTGAATCCTTGTGGAGTCATCTTCATTAGGAGAATGAGAATCAAGTAGTAAAACCCTGCTCAATCAGTTGAAGTAGACCTATTCGATCCAAAAGGCTAATTAGGGTTAGTTCCGAAATAAATAAATAAAAAAAGAAGAAGAAGAAGAGGGGATTGTGTTAATGCTGAGGTATCTGTCTATTTTGAAATGGTCAATAATTCAATTAGCAAATTCATGTATTTATAAAATTAATAAAATATATAATATGGTTAAATATATTTTTATTCTTATAAAATTAATAAAATTTAGTTTTGATCCCTATAAAAAAATTAACTTTTAATCTCTATATATATTTAATAAAAGTTGCACACAATTTTTTATATTTTATAACGACTGAAAACAAATAATTTATTTTATAAGAACTAAAATCAAATTTTATCAATCTTCCAGAATAAAAAACATATTTAACGTTATATAGTATTACCTTAAGCTTTTAGGCCTCCACCTAGGACCCACATTGTAGAATACTTACTTGGTTTCGGCCAGTCAAATCCATCTCTTTTCCTTCTCTTTTCTCACCCTTATATCCCCATCTTCCTCTCACCTTCTTGGCTAAGCAAACCAAACCCCTCTATTTCCCTATTTCATACACACCTAAACTCCCTCTCATCCATGCCTTATATCTTCTCCACTAAGCACAAGCAGCAGATATAGCTCACCACCTCCTCAACAATTTCACAAGTTAGAATCTTGAATGATCCATTTGTCCACTTCATCATCTTGCCACTTGGCCTAATCCCCTTGGATAATCTTACAATAACAAGTTTGTTCAAATTCCTTGTTCTCTCTATGCTTGTAGCTTTTGAGTCCTTTGTTCCCTTGCACATTCCCTTTTCATATCATTGCTATAATCTTTTGCATCCCTTAGTGGCCAACACTATATAACAAAGGTGACATATTTTGTTGAGGACTCACAGAACGAACTCAAGGCCTTAATCTATTCTTGTTGCTATTAGTTCATCTTCACGAAATGGAAGGGAACTTGAAGTTGGGACAACTTGGTCTCATCAGTGAGCTAATGCAAGGGAAGGAGCTAGCAAAGCAGCTATGTGACCATATGGTCTCATCATCATCTCATGAAAGCAATGAAGTGTTAATTGAGAAAATACTTTCATCCTATGAGAAAGTACTCACCATGCTGAATTGGAGGGCTAATGTGGGAGAAACTAAGATCACCAATGTCAACATGATGGATTCCAATTGTTCTTTTACAGATGGGAGCCCCAGAAGTGAGGTCTTGGACCAAGAGGTTAAGCACAAAAACGCCTTCAAGAAAAGGTAATGTCAAAAGTTACAAAATTCTTGTTTTCTTTGTGATTTTGGTTAACTTTTGTGGTTCATGGTCTGATTTCAATCTTGGATTTTCTTAATTTGTGGGATGCAGAAAGACCATGCCCAGTTGGACAGAAAAAGTGAAGGTGTGCTCAGGAACTGGGCTTGAGGGGACTCTGGATGATGGTTATAGCTGGAGAAAATATGGACAGAAAGATATTCTTGGAGCTAAGTTTCCAAGGTCAGAAACCTTTTTTTTACCCTCTTATAAATTCTTCTTGTTTTTAGTGCAAACAAGTATAATAAAGATTTTTCTTCATAAGGAAAATTTGTTTAATTTATCAAGTTAAAATGATGCCCTGTCTTAACTTTTTTTATTATGCAAGAGGCCATAGGCACCCCTCTTAATATCGTTTGTTAATTAGCTACCGAGGGAAATAATTAAACAAATATTTTCTTGTTGTAGCGTTTTCAGCCAAATAATGAGTAAGGACAAAGTGCTTTTAAAAAAGACTATATAAACTTATCCGAAAGGACAATGTTGGCCAGATTCAATTCAGTGCAATAGCAGCTTTCTGATTAATGCATTTAATACCATCATTACTGAGGTTCCATGAGTTGTGCAAGAAGGGGTGCATCCGTACCTTGATAAAATAGTAATGATAGTTGCACACTCAAAGTTGACACCCAAAATTGACACCTAGGTTAATTGGTACAAATATTTGGTTAATTCAATTCATTATATGGTTAATCACGTGTAAATATTTGGTTCATTCATGATGACCCGTTAATCATATAAAAAACTGAATTAACTGGATATTTACATGTGATTAACCAAATATTTACATGATTATGGAAAATAAGCTTCATATAACCCATTAACCATATAATGAACTGAATTAACAAAAAATTTATACATAATTAACCAATGTATCAATTTTGGGTGTCAAACCCAGATTCTCACCAATCATTTCTCTTGATAAAAATAGGACAATCTTATCAAGTGGGGAACTTGTTTGTAAAGTGTCATGTTGTTCCTGTAGGTATGGCAGCTCATGTCCCCGTTTTATTTATTTAGCCCATTATAGAATATGTGGAGAGATAAGTTTAGGACTTTAATACCCCTTTTCTTATTCTTTATTTTTGGAAATACACTATAAGTCTATAACTTTCATGCCTACTGAAAAGACCACAAAAGCTGTTTCATGTTAGTTTTGTTATTCACTATATCAGCAAAGTACAAAAGGGCATTATACCATTCTTATAATTTTGTGTGTTTGATGAACTGATTTTATATTGAAGCAAGCTGTTTTCAAGTTTCCCTGACAAAGTTTGGTTTGCATTGCAGGGGGTATTACAGATGTACACATAAATATGTACAAGGGTGTCTAGCCACAAAGCAAGTACAAAAATCAGATGAAGACCCAACAACATATGAAATAACCTACAGAGGAAGGCACACATGCACCCAAGCTAGTCATGTTAACAAGGCATTGCCATCAAAAACAAAGATTTGCTTGGGAGAAAATAAGCACCACAGCCATCAAAAGAATCAATCACAAGAAGAGAAAATAGAACAACCCCAAGAGTCAATTTTCAATTTTGGATCAAAGCTTGAAGTTGAAGTAGATGACTTGGAAAACAAGGAGGATATTTTCCCATCATTTTGCTTTCCTTCTCCATCATTAGGATCAGAAAATGAGGACAACAACATATTCTGTGATACCATGATGGAAAACCATTTCATGGAAAGTTTTTCTCCTGCATTCATATCACCAGCCACTTCAGAATCAAACATTTTCTGTTTGTCACCATGCCACTTGGGCAGCACTGGACTAGGCCAAAGTGTGCAAACCTCAGAATCTGATATCACTGATATAGTGTCAGCCCCAACTTCAGTCACCAATTCCCCAATAGTAGACTTGGATCTTCTCCTTGATAATGTGGATTTTGACACAGATTTCCCCATCATCTGATTTTTTCTCTTGATAAGTTTTTCCCACTTCCAAGTTAATTATTGCATAATTTGTGTGCGGATTAACTGGTGAGTTTTGTAGATCCTGACTAGCACAGCATATCTGAGGGAAGAAGACCTTAGTAATAATATATTACTATGTCCATAAATGAAGACAACGAAACTCCCCTCTCATGCTAGTTAAGAGATTTATCATGTACCTAGGCTTTAATGTGTGAATAATTTGTAGCTATAGTCTTTTGTGGTTTTTCACTTCAGCTGTAACTTAGTCATCTGTCATCTGTGTTCTTCTGGATCAAGCAGAGCAAGAATTTATGAAATAAATGAATTGTAGCAACCATATTTGCTGTCTTAAATAATGATCAATGCATCATTTCACCAAATAATTAAAACATAAAGGTAGCGTTTGGTACAAGTTTTACAAAAATATTCCCCGGAATGTAGACATGTGAATAAAAGTTTCTCATATTTAGTACAAGTTTTAAAAAGTTATTCCTAGACATAAAAGATTTTCGGGGATAAAATTAGTGAATAATAATTATAAACTTGGGAAAACTCTATTTTCATGTGTGAAGGTGGGAAAACTTTATTCCCGATAATCACATTCCCAGAAATATAATTTATATGAGAATAAAACATTTCAAATAACAAATGCCCGCCGCCAAAGAATTATGATAAATGGCCTCAGTTATTGACAAATTTGGATACATCATAGATTATGCGTTCAGACGGAATTAAAAGACAACTGTATGATGTCCTTCCTGATGGGACCTGGGACCACCACAACTATCATTCATCAAGTCACAACTTTAAAGGCCTAATGGAATCCTGACCCCCCAAAAGCAAACAAATACCTAAAGGCTAAATGGAATTTGTATGGATCTGGCTCTCAAATAGTGATCTGTAGTTTTGGAATTCTAATGGAGTGTCTTGGGCTTAAAATGGATCCAAATTCTTAATCCTAGTTCGGTATCTGTTAACCCCAATGTGTTAACCTTATTCTCATTTTGCGTGATAGAGAGGCTACAAAGGTGACAATGATATGTCAGCCCCACTTCAATGTTTGGCCACATCAACAATAAAAAAAGCATTAACTCATGCTAACTAATGTGGCACAATGATTATTATCTCTTTTGTGCCAATTTTGACTCGAAATGAAAGCATATTGCAAATCTTTTTTTTGTTTTTGGTAACAAATTCAATTATTTACTATATATGTGAATACAGAAAATGATGAGTTTTTTGTGGTACTTTAGTAGTTCTTGAGGTCACTCCAAGGAATCGAATAAAAACTAACAAGAAGACATTTTCTTTTCTTTCTTTCTTTTTTGTTCCCCACATTTCAATGGCATTCGTCGGGGTTTCAACTTTCAAAGAAGTACTAGTCCAAAATCCATATATGTAAAAAAGTGAGAACTGCAACCCTCGTCCCAGCCCAAAACAATATGGTCTGGCCCTCCATTCTAGACCAACAAGACAAAGCCCAAAATAATGGTCTATTGAACATGGCCCACATGTAAAGTGGCCACATCTGGTATGATATTTTATTCTAACAAAAATAGAGAATTTGAAAGACAAAATAGACATCTAAAAACTTTTAAAAAGCTTTTTTCTTTCATTTTCTTCTTTTAAAATTAGACAAAATAGACCATGCCAAGTTTTACAAATTCTGTGTGTTTGGAGTAGTGGCAAGCTTGGGTTAGACTTCTGTTTTACAAAAGCTATTATGAGTAGCTTTGCATTAAAAAAACTAATTACAATAACTTTTAACGTGGTTCCAAACATGCATAAAATAAAGTAAGTCACATAATCAGAATATGTTTTTGGTTGGGTATGTTTACTGAAAAATGATTTTAAGATAATCTACTTTGTTTGGGTGATGAAAAATGATCACTTTTATATAGTAAATTACGAAAAATAGTATGAAGTTAATTGTTTGTACAAATGAAAAGCTGATGAGGAGGAGATTAGGTTAGGGTAAGATTGGGAAAGAGAGTTTTGAAGTAAAAATAAATCTAATAGATAATCCAACAGTCCTAAATATTATATGGACAAAAAAAGCTTCTTCTTTTTTTAAAAAAAAAAAGGCTTTATATAATTTAAGTCGAAATGCCAGACTCACTCAATTATTTAGGAAACAACTTTTTAGTGGGGAAACAACTTAAATGAAATATCCATCTTTCCTATACATGCTCTCAATACGTAACAAATTACTATCATCAGCCATCTATGGGAATATATTTTCACACTTAAAATACGTGTCTATAAAATATAGCAAGACTCAACTACTATGAATTAGTGTGTCAAAAAAAAAAAAACTACTATGAATTAGCATTGACTTCATATTTTAAAGAGGACCATATAGGAGAGAGTCATACAAAAAGATGGTTAAAACTCAACAACTCAGGTGAATCTTACAATTTAACCGAGAGAAAATCTTAGATGCTTTTAAGGTACTAAAATATTATAATTCTATATCTGTACTATTTTATATCGTGTGTCACCTTAATTAAACGGGGCTTGTTTTTATGTCATTTTCTCTACTCAGTCCGCCTCTTTAAGCAACAGAGAAAATGTTAAAAGAAACTGTTCCGGCCCGACAAGGCCATATAGGCTGAGATCAAGTGATAGTAAGACTGCAGAAATCATATCATGGTGCCGATTACCTAGAAGAAGCTACCGAGACCTATCTAGGGTACCCTAGCAACACCCAAGGATTCGTCTCTACTTCAATGGTCACACCTCGGACGCACATCCTGGCGCTCGTGATCAGAGACCGACATGATTGAATAGAGATCCGAACACCCATCTCGGCTGAGACCATACATGAACGTGTAGACGCCCATCTTGGCTGAACACTCCGGATAAGGATGGACTCGTATGCAAGGACACATCACAACCTTCCAGAAGAATCTCGACTGATGCACGCACCCGTAAATCACGGTAACGACCTGGTGGACCCCACTCAACGTAACCGACTCACTTGCCTCGCACCCGTAGGGAAGGTTATAAAAGGAGGACCTACGTCCTCATTAGGATCATTATACTATACACATACACACTATCACTTAGAAATGAAAACCATGACCTAATTGTAATCGGAATACCACATTTGTATTCAATCTTGTTATTAATATTATAACTCTTCGTCCTAATCGTGAGTATTGTTTCGCCTGGAACAGAAACAAAAATGTAAAAATAAGCCCCCGAGTTAGCATTAAGAACCCCTCATTTGGTTCTCAAAGTCAGTCCTACTTTATTATAGCAATCGTCAACGAGTAAATATCTAATTTGGTTCCTGAAATTGTGAAACAGTATCAACTTGGTCCTTTAAATTATCGAAATTCTAGAAGTGTCCATGAATGATAAGTTAGTATCAATTTGGTCCCTTATTTTACTCACTTAATATCAATTAAGTCCCTGACACTGCTAACTTAAAATCAACTTAATCCATAATATTTTCAACGGAGGAACTAAATTGATTACGGTTTACAATTTCAGGGATTAATTTTGAATTTTGATAATTTTAGAGACCAGATTAATATTATTTTATAATTTCAGGGACCAAATTAGGTGTTTACTCGGAAAAACTTGGAAAGGTTCCCTGTCATCTGGAAGGATGTATATATGGGTTAATTTATGGCGATTGTTCTGGGACACTGGACACCTATTCATATTAGAGGGAAAATGGTTGAGTACCCAAATAAGACTTTTCCACCTTTGGATGGGACACTTTGAAGTTTTGACTGCTTAACTTTATCTATAAATATATAATATTCATATTCAATTTTTTTTTAACTTTATATAAATAATAATGCTTGTGTTATTACTAATTCAAACAGATATATGTACCCAAAAAAAAAAAAAAACTATCTGCCAACATTTTCAGGATAAAAAAAAATTGGTATACTGGTGGAAATTAAAGTACATATTCCTCGTAAGTGACTAAGAAAAGTTAGCCAAACAAAAAATAGTTTTGACTGCTTAACTTTATCTATAATATTCATATTTATTTGATTTTTTTTTTAAACTTTACATAAATAATAATGCTTGTGTTTATGCACTGCAATTTTGTACCTCAAGTTTGGGATATTACTAATTAAAACATATATATGTACCTGTTACTGGATAATTCTGAATAGTCGGTCGGACCCAATCCGATGCTTAGATATGGAAGGCCCAAAGCTCGTCATTAATCAAGGTTAATCCGGATTGGGCAGAGTGTAACGTACAAGTCGGCAAATTACACTCGGACTTGATGGATAGATAGCCATTTACTGCTCTATTACAATAGTTAGACTCGGATTTGATGGATAGACAGTCATTTATTGGTCTGTTACGACAGTTACACTCGAACTTGATGAATAGACGACTATTTACCACTCTGTTACGATGGTTACACTGGGGCTTGATGATTGGTCACCACTTATTACACAAGCGGCAGTGGTTACATTAGAGTTGAATCGACTTAACGATAGAGGAAACACTTATATAAGAAAGGAAAAGGACAAATGGTAGACATTCTATTCTGACATATACACACTCTTACAATCATACTAGATCTGACTATTACATTTAGGTCAGAACAGTACCAAAAAAAAAAAAAACCATCTGCCAACATTTTCAGGAAAAAAAAAACATGGCAACCTGGTGGAAATTAAAGTACATATTCCTCGTAAGTGGCTAAGAAAAGTTAGCCAAACAAAAAATAGGATCAATTAGTTCATACAAGGCAAGAAAGTAGAGACAAATATTCTTATTAGACCATGACATCACAACGAATGATTGAGCTCTCATTAGAGTTGTTACATTCGCTATTGAAAGAAAATATTACTTTCTAAGACTAAGTTTAATTTAATGTTTAAGTATATATATACTTGTGATAGGTGGTGATTAGTAAAGTTAGAGGTCGTTAGTGATTAATTAGTACATATAAATTAATTACTTTTTGGTACATTGCAATATTCTATATATATGTAAGTCACACTATTAATTTATTATATTAGACACAATTTGCACTTTTAGTCAATCATATTTTTTAGTATCTCTCTACTCTCACAATTTTCTGTTGTTTCTATTATGTTTTCTAACAGACGTATCACTGCATCTCTTTTAAACACGATATTAATATTGTTCTGTATGGAATTGTTGTATAACTAATAATTTCATATATAAAATCTATTGCGTTATTTTTTGTATTTTATTTACTTTACAACTGAATTTATGGAATGATATATATATATATATATATATATATATATATATATATATAGTCTTTTTTTTGGGTAACCATGTTATAGGTACGAAGTATCCATCACCATTAGCAGTGATTAATCTCCGTAGGAGCACATAAAATGGGTTCTCCTACCCCGACTAGATTTTCTCCGGTCAGGATTCAAACCCTTGACCACTTGCTTAAGGTGTTCAAGTCCCTTACAACTTGGACCAATCACAAGTGGTATATATATATATATATATATAGTCTAAATACTCTTAATTACTAATATATATAATACTATTCCTTTAAATTTAATAAAACATTAAATAAGAAATAATTAATTTTGAGGTTAATTAGCTATTGTTACGTTAGTCCATCAATAGATCTTCTAGAAAAAACAGATCACGATGCGACCGCCTCAGCTTGCAAAATGATTCTTTTTTTGACGGATCTTCAAGGAATCACTGAAGCAAGTAATTGTCTTCTATTAGCTGAGCTTAATTATCTGAAAACGATGAAACATGATAGTTAAGTGAAATGGAGATTCTCTTCATACCTCCAAACAAAATGTTAGGTTAGTGTAATTTTTTATTTTTTTTGACAAGAGGTTAGGGTAGTTTATTTTTTTTTCTTTTTTTGACTGGAGGATAGTGTAGTTATATATTAATTACTTATTTGAAAGTTCTGATAAATATGTAGCTCCCGTAAGAACTTCTTCTTTTCTAAGTTATCACAAAAATGTTGGATAATTATGCAGTAAAGTTTCTGAAATGGTTTAGTGTTTGGTGTATTTTTCATTTTGAAAAATGTCAGAAGATCGTGTGAATTTTATAAAAAGCTATAAATATTGAATCGAAATAATATCAAAACTAGCTAGTGCGATCAGTAAGGCTGGCAAAAGAATCCGCGGACCAATTATTCATCCGATCCATCCATAATAAAATCCATCCAATCCATCCAATAATAAAAAAATATATTAAATGGATTGGATGGGTTGGATTGTTTTTGTTAATGGATGGATAATGATTCATCCAATATTTTTTCAAATCCATTGGATCGAAAAAAAAATGAAATTGATCACTTATTATCCATTCAAAAATTAAAGAAAGTTTGGTTCTAATTACATTTCTGCAGCCTAGATCTATTCATCTTTCTCTAGTACTCTCCCTCACACTCAAAAACTGAAAAATCTGAGAATAAAATAAAATAAAAAACTGAAAAACCTACAAACCAAATAATTACGCAATTTATTTCTTTTTTTTTCCCCTGAGAACGAGAACCTACAGAGATACATAACTTGCTTTCTTATTATCCCCAGATATTTAATTCTCTTTGAATAGCAATTACTCTCTCTTTATGCAGCTCTATATCTCTCGTCTCTTTGAATAGCAATTATTCTTTCAATCAGTTTCTTGATAGCAACTCTCAAAAAATTAAGGTTCCTGCATAAATAAAATTGTTTTTGCTTAATTTAGGTCCTTCTGATCCTAGAGAGAGAAAATATTTAATATATAAAAGTTATTAAAATAAAATTTTGATGTATAATACATTTTTAAATGGATGGATCGGATATCCATCCATATAAAAATGATTAATGGATGGGTTGGATGGTTTTTTATTAAATGGGCCATGGATGGAATGGATTTTTTTAATATATTTTTAATGGATCGAAATGGATTGATGGATTGTTTTTGTCCAATCCGTTATAATCCGAATCAAAATCTATCCGATCCATCCATTTGCCACCCGATCAGGGATGGAGTCTGTTCTTTAATTTGCAATGGTGGGCTGTCAAATAATTTTAATATATTGATCGTGTAACCGAGTATTAAGAACTTATATGTTGGATTCTTAATATTTTAGCTGACCGGGAAAAAGAAAAGAACTTAAAATTTTAGTAACAAAGAAATTTCCAGTATGATCAAACCAATGATTAAGGTTGGCAATTAGTTGATTTGAGTCGAGTTTGATTGAAATTATAAGCTCCACAAAAATTTTAGGTTAAAATATATTTTTGGTCTTTTATCTTTTGGGTAAAATTCATTTTGGTCCTTTATCTTTAAAAAGATTCATTTTAGTCATTTATGTTTCAAAAGTGACCCAAAATGATCCTTTCCGTAAGCTCCGTTACCTACGCCGTTAATCATAACCCACGTGGCACTCTTCTTCTTCCCCAAAATAAAACCCTAATCTTCTTCCTACAAGCTTTAATGGCACCCTCGGTTGCATACCTCCACCACCATGCAAGAACCAGCCAACCACCACCATACGGGATTGTCGACGGCATCATCGCATGTGAACCATGGCAATTACAGATCTACACTCCCTTGTTGAAACCATGTTACTTGCACATCCCCACCAACCCATTATCACACCGCTTGGTCTTCGTAACACAGTTTTATCTTTGAGTAGCAAGACGCCAAAATGGTTAGTCTTCAACTTCATACCACACTTTCACTTGTTTATTGATTCCTATTACTATACTCTGCATTTTTTTAATTTTTATTTTCTTGTTTGTTGTACCTGTTAATCCTTAAATTTAATATCTTTATATTATTTCTGAGCTTACTATCTGTTGGGTTTCATTTGGGTATACCTAGTTCTGCTTAAATTTTCTTCCGTGGGGTTGTTATTTGAGTAGTGAGGGAGGTAAATATGTATATGCCTTCTAATTTTAACCACTGATAATGTATTTTGATGGGGATAGTGTTTAATTTTTAACATTTCACGTTAGAAATTGATTTAGTTTTTGATGGATTATTTGCCTTTATTTGTATAACGATTAAAGTTTGAATCGGATCTAAAAGTTTCTTGTTTTGGAGGATTATATTATATATTTTGATTTGTGTTGTTCAATTGCTGGTTTGAATCGGATCACTGTTCTGACCAGGCGAACAAGTTGAGGTGCGCCCCTCTGTTGAATTTTTTTTTTTAAGTTTTATAATTTTAATATTAAATAAAAGTGGCTTTTATATGCTAGTTTTTGCCACATTACACGCTACTGGGGGGGTTAACGGCTGCGTCATCAGTTTCTAACCGAGTTTGGATGGGAGATGACGGAAATGACTATATTTGGGTCACTTTTGAAACATAAAGAACTAAAATGAATCTTTTTAAAGATAAAAGACAAAATAAATTTTACTCAAAAGATTAAGGACAAAAAATTTATTGTCTCAACTTTAGCTTGCCATGAGCACGTTAATAGTTTGAGCATAGACTTTGTGGGTGCTAGCACGTTTGCATTTTAAGATTATCGTTTATTGATAAAGGAAGTGGAGGTCACCAAATAACGGGACAAGAATTTTAAAATATTATAAATATTAACTGATAATAAATAATAAATTTTTTAAGATTAACTGCGAATTAGTTAGTAATAAATTTTCTAGCTAATTGCCACCCATTTCATGTTATCACTATTTTCGTAGTTATTTCATAGTTAATTTTTAGTTAATTCATTTTGCTAGAAATTAGCTATTAAATTTGTCATAGTTAATCACATAATGTCTTATAGTGAATGACTGTATGTGATGTGTAGAGTTTTTTTTTTTGTTCGGGATGGAACTCAGGATATCCTCACAGTCGATAGCTATAGGACTAATCCCTCGAGGATGTAGAGTATCAGTTAAGGGACATCTCCTCTACCCACAAATACAGCTCTATTCCTATCATCAGGATTCGAAACCCTAAACAAATAGTTAAGGGACCCAAACTATTAGCCACTTAGACCACACCTTGTGAGTTTGTGATGTGTAGAGTTAGACCATAAATGTCAAATGTAGGAAAAAGGAGTGGTATTTTAATTATAAGAATGGTCATATATAAGATTTAATTTTTTTTTTTTGACAGCATATATAAGATTTAATTTTAATGTATATCAATGTAAAAGTATTTTTATTTTTTTTGCTTTGTGCTTTAATTATACATTATCATATTATTACAAAAATATTTGCCTTTCATAATAATTATTTTAAAAGTTGCAAATATAATAATATAATAATATAATAGGTTGATTTGTTTAAAAAAAAAAAAAAAACTTTACATTTAATTACCATAATTCAAAATTAAACTATGAAGGTTAAACTATGAGTCAAAATATGAAGCTGAAACTTAGTCCATGAATTCATAAACATGATTTATGATTGGTGACAACTACCATTTTTTGGAGGTGGCTTCCATACTTTTTCCTTTGTTCGAGCAGGTGGGGAAATATCCTCGCCGGCACCTTCATCCGTCCGCGTTTATTATTTAGTTTGGATTAGATTGATGGGTTCCACTGACCACCAACACCCCTAATTGCCCTTTTAATTAATCTTTGAATACACCCATAGGGGAATTGCCTAACCTGACTTTCCTTATGAAAACCCCTTCAAAATCTATATGAGGATAATAAATATACTTTGAGAGGGCGACCTAATAATAGCTTTTACATTACTTCAGATAGGATCACAAGTCTCGGCAAATTAGGACAAGAACCAAGAAATGATAAAAATAATATTAAAAAGTACATGCATCATAAATTATGTATAATTTCTTCACAACATTTTAACAAACATTCTTTTCCCTTTATATTGTTGCCACCTAAACGTTTCTTCTTGGCCTAATATGCTTGTCAAAATGACAAAGCTAAGGCCACTCACTTCACTTTCCGTTTAGTTCCCTGCTGTTGATGAATGAATTCAGATATTGAGTAATGGGTAGTTTATATGTAGTCGCATTCCTTAATTACGTACTCCCTCCTGTCCATAATATAAGCAAAAATTTCCAATTTTTTTGGTCCAAAATATAAGCAAATTTCAACTACTTTCTTCTCATTTAATGAAGTTATTCTCAAAATACCCTTCATTTAATACAAATTTTGTTTTCCAATGACTCATTTTATTCTCAATAACACAAGCTTAATAAATAAGAGGAAGGGTGATTTAGGTAACAAACTTAATTTTTTATTCTCAATGACTTTTTTAAATGAGATCAACTAACTATCTTAATATGTGTGTCCCATTTAATTTTTGTTTACAATAAAGACCGGAGGGAGTATCTATTTAGTAGTTTATTATTCAAGTCCCGTAGGTTAGTAGTTGTCTATATTTTGTTACAAACTGTACGCACAACCGTTCACACTTCACATGATCAGGATATTTGAACTCAATAGGTCAATGAATATATATATATATATATATATATATAATATATATATATATATATATATATAATATATATATATATATATATATATATATAAACTGATATAATCAGGGGCGGAGCCAGAAAATTCCGATGAGGGGGGCCAAAATCTAATTTACATAACATGAAATAGTAATAAAAAATAAGTTTAATTAATTTTTATATAGTGTCAGTGTAATTTTTTTTTACGCAAATATCCAATGATGTCTTGACAAATCAGCGTAATTGTTATTTTTCTCTCATAATTATTAAAATAAAAGCATACATGTCAAAATATTAGTGGATGTCAGTGTAAATATTTTTACACTGACAGTATATACTACTTTAATTCATAAAAAATTAACTAATATATAAAAACAAATTATATGATACAAATTTCATAATAACTTAATATAATATAAATTACTCAAATAGATTTATATCTAAAACATTCACTTCTTCAATTGTACACACGACATTTCATAGAGTAAAAAATCATCTAAGACAGCATTAGATCTTGGAACGCCATCAGGCAATGCAGTAAATTACAATGGAGGAGGTGCTGCTCTTGAAGGCCAAACAGAAGATGTTTCTCTGCAGCTTCTTTGGGACAATGATCAGCAGGACAACTTGTCTCTTCAGCTCTAAGTTTGTGGAACACTATGGTACTTGTTTGATAACTTATGGCAAACTGAAAAGTGTAATGGTTTCTGTTAAAACTTGTGTTTTTTCTGAATCTCATTGTCTGTATGTGGTCTATTTTTATCAATTTCTTTTTTTAATGTAAACAATTGTATCTATCTTAGAATTCTAAAAAAGTGTAATATAAGTGTTTGAAATTGTACTTATTTTAATTAAATTTTAGCCAATCATTTTTTATAAGAGTTAATTGTTTTATATATATATATATATATATATATAAAAGATGACAACATGGGGAGGGGGGCCATGGCATCCCTTGGTCCCCCCCTCCCTCCGCCCCTGGGTATAATGGCTTATAGAGATGAAACGGGTCGGTTTAGTTTGGTTTTAGATGGGGAAAAAATCAGAACCAATCAAAATTGATCGGTTCGATTTGATTTGGTTTTCTTTGTTTTTCACTACAGAATCCGAACCAAACCAAACCGATTAAGTTCGGTTTGGTTCGGATTGGGTGTTCGGGTCCCCTATTACAAAATGAAAAAAAAAAATTAAATAAAAAATTAAAATGCAGTAAACAATGACCTAGGTCCTTGAGTCCCTCATTCGTTCCCTCGACCTCTACCACTCTGTCGCACTGCTGCTACCACTTCATCTTCATCCCCCTGCCTCATCTTCATCTTTGTCACTGCAACATCTTCATCTGTTCTTCATCATCATCTTCATCTCAGCTTCAACTTCATCTTCGTGTTCGGCGCGACCTCGACAGAGGACGAAGCAGTGAACGACGATGGACGTAGCGGAGCTAGTCGAGGCAGAGCTAGTCATGTCGACGGAGGACTCAACGGTGGACACGAACACGATGGCGGCGAGCATGAATCGGTGGACACAAACACGAATTGGGGTCAGATGTGTGCATGATGGCGGAGAGCACGACTACCGAGAGAGGAGCTGCTGAGTCACTGCCAGGCTGTGTGAGATGGCGGCGACAAAGCCCTTGGTGGCTGGCTATTTTAGATGTGAGCGAGTGAGGGAGGCAGACATAGAATACTTTAGTAACTTAGGTCAGGAAAGTAAAGTAGGTCAATTTTGGGGGCAAATCATATATGGTAGGGTCAGGTCATCGGGTCTTGAAAACAAAAAAACACTACCCAAACTAAAAGAAGATCGGTTCCCCTTGGTTTGGTTCGGTTTTTTTCCCGAATCAACCATTTTCGGTTTTTTATGGGTTGATTCGGTTCGGGTTGGTCGGGTTTGCCTGATCCCCTTACACCCTTGATGGCATATATGTTGATACTGAGATAGATTATATGAATCCAATATCTAAAGAATATATATTAGGCTATTCAAGATTGCACAAGAACTTAATATGACTCGTGTAGCAATAGATAAATGTTCAACTCTAGCTCGCTCAATGGCTTTGCCAATGCTAGTATATTAACATTGCAATTAATATACTCCTGCGCGTAATGCACACCATAAATTTATTATAAAGAGAAGAAAAGAAAAGGCGCACACACAAAAGCAAGAAGAGAAAAAGAAATGGAAAATGGGAATTTAAATTTGTTTTAGAGTAAATAAAGATATATTGATGCTTAAATCATTTAGTGATCAGTTGATATCCATGTCCTATATCAAACTAATTAAGGATACTTAGAAGAAGCATTTTATCCCTATCATTAACCTCTCTAATTCGTTACAATTGTTTAACCTTGCCACTTAAGAGCCAACTCAGAGATTTGCTTAGTTGAGGATCCATTTTCACCTAGAGTTTTTAGCAGCTGCCTCCTTAAGCTCCTTCATTCGGTAACGAAGCTTCTTCCCTTCTTCACCTTCCATCAGCCTCTTAACAACACCAGCAATTTCTTCCCTTTCCACCAACCCATTCTCACCAACCTTTGGTCTCAACGCCACCTTCACATCTTCGCTGACCAAAATAGCATTCATCTTCTGTTCCGCATAGAGTGGCCACGCCACCAATGGTACCCCATTGACCACACTCTCAAGGATCGAGTTCCAGCCACAATGTGTCAAGAACCCCCCGGTCGAACCATGGCTCAATACCCGAGACTGTGGTGCCCAAGATGGGACCACAAAACCCCTTCCTTTTGTTCTCTCCACAAACCCTTTTGGCAAAAAAATCAAAAGGGTCGGAGTGGCTATCAGCAATGAAATAAGATGCATTAGCAACTTCATCATTTGGACTCCTCACAACCCATAAGAACCTCTGCTCACTCATTTCCAACCCAAGTGCAATCTCATCCATTTGAGCACTCGACAGGGTCCCACCGCTACCAAAACAAACAAATATAACACTGCCACGTGGCTGCTCATCCAACCACCTTAAACACTCAGACTCATCCACCCCGGTTTGAGCTGCACAGTCCACATTGACAAGCGGTCCGACCGGGTAAACCGGAGGCTTAACGTTACCCGGTTCCTCCTTCTGAAGTTCCTTGATGGCCCCCGGTTCGAGCTCTTGGAAGCTGTTCACGATGATCCCACGTGCCAACGTGAACCGGTTGGCGTGGTGGAGGAAACACTTATAAGCTTCGTCGGACCGGTCTTGAGCCGGGTCCATGAGGTCTTTTCCATGAACCGGGACGCACCCTGGGATGCGAATCGGTTCGGGGAGGTCCCTGAACTCGCACTGAACGTGTTGGTTCAGGTGTGGAAGGTAGAAGGAGAAGGATAAGGTCGTGGCGGTGGAAGGGAAGAAGACGTAGGAAGGGATGTTGAGTTCGTCGGCGACGTCGAAGGCGTCGGTGCAGAAGAGATCGACGACGAGGGCGGATATGGTGCGGTGGTGGTGTTGGGAGGAGAGGAGGGCGTGGCGGAGGGAAGGGAGGGAGCGGACGACGGTGAGGGAGATGAGGGGTTCGATTTTGGTGGTGGGTGGGAGGTCGGAGAGGGTGACGGGTGGGAGGAAGGTGTGGGAGATGCGGCGGGGGAGGGAGCTGAGGACGGTGGTTTGAGCCTTGGAGGGAGGGCCGTCGGTGGGGATGATGAAGGTGACGGAGAGGTTGTGGTGGAGGACGAGTCTCTTGGCGAATCCTATCATTGGGATGAGGTGTCCCATACCTGGGCTTGGCATCATTGCCACTAGAGGCGACAGTGGCACTTCTGGTGTTATGGATTGTTGTTGGTCTTCCATGGAATGAGATTAAGGTTGTGTGTTGTGTTTTGCAATTGGAAATGTTGGAGGAATGGAGCAATAAAGGGAGAAAGGGAGGGATTTTATATATGGAGCTTATAGGCGGCTGAATTGATTCATTGGGGGTCAGTGGCAGACTGGGGATAATGAAACGTGTACATGTGCATGTATTTCATTTTCTTTCATCGTATATAGTAAATTAATGTATTTCTCTTAATGCATCTGTGTGTGCTTAGGTTTAATTGGACAATAATGTGTTTTGCTTAAAATTAAATACGTTTATGCTACTAAATACGTGACACGAATTCTCGATTTGGTTCCTATAAATAAAAAATTATTAAAATGGTTCTTATATGTATAAAAAGTCTTCATTTAGTCCCTGTCGTACAAAATGTTAGGGATTAATTTAATAATTTTTTGCTCGTATAATGTATATGGATCAAATGGAGACTTTTTGTACGTATATGAACCATTTTAATAATTTTTTACGTATAGGGACCAAATCGAGAATTCGTGTCACGTATAGGGATCAAAATATTACTTTAACCGTGTACTCCCTCCGATCTATATTATAAGCAAAAATTGAATAAAACACACATATTAAGGTGGTTAGTTAATCTCATTTAAAAAGAGTCATTGGGAATAAAAAATTAAGTTTGTTACCTAAATTACCCTTCCTCTTATTTATTAAGCTTGTGTTGTTGAAAATAAAAGGAGTCATTGGAAAACAAAATTTGTACTAAATGAAAGGTATTTTGAGAATAACTTCATTAAATATGATAAAAATAGTTAAAATTTACTTATATTTTAAATTAAAAGGTTTAAAAAATTTTTGCTTATATTATGTACCGTGGGAAGTATTTATTATTGTAGATGGAAAAAGATGAGTTCGGAGGATCGCCTGAGATCCGAGTTTGTGATACCTAGGAACTAGGAATGGATGATGTCAATGCAAACGTAAGGCTTGATTGGGATCAACAAAGGTTCCTAAATCCTCGAAATTATTTGTGGTAGGGAGTTAGATCATATGGTCCATAGCTGTCCAGGTCACGCCTCGTATTTTAATGAAAAATTTTAACGGTGCATCTAAAAGTTTTTTTTCCCCAAAAATATCTTCTGTACGTAACTATTGGGATTAATTCCTCAAATCGGATAAGATAATAAGAGTGACAACACTCTCTCTCAAGAGTTTTAATGTTGCTATATTCCCAAGGTCAGGATTCGAACTCAAAACCTCTGATTCAGCTGGAAGAAACTCGTGTCATCTCGTCTAAGCGCTCTTAGGTAGCTGTGCATCTAAAAGTTTACATATCAGTTTCACACCTTAATTATTTGATAAATAAATGAAAAGTAAAGAATAGGGTAGACATCGGTCGGATTTGGTCAGATTCGGGCCCAAACGGCCCAATCCGAACCAAACGGAGATGAAGAAAAGGCAACCCATTCCCGACGACCTGAGACGACCCACCCGCACACCTGCTTCAACTTCCGGGCTCTTCGGGTTCCGGGCGGGTCGACTGATCTTGTCCAGCCCTAGTAAAGAAAATAGTGTCGAACATGTCACAATCTCATATTTTTTGATAGAATGTGTGTTTGTTTCAAGGTGTAAAATTACATTTCTGAGATATTTTCCTGGAAATGTTATTATCGGGAATGTTATTCCTACTAATGTGTTTGGTAAGTATTTAGTATTCCTAGGAATGTTTTTAAAATTTACTTGATTTAAATATTAAAAAATACAAATATATGTGGCAAAAAGAGGTGGGAGTGGGAAGTTAGAGTTGATTGAGTTTTATTCTCATGAGAATGTTAAATTCCCACCCTTTAACATAAAAATAAAAAATAAGCAAATCATGTAGTGATTAATATTTATATATGATTTACTTATTTTTTAATGTATACTTTTTTTTTTTTTTTGGAACCAACCTTAATTAGTCTTTGAACTGATTAGTTAACATTCTCCAAGATTTAATTATTATAATATCGTCTACCACGATATGTCTCTCCTGCTTTTGTCGTGCTAGTTACGAACTTGTGACGTTATTTAATAGGTAACTGTCAAAGTATGGTCCATTTGTAAGTTGTTGGCCTGACAGTTAACATAATTATAACACAATCAAACAAAAATAATTTAGTCGCAAGGCAGCCTTTTTGGAAAAGTAGCTACCATATCCTCCAATTTATTGCCACACACATGGCGCAAATTAAATAGAGCTATGATATTCAGATTCACACGGAAAGGGTATGTTAGGGATTTTTAACCTATATGGTGCAAATTACCA
The DNA here is from genome assembly GCA_035048595.1 of Echinosophora koreensis. Lineage (NCBI taxonomy): Eukaryota > Viridiplantae > Streptophyta > Magnoliopsida > Fabales > Fabaceae > Echinosophora > Echinosophora koreensis. Next base: position 4,147,579 of record JAPCYP010000023.1, read on the forward strand.
TTTTGATGCAAGTTAAATTTTTTTTTTTTTATCTATTTGGGATAAGTCGTATATTATACGACTTTGAAGTTATGATATCATGCATGATTTCACTTTTTTTTTCAAATAAAATAATAGAAGTCATATTTTCCATGTACGACTTAACAGAAATCGTACATGAAAAATACGACTTCCATTATTTTATTTGAGAAAACAAATTCAAAGTCGTATATCTCATGTACGATTTATCCCAGATAGATAATTCTTTTTAACTTACATCAAATTGGTAATTTGCAAATTACACTATAGAGGTCAAAACATGTTATGTCATCCACCCATTTTATTTTATATGATACTTAAAATTAGTTGTGAAATATTTTATTGGTAATTGAGTATATTCGATAATTTTTTTTTTTAATTTTTGTATGTCTACACAGCAAATTGTCTAAGATAACTTTTGAGTCGAGGTGGTAACTAGGTAAAATCCTCCCTAACACAACGCAAGTAGCTAAATTACAACACAGCTTTTATTTCGTATGTTGTTTAATGGTCAATGCATATTGCACAATACAAGTAGAATAATGGGAAATGTACTATAATATCCTTTAGAATCATATCAACAATGCTTAGGGGGAACTTGTGAGCTATAGCTCTTTTTTTCTCTCCAAGTGAGAAGTATTCTTTGTTGTTCCAAAACTCAAGAAGTCAGGTGGTTAAGAAGGGTTAGGAAAGGCTGGAAAACTCAATGGCATCAACTAGTCTTGATCGACTGACTTTGGAGGATGAAGTGGAGGATCTAGAGATTCCGGGGGAGGGAGAAGCAGCAGGAAGAGGTTGTGGATCTGGCTCTTTGTCTAGTGGGACGATTCTTAACGAGTCAACCCATTAGGGTTCACATGGTGATGGAAAGAATGGCAGGGATCTGGCGGCCAGGGAAACAAGTAACTATAAAGGAGATTGAGGGGAGGCGGGACGGTTTCTGTTCCAATTCTACCATAAAGTAGATATCCAGAGAGTTCTCAAAGGAGGACCATGGTCTTTTGATGGCCATATATGATTCTGGGACCAATACAAGCAGGAGAAGATCCTCAACAAGTAGAGCTATACAAGGTTCCTTTTTGGGTGCAGGTCCATAATGTTCCCATAGGATTCATGACTGAAAAAGTGGGACATCATCTGGCGAATGTCATAGGCGAGTTCCTTGAGTATGATGCTAAGAACATTTCAGATTTTCTGAAGACATTTATGAGGATCCGGGTCCTTATTGATGTTCGATTGCCTTTGAAGATATTGAAACGGATCAAGAAACCAGGTGGCGAAGCAAGAGAAGTTCAATTCAAGTATGAGAAGCTGGGGTCCTTTTGTTATTTATGTGGCCTACTAGGACATGCAGAGGACTTCTGCGAGAAACTGTTTCAACTTGAAGAAGATGATGGGAGACGAGCTTGGGGACCAGAGTTGCGTGTAGTAGAGTAGAAGAAGGTCGTTGACAGTGGCGGCAGTGGGTGGCTGAGGCGAAAGGGTGAGGCTAGGTGGGCGGAACCGTTTCAAGGAGTGAAATCCGGAGGTTATGATCTCAAAAGCAATAACCTTGCGGATACTGTGGCAAATATCATGGAAGGAGATAAGAAATTGCATGAGATACTCTTTCTAAAAATAAAGGAGGACGTTACTAATGTGACAGGTGGGGACCATGAAATGGATGCAGAGAGTAGTTATGATGAGAGAGAAATTGAAAGAGAAAAAAAAGAGAAAGAATCTGGAAGTTATGGAGGAGGATGGGGCGCACGTACGTGAAGATAGGGACGCATGCATGGACACTGTTAAGCAAAATGGCAGTAGCAATGGCGAAAAAATTTTTTTAACTGCAAGCCCTGGCAGCTACGGCTGCCGGGGATTATGAGTATTATCAGCTGGAACTGTCGAGGTTTAGGTCACCTGAGAGCAGTTCCATCCCTTAAGAACCTTATCCGGACCCACAAACCGGATTTTATTTTTTGGTTTGAGACCCTGGTTAATGCAAATAAAATTAAAGATGTTAGAAGAAGAATTGGTTTTGATGGTTGTTTTGTTGTGGCCAAAGAAGGTAGAGGTGATGGTGTAGCTGTCTTGTGGCGTAATTCTATGAAGTGTGAAATTGCTAGTTTTTCTCTTCACCATATTGATGTGCTTGTTGATGATGCTCGAAAGGGTAGATGGAGATTAACTGGCTTTTATGGTTACCCGGAACGCACTCGTCGAACAGAATCTTGGGCCCCTTTGAGAAGAATGGCGGGAGGTTTTAATTTGCCTTGGTGTGTGATAGGTGATTTTAATGATTTACTTTCTCCTGATGATAAGAGGGGTTGGGTTGATCATCCAAATTATTTACTTAATGGCTTCAGGGAAGCAGTTCAAGCAGTTTGCTTGATTGATATTGATTTGGAAGGTTACCCGTTTACTTGAAGTGCTAGAAAGGGTACAAGCCGTGCTATTGAGGAAAGGCTTGATAGGGCAATGGCTAATCAGAACTGGCTTAGTCTCTTCCCACAAGCTAGACTGATTAATTTGATTGCTCCGATCTTTGATCATACTCCCATTGTCCTCCATAGTGAACCGGTCTCTCATATTACCAAGCATAGGAGGTTTCGCTTTAAGAATTCCTGGCTAGTAGAGAATGACTTTATGGACATTGTGCGCAAAGGGTGGTTTAGTGGTGTTGAGGGTGATGTGCTGTCCAAACTCCATGGGTGAGTTGAAAGCCTTCAATGCTGGAGTAAAGGCTTGCATCAAAAATTCAAACAGGAAATTGATGATTGTTGTTCCATGTTGGAGACGCTCCAGGAGAGAATAGATGAAAAGGGTGTTCGTTTGTTTGTTGCTACCAGGGATCACATGGTGAAATTATTGGTTCAAGAAGAAGGTTTTTGGAGGCAGCGGGCGAAAGTTTCTTGGCTCAAGGATGGGGATTTGAATACACGTTTTTCCATGCTTCAGCGACATCTAGAGCAAGGGTGAATAAAATTGTAAAGCTTCAGGATGATGGGGATTTTATCACTGAGGATCCGAGTATGATAAAAGGTATTGCAAAAAATTATTTTGATAATCTCTTCCTCCACAGGAATGGCCATTATGATCCTATAATAGATGCCTTAGCGCCCTGTGTATCTGCTGAGGATAACCTTTTACTGATCCGTCCCTTCTCTCTTGTGGAGTTTTTTGAAGCTTTGAGTCAAATGGGGGATGATAAGTCGTCGGGCTCGGATGGTTTAAATCCTGTGTTCTATAAAAAAAACTTGGGAGCTGTGCGGAAACGAAATTTTTTATGCTTCTTGTAGCTGGCTTGATAGGGTTTTTTTTCCCAGCATCTGTTAATGATACTAATATTGCTCTTATCCCGAAGATTGAAAATCCAGAATCTATGAGAGATTGGCGGCCGATATCCTTATGTAATGTTATTTACAAAATTCTCTCAAAAGTTCTGGCTATTAGATTAAAATCTATTCTTCACAAGTGTGTTTCTACTGTTCAGTCCGCTTTTGTGCCAGGAAGGTCTATTCTTGATAATGCAATGATGGCTGTTGAAATTATTCATTATCTGAAGAGCAAGACGAAAAGTAAAAAAAGGGATGTGGCACTGAAGATTGATATGAGTAAAGCCTATGAACGGGTTGATTGGGGTTACATGCGTGCTATTATGTCAAAAAATGGGCTTTGATGTCAAATGGATAGGTTGGATAATGCTCTGTGTGGAATTTGTGAATTATTCAGTGTTGGTTAATCAAGAACCTATTGGCCCTATTCTGCCTGGTAGAGACCTCCGGTAAAGGGCCCCCTTCCCCTTATTTGTTTATTCTGTGCTCGGAAGGGTTAACAGCTCTAATTAATCAAGCAGAGCGTAGAGGCTATTTACATGGAGTGAAGATTTGCAGAGGAGCTCCCATCATTTCCCATCTTCTTTTTGCAGACGACTGCTTCCTTTTTTTCAAAGCAAATAATAGTGAGGCAGTTATGATGAAGGAAATTCTTTCCACCTATGAAGCAACTTCGGGTCAGGTAATCAATTTTCAGAAATCTGAAATTTTTTATAGTAGAAATACTGAGGTGGAAGTGCGTGATTTTATTGCTACTTTGCAGGGTGTTCAGGTGTGTTTGGGCACGGGTAAATATTTGGGCCTTCCCTCCATGATTGGTAGGAGTAAAAAAGCTTTGCTCAGTTTTATCCAAGATCGGGTGTGGAGAAAGATTAATTCTTAGGGTGGTAGATCGCTATCTAAAGCCGGTAAGGAAGTCATGATAAAATCTGTTCTTCAATCCATTCCAACTTATTTTATGAGTATTTTTCTTATTCCTCCGTCTTTAGGGGATGAGATGGAGAAGATTATGAACTCCTTTTGGTGGGGTAGTGGTGGAGATCGGAAAAAAGGAATAAAATGGCTCTCATGGGATAAATTGTCAATGCACAAGCTTGATGGTGGCATGGGCTTTAGGAATCTTTATGCCTTCAATGTGGCACTTTTAGGCAAGCAAGGGTGGAGGCTCTTATCTTAACCCGATAGTCTTGTTGCCAAGCTTTTCAAATCCAAATACTTTCCACATTGTGATTTTCTTGAAGTAAAGGTTGGTAATAATGCTAGCTATATGTGGCATAGTTTATGTGAAGCCAAAATATTACTAAAAGAAGGGACAAAAGCACGCATTGGAGAGGGCAAGAATATAAGAGTTTGGTCCCATACATGGATTTCTGATAAATCCACCCCAATTGCAGGGCATGATGATTATGCTAGTTGGGACTGGAGAGTCGCACATTTATGGGTGCAGGGACAAAAGAAATGGGACGAGAATTTGGTCAGGAGTGTAATGTCCCTAGCCACGGCTAACTCTATGTTACAAACTCCTCTTTATGGTGCAGTAAAGGATGATATGTTGATGTGGTGGCTTGAGCGCAAGGGCATTTATTCGGTGCGTTCAGCATACAGACTTTGTATGGAGAAACTGGTTGAAGTGGATCACTTGAAGGTAGCTGGTAACTGGAAAAAATTGTGGAATCTTTGTGTGCCTCCAAAGGTTGCCTCCAAAGGTTAAATTTTTTTTTTATGGAGAGCTGCTCGTGATTGCCTCCCAAAAAGAACCAAATTAAATTCTCGAGGAGTTCAATGTGATCCTATTTGTCCTTGGTGCGACTCTAATTTTGAGAATAGTTGGCATATCCTTCTCTCTTGTCCTAAAGCTGAGGAGGTGTAGAGAAAAGCAAATCTGTGGGATGTTATTTCTAGCTTTTCTTATAGAGCCAATGATTTTAGGGAGCTGTTTTTCCTTGTTTTAAACAAGCTCTCTCTTCTTGATTGTAAATCTTGGGCTATGACTCTTTGGAGCATTTGGAGGAGTCGTAACATGAAGGTTTGGGTTGGTGTGGAGGAAGAAGTCAGTGCCATATGGGTCAGGGGCAGTACCTTGTTACAGGAGTGGTTGAAGGCCCGTGATCTCAGTTTTCAGTCTAGGTTGTCAAGTAGCGAACCAGCTAGGCAGGTGCAGTGGCGTAAGCCCCCCTTGGGCTTTGTTAAATGTAATGTTGATGCCTCATTTTTCCCAAACAATAAGCAGGTTGGTATTGGTATATGCTTAAGAGATGAGCTTGGTAATTTCTTGGGAGCTAAAACTCACTGGTTCAAGCCTATTATGGATATTCAAATGGGAGAAGCTGCTGGCCTATATTTTGCTATCAACTGGATGAAAGATTTGCAGAGGGACAATTTGATATTTGAGCTAGACTCCAAGATAGTAGTTGATAATATGAACTCTTCTTGTATTGACTTATCTGATTTTGGTGCTTTTATTTCATCTTGTAAGGTATTGCTTTCTTCTTTTTGACAAAACTCTCATGTGAAGTTTACTATGAGGCTTGCTAATATGGTTGCTCACAACCTTGCTAGGGTGGCCATTGATTATGCTAGTCCTCATGTTTTCTTTGAGATTCCAATATGTATTGAAACTTTGATTATGAATGAAATGCAGTAAACTTCTTTTGTCAAAAAAAAAAAAAGCTTAGGGCATTCCCAAGTAAGGAATGGTGACTACAGCAACAACAATCTATCTTGAGGAGAAATATTGAAAGAGGGAAATAAGTAAGAGCAAAAGTAGATTCATGCGGACAAAATTTTGTTCTCTCATTTAGTGAATCACAAAAAGAGTGATACCATTTTTTAGAAATCAAAGACACTCATTTCAAAATCAAAATGATAATTGCTCATATAAATAAACAGATATAGCTCCTCTAAAGTGAGCTTATCTCCAAAGTAAGAAAGTAAAATTATATTTATCTTTAGATTATTTAATGAGTTGAGATCAAAATGTATTTTATTAAAATTTTAAGGAGAGATACATTTTCACTTGTTCAATTTAAAGGCAAGATCACTTTAAATGAATTTTTTCTAAATAAATATTTGTCCCGTCTTGGCACAAGGCATGAAATTTTTTAATGAGGGGTCCTAATTAATAATGTTTCGTACTTATTATAGAGTTATTTTTTTACTTATATTTAATTTCAATAAAATTAAATTACATTGATATTAAGTATTATTATATTATAAAAGTTTTAATTTTAAAATAAATTAATTATTGATCGCACGTGTACAATGGTAGTTCAAACTAATTTTACTTTATCAAAAGCTTCGAGAAGAGTCAAAGCCCAAAATGAGAACGCATTGTTGATCCTCCAAAATAAATTTTTCGTTTTTGGATATTTAAAAAAAAAAAAGAATTGAGATGGGCTTTGTATTGGTCAACAAGAAACAATTACAAATAAAATGATGGGCTTATTGGGTCACAGAAGAAGAACATCGGATCCAAGTTATTTTTTGGTAATTTGATTTCATTGGAGAAAACTGAAAAGAGGAACCTGAAAGTGGTGAGAGAAAGAGAATCAGAAGAAGAAGATGATCTACCGGAAGTGGAGTCTCCTTACAGGTCCGACTGCTATCATCGCCGGCATAGTTGCCACCGTCGCCGTCGGCAACCTCATCTTCGTCAAGAATGTAAATCCTTCTCCTTTCTGCAGCTAATTTTCTCCTTTTAGATTGGTTCAAAAGGAACGATTTTGATTCGTTTTTCTGGCTTTAGATGCTGATTAATGATCTGGGTCATCATAAATTTAATAAACTACCTAGAAATTTCAGATATTTGTTAATGCAATTTGGCTACTTTTAATTATATTATCTGTTATTATTATGGTCGATGTTCATTTGATTTTGTTTTATTTGTTAAATGAAACTGAAATTCGGGTCTGATACTTTGAATTTTTTACCTTTGCTGTATGGATTATGGAAGTTAATCTGTTTGCACCTGAAGGTTAGGTAATCCTCCAAAGAAAAATTTAAAAACTTGCTATTGAGCTTGATAATCGGATTTGAGAGGAAGAATCTGATTTTTATTGATTGTTTAAGAGCCTTGTACTAGATGATTAATGTCACAGCCTTTAAGCTAAAGAGGTGTTGAACTTGATGATACTTCAGATGATTAGCCTTAGTATTAGTCAACGTAGCCAACAGCAAGGGATTGTTTGAAGTCGCTAACATGCGAAGACAAGAGAAGCGTGTTTGATTTCATTGTTGATGCCGTTTTCTTTGTTCAAAATAGCATTATTGCATGAGCTTTGTCTCTATAATGTTTCTGTTTAAACATATTTGTATTTCACATTGTGATTGGTTGAATAAGAGATTACCCAATTTGCAGCAGCAACAACAACAATAACCAAGCTGTATCCTATTAGGCGGGGTTGCATGTATGGATCAACCAAGGCTATTGAACTCTATAAATAACCTAAGTTTTAAGTAAAAACCATTCATAGAAAGTTATTCTCTAATGGTTTCTCCTAATGTTTTAAGTTTTATTTATCTCTCATTTCCATGTCTGTTATGTTTTCCTGGCCGTTGTTTTAAAGAGGCAAATATTGTTTGGTGAATGGTGATTGTAATTTGATTTCTTTTACTGTACTTTGCAGGATCCATTCCTTAAACCAGATGAGAGGAAGTATGAAAATCAACCTGCAACTAAGTAGGAGTGAAGATGTCAAAGAAGTTTGCATTCTGGATGTCATCTAAAAATTTGATTTATAGCTTTGTATGCTGTTTTGCAAGACATGCTCTCTTTAGTTAATAATACTGAGATTCTGAATGAAGTCTGGACTCTGGAACATGGACCCGAGTCTAGGTCTAACTTAAAAAAGTTCTAGAAAATTGGTTCACATTTCAGAGATCTGAACTTGTCTTTTTTGTACAATGTAAGTGCAAATGTGCTATGTGGTTTCTAATCTTCCATGTCCTTTCTTTTATCCTTATCATTTCACTGTTAAAACTTGCGTTTTTGGATTCTTATACTAAATTTCTTCTAGTGTTGGATTGATTGTTATATCTCAAAGAGATGACTTATAAAAAAAAATATGTGTAAGGGGTAATGCTAGTGACACTCCAAATTGTTTATTCACACTTCTAGTATCCAGTCAAAATTTAGTATTTTATTTTATAAAATTATCATTAGTTAATGAGACTTTTGAATAGGCAATTGGAATTTGCTAATAGTCTCATCCATGTGCAAGAAAGACTGATGTTTGTGTTTTGCACATGTGATGAACTTGGCTTCAAGCATAAGATGTCCAAGTTGGCTTGTTGAACAGAAATGCTACACATTTTTTCGATATTGAGCTTTTAGGGTAGCAGTAATCTGATTCTGGCTCTGTTTTTAAAATTTAGTTTGCAATAAGCAACAAGTATGAATATTTTATTAATGCCTTCCACAAGAATGCCATCCCCCCTTTTTAATCTAATATGTGAAGTATGAACTCAAGGTTTGCAATAAACCTTGCTGTAAGACATAAAGTGAAAAACTTGCACTGGCCTGTGAAGGAATTTTGGGACTATAGCTGTTTGACAGTATTCAATTCTTGAGACTTTGTATCTTCGTCCAAGTAAAAATAAAATTGTCGTGTACTGCTTTTAAAAATTATGGTGAAAACTGTTAAGGACATGAAATTAGTATATATCTGAGTGTCCTTGTTCTGTAACAAATTGATTACATGTCCCCTCATTTATGCTTTGCAAGCTTTGATTACACTATATAGTTAATGTACAGTTTGGAGCTCATCCTAATTTCATTGGGCATAATTTATAAACCTGCCAGCTGCAAACTAATGAAGTTGTTGGAAGAAACTTTCGTGTGGCCAAGAATTCTGAATTGAAAATGACTATAGTTGTAAAACCAACTTCAAACCTTGGTGATCCAGTGACAGATTATTGTTGTAGATCTCTGACATTATTAAGCATTGACTAGCATTTCCATTATTATATCGTTCCATGAGTCAATTGGTCCTGGCAAACACCAATGAAGACAATCATTCTGAACTTTAGCATTCTTATCCTTTGCAAATGGCTGGAATTGCCGGTATGGTCCTGGATGACCATCTGGTCTCAGCAGTGATAGGAGAGTTGTGTCCAAAAGTTTCAAATTTGACACCTTGATCAGATCCTAGTGAGGAAGCTTTCTCAAACTCTTCAAGTTCAACGCCTCTCATGATAGAATCTACATCTATCATATTTATCTTACCCTCTTTGAAGGGTACTGTTCTATTACAATACCCTCCACTAAACCACTCTCCATTCTCAAAGTGGTCTGGTGTGGTGGTCCTGAAGAAAACAATTGCTTTGTGGTTAGAGTTGGTAAAGAAGTTGAAAGCCAGCTGCAAAACTTTGCGGTATGCATAGTCAAATCCTAGTTCTGTTAAATTCTTTCCAGGGCAGTAATGGCAGCCTGTGACTGTGCTGTTTTCATGGTATATTGCAGTCTTGAGAAACCATTTTCCACCACCAATTACAACATAATCGAAATTCTTGTATTGATTGGTCCATTTGCTGTCGAGTTTGTCAAGATAAAGCTGTATCTCTGAAGAGGTAACTCCATTCATGTCTTCAAATATAGCTGCTTTGATAAGGAAAGGGGTCCAGATTACTGAGAGTGTGAAGTTGTGAGAGGGGAATTTCCATATCTTTGATCTATATTCCTTGTCATGGTAGACCTCAACAGCTGGTTCCACCTAAAGAATAAAATCATTGGAATTTGACACTTAATACATAAGCCAGGTAGGTATTATGCGGGGAGAAAGCTTATGACACAAAAAGATGCACCTAAACATTACAACAACAATAAGCAAAACTTTTTTCTTACTAGGTGGGGTTGGCTACATGTAGATTCTTCTTGCCTCAAATTATGAGCATGAAAAAAACCATGAAACAACAAATTGAGGAAGATAAACTAGCAATAGTAATTAAAGTATAAACACAACCTGGTGTGTATAATAATGCTAATCTTGAATGTCTGGTTAATGGAGTATGTCTGTCTTTTCATATTAAAGGTACCTACCTGCTTGGGAAAAGACACTAAACTATTTGTATTTGAAGGCAGTGGACCAACCATAAGCTGTCTTCCACAAATGGAATTCAACAGCTTTATTAACAATGACATGGATTACCCCATCAAATGACATGCGGTGCAAGCTGTTGAACCTTAATGCTCTTAAATCATCATAATTTGTAACCAATTATTAGATGATTGATTTTGACAATGCTACGGTACATGGACTAGAAACGCTACAAACAACAATATGTGCAACTAATTAGCTCGTGGGTTTTTCTATCATGGGCAACTTTACACAGGTTAATAAATTCAAAAGCAGTAACTATTTATTGTAAAACTAAGCATTTCAGTTTCGAAAGTATAATACACGAGTTTCTATATAAATTTACTTTTTAAAGATCCTTAACCTGTGTAAAATTGTACAGGATAGAAAAACCCATAGTTTATATCAGCAATAACATGACCTCACTTTAAATTCTTGGTTTTTTATTATATCTTAGATAATTGATTTGGACCATGCTTCATGAACGATGAACTGGAAGAATCTCTATAAACAATATGTGCAGCTAATCAGTTCACATCATGCAATCACATGGCCTCATTTTAAATTCTTGGTTGTTACTATATTTGTTAATTATTTAAATACAGAGAAAACCCCAAGATAATTTCTTCAAAATTTGCAAGCCAAAGAAAGAGGAGTGAACACAATTGTCTTCAAAGCTGAGTAAGAAAAATAATGACACCTACTGAGGACTAATCATGAATAAAATCTTTCTGACAAAAAGGCCCAAGAATATGAAAATTGCAAATTGGATAGGAGACATAGGAATTCACACAATACCTGTGAGAGAATGCAAAGTAAGGATTGCACATGGTTGCGGGAGATTGAATCACCAATAAAGGCCCATGATTTATTTCTCATAAGAAGAAGAAACTTGCTTGGATTGAACTTGGGTAGTTCACAGTCCCGTGGGCTCCACCTCCAGTAAAGGTACCCTGAATCAGGCCGTCCATTCTTCATACAATTTTGATGATGTTCAATCACATGGCAGCTCTCATTTGTGTACAATGGACCAGATAGGTCTTGCACCCAATTCCCCACGAAAATATCACATTTTTCTGCAACCAAACATGTATCATGTAATGCTTTTACTATTATTATTACAAGTTAAACATCAAAATAAACATTTAATATTACTTAATTTTTATCTTGTTTATGTTTCAATGGTTGCTCCAAAATGACAAATTGTCTATCATAAAACCTGATCAAACTAGTTATTTGGAAATGTCAACATTAGAACTCTCCATTAAAACTAGTAAGTCCCATTTTTAGTTCTTTTGATAACAGATTTCTGGGAAAAAAACCCAAAAAGGAAAGTAGGAACAAGTTGCTTTCTGTTTTAACAGAGAAGAACACCAGAAATTGAGAAACACAAAACCTCAGAATTGGACATTCCATGACACCCCACCAACTGAAACAAAAATCATTCAAAGTTGAAAGATTTAAACGGGGTCTAAACACTAAACAACTGAAATCAGAAGAAAAAAAACAGTCCATAAACATGTTTTAAGCTTGAAAACTTAAACAACACTATGCAGTAGTTCATGCATGTATGTATCTAATGAACAATCTACTGGCCAAAAGCACAGAAAAATCACTTACCATTCTGAGAGGTTTGGCTCTGGTTGTTTCCTGGAAAATCAACAGAATCATCAGGTACCTGAATGGGAAAAGAAAAAACAGGGGACTCTGCTTTTTCCTCTGCAATAGGAGGAGGTGTCTCCACCATCACTGATGAGAAGCTGAATGAATCCCACAAGAGAAAACGAAAAGCGAGGCCCACAAAGAGAAACGAGGCTGCAAACTTAACACAGACATGATTGTGGTTTTTCAGAGAAAATGGGGTCGGATCAGACCTCATCATCCTCTTAACCATCTGATGTATCAGCAGAGTGACCAAGATAAAGTAACCTCTGAGAAGGGCCAAAGAAGAAACTTAGCTACTTTTTTGTTTCATAGCAAACCAAACGGTGTTATCAAGTAATTAATACGGATGAATGGATGTAATTGATTGTAGTAAAAAAGTAAGGAACTTGTTTCCTGCATACTTCTTCTTGTTAAAATAACGTGTGCATTGAGGCTATGTTATGACATGTACCATGTGAAAGCCATAAATGTTGAAGTTTAATCTCTTTGAATTTCTTTATTTTTAGGGAAAAGGTGAAACAACAGTTATCAACATATGCTTGATCCAAGTGGTAAGTGGTTAAGGGTTCGATCCATGGCTTTTGTGTATAGAAAAAACCTGGTTAGAAGAGGTCAGTCCTTCAATGTCGTCCAGTACTTCGAGGGATTAGTCTCCGCAGTTGCACGTGGAAAAAAAAAAAGGGGGAAAAAGTGAAACTTGTTGTGTGGGCAGTCCCTAATAGTGACATTCCCTTGACAGAGAAGAATGTGTGTCATTTGGTCTAACTATCTTATTTAACACAATACTTTTTTTTATGATCATATGTTTTTACCTTTAATTATGATTGGTTGAATTTGTAGTGTATTTTTTTTGTAATGATTCGTTCATTTATTTTATAACTATGATTTGTTGGACAAATAACACTCTTCTCTCTCACACACACATGCATGTAGAAAAAGATAAAGGTACCTTGATGTTGTAGGCTACCAACATTGCCTTCATTTGTTTTGGAGAAGCATGCTGCATGTCTTTAGTTGAGTAACATCAAAGGCATATGTTGACTGTGCATTTGATTAATGTAATGAAATCACCAGCTTTATTCAAAGATATGAGTTTTTCACCTTTTAAGTTTCACAGTTTATTTATTGTATGCTATTATGTTATTTGGAAGCTTCTTGTGTACTTTTGCTTTTCTTACAATTTATAAACTAATCATGTTACTCATGATAAGAGAAAAACCGTAATCAAGAAGTGTGAATATTATTTGTCGCTTAAAAAGTGTGATTATTTAAAGATTCTATAGGTATTTCATTCTGATTTAAGTTGTAACCTTTTTCTTTACATACCTTCAAAAAAAAAAAAAAAAACCTTTTTCTTTACATGGTTTGACTTTCAGGATTTTTTTTGGGATTGTTGGGTGTCGGTGCTAATGACACCTAGGATGTTTCCCCTCCTCATTTTAATGACTTATCCAGTTATTTGACTCAAACAACTTTATTTTATAAGCTTTACCCCAACCCCTTCTCATTTTTGTCACTTTTTAAGTCATTAAAATATAAGAAGTTGAAGAAGTTGTTTGTTAACTTATTTAAAGTTGGTTGTCAACTGATAAAAATGCTTGTCAACTTCTGAATAAAATATACGGATTAATCAAAATAATCAAAACTCCAAAGTTTCCAAGCCCCAGATTTAAGTATTTGGTAGGTTTTACCTTTTAAAGAGTTTGGTATGATGTGATTAACATTAATGGCCTGCATTTAATTATGCCCCACCTTACCTTATATTTTGAGTAAAGTTACACACACAACCCGTATTATTTTATACTAACATATCAACCTTGTGATACAAGGAAGATATAAAAATAATATTAATATTATAAACACTTGTATAAAAAATAATTTTAATGAACAATGAACATTTATTTATTTTTTCAAAAATATAATCTTAATGAGTTTTATTTTTATGCATCGTCAGTGTAAAATTTTTACACTGACATCCAATAATATCTCAACAAATCAACGTTATTGTTATTTTTCTCTCTTAATTATTAAAATAAAAGTACACTTGTCAAAATGATAATTGATGTCAGTGTAAAACTTTTTACTCTGACAATACATGCAACGTAAATCCAATCTTAATTTAGTCCATAATTAAAATTTAAAAAATTAAAAATATACATATTAGAAGTAGAATAAACTTAAAAGAAAATGTCATTGGGAGTTGAAAAAAATTAAAAGTAATTATTGAAAAAAAAAACAGCTATTAATAAAAGAGAGTTGAGAAATTTCAAATTGTATATTATGATGTGTATTTTTTAACCAAATGATATCTATTAGTGAAGTCAAATATTAAAAGAGTGATGCTTTTTTTTTTTTTTTGAACAAAAAGAGTGATGCTATATAATACGAAATCACTCTTTAATATGCACGCGATATTATTGATTACCAATGAAGTTAAAGAAAAAACAATAAAACATGGTGGATAATCAAATAAAGAGAGAGAAAAATGTGGTTATAATATAATTCGTACTAAAAATGCGAAAGCACTCTCATACCAAATACCATTTTCCATGTCAAAACATGCAATTCACATGGCAAAAATCAATTATCCATAGCAAATTGAATAAATAATCAGAAACATTTTTTGGACATACAAATGGTGTCCAGACATCGTATATTTATATGGCACACCTAAAACATGATACCAGGCCCGGTAATCCAGAGAGATAAAAATGTACGATGTCCCGTATTGGTGTTAATTTTATATGTCAAAATTTCAGTGCTCTAAATAATTCCCTTTAAATATATAATAAATTTCTATAGTTTTTACCATTTTATTCTAACCAGTTTCACTTAAACTTTTACACCCAAGCATGTGTAACTAACCATTGGCTCTCATGAGTTACCCTTTCCAAGGATACTATCCAAGTCCACATTTATTTTCTTCTGCTTTGCCGTGCACTGCATCAACCATAATGAACCCTTAAAGCTCAAAGCTAGCTCATACATCCCTTTCATCATTAATATTCTTTATGAACAAAATGGAAGCAAAAGGACAAAGGCATCCCAGATAAGAGCTCTTCTATTTTACCCATTTATTGAGTGTGTTCTTCTATCTGTGTCTATAGTTTAATTACAATATATAAGAGCTTCTGACATCTTCCTTTCTATGGAAGGAAGTTATTTTCCACATGCATCCTTTTCCTTTTCATTAGATACAAAAACCAATTACACAATTAGTTGTTTAATGTTTAATTTGCCTCCTATAAGCTGATAGCTTTGGACCACAATATGCACACCCTCTTATTAGATATTAAAGCAGTACAATATCACCATAATGTTACAGCATTGTTTAAATTTATGCTAGTGCTTATATCTATATAAAAAGCGTTACAAGTGCTTGATATGAGAAAGTCTAATTACTCACTCCTTAACTTGTCCTCATGTGATCAACCATGCATGTACATTATATACTTTTTTGTGTAAATGTATAATCATATTTAATAGTGTGATAGTAATGTCTCATCTGTGTGATGCATTAGCATACCAAACAGTTCAAAAAGGGTCACAAATCGACTTAATTAGCGATAATGAAAAGTTTCATAACATTGAAAAAAGGAAAGACTAGAAAAGGGCATCAAGATAGATTCATGAGCATGTTTGTTTCCAGAAGGGGTATGGCTTAGGAGTAAAGCAGAAGCAGGTTGAGGAGTCCACCAGAATATGGCGTCCAAATTTGTGCCTTGTGCCTTGTGCCATGTGGAGCTAAACATTCTCTCTAAACATGAAACAGCAAGGCCCTCCAAATTACAAAACCAGGGAGGCTTGCTTGTCTTGGTGCTATTGTACTTCATTCCCTAATTGGTGTGCCCAATTAGTTCTTTGAGAAAATTTTGCACTTTACACCACTCAACTCTTGGCCCCACGAGTGAACTAGCTACCAACTCTGATTTGTTTGTTTTCATTTCTTTTCTTTTTTGCACTTCTTTTTTGTGGCCAGAAAAAATGAACAATAGCTTAGAGGACCACTAGCACCAGGTGTCTCTCACTTAATAAGATATGAATGAACTGATGTGATCATAAGTTACTCATAACGAGCATTGTAGGGACCATAGAGTAAGTATTGAAAAATAATGAAATATACTTGCAAATCGCAATTGCAATGGCTTATGGTGGATGATAATCCAAGATTCATGGCAGCTCTAGTGACATGATGGATCATGTAAACAACCCCCACAAGGTACGGGAAATGAGGTAGTGGGATAAACTACATATCTTATATACTTGTTTTGGTACATACCCAATAGACTGATCAAGAAATATATTACAAATTGTCTTCCACATCAAATCCTATGACTACTAGATGCAAGACTTGCTATATCATCACTCCAACTTTGCTTTAAACTACATGATCACACCAACTACAAAACTTTTGATTCTGTTTATATAACCATATAAGAATGAAAAATTTTTACATGTCATATAATCTAAATGCAAGTCATGTGCAGAATCACTTGGACTTTGCCATGCAGCAGATAGAATAAATTCAAGTAATTTTGCAAAAATTTGAAATATTTTCCCATGATCCGGTGGCGGTACCAAATAATGTTTCGAAATCTGCAGAAGGAAAGAACAAGGTCTTGTTCTCAAACCAGAATATTTGTGTCTACACTTTGATTATGCAACTGCTCTGGGTACTTTCATGCCAAATCCATGCTTTGCTCTCTCCACCCTGATAAATTGTAAAGACAAGAGGCTTAACAACTACCGTAACTGAAGATTCTTAAAGATTAAAACATATGTAATGGGAAAATTATGCAAGAAGTAAACTACCAGGGTCATGTTTACAAAACGGGTAGAAATAACAACTGAAATTACGCAGTCATAGGCTTAGACAATTTAAGGAAAAAGAAAAGCTTATACAAATCGGTGGTGATGAAGAAATAAAGTATAAACTCCTCTTAACCCCCTCACAAAACATCAGTCCAGCAAATTTGTATTTGAATTAAGTAGTTCCGATTTCCAATGTTTCACTGAATTGAGATTATGTAAAATTTAAAAGATGATCATCTGCAAGCACTAGATATAACAAGTACTTGACATATTGATCATTATATGATAAAACATCAAAGAAGCCTAAAGATTATCTTCCGAGAACACGTGTCCCGAAAACACGTGGAATAGTGGTTGTTCTCTTCCTTTTACAGAACAACAAAATGATGCAAGAACCATAGTGGCTGCTTGTTACAAACCCATGCATCCTGATAGGATACTGGGTTGGGCCTAAACCTGACATATGGGGTGAACTGGGAAGTGAGGTAGGGACTGATGATGTTGCAGTTAGTTTGAAGATGCCATAGTTGTTATAAGGAAGAGAATAGGAGGGAGGATTCATTATGTATGTTTCTGTTAGAATCTTGAGAGATTGGGCAGAGAGAGTCATCTATTCTCTGAGGAGCACTAGCTCTGGGGGATTACAGGGGTCATCTTCTGTAATATTTCTTATCTTTTTCAGTCAATAATACACAGTTTCTGTTTCTCTTAGTCTGGTTTCTATCACATCCCATCCCTCATAAATCCATATTGATCCGCGAAAGGTACAATGTTTTCTTTCTAGGGAATCCTCAATGCTAAGTCAAAATATTTAAAGGAGAAAAACTGGTACTCAGGGAAACCTCCACCTGATCTAGGGCCAAAGATGTCATGCAACATTTAATATGTGGACTGCTAGAAGAAGGAATGGACATGGGTTGTGCCAACATTTCATTATATCCAAGTAATTAATAGAAACTCAAGGGCATTAAAAGAAAAGGAGGTATTAATTATCACAGAAATGGAACAGAATCATCAGAAACTCAGTATTTAATACTTACGTTGGTGCAAGTTTGCCGAGGCTGTTTAGCTCTTCTCCCGTGTCTTCATCCAGGACTCTTCCAGAAATTTCAATGATATAAGATCTATCTCTATCATGAGGAAGTCCTCTACCAGAAAGCAAATCCAAATCGTTTTGGTGAAGTTCCCTACCATTTACAAAAACGCAAGTATTTCCACCAGCACATTTATCTGGCATGGGATAATTGAACTCTTCTATGAATGACTGCAAGAGAAATCAACTTACTCATTTATATTGATCAGACTATAAGCTTATGACCATGGAGTGTGTTAGAGTAGTATAACTTACTGGAATTATTCCCAGACAAGGTCCACCCATGACACCCCAAAATCCAGCACGAAAATCATACCTGATGAAGCAATAGTATAAAGGCAAATCAATTATTATACTATACAAGCAATCAGTATAAAATTTATAACATTATGCAAAGTTGTAATGACTAATCTACAAATGTTATTTTGTGAAGCATGTCTGAACATATCAAATTCAATATGTTGTTTTGTCTTGTCAATGAGCATATTGCAGATAATACGAACTTACTTGAGTCTACTGCATACAATAGTTTGAAATTTTCATCACAGTTAATTTTAGAAATCTTTGGTGCATATTAAAGCATAGAATCCATTTTCAAAAGTTTGACTGATTTGGAAAAAGTTTCTCTAGTGAGTTGATTTTTAAAGTGAGGAAGTGTCAATGCATCCACCCTTAGTGGGTTAAGACCACAAAGCACTTTATCAACTATACCTTACTTTCTCACTTTAGAGATGAGCTCGTTTTAGAGGAGCTTTACTCAATTGATTTTGATCCTTGTTAGCATCAGTCTTTCATTGGAGTCCTTTGTGATATATGTGAATCTAACATAGCAACAGGTACAAATGAAAGATTTCAGTTGACTGTAAAGAACACTAACCAATAATTTCCAGGCCGGATTGGTCCAGCTAGCTTTTCAGCCTTCTTAATCACCCGATCTGATAAGGGCTGTCCATTTACACTTACTTTACTTTTGCCACGATCATCTGTTTCATTAGATTGGGAGAAATCCCGGAAGCCTTTCTTGATAATGTTTGCTAAAAAAGATTCACCCCCTTTGTTAGATCTAGGATGATCATGTTCTCGGCTTACATCACCAGAATCCTGGGAGACCCCAGTGTTAGAATAATCATGGACATCCATCTCAGTTGCAAGCACTACCTCTTTCAAAGAATTTTGCCTTGATGTAATCTTGTCTATTTTTGCCTTGTCTTGTTCTAAGCGACGACTTTGGTTGCCTTTCCCTAACCGATTTACATCATGGTTATTATTAGAATGTTCAAAATGCTCTTGAAGAGGTGAACCAGAAGGTGGAGGAGACAGAGAGGCTTTAGTTGGCTGATCAATGGAGTTAGTGGCTTCACCTTGAGCGATCATAACTTCTGGACTGTTTTCATCTTCGGAGGTACTTGGAGATGAAGAATGGAAACTTCGCATCTCCTGGGGCTTGCTAGAGTTCAAGCTTGGGTCCACAGTCAGCACAGGAGATTCTCTATCTACCGAGTGAAAATCATAACCAGAATAATCATCAGATGAGAAGTTAACACCACTCTTATTCACATGACCATGGGAATGTGACAAGCGACTGTCAGCCACAACCTCATTAGAGGTATCATCAATCTTTGCGGTAATTTCCTTCATTTCAGAATGAGGAGAAATAACTAGCTTCTTATCGATGACAGCTAAGCTTATTTCTGAAGAACAAGCTCCACATCGCACTTTCTGCTGACGATTTTTCATCATAACCAATGCTTTTTTAGGCAGTTGCAGTAACTCAAAGCAATTGTAACATGTGATGAAAGGAGAGCCACCAGCTATAGGAAAGCAATGCCGACTACCACTAACCGGCATTACTTTTTTAGGCTGGATTTGGCCTAACCTACCCGTGGCAGAGTTGAAGTCACTAGGCCATCTCGTATCCAATTGTTTTTCATGAAAACCCACTGGAGGAATGCCAGTTCTATAATTACGAAAATGTGGACCAAATGCCCTGGGAATCTCTTGACGGTATAACATAGGATCATTAGGGGTATCAGGGAATCGGCTGTTAATAAATGCAGCAGGTGGTTCTGGCACTGAACCTCTCCGTCTGTTGCAATGAAAACAGGAACAAGAAGGTGGGTGACGCATTGCATTATGTGCATATGGTTCATATGAATCTGGACTAGTATCAGCATAGCGTCCAGGAAAGTAAGGATGCACTGGTTGTTGTGGGAACTGATGAGGACCTCTCCTCAGCATTTGGGCTGCAAATGGATCCCCATATCCAGGAATATAATTTGGATTATGCATTGAAGGATGGAAGTTGAACATGGCTGTTTCATGACCACTCGAATAAGCATAAGGATCATGAGGATGATTGAAGTAAGGGGGGCCTGCCACATGTTTATTCGGGCCAAAAAATTGCCTTGAAGTATTGTTCAACCCTGATGGTCCATCTCGAAACCAAGTATCAGTGCCACCATAAGGATCTGGTGGAACCACCCTTCCATCAGGACGAACCTTTTCTTTTGGATTATCAACAACTTCAGATGACTGGTTCAGCTGGCCTGTTAACTCATCCAGCTTCCTTAGAAGCTCGGCTCGATCTTGCTCAAGGTGCTGAACTCTGCTCAATCCATCTATGCCTTTATCATTCCTCCATCGTTCCCCATAATTATAAGGAAAGCTTGAATAGCCATTTGAAGTTCCCTCATCAGGATAATTCAAAGTGGAAAATCCCATACCTTCTACCTCAGCTGATGGTTTTCTCCAAAACCCCTCCATCTCACCTCTCTCCCCATTTGGCCGATTATACATTTTCCCAGAGACTTTGGACCCTTTTCCATGACTCATTTGGGACTTCTGTTCCTGCTGTTCTCTTCCTATTGACTCACCCCCTTCACCTTTATTTTCATTGACTGCAAAACCATTCTCCAAAACCCCCTTCTTATCGCCATCCTCGGACTGGTTCCGAAACATCTCAAGTCCCTTTTTTGTATTCTCTGAATCCCTTTGATCATACCTTAATGAGCTACCATTCGACTTGACATCAACATCTGAACTGTCACTCATATCAACTCTGCCCTTCCCCAAGGAATTCCCTGATCTAGCATCATCTCCTCCACCCTCCCTCTCATCTGTCGTTTCCCACAAGCTGTCACTCCCATAATCTTTATGCTTTGCTGCAAAAGTAAACAAAGTGGAAACCACAATAATAAGAATTCAGAATATCCAACCCCCTTTCCATCTCTTTGTTCTTCTAGTACAAAAGATCCTAACTTCACAAAACCGCATGAATATGATTACTATATTTAGCAGCAAATTCGTTACTTTTATTTATTGATTAATTGAAATAAATAAATAAATAAATAAACAAAAGGTGATTGAAACGGAAAGACAAAACTTGATCCATGATTTTGACTCATAAACTGTCTTATTCTTAACAGTAAACAAAGCATAATAATAAAAGAAATGCGTACCTCGAAGAACAGCACCACAACCACCACATTGATAAAGAGAATAATCAGGAAGCTCGGGAAGGAGGTTTTGACACTTGGGGCACCGCACCAACCTTACCTTGCTAGATTCCTCCATCGCTTCCTTAACCAAACAAACAAACCCTTATGCTTGTGGTTCACTTTCACTCACGTACGCATGAGAATTGAAATGAGAGGTCCAAAAGTGAATCCTTGACTTCTCGGAAAACAAACAACGTTTGAAAATGAAGTGACCAAGCTGGTTGGGGTGGGGGTCGTTAACCAACTGCAGAGCCTGAACCTGAATATGTAGAAAGAGAGAGAGAGAAGAAGGTAAAAAAAGAGTTCTTTTCTGCTTTTACTTTTTGGGTTTTTTGGTTTTATCTTAGAATCCAAACAGCAAAAGACCAAAAAACAAAGAAAGGAGGGTAATGGGAGTCTGGGAGAAGCGCAGTGGGGACAGATTTTCCTCTGGGAATCTTAGAAATTAGCGAAATTGAACTCTTTTCATTCGATACCAGAATTACTAAAAAACGCAACTTTGTACTGTGGGAGAGAAGAAGAGGGCAAGATAGTAAATATAGGAGGACCATTTCATTTGTCCAAGGATATTGTATTGTACGGAGTGGTGCTTGTTGAGGCAACGCGGAGAAGAAGAAGAATCAAATAATTGTGTTGTGTCTCCGAAAAGCAAATGAAGCGGCGTCGTTTCCTTTCCTTTGTGGCTGCACTGCACTTACCGTTATTTTATGCATTCATTCATTTTACTTTTTCTCGTGGAAATGGGCAGCGTTGAATGTTCTTATGATTATACGATACCTGAATGAATCTACAACCGCAGCTAAGCAGCTCCCATTAGGACGCGGTTTGTTCTACTAATGATTAAGATCCCATAGTTTGCCAAATTCACAGGTGTATAACGAATGAAAAAGTAGTTTCGTTGCATAAAATCTAAAGCGTTTTTCCACTGGTATATATTGTTTTAGACATTACTTATAGTGTATTTTCATTTTTATTCATACTATCTTAATTAAAATCTTCACTAACCCTTAGTTAATAAAATAAAATACTAATCAAGGTAAATTATAAAATTTCATATAAAAAAAATTAAAAATTAATTTATTTAACAGAGTATATAAATAATAATTAATTTTACTATATATATTTTTATATTTAAGTTAAAAAATAAGAAAATATATTTTATTTATAAGAAATAAAATTTATATAAAATCATATCAATTTATAACTTTATTTTTATTATTCATTTTATTTATTAAAAATAATTAAAACTAAATTAATGTTAAAATTAAAAATTAATATTTTTATTTTCGAAATGATATTTAAATTGAAGTGTTAAAAGTGATAATTTTTTTAAAATAAAGAATATAAATAATATATATATATGTAATTTATATAAAAAAATTGCAAACTGTCATTTTATGTCATTTTACATTTATTAGCTAGTCCAACTGCTAATTTTATCAAATACTTCAAATTTTATCGGTTAATTTATGCGTTATCCCCCTATCAGCTAGCTTATTGTCTATCACTAACTTATCCGCTATCCGCTAGTTTTTACCAAGCAAAGCCTAAGTGTGTGTTTGGTAACTTTGGTTTTAAGTTGGAAATCTCCATACTTGATCTTACCCCATGTCAAACATGATTTTAATAAATAAAAAATGAAGTGCTTAATTAATGTTGGTAGAATTGATTTTGCTTTCAGAAGCGATTTTGACTAGAAACTGCAAAAATAACTTTTGCGTTGGGTTGAAAACTTTGCACTAAGTTTTACATCAAACTTGCTTTCAAAATGAAAACATCCAAACATAAATAACTTCATTTCAAATTCAATTCTAACCAAATCAATTTTACAAAATTAATTTCATTCAAAATTATTTTTATCAAACGTTTATCTAAATATACAAATTTTGATTTTATTGTATTAACCGCATATGCTTCGTTCCAAAAAAAAGACAAACACTTCAACATAATTAAAGGCATGTTTACTTTTTGCTCTCTTAGTTGTTAAAATAAAAAAATATAAATATCAAAATATTAATGAATATTAGTATAAAACTTTTTATACTGAAAATGCACACTACTTTAAATATAAATTAAAATTATAGTTTTTAAATTTTTTTATTTATTAAATTTTTTTTTTATTTTGGCAATATTTTTATTTTTTACAATATTAACTTTTACCTTTAAACAGTTGTTAACAAGCCTCTTAACGAAATACTCAACATATTAAACCAATGAAGGTTGGTCCAGTTGGTAAGGATACGACTCATAACCCACAAGATCGTGAGTTCGAATCTCATTGCTAATGTAAGGACCTCGTTGATGAGTAATCTGTAAGTACCTCTATAAGCGCTCTTTTGAGCCGTGAGGCCTGTCCTGGCCCTCGTGAACCCCCGAGATCTAACTCACCTAAACCTTTTGTTTACCAAAAAAAAAAAAAAGGTACTCAACATATTGTTTAAAAAAAATTTACAAGAACTTATTCACATTATTAATCTTTTTATGGACATATTGAGTTAATTGTAAATCTGAATTTATATTAACACTACTTTGTTAAAAAATATTTTTTGAGAATGGATTCTCCAATGTCATTTTTTATATGTGATTATATCAGAAATAAAAACAAACAAAAAAGAATTTCTCGATGAACTCAGTCAGAATTTATAAAAATTCTCTATTTCACTCTTTTCATGTGATAACATAACCCCAAAATAAAATTTAAGAAATGCACTTAAAGGATTTATTGCCGTTTTCTTTACCTTTTCAGATTTTGTGGTGAGAAAGCAATGCTTTGGCCGGCGGGCAGAAAACTAAAGGGAGATTAGGCGCGTAATGAGAGAGATATCTCATTGCTGTGGCTGACAAGTCTGAGTGACTGAGTCGCAGATTTTTGTATGGTCTTCTCTCTATCTCAAATGTGAAAACATGAAATCAAATAATTTTATAAAATAGTGCTATATATTTTTATGTTTATATACACATTATTTTATATCTATATAATTTTTATTATTTAATTTTAATTAATTTTACATTATTTTACATAAACAATGACAGATTTATATATTGAACTTGTATTTATATAATTTTTATCATTTATTTATATTTAATTTTATCTTATTTTTCATACATTTACATTTTTATTTTGATAACTCATATTTGAAGAGCAGTATTTACATTTACATATTTATATTTCATACATTTACAATAATTTCTCAAGTTAAATGTATAATTATCTTTACAGAAACATCTTATATTTTTATAGTTTCAACCACTAAATTATAATTAGATTCATTTATATATATATAATATATATATATATATATATATATATATATGGTGTCAAAAAAAAAAAAAAGAGTATATATAATATATAATAGACCATATTTACTTAAAAAATACTCTTAATTCAATCACAAATTAAATGAGTTTTATTTTTATTTTTTTTATAACTGAATTGAAAGTATTATTCAATTATTATCATTTTGATAGTTTCTTCTTCGCTTCTATTCTATACATCCCCACTGCCAAAGACAACCTGCCATCACTATCACCCTTCCTTTTCTTCATCACCAACATGTTTTTGACTTTTCTCCTTCTCTTCTATACATCCCAATAATCTATCTATCTATTATTATTATTACTATATACAAATCTCAATAATGACCATTGTTTAACATTCATGTGTCATGCTATCATATTTTTCTTATTATAAAATTGTGTTCGGCTAAAAAAAAAATAAAAAAAATCAAAAGAAGACTCTAGATACATATTAAGAGAAAAAGCTTCATGTTGCATTCCTTTATTTTTTCATAAAAGCATAAAAAATTCTATCAATTGGAAAGATACAGGAACATCCAGTATGGAAAAAGATTCTTCAATTAGGTTCGTGAGTGTAAAAATGCATAGCTAATACATGTTTACAACCATGACTCTAATAAAGTTTCTCCTTTCACAAGAACTTCCAGCGGATTCAGGAAATCAAAGGTGAATAGTTCCTATCCCAAGAGGATTTACTCTTGGTACAAAGAATTTACAAAGCGACGATTTTTAAAAGAAAAATAGTCTGGCCAAAAATCAGACTTGGTCACCTCTACCAAAAGTAAAAGCGATTAGACTAAGTTTCATCAAGAAACTTCTACTATCAAAAAGTCATTTGCGTTACAACTTTAAGAAATAGTCATAACAAATTCTTTCAACGAAGTGTGAAAACATCCAGACCAATGGATACTTTCAAATCAATCCACTCCAATGTCTAATACAATAAGGATTATTTAGAAGTGTTAGTACAACTTCTCACAAACAATGAAATTAATTAGAATACATGGAAATTTATGGACTAGCATAACCAATTTATGAGTCCTGATAAATTTCAAATCAAAATCAAAGAATTTTGTCCAACACGTACAAACTTCATTGCTATGATTGTCTAATACAACCATAGAGCTCGAGAAACAAATGTCGACTTTCAAATTCATAAGAATCTAATAGTACAGTGAAGAGTTTCTTAATCCTAAGACACTCATCTAAAGTTGAAAATTCAAATCGATTCGCCTAGTTCCGACAAAGGTCTTTCCAGACATACTTAGTATGATCACCCTGAATCAAGCACGATCACAGACAATTTAGTCAATTTATCAGACATACGAAGAGCTGATCTTTCTTCATAAGCTGAGTCAACGACGCAAACTCTTTAAGAGGTCCTTACTTCAATCTAATGATAACTCATCCTCAAGTCGATCCTTGAGTATACAACAACTTCTCGCGATTGATCCATCAAATCAACTACGCACAGCAGAGAATGCTTGTTCATAATCGTCATTTTGTTGGGTTGTCAAAAATCCACGTGGTGTCTCGTACCATCACACAACTTTGGTGCTTTCTACGGAAAACACTCGATTTAACAACTGCTAAGACTACAGACCTTCCAGTTGAATCGAGTCGTCTAACTCGATTAACTTTGTAGGCGACATCCTACACCAAGTGATAGAGATCAACCCAAATCTAGGAACTAGATCGATTGAAAACTCAATATCCTTTACTCAAGCAAAACTAAACATTTCTAGGGACACTCCCGAAAAATCCTGTCGCAAACGATAACCCTGGAACATTCTCAACGAACATTCCTAGAAAATCTACCTTAACAGGCATACTATTAAAATGTCTGACACAATCCAAAAAGGATAACCGAATGTGTCACACGTAGACCAAAACACAACCTACAAACCATTGTTTCCCACAAGACAAAACTAGTGGAAACCTATTAAGAAAATCAAATACTTAAAATCCAACATACATTGCTTTGACTGGGAAGCAATTCAACCAAGATCCAACCAGAGATCACACAACAAAAACATAACAGACCTATTCCCCAAGGTTCCCGAAAGACTCGACCAGCTCTGATACCACTAATGTAACACCCCCCTTGGGCGTTACATATCTAACTCCTTTCGAAAATGAAAATGAAAAAATAAAAGTTGCTGGTTTTGCTTTCGGAAAAATAATTTACTTTAAGTCAGAAAACTCAAGTGTAAAAAAAAAAAAGGTTCTTTCTGAATGCTTCGGAAAAGTGATACACACGTCACAAAAATAAAATCACATTATACTTGAATAAAGATATAGAATTTTTACAAAAATTTCGACAGAGTCTCCTCTGTAATTCCAACCTCCCAAACAAAACACCTGTTGACATGTTTATGTTTTCATCCAAAAGAAAGGCTCTCCGAGCCATAACTATACATACTTATCATTATCAACATCTTAAAGACCTAAACTGGTCATTTCTAAAAGATATTCGCAAATATAACAGTAATCCAATAAATGACTCTTGGAGCCTTAATGCAAATAAATACGAAACTTCCCCAAAACTAAACTTAACTCGATAGACTAAGCTGGTCGTACTATGAGACTCTTACTGGAAAAGACCTCCATGGTAATTCCATTTACTCAACCTTTGTTAAGAGTCGAGACTAAACCCTCCGATTCAGGGCAGAGAACACCTCGGTATCACCTGCAGTCACATACCAAAGTACGACACAAAACCACACAGATGTATTGCAAAGGTGAGTTACCAATATATGAGTTTAAACATAGCAGTCATATATTTAACATCATAAACAACATTAAAATATCAAAGTAACAACTCATATAAATATAATGACATTCATATCATAAGATTGTTTAGGATTAAGCTTTTGTTTGTAAGTTTTCTGTTAACACTTCAATATCCACTTTCTAACTCAATCTCCGGAGATCCTAACTTCCCTTCTTCGAGTATAATAGGCCGCGATAATTCCTATAACACAATTGTTTCGCGTTGGGTGGCCTCTCCACTGGGTCCTTTCCCCAATTGTTCTAGGATTTCGCGTATCACCTAAATAAGATTTGATAGTCCCCTATTGAGTACATTTCGTGCAGGGTAGCCGATTTCCACGACAAGAGGTTGCAAAGCCCCAAGCATTTCGTGGAGTTCGAGCCCGAATGTCCCTAAAGACCCAAAAGCCCAAGAATATGCCTTTGGTCCGTAACTATCAAATTTGTCAGTTCACCCTATGTGAAACTGTAACTCGATGGCACGTCTGCCAAATCATCTTTCAGATATTAGACTTTTAATATCAATTTGAGTTTTGAACTCTCTAAAGATTTTTCAAAAATCTTTTATCAACAGACACTAGTCCGACGTCTCGGAATTCTAGGTCCTTAACAGGAGGAAGGCTAGTCCGGCTTCACTGTAATCAGAATCCAGTCTGAAACCTCAGCACAGAAATCTAGTCCTTTTCTGTTTCCTTTCCACTTTCCAAAGAAAGCCAAAAATCATGTCTTCCACTTTTCTATGTTCGTATATTTTTTTATAAAACAAGGTTTCTCCTTTATAAGCCATGCTTCAACCAGTCTCAAAATATTCATCAACATAATTGATCATATATATATATATACATATTCATCAAATAACCATATAATTTCAGATCTCAATATTACATAACACATATATGTATATATATATTCACAGTCATTCCACATATTATTAATTATTACATGCAGTTCATAACATTAAATATATAACGGCTAATAACTCCTCAGGCTTACTCCCTTTACCTTTGAAGACCAGAAAGGATCTTCTCCTTGACGCATTTAACAGTCAGCTTCCCTCACCACGAAGCTGCTCAAGTTTCAAACCCCAACTCGACATTCCCGTTTCCTCTACATAGCTCCTGTCAACTCCCGAACAAAATAGAATCCAAGGAAGAAGATGAGCTTGTGGTGGCTACAATGGCGTCGGAACAGCGGCGACGCGGCGGTTGGTGGTGGTTCTACATCAACCAAGACCAAAGAAGTGAATGAAGGCATAAAAGAAAGGAGAAATGAAGATCTAGTACTCAAGAGGATGGAACCACTATTAACGGCGCTTACCGGTGCGGGGCGACGGCGGTTCGACACTGAACAGCGGCAGCTCCGTTTCACTGCTCCGGCGACGCGTTTCGCAGCTGAGGACGCGTGTAAGACAGCAGCGCCGTCGTCTCCTCCCATGCGGCAGCCGAGCGCGATTCCGGTGGGGTTCAAGGTGGCGGCGCGATCTAGGGTGGAGGAGAAGGAAAAATGAAGTGAAGAGGAGAAGAGATGAGGTGAGGAGGAAGGAGAAAAAGGAAAGAAAGAAGGAGAAATGAGAAAGGGGGCTACGTACAGAATACGGGAAAAGGGGGGAGATTGGGTTTTTCATTTAGTTACTTTTTGATTAGGTACAAAATGAGTGTTTGAGATTGAGTCTAAAAATAAATAAATAATATTGAGCCATGGATCTAAAAATAATGGTTGACAATTATATACTTTCAAATTTTGAAATAAAGTAGAGATTGATAGTTGAATTGATCAACTAAGAAAATCAACGGTCCAAAATTAATCTTCGATTAATTCCGAACCAGCAATAGAATAAAAATATGAAAATACTTTACTCTTAATCAAATTATTTAAAATATTTTTCTATACTGGTAATAATAGTGACAATAATGTAAATTATTGTCTAGTAAGTGTGCATACACTGAAATAAGTCAGTACTAACGCACTTATTAAAATAATTTTAAAATAGTAAAACTACATCAACCAAACAAAATAAAATAAACATCCAGATAACTAATCACTCCAATTAAAATAATATAAAATAATATATATTTTTCGATATTGAAGAACAGTAAAAATTGGGGTGTTACATTACTACCCCACTTAAAAAAATTTCGTCCTCGAAATTTCGTGACTCGAAACTAGATTGGATCTTATAATTGCATCTTAATCCCAAGATCCTACATTGTACTTCCCGTATTCACTTTTCCTTAGATGACTTTTGTAACTTAATAACACATTCCATACTTATTCTTCATCATATTGATCCTCAAAATTTTAATCCCTCATCCTCAATCCATACTTCCTATCTTCAACAATTTTATCTTAATCTTCCACACATAAAAGTATACTCAAAACTTCATCTCTTCTTCCTTTAGTACTAGTCCATTAGAAAACCTTCTTCAACATCTAACTTTCACAGTCAGCACCAAGTTCAACACTAACTTTACCACAACATACCCCAACTTCCTACTCACGGTATTTAATCGTAGTCTTTGCCCCTTTGAACATAGTCTACTTTTCCAGTTTATATCAAAATTACATATTGCAAGTCTCCAATCAAAACATCATAATACTTCTCAAGATAAACTGAAATTAAAATACACCGAGCAAGGTAAGATTATCTAATCCATCAATTTTGAATTTCTTCGGAAACTTAATTTTCACAAGAGCTTATCCCTCTCGCTCGAATTCACTTAAGTGAAATTACTATTCACATTTTGTTCACAACACACAAATCAGTTCCTATTCAAGATATCCCATTATAGTCTTTGTTTCCTTTGAACATATTCTATCACTCCATATCATATCATAATCACATTTCAATCTTAATAAAGAATATGATCACACTCCTTCATGCAACTACAACCAAAAGGAATCACTTCAGTTTGAATTATCCAAAATCATAACTCTTGAACTTTTCTAACAACTCAGTTTCACTTCAGAACTCCTCTTTACTATTCCCGTTCAGCTTAGGGAAAACTACTATCGACACTTTCCTGTAAATCTCCAAACTCATACACAAATCTCAACTACAGACATTAATCATTACCCTACGTTCTTTTAACGGTATTCTGCTCCTCACTTACTGTTATTGATCTTAAGGATTCACATCTTACTGGTCACAACTATACCTCAACATAACTTCCGTCACTTCCTGTCCATCGGGCTAAAGAGATTATCGTAGTTAAATACTACACTTACTCCCAAATCAAATTCATAAAGGTCATATCATTTTTCTCGCTCACTCACTCGAGTTCAGGATGATCCGTTGGGCTTAGCCTCAACTTGGTCCTCAACACTTAGAGAGGACTTTACCAATAAACGTTGGTAAACTTCTGGTCTTCATTTGAAACGATACTTGAAGATACTCAATGGAGTCTGATCAGTCCTCTGATACATATTTCGGTTAGCCTCTCCATTGCCTAGTGAATCTTGACAGGTAGGAAGGGTGTCGACTTCGTCAGTCGGTCCACGATCACTTAAATTCAAGCAAGACTCTAAGAGGTTTTCGGTAAACTCGTAACGAAAATTCATGACGACGCCAACATCTTAACAAGGGAGTTCTCAATTTTTCGCATTATCTCTTTTTCACTGTACTCGACTAACTCTGACATCCTGATATGAATCAGATACCCATCCTCATGACTCATGAGATAGGTCACACATCAATGACGTTTGGAAAAATACGTAGGGTAAAGTTGATCAAGGATGACAAGTCCTTTTGAACCACAATAAGGCATGATCTTAAAGATTACCAAAGGAAATTTTCAAGAAAAGAAATTTTCTTGATTTCACTTTCATAAAAGCATAAAAAATTCTATCAATTGGAAAGATACAGGAACATCCAGTATGGAAAAAGATTCTTCAATTAGGTTCGTGAGTGTAAAAATGCATAGCTAATACATGTTTACAACCATGACTCTAATAAAGTTTCTCCTTTCACAAGAACTTCCAGCGGATTCAGGAAATCAAAGGTGAATAGTTCCTATCCCAAGAGGATTTACTCTTGGTACAAAGAATTTACAAAGCGACGATTTTTAAAAGAAAAATAGTCTGGCCAAAAATCAGACTTGGTCACCTCTACCAAAAGTAAAAGCGATTAGACTAAGTTTCATCAAGAAACTTCTACTATCAAAAAGTCATTTGCGTTACAACTTTAAGAAATAGTCATAACAAATTCTTTCAACGAAGTGTGAAAACATCCAGACCAATGGATACTTTCAAATCAATCCACTCCAATGTCTAATACAATAAGGATTATTTAGAAGTGTTAGTACAACTTCTCACAAACAATGAAATTAATTAGAATACATGGAAATTTATGGACTAGCATAACCAATTTATGAGTCCTGATAAATTTCAAATCAAAATCAAAGAATTTTGTCCAACACGTACAAACTTCATTGCTATGATTGTCTAATACAACCATAGAGCTCGAGAAACAAATGTCGACTTTCAAATTCATAAGAATCTAATAGTACAGTGAAGAGTTTCTTAATCCTAAGACACTCATCTAAAGTTGAAAATTCAAATCGATTCGCCTAGTTCCGACAAAGGTCTTTCCAGACATACTTAGTATGATCACCCTGAATCAAGCACGATCACAGACAATTTAGTCAATTTATCAGACATACGAAGAGCTGATCTTTCTTCATAAGCTGAGTCAACGACGCAAACTCTTTAAGAGGTCCTTACTTCAATCTAATGATAACTCATCCTCAAGTCGATCCTTGAGTATACAACAACTTCTCGCGATTGATCCATCAAATCAACTACGCACAGCAGAGAATGCTTGTTCATAATCGTCATTTTGTTGGGTTGTCAAAAATCCACGTGGTGTCTCGTACCATCACACAACTTTGGTGCTTTCTACGGAAAACACTCGATTTAACAACTGCTAAGACTACAGACCTTCCAGTTGAATCGAGTCGTCTAACTCGATTAACTTTGTAGGCGACATCCTACACCAAGTGATAGAGATCAACCCAAATCTAGGAACTAGATCGATTGAAAACTCAATATCCTTTACTCAAGCAAAACTAAACATTTCTAGGGACACTCCCGAAAAATCCTGTCGCAAACGATAACCCTGGAACATTCTCAACGAACATTCCTAGAAAATCTACCTTAACAGGCATACTATTAAAATGTCTGACACAATCCAAAAAGGATAACCGAATGTGTCACACGTAGACCAAAACACAACCTACAAACCATTGTTTCCCACAAGACAAAACTAGTGGAAACCTATTAAGAAAATCAAATACTTAAAATCCAACATACATTGCTTTGACTGGGAAGCAATTCAACCAAGATCCAACCAGAGATCACACAACAAAAACATAACAGACCTATTCCCCAAGGTTCCCGAAAGACTCGACCAGCTCTGATACCACTAATGTAACACCCCCCTTGGGCGTTACATATCTAACTCCTTTCGAAAATGAAAATGAAAAAATAAAAGTTGCTGGTTTTGCTTTCGGAAAAATAATTTACTTTAAGTCAGAAAACTCAAGTGTAAAAAAAAAAAAAGGTTCTTTCTGAATGCTTCGGAAAAGTGATACACACGTCACAAAAATAAAATCACATTATACTTGAATAAAGATATAGAATTTTTACAAAAATTTCGACAGAGTCTCCTCTGTAATTCCAACCTCCCAAACAAAACACCTGTTGACATGTTTATGTTTTCATCCAAAAGAAAGGCTCTCCGAGCCATAACTATACATACTTATCATTATCAACATCTTAAAGACCTAAACTGGTCATTTCTAAAAGATATTCGCAAATATAACAGTAATCCAATAAATGACTCTTGGAGCCTTAATGCAAATAAATACGAAACTTCCCCAAAACTAAACTTAACTCGATAGACTAAGCTGGT
Organism: Echinosophora koreensis; assembly: GCA_035048595.1. NCBI lineage: Eukaryota > Viridiplantae > Streptophyta > Magnoliopsida > Fabales > Fabaceae > Echinosophora > Echinosophora koreensis. Next base: position 4,181,028 of record JAPCYP010000023.1, read on the forward strand.
CGTACTATGAGACTCTTACTGGAAAAGACCTCCATGGTAATTCCATTTACTCAACCTTTGTTAAGAGTCGAGACTAAACCCTCCGATTCAGGGCAGAGAACACCTCGGTATCACCTGCAGTCACATACCAAAGTACGACACAAAACCACACAGATGTATTGCAAAGGTGAGTTACCAATATATGAGTTTAAACATAGCAGTCATATATTTAACATCATAAACAACATTAAAATATCAAGTAACAACTCATATAAATATAATGACATTCATATCATAAGATTGTTTAGGATTAAGCTTTTGTTTGTAAGTTTTCTGTTAACACTTCAATATCCACTTTCTAACTCAATCTCCGGAGATCCTAACTTCCCTTCTTCGAGTATAATAGGCCGCGATAATTCCTATAACACAATTGTTTCGCGTTGGGTGGCCTCTCCACTGGGTCCTTTCCCCAATTGTTCTAGGATTTCGCGTATCACCTAAATAAGATTTGATAGTCCCCTATTGAGTACATTTCGTGCAGGGTAGCCGATTTCCACGACAAGAGGTTGCAAAGCCCCAAGCATTTCGTGGAGTTCGAGCCCGAATGTCCCTAAAGACCCAAAAGCCCAAGAATATGCCTTTGGTCCGTAACTATCAAATTTGTCAGTTCACCCTATGTGAAACTGTAACTCGATGGCACGTCTGCCAAATCATCTTTCAGATATTAGACTTTTAATATCAATTTGAGTTTTGAACTCTCTAAAGATTTTTCAAAAATCTTTTATCAACAGACACTAGTCCGACGTCTCGGAATTCTAGGTCCTTAACAGGAGGAAGGCTAGTCCGGCTTCACTGTAATCAGAATCCAGTCTGAAACCTCAGCACAGAAATCTAGTCCTTTTCTGTTTCCTTTCCACTTTCCAAAGAAAGCCAAAAATCATGTCTTCCACTTTTCTATGTTCGTATATTTTTTTATAAAACAAGGTTTCTCCTTTATAAGCCATGCTTCAACCAGTCTCAAAATATTCATCAACATAATTGATCATATATATATATATACATATTCATCAAATAACCATATAATTTCAGATCTCAATATTACATAACACATATATGTATATATATATTCACAGTCATTCCACATATTATTAATTATTACATGCAGTTCATAACATTAAATATATAACGGCTAATAACTCCTCAGGCTTACTCCCTTTACCTTTGAAGACCAGAAAGGATCTTCTCCTTGACGCATTTAACAGTCAGCTTCCCTCACCACGAAGCTGCTCAAGTTTCAAACCCCAACTCGACATTCCCGTTTCCTCTACATAGCTCCTGTCAACTCCCGAACAAAATAGAATCCAAGGAAGAAGATGAGCTTGTGGTGGCTACAATGGCGTCGGAACAGCGGCGACGCGGCGGTTGGTGGTGGTTCTACATCAACCAAGACCAAAGAAGTGAATGAAGGCATAAAAGAAAGGAGAAATGAAGATCTAGTACTCAAGAGGATGGAACCACTATTAACGGCGCTTACCGGTGCGGGGCGACGGCGGTTCGACACTGAACAGCGGCAGCTCCGTTTCACTGCTCCGGCGACGCGTTTCGCAGCTGAGGACGCGTGTAAGACAGCAGCGCCGTCGTCTCCTCCCATGCGGCAGCCGAGCGCGATTCCGGTGGGGTTCAAGGTGGCGGCGCGATCTAGGGTGGAGGAGAAGGAAAAATGAAGTGAAGAGGAGAAGAGATGAGGTGAGGAGGAAGGAGAAAAAGGAAAGAAAGAAGGAGAAATGAGAAAGGGGGCTACGTACAGAATACGGGAAAAGGGGGGAGATTGGGTTTTTCATTTAGTTACTTTTTGATTAGGTACAAAATGAGTGTTTGAGATTGAGTCTAAAAATAAATAAATAATATTGAGCCATGGATCTAAAAATAATGGTTGACAATTATATACTTTCAAATTTTGAAATAAAGTAGAGATTGATAGTTGAATTGATCAACTAAGAAAATCAACGGTCCAAAATTAATCTTCGATTAATTCCGAACCAGCAATAGAATAAAAATATGAAAATACTTTACTCTTAATCAAATTATTTAAAATATTTTTCTATACTGGTAATAATAGTGACAATAATGTAAATTATTGTCTAGTAAGTGTGCATACACTGAAATAAGTCAGTACTAACGCACTTATTAAAATAATTTTAAAATAGTAAAACTACATCAACCAAACAAAATAAAATAAACATCCAGATAACTAATCACTCCAATTAAAATAATATAAAATAATATATATTTTTCGATATTGAAGAACAGTAAAAATTGGGGTGTTACATGAGTGGACAAACTAAAAAATATTTATAACATAAAAAATATAATTTTTTTAAGAAAAGAAAAGAAAAGCGGTTTGGGGGGCCAACCTGCTCCGCCGCCAACCTGTTTTCTTGGTGGGTTTGGAGGGATGGGTCAAAACGGGTCGGTGGGTTGAGTTTCTCAACCCAACCCGTAAAAAATATGGCAGGTTAAACGGATTGGCCCGTTGGGTCCAACCCATATGCTTGTATGCTTTCTATACTCATCTTTTGTAGCTTTAATTTTTGATAGTTATTATCAAGTGATTATTGCATTTCCCGATTATGATACATGAAAACGATTTCACCACTACTTTCAACATTAATCTTTACATATAATCTTATATTCATAAAGTGTATTGATAAATTTTGTATATATTAACTTCTTACTATATATAACAATCATTTTGAAACACTCGTAAAAAAATCAGCAAGGCCCCGCACGCCAGCACAGGTATCATTCTAGTGTATATATATATAAAAAAGGTGTAATAACAGCATTTTGAATTAATTTATCTAACATTTTCCTTTTTGTACTGTGAATTAATTATTATTCTAATAATGTGTCGAAGGCATATCATCTTACCATCCGACCGGGGAAACTCCTTTTCTTTTGGGTACTTGACGTACACTCATAGGTAAGGTCGTGAGATTCTTGATTTGGTCCATTTGGAAGTGATTGCGACTCCTTTTAATCTTACACATATAAAGTTTGTTTAAAATATAAATCAGGTTAAATTATACTTTTGGTTTATTTTTATTTTAAGTTTCAATTAAGGACAAAACTTATATACGATAGCATATATACTTGTGGCACTGTTTTCCTATTGCAAGTGGACACCTGAGAATTTTTTCCATCTCAGCAAATCACTCCCAAATTAACAACGTTAACACATTACTAGAAATCTTCTTATTACCTATAGATTTTCTTGCGGATTTTGCTCAAAAATTCACAGGAAATATGTTTCATGCGGATTTTCCTACGAATTTTACCTATAGGTAATATCTTCGTGGGTAATTGTTTCCTACGAATTTGAAAATCTGTAGGAAATTTCCTGCAGATTTTCTTGCGAAAAATTTAAATTTGCAGGAAAATTCGCAAGAAATATCAAAATTTTCTATAAAATTTCCTACGAATTCAAATCTATAAGAAAAAACCTTATTTCTAGAAAATTTGCAGCAAAATTCGCAGGAAATTCCTTCGGAAAAAATCCGTAAGTAATCCATGAATTTCTAGTAGTGACACAGTCTACTCCGTCAAGTCACAATTTTTTCCCCATCCCTTCCTCTTTCCACCCTCAACCTTAGCCTCTCCCCAGTCTCCATCTTGACTTTGCCTTTCCTTCCCCTGTGCTCCAACCATCTCGCAACAAAAACATTTCAAATCAACCCCATGACCCATTTTAAATATCAACAACTGTTCCTCGTCACCACCCCCAAGCCACCACCATCACCTTCTCTATGAGCACCATCATCGACATCTTGAGAGAAGTGTTTGGAGCTTTTGAGGGGGAGGAATAGAAACTGGTGAAAGAGAATGGTTTGGACCTTGTTTGATTAGTTTGAATCCTTGCAAGCTTTGGTTCTGATGTTACTACTAAATCCAATAAAAAAGTAGAAGACGTCGATAAGGAAGGTTTAACTGTGAAAATGGACTGTGTAAATATATTGAATAGTGCACTGGATTTGTATTTGAAAAGGTTGATTGAATCCTCTATGAGTTTAGCTGGGTCAAGATTTGGAAACGAGGACCCAAGACAACCAAACGAAAAATGGTGTCTTGTTCAAATTTATTGCTTCCTGGAAGATATATGCAAACAATAATATTGATATGTTTTATTAGAGAAATTTTCTACTTGTGCTTGTAACTACTTGTCTTCATAAACGAGCAGATCCGGTGGTATTTTTTATTTCTCCTTACACAGTGGTCGTGCAGTGTCCGAAACGGAGGTAACGAGTGTTGGTGGAAGGAAGGTGAAAGGTTGAGGCGTGGGAAGGAGGAGAGAAGGGATAGAAAAAATGACTTCACAGTGTTAAGTTTTTTTTTTTTACGGGGATTAAGTTAGAGTGACTATTGAGTGGAAAATTTTTACAGGTGTCCACTTACAATAGGAGAACAGTACCACAAGCATATAGGATACTGCATGTAAGTTTTGTCCTTCAATCAACTGGTCTCTTTTTTATTTTATTTTTCCAAAATAGTCCCTTATTTTTCAAAGTTATACCAATGTGGCTACTTTTTTATTTTTTGTTACGAAATGGTCCTTCATCTTGTAAAAGTTAAACTAATGTGGACCTTTTTTGGTTTCAAAATTATCCCTCTTTTATTTTTTTGTTCCGAAAAGGTCTCTTATTTTCCAAAGTTATATCAATTTGGTGCTCTTTGTACTGTATTAAACGGAAACGATCATATTGAAATCTAAAATAAAGATAAGGGACCAAAATGAAACAAAAAATACAAAAAAAAACCAAATTAAAACTTAAAATAAAGATAAGGGACCAAAAGTATAATTTAGCTTATAAATTACTTCCACTTCAAACATCCACCGTTCCAGAAAAAACCCTTTAACAAAATCTTATATATATTACTTTTATTCCCTTTTTTGTTTTCATTATTTACAAATTGATACCCTGGATATTCATATGTTATCGTTGAGTATGTCTCTAATTGGGACATTAGTGAGAGTTCTGACCACCGTAAAGTTTTATGGTTCACATAGTAAAATAACAAATATTGCAGCAAGCCTTAATCCTTAGGAATAGTTGTGGATGAGAACTTCTTTCAACAGTTTATTCTTAACTTATTATAGACTGACAATAGCTCATTCCAAATGAGGTACATAACGGAAAAAAGACAAATGAAATGTGCATGAATCACAGAGTATATATTTGTATAATTAGAAAGGGCGGACTGCGTCAATCAAATTAGTTAGGATTCAACATTTTACAGAATTCCTTATTAACGAGTTATTCTTGAGTATATTTTTAAGCATTAATTAAATTTAATAGCTTTCTCTAACTTTGAAATTGGACAACCACCCTAAGCCATAGGTATTTCATTATAAAAAGTACAGAACATAATATTCCACCAACAGTAACAATTTAAATGCGGATCATGATTTTATTCATTCATAATGGTTTGATTTTTCACAACCTTTTGGAGCATAACATACCAAAACATGCACATAAACAAAACCCAAGTATCAATTTGCATGTCCTTGCCACTTAACAATAATATCAACCTCGGAAGGGATCTTGCTTAAAGCCAACTAGACCTTCGTTTTTAACATCCCAAAGACAGTCGGTGGGACATCTGTCTTTGTCTCTTTTGTATCTATAAATGTCATATTCAATTGATCCATCTCTCCATGTTATACCACAAAAGAATAACGTTGAGCCAAAAATGTTGGGCTTGAAACTCCATTCATATTTACCATAGTTGGGTACCACATGAACTCCAAGATCATCGTCGCCAGATTTGCAGTGAATCGTGAAATTCAAACCATTTTGCAAATAGTTTACTAAATGAACAGTAGTTGTTGCATCAACCACCAAAGGAGAAGCTGCCCAAAATGCAGCGAACAATGCTAGTAAGAGAACTTGCTTCATTCCAACTATACTAGTTGAATTTGAGAAAAGTGTTAGAATGTATCAGGAAATAGCCTCAGGAATTGAGAGTTGATGATTGGTGTAGAAACTCGTGAAAATATATAGAGCAAAAAAAGAGACAAAAAAAATAAATATTAATCAAACCTAATATCCTAATATGATTACAATAATCAAATCATATCACATCATATCAAATTATATCGTAACAAAATCCAATTTCAGAAGAATAAGCAACAAAGTTATTTATATTTAATAATACAGTCAAAGTTTAAGAAAAGTAATCTTGAGGTTCCTTTGGTCAACTACCTTAAGGAGGAAAGTAATATACTTGGACCTAAAAGAAAACATTCATTCAACCATTTCTTTTTTTTAAAACATTTCAATTACTCTCAGCTCCGCCTATGCATAAAGTAATAGCTAAAGAAGGAAAAAAAGTCAATAAAAGACAATGACTAACGTGAGTTTTAAAGATTTATTCGAAATATAAAAATGTTTGGAATACGGGGATTTATTTGAATTATTTTTCAACTCATCATTCAACTTAATTATAGATCTCCATATAGGTAAATATATTCTGCAAAATACAATGAATCGTTCTTGTCATCATAAAAAATATATACAATGAACTTCACCATAAGTTGATATTTCATTACGAATCCTCCGAGGGTGTGTTACACCTACATTTTTATAAGGTAATGTTATCTTTTTATATTTTGCTATAAATCATTAAAGGATAAATACTTTTGATGATAATATTTGAAATAATATACGTATTTATATTATTTCAGGTAGGTGAGAGAAGAAATGGTTAACATTAATGGATATATGCTGATAGTGTAAACAAGTTTTACACAGTCATCTAATCATATATCACCACATATATATTTGTGGAGATGTTTTATGAAATAATATAATAAAGTGACATAATGGTGAAATATGATTGGACATCTGTGTAAAACTTTTCTACACTGTCTGTGCATAGTTATTAAACTCTAAATATATTATCTAAAAATGGTTAACTTACTCGGGTAAAAAATAGAAATAAATCAAACTTTTTGAATAAAGAAGAACTTTTTATTTTATTTAGATGAATTTATTTTCTAAAAATGATCAACTTGCACGAGAAAAGAGGAAAAATAGATCAAATAAGTTTTTAAGACAAAATAAAAAATTTCATATCATTATGAAGATTATTAGGAAGTGTTTAAATAAATTACATTGAGAAATGATTAATCAACTTGAAATGCAGTTGTTGCTTTGAAAATATATATTTACCATTAAATGTTCAAAGAAGTACGATGCTAAGGTAGTGAAAGAAGCAATGATTAATGTTATTTTATGATTTTTTTCTTTTGAAAAAAAGTCACCATAAAATCTTAATGTTTATGTTCAAATATTATGATTTTTTAGAAGAGATATATCAAAGTTGTAAGTGAAATTATGAACTTTGATGAAGAAATGATTATATGTAAACAAAATATAATTGTCTTTTATATGACATGATGTATAATATTTATCTTTTTCTATTTATACAAAATGAGGTTGATTATCTACCTAAAACTATTTTTGTAATCACTGAACAATCATTATCTCCATTGTTTGTTCATGTTGTAACTTTTAATATAGTTATGTTTCTATTTAGGTTTGATTAGAGTATTGATCCTTCCTTTTTTTTTTTATCCTCTCGAAATGCAAACAATTTTCAAATTTTATGGATTTTTTATTTTATTTAATTCATAATGTGACAATTTAGAATCATTTTTAAAAACCTTCACCGGTTCAGTAACCGGTCTGGTTTTAAAAAACCTTGATGTTTATATTTAAAATTAGACTATTGCGTCTTCCTCTTTTAATTATAAATCTCCATGAAATTTTTAAAATTTAGGTACTTTTTTACATTTTTTTATCATATAAACTTTGTATGATTTACCTCTTTTGTATAAATAAATTTTTATTTAAAATCACTATTGAAAACCTTGTCTTTTTAATTCTCACTGCAAACAAGTTTTTAAATTTATGGATTATTATTATTGCACAAATAATTGTTACATTACATGCATCGCACAGGTAATGCACTATTATGCCAGCATAGTATTAAAAAAGTAATGTTGCAAGATTTTTTTTTTTCCTTCTTATTTGGTGGCCATTGTTGTGGAACATACATCATCTATTTGTGATTTGTAAAGTGAATTTTATTTTATACACATCATCTTTTGTGATTTGTTTTTCTTTTCGGATGATGGACGAAAAATGTGAGCACAACTGCGGTTGGAGGTGGCTCATCCTTCAACGGTGTCCGCTCACGAAGCGAATTAGATAGAAATGTAGAGGAAAGTTATGAGAGTAAGGTTACACTTTATGATCAAAGATTTAGACAAAATAAATTTGTAACAATTTTTGGTATACAATTTCCAACAAAAAATTAATAAAAAAAATATGAAATCAACAATTACATATCTTTTTTTCATGAAATCCTAAAAAAAATAACATATTTCTCGTGCATGGCATGGGTCTATACACTAGTTTATATTTAATAATACAGTAAAAGTTTAAGTATAAAAAGAGACAAAGAAATAAAGGGTAATCAAGCCTAATATCAAAATATGATTATAATATCAATCACAATAATTATATAATAAATATCAAATCATATCGTAACAAATGGGCAGATTTTATATTATCAATTAATTAATTACAAGTGAATGAAATTGTATCGTAAAATGAAAAACAACCACTATATATTATTTTAATGAATTCAAAGTAATATGCTAATTGTGGTGCTTTATTTGATCTATTCATTTACTTTCCCTTCTTTCTCTATCAAATCATATGCTCCCTCCATTCTTTTGCTTTGGTAATTTAAGGTTTCTACATATAGATTAAGAAATTATTAATGTATTTATATTTGTACCAAAATACCCTTATTTCTATCATTAATTATTTACAAATTCCAACTACATTTACTCTATACTCCACTAGTCATTTATGTACTTAGAAGGTAATTCAAGACAATTCAATTTAACTCTATTATGGAAATAAGATGATAAAATATATATATGTCTTGGATTTATAAAATATATATTATTTTGGAATAAATACAAATAGATAGAATTACCAATGAAAAAGAGTGGAGGGAGTAGCATCTTTCTAGTCCACCAAAGAACAAGAACCTTGTCATCCCTTGGTGTGTTGTCAAATGGCGAGTTTCTTTCTTGTCTTGCCCCAAAAACTTGCTTTATTCTCATGGGACACTGGCCTTTCTTTCGGTTGGGCCAAATGCACGGCACTACAATGCAGCCCAAAAAGCAGAAAAGCTGGACCCCCTTGGAAAAGCCACTCCAATGTGTTATATTACACGAGATAACTCCAGAATTTGCAAAACATCATTCAAAGGAAAGGACCCACTCCTTGCACCCAATTATATTCTTCCAAAACCTTTTATTATTCAAAGAAAAATCTTACTACATTTATCAATATTGATCTTCAGAAACCGGAGAAGGAAGCAAAACCGTTTGCATGACATATGAAGCTCGAGAAGAAATTAACTATTTGTTTGGTTGTTTTTAGTTATTTGTTTTTGTTTCAAAATAATGAGTATTTTATAACCCAAGGTATAATTGACCAATTTTTTTTATGTATACCCTTATATAGAACTAATTAAATTGATTTATCTTGAAAATACAAAACTATCCATACTTAAATTTAGTCAAAAATGCTGATTTGCATTGATTGTCCTAATGGAGTACTCCCTCCGGTCTCTATTGTAAGCAAAAATTAAATGGGACACACATATTAAGATAGTTAGTTAATCTCATTTAAAAGAGTCATTGGGAATAAAAAATTAAGTTTATTACCTAAATTACCCTTCCTCTTATTTATTAAACTTGTGTTGTTGAGAATAAAATGAGTCATTGGAAAACTAAATTTGTATTAAATGAAGGGTATTTTGAGAATAACTTCATTAAATAGGATGGAAGTAGTTGAAATTTGCTTATATTTTGGACCAAAAAATTTGAGATTTTTTGCTTATATTGTGGACCGGAGGGAGTATTTATTTAGATTAATAAATGTAATTGGAATTTGTAAACAATTAATGGGAGAAATAATGATATTTTGGTACAAATACGTACAAATTAATGATTTCTTAATTTATGTGTAGAAACCTTAAAACATCAAAGATAAGGAACTCCCAGTAATTATTAATTGATAAGGAGTATGATAACTTCACTAAAAGAAATGATACAAGGGAAACCTCTTTAATACAATTTCTTCAATTACTTTGATGTAAACATTTTAATTAATTTAATATTTCATTTATTATATTTATTTATATTTATTTATTTATATTGATTGATATTTTATTTTAAAAAATTTATAAAGTAAAAATATTATAGTATCTTTTTTTTAGAGTATTCTCTCACCCAATAAGTGAGAGATTATTCTCATATGATATGGTCGGACATTTAAGCAGGACCGCTGCCAACAATTTTTTATTCTAGGGATGTCCATGCGTCGAGTTGGGTTGGTTTTAGTGAGTTTTGGCACCCAACCCAATCAAAGGTGAGTGGTTTGGGTTGGGTTTGCCAAAATAAATTATGAAACCCAAACCAATCAAACCCGACCATTTATGGGTTAGGTTGGGTAGGTCATCGGGTCTGACAAGAAACACACAGATGTTCAATTTTGGGTCGGGTTTGTGGGTCTGTTAGGGTAGAAAACGTAGAAAAATCTCAAAAATGATGAATAAACATGTTTAAAACTTTAAATAACATCAACAACCATGAATTAAAAGTCTAAAATCATTAACAACCCAACTAAAAGTCTAAATTATCACAATGAAAAAGTAAAAGTCATCAACATTCAACAACCATCAACACAAAACTAAGTAATATGGGTTGGGTTGGGTTCAGTGGGTTTGGAATTATGAAACCCATTGCCCAACCCATACTCTATGGGTCCTATGTCTTTTTGCCCAACCCAACCCAATCACCCGAACCAACCCACAAAATCTGGGTTGGATTGGGTGGGATTGGCCGGTTTCGTGGGTCCATCCAGACCCATGGACACCCCTATTTTATTCATACATTTAAAGGATCAAATTCAATACCACATACTTAAGGGAACCAAATCTCTTCCACTTAGACCAAAACTTATTATAATACTTTCATTTTGTGACACCCTAACTTGGTATCACATGGTTACCCGTTGCGGAATTAAAATTTGTTTAAATGCTGGTCGCTTTCGGAAAATAGACCTTCTTTATAAATAGTATTACTGAAAATGGTACTTAAAATCTCCCTTTTTTTAAAAAAAAAACGAAAGAAGTGATGAACACTCAGAACATGAACTGAAACAACACACATACATATATAACTGTCCCAGTGGGACTCAAGTTTAATACAAAATAAGGCCTTATTAACGGCCATTGTAACAGAATTATACAAAGTCTACAGATACGACTAAAGAGGGTAAGCAAAACACGGGAAAGGGGGTTCCAGAACCATGTCTCAAAAGATAGCTCTCCAAGCCAAAAGTCTAACGGCAAACACCCACAAGCTCCAAACTGGCTACTGGCACTGGCTACAGGTAGGATCTCCACAAACACTGCCACGAGACGAGAACTCCGGTGATGGATCTATGACCTCACTGCCCTCATCCAAGGAATCAAAATCGTCGTCATAGTCTAAAACATGGTAATCCGGCTCGTCCTCCTCCATGACCTCCAAGGGCTCCTCCTCGGGGTCCTCTTCAGGGTCCTCCTCAAGTCCCACTGCAGGATCTTCCTCAGGTTCCTCCTCTGGGTCATCCTCTGGAGCTGGATCAAAGTGCTCGTGTAGAAGCCCAGCCACCTGTAACGTGTGCAGATATAACCAAGTCGGAGAGAGCGCAACCGTCTTAGTCTCCACGGTCTGTGTCCTCCGTATCGGGTTCCCGTTAGCGTCAAAATCCGTGGTCGTAATGGGTCCTTCATAGGTGGCAGATGTATCCCCCTCGTGGATCTGCCACGCCCCCGCACTCCCGGTATTATCGAAGACCTCAGTCTTCGATGCGGACGGCACCAGCGGAATGCTCGGATCCATCTAAGCACGTACGCATGCGACGATACCAAAGGAAAGGAAAGTAACAAGTAGAAATGCAAGAGTGAGATACCAATAAAAGATATATCCCACAACAACCATAAGCATGATACATACAACATCGCAGCATAACAACATGTATTTAGCAAATGAGATAGAGCAGGTGTTATATCAGTGGGTCTCATGCCCGAACAAACATTTTTATAAAATTTATGCATGACACTTCAATAATCAGGCTCTAACTTAATCTCATGAGATAACAACACCGTTTCATTGTAGAAGTAATAAAGAGTTGGTCAAGCTCTGATGCCCACTGGCAAGTTGCCACCATAACCTCGTGCACCAAGGTCTCCGGATGCACAACGTCTCGAATGCCTCCAACTGGGCCAATCGGACTGACCCTCAGATACCACCTTGTATCTGGTTTACTTAAGCACGTCTGCTAAGGGGAAATGCATATGAATAAAAACTTTCCGTTATCAAGGTTTTTCTTTGTGTATACTCTTTTTCGCTGTCGAAGCTCAAAGCTAACGACTATTCACAATTCCCCATCACTTGAACTTAAAGAAACACAGGACACGCAGTCCGAGTGCTCAATCACAACGCCTTAGACCGAGGCCGCAGTCAAGGTTTGTGGTCGTAGAAATCACTTATGATTTTATCTATGTTTTATTCTAACATGATAAGGACACCTAGTCCGCAGCAACGAAATCAGAACACACCGTTCTCGATTCTGAGATTTGGACTCTCAGCCCATAACATCATGAATAGGACCCTTGGTCCATAGTACTTGACACGGATCCTAGATCACGTGCGTATAACTGAATACAAGAGGCGATGTCTCGCAACTAGATTCTCTTTCGCATGTACTTACTTTTCGCTCGGTGAAAATCAAATCCAAAACAAAACCTCGGTCACTTATCCAAGTAACCGGAATGTTTCTAAATCATTTAGGAGAAAATCGTTTTCCTTTGCAAACTCTTTTATAAAACATTTAGGAAATTCGTTTGCTCTTTGAAATCCTTGATGGAATAAAGTCAAATATTTTCAAAGGGTTTTTCCTTCATAAAACACACAGTTCGAAAATGTTTTCTCTCGTACCAGACGTTTGATCATAAAAGATAGTTTCTATTGACTTGAAATCACTTTAACACTTTTTTAAAAACAAGATCTTATTCTTCTGAAGTAAGTACTTTAAACAAGGAACTGTTATAAATGAACCCAAAACTTTCAAAGTTCTATTCAAGGCTTATTAAGGCTTTTAATCCTTATAGTCATTGGGCACAGACTCAAGTCCGGCTTCTCAAACTTCAATCAACAATAATATATTCTCAACAGTAATATCACAGCCAATGACAGTTCATCACATATATGCACAATACTTTAAAGCAAGTAAGATTCAACTTCAAGTAATAATCACAATAGTTCAAGTAAACAAGTCATTCAAGTATCGGTTCAATATCATAACAATATTCAAATCATTCAAGTAAACACATACACACATGCATATAGTCATTGAATATCTCTAGGCAATCCCCTCTTACCTTCCGTGAAGTTAAGAAGTTGGATGCTTGGAAAGGGTAATTCACGAACGTCCTCGCTTACTTGACGATAGAGGTCTAGGGTTACAAACACAAGATCATAAGTTAAAAATCAACTAAGAACACTAAACCACAAGGTATTAGGTTCAGCCAAGACAATAAAGTAAGGTTAAGGATTCCCAAAAATTATGCAACTTATGGATTTATGATCCTCAAGTGTTAGGAGTTCATAAACAATGATCGTTTAACAAAGTTGAATCAAAATCCCACTAAGTCATAGACTTAGGATATTCGGCCAAAGCTAGAAAAATAGGCTAGTATTCACTAAACTTTCCAATCTCTTAGGTCTAGCATCCATATGTATTAAGGAGCTCAAAACCATGATCATTTTAGAAGAATGAAAACCAAACATCTTAGGCTCACAACCCTTAAGGTTCGGCCTTGATGGGATTCCTAAAGCTAGGAATCTTTAAATCATCCAATCTTTTGGGCATAGCATCCTTCTATATTAAGGAGCTTTTAGTCCATAATCACTTTGGAAGAATAACAATAATACATCCTAGGTCCAAAAACCCTAGTTTCGGCCATCATAGGAAATCAAGTTGGAAAGATTTAAACTTTCCAATCTCTTAGACTCAGCATCCAAATATCTTATGGAGCCTTAGTCCATGATCATCTTGGAAAATGAAAGGAGTTACATTCTAGGTTTTACAACATAAACTAAACAAGTTAGAAGTCTTTAAACTTTCCAATCACTTAGACTTAGCATCCTTCTATATTAAGGAGCCTTAGTCCATGATCATTTTGGAGAAATGAAAATAACATATCCTAGGTTCACAACCATCATAGGATGAATAGACTATAAAACCTTTAAACTTTCCAATCACTTAGACTTAGCATCCTTCTATATTAAGGAGCCTTAGTCCATGATCATTTTGGAGAAATGAAAACAACATATCCTAGGTTCACAACCATCATAGGATGAATAGACTATACAATCTTTAAACTTTCCAATCACTTAGACTTAGCATCCTTCTATATTAAGGAGCCTTAGTCCATGACCATTTTAGAGAAATGAAACCAAACCTTCCTAGGCCACTAAGGTATAGTTTCGGCCATCATAGAAAGAATAGGTTAGAAATATTTGTTTGATAACAACTCTTAGGTTTAGAATCACAAGGTATTAAGAGTTCTAAATCCATGATCATACTTGGATAGATGAAACATAGTACCCTAGGCCTACTTATTCATATTTTCGGCCATCATAGGAACAAGCTATCAAACCTTCCAAGATTTATAGATTTAAGATCAAGGGATAGTTAGAAACTCAAACACATGATCATTTTCTCAAAAGTTGAAACAAAACCCACCTAGACCATATTACATGGTTTCGGCCTCCTTAGAAAGAAAGGGCTAGGGAGCTTTGTTTTACACAACCTTCTAGTATGTTAAAATACAAGTAAATACAAGACTATAGAAAGTGGTTTTCAACTCAAAAGGAGTTTTCTACCATTTTTAAGAGATTTTTGAAGTTTAAAGCTTAATAAGAACACATAAAGCAAATAATGAAATAAAATGACAAACTTGTAAAGAAATTTATATGAGAGCATTACCCTTAACAAGAGGAAGAACTTTAATGAAGAACACAAGTGCAAAAGATAAATAAAAATGCAAGCTTTAAGTAGTTGAACTTAAGGAAGAAGAAGAAGTATAAGAGTGAAGAAGTGACTAAGAAGAAGAAAAAGTGAGGAAGTGTAAATGAAAGGGGTATATATAGGGGGAGAGGGTGAGTGGCACGAAATTGAGGGAGAAGAGAGGGGTTTGGAGTGGCTTGTGGAGTAAGTTTGAGAGATAAGGCTTGATGGGATGGAAAGAGGAGAGAGAAATAGCTTTTAGATTAGATTAGTATTATAATTTGAAAAAGTATAATGATTATACTTTTGGAGTGTGTAAGAGTCTCTCCCATCATGTCACCTCAAGTCACTTCATCCCTCTTTGTGCTTCATTTCATACCCGGTTGCATTTCCGATCGTAAATTCCCGACGTTTTCGCCCGAATAAAATATTTTATTTTAATTTTGAACGAAAATTTTCAAAATAACCAAAGTTGAAGGAAACATGATAAAAACACTAACCGTCTCGTTCACGGGTCAAAATTAGGTTTTCTGCTCAGTAAATGGATACCGGAAGTGAAAACGCAGACCGACTTCCGTCTGAATTTTCAACCGAAAATTTTACCGTGACTTCATATGATATAACAACACAAGAAAATGATTTTAGTTTAATTAAAATCATCCTCTGAGTTTAATCTAAAATAAACACATTTAAATATGTTTATACTGCTACAGAAAACATAGGAAAAACAGGGTGTTACACATTTCAATTAGGAAAAAATGTCAATACGCCTTACTTGTACTCCCTCTGTTCTTTTTCTTTGGTAATTTAAGGTTTCTATACATAGATTAAGAAATCATTAATGTGTTTATATTTGTACCAAAATACTCTTATTTTTACCATTATTTATTTATAAATTCCAACTACATTTACTCCATACACCATACTCCACTAGCCATTTATGTACTTGGAAGGTTTTGTATATGTTCAGGCATTTCAATTTAATTATATTATAAGGGTATATATAGAAAAAATGGTCAAATATGTCTTGGGTTTATAAAACACTAATTGTTTTGAAACAAAAACAAATAGCTAAAATTATCAAAGAAAAAGAACGGAGGGAGTATATTGTAAAAATGTTATATTTGGAGATTTAGATTTTGGCAATGATGTAAGTTGAAATAGACAACTATAAACACGAGAAGGGGGGTTGAATTGTGTTTATTAGAATTTAAAATAAAGTTAAAAAATTTTTGCATGCAGAAGCTAAGTACAGACGGGTGTAAAAAGATACACAGACAGGTCACCTGTCTGTTGTAGTTTTCTCAGAAGAACAACACACGTAGAGATAAGAAAACAGACTTGACAGAAACAGTTTTAACCCCTTTGTTAGAAAGCAGATGATATATATAATCAAAGTAACTAAAGAGATTAAGGGAAGAGAGATTAACACAGAGATTTATCCTGGTTCACTCTTTAACACAAAGAGCTACGTCCAGTCCTTGGCAGCACCAAGATTTATCCACTATAACTGATCAGGTTACAGACTCCAAGTATTGTTTGCACACCTAGCCTCTTCAGGCTCCAACACAAGTATTCTTTGCACACCTAGCCTCTTCAGGCTCACTCAGATTTGTTTGAGAGTTTGGTTTGTAATAAATACACTTACAGACCTTTCACTAACAATCAGAGAGTGGTTTAAATATAAAGCTTTTGGAAAGTCTGGGTAATAACTTCAAATGATTGAAGAATACAGAATGAATAAATGAACAGAGTAATGGCTCTTTAATGCTTTGTAAAACTCTGATGATGTTCATCTTCAATGACTTCTGTATTTATAGCCTTCAAACATTTAATATCCGTTAGAGACATTCCTTGCAACTATGGCTTCAGGCAGAGCTTCATTAAATGCAATATAGTCGTTCTGGGCAGCCATTAATGCAATGAAGATGTTGGTTGTACTCTAACATGAGGGATAATAGCTTTATGCATCGTGTAGACGCCAAATCAGAGTTGTGCAGAGTGCTTTTGTACTTTTGCAGAGTACATTTCCCTTTCTGTGTAATGACTGAAAGTACTAGGGAATAAAGCATGTTGGAAACATTCTTTAACTGGAAGTTTATCTCTGACTTCCTAGTTTGCTTGAGAGAGAGCACTTCTGAGTTTCTTGATAAGCGTGAGAGAGTTCTCAGAGTATTCTTCATGAGGGGACAGCTTGCAAAAGCTTCCTGTACTTCGAGTTCTTTAACGAAGAACCTTAGACAAGTTGAAGAGTAGAGACAGGTTGTAAAACCAGTTTGCACATAGTCAACAATCCTAGTCAGCAGACAGGTTGACTTCTTGGCTTATACGGACAGGTCAGACTTAGGTAGACAGACAGGTGAGTTTTGTAATCTTCTGATCTGTACACTAAGTAGACAGGTTAGCAACCACAAAATAGGTTAATTAAATCATTACCCAATGTTTAGTTTTCATCAAAACTTAGGGAAATGTACACAGACATTTTAGAGACTTAACATAAGTCACATGTAACATCAATTTTTTGGGTATGCAAATTATTAGAAAACATGGCTAAGAAGAGAGAAAGAACAATGAGTAGAGAGAAACCTAAATAATATTCTAAAATTGATTGAATGAGAAAGATTTGTTATATCAAGCAAACTACATGTCTTATATACAATGTGAAAGTTACTAATTTGCAACTAACCACTCTCTAACTATATCTTTAATAGGCTCTTACAAGCTGGAAGTGCGTATATTAACATTTCTAGCTTTGGATGAAGCGTGCAATACATCCAAATAAATTAGTATGAGTTCAGTCATTTAAAATGGGAAAATCGTCTAAAATGATGGAGTCATATGAAAATGATATAGGTAACGATCGAGGTTATAAAGAAACCTTAATTTGGAAGCAATCTTCTAATGCTAAACTAGGCAAAGCTTAACCACCAAGCGGGAGCTACAACTTATGGCCTAATCACTTGACAAAGGCCAAAAAAAAAACAAAAGTATAAATTGTTTGAAATGAATTTTCTAAAATGAGTCAAGTCGTTGGAATTAACTTCAGTCATAAGCTGTTCAAAATTGGAATTCATAGGCTTCCAAATATCAATGCTAAATCAAGGTAATTGCTTAACCATACAAGCAGAAGTTATATTCAAGACTTAGCCACTTGGCAGAAGCAAAATTCAAAGAAGGTACACTATCAGATTTAAGAGCTTAGAAGAGTTTTTGAAGAAACAAGTGTGCAGTTCAAGCCAAATAAGCCACTTATAGAAGGCACAATGCCATAAAGCCTTCCCCTCCTAGTCCTAAAAATGCCCCTGAATGTAATCAGGTAAAATTGATCAAAATTGAATAGA
The DNA here is from genome assembly GCA_035048595.1 of Echinosophora koreensis. NCBI lineage: Eukaryota > Viridiplantae > Streptophyta > Magnoliopsida > Fabales > Fabaceae > Echinosophora > Echinosophora koreensis. The sequence continues at coordinate 4,199,554 of JAPCYP010000023.1, forward strand.
CAGACTCTTGATTCGCCAATAACACCAAATGTATAACCTTCTCCGACTCCAAAGGAAGTAGCTTTGATTTAGGGCCTGTTTGGGTAAGCTTCTCGAGAAGCACTTCTAGGAGAAGGACTTCTCATAGAAGCTCTAATATGAGAAGTTACTTCTAGATAAGTTATTTTATGTTTGGATGATATTTGCATAAGTGCTTATTGGATATATCAGTAGTGTTTGGATGAATTTGTATAAGTACTTCTACACTATGAAATTACTAAAAAGGACAGATTTTAAATATTAATTCATTTAAATGTTTAAATACCTATGAATATAATAAATATTTATTACCTTTGCTATTTTTTAAAATGATTAAGGTATTTATAAATGAGTTTTTTTTACTATATTTTTAATTTTTATTTATTTTTCTTATCTTTTGGTACAAACAAAAATTAATATAACCACATATAATTAATACTAATTGTAAAATAAATAAATATCATAAATTATAAATCATTTATATAATTAATACTAACTATAATTCATAGTCCGATGCATCCAAATCATGAACATATAATCACGTGAGCTAGCAAATAGAAAAGATATCTTTAATGAAGTACAATAGTCAATTTAAAAAATTACAAAAATTAAACACGTGCAGGAAACATATTTTTAATGGACTCTCTGACTTGTTCCATTTGTAACGTACTTTGAGCATCACGTTCTTCCCATGTGATAGTGCTAGGGCCAGCCTCATTTTCCTCTCCATCATCATTGTCTTCATATTCATAGTTTTCATCAAATGCATCAAATTCTTCATCACTACCATCATTTCTTCTAATAAAGTTATGTAAAGTCATGCATGCAACAATGATTTTGCTTTGTGTCTTCAAAGCAAAAGAAGGCATATTACCCAATATCTTCCATCTTGCTTTGCAACAACCAAATGAGCGTTCAATAGTACTTCGAAGACTAGAATGATAATAGTTAAAAACTTCAACTCTCCCTCTTATTTGAGGACCATTTCTAAATTGTGGAAGATGATACCTATTTTTCTTGTATGGCCCTAGAAAACCCATAAAAGTAGGGTAGCCAGCATCAACAAGATAATATTTACCTAAAAAAAAAAACAATATTATTATATGTTAGCACACAAGTTTATAAATGTCATATATTTATAATATGTAAATGTTATCTACCTTGAGGAGGATGTGGAAAATGCAACGAAGGCCTACGTAGAGCCTCCATAAATATTTTAGTATCATGTGCAGAACCCTCCCAACCTGCCCAAACAAGGGTAAAACACATGTTGAAATCACAGACAACCATGACATTAGTCGTAGTATAACATTTTCTTCCAATATAAGACGTCTGAAGATGAGGGGCAACACAAACCCATATATCAGTACCATCAATGGCACCAATACAATCCTTACTGTTGAATAGAAACTGCATTATTTACTTCACCAATTACGGAGACACCTTTCCCACAAGTCCAGAAATACTATCTCTGCATTACAATAATTACATTGGACACGTAGTAACAAAAGTAACAATGCTAGTTATATCGGTCTCTTGAAAGTTTGCTTTTCATGAAATTACTTATTGGATGTGTTTGATTTGTAAAAAATTAAAGGATTATACAAAAAAAAAAAAAAATTTCCCAATTTAATTTGAAAAACGGTCATGAGACAGGATAAAAAAGGAGTAAGGGACTGGACAAAAACCCAAAATTTTGTCCCTCGCTAAACAATGAGACAACTTTTTGTCCCATGGACATGCTACCCAAAAAATACAAAATTATCCTTACATCTCTCATGTATTATTATCAAATCTCTCTCTCTCTCTCATGTATTATTATCAAACGTTACTATATATATGATTTATAATTTATAATATTAAAATTACATTATAATATATATTATATAAATATAAATAATGTCATATATTATATTTATAATACTTATATTTTATAATATATAATTTATTATATTATATTTATAATATATAATATTATAATTTATAATGTTATATTAAACATTTAAACTATAATATATATTATATAAAATAATTTTATATATAATATATATAATACTTATTAGGGAGCAGCTCAAGTAAGATGAGTGTGTTATTATAAGAGTGAGATGAGTAAACCTGGACCATTAAACCATATATGGATAGTCAGGATTAGAAGTTAGTTGGTGGTCATGTGATCACTTAAAAAAGTCACATGACCGTATGTATTAATCTTGACCATTCATTTATGATCCAAAGGTCCAGATTTACTCATCTCATATCTCATAATAACACGCTTCTCTCACTTGAGTTGCTCCAATACTTATTATATATATTATTATCACAACCAACGGAGGTTGGCACAAGTGGTGGTGGACTTGTGTCCCTTAACCAAGTGGCTGAGGTTCGAATCCCAACTCTTGCGTATGAAGCGAATTTATGCTGGGAGGGGGTTTCCCGCCATCAGGTGCCATTCAACCCTTCAACCCCACGCAGGAGATTAGTCCCCGCTTCCGGCGGGGTATACTCTTGGTCAAGAACAAAAAAAAAAAATGTATATTATCACAAAGGGTATTGCAGTAAATTTAACATTATTTTGTTTGTCATGTCAATTGTCATCAAACACCATACAAGATAAAAGTTGTCCAGTAATTTCCAGGTTTATCTTGTGCTGTTCTCTTTGTCCTGTACTTCAATGCGAATCAAATGTAGCTTCACCTATATTTTTTTTTTTTGCATATTAGTGTATTCAAATAAACTTGTCTTCTATGACCTTGAAAATCAAGGTTATTGGATGGACTAAGTACAACTGTGAGTATCATTTCTTAAGTTATTGTTTTTATCATTTTTACAAATTTTATTCCTTAGATCAAATGATTGGCTTGGCATGCTAGAATAGCAAGTGCCGATGAGCACTGCTGGACAATCTCGTGCCTGTGAGATGTGCACTACATCTATGATGTCATTTCTCTACTTCCTAATTTAGTCAAAGTGAATAGTTCTATCATGATTTTGCTTTCCCAAAAGCTTAAGTTGTTAAGTGAAGGCAAGTGAATGGTTTTAAATATCTCACGCTACCTCAATATTTAATAGACATCTTAAGTTGTTCTTATTTGAATATTTATATTATAACTTTTTTTTTCATTTTGCTGTAAAAAAAAAAAAAAAACTTTTTTTCCATTTTATTATAACTTTTTCTTTGTTAGGTATTTTGACATTTTTATGAGAGAATAGTTATGGACAAGAGTTGGATGCTTGAACCAAGATCTTCTTGCAGGTACTTAGATGGGTTGAAACAATTTCCTGATTTCTCGTTATACTATTATTGGGTTGCTGTTAGGGGTGTTCATCAACCGATCCAAACCGATTCAAACCACCAAAACCGAATCGAAAAACCGAGAACCGAATAAACCGAGACGCGAAAAATCCGAAAACCGAAAAAACCGCAATTTTTTATTGGATTGGATCGGATTTTGGATCCTCTAGTGAAATCCAATCCAATCCAATCCAAACCGATCTATTATATGCATATGCTAATATTTTTGAAATTATAGTATCAATCATATTTAAACATTGTTTTTCATACTTTTATGTCCATCATTCTCTTTAATATTTTTGGTGGAATGATGTATATGAGACTATTTAGAATAAATATTAATGTCTTGAAGTTATATTTTGCTAAAAGTTTTGATGCATAACATGTATATACTTGATTGAGTAAACATGAAAAAAATAAATCAATTAAGTAAGTTTGAAAAATAATTAGTTATAATTTATCTGCAGTCGATTTAGGATAAGTGAGAGTGGATATAAAGAATTAGCATAACAGAACGTGCTAAAAAACATCAATAGTTATTTTTTCTCAAACTCCCAAATTATACTTAAGATTATCCTTTGTCCACTATTAAATAAGTAGCAAGGACACTTGACATAAGAAAAAAAATAAAGTATGACAAAAACCGAATTATCCAATCCAATCCAAACCGCATTTAATTGGATTGGATCGGATCGGATATTTTTCAGAAAGCAAACCGATCCAATCTAAACCGTACGTTGTTTTCATCATTGGATCGGATAGCTTTTTAACTCAAAACCGATCCAATCCAATCCGCGAACACCCCTAGTTGCTACAATTGTTTGTGTCATATTGAATGATTAGAAGAACTGTATTTTTGTCAATTGAAAAGCATTTGGATAGATGTGGAGAGGATGTTGTGACTGGGAAGGGCAAAAACAAGCATTCTTCCGTTTCTTTCTTTCTTTTGCCAGATGTTTGCAGTTTGTTTCTCTGTTTTTGAAGCTCTAGATTTTAAGTTGGTCTTATATTTGATAATTGCTTGAGGGCATGGTTATTTTTCATTTGTTATGAAATATGAAACTTGATTTTCTTTCTAATGATAGATTTCAGCGTTATGGAATTACACATATAATTGCTTGTTTGTTTTGTTATATCAAATACAATGGTGTGCCTATTACAGAAGAGACTCTTTTGAGCATTTGCTGCTCCTGTAAGCTCTTTTGGAGGATGGAGGTTTGTTCAGCAAAGAACCCTTTGAAAGAATCACTCAATGTAGTTTACACTCAGCTCACCAAAGAATTCAATAAAAAACGATTTGGTAACTAAAGAATTAGAAAGAATGAGAAAGAATCAACACACAAGGAAAGTTATTGTGGTTCAGGGCCAATGGAGAACCCCTACATCCACACCGAGGCAAGCTTCTTCACTATGATGAATTCCAGAACAATTACAAGTGTATCAAGTAAATGCTACTTCACTCTGATTAGTTCTATCAGCTTGGCATCTATTTATACAATATGTCAAGCTATTCATCTTAACCATCTAGGACTTCTATGCTAACTAACTAACCAATACAGGCAGTTACAATTCAGTTACAAAGCAAAAACAGTTATGCCTAACAGCTAAGTAACTAACTAGCATCACATAGATTGCATCAACTAACTACACATTGATGATCCACTTGTATAACATTCTCCACCTTGGATCTTCAATGACTTTACCAGCTAGCTCTTCACAACCTCCTTAAGAGGCTTACATGCCACAGCTTCCAATATTGACCAAATTCAAGCAGTGACTGAATTTGGTAGTTGGAATCACTTTGGTCATCATATCTGTAGGGTTGTCTTCACTGGCCACCTTCTTAACTGCTATCAAGCCTTGAGATATTATGTCTCGAATATGGTGTAGTTTAACATCAATGTGCTTTGTCCTCTCATGGAACACTTGGTTCTTTGAGAGACAAATAGCACTTTGAGAATCACACCAAACACTTGTAGGAACAGTTTTCCCTTCCAGTTCATTTACAAGTCCTTTCAGCCACATTGCTTCTTTGATAGCTTCAGTCAGTGCAATATACTCTGATTCAGTGATTGACAAAGCCACAACCGGTTGCAAATTGGCTTTCCAGCTCACCACACTTCTATATAGAGTAAATATGTATCTAGTAATAGACCTGCGTTTGTCCACATCCCCTGCAAAATCAGCATCAAGATAGCCTGAAATGTTTCCATCACCTTTGTCTTTTCTGCCATATATCAGTCCAATAGACTTGGAACCTTTTAGATACCTAAATATCCATTTGACTGCTAACCAGTGTCCTTTCCAGGGTTAGCCATGAACCTGCTTACCATGCTAGCTGAGTATGCCAAGTCAGGTCTTGTATAGACCATGGCATACATTAGGCTACCAGTTGCATTTGAGTAAGGAATGCTGCTCATTGCTCTCTGATCAGTCTCAGTTTTAGGTGAGTGATTGATTGACAATTTGAAATGTGCAGATATTGGAGTGGAGACAATTTTGGCATCAGTCATATTGAACTTGCTGGGCAGTTTTTCAATGTACATAGCTTGAGACAAATACAGTATACCTTGAGATCTATTTCTCTGAATATCCATGCCCAAAATTCTCCTTGCAACCCCAAGATCTTTCATTTCAAATTCTGAGCTTAGCATTCCTTTAAGCTGTTTGATTGCAGTGACATCTGCACTAGCTATCAACATATCATCCACATAGAGGAGAAGATAGATGAAGCAACCTGTCTTAGTTTTATTGAAATACACACAACTATCAAAAGAACTTCTACTATAACCATTTGAAACAATAAAAGAGTCAAACCTCTTATACCATTGTCTTGGGGATTGTTTGAGTCCATATAATGATCTTTTGAGCAAGCAAACTAGCAGTTCTTGTCCCTTCTGTATAAAACCATCTGGTTGGTTCCATGAAGATCTTTTCCTCTAGTTGGCCATGCAAGAATGCTGTTTTCACATCCATCTGTTCAAGTTCAAGGTCATAGGTTACAACTAGAGCTAGTAAAACTCTAATGCTTGTGTGTTTTACTACTGGAGAGAAAATCTCATTAAAATCCACCCCTTCCCTTTGTGTAAAACCTTTTACCACAAGCCTAGCTTTATACCTGTTGTCTTCAACTCCTAGTACTTCTGATTTCCTCTTGAAAATCCACTTGCAGCCTACTATTCTCTGGTTATTAGGCCTTTCCACAAGTTCCCAAGTATTGTTTTTCATCAGGGAATGTATTTCTTCTGTCATGGAAGCTTCCCATTTCAGTTTATCAGGTCCTGAGACTGCTTCTTTATAGCTTGTAGGAAACTTCCCTATCCATTTCCATAGCCAGTACATAGGCTATTAGATCAGCATACCCGAATCTCTGAGGTGGCTTGATCTGCCTTCTTTCCCTATCTCTGACCAGGTTGTATGATGACTCTTCTTCAGTGTGTTGCGAAGAGAATTCGGATTCAGAATATGCTTCATCATGACTTACTTATGGTGAGTTAGATTGCCCTGCAGGTTGCTCCACCTCCAAATGAGTAGTCTGATTTTCTGGCATAGTTTGTTGAGAAGTAGGTGATTATTTTTCAACTTGTTCTAGCATGTTTTCTTCTCTAAAGATGTCATCTCTGCTGATTATTGTTCTTGGTCTAGCAGCATTAGTTAATCTCACCTTGTAACCTTTTACCCCTTCAGGGTAACCAAGGAAGATTCCCTTCCTAGCTCTTGGCTCGAGCTTGCCTTCACTGATATGTATGTATGCTGTGCAACCAAAAATCCTCAGATTTTCATAGTTAGGTGCTCTACCTGTCCACTTCTCTTCAAGTGTTTTGAATTCAATTGCAGCAGAAGGGCATCCATTAATCAAATAGCAGACTGTATTTGTTGCTTCACCCAGTAATTCTTTGTCAGTTTTGCATTTGGGAGCATGCACCTCACCCTCTCCAAAATGGTCCAATTCATTCTTTCAGCTAGGCCATTTTGTTGAGGGGTATGCCCTACTGTTTTGTGTCTTACAATTCCATTCTCTTTGCAAAACTCAACAAACTCTCCTTCCAAGTACTCTAACCCATTATCAGTCCTTAGAACCTTGACTTTCATCCCTGATTGGTTTTTCTACTTAGGATTTCTATTGTTTAAAGCACTTGAAGGCCTGGTTTTTGTGTTTCAACAAATACACCCACACCTTTCATGACCAATCATCTACGAATGTTATAAAGTACCTAGCTCCACCTAAAGAAGGTACTTTTGCTGGCCCCTAAATGTTAGAATGCACATAATCTAACACAGCTTTAGTTGAATGAGTTGCAATAGGAAATCTGGCTCTTTTCTGTTTACTATACACACAATGTTCACAGAAGTTTAACTTCTCTAAAGTCTCATTTCCTTTCAATCCTTGCCTATGCAATTCCTGTAATCCTTTTTCACTCACATGACCTAGTCTAAAATGTCAAAGTTGTGTAGAATTTGTTTTTGAGATAGACACTAGACCAGATGAGTTCAAACAGGTATTACCTTGGAGTCTATACAGGCCATTCTTTCTGATGCCTTTCATGATCACCATGAAACCTTTGCAAATTTTCAGAACTCCACCTTCTCCCTTAAAAGAGCATCCTGTTTGATCCAGCATTCTTAAAGAGATTAAATTCCTCTTTAGGTCAGGTACATATCTGACATTTGTTAGAGTCTTCACTGATCCATCTTCCAGCTTCATTCTGATTGATCCAATGCCAATAACCTTGCACTCCATGTTGTTTCCCAAGAGTACTTTGCCTCCATTGATTTCTTTGCATGAGTTTAGCCATGCTTGATTTGGAGTCATATGAAAGGAACATCCAGAATCAAGAATCCACTCATTGCTGCAGTTTTCAGTGGACATTGACAACACTTCTGCACTGTCATAACCATCAGCCAACACTGGTATATCATCCTGCTCCTTGCCTTTTCCATTGTTCTTCTTCCTTCTCTCAGGACACTCCTTTTTGTAATGTCCTTCTTTATGACACTAATAACAAGTTCTTTTGCCTTTGGACTTTGATTTCTGTCTGTGCTTATTCTTGCCATCTTTCTTTTATGATTTTCCTCTTGCATATATACCTTCTTGCTCAGCACCTTCACCTTTGTTGTCAGTTATCTTCTTCTTTAATTCTCGATAATTCAAGGTGGCTTTTACTTCTTCTAAGGTGAGAGTGTCTCTTTCATACATCATGGTGTCCACCAGATTATCATAAGAAGGTGGAAGAGAGCATAACAAGATTACTGCTTGATCTTCTTCATCCATCCTGACCTCAACACTTCTCAGGTCAAGAACTGCTTTGGTAAACTGAGCAATATGATCTTTGATGGACATGCCTTCCTCCATCTGCAGCTGATGAAGTCTCTTCTTCATATAGAGCTTGTTAGTCAGGGATTTTGTCATATACAAGCTCTCCAATTTTAGCCAAATGCCTGCAGCAGTAGTTTCTTCTGCAACTTCTCTAAGAACATCATCAGATAGGGAGAGAGATATGGTGCTATGTGCTTTCTTGAGGAGATCTTTCTTTTCTCTTTCAGAGAAAGTTGTAGGAAGCTTTGATTCCCCTGCCAAGGCTTTTTCCAATCCTTGATGAACAATAAATGCCTTCATTTTGATCCTCCAGAGACTGAAGTCGTTTTCTCCAGTAAACTTTTCAACATCAAACTTGGTTCCCATCGTGGAAATGGCCCCAATCGAATTGCTACTGATACCAATTGTTAACCAAAGAACCCTTTGAAAGAATCACTCATTGTAGTTTACACTCTTAACTCACAAAAGAATTGAATCAAAAACGATTTGGCAACTAAAGAATTAGAAAGAATGAGAAAGAATCAACACACAAGGGAAGTTATTGTGGTTCAGGGCCAATGGAGAACCCCTACATCCACATTGAGGTCACTATGATGAATTCCAAAACAATTACAAGTGTATCAAGTAAATGCTATTTCACTCTGATTAGTTCTATCAGCTTGGCATCTATTTATACAATATGTCAAGATATTCATCTTAACCATCTATGAATTCTATGCTAACTAACTAACTAACCAGATACAGGCTGTTACAATTCAGTTACAAAGCAAAAATAGTTATGCCTAACAACTAAGTAACTAACTAGCATCACATAGACTTTAAGCTGCTTGATGATCCACTTGCATAACAAGGTTAAAGTGGAACAATTCAAATAATAGTATAGTAATAAGTGGATCCCATATAGATTATTTAAGTGGCAAATCAACCCATGCCTGTGTATATAAAAAACAAAGACTAGTCTTAATTATAAATCCAGTGTAAAACCATTAATCATCTGAAGCAAAAATTTAAATAAATAACAATATTTTAAAGATATTACAGAAAGGTAATTAATTAGTAACGCTTTAAAATGTCAAAAAGGTAATTAGTAACATTTTTAAAATGTCATAAAAGGTAATTAGTAACATTTTCAAAATGTTACAAAAAAATTAATTAGTAACATTTTTAAAATGTTACAAAAAAGTAATTAGTAACATTTTTTAAATGTTACAAAAAAAGTGATTAGCAACATTTTTGAAATGTTACAAAAAAAAAAAGGGAAATTAGTAACATTTGTAAAATGGTATAAAAAGTATAAATTAATAACATCTTTTAAATGTTGCTAATGATATGTTAAAATGTTGTTAAAACCTTTTGGTAACATGGCCAATATATATATAACACTTGTCAAAATGTTACTAATGCAAATAGTAACATTTTTTGATAATTTAGTAATATTTTTCAAATGTTGCTAAGTGGTAGTTGCAACTTGCTTATGTCTTATGATTATTATTAATAGGTTTAATTTTTTTTTTATACGGGAAAATTTAGGTGAGTTGGGTCCCGTGGCACACCAGGGTAAATCTGGCATCAATGCTCAAAGAGCGCTTACAGAGGTATATATAGATTACCCACCGACGAGGTCCTCACATCGGTAGTGAGATTCGAACTCACGACCTTATGGGTTATGAGCCGTATCCTTATCAACTGGACTAACCTTCGTTGGCATTATTAATAGGTTTATCATATACCAATCAATGCTCATTATTTCAATAAATTAAAGAACTCAATGGTCCTGGATAATATTTTGCTAAGCAAATTTAAAATGCTTCAATATCAAGCTTAGTAGGCCCGACCATTATATAAGTACTCTAGTAAGTTGGATATCTTCGTTAATTAGGATATTTGTCAACTCTATATTTAGTCAATGCATAAAATTCACTTTTTTGGTAACATCACAAATTTGATGAATAGTAATATATGTAGCCACCCCTAACAAAGAGTGAGTAGCTACATAGACTTTTCTCCTATCAAACTCTACCAAAGAGTTGGTAGCATAAGATGATTAAAGACTCTTACAATTTTAAATAACAGCCCTATAATTAGCTTGGTCCTCTTGAAGGAGACCTATGACTTTCTCTTTTTGCATCTGGAGTCTAGGAGAGTAACTATAAAATCTAGCTTTGAAGAAATATTCTCCCTCATCCTGTAAATTGTTACTAAAGTCGATGCTTCGAGCTACCTACTTTATTTGCATAAACTAAAAGCTCCAAAAGAAAAAAAAAAAAAAGATAAAATGCGTCTGACCGATAACACCGAACGAAGTATTTGTGGACGGGAACTATACGCAGGTTACCCAGGCCTCGACAGTTCCAGCTAAGGATACTCATGGCTTCTGGCAGACTTGGGAACCAGAACCTGCCGATAAGAAATGTTGAGTTAGAATATTTTTGTTGAACGGTAATGGACCGCGTGGAGTTAACGTGCTGCATGGAGTTGTTGCCACTAACTACTTTTTTCCCTTCATAAATTTGGCACCTCATTTTCCTGACCCCATTTAATGCAGAATCAAAGTCAGCCTGATTTTCTTCAATAGGAATTGTATAATTGGCACTAATATCAGGAGATATGCCAATATTTGTTTTACTTGCTACAGGAATTAAACCGAGATTCCCTAGATCATTAGTGCCATTATTTCTTGCCATATCAGTTACAATATAACCTTTTACTCCCTCCGGTCCATATTATAAGCAAAAAATTAATGGAACACGCATATTAAGGTGGTTAATTAACCTCATTGAATCTTGTAAAAAATTAGGTTTGTTACCTAAATTACCCTTCGTCTAAAACTTCAATTTTCATTAAATGAGTCATTGGGATTTGTATTAAATGAATGATATTTTGGGAATAATGTCATTAAATGAGTCATTGGAAAACAAAATTTGCTTATACTCCCTCTGGTCCTATATATAAGAGGCAAAACCCTAAAACACACAGACCAAGGAAATGCATTGAAATAAGCTATTTGTAATTAATATTCATATAAATTTACAAATTTAACCCTTCAATAATTAATGACAAACCTACTTGTATTGAAAGTTGCACTGTCTCGTAAATATAAACCCTATTATAAATAAGGGTAAAATTGGAAATGAGCATTTAATATTTGTCAAAATACATGCATGTCTCTTATATTTTGGACCAAAAAAAAGTAGTCATTTGCCTCTTATAATAAGGACCGGAGGGAGTATATTGGACCAAAAACCTTGGGACTTTTTTTTTTCCTTATATATTGGACCGGAGGGAGTATTTGCATTGACACATTGCGATTTTCATTATTAACAGAATCAACATTTGAATTTGAACTTTCAGGAGCAGCATGATTTCCTCTTAGCATTGAATTTGCCATGAATGGCCCCTCCGTCACCTCTTGTACCAGCCACTTACAACCGCCCGAATCACCTGGTCTCTGCTACCCCATCCACGAACTCCATTATCCTCCTCCATCAAAAATAGCTTCTCACATGAATTCAATTGTTAGAATGCCCTAGAAGACCACATAGAAAGTAGAAGACTAGGAATTTTTCATATTTGAATCTGACAGTCTTGATGTCTCCATCGTCTTGTTGGACCTTCTTCCCCCTCTTCAATGGCTTCCGCACATCCACATTCACCTGAATCCTCATGTAAGAATTTCAGAAGCCTGAGTTATTTTTGGTATCATACTCAATGAATTCTCCAATATAGTTGCCAAGACCGTTTCCTACCTCAACACACATGAAACCAACAGGTAAGTCATGAAACTGAATCTAGAACATGACATGAAAAAGAGGGACTTGTGTTGGCACATCTCCCGCTCCCATCTTGCTGAGAATTAAAATTAAAGGTGTCCGTCAAAATTCCAAGGCCCTCCATTGATGACCTTCTGCATATCTAACTTGTGGAAAATTTGGAAACAGAACACACCTTTCTCAATCTCCTTGATGGCTACCCGTCGGCCAGGCTCCCATATCGTTGCCATCCTTTCCTTCATCATGTGCACCCTCAAAGATTTTTGGGTGAGAAACCTCTTAACAAGACATAAATCGGATCAACCATTCTTTCTTGGTTTCCTTGCCCTAGGAATGAGAGGACTTCTTCTTCATCATCACTTAGACTAAGATTCTCCACACCCGCCATACCTCCTACGATCACTAGAATTCAAAAGAACCAAAAAAAAAAAAAATTGCTTCTCACAAAGGTTGGAGAGAAAACCTACGATATCTCACAGTGAATGCATAAAATTCAAAACTGCAATTAGTGTTATTTTAAATTTAAGTATTTTTTTAGTCTGGAGAGTCAAAAGCCATGAAAGAAGCTCAAGACCAATTCCTTGAATTGAAATTTTTAATTTTGGTTATATCACTTATATGTGCTGCCCAATTTTTTTTTTTCATTATCAGAGGGAACGAAAAGGAAAATTACATCAATATGGTCACTACTAGAAATTCATGGATTACTTGCGGATTTTCCTGCGGAGTTTTTTTCGAAGGAATTTCCTGCGAATTTTCCTGCAATTTTTCTAGAAATAAGGTTTTTTTTCCTATAGATTATTCATAGGAAATTTTGACATTTCCTGCGAATTTTCCTGCAGATTTAAATTTTTCGCAAGAAAATCTGTAGGAAATTTCCTACAGATTTTAAAATTTACAGGAAAAAATTACCCACGAAAGTATTACCTATAGATGAAATTCGTAGGAAAATTCGTAAGAAAATCTGCAGGTAATAAGAAGATTTCTAGTAGTGGGTCATATTGGCGAGCTATTACAACTAAACCAATTATGAGTGAAGCTCGATGGGTCAATAGATATGTCACTTAAAAAAACTTGAACTTGCTGCATTTTTTAGTTAAAGTGGTTAACACAGGTTTGAAAACTAAGAAATAAATAAATAAAATAGATATATGGATAAGTAAAAGTAACTTGTAATTTCCTACTTATTAGATTCTTGTATATATATATATATATATTAGGCCTTGCAAAATTTTGAATAAAGAAATTATTGACAAGTCATCAAGGCTCGTTTGGTAGTCAGGATAAGAGAGAGACATGATAGGATAAGCTATCATATCCTGCCCGAAACTATTGTTTGGTGAGATAGCGGGATATGATAAATCAATCCTGTCATATATCCTATTTTGTCCATCTAGTTAAAATTCTATCATAAGAGGGTGATTGGGTTCGAACTCAACAGGATAGGATGAGATGATTTAAGTTATAATAAAATATATAAATATTTTATATATAAAATAATTAAAGTATAATAAAATAATAACTCGAAGTATAATAAATATAACATGGTTAAAAAAAAGTATAATAAAATATAAAATATTTAAAATATTAATAAATTATCTTAAAAATTTTTTTTTTTTGTCACAAGGATAATTTTGTTATTTTATATTATTTTAAAAAACTTAAATTTTTTTAAATATTATTCTAATAATGTACACATATGTGAACTAAAAACTAAATGAATATTTAAAATTATTAAAAAATTAATTGAAGTTAAACAATACTTTTAAAATTTAAAAAGTTATATGCAATTTTATCATAAGGATTTTTTTTTGTCTTTTTATATAATTTAAAATTATAAAAAAACTAAAATCTAATATAATATGAAAACATTTAGAATAAAAGGAAAATTTTAAAATTCATACTAAAATTATAATGGTATCTAGTTGCCTATCTGATGGACACCAAACGTCGGATAGGATGATAGCCTATATGCTCATATCCTATCATACTCATATTCTGCTCTCTTATCATATATGCCCTTATCCTGGCCATCAAACGAGTCCTTATAGTTAAGCCAATTAACAATGAAGCTCAGCGCATATTGCTAGAGACGTTATTGTCCCATTGATTAATTAAAAAGGAGAGAGTTGAGTTATGAAAGCATAAAAATCCATTTGAAGATCAAACGAATTAAACTGTGTAAGTAAAGAAAGTCATAACTTGTCCCTCAAGCAGCCACTCTTTTACGAATCATAATAGACTATTTTTATTAGCATCATTATATTTGAATGTTGTATGTTGATGTATATATCTCCCAATGCAGGGCATTAGTAAATATTAATTATTTGAATATATTAATGTGTATACTAAAACACTCGTATAAATATTATTGTTGAGTATGTCTTTTTTTTGGGGACATTAGTCAGTATATTCTGACTACCGTGAAGTTTTATGGTTCGCATAGTGTGCATGAACATGTCATTAAAATAACAAATATTGCAGCAAGCTTAATCCTTAGGAATAGTTGTGGATGAGAACTTCTTTCTACTGTTTAGTCTTACCTGACAATAGCTCATTCCAAATGAGGTACATCATGAAAAAAGACAAATGGAATGTGCATGAAGAACACAATATTCCACCAACAGTAACAATTTATGGGGATCATGATTTTATTCATTCAAATGGTTTGATTTTTCGCAACCTTTTGGAGCATAACATACCAAAACATGCATATAAACAAAACCCAAGTATCAATTTGGAGGTCCTGGCCACTTGACAATAATATCAACTTCAGAAGGATTTTGCTTAAAGCCAATTAGACCTTCGTTTTTAACATCCCAAAGGCAGTCGGTTGAACATCTTTGTTTATCTCTTCTTTGATCATAAATGTTATAAACAATTGCTCCATCTCTCCATGTTATACCACAAAGGTATAATGTTGAGCCAAAAATGTTGGGCTTGAAACTCCATTCATATTTACCATAGTTGGGTACCACATGAACTCCAAGATCATCGTCTCCAGATTTACAGTGAATTGTGAAATTCAAACCATTTTGCAAATAGTTCACTAAATGAACAGTAGTTGTTGCATCAACCACCAAAGGAGAAGCTGCCCAAAATGCAACGAACAATGCTAGTAAGAGAACTTGCTTTTGCTTCATTCCAACTATACTTGTTGAATTTGAGAAAAGTGTCAGAATGTATCAAGAAATAGCCTGAGGAATTGAGAGTTGATGATTGGTGTAGAAACTCAGGAAAATATATAGAGCAGACAAGGAGACAAAGAAACAAAAGTTAATTAAACCTATATATCCTAATATGATTACAAGATCGATCATAATAATTATATAATCAAATCATATCGTATCATATCAAATTATATTCTAACAATATCCAATTTTAGAAGAACAAGCAACAAAGTTATTTATATTTAATAATACAGTAAAAGTTTAAGGGGGAATTATAATGTTAAATCCGCCTACCTCTTTCTTTTATCAAGATCACATCAGTTTGCCTTACTGCAGCAAATTGAAGAGAAGGCCTTCAAAGCCATTTGGAAGAGTAAGGTGCCCCCTCAAAGTAATTGCTTTCTCTTGGCAGCTACTGTTGGGTAGACTTCCAACAAGAGCTAACCTTTTGCATAGAAAGGTCCTGCAGTCAAACAATGATCTTTCTTGCGTTTTTTGTAACCAAGGTTTGGAAAATGAAGAACACATCTTCTTGCACTGTCATTTTAGCCGCAATCTCTGGTTGCAGGTTCAAACTTGGGTGGGAGCCCCATTAGACACAAACTTGTAGTTGCTGCCTTTTCTTGTTGTTTTTGCGCAGGGTGTCAAAAGAAAATTAGCCAAAAGGTTCTGGATCATAGTTTGGCACTCCATTTGTGCTGATTGTCATATTGTTTGGTCTCACACAGGGCGTCCTAATTGCATCAGGTCGACCAAATTTGTTCTGGATGCTGCTTTGTTCTTTCATTTTGGTGGGGTTTGGGGCAGCAATGATAGTCTTGGCCTTCAGTTTGCTTTTCTGTAGTGGGCTTTTACTCTAGGTTGAATTAATACCTTGTCTATAAGTGTTAGTGTTACTTCCCTTATAAATTGTGGTTTTGTCTGAGGTGCACCACCCACCAAAGTGGTGTAGTGGTGCACCACCCAAGTGGCAAATTATGGTCCACTTATTTTGCCACTTGGGCTGGTCAAAAGTAGCAAGGACTTTTCAAACAATTTTTGTTGATTATGTATTTGCATAATGGGTCCTATACTGATTTTATTTGCTCAATACTACATTATAATTATTTGAAAAGAAAATTAGAATTTATTGGTTGAATCTGGAAGAAGAATTCAAGAACACTCATCCCCTTCTCATACTAGTCGCCGAGATCTGGCAGCAATCGTCGTGGCCCGCCACCGAATAGATCCGCACGTCGCCTAGATGGTGGCTCCAAATCCGTCGACAAAGTTGCACCGCCTCTCTCAACCTCCAAATGCCTCTGATTTTTCTGATCCATAGAAATCCCAAATCCATAGCAGTGGGTTTCAGATCTACAATGGTGTAGTGAAGAGATAAATTGCAGGATGAAGAAAAGGAAATGCTCCGACACCATCACGGTGGAGCACGACTGCACCTCTTTGTCTCTCTCCAACTCCGACATCACAAAGTTCTCTTCTTTTTGTCATTTCAATTCCACCCCATTTACCAAAAAAACGATGTTGATTTCTGGGCATCTCTCACTATAGTTGGTGAAAGGAATGTGTTCCAGGTGACTATCTCACTCTAAGCGCATTGCTTTTGATGTTGTCCAAAAAAGTATATTGTTTCAAATAAAAGAATCATTTTTGGAAGATACTCTCAACATTTTTGTTTTGGTAAGAACTCAAATTTAAGACTTTAGTGGAGGAAGAAGACAAAAGGGTGCATCAAGCGGGTCTCTCACCCTCTTGATTTTCCTGCAAAAACCTCAAAGGTAGAGAGAGAGAGAGAGAGAGAGAGAGAGAGAGAGAGTTTGTGATGTGTTGATCCCAAATGTACCCATACAACCGGCAACCCAGCAGTGGCCACTCAACGCCATCGCCGCCACAGTCGCCTCCACCGGGTGGTCCTTGACAACTCTGCCGATGCGGTGGGTGAAAGAAGATTGGGGAAAAAATTGGTTTCCATATGTGTATTTCAGATGGAGGTAGAGATTCCAGATAGAGACACAGATTTCATCTGGATTTCACCATTTTCTTTGTTTTTTTTTTATTTAAAAAAATGGGTATCTACGATTACCTTATCTGCAAATACAAGTAAAGAAACACCTGATGAACAAATACAAAAACCATAAAATACCTTTGACTGAGTTGACCAATTTGAGCAAGACAATAATCAACAAAAATACAAGTTATGTCACGTGGTAATTTGAGCCAATCACATATAGCCATTTGGGTGGTGCACCATTGCACCATTTTGGTGGGTGGTGCACCATAACCTTCACCATAAATTGTAATGGTTTGAGCATCCCTAGTGTTCTCATTAATACAATTTTTGTTTATAAAAAAAAATTTAATAGATATATGATAAGTAAAAGTAACTTGTTATTGTTTTCCTCCTTATTAGATTCTTGTATGTTGTATATATATTAGGCCATGCAAAAACTTCAATAAAAAAAAAATTTATTGACAAGCCATCACAGTTAATAGCTTTCTCTAACTTTGAAATTGGACAACCAACCTAAGCCATAGGTTTTTCGTTACAGAAATGTTTTTTAGACAACTGGGGTTGACAACTATACGGGACAACCCGTATAGTTGCACAGTGTAGTGCTACTGTGCTGCACTGTAGCGCTACACTGTTCACCTTTTTTTTTTAAAAAAAATTTCGAATTTTTAAAAAAAATGCATTTTTTTTTTGTTCTAACATTTTTTAAGTATGTGTAAATATCTGTTAATGAGGTATAAATATCTGGTCAATTCAGTTTATTATCTGGTTAATGGGTTTTTTTTTTTAGAAATAAAATTTTGGTTAAGTATGTGCAAATATCTGGTGAATCAGGTACAAATATCTGGTGAATTCGGTTCATTATCTGGTTAATGGGTTTTGTTGAGAAATAAAATTTTTGGTTAAGTAAGTGCAAATATCTGGTTAATCAGGTACAAATATCTGGTGAATTCAGTTCATTATCTGGTTAATGGGTTTTTTTTTTAGAAATAAAATTTTGGTTAAGTATGTGCAAATATCTGGTGAATCAGGTACAAATATCTGGTGAATTCGGTTCATTATCTGGTTCATGAGTTTTTTTGAGAAATAAAATTTTTGGTTAAGTAAGTGCAAATATCTGGTTAATCAGGTACAAATATCTGGTGAATCACGTTCATTATCTGGTTAATGGGTTTTTTTGAGAAATAAAATTTTTGGTTAAGTATGTGCAAATATCTGGTTAATCAGGTACAAATATCCAGTGAATCACATTCATTATCTGGTTAATTGGTTTTTTTGAGAAATAAAATTTTTTGTTAAGTATGTGTAAATATCTGGTTAATCAGGTACAAATATCTGGTGAATCACATTCATTATCTGGTTAATGGGTTTTTTTGAGAAATAAAATTTTTTGTTAAGTATGTACAAATATCTGGTTAATCTGGTACAAATATCTGGTGAATTCACGTTCATTATCTGGTTAATGGGTTTTTTTAATAAATAAAATTTTGGTTAAGTATGTGCAAATATCTGGTTAATCGGGTACAAATATCCGGTGAATTCGGTTCATTATCTGGTTAATGGGTTTTGTTGAGAAATAAAATTTTTGTTAAGTATGTGCAAATATCTGGTTAATCGGATAAATATCTGGTGAATTCGGTTCATTATCTGGTTAATGGGTTTTGTTGAGAAATTTTTTTGATTAAGTATGTGCAAATATCTGGTTAATCGGGTACAAATATCTGGTTAATTCCGTTCATTATCTGGTTAATGGGTCTTTTTGAGAAAATAAATTTTTTATTTTTTTAAAAAAAGTCAAAATTTGAAAAAAAAAAAAAAAAAAATAAAGAAGCTACAGTAGCACTACAGTGGGAAGTTGTGGTACTCCCGTATTCTGGTTGTCCAAATAACAGCTCTGTTTTCATTATAAAGTAAAGAACATAATATTCCACCGACAGTAACAATATAAATGGGGATCATGATTTTATTCATTCATAATGGTTTGATTTTTCACAACCTTTTGGAGCATAACATACCAAAACATGCACAAAAACAAAACCCAAGTATCAATTTGCATGTCCTTGCCACTTAACAATAATATCAACCTCGGAAGGATCTTGCTTAAAGCCAACTAGACCTTCGTTTTTAACATCCCAAAGACAGTCGGTGGGACATCTGTCTTTGTCTCTTTTGTATTTATAAATGTCATATACAATTGATCCATCTCTCCATGATATACCACAAAAGAATAACGTTGAGCCAAAAATGTTGGGCTTGAAACTCCATTCATATTTACCATAGTTGGGTACCACATGAACTCCAAGATCATCGTCGCCGGATTTGCAGTGAATTGTGAAATTCAAACCATTTTGCAAATAGTTTACTAAATGAACAGTAGTGGTTGCATCAACCACCAAAGGAGAAGCTGCCCAAAATGCAGCGAACAATGCTACTAAGAGAACTTGCTTCATTCCAACTATACTAGTTGAATTTGAGAAAAGTGTCAAAATGTATCAAGAAATAGTCTCTGGATTGAGAGAGTTGATGAATGTGTAGATTTTATATTATCAAATTAATTAATTACAGAAGAATGAAATTGTATCGTAAATGAAAACCAACCATTATTATTTTAATACATTCAAAGTATTAAGCTTGGATGGTGTGGATGGTGCTATTAAGCTTGGACGGTGTATATGGTGCGGAAGATGTTATTAAGCTTTGACGGTATGGACGATATATGTGAATGATGCTACTAATTAGCTTGGACGGTGCAGATTATGTGAGTGGTGCTATTAAGCTTCCAAGACTGGCCATTACTATTCGGCCACGAGACAAGCACAAAAACGAGGCACCCATATATTCAAAGGAAAGGATCCACTCCTTGGCTCCTTGCACCCAATTATTCTTCCCAAAATTAGAAGGGTGTTTTTGAAAATTTATATGAGTATTAATTATGATTAATTCATTCCAATACATTTCCTTGATCTATGTGTTTTAAATTTTTAGGATTTTGTTGCTTATTTGTGGACCAGAGATAATACGTTACATTCCAATTTCCACTTTCAAATTCATGCTACAAGAATTGTTTTTTAATGATGGGCAAATCATAATGTGCTATTTCCATTATAAAAAATATATATTGAATGACGTCATTCATCGTTATTATTCATTAAAAAATGTTAATAATTTCAATTGTCGTCCACATATATTACAAGGCGAGCCTTTGACTCTGTTTGATAAAAACTAGCGGATAACAAATAAGCTAGCGGATAGTAAATAAGCTAACAGATAGCGAATAGTGGATAAACTAATGGATTTGATTTGAAATATTGGTAGAACTAAAGGTTGGACTACCTGTTTAATGTAAAATTGCATAAAAGGACATGTTTCCATTTTTTTATATAAATTTTATATATGTATTTATATATATATATTATTTATTTTATTTGTTTCAAAATAATTATCAATTTTAACACTTTAATTTATTTTAAATTATTTATCATTTCAAAAATTAAAATATTAATTTTTAATTTTAATATTTATTTAGTTTTAGTTATTTTTTATAAATAATATGGAATTAATAAAAATAATATTGATTTCTATTAATATTTTATTTTGTTAGTGAAGGATAAGTAAGGAATTTAATTAAGATAGTAAGGATAAAAATGAAAGAAAAAGTGATACGCTATACGCTATAAGCTCAAATACTAGTTCAAGTAGCGTCTGAAAAAAACACTATACACTAATAAAAAATGCTATATTTTAATTTTAAAAATGGTTGTTAAACGAGGCTAATTTTCTATTTACTAAACATTAAACGTTAATGTTTTTGGTAAACCAAATAATGTCTTTAGCGAACAAGAGTCACAAAGAAGAATCACCAATGCTGGTAAAATATCAACATTGAATGGGGCACAGATATCTTACTTCCGTCCCTCAGCAAGGAATACCGAATTTGTTGCAATTCCAACAAGTCCAGAGAGAAGTAATCACCACATCAGCATTGAATATTGATAGAAGAGTTCCAATGCTTCTCTGGCATCTTCAACTTTTCACAGCGTGAGAGTTCGTTTGGTGGTCAGATAGGATAAGGATAGATAAGATAAGAGAATATGATAGGAGTAGGATAGGATATGAGCATGATAAGCTGTTATCCTATCCGACATTTGGTGTTCACTAGATGACCAACTGGATAGTATTGTAATTCTAGTATGAATTTTAAAATTTTCTATTTTATTCTAAACGTTTTCATATTTTATTAGATTTTAGTATTTTTTTTTATAATTTTCATTTTATAAAATTATATAAAAACACAAAATTATCCTTGTTATAAAATTACATATAATAATTTAAATTTTTAAAATATTTTTAACTTAAATTATTTTTTTATAATTTTAAATATTCATTTTTAGTTTTTACTTTACAAGTAGTTAAATTATTAGAATAAAATTTTTATATTTTTTCATTTTTTTAAAATAATAAAATTAGCCTTGTGGCAAAATAAAATTAATTTTTAATATTTTATTATTTAAAATATTTTATTATAACCTTTTTTTCAACTATGTTATATTTTATTATACTTTAATTATTTTATATGTAAAATATTGTTATATTTTATACTTAAAATCACCTTATCTTATCCTCGTAAATTTGTATGTAGAAATTTAGTAAATACAATAAAATGAATTATGATTTGATTGGACTCCAAATAGATAAAATCACTAGTTTTCTGATCTTTATTAAAATTTATTTATCATAATTTATAGGAAAATGCTAACGAATATACTTAGGGTACTCGTTAAGGAACCAAGAAAAGAAAGATTACCTAGGGAATTGGTATATTTAACATTTGAAAAAATGAAATGTTTGTTTTTCAATGAAAACTTTTTTTTTTTTTGTTTCTTTAAAGAGTGTCCCAAGGACACTCGTTAGCATGACCTCACTTTATAATCTAACTTTACTAAGAGGGATTTTTTTTTTGGTTACAAAAGATAAGAAAGACTAAAAAGAAACAAAAAGAAACAGAACTAATATATAATAAAAGAGACTTCCATGGCATCCGCCAGTAAGGTGGTAGCCATTTCTTGAGGCGCCTCATTAATCACGGTGAATCTTGAATCACTCTTAGCTCCCAATTTAGCCAAGTAATCCGCAGCAAAGTTTCCCTCTCTAAGGGTATGATAAAGGGAACACTCCCAATCTTGATGCATAAGCCTCTTGATAGTAGCAACGACATTTCCATACCTGTGATGAACACTTATATCACTATTGATCAGCTCCACCACATATGCTGAGTTAGAGAAACAAACAACTTTTCTATAACCTCTGCCCCAACAAAGTTGAAGGCCATGATAGACAGCTAAAATTTTTTGCATGAATGATAGAAGATTGACCAAGACTTCCATAAAAACCATGCACAAAGGTCCCCATATGATCTCTAAGAAACTCACCAAAACTAGCCTTGCCAGAATCTGTGAAGAGACTCCCATCAACATTAACCGCAAAGACACCTCCCAGAGGAGGCTTCCAAAGAAACGAGCCTTTCACTTCTCTTCACACCATCATCAATGACACCATTAAAGGCTTGACTAATGTGATTGAACAAGGCATAAATCTGAGCACAAATATCAAACACCGAGTGCTTAACATTATCGAAAATGCACTTATTCTTAGAGCACCACACGATCCAAAGCATTACTGCCACTCCGATCCCGTGATCAGCAATAGAGACCTTCAACCACTCAAGCAAACCAGAATCATCTAGCTGGGGGAAGCTAAGAGTAGTGAAGCACTTGTTCCAGACTTCCTTAGCCCGACCACACAAGAAAAGGCAATGACTGATGGACTCCACCTCATTACCACAAACTGGACAAGCATCAGTCGGCGATATACCTCTTTCTTTCAACTCCAACTTCGTAGGTATGGATCTATGGCATAACTGCCAAATGAAAAACTGAATGTTAGCTGAGACTTGCAGTCTCCAGATCCATCTCCAACTAACATCATTATCTTGAGACCCATTCTCATTCAGAAGCTAGCAATATGCCTCCTTGCCTGAGTAAAGACCCGTAATAGAATTCTTCCACACCCAGACATCAGGCATGTCCTCATCAAGCCAAGGATTAATGTTGCAAATATTCTGACAAATCTCATCAGACAACGGAGTATAGAGCATGGTAAGGTTCCAGTTGTTCCCGTTCCAAACATCCTTTAACTTGAGATCAATATCATGGATATCCACATAAGGGACATGCCCACAAAGGGAAGATTTGAGCACCCAAGGAGAGTACCAAAAGCTAGTGTTACCCGCTCCAATCTTAATCCCAAACCCACCCGGAAGGGCCCTTAAACCTCGCCTAACTGAGTTCCAAGTGGGGGAACCCTTGACATTCATAGCATTAAATATGTTCCCACCTTTAATATAAAGATCTTTAAACAAAGACACCCATAATTTATCCTCATAATCCAGGATATCCCACACGACTTTACCAAGGAGAGCAGTATTGTGATGTCTCGCGACCCTAGTTCCCAAGCCACCTAATTTTTTGCTCCTTGTCATCTTATTCCAGCTAACAAGGTGGAGACCCTTGCCCTCTGATCCTTTCCAAATAAACCTGGAGGTTGTTCGATCAAGGTAGTCACAAATGGATTGGGGATACCATTGTATCTGCATGCCATACGAAGGCAAAGCACTTATCACTGCATTGGCCAAAACAACTCTGCCAGGCTTGTTGAGAAGTCTGCCTTTCCAGATGGCTAGCTAAGAGGGATTATATTACAAAGATAAAATAAAAAATATCACATCAATTTCTTTTTTTATCATTCCAAACTCAAGCTTCGTATAAGTGAAGTTAAATTATCTTTGTTTAATAAAGAACCTTTTGGAATTAAAAACCGAAACTTATTGACATCACGTTGCCTCCAGTGTAATGTTAATGATTATTCAAATTGAATTCAAGAAGTTATTTGAATACTGTGATTAATAGTGATAGCAACAATTCTGAATGAAAATTTATTTCAATTCTATTAATAATAATTCCGAACTTGCGTTCAAATGTATTGTTAAAAAAATAATTTTCAGCTTTGATTCATTGATTCTGCATTTATCTACAATTAAAAAAAAAGGTTTTCATTGTTGTAATCAATTATATTAATAATTATTAATATTAATTAATTATAACAATCTATAATAATAAAGGTATCCAAAGATTGAAACTTGCCACCAAATTAAAATAAGATGAAGCGGAATCAATATCGAATGCAGAAGGCTGAAATCTAATTTTAAAACTGATTTGAATTCAAAATAATGGTTAGAATCATTAATTGTCTAAAATATAAAATTATTTACTTTCATGTAAATTAAAAGTCATAATGATTCTGTAAAAAAAAAGCCCTTACTATCTTAAGAACTCATAAATTTAAGAACAAAAACAAAATATAAAAAATATCAGTGTGAAGAGTTGAAAGTGAGAGGTCTGGTCGTCTGGGACTGGAAGTTGAAGACTGTGGAGGGAAATTGTGAAACCGAATATCATTAAGAAATTTATGGTTGACTTTTTTTTAATATTTATTAAATTAATAAATACAAATATATATTTAGAATTACTAAAATATATTTATAATATATACACATATATTTATAAGTGTATTTTTGTAATCTTATTGGGGACGGGGACCCCGTGCGACAGGAAGTATGTTCCCCGTCCCCGAAATGCCTTCGAGGGGATTTTCTCCCCTGTCCATCCCCACATTAAAAAACCTCTGCACTCGGAGCCCCATTCGGGGCAATCCCCGCGGGGATTCCGACGCTTGGGTGGAAATTGCCATCTCTATACATGAGACATGGATTTTTTTTTTTTTTGAAAAGGCACCTCAAGTAAAAGAATGAGCCTCCTCCACCTCACCAGCATGCCGATATTCATCATGTTCGTTTGAGATAGCTTTTAGAACATATGTAGAAAACTTTTTGTATGTTTGAAATTACACCTCTATTGCCACTCAAACGTATGTTTAGAACGTGAAAGCCACTCAAAGTAACATTCTTCCGGGCGCAATTCTATCCAACAAATATATGGTTTCAAACACATATTTTAATTATTTTAGGTTTTAAATTTATTTAATGTTTATATAAGCTCATTTCGTCATAGAAGCTCATAAAAATAAGTTACTTTAGCTTATTTGAAAAAATTATCAAATAAGCGCTTAATTAAGTTGTTTATCCAAATTCACCATAGTTCTTACGATAAAAAAAAGTAGAAATATTAACAAATGAGACATTTAATGTATTATACTTTGAAGGTTAAAATTTGAGTTATAATATTTGTACATCCAACATCAACACCCAACACCATATATTTATACTTTTATACACTTATATATAATTTTATTCTCTCTCCTAAATTATTTCAAAACTCAAAACACACACTCCACCTACAATGTGCATACGATATCCAGGGGAGGTGTTTAAAAATCATTTCCTTAAAAATTAAAACATAAACAAAACTATAATCCACACTTCCGGTTAGTTAAAAGAATTTTTGTTTTTTGTTTTTTTAGATTAGGAGCATATTTCAATAAATAATTTAATGAAATGTTTATTTAATATTTTTTAAATAAGCTAAAAAATTTATTTTCATAATATTCTCTAATAAGCTAATTATAATATGATAAAAAATTATAAGATATTTTAATATAAAAAAAGTTTAATAAATTTTTTCGTAAGTCCAAATAAACCCTTTAATATCTATTTAAATGTCTCCTATTAGTCCTACAGCTAGTGATGGATTTAGTCTCCTTCAATGGTTACTAACATGAAGCTATTTTGGCGCTATTTTGGCAGGTGAGTAGTGATGGATGGAGGGAATATTCAAGGACTATCCAAAGTTGTTCTTCTTTCTTCTGTCTTTAGGGCTCTCGTTTGGTGGTCAGGATAAGAGAGACATGATAAGATAAGCTATCATATCCTGTATGAAACTGTTGTTTGATGAGCCAGCAGGATAGGATAAGTCTATCATGTCACCTATCATATCCTGTCCATCTAGTTAAAATTTTATCCTGAAGGGGAGCTGGGTTAGAACTCAACAGGAAAGGATAAGGTAATTTAAAGTATAATAAAGTATAAAAATATTTTACATATAAAATAATTAAAGTATAATAAAATATAATATGGTTACAAAAAAGGTATAATAAAACATAAAATAATAAAAATATTAATAATTAATTTTAAAAATTATTTTTATTTTGTTACAAGGCTAATTTTATTAATGTATATTATTGTAAAAAACAAAATAAATAAATAAAAATATTCTAATAATTTAACTATACGTAAAGTAAAAAGTAAAAATGAATATTTAAAATTATAAAAAAATTAATTTAAGTTAAAAAATATTTTAAAATTTTAAAATATTATATGTAATTTTATCCCAAGGACAATTTTGTCTTTCTATATAAACTTAAGAAATGAAAATTATAAAAAAAACTTTAATATAATAAAATATGAAAACATTAAGAACAAAAATAAAAATTTTAAAATTCATACTAAAATTACAATGCTATCCAGTTGGTTATCTGGTGGACACCAAACGTCGGATAGGATAACAGCTTATCCTGCTCATATTCTATCCTACTCCTATCCTGCTCTCTTATCCTATCCACCCCTATCATATCATGATCACCAAACGAGCCCTTAAAGTTTTCCCTGGTGGATCGACATGACAAAAGAGATAATGGATAATAAAGGGGTTTTGATTTTGGATAGTTAAATGGCAGCAATTTTCATATTAGTTTAATGATATGCTAATTTATAATTGATTGATAGTATAAAAAATATTTATATTGATAGTACTCCCTCTGATCCTATATATAAGAAGCAAAACCCTAAAACACACAGACCAAGGAAATGCATTGAAATAAGCTATTTGTAATTAATATTCATATAAATTTACAAATTTAACCCTTCAATAATTAATGAACAAACCTACTTGTATTAAAAGTTGCACTGTCTCGTAAATATAAACCCTATTATAAATAAGGGTAAAATTGGAAATGAGCATTTAATATTTGTCAAAATACATGCATGTCTCTTATATTTTGGACCAAAAAAAAATAGCCATTTGCCTCTTATAATAAGGACAGGAGGGAGTATATATAAATTAAACTCTTTTCATATTTCATATGAGAATAATGGATTTTTGGATCACATGAACATTAGGTTCAACACTTGAGCTTCTTCACCTTCACATAATAGTGTCATGTGGGCGTGGATGACGATAGTGATGATGTGGCGGTGACGGTGGCGGCTTAGCTCACTCAATTATCTTGACCAACCTTCACTTGTCGGCTCAGATATGTTCACATGGAGTGAGTGACATGGACCGACAGGACCGTGGACCCATTTAAAAAGTGAACATCATTTGAAAAAAGAATATTAGTGAAGCAATAATATATAACTCACCATCAGCAACTCATGGGGAAAAAACCATTATCTCTATTGTTCTAATTCTAATTAATTAATGTTAAGGGGGAAGGGAAAGAAAGAAAAATAAAGGAGGGAGATTTACTTCGTATTTGACGTTTAACTTTTTTCAAAAACAATTCACTGTCGTTAATTAATTTTGACTAAGTTATTATTTGTTTTTACTATTTAGATTCGTTCTTATTTTAGTCACTGATATTTTTTATATTTTGTTTTTGTTCTTAAATTGATCATTAGGTTTTTGTTTTTTACAGAATCATTACTTTAATTTACATGAAAGTAAATAGTTTTATATTTTAGACAATTAATTTGAATTCAAAATAATGGTTAGAATCATTAATTGTCTAAAGTATAAAATTATTTACTTTCATGTAAATTAAAAGTCCTAATGATTCTGTAAAAAAAAGCCCTAATGATCAATCCACATTATTGTAAAGAGAGAGCAATATTTAGAAAATTATCAACAATAACTTGATAATTTTGTGCAATTTAAATCAACCAAATCAGTCATGTCCCAAAAAAAATCGGGACGAGAACTAATCATCATAAAAACCCATAATATGTGCCATTCTTAAACAAGAAATAATATTTTCTTTCATATGATTGATAAATTTTTTTCTAAAAATAGTTAACTTACACATGGAAAAGAGTAGAAATAAAAATCAATTAGATTTTAAAGAAATAATAATAATAATAATAATAATAATATTATTATGATATATAAATATATTTTATAAATGCAACCAATTTTTTTTTATAAAAATTGTTAACTTGCAAAAAAAAATTAAAAAGGAGAAATAAATCAAATAGATTCTCAACAGAGAAGAAAAAAAATAATATGATAGATTGTAAAGCCAAGGTATGTACCACGGTAGGAAACAATTCCAAATAGATTATGTTGGCAGGTAATATGATACGTAAATATATTTTCTAAAAATATTTAACTTGCACGGATAAAGAATAAAAATAAATCAAATAAATTTTCAAGTGATAAGAAAAAATAAATGATACGCAAATATATTTTCTAAAAATAGTTATCTTGCACGGGAAAAATAGGAGAAAAAAATAAATAGGTTTTCAAGAGAGGAGAAAAAAGTATTATGATAGCTTAATATTTTTCTAAAAATGGTTAGTTTGCACGGGAAAAAGAGAAGAAACAAATCAAATAGATTCTCAAGAGAGAAGAGTAAAATAATATGATACATAAATATAATTTCTAAAAATTATCAATTTCAATAAGAAAATGGGGAGAAATAAAGCAAATAGTTTCTCAAGAGAGAAGAAAAAATATAAAGTGGTTATCTTGCACAAGAAAAGAGAATAAATAAATCAAATAGATTCTCAAAAGAGAATAAAAAAAATACTATGATAGGTAAATATATTTTCTAAAAATAGTTAACTTGCACGGGGAAAAGGAAAGAAATAAATCAAATAGAGTTTCAACATAGAAGGAAAAAATATGATAGGCAAATATATTTTTTAAACGAATAAATATTTTTTTTTAAAATAACAATAGTATTCCTTTGTTTTTTTCTCTCCATATACAAACATTTCTTATATCTACCTTTTTATATTGCATAAATGTTGTCATATTCCACGTGCGTCGCACGAGTAAAAGTTGTGCATATTTACAAATAGTATGTATTTATTATTTACACTTAAGAGTCATTATCTTTATCATAATATATAAATAATATATTTTAAGTTAATACTCCCTCCGATCCTTAATATAAGAAACAAATGGGTACTTTTTTGTGTCCAAAATATAAGAAACATGCATAAATTTTCTCACATATTAAATGATAATTCCAATATTATCCTCATTTATAATATGATTTATATTTACAAGATATATCAACTTTCCATACAAGTAAGTTTGTTCATTAGTTAGAAGGAGTATTTTTGAAAATTTATATGAATATTAATTACAATTAGCTCATTTCAATGCATTTTCTTGATGTGTGTGTTTTACGATTTTGTTTCTTATATTAAGGACCTGAGGAAGTATCTATTATACTTTGTGATCAACGGTTGACACAAAACAATTTTTTAACAATTCTGATATATAATTTTTCCAAAAAAAAAAAAAAACCAAAAACGTGAAATCATCAATTAAATTTTTTTTATGAAATACTAAAAGAAATAGTATATTCCCCGTTTACAGTTACTAGGAAACTGTTGGGAGAGCTTTAAATGAATTTGTAAAAATGATAAGATTTGTGAAAAAATTTTGCGATTTGATTTAATTGGTATACATATTATCATGTTATATAAAGAATGATTATAATTAATTTAAATATAATTTTAACATTAAACAAACTTCTCTCCCGTGCTATTTTATTATGTTATTATGTTAATAATTTGTTACATATTATTTATTATTCATCTAAATTTTTTTTTTTAATTTACATATAAAAAATACCTATATCTGTCATTTTCTCATTTAACAAAGTTATCCCGTGCATTGCACGAGTAGAGTTATTCCTAGTTTCATTATAAAATAAAGAATAAAATGTTCAACCACGATAACAATTTAACTCGGGGTCATGATTTATTCATTCATAAAGATAAGATGTTTCACAACCTTTTGCAGCATAACATACCAAAACATGAGTATGGCAATGAAACTAAGTCCAAGTATCAATTTGCACGTCATGGCCACTTTACAATAATATCAACTTCAGAAGGGTTTTCTTTAAAGCCAACTAGACCTTCGTTTTTAACGTCCCACAGGCAGGTAGTTGGACATCTGTGTTCATCTCTTTTTTGTATATAAAGGTCATATACGATTGATGCACCTCTCCATGATATACCACAAAAGTATAATGTTGTGCCAAAAATGTTGGGCCTGAAATGCCATTGATATTGGCCAAGGTTAGGCACTACATGAACTCCAAGATCATCGTCTCGGGATTTACAGTGAATTGTGAAATCCAAACCATCTTGCAAATAGTTCACTACTTGAAACGGTGGTTGTATCAACCGACATAGGAGAAGCTGCCCAAAATGCAATGAGCAATGCTAGCAAGAAAACTTGCGCCATTCCAAGAAATGTGTTCTAATACTTGTTGAAATGAGAAATGTGCTCGAATGGATCAAGAAATTACCTCTGAGATTGAAAGAAGTTGATGAATGAGTAGATTTTATATAGTCATTAGTCAAATGTAGATGAATTAAATCGTGTCACAAATGGTATTATTAAATAAAAGATAATGTATTTGTGTGTGAGAATGCATTTATTATATAAATATAAATAATTGTATACTAATTTAATGCATATTATTATTTTATTGATTTTACAATATAATAATATGTTTTTTTTTTTGATAAAAAATATAATAATAATATAATAATATGTTGTATTTTAAAATCAATTTATTTTATGACTTCATCTTTTGTCTGTGAATTGAAACTAGTAAAGCCACTTGACTTTCTTAAAGGTCGGAGGTAACATTTTGTCAGAGTGAATAAATTAAAGTAGTTTTTTTTTTTTTTTTTTACAAGAAATTAAACTAGTTGGGAAGCAAATAATGCCGAGTCAACTTGACTGTTTATTTGAATTTATTTAAAATTATGATTTATGAAATTTCAACTTGACTCGTTTAACTTCAACTTAAAATTGTGAAAAAAAAAATATTATTAGAACTAAATTAAAAAAAGAAGCACTATAATAAACAAAATTATAATTTAATCTTTTTTATCGGCAAGAATATGTTTTTGGTTTTCTTTTTTCTTTTTCTTTTTTATTGAAAAAAGTTTAGATTGGAGGAAGGCACACCCCCTTGTAAGGCCAGAGAATATCACTAACATCGGCGAAGATTTATAGTGGAATTTGCATATTGCCTACCAATATGGAGATCTAAGAATCGAACCCAAATCACAGCTAGTGTGAGCGGAAGACTTGACCAGATGTGCAAGCCCCTGTTATCATGTTTTTGGTTTTCTTTACCTAGCTATTTAATTGAGGAAATAAATAGTTTAATCTTATGAATTTAATTTGTATACAACCGGTGTCAATATTTCTTACACAGTCAATCAATCATCGATTATCATATCATTAACTATCTCGTTTGGTGGTCAGGAATTGATAGGGACGGATAGGATAAAAGATCAGGATATGAGTAGGATATGATATGAGCATGATAAGTTGTTATCCTATCCGACATTTGATGCCCATCAGATAACCAACTACATAGTATTATAATTTGATTATGAATTTTAAATTTTTTTGTTTTATATTTTATTAGATTATAGTTTTTTTATAATTTATTTTTTTAATTATATAAAAAACAAAATTATTCTTGTGATAAAATTACATATAATATTTTAAATTTTAAAAATATTTTTTAATTTAAAATATTTTTTATAATTTAAAATATTCATTTATAGTTTTTACTTTACATATAGTTAAATTATTAGAATAATTTTTTAATTTTTGTTTTTTTAAAATAATACAAAAAATAAAATTAGCCTTGTGAAAAAATAAAAATAATTTTAAAAATTAATTATCAATACTTTTATTATTTTAAATATTTTATGTTTTATTATACCTCTTTTGGTAACCATGTTATATTTCATTATGCTTTAATTATTTTATATATAAAATATTTTTATATTTTATTATATTTTAAACCACTCTAACCTATAATGTTAAGTTTTAACCCAGCCCTCCCACCAGGATATAATTTTAACTAGATGAACTTGATATGATAAGTGACAGGATTGATTTATCCTATCCTGATGGCTCGTCAAACAATAGTTTCAGACATGATATGATAGCTTATCCTATCTCGTGTCTCTTACCCTGACCACCAAACGAGCCGACTCATTTGGTGGTCAGGATAGGATAAAGACTGATAGAATAAGAGAGCAGAATATGATCGAGTATGATAGGATCCGACGTTTGATATCCACCAAATAACCAACTGGATAGTATTATAAAATTAATATGAATTTTAAAATTTAAGTTTTTATTCTAAATATTTTCATATTTTATTACATTTCAATTTTTTTTATACAATTTTTAATTTTTTAAATTAAATTAAAAAGATAATTATCTTTGTGATAAAATTACATATAAATTTATAAAATATTGTTTAACTTTAATTAATTTTTGATTTTAAATATGCATTTTTAATTTTTACATATAATTAAATTATGAGAATTTTTTTATTTTTCAGTTTTTTAAAATAATATAAAATAACAAAATTAGTCTTGTGCTAAATAAAAAATAATTCTTAAAATAATTCTGAATATTTTTATTAATTTAAATTATTTATATATTTTTATATTACTTTTTAAATTTTAATTTTTGTTTTATATATTTTTATATTTTAATATATTTTAAATTATCATTATTTTTTATTTTTTATTATTTTATGTATTTATATCATATAAAATGACAAATTTAGCATTGTTACAAAATTACGTATAATTTTTTAAAATTAATTTTTAATTTTTTAGATATTTCTATCAATTGAAATTTATTTTTTTATTTTATAATTTTGAATATTAACTTTTTATTTTTTTATTTTAAATATTTAAATATTTTATTATACTTTAAATTATTATTTTATTATACTTTAAATATTTATATATAAAATATTTTTATATTTTATTATACTATAAATCACTCTATCTTATACTGTTGATTTCTAACACAACCTTCCCCACATGATAAAATTTTAACTGAATAGAAAAATATGATTGGTGACATGATTGATTTACCCTATCCTGCTGGCTCACCGAACAGTAGTTTCAGACAAGATATGATAATTTATCTTATTCTATCTCTCTTATCATAACCACCAAACGAGTTCTAAAAGTTACGTATAGAATGAATGAATTTTTTGTAAGTAAGAAAACAAATAAAAACAAAAATCAAATAAAATAAAGAGAAGCACCAGGAGTCCAGGACCCAACATCACGAGGCAACAAGGAGCTCCGGAGGTGGTTCTCATATGAAATCTTTTATTTTATGACAATTAATATAATAAATATGAGCTAAGAGTAAAAAGAGTAAGGGAAAAAGAGTTGGAGAAGTAGGAGGTCCATGGTTTAAATATTGACAAAGGAGAAAAATTAAAATAATAACTACCTACTAATATTTGTCTATAAAAAAAAATATAATATGAGCTTAGGAATTACACAAGTGTTGACTAATGAAGAGACTTTCAATTAATTTAATACTTGAAAAATTGACACTAAGTTTGATTCAGCATAAAATTAGGCTCTGTTTGGTAAAAACTAGCGGATAGCGGATAAGCTAACGGATAGCGGTAGCGGATAAACTAGCGGATAGCGGATAACGGATAAGCTAGCTGATAGCGGATAGCTGATTAGCTAGCGGATTGGATTTGAAGTGTTTGGTAAAACCAGCGGTTGGACTAGCTGATAAATGTAAAATGACATAAAAGGATATGTTTGCATTTTTTTATGTAAATTATATATATATATATATATATTATTTATATTATTTATTTTAAAATAATTATCACTTATAATAATTTATTTTATTTTAAATTATTTATCGTTTATCACATCAAAAAAAATTTATTTATCGTTTAAAAAATTCAATCATTAAATTTAAATTTTAATATTAATTTAGTTTTAATTATTTTTAATAAATAAAATGGAATAATAAAAATAAAATTATATATTGATTTGATTTTTATATAAGTTTTATTTTTTATAGATAAAAATATTTTTTCCACTTTTTTATCTTAAATATAAATCTAAATAGCAAAATTAATTCTTATTTATATACTATGTTAAATTATTAGTATTTTATTTTATAATTAAGGATAAGTGAGGAATTTAATTAAGATGGTAGGGATAAAAATGGAAGAAAAAAATGAAACACTATACGCTATAAGCTCAAACGCTACTTCAAGTAGCGTCTGGGAAAAACGCTATACGCTAGTGAAAAACAACGCTATACGCTAATTTTAAAAAACCACTACCAAACGAGGCTATTTTTCCATCCGCTATACACTATCCGCTAAACGCTAGCGGATTTGGCAAACCAAACAGTGCCTTAATAGAAAGACAAAGATAGGATAAAAGAAGAGAAGAAAGGTGATTTTTCCTCCATTAACAGGACTACAGGAGGGAAGAGAAAATTATTAGCGGGACTCACTAATATGTTTGCTCCCACTTTCGGACGTAAAACCACAAGGGAGTAGGTTTCCCATTCATTTATTTCTTTGAATTATAATGTAAGGGTATTTATGTTATTTTATAAATATTTTTTTCTTTCCCTTTTTATCTAATCAAATAAGAGGGAAAAAAAAGTTAAATTTTTAATTTTTTTTCTCTTTTATTTTCTCTTCTACCAAACAACTAACAAAAATATTATTTTCTACTCTCTCCTTCCCCTTTCTTTCTTCTAACTTTCTTTCCATCCCACTTTTCTTTCCTAAACCAAAGAGTGTTGGAGTTTCATCCTATTCCTTGGTGTTTTACTTGTATAGAATTTTTGAAATGTAAATATTTAGTGAAGTCACAGATAACTGTATTAAAAAAATTCAATCGAAAAAGAAAATAAAAATATTAAGTTGCACCCATATACAAGCACTGATAGTATAAATTACAATATGTGAGTTACAAATAGTAACATGCATGCACCCACAACTTTTCTTCTTTCATGTCAGAAATATATTAAATCACAACCCAGAATCATAACAGTAAAATTTCGGCAAAACGAGATAACATTGGATCTTATAGATAATATATATGGAACTTATTTATTGCAATCCGTTCATGATTTCATGTATGGTTTCTGTTTCCTCCACAAAGTAAACAAACTACAAACCCATCTAGGCCTCTTCTCATTTTGTTGTTCTTCTTTCTTCTTTCTTTATTGTCCTTCCTCTTCCTTATCTTCCCCAAAAAATTTCTCAAGCTGGTGATCATGAAAGACTCTTTGGATTTCTCTGGGGACCCAACATTCTGTGCCACCTCGGAGACTATAATGTGAGAATGATGGGTGAATCTGGTGATAATGGGCTTTGATCCATGAAGAGATGATGGGAAAGCCATAAGATGGCGGTCAATAGCATGATCAAGGGAGACCAATTCATACGAGTCATATAATGGGCTGCCACAATCCCACATGGACTTTGCACTTTTCTCTTCTTCTTCTTTGTCATCTGCTAATTTTTTCTTCAATGTTGCTGAATTCATCAAGGTTTGATTTTCCTTCAATTCTTCTTGTTCTTCTTTTCCCCTTAA
The DNA here is from genome assembly GCA_035048595.1 of Echinosophora koreensis. Lineage (NCBI taxonomy): Eukaryota > Viridiplantae > Streptophyta > Magnoliopsida > Fabales > Fabaceae > Echinosophora > Echinosophora koreensis. The sequence continues at coordinate 4,235,814 of JAPCYP010000023.1, forward strand.
GTTTGCTGTTTTCATATGGGCTTGGTTTTCTTCTGCTGCCTTAAATTGGTTTCGACGGAGTTTCCTATGAATGTCAACATCTTTGCATTTTGTTTGCCTTTGACTGCTGAGGTTTTTGCAAACCATCACAAGATGAGACTACCTCCCCAACTATTTTCTTAAAATATGTCACCTGCTGATAAGTTGAGAGTTATGTATATGTACAATATATAGTACTATTTTGTATGTAAAATAAAATAATGCAAATGGCTTGTCTTAACTCTTTCAGTTTGTTGAGGAAAATTACAAAAATGACTGATTTAAATAGGGAGTTACAACAAGTAATGAATGTTATGTACCAGTCTTTGCATGCCATTCAAGACTTGCCAACCAAAATGTAATCAAAGCATCTTCAGAAGTTTATTGCCCTTGACATGTTATAGGAATTTAGGATCCTAGAGAAATAAAAAGAAAATAAAATTGACCATACATTGCATGTGATCTTCTCCTTTTCCAAGTTTGCAAAACCTTGAAAAAGGTGGCAATGTATGAGGTTTTCATCCGGTGGGGTTGAACGAGGAGAATAGACATACGCAACCTTACTCACATAAAACCTTATTTAGTAATAAATAATTAAAATTAAAATTAAAGTTAAGTAATTATTATGTACAAATTCATCAACGCTAATATGTTATATGCTACCGGGGAGTAACTCAAATTAAAAGACTCAATTGATGGAAACAAGAATAAAAAACCTAGATTCAAATCTCAAAGCACCTCACATGGGAGGTGTTTGAAGAGAATTTGCTTATTAAGCACTAGTGCTTAACATGTGAAGACCACTGGAGCAAGGTACTTTTTTTTTTTTCCCGAACGAAACAAACTTAACTCATCATTAATCAGCAACCGTGCAATACAAGTAGGAGGAGAATTAAAAATTAATATGAGGGCTAGCAATACATATAGATGCCATATTAAAAATAGTGAGCCACTGCATTCGCTTGTCTTCGGGTAAACTTTACTTGATGGTTTTGATGATGATGGAGAATGTCCCTGCAGTTAGAGATAATGGACCCAAACTCTGATAAATTCTGATGACTCTTGTGAAGACAGCCAACCACATATTTGTTGTCCATTTCCAAAGTGACATGAACCAGGCCCAAGGAAGCAACCCAACGTACGTAATGCATGAAGAATGCATAGAGCCTCCCCTTCATAGACATGTAAAAGAAGAGAGACCCACTCAGTTCTTGCTGCCACGAAGTAACCATGCTCGTCCCTAATACACATGCCTATACCCGTCTTATTCTGGTTTGTGCGAAATGCAACATCGATGTTGCATTTAAAGGAGTGGGGCGGTGGAGGCTCCCACCTGATAACCTTTGTTGCATGGCCTTCACTCTCAACAACAGCCTTGTCCCCGCGAGCCCATTTCCACGTATGAAGAGCATTATAGGCACAATCGGCCACCTGATTCAAACACAATGTTTTACCTTCCTAGATCTTGTCATTACGGTGCTTCCAGATGCTCCATAAAATCATGCAAAAGGAGCTACGATCCTCCATGGAAAGATTATGGCACACCGAAAAGAAGAGCTACAGGAAAGACTCGGAATTAAAGAAGAACTCTTCGATCTTGTCCCACAACCAGCCTCTAACCAGATTTATTTAACTTCAACACAAGCCAACAAAACGTGCCAAGAATTCTCCACCTCCACATTGCAAAGAGCGTAGGTTAAAGGGCAACTGACCCCTCTACTTGGAACCCAGATCTAGTAGGGAGGCAATCTCTACAGGCTCTTCAAATGAACATCCTTATGGTGAGGAACCTGCACATCCCATAACAACTTCCAATCACCTTCCTCCCTCAAGGACGAATGGTCTACCACATGCTCCATAAAAGTTCTATAACCAGATTTAACAACATAAATACCACATCCTCATTGGAGCAAGCTACTTATGAAGCACCATTTGACACAAGGTACTTATATAAGCACCAGATATTAAAATTCAATTTGGGCTCGAATTTGTATTGTCACTAGTGCAAAATATACATTCAACAACAGGATTTTAGATCGGTTGTTAAACAACAGATGTAAAAAGAGAGGCGGCGGTTTGTAATTAAGTGGAAAAATTTTATATCGGTTCCTTGTTTAACCGATGTAAAAAGTTGAAAAATAAAATTAGCACCTCACTTTTTACATCAGTTCCTGTTTAACTAATGTAGAAACATGGGGAAAAAAAATTTAGACGACGGTGTCGCTCCAATCTCGTTTCAAGTTCCAGTCTTGTTCAAATCTCATTTCAGGTTCAAGTTCCCCTTTTCTTCAACTCCACCTCTGTCGTCGCCTCCTCCTCCTTCGCCTCCGCCTCCACCACTGTTACTGTTCTTTGCACTCTAACATCGTTCATGTATCAAGTTAGCTTCCTTCGTAAATCCCTAAATTTATGAGTTCTTATTTTTTTAAATCCCTCAATCCACCTCATATAGTTTCTAATGTTCTTAATATGTAGGTTCTTCTGCTGACTCTAGTGACTCACTACACTGCCAAAATTGAGAGAGGGAGAGAGTTGGTTTTTTCGATTAGCGACGATCAGTTCACTCTCTTTGAAGCCCGACCTTTCCAAGTTAGTTAAGAGATTCAAACTGAAAGCTGAGCTAAGTTGACTCAATAAAATGCAACTGCGCTCTCATCACAATGTCACTCACTGTCAACTCCATTTTCTATATCAATTTCGTTTTGATTTGACCGATCTTTCCACTCACTTTTCATCACTCTAGTGACTCAGTAAAATGTCTTGGGTGATGATTGTCTTTTAGTTTTAAGAAGTTAGATTATGGGTCTAGGGTAGTTTAGAGATGTACGTAGTTGTTGTGTAACTTAAGGTTTGTATGTAGAAATGACACCGTAAGTTGAAGTTTGTATTTGACAATGAATTAATGTTATGGGGAACAAGTTTAAGCATATCCTATGTTCATTTTGATGTTTATTTGTTGAATATGTGGCCAAACTGATATATCAAACCCAATTTTTTTTAATAAAAAAATCTTTTTACATCGGTTCTGGGAATAAACAATGTTAAAAGTGACACTTTTAACATTGGTTCTGAAGCAACCGATGTTACTTTTAAAAGAACCAATGTTAAAAAAATAATAATGTACTTTTAACATTGGTTGTCAACCGATATTAAAAGTCATACTTTTAACATCGCCTGTTTCGAGATTGCCTACCCAACCGATGTTAAAAGTCATTTCCAATCGATGTTAAAAGTCATATCTGCATTAGTGTGTTATTAAATTAATTTTTTATAATTTTATTTTTGTTATTAATCACATAAATATCACTTGTGGTGTCCATTTACTAAGATTTTTAAAGGTATTGGGTTGGAGAGATGAGTTACTTAAGTTAAAAGAGATAAATATGAGTGATGGGTAATAGTGAGACCCACTTAAAATATATAAGGTGACTTCTATGGTGAGGGACCAATTAAGTCCCTCACATGTGAGGAAGCCAAACAACCATTAGATATAATATTTTAAAAAATGGATGGCTGTGATTGATTTTGGGCTACCTGCTGCCCCGATTAATTCAGTTTTATGATTTTGCCCCATATTTTCTGAAGTTTTTAGCTTTTAATGGACGATTATACCCTAGCTCATTTTCTCGATTCCCCTAGCTTCTGCTCGCCTTCATCATCGTTGCTAGGGTTGTCCAGATACGCGGAGATCCGCAAAAGGGGAACGTTCTTGATTCTGGGAGAAGAGGAGGAAAACTTCTCTGAGCCTCCTAAGTCCTTTTCCTTTTCCCTTTAATGCATTCATTATTCTCGGTCATTCTCTTCTTCCATCGCCCTCTTCACCTTTCTTCCCCCCTCTCTTTCTCTCATTCACAACATTGCAATCAACTTAAAGCTCCACGTTTGATTCCTATTCCTCCAACAACAAACTAGCATCATCTCTTATCCTCCATAAGCTTCATTGCAGAACAGACCCTTGTTACAAGTTCCTCTGCCACCTTCGCCAAGCACCGCTGCTGATCCTTCGCCCAGATCCGCCACGTGACCTCGCAGCCTCGAAAGCGTCCAGTAGCGCCGACGCTGCCGTACGATCAGCCGCCGTGACCCAATAGCTTTCTCCCCACACTGCCCCATCCGCAACACCGCACGACAACCACCGCGCCATTCTCAGACCCAGAGGCATCGAACCCTGCCGCCGTGCCGCCCGCCTCCCCCGCATCTTTTGGCCTTCTCTGTTCAATCACCCTTCTTCTCTCCCTCTGCACGTTGTTAGCTTCTGGAAAACCAGAAGCTTCCTTTCTTTTTACAGAAATGATATATTTTCTGTTCTTTTTATGTGTTTGTTCTTTCTTTCTTTTTCCTTTAATTTCTTTTTTCTTTTCATATTTTATTATGTGGTCTGTGGAGGTGGATATCTAATTCATCCGACAACTATTTGTTAACAAATTTAGATTTGTTAAGATAATTTTGTGATTTGAGCAAATGTTGTTTTGATAATTGTTTTATTGCAAGTTAATTATGTATGTAAGCTAGATATAAGGAACCAAGTAGGAAGGAGAAGCCAGTCAAAAAAAAAAAAAAAAAAGTAGGAAGGAGAAGAACACAATAGGTAGTGGAAATTCAAGGTCATTCAATCGATACCCTCTCCTTCACTCGATACAGTATTTACGCATCAACAGCAGCTGGAGAAGACCCACCTTAAAATGCAATTACAACCAATAAATTGAAAATATCGCAGATCTCCACCAGATAAGCTATAGCCATGGTGGTCTTTCTAATATATTAACCATATCTATGGAGCTAAAACGTACTTGATGGAGCTAAAACGAAACTAAAAACTTCAGTCCAATATCCTCTTCCGCCTGGTCTTAACTTTGTCGAGCAGAAATGGCGTCGTCGCAGCTTTCGTCTACATGCTTTTTGGTGTCTCTGTGACTTGAAGCAGAGAAATAGACTAGGGACTGAATTGCAAAATAAATATTTACAAAGATATACTACAACTATTTAAATTGATATAACTTCTGCCTTCACCTACTATTCTCGGTTTTTCCCCCTCCCTCACAGCTAAGGGACTTTGTTGGTCCCTCATATTAGACTTCACCAAGGTTGCATATAGCTGAGTGAGTATGTTTTTTTTTTTTTTTTTTTTTTTTTTTTTAGTGTTTTCTGATCTTTAGATTTTTTTTTTCTTTTTGAAAAATAAGATTGATTTGTTTATAACAAATTATTCGTCAATTACTTTTGTATACATATAATAAACATTAGGCAAGTTCTACCGTACCCACGTTAATTCAATGGGTTTTGGAACATTTATTTTTGAACCAATAGATGAATGATCTTCCATTTAATTAATTTAGATAAAACAATTTTTTTATTTAAACATAAAAACTTTCACTTATTTCAATAAGAATCCTTAACTAATTGAATATTTTTTCTATTTAAAATTTAAAATTCTTATTAATTTAATTTTTATTTTAATAAATCAGGATAAGTTTTTTTTTTTTTGAAAAACAAATCCCACAATCCCCCTTCTTTTCCATCTCTTGTTGAAAAAAATCTTATGATAATTGACAAACCAATCCTCTATTTTAGCGTGATTGTGTTCTATTGATTAGGGTTTCTATGATCTTTATTTCATTTTATGCTCTATCATGTGTGAGAATTGTGAGACACTAAAATGAAGGAGAAGATGAAAAAGAGGTTGGGATGGAAGTAGTGGTTATATGACTAAATTACAATAACAAAAATTTTGACTACTATTTAATAAAAGGGAAGAGATAATGAAACGAAAGTGAATTATTGGCCCATGAAAAACTGTTCTAAAACCCCTGTTTTTTTCATGGGTACTGTAGCAGCAGTCCCCTAAACATTAACATTATTTTGTTTAAATTTTAGTCTATCTCCTTCGAAATGTCAAATTAATCTGAGGCTTATTGGTAATAAATTTATCTTAAATGATCCATCACCACATAAACAAGTGAAATGAAAAGTGAAAACAAGATATTGGGAATAAATTTTGGTCTGTAATTCGTATATATTTTGACATTTCCGCCACTACTAGAAATTCATGGATTACTTGCGGATTTTCTTGCGGATTTTTTCCGAAGGAATTTCCTGCGAATTTTCCTGCAAATTTTCCAGAAATAAGTTTTTTCCTATAGATTTAAATTCGTAGGAAATTTTGTAGGAAATTTTGATATTTCCTGCGAATTTAAAATTTTTGCAAGAAAATCTGCAGGAAATTTCCTACAGATTTTCAAATTCGCAGGAAAAAATTACTCACGAAGATATTACCTATAGGTGAAATTCGTAGGAAAATCCGCATGAAACCTATTTCCTGCAAATTTTTCAGCAAAATCCGCAGGAAAATCTGCAGGTAATAAGAAGATTTCTAGTAGTGCACCTATATGGGTGAACAGTATATATTGCCGTCCACTGTTCAAATAGTGACTCCCACAAGGGAAGTGGGAGATTCACTTTAAAGTAGGAAACAAAAAACTCGCTTCAATCCCATATTCGTACCAAAAATAAAACAAAGGTAGCTATTTGACAAATTTGATATGACTTCTCATATACATTCTGCAAAATATCCTTAGCGACCATTGACAACCATTGTGAAACATACTTTATATCTCAAGTGTTGCGTGAAAGTGACATTTATGCTCTGCTACATCTGAAACATATGGACCATCTTGGCATCAGAGATAGAAAGAAATGAGTATCTAAATGTGGGTCATATGATCTAGGAGGATTTTATGTACATGTAATGGACAGTGGAAAAATCTCAGATAACGATTCATCCATCATCGCTAGAATAACCATAACCATTAGTTTCCAATAAAAATAAGTGGAAGATCAGGGAGAATGCTCTTTGAGTGGAAGGCTATACTATTAAATTTTGAGTCTAATTCAATCCCAAAAACTAGCTCATATGATGAGGATTACCCGTTACTTATTACTTATAAGCTTTTATTAGACACTGTCTCTAATCAATGTGGACTTGGGTTTTTCCCAATATATATATATTATAGTAACTTGAATATTTTTACAAACATTCCCACTGTTAAGCTCTATATACATACTTACATAGTAGTCACATTATGTTTGCTTACATAACATATAAATATTTGGATCCTTTTAAGAATATACGAGAAGCAAGATGTGAATCAAATAGACTCAAGAAATCTCATCTCTCAATTTTAGTCAAGAGTATGACATATATATATATATATATATTAAACAAATTTGAAAGACAGGATCCAAGTCCAATGATGCAGTACACCAAGTATGTGTTTGCTTGAGCGTAGATACGGACGCAACAAGTAAGAATTAATAAGAATGAAAAGTAAAACACATTTTAATCACCTTATTTTATTCATGTGAGTGCCCTATTTCCTCCACAAACCAATCGATTGTAAAAGCCAGACAACCCAGTTTTTGTTATCTTGTGCTTTTTATCCTTCCCCTCTATAGTCACCTTCCTCTTCTTCCACATGATCTTCTCCAAAAATTCAGTGAAGCTGGTTAACCTGGAAGAACCTTTGGCATTTCTGGTTGAAATAATCACTTCATCAGGATCATAGAGTTGGTTGATGATCTGCTTTGATCCACCAAGATATGGCAACACCATCATATGCCTCTCAATCATTTGAGAAAGTGAGACCAATTCATATGAGTCATATAATGGGCTGCCACAATCCCATATGGGAAAAGCTCCTTCTTGGTCTTTCTCATCTTCAAACTCCTTAGAAACTGTTCTCATCTGGTGGGGTCAAAGATTGGTGTAAGGGGACCTTGCCTCACAGATTATATTATGGTCTCGACACCAAAATAAAATACCATGCTTATTGGGGAATAAATCTCTTAGATTCTTAAGTCTTAACATAACATGTGCATGATGAGGATCATTATCACACAAGCATCTGCACCGATCTAAAAGGGGGTTTCTATACAATAATTGTCCAAGAATATGACAGATCCAATGATTTAAATATTGTGTTACCACCATCAACCAAAATGCAGTTGCTCGTGAGGATGCATAATCACAATATCAAACTTCTTATTATTTGAGAAAAGAATCCATTTATGAATCTTACATTTCTTTTTTTATTTTAATTATTATAAAATAGGTATATTATCAAGTCTTTCTAGTGTATATTAATTAGAAAGTGGTTGCTTGTAACAACTTTGGCTTATTTCTTATGTACTCTTTTTAGGAATTTGATTTTTATTTGATCAGTTTCATTTCTTAGGCCGCCAAATGCTATATCAATTAGAAAATTGCAAGGTGCATAAAGAAAAAGGAGAATAGGTGAAATGAAGATATGCTATGTATAGGTCATGATGTTAAACTTGAAGTCTTTGCTTTCAGGTTTTGTGCATATCCAATGTTTTCTCTACTTTTTTCCTGTCCCAGACTTTCATATTGGAATTGAAATTGATATTGATATTATATTAAGAGTCTCATCAAAGAGTAGTTGCTAGAAAGTACATGGAATATCTGGAAAACACCAACTATATAGTCCATAATGTTTATCTTGATGACAAAAAGTTTAAAGGTGATTGCAAACTTATTGCCTTGGCCAGTATACCCAATAAGTATTTGGATTTTGGACACCCCTCATATCTTTATTTCATTTTTAAAAATTATATAATAAAGTAATCAATTCTTTTTATTGATAAAGAGTAAAGACAACTTCACCCTTTGAAAGACTGCTCCGGCCACTACTATACAAGCCCACCACTACCTTATTTCCTTGTTGAGATCCACCAAACTGCTTTTCAGCACTGGATTCTTACACTTTTCCTCTTCTAATCACATTAAAGAAGTCTCAGTGATGTGAAAGCTACACTGATGATGATGGAGAAAGCTTATTTGTCCTTTGTTTTAAGTAATTGCCAAGTGTTTCCATGGGGGGATCCTGATTGGTGCACCATTGGCCTTATCAGTGTTAAGCCACAATTAAAGCCAACCACGCGCAAGTAGAAATGTTATACTATGTTTAAGCTACTGGCAAGCAAGTTTTGTCCCCCACTTTTCATCCTCCAATCTCTGGTTGAGATAAACAAGTTTGAAAGTACATTTGTATATCATTTTTTGTTTTAAATTTCTTTTGCACTTGACCATATTTATATATTTACCGACAATTCAAAAGCATTAAGCATATTCTTTGAGAGAAATAATATATGCTCATGCTAAAATTTCGGACATCCCTCATATAAGATGATTATCATCAAACATGCAAAAGTTAGAAGTTAGAAAGGGTGGTATAAAAAAATTGTCTAACTCATCCTATGTGAAGGATATGAAAATTTTGGTATTTGCATACATCATTTCCCTTCTTTAGGGGTGACAAAATATATCTTATAATATAAAGTTCTAGTTTAACCAATGTCATATTTAGCTTACTAAGCTATGGATTTTCTTACTTCATTTTTTATTTTATTGTATAGGGTCCATATTGTCTATGTTTTGCATATGATCTTTCACTCTTCGTCTATTATTAAAGATTTATGATTTCATCATACCAACCGGACAAGTGGATTTCTATCCATTAATATACTTATAATATTGTAGAGAGCACAACAGAGGTGATGAATGATGTTGGCAAAGAGGAATCTTTTGTCTGGTATATGGACCATGCCAAGCCAGAAGAGAGATATATATACTTTGACTGATGGACAGGATCTTGAAGCAGAACATAAAGAACTAATAAGTATGTGAGAAAAGTTGAAAGGAGGTAGCAAGTGGCAAAAGTAACTGGTTAAAAACCAGATTTGTATTATTTGAACCTCCAAAATATGACACAGACAACATTCTGCATATGGTATATGAGTATATCTATTCTAGCTTTACACTTACAGTAGGGTGTCTTGTGTCAAATCAGGGTTTACAAAATGTATTATTGTAAAAACCATAAGAAACTATTTTTATATTGCTGCCACTCTATTCCCATTTTTTTTTTTCAATTGAAAGCAGTGCTGACATAGTTCTTCACAACATTTTCATTCAATATTTGCAACACTTTGTTGTTTGTAGGACCTACACATCTTGGTGTCTTGAACTGACTAACTGAAGATCCTAACCCTATGTAATGCTCAAGAATCTTCTGGAATGTTCCTCTCTTGACAACTCGAAGTTCAAGGGCCCCAATGAAGTTGACTTTGCGGGAAGTAGTGTAGCCAGCATCAACAAAAGACTTGTCTAAACAATTGCAGCATTCACCAAGTACTTCTTCACTTGCTTCACCACTGATTTCCCAGAAGATAACATAGTGCCCTGGTTCTTTGGATAAATCAACATGGCTAGTGTAATCAACAATTTCCAATTTCTCCTCTGCTAACAAATTGGATGCTGCTTCCACAGCTAACTGTAAATCCTTCTCTGTGTTCTTGTCAATGTTGATGCTAAGCAGAAGATTGCTCCGGCAAACAAACTTGAGTTCCGGAGTTGAGTTATGGAACCCTGTAACTTTGACAACATCCCCTAGCTTATACCTGTATAAGCCTGCAAATTAGCCAAGTTATAGTATTAATAATCTGTACAGATTAGAAAGAATCTTAGAATTTAGATATGTACATTATTGGTACTTTATAGGTATCTTGCTATTCTGCAAAGTTAATATTCAATTCAGATTATACTTCAAGGTTCAGCTATTAGACAAAGGAGAATTTCTTGAAAAATTTGCTCTCAAGAAAATTTGTAACATAAATAAACATAAGAAAGCATCATGAGGCAAGAATTTGTCACATACATATTGAATATGAACATTTTTTTCCTAAGAAGAATATTACTATGACTTTAGGATGGTATACAACTCTACTCATTAAAAAAAAATCAAAACAGAAAAAAAATTAAAGAAATACAATCGAAGTTAAAAGATATTAGCATAATCTGTATTGCTAATTGCGTGTAAAAAAGGATGAGTACTCATGCTGTCACTATAAGGTAAAAGTGAACATGCAGATAAGGTGAAGGGAGGCACAATAATTTCCATGAGATAAGGACTAGTGAATCAGAAATTAGTTGGCAACAACTAAAGAATAGACCAATCTAATCTTGTAGTGATACAAGTACTACCTAATGTGATTAGGTATGTATTATGTTCCTTTAAAATTCAGTAGGAGTAAATTTCTTTAAGTTGGTCCCATGCAGGTCCTATAAGCAGCCATAAAAAGCAGCCACTTCTTCCCTAGTCCCTCCATGCCCCACAAAACGTAAAAAATAAATAACTAAGCACTTACTTGTTAGCATTTCTTTTGAATAACCATTTTAGGTAAAAGCTTTGTCAGAAAGTGAAATGCTCCCACGAATTCTCTTCATAATTTAGCCACACAGTTACCAAATAATTTTTTAATCACATTCCAAATATGCAGAATAATATCCTGGAAAAGTATTTTTATGTTCATGCTAATCACTTAAAATTTTTTCCAAACTTAAACATTAAGAATTCTTCCCAATAAAAAAAAAAATTTATCCATAGCATCCTTTTCTCTGAGTTTCTAGAAATACTATGCAAGTATCAAAAGTTTCCAGTGTGACAGAAGAAAGTAGAAGTTGGTGGTGTCTTGATTCAATAATTGGAAGGGGGAAAAGAGTAGCTAGAGAAGAATTTAGCACCTGCAGGAGTGGTGAGAACAATCTCATACTCCTCACCAACCTTCACTTCAGTCAGGCCTACAGGCTGAGGATCCATATAGAGGAATCCAGGATCTCCCTTATCTGTCAAAGGGATGAATTCAAAGAAACCAATTTGAGGAAGCACAGTATAAGTGGCCAACTCAGGGGGCACATTTGGGTTTACATTTGTTGCTATCCACCCTTCAGAAGATCCATAGTCAGAAGTCACCAAAGGCACCTCCCCAGCATAGTGCCTCAACTTTTTCAGATAAGGCTCCATTGAACCAGTCATGATCCCAAGCACATACTTAGCATTTGGGAAAAGCTCTGGGATCAAACCATACCAGTTGCTCAACCCCTTGCATTTTTTGTGGATCAATTCGGCTAGCTCAGGGTCCGGTTTGAGCAGTTTCGACATGGCAGTTCTAATTGATGGAACTGTGATCCTGCTGGTAAGAACACCTTCCTTGATATCAGTACATAGCTCTTCCCACACTTGTTCAAAGGTTCTAAAAGCATTGACAATGCTGTGTGCAAATGGAGAGGACACCAGCTGAATTTCCTCCCTGAAAAGTAGTCCACACAAGAGGTGGCAGTACAATGATTGGTGAAAATCAGGACCAAATATCACTTCCTCAGGGCTGCAACATGAGGACTGAAGTGACCCCATTACAGGCTTGTACCGCGGATTTTGGAACACATTGGTTGTAGCAGTACCTGCTGCTAGACCCCCTTTTGTTTTGAACTGCTTGCTGCTATAGATGAAGCTTAAGGCCTTACCATCTTTGATAGGAAACTCTCTGCAGGATTAGAATGTGTCAGTTCCAATTCCAACTAGAAGAAAAGATAAATGTAACCACTAGGGGTTAGGTGCAGTTGAAAGAAAGAAACTGCAAGGTTTTAAATTGCGGCTGTGATCACGGTTGCATTGCAGGTGTTGCGGTCCGATGCGGCCATATTGCGGCCGATACAGTCCCCAATCACAGTCCGATGCGGTTTCGGTGGCCACTGCAATCGAGATGTTGCTGCCGCATCATGTGATGCTGTCCGCAAAAATAAAGAAGAAAAGATGAATGTGATTGAAACAAGAGACATGAAGTTGATTACCTGTTCCTAAAGGCAAAAGAGGTATGGTATATCTGCACTGTGGTTTCAAACAATTCATCATTCCATGGTACATATTTTTGCTTCCCATGAGTGGTACCAGAACTGCAAGAACAACATCATCATCATACATTTTTTTAAAGACTCAGAAACTTGTGAATTGAAGGTTAGATGAAACAAGAGAGAAACACCAGTGAGAGAGACCTTAAAGACATTGCTTTGATGGGTTTTGCAGTGAGGATAGAAGAAGAATCTCCATCAATCATTCTGTTGATATAAGGCTCCAAATCCTTATGAGTGACCAGTGGGACAAAGGCCTTGAAACTCTCAGGGTCAGTCCTTCCATTGAGTCCTAAACTGAGCAAGTATTCAGCTGATGCATTATCTTCCAAAATCCTTTTCAGTGTTTCCCTCTGAACCCTCTCAGCATCCTTAGTCAGTGCCTCAAATTCCTCTATCACTTTGTCCATGTTAAAGTACTCTTCCACTTTCTCTAACATCTTCAAAGTCCTTCAACTGAAGCAATTCACAAAATAGAAAAAGCACTCAGAGAACAAGACAAAACTATTGGTGACTTAAAAGTTAAAACTCTTATTTTTAGTGTTATCTCTACAAATTAATGCTCGTAAAAAATGGTAAAAGTGATGTGGTCAACAGCTAATTTTAGATAGAAAAATAATTCATGATAATAAAAAAAAAGATAGAAAAATTATTAAGAAAAAAGACAGAGTATTAAAAATTAAATTGCACTGCAGAAAAAAAATGGATAAATCCAAAACGTAGCATTCAATTATGGTGTTTATTTATTTATTCCTGGTGATTTAATAATATTCCAAAATAAATGCCAGGAACAGGACAAATTCACATTCAACGGGTACTCTGAACCATTAGAAAAACCAAAACAAAGGAAAATTTATAAAAAGAAAAAAAAAAACAGTGGAAAATGATAGAGAAAACGAAAGAAAGGAACCAAATTGACAAGTTATGAATAAAAAAACAAAATTTTTTTTGGAAATTACAATGAAAACTGTGGGCCCTGATCTTTGGTTTTTGGTCAACTAAACTTTTCGAGAGTTATTCACTTATTGTCTCACAAGCACCACAAAGAAAAATACTCAAAAATCGAATGAAGCTCACGTGAAGCAGAAAACTGAACTCATCAAACAAAAACAACAATCAGTGAAGAGAACTGATACAACTGTAACTTCGAATGACTAAGGAACTGTAAGAACATAAAGAGCCAAAAAGGAAAAAGTGGTAACAAAAATGTCAAAGGGAATAAAAAGTAGTCCATGAAGGGTAAAAACACGAGAACAAAAAGGAGTGTTAAAAAAAGATTAGCTTTTGCAGAGAAACTAACAAAAGTGGCTTAGAGAGTAAGAGTGGCAGAAAGGGATGACAACTGGGAATACAAAATTGTAGCCAAAACTCATTATTTAAAGATATAAATGAAAGAAAGAAAGAAGAAGAAGAAGAAGAAGAAGAAGAAGAAGAAAGTCAATGAAAGCATGTGCTGTTTGTCCCAGAAAACTGTTTGTGCCAGAAAAGTAGCCGTAGAAAATGGGAAAAAATATATAAACAAATTAATAAAACATCAAAATTCATCTGGGTTTTCTGGTTTCTAAGAGTTGAATAAATAAAACTGCAGGTTGAACAAACCCAGAAACCAATGGAAGCAAACAGTGTAAAAGAATTGAATTTTATTTAGTTTTTTTTTGTGATAATAGAAAATGAATACCTGCTGCGACAATTTTTGTGTGTTTAAGGATTGAGGTGACAGAGACAAAGGGATCTGAACGTAGTATTGCCGAATGTAAGGGACAAAGAGTGAAGTCTCCAAAGAAGAAAAAATGGTTTCTGTTACTTTGGGATTTGGCAGAGACAGTTAAGTGTGAGATGAGCTGAAGATTCTCATTGGGAGATGCAATATATATACACGTAGGATATCACTTAGGAAATAATATTTTTTTAATTTTGAATTGACAATTTTGCCCATGAATTAGAAATGGAGTGGTCGGAGGGAATGGCGACTTTTGTCTTTTTGGGTCGGTTATTACAAAGGAGATAGGTCACCATCCGCATATATATCATATGGTATGGATCATTGTATTTCGACTGCAATTGCTTTTGGCAGCACTTTTCATTGAATTTTGAGAGAGAGCATTAATAAAAATCCTATTAAGGAATGTAAAATCCTATACTATTCTTTTTAATAAACTCTCATCCTTTTTTGTGACTGGTAAATTCTCATCCTATTAGTACAATGCATTGTTTTTTTTATTTTTTATTTTATCAAAGGTACAATGAATTGATAAATGCATTATTGAATGCACACTTAAAATATATTTTTCTAAGTAGAAAGTATCAGGTAAAAAAATATTTAATACTTTTTTGGAAGGTTTATTAAACTGATTCATGATATTATATTGAGAAAAATCCCCCAAATGAAGAAAGTATAATATTACAAATGAATGACATTCAATATATTTATTTTTTACAGTTCAAGAAGATATATAAACATTCATGCTTTAATAATTGACAGGATATAAAAATATTTAAAATTATAAATGTTATATACATGACCAATTAATTAAATTTAAACATTTAAAATTTAAAATAAAAGATATTTAATTCTAAAAATAAGATATGCATAATCAATTTTAAATATAAATTTAAATATTAAAAAACATACATCAAGAAAGATTTGTCTGTCTATATATGAGATTAGCATAAGAGAATTTTTTGGTTTTCCAAATTATCCTCTAGCCCGATTGTCGTCTTCTTGTGTTCGTTGGGAAAAAAGCCCACGAAAGAAATTAGAGACATAATTATTTCGTAAGCTTTTATTTAATTTGTAATACATTTGCTTTGTGATATATATGTATTATTAGTTTGAAATCTATAACATAGTTTACATGAATATATTTTTTATCATAGATCTATGGCTCCATGATCATGTTGGAGGGTATAAGTAGGACTAAGTCAAGTAGAAAGAAGCTCGCATGGACATAAGGGTTTGGAGTGATAAGGAGGTTATGAGTTCAACCCCCACTAACATAACGCACTAATTACTAACATTTGCCTATAAAAAAAATAGTTTATCAGAACCTGTGATTCAATTGCAATTTATAATAGTTATTATTATATATGTATAGTCATTATATCAAATTTGGTATTCATTTGTAGTCACAAAGGCAACGTGGCGGCTACTATGTCATGAGTCATATGCTCAACGTTGTCTCGGTGAGTATTACTGGTCGATGGAAGAAGGTAATTAATAGAATTTTTAACAAGTTAATTATATTTTTTTTGGTTTTAGTTTAGTTTATCTTATGTTATTTGAGTTTGAAGACTTTCGACAAGCCGGATTCACTCTCTGCAGAGGAAATTAAGGACATGCGGGACTGATGGGCAACCTTCTATATTAAAATTAGTGAAAATTTGTGACATTATATGTATTTAGTTCATATTTATATGTATATAGTTTCTTGTCATGCTATAGTTTTTTTTGTTTTGAAACAATCATGCTATAGTTTATTGGTTGACTTTGTGACATTATATGTATTTAGTTCAAATTTGTAACATCATACGTATTCAGTTCAAATTTGTGACATGCAGTACTATAGTTTCTAAGCACAAACCAGATTTAAAAAAAAAAAAAAAACGGTACTTTTCACATCAATTGGAACCAATAATCAATGTAAAGTTCAGATTTGTGACATGCAGTACTAAAGTCCACTTTTTACATCGGTTGCCGATGTAAAAAGTGACTTTTTTACGTCACCTGATTCTACAATGGATCAGTAACCGATGTAAAAATCATTTTTAACCAATGTAGAAATTGTTTACTGCACTAGTGGTGGATCCCTTCCAATAATATTTTTTCATGCACATGAATTCGGAGATCGAACCCAAGACCACATGCTTCAGGTGGCATTTGGTATCTGAAATATTTTATTCTTAGACAAGCAACATTTCCTTTTAAAACTTATACCAAACATGGGAAACTTTCATTCTTATGCCAACATTCTCGGGAATATTTTTGTAAAACTTATATCCAACGTTACCTAAGGGACCCATGCCTTTTCCAACTTGGGCCAACACAAATCCGTCCCTATGTTTTACTGATTAAGACTATGCAGCATTTTTCATTCTGAATTTGGATTAATTAGTTTCACAATCAAACGGTTTGAAAAAAACTTGGATGATAAAATAGAAAAAGAAACTGAGAAAAAGTATTCAAGGTGGAGATGTAAGGAAAACGCAATGTTAAGTCTCTAAAGGGGGAAAAACTATATGGAAAACGTATCTCTAAAAGTAAAAATATCGTTGATTGTAAATAATTGCTTTTAATTTGATTTTATAATTATTTTCTTTTAAAAATAATGGTTGATGATTTTGCCATGTTAACTTAGATTCATTTTGAAACAAAACAATAAAATGATATAAGTCTTCACACCCACACATTTAACATGACAGACTAGTCAGCAACTTACACTTATCAAAACTCCCGGATGGTAAGTACTATACCTTGTCACCTTATTTTTTTCTTTTTCTTTTTTTAACAAAATAACTAATGCTAATTCATTAATAATAAAATTCTCAATACAATTGGGAATGTCAAGAAAGTACATGAGGGCTAGCGATATATATAGCCACCCCGGCCAAGGTGTGAGCAACTACATTAGCTTTCCTCTTAGTGAACTCTACCAAAGAGTTTGAAAAATAAGAGGAAAAAAAAGAATTACTTGCACTTTGAAATCAAAGCTCCAAAATCAAAAAAATCCTCATTGTTTGAGTTAAAGCTATCCACAACATATTTAGCATCCATTTCAAAAATAGTTTATCAAAACCCAGCTCATGCACCCACTGTAGCACGAAAAAGAGCCCCAAGAATTCTCCTTCATGGACTTGAAGTTGAGGATGGAAACTGTGAGTTCTAGACTTGAGAAAATTACCATTCTCATCCCTCAAACATAAGCCAATTCCGATTTTTCCTGGTTGCCCAAATGAAGCGTCAATATTACATTTCACCAATCCATGTGGAGGAGGAGTCCAGCGCTGAACCTGAGGAGCACCACTGGTTATATTAGAAGCTGTATGATTATCTTTTGCCCAGAGCCATTGATGAAAGAAGGTAGTTGCACGTATGAGGATTTGGATATGAGTTTCAATCTTGTTCTCCCAAAGTCTTAGGTTCCTGCTTTTCCATAAACACCACAAGCACATACACCACAATTGTCTATTGTACTCATCCAAGTAGTCAAGCATGAACCAGACTATCTCCTCAAAGGACTCAACCTTTAGCACCTTCCTCTCCATAACCTGCCAAAAGCCTATTTTAATCCACAGCTATCTACTATTATTGCAAGTAACAAAGATGTGAGTGTAGGTCTCAATCTCCTCATTGCAGCAGACACACTGAATGGGACACATAATACCGCGAGACTGGAGCTTCTCCCTTGATGGGATGCAACCTCTACATAATTTCCAAATGAAGGTCTTGACTCGAGGAGGAATATGCAACTTCCAAATTTAGCCCCAGCCACCTGTTACATGCAAATGAGAGGAATACAGCAAGGTGTTGAGACACAAATGATATGCAGTTTTAACCGTATAAACACCTCTTTTATTAGGGCACCACGATAAAGTATCCTCCTTGATAGAACTCAACAAATTAAGGAACTTCACTAACCTCAATAGCATCCATGAGTGGCATGATGGAATTAATTAGTGGCATATTCCATTGCTTCAAACCTGGAATAAACAAATCACGCACATATAGGTCTTGGGCAGCAAAATTATGCACATGCAGAGGGGTGGAATGAGAAGGATTTCTAAGCCAAGGATATGAAAAAACCTTAATCTTATCACCTTTGTCAATGCACCAACGATATCCTTCCTTAATTAAAGCCTTTGATTGCCAAATGCTTCTCCAAGTAAAGCTAGGATTATGACCTAGTTGAGCCCCCATAAAATCTCCCCTAGGGTAACATTTAACTTTGAGAAGCCTAGAGGTAAGATTGTTAGGGTTGGTCATTAGTCTCCAACCTTGCTTGCCAAGCATAGAGAGATTGAAAGCATAAGAATTCCAGAATCCCATACCACCATGTGTTTTATTCGTAGAGAGTTTATCTCATGAGAGCCATTTAATACCACGATTAGAACCACCATTAGAAACCCACCAAAATGAGTTCATCATTTTTTGAATTTCGTCACCAAGCAATTCCGGGATCATAAAGATGCTCATCATATAAGAAGGAATTGCCTAGAGAACAGATTTATTGAGGACCTCACGCCCAGCTCTAGAGAGGCATCTGCCACTCCAAGAATTAATTTTCGTCCAAACAAACTCGATCTTTAATAAAAGTGAAGATGGATTTTTTGTTTCTACCAATCATAGAAGGGAGATCAAGATATTTTCCTATATCCATACAAACATGAACATCCAGTATAGAAGCAATGGAGGATCTAGCAATGTTGGAAGTATTATTGCAAAAAGAAACCTCTGATTTTTGAAAATTAATCATTTGACCCGGGGCTTCTTCATAAATCTGAAGAATATTTTTCAAGCACTGAGCCTCCTGCTCTTTGGCTTTGAAAAAAAGAAAACAGTCATCTGCAAATAGATGGTGGGATATAGTAGGGGCGCCACGACAAATCCTCGCCCCATGAATATCCCCTCTCCTCTCAGCTTTATTAATCAAAGCAGTGAGACCCTTATTACAAATGATAAAGAGGTAGGGAGAAAGTGGATCACCCTGCCTAAGATCTCGCCCAGGAAAAATAGGTCCTACATACTCGTGATTAACCTGAATAGTATAAGTGACGGATTCAACACATACCAATCTAAGCAGTATTTTCCAAGAGGAAATCTGTTTTGAAAATATCAATCAAGATATTGATAATTGGGTAATTCCAAAAATACCCATAAAAGAACTATACAAACCAGAAGGTAAGTTCTTTGCTACTTCTGATTATGTTATCAAAACGGTAGAGAAAAATATTCCTATCAATCCAGAGAGTGAGGAATTTCATCTTCTCTCAATGGATACAATAAAAAATCATAAACAAAAATACAGATACCTACACATAGGATGTGTATAGGTAGCTGTAAAACCTTTAATCCGAGAAGGATTAAATGCATCAATTTTAATGTGCTTAAGAGATATTAGGCACAATAAATTTCAGGATTCGTTATTAGGCACGATAGAAACTGGCCTAAGTCAGGGTCCGATTTACTTCAATTGTTGTCCTAACAGGACATTTAGTCTACAGGATAGAAATATTTTAGACTCTTTGTTTTTAAACATTAAGATCTGTGGCTTAGACATGAAGCCTCGATCAATCCCAGCAGCTTTGCTTTACAGAATTCAATGCAAGGTTATGAATTCTTGTAATTCTAAAGTTCTTAAAACTAGAACATCGGGAGAGACAACATTGTTTCTTACTGATATTACGAAAGCAAATGTGATTGTACCTAAAACAATCCTCTGGAAAAATGTAACTCTACCAGAAAGATGGATCTTGGATAAAGCAGCACGGGCTTTACTAAGGGAAACATCAAATTTTAATAATATTATCCAAACTCAAAAAAGACCAGTTGAATTAATCTTCGAAAGAAGAAATTCTTTTAGTTCTATCAGATCTTCTAGTCATAGATCAGAAGACTTTAGATCTGTCCCTTCAAGACAATCCTTCTCAACCACATCATAAATTCCGACCATTAATCTTCAGGGATTAGATACATCATCCACTATCCCTAGACCAATTTATCAGACAGAAGATGATCAACGATCAATTCAGTCTCCAACCTTTTCCTAATGAATCTTATAATGATTTGTAAGTTCATTATTGATAAGGAATCCCTTCAAAAGGACTTTTACTCTAGGGAATGGAAACCTCAAAGAGAATGGTTCTTACAAGAATATAAGGGAACAAACAAAGTTAATATTCAAGAAGAATATTATCAATTTCTTAACAATTTTAAGACAAATGTTTTATTTTTTGACTGGTTTCATGCTTATGCAGTAAAAAATAATCACTATCCTTAGAAAATAAAGATAGATGTTGATAAAACCACTAATGCCATTATAGTATGACATTTGAAAAATGGTGGTTAGTCAAAACAGAGTTACCACCAAATAACTCTTTCCAACTCCCTGGTGTTAAAGATCCTAACACCAACAAACCAATAATGGCTGCTCCGTTCAAAAATAAAAATGTTGATGAAACGGTCTCAGCCCAAGATATTAACAAGTTAATGGAGCAATCAAACTATACAAATAAATACCTACAAGTTATAGGGGAACATATTATCAAAAAAGATATATCCACCAATGCATCTACTTCGGGAACTAAAAAGGAAATTGCCTTAGAAAAACCCTTGTTTAAACATTTCAAGGTCAATAAGAAGATCAAAGAAAGTTTACAACTCCTTCTTAACCCTGAAATAAAAAAGGAAAAACAAGAGCTTATCGAAAAAATCAAAGAAGAGTTCAAACAATTAAGTGTCCCAGAGTTGCCATCTAGCACTCAAGAAGGTCGACCCTTATTAAGGGGCGGCAAGGATCCAATCAGAAATGTCATAAATGAAGGTGGTTCAGAAACAGAATCTGTGGCCAGTACTTCTAAATCCAACTTCGTAGAAAAACCTTCTAGATACTAGATTGATGGTAAAATCAAGGACATATAATACATCAGTAAGAGTAATTGAGTTACCAAGTCTAACTTGTCCTGATATTTCAGCTTTAATCATGTTTCCATTTGGCAATTATATGGAAATTGGGGAAATCTGTTTGTGCATAGTGAACCACTCAAGAGAACAACAAATATGATTAGAGGCACCCTAGTCTATGATCCACACATCTCTACTTTTCTTAACTGAGCCACAAAAGGAAATACCTGCATAGGAAGATGGCATGCTGCCACTGCTGTGAGGAGCTGAGCAGATATTCCCAACAGTGTGAGATTCCTGGATTGGTTCATTTGACTTCAATGAGGTAGATGCCTTCAAAAGAGACATCAGTGCCTTGTACCCCTCATTAGTCAAGGTAGTTGTAGCTGAAGATTCCTTGAGTGGAGCAGGTTCATCAAATCTGGAATCAGATTCCTCAAAATTTAGAAATGCATTAACCGTTGCATTTCCTTCCTTCCATTTTGGGAATCCAGGAGGGAATCCATGCTTCTTATATCATGTTTCAACCGTGTGGCCCGTTTTGCCACAGTAGGTGCATATCCTTGAATTATAGCCCCTTCCTTTACCATAATTCTGTTGTTTCCTGCCATCTATTGCATTTACTAACACTGGTAAATCATCAGTTTCAGTACATAAACCATTTTGTGTTTCAAATTGAACTACCATCGACAAGGCACGGTTCAAAGATGGCAGAGGATCCATTATGAGGATTTGAGATCTAATCATAGCAAAACTCTCATTCAAGCCAGTTACAAAGCAAATGACACAGTAATCTTCATTATATTTTACCATTTCATGAATAGCATCACAAGCACATTTTACAGTGCATTTACATTCAGGTGTTGGCCTATAAGTTCCTATTTCTTCCCAAATTGTGGACAAATGTGTGAAGAAATTAGTCACTGACATGGTGCCTTGCTTAAGGTGATAAAGTTCAACCTTAAGCTCAGCCACTGGCATAGAATTGCCTTGAGAAAATCTTTCTCTAAGAATCTTCCAACATCGGGAAGCATTTTCAATATGCATAATGCTTTGGGCAATTGAGGGGCTTACCAAGTTTAGAATCCAGGAGTGTACCAAATTGTTGCATCGCTCGAAAGCCTCACAGCTGGGATCGAAGTTATCAGGTGTCACCAAGGATCCATCAACAAATTTGAACTTGTTCTTGATGATGAGGGCCTTTTTCATGAGACGCGCCCAGCCATGGTAGTTCCGGGTTCTTGCAGGGGGCGGATTCACCAAGGCGTGCACAGTTTGCTCCCCAGGGTGAATGTAGTAAGGAGACAGAGGGTTTTGTGATGGGTCTGCATATTGTTGTTGATTTTGTTGAGGCATTCCCAACACATTACCCCCACCAGATCCACCTCCACGAACCATGCTTGATTTTGGATATTAGGGATTAAACAAGAAAAGAGAAAAGAGGGCAAAATTAGAGTTGGCAGACCAGAGCTCCTCCTAGAGGTTCTCTGATACCATAACAGAATACAAGTTCACCATGTTATTCAGTGAGCTAAAAGAAGAAGGAAATGGAATTCAATGAACACTGAAGATATTTCTCATCGATTCAATTCAATAGTGTGTACCACTATATTATTTATACATGTAAGAAAAGGGGAAAACTATATGCGCGCAATATACGGATTTGTGAGAGGTGTGAGCTGAGTGAAAAAGGAGTGCGGTGAGGAGCTGAGGTGTAAAGGGAGTGTGAGGTGCGTGACCTCATGTGTTGGCACAGCAGAGTTTGTTATTCCGTTATTAATAATTAATACTTATATTGTTTTCCAAAAATACCCCTTATAATTGATAAACCAACTCACTTGCATGGAAATTGATAAACCAACTCACTTGCATGGAAATTCGATATTTATCTCGTAAATATAAATTCTATTATAAATAAGATAATATTGGAAATTAACATTTAATATATACAAAAATTGATGCATGTTTCTAATATTTTGGACCAAAAAAATGGACACATTTGTTTCCTATAATATAGACCGGAGGTAGTATTTTGTTGCTCTTTGATAGCTTGGTGCGTCGTGATTGATATGAGTACATGAGGTATCTTATTGCTCTTGTGTATGGTAGCTGCATGATGCATGCTTAAAAGAGTTGTGTTTCCTTTGTTAGGTTTTGTGGAACACATTATTTCTTTTGTACTGTTTATGGGTTGAGGTACCTCTTATATCCATTTTAATTAAAAAAAAAATTGCATATAAAAGAAGTCTCATACACATGTGAACCTTATATATGATTCATATGAATCTTAATTATATTATTTTAATTAGTACCCCATATTAGTCAAGTCCGCCCCTGCCGGATGGTAAGGCACATGCATGATGAATGAGTACTGTACATGAGGGAGAAGAAGAGATTCGAAATTTAACTATAGGAATCGCCAGAGAATTAGAGAGAATGAACGAAAACTATTACTTATGCTTAGATTATTAAGAATTATATTCTTTTTTTTATATATACAACATGTTTATTAAGAATTATATTCTAAACGTGGTAAATGTGTAAAGATTTCAAAGATTTTTTTTTTTTTTTTTTAAAAAGACAATTTTAAAACACACAAAATTTGATCATTTTTCAATGTTATATATATATAGACCATAAAACACATTCAATCAATAAGAAATAAAGAAAATTCAAAAAAAATTGAAAACATATACCCATATCTTCAGAAAGAGATTGCAAAAATTATAACTTACTGTACGTTTTATTAATTAATGTTTGTTCCGTCCAATATACCTGAATTGGTGGACATAAATTATTAATAACTTACGTTTATTAATTAATTTCTTTTGTATGATAAAATAAGTAATTTTCTCACACTAAGAAAATACATTGTATTCTGACAATGCTAGGCGAATTCTTATTTCTAATAATGTGAGTGTGTTTGGGAAAAAATGCCTGTAATAAAACAATGACTTTTAGCAACAAAAGAAAACAATGACTTTAATTTGCAAAAGAATGACTAAATGTCACCCCTTCACCAAGGGAAAAAAAAAACCACTCTCATGTCAAGATTGGACCACTAACTATATAAGTATTTCTCTCGTTTCTAGCTCATTGATTGTTTTGTTTAGTATAGATAACTTGTTCTTTAATTACAAATTTTAAAATTTCCTCTTTCATTATCGGAGTATAGATAGATATATAAATGGAAGAGTAATGATAGTTGGATACACTTTTGATGTCCAACATCGTATATATATACATATTTATACTTGTTTATTATTTTTTATCTCTCATCACATGTATTAACACTTAAAAATGACACACTACCATATGGTGTCTATATTTGATGTCCTAAAAATGTGTTCATTTATCATTTCTCTAAATGGAAAGTTGGATTTCAAACGTAATTTGAAGGCTCTAAATGTACAAATCACACAGAGCCACATCTCTTTGAAGTTTGAAATCCAATTTTATATTGTACTAGTGATATACCGATCGATAATATAATTTTCTTTTTACCAGACTAACATTTGACATTTCCCAATCATGAAAATGACAAATTTCAGTGAAAAAAACTATTGGAAATTAAGAGGTCGCTTTTGCAATCAATAATTAGTGCAACTTGCCAAGAGCTTTGTCATAAACAAATTGAATTACAATTAAATTAAATCAAGGTAACTTGTCGGGCATAGGTTTGTATAAGAAAGATACTTGAGAGTTGAGATAGGTAATCGGCAGCAAGTGCCTAAAATGGCGACCATTTTTATGCCATGGCCATGTGATTTGTACAGTTACTATACAAAGAAGAGTAATAGAATAAAATAAAATGGCTAAGATCTTAAAAAGAATCACAAGAATCAAGTTAATTATGTGAGACTTTCCTTCTTTATGAACTAAAAGAAAAATAATTATATAAAATAAAGGGATACAAAGGCAGTTACAGTTACACACACATGCCTACGAACCCATGAGAGGTTGTGCCACTCTTATCCCTACAACCCTACATATATAAATTATGTAGAGGAGGACACAATTTGGTGAAGGATCAAGCATATATAGGTGGCATTTGGAAGAGCTTATTTAAGCTCCTTTTGACTTATCTGATGACATAAGCTCTTATGCAGCGTGTTTGGCAGAACTTATAAAAGTAACTTATGACATCCCATAAGGAGTTTTTGACTTATTTTCATAAGCACTGGAACAAGCTTATGGAATTTTAACAAGTGCTTATGACCCCTTCGTGTTTTCCCCTTTGGAATCCTCTCCTGCTCCTTTCTTCATAAGCTCTTATGACATAAGCTTTCATGTAATAAGGTCTTATGTGATAAGCTCTTAATTAAGTTGTTTACCCAAACGCGATCATAGGTGTTTGAGCCAAGGTAACCAGTTCAAACCCGGTCAAGGGTCAATTTTCTGTCTCTAGTTTGGTCTCTTCTTCCTCGTCCCTGACCCCAGAATTATACTGCTAATCCAAAAACATGGATGCTTTTTTGTTTTCATTGTACAAGTAATATGATTGACATTTGACAAACATTAATTGTACGTTGTGTATATATCCTACCTTGATCGTGAATTTCTTGGTAAAAATTAAAGAGAAATAAAGGAATTACTTATGCCCAAACTTTAAAGTTCTCTACTGTGTCATGCCACATCAGACTTGAGAAACTCTTCAATGCTATAGGAGTAAGAATAATGTCTTATTTTATACTGTTAAACACTTGTTCACTTTAATGAGTAATCACTAATCATACTAAAAATATAATTAAAAAATATATATTAATAAATTGATTACATCACTTTTTATAAAAACTTATTTTTTTTTTATATTCTTTAAATAATATCTTTAAGACATTCGTTGACATTTGCCTAATTAAAATTATAGGCATTCAACATGACCGAACTTTTTTGAGTTTGTAGCTTATACAAAGATAATAATGACATGAAGATATAATGGTAGGCTCTCTGGAGGCGTATTGGTGCTTGCCCAGGATCCTAAAAAAAGGCTAATGCTAATAAGTGTTCGGAGGGTATTAGTTACTTTGTGTACTGGAAATTGTGTACTTAATATCTTGAAAATTTACAAATTGTTCTTTTCAATACAAAACTTCCATTTTTTGATTCCTTAACCTGGTAGCAAGACCCTACAAAAAATAAAATAGCTACTCCTCTAGCTGGTTTATTGTTAGAACTTAGAAACATGTTGAGGATGTTAATTAATTGCTACTCCCACCGTTCCTTTTCTATGGTAATTTTAGTTTTTTGTTTTTGTTCCAAAACAATGGATCTTTTATAAACCCAAGGTATATTCGATAATTTTTTTTCATATATACCCTTATCATATAATTAAATTGAAATACATTGAAAAACACACTAAGCTTTCCCTACTTAAATTCAGCCATAAATACACTACACATATCAATGATCAATGGAGAATCTTATACGATTCCAATGCCACCATTGGGTTGGAATTATTGGCTCTCGCTGTGTTTTCAAGGTACATTAAGGGCAAGTAGAGTGTGGAGTAAATATAGTTAGAATTTGTAAATAATTAATGATACTATAAATAAGGTAATTTGGTACAAATATAAACAAATTAATATTTTCTTAATCTGTGTGTAGAAATCTTAAATTACCATAGAAAAGGAACGGATGGAGTATTTGCTAAGAAGAATTCTCTTACACGGATTTCAACCTGGTTAGTATTAATCTAAATAATTATTACACTAATTTAAAAATGCTACTTAGCTTAGTTGTTTTGCAGAGGATGAGATTAACAAGGCCGTCTCTTTCGCTTTATCTTCAATCTGAACGATGCTTTGGTGGAATTAAATATTTAATACTTATGCCCTCGTTGCTGGCAGAGAATTTCTATTATGCTTTTAAAGTATAATAAATGAATATTTAAAAAATTATTATTACTTTTAAATAAACGTAATTAAATTTTAATTCAATAATTAAAAAATAATAATAAAATTTATCTTAGAATATTTGTATTAATTATTATAATTTAGGAGTATGCAAGAATCTCCCCGTTAGATTAAAAAAAGATTCTCCCCGTATGCTACAAAAGAAGGAAAGGTTTTGGAAAGATAAAACATCTTTCATGGGATCTATGCTTATTCAGCTATTCTCCAAGAGATTACGGCACTGTTTGGTTTGCCAAGTCCGCTAGCGTTTAGCGGATAGCGTATAGTGGATGGGAAAGTAGCCCCGTTTGGTAGTCGTTTTTAAAATTAGCGTATAGTGTTTTTTCCCTAGCGTATAGCGTTTTTCCCAGACGCTACTTGAAGTAGCGTTTGAGCTTATAACGTATAGCGTTTCATTTTTTCTTCCATTTTTATCCCTACCATCTTAATTAAATTCCTCACTTATCATTGATTATAAAATAAAATACTAATCATTTAACATAGTATATAAATAAGAATTAATTTTGCTATTTAGATTTATATTTAAGATAAAAAAGTGGAAAATATATTTTTATCTATAAAAAATAAAAATTATAAAAATCAAATCAATATAACAGTGCCATAAAAATCAAATCAATATATAATTTTATTTTTATTATTCCATTTTATTTATTAAAAATAATTAAAACTAAATTAATATTTAAATTTAAAATTAATGATTGAATTTTTTAAATGATAAATAATTTTTTTTGACGTGATAAACAATAAATAATTTAGAATAAAATAAATTATTATAAGTGATAATTATTTTAAAATAAATAATATAAATTATATATATACATATAATTTACATAAAAAAATGCAAACATATCCTTTTAGGTCATTTTACATTTATCAGCTAGTCCAACCGCTAGTTTTACCAAACACTTCAAATCCAATCCGCTAGCTAATCAGCTATCCGCTATCAGCTAGCTTATCCGCTATCCACTATCCGCTAGTTTATCCGCTACCGCTATCCGCTAGCTTATCCGCTATCCGCTAGTTTTTACCAAACAGAGCCTACATGTCACTGGAGTTTCAACCAATTTTATTTAAACTGGACAGGGTCATTGCACTTATTCACGATTCATGATTCAACCATAATCGAATTGCAATCGAATCAATGAGAATTAAATATATTATTTAATTATATAATATACAGATTTATAAGATGCTATTTGTGGTATAAGTAGGGATGTAAATGAGGCGCGGTGTGGGTACGGGTAGCAGCACCCCACTACCCGCCCCATTGGATGAATTTCATGCTCGTCCCCGTCCAATATCTGTACAGGTATCCATCTTACGGATTTTAAATAAATTTATCAAAATTTGCAAGTATCCATGGATATCCATGAATATTCAAATACCTCACAAAATTATTGAATATTAAACTAAATTTTTTATTCAAACACCCTATTTCGACATCATTCACACATAAGCATTAATTCAGAAGCAATAATCCATGAGCATTAATCCATAACACAATAATTGAATAAAAGCAATAATATTTAATACAATGATCCATAGGGCTTGAGAATGATAGGATTTGGGAGTTACGACCGCCAATTTTCAGAAATAAAATAAGGGTAGTGAAAAAAAATAGGGCATTTGGTTTATATATGTAAAGGCGTATTTTAGTAATTTCACCTTAGCGGATACCCGCAGATATAGATACTATAACATCCGTCCATGCCCCATTAATACACGGGTAGAGAAAATATCTATTTAATTTATCCACGGATACCCATTAAGATATCCATTTTCTACCCCATTGCGGATATGATCCGTGGGTACGGATAAAATTTACATCCCTAGGTATAAGTCAATTCATATATGCAATATTTTAAAATGTTGGTGAAAGAACTTCTAAATTTTATATAGAAACTATATTTATATGGAATATAAACAAATTTTTAGCCAAAAAAATCTGTAGAACTACGTACGCAGCTCCAAACCTGGTAGCCAGCTTGCTTGGCCATCCATCTGTCCAGACTTCAATATTTTTCACCATTACCAGTGAAATATACCCGTGCATTGCACGGATAAATTTTTCATGAAAATCATTTCCTCTTAATGATTAATAAAAAGAGAATTGTTATTTGATATAGTAAGACAATGAAAATAGAAAATTGTATTTTATATGAGAGACACAATAAGGATCTGTTTATTACAAATTATAAAAAAATGATTTTCATATTTTATAAAATTATTATTATTATTATTATTATTATTATTATTATTATTATTATTATTATTTCTAAGTTACTAAAAACTACCTCATTCTAACATTTCCTACGTGACATTTTTTAATGTTGCAATTACAGCTAGACTACTCTGCTCAGGTAACTAAGTCATTAATTCATTTTTTTAATGCAGTTAAAAGCATACCTATTAAAATATTAGTGAATGCCCGTATAAAATATTTTTTAATACCAATAATGGATACTACTTTAATAGATATTTTATTAGTGTTAAAAATAATGTCATATTTTTTAATATAGATTAAAGTAGTTTAAATTGTTAGTGTAAAAAGTTTCACATTAGCAATCACTAAAAAGTTGACATATATGCTTTTATTGTAATAACTAAGATAAATAATAATAATAGTATAAATTTGTCAAAATTTAATTGGATGTCAATGTAAAACTCTTTTACAATGACAATGCATATAAAATTATATTATTAGTTTGTTTTTTGTTTTGTTTTTCCTCTTTCACCAAAATAAATTACTCCTAAATGTACAAAACCTAAAAATTATTTCAAAATGAATTGTTATAATATATAATCCAACTTTTAATTGTAATTGTTACTTACATTTAAACTGAAATGATTCTAAATATATCTTACATTAAGTGTCCAAAGCATTAAAAAATAATATCTTGAATTCATATTATATATAATCAGTCATATGTAATTAAGTGAGAGAATAACATTTGACAAATGTAAACAAGGTGTCATCATTTGCAATGACATGATATTCTGCATCAAAATGATCAATAAGCTTAACAAATGGGAGGAGGAAATTTTCATTCTGAAAAATTTCCAGTCTGATGGGAAGTTTGGACATGTCCCAATAGTAGAGTATGTTAACTGGATCACACCCTACTCCATCACATACTGCACAATCAACAAAAACAAATAGTCAGATTCATGGGAAATTTAAAATCATATACATAAAATTGTTTGTATGCTTTATTACACTTTGCACTTGACAAAAAAAAAAATCAAAATAAACCCACTATTTTGCTTTTACTTAACAAAGCCATGAATTAAACCATATTCCCTACTATAAGATGAATACATATTCTCACAGAAGAAATACGTTTTGCTAAGCATTAGAGTAAAGCTCTGGAATTTTATGGCTAGATACTTCAAGGATGACATAATTCTATTTAGTAAAATCATTTTACCACATTATGAAATAGTATATCTATTATAACACTCAACTACCGAACCTTATCATAATTCTAAAATGGAAATTATGCAAAGCAATACAGTAGAGATGAAGGAAGCATTAGTGATTGTGAATGTGAAGGTGAATTGAGTTTGGTTGTGGTTGTGGTTGTGGTTGTGCAGTAATATGAAGATGGAGAAGGAAAGGGTTTTTGAAAAGTTGTGGTTATGTGATGGAAAAGGAGAACTATGTCTGTGTTAAGTTATTTAAAGTGAAGAAATGGTGCCTAAGTCAACATGACAACTCTTAAAAAAAAAAAAGTTAAATAAAATAAACAGCCTCTATATTTAAGATTAAAAAATAATTGATTTTGTTATAAAATAATTTAATGATTATTTTTAGAGATTTTTCTATAAAAAAAAAACGAAGAAATAGATTTGTGTTTATTTACAATCATAATCCTCATTTTTTTTATGTAGTTAGTTATAAAAACTGATTTTTCCAAAAGCTAATAAAAGTTGTTTTTCATTTTAATCCCCAAAATGGTTTTTTATGCTTTTGATTATTTTCAAAAACAAAAACAAACACACTAAAAAATAAAAAAATGATTTTATAGTTAAAAAAATAATTTTTTTTTAACCAAATAAGTAATAACATACAGGCTCAAAGTAAAGAAAGAAGCAATTTTGCGGGTGAGGATAAAAAAAACCAAAACTTTTTTCTTCTCTTTTGAAATTGAAATTGAAGAGATTTTCATTTTATATCAAAGTAAATTATTAAATTAAATTAGCTGGTCTTATCTTGTCAGTAAAACTAAAAACACGTTTAGCCTTACTGACTTGATCTTTCTCAACATGAAATTGAAACACCTACTTGATGAGAACTCTTTTCGGAAATACGGTACCTCTCTGCAAGCCAACAATTTATGCCACAAAACAATAAAATAATGACAAGTAGGTGTTAACTAATAATAGGAAAGATAATTAAATCCCTAAATGATGGAGGTTATGCCACATCATATGTACATTAATCTATAATGTTCAATCTTATTATTATATAGATATAGATTCACACACCATACCCTCCTCTTTTCAAAACCCAAGGAGCCGGTGCCGGTTGTTGAACTTTGAGAAATGCATAATGTTATTTTTTTTTTAGGGTGTTTAAAGGTACTAAAGAATGAAATAAAATAAAAAATTAATGAAGAGTAAAATATTTACAATGTAAACTTAAAAAGATTTATTTTTTATTTATGATTATTTAAGAAGTTTCCTTATGATACTTAAAGTTGGTAACATTAATACTTAAAGTTAGAAGGGCATAATAATTCAATTTGGTACTTTGATGCGGAAAGTTGGGTCCAATAAAACAAAACATGGATAAAATATATTTTAATTGATATGGCGTTGAATACTTTTATCCTTGGAGTTAAAAAAAGGGGGTGATACCTATTAGTAGATCTGTCAAAATGGACCCGGTCCGATGGGCTGGCCCGTTTGGCCCGACAAAAATGATGGGCTGGGTTGATAAAATAGTAGCCCAGACAAAATTTGGCCCAACCCAGCCCGAAAATGCATTGGCCCACTTGGGCTAGCCCATCGCGAGCCGGGCCAGCCCACGGGCCGAAGATTAACAAAAAGTCAAAAAAAAGATAGGACTATAGGAGACACTGTTGGTCCACCTAATATGCATGGGCACTCCAAAATGGTTGCTAAAGATGTGCTGTGTACGTATCCATTGCTGGTACTAGTTATTGGGTACACATAGGTACCAATGTTTGTAGGTACCCAATATCACTCAAGTAAAAGTCATTAGTCCGTGCAATAGACCAAATTTTGTCGCTAAGTTTTTTTATTTGCTATTAAATGAAACAAATTACTACTTTACACCTGCAAATCACGTGCTTTCTTTATATGAAATAATTTATGGAGTTTTGTTGAACCTTGTGGTTAGAAGATTATGAAAATTGTATTTATCTTATGATGTAGTTACTTTATTGTTTATGTTTGTATATTTCTATAAAATATATCCTATCATACCTTTAGAAATTTTGACATACCCCGTAGCAATACTCATACGTATATCCATGGAACTTAGTAACCCACAATACTCCGACACACGTTTAATTATACAGAGAAAGGCATTTCTCTTGCTCCTAGAGCAAATAATATTAAATAAGAATTGTTTGATACATTTCCTATACTTTTCGTGTTATGACTTATAGTTAAACTTAAATGTATGTTTTTTTATGACGATGGAGATTTAATATAATCATGATACATATAGAGATTTATTATAACCAAGTTGATTTTTGGTGAATGACATGTTAAATGTTAATTCATAACTATATGAATGAAATTTTCTAGTTAAAAAAATGATTTTTAAAAACAATAAAAATAATTTTTTTTAAAAAAGTTACCGGCCCATGGGCTGGCCCGTTTGGCCCGCAGCCCGCATAGGGCTGGGTTGGGCTAGGAAATTAGCATCCCGACTTGATTTTGGCCTAGCCCAACCCAGCCCGAAAAGTGCTTAGCCCGAATGGGCCGGGCCAGCCCGTTTAGACAGCTCTACCTATTAGTATAATCTTACAACTTTTGATTTATAAAAAAAAAACGTATAATCCAAATTTTTTTCCGAAAACTTTCAGAAGTGCATAATAATGGTAATTATTGGTACTTTGATGCAGAAATTTGGGTCCAATAAAACAAAACATGGATAAAATTATTAATTGAATGGTGCTGAATATTTTTTCCCCTTTGGATGACCAAATAGTGATCAACATTTGTTATTGAAATTAAGAACTAATTATTTCTAAAGAAAAGAACTAATTATTATAAGTGGTCCTAATACAGTCTGTTATTTAATAAGCAATTATTAAAAAGTAGTCTGATAAAACTGTAGTTTATTTTGTTCCGAAGCCGTGTCATGTCTTATTCAAAATTTCCACCTTAATTATCGTTAAAGTGATCAAGATCATGTTTCGTGAGGGTGTAACCGGTCGGTTTGGTTCGATTTTATTTATGTGAAAATAAAATCCGAGCCAGTCAAACATAGTCTGGTTCGGTTTTAAAACAATTTTTCTATAAAACCCGAACCAAAATTTAATCATTCAAGAAAGGATTGATTCGGTTCAGTTAGATTCGGATCCCAATATTATTAAATTTCAAAATATATATATAAATATTAAATATATTAAATATTAAAATATATATAAAAATTTAATATAATAAATATTAAAATATATATATTAAAAGATAATAAGTATTAAATATTAATATTTATAAATTTTAAAATATGGTAATTGGTTTGGAGGTTTGGTAGATAAGTTGCATAATTGCACCTTTGGTCATCCTACTATTGGTCATGTGCGATTTTGGTCCCTAAATTTTTTTCGTGCACATTTAGTCCCACAAGTTTTTCGGTGTTGCAAATTCGTTCATTTCATCTAATATATGTTAATTTTTCAATTTTTCTCATGTTTTCCCTCATGTTAAGAAAGAGAAAAACACAAAATCAAATTTTTTTTTTGGATCCATTTAAATTTGGTTTTGTGTTTTTTCTCTCTCTAATAACATGAGAGGAAATATGAGAATACAAAAGGAGAGAACCCAAATCCATAATTTATAGCGAATAAGTTTGTTTGATTAAATTAGAAGTGTTTGATAAACAATTTTATCTCACCAACCTAAATATATATACTAAAAATAGTCTATATTAAAATTTTGTAATCAGTTGGTTTGGTTCGAATCAGATCCAAAACCATTGAACCCGAGAACCGAACTGATTATCATCGGGTTTGGTTCGATTTGGACTCGAATACCAGAAAAATCTAAACCAATTAAACACCCCTAGTTATGGCTAAATAATTACTTTATTATTTTTTTAACACAGACTCCTTCACAACAACATATCATGACTATAAATTTTGGGGGAGTTGATACTAGTAAAAATGGTTTACTCAAAATTTATAATTAATCATATATGATTTATCAAAGTTTTGAAATACTATATTAATGCAAATTAATATATATATATATATATATATTTCATTTCATTTAAAGTATTGTTTTTTGTAACCCCAAGGGGTGGGTCTAGTGGAGTATGACAGAGTCTTGTATTTGACAAGTTGTAAGTTTGATCCCCCACCACTCTCCTTTGGGGAAGGTAAATTAAATCCCTTTGTAAGTGCTCATAGAGCCTGGAGGTTTTCCCTGCGTTAAACTGGTGCACCATAACCTTACCTTAAATTTTATTGTACCAAAAAAGTAATGTTTCATCAATAATTGAATCAAAATGAAAATCTTCGGTAATTTCTTTTACAATATAAATCATCATACTGTCAACAATAAATTCATCTTCCATCTTATTATGTATTCTTGTCTTGATGATTTTCAGTAATACAATTGATATTTCTGTAACAACTTTGGACACTCAAAGAGTTAATTAAGATATGATAAATTTATCTATCAATCAAATAATATATATATTTGCCTTCCATGTTTTTGCTAAAGCTTCACATAATTCAGAAATGGTGGTTAATAGGTTCTTTCAAATATGAAAGGCTACCTAAAATCAAGAATAAAATGAAGTTGAAATATAAAATTATTGTTCTCTTTCTCACTGAAATCCATAGGACGATATACTTTGTTCACAACACATATATCATCCATATCAAATACTTTTTTGGAGTTAAAAGCTCGCTTGCTTATCAATTCGTGCGACTACTTATCAATTTTAACTAAAAGAATGTTCACTCTAAAATGATGTTCCACTATGAGGTGATCCTTTTGATGATGAGAGCGGTCTTTTATACACTATGTACTCAACATTAAATTTGGCAAGATCAAAGTCATTTTGTCCAATAAATCCTACCAACAATAATCTCTCAATTTTTAAATCAAATACTTTTGTAGTGTGGACTAATTGTTGGAAATTTTGTTGTAAAGCTTGACAAGGGGAATCTGTAGTTCCCATAATCTCTTTCGTCAAATTTAAAATTAATATGAGACGAAGTCAAAATAATATTGATGCATCCCCATGTTGAGAACAAGTGATCATCAATCAACTATAACTTTTGAAGAATCAAACAAGTTGCATTATACATATTTATCATACTACAAATACAAGAATAACATGAGCATCCAACGAGTATCTCTGTCTCTTTTCAAAGTGTCAATCTGATTTTCTCCTTTGCAAGTTTTAAGTTTATCAATCTCTAACAAGTGTGTTATTTCATCTAATTTGAAAGCTTGTAACTCAGCAACACGTTTACGAGAGGAATATATATAATATTGTCAATAATAGACAAATTTGAAGAAAAAAGACATGGATTGTAATGACTTCTTTAGAAGTGCAAGTGTGCAACCAAAGCAAGTTGAAGTCTATGCGCAAAGCAAGTATGTTATATGCATAAAGACAATCATTGAGAAAATAATGCTTCTAACCATTCCATTCCCTTCTCATATTACTAGCACCATCATACTCTTTTGAAACATCAGGCACACAATTCTTTTTTCTTTTTTTTTAAAGAGTAATGAATAGTGTGTCCTTAACATGCATGCAAGATCAAAATAATTAGATCATTCTCATAAACCTCAAAACAATAATCATTTCCCTTTTCGATTCATCACATATGATTCATCAACAATTATGCAAAACTTAGAATTCTCAATCTCTTCTCATATATACTAGATATGATATGTGATATTCCTTTGAGTTCGATGAGAAGTATATTTTGGATTATATGGAATATTTTCAAACATTATTATTGAAAGTTGATCATTGTGTGATGCTAAGAATTTGGTCATTTAAAAAAAAATGTCTGTATTTTTTAATTTCAATATTTTGTCATGACTTTTAAAAAGCACAAACTTAAAACGTGAGCCAATAAATGGTATCAATGGATCCAGCTCTTGAGACATATAAAATCATGAACAAGATGACTTACGTGTTGGCTTGGGGCCCTGCCTGAAGTTTTAATTATGATCATGTGAGGCAACTTCTTGATTTTGGAGTATTGGAAACTATTTCTGATTTATGTTGTTGGTCGGTAAAAATTATAAAAATAGAAGTCTACCCTCTTGTTATATAAATTGGTAATTCTTATTCTTACACTTCCTACTTCTATAGCTACTACAAAGCGATCTTTTTTCAGTTATGAATACAATCAAGACTACATTTTGCAACAAGATGAAAGTTGAATTTTCAACGGATTGTCTTCTAGTTACATTGAAAAGAGAATTGTTGAGAAGTTTGGTCTAAATTCAATTATAGATAATTTTTGTGATATAAAGAGGTGATGTTATGTGTTTTGATAGATTAATAATGTAATTAATATTTTAAAACATATAATTATGAATATTTTGTAAACAATTTGATGTTTATATATTTATATGAATATATACAAATGTGGCTCCTAGCCTGATGAAGTTTACCATAGAACTCTTGACACGTGAGCCAATTTCACAAAATCATCATGAAGTTCACCTCGTTCATTACTTCATGTGGAGATAAATCGTGCAATTATGAATGGGTCGCGCCATTTGCAGTCCTGGGTGCGATGTTCCTTTTTTTTTTTAAAAATAATTTTTGACCTTTTTTTTAAAAAAAAGAATAAGGTTTAATGAACTTTTTAGTCCCTATAAAATAAGGGTGTTTTGGAATCAG
The DNA here is from genome assembly GCA_035048595.1 of Echinosophora koreensis. Lineage (NCBI taxonomy): Eukaryota > Viridiplantae > Streptophyta > Magnoliopsida > Fabales > Fabaceae > Echinosophora > Echinosophora koreensis. Next base: position 4,273,202 of record JAPCYP010000023.1, read on the forward strand.
TCTCTGTAAAACATTTTGTGTGGTTTTCATCCCTGTAAGTTCAACTTTTTTGGTTTAGGTCCCTGCCGTTAATTTGTGCCGTTAACTGGCTGACGTGGCTGACAGTTCGCCACGTCAGCACTGCCATCTGGTCTGACAGTGCTGACGTGTCAGCCACGTCAACTGCCACATAAATTTTTTTTAATTTTTAATTCGATTTTTTTAAAAAATTTTATTTAATTCTAATTTTTATTTTTTTTAAAAAATCATATAAAATTTTTTAAAAAATTACAAAAATAGTTTATGTTTTAAAAAAAACCCTAATCCTAAGCTGCCCTTCATCCTCTTCCTCGAGTGACGAGATTGTTACCCTTCTCAGCCTACAGAGCCCTTTCCAGTTTCCACCCACAATGATTCATCATTCTACCCTTCGTCATCTACCCACAACCCACTTCTTCAACTTTTCTCTTCTCTTCTCAACTTCAACAACTTACATCAAAATCTTGGGTGAGAAACAGAAGATGTAAGGCACGAAATCAAGCGTTCAAACTTTGAGGTCGAAAAGGTTCGAACTTTGAACATGGAAGAAACTGGAAACCCTAGCCGCCGTCCTCTATGCGTTTTCCGTTGTCCTCTATGCATTTTTCGCCGCCACCGTGACGCCGTGTCGAAGAAAAGAAGGCGTTCGAGGCTGTCTATGTTCATGGTGAGTTGATTTCGCATCACCCTTCCTTCCCTGTTTTGGCAGTTCTGGGTTGCAGTGGGTCGATGGTGAAGAAGAGGGGGGAGGCGATGGTGAAGAAGAGGAGGAAGCGATGGAGGAGGAGTAGAGGAGGGAGGCGGTGGAGGAAGTGGAGGAGGCGGCGGCAGTTGTGGAGGAGGACGAAAGGCTGTCAGTGATGAGGGAGGTTAGGGAAGGTTGATTTGTTGGGGGGGGGGGTCGAGGGAAGAAGAAGGCAGCAGATGGGTATGATAGGGTTAGGCTAGGGTTTTTAAAAACAAATTTTTTTTTATGCTTTTTTATTTTTTAACAATAAAGGTATAATAAAATATATTTTTTAACCAAAATTCCGAAATTTAAAAAAAAAATTATTACGTGTCAGCTGACGTGTAAGCAAAGTCAGCACACATGGCACCGCCGACGTGGCTCACCGTAAGCCACGTCAGCCAGTTAACGGAGGACCCTAACAGCAGGGACCTAAAGCAAAAAAGTTGAACTTGTAAGGACGAAAACCACACAAAATTTTATAGGGGCTGATTTCAAAACACCCCTACTTTATAGGGACCAAAAAGTTCATTAAACAAAAAAAAATTATTTTTTTTAATACTAACATTTCTTGTAAATCCAGTGCAAATATTTGGTTAATTCAGTTTATTATATGGTTAATGGGTTATCCTGAAACTTACAATAATTGTCCACACAAATTAACCATATAATGAACTGAATTAACCAGAAATTTGCACGTGATTAACCAAATATTTACATGGTTGTGAAAAATGATTGTAAGCTTCAGGATAATCCATTAACCATATAATGGACTGAATTAACCAAATATTTGCACGTAATTAACTATATAGAATGGCCGAAGCATCAGAGTTACCCATTAACCACAGAATACACTAAATTAACCAACTATTTTCAAAGGATTAACCACGTGTTTTTATTTTTAAACAAAGTCGAATTTTGTCCAAAAAAAAACATATAATAAACTGAATTAACCAGATATTTGTACGTAAAAAAATGTTAGTATTCAAAAAAGCTAAATTTTAATTTTTTTTAAAAGAAGTCAAAAATTGTATTTTAAAAAAAAGTGCTACAATAGTGTTATAATAATACTATAGTAGCAGGTATCACACCCTGGTGTCAAAACCAGGTAAATTTTTTTTTTTTTAATACTAACATTTTCTGTTAATCCAGTGCAAATATCTGGTTAATTCAGTTTATTATATGGTTAATGGGTCATCCTGAAACTTACAATAATTTTTCACACAAATTAACCATATAATGAACTGAATTAACCAGAAATTTGCACGTGATTAACCAAATATTTACATGGTTGTGAAAAATGATTGTAAGCTTCAGGATAATCCATTAACCATATAATGAACTGAATTAACCAAATATTTGTACGTAATTAACTATATAGAATGGCCGAAGCATCAGAGTTACCCATTAACCACAGAATATACTGAATTAACCAACTATTTTCAAAGGATTAACCATGTGTTTTTGTTTTTAAAAAAAGTAAAATTTTGTCAAAAAAAATAATAATAATCTGAATTAACCAGATATTTGCATGTAAAAAAATGTTAGTATTCAAAAAAGCTAAAAAAATTTTTTAAAAGAAGTCAAAAATTGTACTAAAAAAAAAGTACTACAATAGTGTTATAATAATACTACAGTAGCGGGTGTCAAAACCAGGTGTGCATCATTTCTGATCACGAATGTCGAATAGAGCAACTGTATGAGTCACCCAGCCAATTCTGCATCTCAGTTCAGGTCACGAATAAAATTGATATGATTGTTTTTGGACTCTCATAAGTTGATTTGATCGTTTCTGAAATCCCTTTTAGAATATGACAATGAGTTGTGTTATTTGCACACTTGAATTTGACATCTCATATAGATATCGTACATTGATATGAGTGTGGTTGAGTATAGTATTTGAAGATAGAGTATATATATAGTATGTAATTGTGAGTGAGATGTCACATGGGGGTCAAATTCAGGTGTTCAAATAATATAAGTGTATGACAATACCAAACCTTGATGACTGTGCGTAGTCGTGATCAATGTTTCAATATAATTGACTTATAATCGAGGTTAAGGAATAAAAAGAGCAAGTTTATAGAAAAATTATGTATTTATTATTTTGAGAATTAATATATTTATTTTTTTATAAAATATTTTTTTTATTCTTTAGTTAGTATACTAATTAGTAAGATCCTTTATTGTATACTTTTTCAATATAATTCTATTCATTCATGTATGTATTCTAGCAAATAAAATCTTCAATCATGTTATCAAATGGATGTAACTCAGCTGGTTGTGTAGGTTGAACTTGTGGGGAGGATCTGAGTTCGAACCCCGCATTATTGTGGATTCTAAAAAAAAAAAAATCGTCAATCATGCTAAACACGTAAAAAATAAATAATTAGAATGACGAGGAAGAAAATTAATGTCTTCTCTTAAAAAAAACAAAACTAAATTCAACTAAGTGTGTTTGGATGAGGTATTTCAAAATTCCAAGGAATTTAAAATACAAGGTAATTGAACTGCTTCAATTGAATTACTTTTATTTTGAAAATACTATATTTGGATTGAGTGATTCAAATATCTTGTATTTCAATTTTTTGTTTGGATAAAGCAATTTAATTACCTTCAAAGGGATCGAGCCCAGTGGTCCAAGGGTAAGCCCCGAGTGGTCCGGGGACCGAGTCCGATGGTAGACCCCAGGTGGTCCAGGGGCCGGGGGCTAGGGCCGGATGGTACGGGGACTGGTCCCGGGTGGTGAGGGGTAGGGTCAGGGTGGTCCGGGGGCCGGGCTCGGGTGTTGCGGGGGTCGGGTCCGAGTGGTCTGGGGGCAGGCTCGGCCCCAGGTGGTGCGAGGGCCGAGGCCGGGTGGTCCGGGGATCGGGCCCGGTAGTGCGGGGGGCAGGGACGGGTGGACCGGGGGCCGAGGCCGGGTGGTACCGGGCCAGGCCCGGGTGGTGCGGCGACTGGGTTCGGGTGTTGGGGGCCAACGCAGGTGGTACGAGGACTGGGCCGAGGTGGTACGGGGGCCGGACGTGGGGGGTGCAAGGGCTGGGTCCGTGTGGTTTGGGGGTCGGGCCTAGGTGGTGCGATGGCCGGGTCTGGGTGGTCCCGGGTGTTGCGGGTGCCTGGTCCAGGAGGTCCGGGGACCGGGTCTGAGTGGTGTGGGGATCGGGTCCAGGGCCCGGTGCTGGTGGTTCGGGGGTCGAGTCCAGGTGGTCCGGGGGCCAGCGTCGGTTGTGGGTGGCATATGAGTAAGGAGAGGGAATTTCAAAATACCACCTCTTTAGGTTGTATTTCAAATTACTCAAATTTACCTTAAACGAAATACCCCTATAAAATCTATTGATTTCTAAAATCATTCATATTTAATACCCCAACAAAGTATTTTAGTTTGAAGTACTTTAATCACCTTCTTAGAATATTTTACCCTCTCCAAATATCCTATCCAAACACATAAGGATTGCTGCAATGACTCTGCATTCCTTCTAATTTCAAGACCTATTCCGTTATAATATGTCATTAACAACATAATTGTTTAGATACGGTTTAAATCGTGCATAACACGCACAAAACAAGGCATGACTCCATTGGTCTGAGATTTAAAAGATTTTATGGTAAAAAAGTCTTATGGTATCCAATCAAGACTTTTAAGTAATCTAAATAGGTTTGGTAGTATTCAATCAAGACAATCTGGATTTTTTAAAGAGGATGTCCAAATCTAGTGGTATTCAATCAATACTTTCTACAAGTAACAAAAAGTCTTGTGGTATTCAAAAGCTTCCTGATTTCGACGGATTTTTTTCTATGGTGGATTTTGTGGGACTTTGAATGACTTTTTAGTGATTTTTTAGTAACAAAAAGTTTCACCTTAACACATAAGATTTCTCAAGATTTTCAATTCTTATTTCTCTTTACCTTATGCCTTCACATCTCTCGCTCCTCCCTCTCTCCATCTCTATCCTTTCTCCCCCTTCTCTCCCCTCATGGTTGTCGTTCAACCAAATATAAATAAATTATATACAACTTTACTTTTAAAGCGCTTAAATAGTAATATATTATTAAAGGATTATTTTGAAAAAACAAATGTTTCAAATAAAAATAAAATAGTAAAAGATGAAATTTAGTAGAGAATGTCATTATTTGAAATAATATTTAATCTAATATTTTAACAAAAGATGAAACTGAGTAAAGAAAAATAATATTTCAAAAAATAAAAAAATAAAATAAAAAATATAATTTAACAACAATGTTATTTTTTGAATTAATAAATAAAATAAAGAATCTATTTAAGTAAATATCACATCTTATTTTGATTGTCAATTTTATTTTGAGTTATTTAATTTATTTTATTATTTATTTTATTATTTTATATTTTAATTGAGATTTATCTTAAAGTATTTTAATATTTTTTAATTAATATTTTTTTTTGCTATGTCTATTATTATTATTATTATTTTAATGTTATTTCAAATAATAAATATTTAACTCAGTTTAATCTCTTAATATTTTATTATAAAAATGAATTTTCTAACTCAATTTCATATTTCATTATTTTGTTATTATTATTTCAAGAACTAAATTTTGTCTCTCAAATTTATCTATTTTATTTAATTATTATGTTAAACAATATATAGCTTTTCTCACTAAGTTTTATTTATTTTTATTATTGTTATTATTATTATTATTAAATAGTGATTTTTTTTCTCTTATATTCATCTTTTGTCATTTTATTATGGGAAAAATACATACAAACCCCTTAAACTTTGACCTATTTGCAAAAAGGGACCTTCAAGTATTGATTTTTTCTAATTAATCCTCAAACTCCCCTTTTAGTGAAATGAATTCTTTTGTCAACTCAAAGTTAAATGATTAACTGTGATTGAATCCGATCCTTCATTTCATTCTATCTTTTACTGTGTCGATTGTTGATAGCTTTACATAGATAAAGACATGTGAAAAAATTTACTAAAAAGGCCCTTGAAGATAAAACTTTCTATCTTATAGAAAGAAATCAGGTTTTTCTAATATGCCAATTCATTGATAGCAAAGAAAGAAATCTCAGTGCTACTTGGTATCATATTTTTGATAGGTCAAGCTTCGACCTGGGATTTATTTCCGTATTGCAAGTGAGCAACAATTGATCATTCAAAGCACCAACCAAGACTGTAGTAAGAAGTTCATAACAGATCAGTAGGACCCGACCAAAAGAAGCAGAGAGAAGCGTCTCTGGTCTCCGTTTTTTTTTTATTTTAAAAAAATAAAAATAAATAAAATGTAATGAATCGTTTAGATTGAAAAAGAGGATCACAAGAACAGAAAGATGAATGAACTTCCACGAGTTCAAGTATAGAAAATCAGAGTACAGAAGAAGGAATTTCTCTTGATATCGTATATATTAGAAGAGAGAACTGAGAAATGGATGATGATTCATTTAATTGATTTGAACTATTACAAGAGTAAAGTATATATAGAGTGCGGAGTGCATAACTTGTTGCATAAGCTACTAACTCAAACCGAAATATAACTACTAGCTAGAATAACTAACCTAACAGATTTTAGTTAAATACAAGTAGTGTAATACAAAGTTCAAAGGGTATATATGCACTTTTCTCTTTTTATTATTATGCCAAACTGTTTTTTTCCTTCTAAATTTCATCATCTATCATTTTATTATTTTATATAATTACCTTTCTACTTTAGGGACCCAATTGAAAATTTTATATAAGTTCGGGGACCCAATTAGAAACTTTTTAGTTCAGGAACCTAATTAAAAAAAATTTTAGTTTAGGGACCTACTTAAAAATTCTTAAATAGTTCAGGGGCCAACTCAATAATTAAACCTATAACAATCTATGATATACTAGAAGACAGATATAAAGGTGAAGATTCTAGAGCAATAGCTGTCAAATTAGATTTTGATATAGATTTTCAAAGAATGCTTGAAAGTTTTTCTTCCCACTTCCAAAACTTTGGAATCTTGATTCCAATTCCATGCACCTTCTATTCACCGGAACCAGTTAAAGATCTATCAGGATATTGACCTAGAGTCTGTTTGGTGCCAAATCTGCTAGCGTATAGCGGATGAAAAATTAGCCCCATTTGGTAACAGTTTTTAAAATTACCGTATAGGGTGTTTTCATTAGCGTATAGCATTTTTTCCGGATGTTACTTGAAATAGCGTTTGAGCTTATAGCGCATAGCTTATCATTTTTTCTTCCATTTTTATTCCTATTATCTTAATTAAATTCTTCACTTATCCTTAGCTAGTAAAATAAAATACTAATCATTTAACATAGTATATAAATAAGAATTAATTTCACTATTTAGATTTATATTTAAGATAGAAAATAAAAATATATTTCTATCTATAAAAGATAAAATTTATATAAAAATGATATCATTATTTAATTTTATTTTTATTATTCCATTTTATTTATTAAAAATAATTAAAACTAATTTAATATTAAAATAAAAAAATAATATGTTAATTTTTTAAACGATAATTAATTTAAAATAAATTAAAGTGTTAAAAGTGATAATTATTTTAAAATAAATAATATATATACACACATATAATTTATATATATATAAAAGACGCAAACATATCTTTTTATGTCATTTTACATTTATCAACTAGTCCAATCGTTAGTTTTACCAAACACTTCAAATCCAATCTACTAGTTATTCTGCTATCCGCTATCAGCTAGTTTATCCGCTATCCACTATCAGCTAGCTTATCCGCTATCCGCTAGCTTATCCGTTATCCGCTAGTTTTTACCAAACAGAGCCTTAGTGGCAAAAGGGTTTTCGGTTCCTCTTAGACACTATAGCCTAATAACGACAACTAAAAACATTTTTCAATAATTAAATAGAACATATATGAAAAAGTTAAATCTACCTAAAATTATTAAGATTTAATTAATACGTATTATCAAAGTAATTTTTTTATTTGTCAACCAATCATAAATAGATACATTTATTAAAAAAAAAAATTGACTCTTATCTTAAATATCTTAAAAGTCATTCATACCATGATTTGTGATTGATTGACAGTTTAAAACTTTTTACACTAATAATACATCAAAGTTAAACTCAAATTATTAGGCTTTTATATCAAACTAATTATTAAGGGTGGATATGCAACTTTACTCTCTCATTTCACATTTCAGAGACAAACTTTTTTTTTCCCTAAGGGAAAGCTCATAATAGAGCTTACATGGGGAGGGGGGAGGAGATAGAAATGAATGAATAAAGAACCAAACGTACCGTAAGGAATTAAATCCGTAAACTCACAATTCATGTTTTTAAAATTCATTTTATTAGAGCCTTTTTTTTTTGCTAGCTGTAACAGTTTGGTAGAAGATGATTTGGACAATAGATAAAATTTAAATGATTTTTGTTTCATCTTTATACTTGTCAATTAATATATATTTTGAATGAATATTTTTTTTTTAATAAATAGCATGTAAAGAATGAAATAATGTAATTTTTTTAAAGAAGAAACTCATAAAAAGCCTTACATGAGAAGAGGCAAAAAAAAAAAAAAAAAAAAGGAGAAAAGAGGTGGAAAAAAGACAAAGCACATTGGAGAGATTTATATTCATAAAATTTTAATTGTGCTAATGACCTTTAATCATATCACTGCACTGACAAATAACCGTGTGACGTTATTTCTAATTTCTAACAATGAAATATCAATTCCTTCAACAACAAAAAAAAACAATGAAATATCAACAATTCTATTTTTTTTTTTTGATAAGCATATCAATAATTCTATTAATGAGATAATAGACATATAGACAGAACTCATAAATTTAAGAACAAAAACAAAATATAAAAAATATCAGTGACTAAAATAAGAACCAATCTGAATAGTAAAAACAAATAATAACTTATAGTCAAAATTAATTAACGACAGTGAATTGTTTTTGAAAAAAGTTAAACGTCAAATACGAAGTAAATCACCCTCCTTTTTATTTTTCTTTCTTTCCCTTCCCTTAACATTAATTAATTAGAATTAGAACACTAGAGAATAGAGATAATGGTATTTTCCCCCATGAGTTGATGATGGCGAGTTATATATTATTCTTCACTAATATTCCTTTTTCAGAAAAAAAAAAAGAAAAAAAAGATGCTCACTTTTTAAATGGGTCCACGGTCATGTCGGTCCATGTCACTCGCTGCATGTGAACATATAAGAGCCGCAAAGTGAAGGTTGGTCAAGATAACTGAGTGAGCTAAGCCGCCACCGCCACTGCCACATCATCACTATCGTCATCCACGCCCACATGACCCTATTATGTGAAGGTGAAGAAGCTCAGGTGCTGAACCTAATGTTATATCATGTGATCCAAAAATCCATTATTCTCGTATGAAATATGAAAAATGCTGCCATTTAACTATCCAAAATCAAAACCCCTTTTATTATCCCTTATCTCTTTTGTCCTATCGATCCAGCAGGGAAAACTTTAAAGATAAAGAAGAACTACTTTGGATAGTCCTTGAATATTCACTCAATCCATCACTACTCACCGGCCAAAAGAGCGCCAAAATAGCTTCATGTTAGTAACCATTGTAGGAGACTAAATCCATCACTAGCTATAGGAGACATTTAAATAGATATTAGAGGGTTTATTTGGACTTACGAAAAAATATATTAAACTTTTTTTATTAAAATATCTTATAATTTTTTATCATATTATAATTAGCTTATTAGAGAATATTATGAAAATAAATTTTTTAGCTTATTTTAAAAATATTAAATAAACATTTCATTAAATTATTTATTGAAACATGCTCCTATCTAAAAAAAATAAATAAATTATCTTTTAACTAATAGGAAGTGCGGATTATAGCTGTGTTTATGTTTTAATTTTTAAGAAAATGATTTTTAAACACCTCCCCTGCATATCGTATGCACATTGTAGGCGGAGTGTGTGTTTTGAGTTTTGAAATAATTTAGGAGAGAATAAAATTATATACAAGTGTATAAAAGTATAAATATATGGTGTTGGGTGTTATCATAACTCAATTTTTAACCCTTCAAAGTATAATACATTAAATGTTTCATTTGTTAATATTTCTACTTTTTTTTATCGTAAGAACTATGGTGAATTTGGATAAACAACTCAATTAAGCGCTTATTTGATAATTTTTTCAAATAAGCTAAAGTAACTTATTTTTATGAGCTTCTATGACGAAATGAGCTTATATAAAGTTCACAAATTATTTTCATAAACTCTTTGTATATGTTTATTTTCATAAGCTGATCTAATAAACTCAAATAAGCTCTCTATAAGCTAGTCTAAACGCATCCCTAATCCACCGCTTTATATTATATTTATTAGCACTCTTTCGCTCAAAAAATGTTTCCTTCGACAAATTAATTTTGAAATGCAATCGACTTGATAATTTTATAAACATTAAATAAATTTAAAACCTAAAATAATTAAAATATGAGTTTGAAACCATATATTTGTTGGATAGAATTGTGCCCGGAAGAAAGTTACTTTGAGTAGGTTTCACGTTCTAAACATACGTTTGAGTGGCAATAGAGGTGTAATTTCAAACATACGAAAAGTTTTCTACATATATTCTTTAAGCTATTTCGAATGAACCTGATGAATATCGGCATCCTGGTGAGGTGGAGACTCATTCTTTTACTTGAGGTGCCTTTTCAACAAAAAAAAAAAAAAAAAACAATGTCTCATGTATAGAGATGGCAATTTCCACCCAAGCTTCGGAATCCCCGCGGGGATTGCCCCAAATGGGGCCTCGAGTGCGGAGGTTTTTTAATATGGGGATGGACGGGGGAGAAAATCCCCTCGAAGGCATTTAGGGGACAGGGAACATACTTCCTGCCGCACGGGTTCCCCGTCCCTAACAAGATTACAAAAATACACTTATAAATATATGTGTATATATTATAAATATATTTTAGTAATTCTAAATATATATTTGTATTTATTAATTTAATAAATATTAAAAAAAGTCAACCATAAATTTCTTAGTCCTATTCGGTTTCACAATTCCCCTCCACAGTCTTCAACTTCCAGTCCCAGACGACCAGACCTCTCACTCTCAACTCTTCACACGTCTGGTCCCTTGCATCGTTCCATATCTTGCCGCAGAGCCACTTGTTTGTCACGCTGTCACTATAATGTTGTTAAAGACCTTAAATGTTGGACATGATAAGAAGAATTGAACTTGATGCGTGAGACAACCCGATGTCCCATTAAAGAAAACCATAATTTATTTAAACTTAATCGTGATAATAACGTTAAGCGGATATATGGAAAACAGCGAAGATATAAAAACCTTAAATATAAAGATTAGTCAAATATAAACATCACATCATGCATATATATATATATAGTACCATAACATCATACAAGCATCTGTCATTACATCTGTAAAGGGAACCCCATCAGTAGGGCCCCATACAAAATACAAATTGTCATAATATAAAATACATCAAAAAGACTAAGAAAAAATACCTCATAGATGGGCTCCGACAAGTGTACCGGATCGAAGCAAGTAATAAAAATCACGGTAAGTAAATACCGACGTCGAACACAAGGATTGGGTGGCCAATTTGTCTATATTTGAAGATAATAACTAATCTTTTTGACCAAGTCAATGGGATAAAAGTTGTTGAGATAAAAAGTGTTATCTAATTCAATTATCTAAATCTAAAGCTAAGCATCAATTATCAAGATGTTAATTATGATTGTGAGATCTAACTTCACGAATTCACCTACCCAATTAAGTAATAGATCCAAGTGATTATTTCTACCCCTAGGTTCAATTACATGCCAACCAGGAACCCTAAATTATTCTATTGTCTCTATCGAGCACAAGAGAAAACACCTAATCATGCCAATCAACTATATCTCTATTTGAAGACCCACAAGTTAGATTTATTAAGCCATTGGTTCCCTATAACGATTGCACCAATCTCCTACTCTATCTCTAGCAATACTCAATCGGTGTTCCTAATTCAAGTCCTAAAGCGTGAATCTCCCATCGGACTCATCGCGCTTGACTAGTTAACCACGAATGCTTTTGATTAACACAACCAAATCAGAATTAAGAAGCAAGAATTAAAAATAGGGAGAAGAAAACATCATATTGAAACTATGCCGTCATGAGTGGCTTCATCGGTCCCTTAGACAAGAGGATTAGCTTCTGATCACGTTCATATTCAACAAAACAGTAATTGAAGGCATAAAGAAAACAGAAAATGAACTTAAAACACTAAGGGAGACCCAGCTCCAAGAGAAACAAAGATTTCTCCAAATTCGTACTGAAACAAGCTATATATAGGAAATTGAATCTTTGCCCGCTTGCGGGGCGAGCACTTAATTTTGGTTCCAATATTATTTTTGAATCCTTGCGGGGCGAGGACTGTCTCGCTGGCGAGACAGAACTGTTGTTATTTTCCTGGCTCTGGCTCGCGGGGCGAGCCTGTGTTCCCGAGGCGCACCAAAATTTCTCCAATTTCTTCTCAGCAATAGCTCTGGCTCGCTTGGCGAGCACTGTCTCGCGGTGCGAGACCATGAAATTCTTCTTTTTGCTTGGTTTCTTCAATTTTCAAAGTTTCCTTGACCTTCACTTTTAACATGAAAATATGAAATAACACTTAGAGCATCTCCATTGGTCATTTTTTAAAGAACCCACTTTGGGTTCCTTATTCATTATTATACATTTAAAAGTGGTCCCCACAGTGCCACATCATACTTAAGCAATACATCCATGTTTTGCTCCAATGGTTAAATTTTTAAGGAACCCTTAAGGAACCCATGTTTTTATAATTTTTTTATTTGCACTCAATTTTGTTTCAAATTAAAATATTTATTTGTTTATTTTAATTAATACGTAAAAAAATAATAAAGATTTAAAAAATATAAAAAGTTTCTAAAAATAAAATGGATAATAAAAATAATAAAAACGACGAGAAATCTATTACAATGAGAAATACATCAAAACGAAAAATACATTAAGATGAGAAATACATAAAAAAGAGAAATACATAATGACTACTTTTATGTATATATAGGCTAGTTTTACAACGACTAGTTTTACAACGACTACTTTTACAACGGCTAGTTTGGTGGTGGTGGATACATAAAATACTGAGAATTTTGATAATTATCACCGGTAGGGGGTGGTTGGTTTTGCCAAAAAATCATGTAAGCTTGCAAATGATACTGGTTGGGATCCATTAAAAAAAAAAAGGATAATGACTTGATAACAAAACAAAAAAAAAATAGAAATGTGGATTGACAAATTGTGTGCAAAATGATGTAAAATGATGCAATATTTATAAGCAAAACACTAATTTAGACGTTGGAATTCCTTCAACGGACAGGAAATTGCTCCAACAGCTCTTTCTTGTCCTTTTTTGTAAAAAAAAAAAATTGCTGGCCCATGAAAGACCAAACCCTCACGGTTCCATTCAATATTTTCTCGATGCTTCTACCAATCACAATCCCACCCCTTTCCATCGTCCTCTTCTTCTCAACACCCACAAGGCCACAACATTCTCCCTCCCTCCGTCTTCATTTCTTCTCATCACCACAACCCTCAAATCTTCCAATTTTCGTGCGTTGATGCTGTCTTCTCATCACCCACAACAATTGATTTATGTCTTCTCTTCTTCTCATCACCACCAAACCCTCAAATCCTATGCCCCTTTCCTCCTACCCACAACAATCTTCCCTTGTTTCTTCTCATCACCGAAAAACACACCATCATCACTCTTGTTTGATCTTTCATCAAGCTATTCGCGATCTGGGCAAGGGAGAAGCCTGAAGACGGCGGCGTGACGAAGGCCTTGACGGCGGTGGACGAGCGGCGACCGGGCAAGGCAGATCTGTGGTCATGGGGTTTAGATCTGAGTTTACAAGTTCCATATCATGACTTCCCCTCACGAGTTCTAGATCTGGGCAAGGGAGAAGCTGGCTTCCGAAGGCGCGACGACGATTCCCCCTCCCAGCGACGGCAGTTCAAAAATGGCGATGGGCAAGGCAAATCAGTGGTTTTCAAGTTCAAAATTTTTATGTTTTTTTTTATTTATATTTTACTGATATTATATTTCTGGGTGTCAAAATTTCTTCATTCAATGTTACTGCAATTTTTTTTTGCCTGAGATCATGTGTGGTTAAATTTCATGTTTATCTTCTTCTTCTGATTTTCATTCATTCAGTTTTGTTTCCCTCTGATTTTGGTTGGCAGTTAAAAATATTTGTGCATTATAATAATGCTATGGAACGGTCCTTAAAGATAAGGAACCCACAGTGCCAAGTTAGCCTCCTCCAATGGCAAATTTTTTTAAGACACGGTTCCTTATCTTAAGGAACCTGCCAAGGAACCGTGGATGGAGTTGCTCTTAGTGATTTATTTGACCTAAAAATAGTAAAAATACCTAAAAATTACTTCAAATATTCAAAACGTTGCTTGTGGACAAATAAAGCCAAATTTGGGCGAAAACGAGATTGAACTTGCATAATTGATATCAAAATTGTAGTCTTTCTAGTCTTAAAACTAGATGAACCAAAGGTTTATTACTCACCTACACTCTGCTCCCCAGCCCCTCTCAAATACATCAAAAAGACTCACCAACACACACACTTATATACAAATCAGAGCACGCACTGGCCTGTCCTACTGCGGACGACTACTGCTACATGACTCTCCCCTCTGGCTCCTCTGTGTCTTTGGCGGGGTCGAGATGGTCCAGAAGCTCCTCGACTACTGCTGGATGTACCCCCTCTATGATGCTGCTGGAAACATCGTTTGTAGAGGAAACTGTGACTAGAGGAATCATGTCTGACCTTTCTGACCTGTTTGACCTCGGGAACCTCGGGAGTTGGAACATGGTCAATATCAGGCATCACCTGATCTGGCCCCTGGACATCTGGTGCTGGAGCTGGTTCCGGTATAGGCACTGGTACTGGAACGGGAACGGGAATTGGAACTAGAAACATGGGAGGCATCGGCGGTATCGGTGCTACAAGGAAACCAATAGGAAATGGAAAAGTCTGGCCGAGATGAAATGTCCCGACTAACCCAAAATGTGGTCCATCACCCATCCTGGCGTACACTGATATTGGACCCATATAAACTGCAAAGCGGGTGACAAGGTCCACAAGCCACCCCTGCTCGTCTAGGAACTCAAACTCCAACGTCCCATCAGGGGAATTCTTACTGGATCTGCCATCCAAGGGTGGTCCATGTGTGCCATCTGGAATGTCCGGGTCTGTACGCGTAAAGATAGAAAAGATGAATGCAGAGGAACAGAAAAGAGAGATAAGAAACTATCTATCATCAAATATGGAAAAGGGTACATAGCATATAAACAATAACAACACACAGATAGGCATCACACAATAACATGTATAAGTACAACCATCCTCAAATTATATAATCATCCTCTACCCGTCGCGCTCATGCAACTGATCTTGTATGTTGACGTGGCCACCACATTCTTGTCACATATCCCTTGTCTGATCGGGGATGTTAGTCAGTCGTCCAAGCGGCTCGTCCCTAAATGCCGGTGCACACCCCCATTCCCGGTAGGGCGCTCATGCAAAGCAATGACACTATAGCTGCACAGTACACGTCGGTGCACACCCCTGTTCTCTCTAGGGTGCTCAAGCAAAGCAATGACACTATAACTGCATAATATAATTATGGGATGGTTCTGTAAGGACTTCAGACATATCACGGTAGTCTCCCTCAAACTCAGTATAAGGGAACTCACTCGTGATCCCGGTAACCATAATCGGATACTCTGACCTCGTATGTTCCACTCACACAGCTGTGATCAATAAAATGCATCTATATGAGTCTCACCGACTCGTATCAGGTCATAACCTAGTGCCTCAACCTTTCATCATCATCTCATATAGTATCTCAAGTCTCATGATAGTAAAATATTAATTAATTACTTAGGTTAGGCACAACTAAGTCATACGTCATACACTTTCCAACATGCATCACTCCAAGTTGTCATATATCAACACCTAGGAACCAACTAAGCATGTTATAGCAGGCAAAGCACATTATCACACTGAGCATGTTAAAATCAATAAAATAATCAAATAAACAGAATAATCAAAATAAGCATATTAATCCAAACAGCACACAGTAAGCATATCAACAAATAAAATCACACAACCTCGAATATCTCAAATTTAACCTAACGGCGATAAACCTACAATCTTCATATCATCATTGGTACCACTAAGTAGTTCCCTATATGATATTGACATAGTCAACTATTCGCCCACTAGTAGTTAGGTCGCCCTACGCCATTATTGTAAAATAAGCTACTTAGCCATTTCCGATGATAGGTGGCTTCTTTCTCCCACCTGAAGTGTCGTAGGCTAGCTTGGAAGCAACGAAATGAGCCCTCTCCTACTCTCACACTTGCTTCCACGTGAGGTTCACCACCCTTCGGGGCTCCAAAAATTCACCTGAATACATCATTGTGAAGCACACGTTACGGGTAACCCTAATCTGAAGAAGGAATTGAAAACCGATAAATGAATTGAAAGATAACCTCAATACCGTCGCCGATGGCATTTCAGCATAAAAAGGACATAGGTTTACCTTAGTCTAAATGAGAAAAGAAAGATAGGGTAATGAAGTAGACATCGCGAGGATCACAACGGTATAATCGGTTTCTCGATAGGACGAACAGATTGCTCGGAATCGACTCCAGAATTTTCTCTCTCACTCTCGGTCTCCCTCTTCTCTCTCTTTATATTTCTGCTATGTCTTCTATCTTCTGCACGAGGTAACTTAAGTTACCTCTTTTAACTTCTTCTTTTTTTCAATTTTTTGTACTAGACGCTTAGCGCCCCATAGCCAGCGCTTAGGGCTGGGCACAAAACTTCCGCGCGAAGTTTGTGCGACATGTGTCCCTCCATGCGACCCTGCCTGACACGTGACAGCACCTTCTCAGCGCTCAGCGCCCAAAGCCAGCGCTCAGCGCTCCAAGCTGACCAGGAACCATAATTAGTACGTTTCATCGCGTTCTGAGCTCGTTTGCAATCTGATTAACCTCAAACTTGAAAAATAGACTCCTCTACACCTAAGGAACAAGCTCAAGCCCTCAAGTATGCCTAATTCCTCAACATAAATTTCCTATTGTGCCCTCTTGAACGTTCTACGCTGGATAAGGAACCCTAGTTTATGTTCTCGCTTGATTCGAACCTGGTTGATCGCGTACTTTCCATGCAAGGTTCCCAATGATTAAACATACATATTAGACATATAATCAAGGTCTTAAACATGGTCATTAAACATATAAACAATGCCGTAAAAACACGGATGTTATAATACGAGCTTATATCTTATCGTAATTTTTGTTAAATCTCGTATTTACTATTTGAGATTGAACTTGTTGCAATATCTTGGAGAATGCTTTAACTTTAACTTTAAGAATTTTTTTGTTTTATATGTTTTTCATTTGATTGAATTTTAGCTTATTACCTCTTTTTTTATGAATTTTCAGAGTCGCCGAACTTCCCACGAGGATCCACGAGGAACAACGACAGGGGAGAAAAACTCTCCGTGGTGGGGAATGGGAACAGGGATAGGGATAGGGATAAGGAGAAAATTAGGGGACAAGAATGAGGAGTGGGGGAGTACTTCTAATCCCCGTCCTACCCCATTGACATCCCTACTCATGTATGAGCTTAAATGCCCATTGCAACTCCACCTTCAAAATATATATATATATATATATTACTGACCGATAATCAAAGATTTCTGAAAAGGGGAAAAAGTATATCATGCATGAAATAAGACACTTTCAATATATGGAAAAAATGTTCAGAGAGGTATCTAGAAATTTTGGAGCCTTGACAAAATTTTAGAGACGCTTAGTGAAATATAAATTATCAATTTTCATATTAAGTTTCTATCATTTTGAGTTGCGAAATTATTTATCAAAATAATTGCACATTGATATTATTTAAACAACAATTTGATATCAATTATCCAATATGACACTTCACTTCATTTCTTCAAAAGAATATGAAGATGAGGAGAAAGGGAGAGAAGAGAATGAAAGAGTTAATAATTAAAGTTGATTTTAGTCATTTTACCATTAATTAAAATTGATTTTGCCTCCAACTATGTTAAGCACGTTGATACAAGTTACCATGCCACAACATCCATGATTCATAAATAGGTTTCCATATGGCTAGAGCTGTCATTTTGGCCCTAAGCCCTAAGGCCAGTCCATCTGGCCCACAATAATAGCCCAACCCATTTAGCCTATAATTAGAGTTGTCAAATGGGCCTCCCTAGCCCATTTAGCCCTAGCCCACGTGGGCCAGGGCCAAAAATCCCACATTAAAAAAACCTCATAGGGCCAAAAAGCCCTAAAAGCCAGGGACATCCGATGAGCCATAATATTTTTTTATTGTCCTATTTTTTTTTAATAAAACTTGACAATAAAAACAACAATTATAATCACTCCAGTCCATCTAGCCCACAATAATAGCCCATAATTAGAGTTGTCAAATGGGCCTCCCTAGCCCATTTAGTCCTAGCCCACGTGGGCCAGGGCCAAAAATCCCACATTAAAAAAAGCTCATAGAGCCAAAAAGCCCTAAGAACCAGGGACATCCGATGGGTCATAATTTTTTTTATAGTCCTATTTTTTTTTTAATAAAACTTGACAATAAGAACAACAATTATAATCACTCTAACATTATGTAATATAATATCATTTAACCTGTGAAATTAACTATTCAAATATGTATTACGTGTTATAGTTTTTCCTTCACTAACCGCACAACCACTTAGTTAATCTAAGTGAATGGTTTCCCTTAGCTAGAATATTATCTATTGCAATAATTTGATATCATTTATCTACTTTAACGATTCATTTCATATAAAGATAGGGATGAAAAGAGAGAAAACAATGGTTTCTCTTCAATTTTTTAGAATCTTAAACAAACGGACTCTAAGGATCTATTTGTTTTGTTTCCTGTTTCCTTTTACCTGTTTTCATTTTCTGTTTTCAGAAATAATTACAAAACTGCCATTTTGTTTTCATTTTGTTTCTTGTTATCAAAGATTTGTACAGGAAACAGTAAAAACAGAAAAAAAAAAAAAAATTATGTTTCCTATACAAATTTCTGAAAATAAAAAATAATATAAAAACAATATAATAATTTTATAATTATTTCTAAAAATAAAATAAAAAACTGGAAACAAAACAATCATCTCCTAAATAATTTTGCACTTTGAGTTTGTTTTGTTTTTCTCTCGAGGTGCAGGTTATAGCTAGTTTGAATGTCAACCACGAATTTGACAATCCATGCGTGCTGCGCATCATCGCGTGCGTCATCATATAGAAATAAGATTATTGACTTTTATATATAGTACTATAGATTAGATTTCAATCTATATGAGATGTGCTAATTTTTATCTTAGCTGCCACAATTTGATTGTATAGACAAAGCACGGGACCTGCTATTAATTAAGATAGAAAATTTTTGGCTAAGCATTTGTCCTCATTTGAAAACGTAGTTTGTACAAAACATGAAAATTTGGTCCGCACACTGCTATTGATGTGTTATCTTAATTTATTAATTTAATGTGTTCGTGTAAATTTTTTTTGCAATTAAAAATGACGTACTTATAAAAAGTTGCGTGGCATATATTTTTGCAAAGCTTGTAATTTATTTGCATACAAGTCTAGATTTTAGGATGCAAAATTATAGAGTTCGAACTAAAATGATGAGAAAGACTTGACCGTCTTATATAGTTGGTATATTTCTGTTCGTGATATAAATATAAAACATATACTTTATTAAAAATATGAATAAGAATTCGTGTGTGTGTATAACAAGAAAGTTCAATCCAAAATTTTGATGCAAAAGTACACCCAAAGAACAAATGTCTTTCGTGTGGACTGTGGGAGTAACTTCCAATTTTGAAAAGATTATGGAAGGACTAGCTCCAAGCTGTCCTACTGGTCTTTTTGTCATGTATTAGTGTCAAAATTGCACATATTCGATGCACGTATCGCTTTTCAGTCAACACCAAGGTAAGGCCACTTTCAATATTTGTCACAGGAATTTGCGATGATAGCTCTGAATCCATATTTCAAATGCAATCATTAGTAGTATGTTTGATTTTTAGTTGGGAAGCTTTTAAACATACAATTTTTTTTGTTGAAATGTCCATTTAAAACTTTCCCAACAAAAAACCTAACAAACACACTTAATTATTAGTGAGGACATTCATTTCCCTCTTTTGCAATACGTCGATGATATTATTCTTATAGGAGAGCAACTTGGTAGAATTTGTAAAGTATAAAAGTTATTTTGTGGAGTTTTGAACTAGTTTAGAGGTTGAAAGTAAACTTTTCAAAGAATAATTTGTTCGAGATTAATGCGGATGATCGATTTATGGGTGTAGCTTCTACTTTTCTGCGTTGTTGTCTTGGCTCCTTCCCTTTTAAATTCCTTGGATAAATGATAGGTGCAAATCATGTAGCACTCGGGAGCCGATTGTTGCATCAATGAGAATGAGGTTGACGGTATGGAAAGGGGGGGCATTTGTTCTTGGTGATAGAATCACTTTGATTAATTCGATGCTTTCCAGCTTACCTCTGTTCTCCTTTTCTTTCTAAAAAGCACCTAAGAAAGTGTTGAGGACTTTAATTGACATCCAAAGATCTCAATTGATTCGAATAGGAGTCCATTTCCTGGTTGGTTTAATGATGCGGTGACTAGGAAAATCGATAATGGCAATTAGGTATGTTTTTGGTTGGATTGTTGGAATGGTGTCTCTTGCTTAAGGGATTCTTTTCCAAGATTATATCATGTTTCTTTAGACCAGTCTGCCTTTATTTCTAATATGGGTGAGTGGACGAAATGGTCTTGAAGGTGGCATCAAAATTTATTTGTGTGGGATGATGAAACATTGGTTGAGCTTCAGAACTTGTTAGTTAATGTATCATTGCAGCAGCACATTTTGGATTCTTGGAGAACAGATAGTCTAATTCTTTTATTGTTAAATCTGCCTGCTGCTTCCTTCAATTACAACAACACCTTCGCACTGTTGTCTCGGATAGGCATTTTCAAAAGGTTTCGGAGGTGCTCTATTCCTTCAAAAATTTTGGTTTTCTCATGGAGGCTATTGCAGGATCGTCTTCCTACTCGGGTGCAATTACTAAGGCATGGTGTTCCTCTAAATGGCCATTAAAAGAGTTTGATTTTTGCTTTTCGCAGCAGGAGGATAGTAATCATCTATTTTTTTATGCCATTATTCTTACCATTTATGGTATTCTACCAATGCTTGGTTGAGTCTTTCCGGGGTACTTCATAACGAGGCACTACATTAAAACTTCTCTGAGTTCTCTCATCATGGTTCCTTTCTTCCTGGGAAGCATTATCACAAAGTAAGATACATAGTTTGGCATTCTCTCACTTAGTGCCTTTGGTTGATGAGAAATATGATTTTTTTTTTTTTTATGGTGCTTGTTTTGATATGATATCAATTTTAGATCATATAAAGTTTTTGTCTTAGGGTTGGTTTATTAATAAGGAGGGGTGGGATACATATGTTTGATTTATTCAGATCGGGGAACTAATCCTATAGCATGTTTGAGAATGTGTCGGGGTCATTCGCAACACTTTCATTCTTTTATATATGGGTTTGAGTATCTCTTGTATTCATTAAACAAATTTTTGCTTATAAAAAAAAACTCAATTATTATACAACTTAAACGCAATATCTATTCAAATCCTCACCCATGTACCTGAACCCTTTCAAGTTTCAACTACAAAGTGGCTCCAACAAGAAGATTTCTCGGATTATTCATCCTAGCTATTACTTTTACTTAAGCACAGGAGCAGGAGAGCAGCGGTAATGCTATTTCCTACAAAGTGATCTTAGTACGAATTTCATCAATATGGTTTTTAACCGATCAAGTGTTGGATTGCTGGTCAATTAATGGAAAGTTAAAATCATAATTAGAGACAAAAAAGAGAAATAAGCATGGCACGGAATTCGTCGTCGTAATTATCAACATTTCTGCAAGAGCGAACCTAAATAATTTTAGTTGGATAGTAAAAAGTCACTTCATTAATCACTAACGATGATCTAATCAACAGTTTTTCTTTATCTTTTTCTTCCTGAAAAAAGGTCTTTACATGGAAAAATAAATTTAAGGGGTCATAGTATCCCCTCACAACTCAAGTATCTCCACCCGGGTTACTTACTTGCATACATGTCTAAAAATTTCAAAACCTCAGGCAAAATTCATGTTCGAGACATGATTTTATATATGATCAATTTTCATTGGACACTTCTAACTTCCTGATCTGCAATTCTTTTTTATTAAAGTTTAACAATTATGTAATTCTAACATTTCACTCTCAATAAAAAATGTAACTAATCCATTCAATTTATTTTATAACAAAGTTGATCTCAATTGGGATTTGAGCAAATTAAATTTAAAAAACTTCTTTTGCTAGTAGCGACGATTAGACATATTATTAATAGGTTTAAATTTTTGGTCCCTACAAAGTTCATCAAATTTGGTTTTGATCCCTGTAAAAAATTTTCTTAGGTTTTCGTCCCTGTAATCTCACAAATTTTGCAAATAGTCCATACCATCATCTTTTTCCATTATATAGTACTCATGGGTATCGAGGTAATTTTATTTTACTGTCCGACTTGCTATAAAATTTGGCCATAAAATAGAAACAAAATCATATATTAGGGACATAAGGTTAAAATTGCTAAATTCCTTCATTTTGTATGATATCTAGTACTCAGGGGGTACCGAGGTAATTTTTCGTTCTTGTCCGACTTGCTCCAAAGTTTGGCTAGAAAGTAGAAATAAAATCATACATTAGGGCCATAGAGTTAAAATTGACAAAATTATTCATCTAGTATGATTTCTAGTACTCGGGGGTAACAATAGGGACTATTTACAAAATTTTCGAAAATACAGGGACGAAATCCTAAGAATTTTTTTTATAAGGACTAAAACCAAAATTGGTGAACTTTCCAGGGACTAAAAGCTTATTTAAACCTTATTAATAATATCCTATAAACATGCATGCATTTGACAAATAACTTTCTACCATTTTTTCATCAATTGAACTTGCTAGAACATCCTTTTTATGAATAGTGACAAATTTTTTAAGACCACTATGTTGTGATTGAATTAACTTTTTTTTTAAAAATGGGGATATTACACGGATCTCTTTTGAGACTTGGCTAAACCAAACCAGTTATCCTTCTTGTTAATTTCAGGAATCACACCGACATCTCTTGAGGTTTATGTTTTTATTATTCATCATATTGAGGTTTACAGTTACCCTACTCCTTGCCGCATAAATTTCAATGGAGGTTGGTGTAATTTAAAAAAAAAAAAAAGAGGGATGTCCGATGTAATTAAGCCAGAGCTTCCAGAAGGTGAATGCGATTTTCCTAAAATAATAATAATAATAATAACCATGTATTTATACAATTGATTTCCTATTCTTTTTAATAAATTTTTGATGTGGCACGTGATTGATAGTGGTTGTGGTGCCATTCTAGTTGAGATTGCTTCCATTATTGTGATGTCTTTGCATGCCAATTTTTTGTTTTACAAAAAAATTATATAGTTCGTATATATGACGATATCATACCATTTGCGTATAATAATAAAACAAAAAACAGACCGTACCTTGGATAATCATTTTATAGCATAAAAGAGAAGTTACAAGTAAGTTTTCCCCAAACACACTTTCTGATATGAGACGTTAAGTATTAATTGTTTTAGGTAAAACTGAACTGGTTAGTAAAATTATATACTTCTGCTTTATTTTGAGAAAAATATAATTTTGCTAGGGGAAGTGTTAAAAAGTATGTATTTTTTTAATTTTGTTTTATTATACAGAGAGTCTTAATTACAAATTTAGGATGGATAGAGGGAAAATCATTTTTTAAAAGCTTAGTGTTTGTTTTTACTTCTTAAAATAATCAAAAGCAGGAAAAAGTCATTTTGGGGGTCAAAATGAAAAGCAACTTTTATTAGTTTTTGGGAGAGAAAAAACAATTTTTATAACTAACACTACAAGAAAAACTGGTTTTAGCGACCGAATTTAGCGACCGATTTAATCCGTTGCTATCAGCGACCGAATTTCCGACAGAATTTACCTTTTTCTAGGATTGGTCACATATTATATTCAGCGACCGAATTAACGACCGATATCATCAGTCGCAAAATATTCAGTCGCTAAACAAAGTATGGAAAGATAACCAAATTTACCTAATTTGCGACCGAATTAGCGACCGATTATATTTTAAAATTAGCGACCGATTTTTTTTCGGTCGCTGAATATAGAATTTAATGATTAGCGACCAATTTAGCGACCGAATTATTTCGGTCGCTAATGAAAACCTAAAATTAAATTTAGATCCTTCCCCCATTCCCCCTATTCACACCGCCCCCTCTCCCTGCGATTTTCCCCATTCCTTCTATTTCCTCCTTCTTCATCAGAACACCACAAACCCCACACTTCTTCTTCTCTCTCCCTCACATCATCTTCTTCCTCCTTCACTCAGTCTAGCCGTGACCACTGCCCCGCCAACCGCCGCCCGACCGCCACGTCCAGTTCGAGCTCAGACCACGCCGTCCCTGTCCGTCGTCGCCACCTGCACGCGCCGCTGTCCCGTCGAGCCTACACCACCTCCAACCGCCGCTCAGAGTCGCGCGAGCACCACTGCCGTTGCAGAGGCTTCGGTCGCCGCTCGAGGAGGACGACCACGCGTCTGTTTCGCGTCCTCCGCCATGCGAAACGCCATCCTCAGCCACGAATCGCCGTTCCCCTGCCGCGGTAAGCTTCTAAGCCGCCATTAATGGTGGTTTTCGGACATCACCTTGCTAGTTCAAGTTGTTTTGTTCTTCTCCTTGAACTTACACTCCCTTTTGGTTCTTGAATGCTCTAGAAACGAACCGCCGCTGTCCGCCGCTGTCGTCACCATCTGTCACCGCCATAGCACCACCTCGAGTTCATCTCCTCTGTTGGGTGAGTGGTTTTCCACTTTCCGTTGTTCCTTTTCAAGAAATTTTCTCCAATCTCAAACCCTAAACCTAGCAATTTGATTTCAGTTTCAAAGTTTGAAATTGGTTATGTTTTTATGCAATTAGGGTAGTGAATTAATGTTTCCCTAGATTAATTTCATTAATCTTTGGTTAGATTAATTTTTCCCCAAATTGCGTTATGAACCCAAAACCCCCAATTCTGTTTTGATTTAAATTAATGTGATTTTTGAGAGATTAAATATGATTAGTGAGTTATATTTATAGTGTTGATGTTGAGAAATTGATTTGGTGATTTGTCTGGTTGTTTCTATGCTTGAATCGTCTCCCTGGGATATTTTGCATGTTCGTGCTTGCTCTGGGGGAAGCAGGAATTGCTTTCTGGGAACTGACAGGAGCTGATTGCATGCCTTCAGGGTGCCAGAGATCTTCAAACGTCATGTCAGGTGGGGGAAGATAATACTCTAAGCGTAGTGTGGGTTTTAATGCAGGTTTTAGTATGTTTGCTGGGAAATTATATGGGGGATGATTATTATATAATTGACCTGTGGTTCTTTAATGTTAAGTTAGGCTTTATCATCATTATTATTTTTATTTGGCTATTTGATTTATTAGTACACAAAGTATGAGTCTTATCCAACTAGAAAGGATATGCTCAGTTTCAGTTTTAACAACATATGCCCTATCAAACTATGCTTAGTCATAAGGAATTTGGCTAGGATGAAACTCAGACATATGGTTGTGGCTGATGATAAAGTATGGGACAATAATATTATGTTAAGTAACTCTCTGCTAAGCATATGTTTAATGTATCAAAAATCAAAAATCGTTCCAACTTAATGCTGTTAATTAAGGATGACAAATTTGCTATTACTTTATTGACAATAAAAGGACCTAGACGTTTAACATGGTTAAAGTCTCTATTACACTCAGAGTAACATTTATACTATTTTGACTTTCATATTTATGCAGGCGGCTCTTACAAAAATCTAAGGACATGATTGTTCTTACTGCAACCAATAGAATATTCATCTTATCAAGTTGGTACCAAAGAAGAAGGTGATCCATTCTTCTTATATGGTCGTTTAGATTGGTCACCTTACAATTAAATTGACCGATTTAGCGACCGATTTTTTTAAATTTGCGACCGAATTATCAGTCACCAATCCAACGGTCATATTTAAATATTGCGACCGAATTAGCGACCGAATTTCTAAAATTAGTGACCAAATTAGCGACTGATTTTTTGGACGCAATATTTAAATATGACCGTTGGATTAGTGACTGATAATTCGGTCGCAAAATTAAAAAAATAGGTCGCTAAATCGGTCAATTTAATTGTAAGGTGACCAATCTAAACGACCAAATTAAGAGTATTCTGCGACCAAAATTTCGGTCGCTAATTAGCGATCGAATATAATTCGGTTGCTATATAATCAGCGACCAAGTATTCTGCGACCGAAAATTTCGGTCGCTAAAACCTTTTTTTTTTGGTAGTGTAACTACTTTCCAAAAAAATGATTTTTATGATTGTAAACAAACACAAACCTGCTTATACATTTTTGTCAAAATCTCTAAAGATAATCATTAAATTATTTTTAGAAACTTTTTGTTGATAGCTTAGAATTGAAAAAGAGAAAAAAGATGAATGAAAAAAAAAAAGGAAAGAAGAAAAAAAGAGAGAGAATTGCTGGTAAAAAGTTTAGGCGGGAATTTGTGTCACAAAATTTTGACACGTGGTCAACCAAGGGATCACTTTTCTTATATAGGGATCGATTAATGGAAAGTTAAAATCACAATTAGAGACAAAAAAAGAAGAGAAATAAGCATGGCACGAAATTCGTCGTTATAATTATTAACATTTATGCAAGAGCGGACCTAAATAATATCAGTTGAACAGTAAAAAATCACTTCATTAATCACTAATGATGATCTAATCAAGAGTTTTTCTTTTTATTTTCTTCCTAAAAAAACATCTTTACATGGAAAAAGAAATTTAAGGTGCCACAGTATCCCTCACAACTCAAGTATCTCCACCCGGGTTTAGCGTACTTACTTGCATATGTGTCTAAAAAATTGGAAACCTTAGGCACAATTCATGTTCGAGACCTGATTTTACATATGATCAATTTTCATTCGACTCTTCTAACTTCTTGATCTGCAAAATCTTTTATTAAAATTTAATAAATATGTAACTCTAACATTTTACTCTCAATAAAAAATATAACTAATCTGTTCGATTTATTTTATAGCATAGTTTATCTGAATTGGGATTTAAGCAAATTAAATTTTAAAAACTTCTTTTGCTGGTAGAGATGATTAGACATATTATTAATAATATCCTTTAAACATGCATGCATTTGACAAATAACTGTCTACCATTTTTTCATCAATTGAACTTGCTACGACATCCTTTTTTATGAATAGTGACAAATTTTTAAAGACCACTATGTTGTGATTGAATTAAATTTTTTTTTTAATAAAAAATGGGGATATTACACGAATCTCTTTTGAGACTTGGCTAATCCAAACCTGTTATTCTTCTTGTTAATTTCAAGAATCACACCGACATCTCTTGAGGTTTATGTTTTTATTATTCATCATATTGAGGTTTGTCATTACAGTTACCCTACTCCTTGCCGCATAAATTTTAATGGAGGTTGGTGTAATTTAAAAATAAGAGGGATGTCGGATGTAAAGCTTAGAGAAGGTGAATGCTATTTTCCAATAATAATAATAATAATAACAATAATAACCATGTATTTATACAATTGATTTCCTATTCTTTTTAATAAATTTTTGATGTGATGTAAGGGATTGATAGTGGTTGTAGTGCCATTCTAGTTGAGATTGCTTCCATTATTGTGATGTCTTTGCATACCAATTTACGTGGATCGCATGCTTATGTATTACGAAAGTATATTATTCCAACATTGACGATAACTTTGTGATGTGATTTATTTTATTTTATTTTTATATTGCAATTCGAGTAGTCAGCTTTGAATTTCAAACGTTATTTCATCTTATTAGTCCTGTCTGTACTTATTATTAAGGAATTAGCACACAGTGTACCTGGAAAATACCCACCGTGATATTGAAGTCAAGATCTTGTCAAAATTTCTACTACTGTTTAATACTAGCGACGAAGAGACTGATTTTTTTTTTTTTGATAAGCCAAAGTATATTGATTAGAGGTACAAGGAGTACCCCAACCCGTATAAAACTACAAAAAGGAAGGACCAATGTAAGTAAAATACTAGTTCAATACCTACCCAGCATTTATATTACAAAGTCCTAGCCAAAAGATTCTGAATCCAAAACCAACAAAGACAGAATTAAAACCAGGCGAAAAAACAAGAGACTGATTAGAAAACATTATTAACCCATAGAATGCTGAATAATATTAGGTTAACGCATTCATTTTTTTAATCAAAGTTTGACTTTATTTAATCGTTACCCACCCATTCAAAAAGAAGAAAACACACTGTATAAAGTATAAACAGAAAAAGAAAAAAAGAAAAAAGCAAAGTGCTAGCTAGTTTAATTTGTTAAGTCCTTTGTAGAAGATCGTGGGGGTGGGAATGTGGAATTAAATCTTGTCTTTGTTTAATTGCAACATATGAGTAACCCTCAATACCTCGTCCGATTTCGTCCGGGAAGAAACAATAGCTCCTGCCAAGATGTTTCTTCTTAGTCCCTTTCTTGTTTTGGGTCTTGGCCCTCCATTGTAACAAAAAAGAAACTAAACATTGAAGTCCAACCTAATAAACTAACCCAACCCAAATGTACACAAATAGACTCATATAGTGGTGTATAACTGTTTCTGAAATTATAGACTTGTTTTAAATTTCTGTAACCAAAATATGTACCCAAAAAATTATTTATTAAAAACAAAAGATCTTTGTCAGATTGAAATGGAGCTAATTCGCAGTCTGTACGTAATTCTTTGTTAAAAAAAACAGTTGTAGAAATTATATTACTCACAAGTCACACATGAACTAGGCTTGTTTGGGTTGAAACTCAACCAAATTCCAATTTTTTTGGGCTATATTTGGCCTATCATAGTGACGAAAAAAAATCCCAAACTAAACGGGAGCAAAAGTCTTGCATTCTGATATTTGAGGCCCAAACTGTATATGCAAACCCTGGCTACTGATATTAACTATGGGCCTTGCTACCTACACCCCTACAATTAGGCATACACCCCCACATGTCTCCCGACATTTAAATACCGGATTCAGAAACTATGTTTCCGGCATTTAATTGTCGGGAAATTCTTAAAATTTGAAAAAAAGTGTTTCCAGCAATTAGATGTCGGATTCAAAGTTTCTGAATCCGGCATTTAAATGTCGGAAGGTGTCCGGCAATTAGATGCTGAAAACATAATTTCTGAATCCGACATTTAAATGCCGGAAGGTGTGTGGAGGGGTGGATGTATTTTCTGAATCCGGCATTTAAATGCCGGATTCAGAATAGAGGTGAATGCCAAATATGGGGAGTGTAGATAGCAAGGCCCTTAACTATTGTGTTGTTCTGCCATGGACCTGTTGGCCACGACCCACGGAACTCTGTTTCCTTTTTCTATGATAGCGGTTCATCAATTTCAGGCCCGCTACAATTAGTCTCGGCTATAGTAGACCACCCCTGATGAGAGCAGGTATAATTGGGTTTCATTTTTTAGGTCAAATTTCCATCGTTTACACTTCTTTCAGAAAAAAATAATAAATATAATAATTCCAGAAAGTTCTTTTTTTTTTGGTAGATGCCAAAAAGTTCTTTAGTTGAACAGATATAGATGTTTTTTTAAAATAGGAAAAAGATAACACTTTCTTGAAGAAGCGTTATTGTAGGTACTCCTGATCTCGCACGGAGATAAGTAATGTTTAAGATATGCACATATGAGGACCATACATGTGAGAACATATTATTATTGCAAGAGGTGATAAAAATTAATCTTGATCATAAATTTAAGTGTTCATATGACAATTAAATAAATTTTAATTTTGATTACCAATAATTTCACGTGTAGATTTACTACTTTAACATGTATAGTACATCTCTCACCAAATGTGATCCATACGGTGTTCTATAGTAATATATATATGAAACCTAAAACTGAATCTACTTATTATATGCCTAAGCTTTTATAGAACACGCCATTGATTTGGTCAGCATGAGACCGTAGATATGCTTCAAAATAGCAACGATTAGAACTTCTCAAATTACTTCTTGAGAAGATAAGGTAGCTTTGTCAAATCTGCTTCCGGGGCATTATCATGTGACGCTAGTCAAAACCATGCTTCTGGATAAGAGATAAAGTGTCTTTGTCAAGCCAGAAATGAATTAAATCATGGGAATACGATATGATAATGTTAAAAAGAAATATAGATATAATTTAGCGTATAGTTCAATCATAATTGATTGTAGATCTATTAATTACATTTTAAAATCTTTTTTTTTTCACCTGAATCCTAAAATAATAATTGTTATTTCTAGTAATTAAATTAACTTTTAATTATTAATTGTTTTAATTTTAAATACAAAATAAATTACTTTAAGTTCACTCAATCTTGTTCTTTGATCTAATTAGATAGTTGACGGGGTCATGAGTCATGAGCATTTTTTGGTAGCTATTAATAGGTCGTACACGTACTTCAGGCAAGGAGTACGAGCCACCACAACATGACGCCGTCAAATCTCTCTAGGTTTCCGTCATGCAGAGCCACGCTAAGGAGGCAACAGAATAATTAGCAAAAAGAATCTCACTTCCCTTTTTTTTTTTTTTTTTATGTTTTGTGGTCACTCACTCATTCTTGTTCTTCCAATTTGTGGGCCGTTCGATGCTGCGCTCTTCAATCATCCACTGACACCTTGCCAATCTTGGACTTTTTGGTAATCATCCAATATGCCTTTCACCTCAGAAAATAGTGCTTTCCGCACCACCAATCTTAAATTAAGCTGTTTAAGCATTTACCTGGTCCCAATAATAATTCACATTAACTAATGCAAACAAACATTCAAGTTTTTTGTATGTTGAAATGAAAGTGATCCAAACGTTTTAATTTTCATAGAAATAGCTAAAAGATGAATGATTGCTCAACAAGTGATTAATTTAATTACAAATTACAAATTATAAAGCACATATATAATACTGGATATATTGAAATATATGAATTTTAAAAATTATCAGATATCATATGATGGTAATTCAAAATATATAAATTAATTAAAAAATAATTTTTTCCGTTAAAATAAAAAAATTAATACTATAAAGGTTAATAAAGATGTAATGAAATGGGAGTTGCTATTCCTAGGTGTATTACTGTGTAATTTTCTTTTTTTGGGCTTAGGCCCCTTGTATTACCAAACTTTGAGTTAATTGGTTATAATTTTAAGTGATAAAAAAGTTTTAGTCAAGGACTTAAAGTACGTTTGCTATAGATTATTTGATTAAAAAAACATTTTTTTTACTAAAAAAAATCAATTTTTAAGTAAAAAAAATCATTTTTAATAAGTTTGATTGTATTTGTTTAAGTTTTTCATAAAAATTTAAAAATCATTTTTAAGGTCAAAATGAAAAATTACTTTCATTAACTTTTGAAAAAAATTATTTAAAATCACTAACAACTTTTAAAACAAATGATTTTTATGATTGTAAACAGATACGAAATAATTTATTTTTTTAAATCCCTAAAAAATAATCTCTAAACTATTGAATATTAAAATATTTTTTTAATCCGTAAAGCCCTTAATAGGATATTGATAAGACTTTTTTACTTTAAGTTTTAATAGTTCAATCCTACGAAAATGCATTAGTAAGAGAGACAACTTTATTATGGAAGAAATTAATCTCATATTTAAAGGATGTGAGGATATATGAGTTCAAAGGGAAAAAAAAAATCTAAATTACAATATTCCAATTAAATTAATGTTTTAATTCATTTTATATTTTTAGTTAAAGGGTTTTGTTAGCCAAGTGTCTTGACACTGGTTAAGGAATTAACAAAACTAAATTTTATATTGAAAAATTAAGTTTAACATTCTTATACTAAATATATTGTTATATTGTTATTGTTATTCTGTACAAATGTTTCTTCTTTATTTTCTTAACTCATGTCCAAGCATTTGAAGTGGGTTGTGTCACGGATATTATCTCTACAAGATCAAGGGTTCAAATCATGTTTTTCTTTACTTTGAGAAGAACTTTACGTAACCATCACCCATATTGAAAAGTTAGTCTCATAACTTTGTACTCCCTCCGGACCTAAATATAAACGAAAAAGTAGCTATATTATTTGGAGTTAAATATTAGCAAAAATCAATTAAGTCAACACTATTAAATGTTAGTATTGCAAAAATCAAGAAAATTAACCAATCAAACCAATTCTCCATTTACTTTTCCAGGAGCATTGCATATTCCCTAGACAATTAACTATCTTTTTTTACACAAATCAAGATAATTAAACTAACTTAACTAACTTTCTTAATATGTGTGAATTTAGTGTTTTTTTCTTATAATTAGGTCCGGAGGTAGTATATAAGAACACCTAATAAAAAAAACCAATATCATAAGTGTAAGAATTAAATTAAAAATTAACGTAATCTACAAATTCTAGAATCTCAATTTTAACAAAATAAAAATAATAATATTTTCTCTGAAAATAAATATAAATAGTCCAACTGTTAATAGACGGCGTCACTCGATTGTGGTTGTGGTTGTTAGTTCACTCACTCACTGGGAGCTCGCAGAGGAGTCGCAGCCACCACTTCCACAGCCAGCGAGCGAGCGAGTGGGAAATGATCCCTTCTCTGCCCTCATCGTAGATCTCAATCTCCGTCTAACTAGATCACCCTCCTCTTTCGTTCAAGGTTAGGTTAGGGTTTTTATTATTATTTATAATTTATAATATCATATCATGGCTTCGGAAGATGTGAAGAGCGGCGAATCCGCTGTTACGAAGATCGTGAATCTGGCGGAAGAGGCAAAGCTCGCCAGAGAAGGCGTCGTCAAATCTCCAACCTATGCCTTCTCCACCATCTGCAAGTCCCTCGTCGCCGGTGGAGTCGCTGGAGGAGTGTCAGTTCCGTTTCTAAATTCCTTTTTTATTTCATTTCAATTTTTTTTTTTAATTATGAATATATCGACTTGAATAAATAATGATTATTTGGAATTATTTTTGTTTTGATTTTGATGTTTCATCGGTTTCCTCAGAGGGTTCATTTTGATGGATAACGAAAGTTTCATGTTTCATTGTTAGGGAGCAATAAAACATCTTGTTTTTATTTTATATTTCATAGACCGATTAATACGGGGAATTATTGATTTGGCTTTGGTATTTGATGAAATCGTATGATTGTTTGATCTGTTAAACAGAAAACATGTTGTTCATTTGGGAACACTCCTTTTCATATCATCCATTTTACTTGGCTTGGATCACTTGTGAAGAATCGCTATAATTTTGGGGTTTTCGAACAAGATTTAGTTTTTTCGTGCTTGTATTTGTCAGTTATTATCATGAAAGCCACTAAAAAAAAAAATCTCCATTTCCTTAATATCTTTACAGTGAATTGCCTTAATGATGTTTGCATTTCTATATAATAAAAGAATATGTACTTGCTTTGAATTTTGTTTGCATTTTCATTTCAATAAGTTGAGCTGCTATTACAACAACCTAATCCAGTTTTCCTGGAAACTTTCTCTCGCTAATAATTCCCAGATCCTTTTTGGTTTTATTTTGAGTTTTATCTGAATTGAGTCTTTTTGTATCTATGCAGATCACGAACAGCAGTTGCTCCACTGGAACGGTTGAAAATTTTGCTCCAGGTTTGTTTATTTAGTTGTTTCTAAATGGGTTCACCTGTCATTTCTTCTTATCTGCACATGCTGGCACAAAATACATATTGTATGCGCACATGCTTGTTTGGGTGTATCCTAATTCCTACATGCGTTATGTCTCTGGGTGCAGGTCCAGAATCCTCACAACATAAAGTACAATGGAACAATCCAAGGCCTAAAATATATATGGAGAACTGAAGGTTTTCGTGGACTTTTCAAAGGGAATGGTACTAATTGTGCTCGAATTGTCCCAAATTCTGCAGTGAAGTTCTTCAGTTATGAGCAAGCTTCTAAGTAAGTTTTACTTTAGGTACAAGATGATGCATTGGTTGCTTTATTGTTTAGCATTCTTTTTGTTTTGGCCTGCCATTCAGGTGCAGTATTATGCCAATCAACTTATAATGAATGCAAACTGGCTTCTGCAATCCTCTTTTAACACTTTCTTTTACTGCACGGCTTTATTTAATTAGGGTCACTACAGGAGCAAACATTTTTCAATCATTTCAATGCATCCCACTTCATATGTTTTTAACTGTCACCTGTTTTTTTTTTTCCTGACTGTTTCTTCCTATTTTGACAGGGGTATACTGTATCTGTATCAGCAGCAAACTGGAAATGGTATGTTCATTTCTATCATTTTTTCTTGTGGATGGTTTGTTTAGCTTGGATTTTTTTTCTGGAGTAGGGCACTAGGGTGAGTACAAGTGCAGGTTAGATTGACAGTTGATGAATTTGACTAGGCAGCTCTGCTTTCTGGAAATGTATTCATTCTTGAGTTATTATTCTTGTACTTTTATCCGTATACTCCGAGATTCCTCCTTTATCATATTAACCGGTAGCTTATGTTGAGGCTTTCTCTCCTCATTAATCACACTGAGCTTGTCACTAACACATAGTTAGTGAGGCAGCATATGATTTGGATTATGAATTCCTTCTGACAATTTAGATTTTCTAGGTCTGAATTCATTCCACAGCTTTGTGGAGTCCTAGGGCCTGTTTGAATACTCAATTGAGAGTTAAAAGTGAATATTTTTAACACAAATGATTTAGTGGTGTTTCTTTAAGACATTCATCAGTAGCCTTTAACTTCTTTAAACTATTAAACGGCATTAGTTTCCTTTAGTATAACCACATATATTTTTTAATTGCATGATATCAATAGTCTCCTTTAATACAACATTAAGAATTTGAATGAATATCTTTTCAAACATTACAAATTCAGTGGTTAGCTGTTCGTCACTAAAAAATAGTCCCCTTTAATAGCTCAGCACCTTATGGCAACACTGGATGAAATGAATTTTGTCATCTTTGAGAATTGTCAAAAACTTTGCTAGTCTAAAAATCGTTCTGGTTGTCTAAGTGGCTTCTCTTGTACATTCTGCAGAGGATGCTCAGCTGACTCCTCTTTTACGTCTTGGAGCTGGAGCTTGTGCTGGAATAATTGCCATGTCTGCAACTTATCCAATGGATATGGTTCGAGGCAGGATAACTGTACAGGTAGTTTTTTCTTCTTTCATTTAAATTTTTACCTGATGCTTGCTTTGCTTGTTGTGGGTTAGAATGGTATCTGAAAATTCAAAAAGATAATAATTTCACTAATATCTGTAAAATTATTGGAGAAAAAAATATTTTAATTGTATATATGTTCTTTATGGTCGTAATGTTTGACCAAAAATTATTTGCCTTGTATTTGCAGACTGACAAATCCCCTTATCAGTACAGAGGAATGTTTCATGCTCTGTCTACTGTGCTTAGGGAAGAAGGCCCTCGTGCGTTATATAAGGGCTGGCTTCCTTCAGTAATTGGAGTTGTGAGTAATATTTCCAGAGTATCTCTTCTCTTTATCAAGTTGGTGATTATGGCCATGATCCTAAAGTCAGATATGTAAAAAATGCGAATATGATTTAACTACAACCTTCATGGGAAGTTCTTATTGTATTTAAAAGTGAAGAGAACTGTATCCCCAAGAATTTAAAAACATTCTGATAAGAAACTGAAGTTCTGCATTGATTGCTTGGAAGTATAGTTCTATCCATCTTACGTTCCTTCCTTTACCTTTTTATTGCGAACAATCTAATGCTTGGACTTGTTTATTTTTTTAAAACTAATGTCTAACTTTTCAGTGAACTCTTCATAAATGGCTTGAGTGAGTTCAACCGTTTTTCAATTCATTTTAAATTTTAAAATTCTTTCATGTAAACTTCTAAAAATATTTGGCTCTTTGTGATTTAATGTCGATTCTTTTTTCCATTGCTTATGAGTGGAAGATATTAGGAAGGGTGTGCGACTAGTTTCTCAATGAGGTCATAACTGTTTATGGTAGGATCTGTAGGTAGATCTATCTATTCATTTTTAGTCATGTTACCATTGGGCAAAACATAGTTAGGAGCTACATTAAGGTATTTGATTAGATAGTGCCTCACAAATCACAACATTATACAAGGGAAGGCAGATGGCATGATTCTAAAAAAGGCAAAAAATGGCAAGGTAATTACAGCTTCTCTTCATGAAGGCTTAATGTTTTACAATGTTCTCAACAGGCTTCATAATGAATTCTAATAGGTGCTACTGCTACTAGAGTCTAGTGAGTGGTGATAAGGTTTACCGAGCTGTGATAGGATGTAGGTATCTTTCATTCTATCTATTGCTGGCTGCATTACATTTTTAGGTAGCACATAGTTTTAAAGAAAAATTAGGGTAAAAGCTATTAGTCAGGTCACACCTAATATCGGTGCAGTAAATTTTACGGAGATATGAAAGGTTACTGTTCTATAAAATGGTTTCTGCTTGCTTCATAATTATAATTGAATAGTATATGTTGTAATTTTGCATAGAACCTTTCTTTTTGCTTGCTTCCATTTGATTTGATTTTCTCTTACTCTCTTTCTACCCTCTTCCAGATTCCTTATGTGGGTCTCAACTTTGCTGTCTACGAGTCTTTAAAAGATTGGTTAATTAAATCCAAACCATTTGGTCTAGTTAATGATTCTGACTTGAGTGTGGCAACACGCCTAGCTTGTGGTGCTGCTGCTGGAACTGTTGGACAAACTGTTGCTTACCCTCTAGATGTCATTCGTCGAAGAATGCAGATGGTGGGTTGGAACCATGCTGCTACTGTTCTAACTGGTGATGGAGGAGGCAAGGTCCCACTTGAATACACTGGAATGGTTGATGCATTTAGGAAAACTGTCCGGCATGAGGGATTCGGTGCATTATACAAGGGTCTTGTGCCCAATTCTGTAAAGGTCAGTCCTCATCTAATACTGACGATCTGTTCTGCCAAAAATGTGTTGTAGACTTTTTCTTGTCTGATTAGGACTGCAAACATAATAAGCCTACTTGATTAGCCAAAAGCCAACATTGCAGCACTCATTGCCCTTGGCTTGAGCTACATATTGATGTGTTAGCCTTGAATTATTTACTGCTCGGAGCTCAGTTCCTGATCAGCTTATAAATGCTAAGATAATCTACAGACACATACATGCACACTAAATTGAACTCATAAGATTGTTTTTGAATCTTTGATTTTATGCATTGGTCACCTACATTTTGGTCGCTGTTAGAATTTTGCTTGCTGTGGTCAAGCACCATGCAAGCCTTTTTTTAACAACTCCTGCTTTAACTTCTATGTGTTGACTCAAGATGTTATTTTGATAATTCCATTGTTTAATGACACCACTGGATGGTCTTTTCAAGCTTAGTGTTACTGTTTAGAAATTCTCTCAATTCCCTATGACTGTAATAATTTTTAATGTGAAAATACACTTGTATTTTATGATGACATATTCACCTGAAACTATTGTTTAATGGCCTCACTCTTCCTTTGATTATAACATTCTTATACTAAAATGTTTTGCAGGTGGTCCCATCCATAGCAATTGCATTTGTGACATACGAGGTGGTGAAGGACATTTTAGGAGTTGAGATCAGAATATCAGATTAAAGTTCGATAACCACATGATATCTGTTTACCTGGTGTGGTTTTTTTTTTTGTAGGCAAGGGGTTGCAGAGATGATAAATTCCAATTGTTTTCTTGTTTTTCATCTCTGCAAAGGATAAATTTAGAAACTTTAGAGCTAGTGTCTATAAATTTGTTCCCTTTCCTATTTGTTTTCCTTGTGAACATGCTTTAGCTTTCAGCTTCTTATTCATCTTCTATGTCAATAAGTGTTGTGGAAAGACAATGCAAGGACATATATGCCTAGCTTTCCGCATGAGTTATGAAAGCATTTTTCTTGGTGGAATTTGAATTGGCTGATTATTGAGTGCCCCTCCCTACCTTATCCCTATCGATTTATGAATGAATGTGTATCAACATCTGCAATGTTGTGTGAATGTTTCTAAGCTGTCTGATTAATACAATGAATAGTCATGTCATTTTACTTTATGCTGTTTAATTGCAACATTGGACGTATTACCTAATACTGTTACTGCAATGTAATGTATGAGATAAAAATGATGTTTCAATTGCTAGGATGGAGACATATGCATGAAGTTTTCTGGGAGTCAATTAGAAATAGCATGGCTGGACGAACACCTTATCACTCTTCCTTTGTTAGCTATTTAGGTGTTACGAACACCTTATCTGCCCACTTATGCTGACTGAGATTTGTTTCCCAAACTTCAATTCAGCATTTTAGGACGTAGCTAGGACATCAATTGAAACAATGGAGGTCTAGCCACAACACTATAGTTAGTGACTCTATTAATAGGGGACAAATAATCAATTTCTCTATTTCAAGTCTAGGCTAGCAAAACTTGTGGCATCTTGTTATATTGATTGCATGAAATGACAAGTGAAATACACAAATCAAGATGGCACAACAGTTCACTATTAGGGCCCGGCTCTTCGTCATCTTCACTCGACAGCATCTGAAATGGTTTTGATAGAACTTTATGTACACGGAACACTTGAAAAAAAAAAAAAAAATTTAATTGTGATGGTGACAAAATTGGCGGTTCTCTCTGATCTCTTTGTTGACTATGTAATCCTCCGGAGATGAAAGATATTACATTTTTCTTCCATGCCTGAACATATAACATAAGAACAACGCTTAATCTTAGATGTCAACGACTCTATTACAATTCTGTTTGAGGGAATGTATTATTAAAAAAAAAAAAGAGCTTCAGGTAAAATGCTATACTACTGTTTTCTTCTGATTGTTCGATTCGCAATAATAAGCAGAAGGATTTAATGTGCCAGACTTCAAGGATAACTATTTTCTTA
Source organism: Echinosophora koreensis (assembly GCA_035048595.1). Classification (NCBI taxonomy): domain Eukaryota; kingdom Viridiplantae; phylum Streptophyta; class Magnoliopsida; order Fabales; family Fabaceae; genus Echinosophora; species Echinosophora koreensis. Next base: position 4,312,075 of record JAPCYP010000023.1, read on the forward strand.
CAAGTGTTTTTTCAATTTTTTGTTTCTCTCGAGCAAAAGATAATTAGTATTTCCCGTATATGCATTTGTATAATAAAGGGTGAAGGTTGTTTACCTGATGTCTCTTATGGAAGTTTGAAATCTTGTTGATGATGATCTCCTAGCAAACTTGGGCTCATGAATATTTCCATTCGTAGTTTGTAATCTTGTTGGTCTTGATATGCAGGTTTTAGGTGCTGCAACCTGATGTTTTACATTATGCTCCCTCTTCTCGTATTCCATGCAGTCATCAATAGAAAATGAAAGTAACGAAAGGGTTACAAGCAACATGTTTAGCTCAACTAGAGATTTGCTTGGCAACTGCGAATGACTCGATGCACCATTATGTTCTTCTTCTTCTTCTTCTTCTTCTTCTTCATATTCTTTCACCCTATCTATTTCATTGTCTCTTTCTTTTCCTGGTTCTGCCATATTCCCTATAAAAAAATGTTCATTAATCACAAATTAATTAGTGTGTTTTGTTATGTTAATGTACATATTTGAAAGTGGGTAAAACTCGCCTTGATTAAGATTTAAGGATTCTCCATGAAAGACGCTGACCTAATTTGAACCAGAAGCATGGTCTATAATTTATTCTCAAGTCTATATTTTCAATTTTATTTTACTATTTCATAATGTGAGGTTGTTAATCGACTATTCATTGTTTTTTTGGTTCATAACACTAGAAAAAGAAAGGAAGAAAAATAAAGAAAAATAATAGGAAAGGGAAGAGTAAAATAGTGGCTACTTTGTAACTGAGGTAAATATAGGTTGACAAATGTATGGCGTAATGTAGTATTTCTAAGGTAGTAAGTGGTAATATTAATATATGTGGGAAATAGATCAGAACCTAAAGGTGGAAAAATCTTTGTTGCTTTGTAAAATGAGGCTTGCCGTCAGTTTAGTCACGAGGACTATTTCCTTTTTGCTTTCAACATATGCTCATTATTGAACTAACTTCTCATATAGTTACCAAGAGAAAGGGTAAGCTAATTCTTGCATTATCATATGTGAATCATAACATTAATTGATAGATAATTATTGTAGTTAATTAATAAATAATCTTAATTAATTGTGATTTGCTTAGTGCACTCAACTTGGGTTTATTTTCCATAAAACTGGAGTATTCAAGTGGGGTGTACTAAGATATTCACATAATTAATTATGATAAATTAAGATAGCTAATTATTAATTTATAATAATTATTACTTAACAATATTTTAAGACCTTGAACATATGGTGATATCAAGCACTCTGAAAATTAAACAATATTTTAAGACCTTGAACATATGGTGCTTATATTTAGAATCCTCGTCCGCTTATGCTTATAATAAATAAGCTACGTTAAAACCTTTGTCTTCACGATATTTTTATTCAACTTAAAACTCCTATTAAAAGTGTATAAATAAACTGTTGAAACTTGTTTATTGTTAGGAAAAGGAACTATATGTCAGCAAATTCTAGTTTTGTTTTCTACTGTTATCAATTTAAATGGGATTACAAAAATCTCTGAGCAAATAATAAGCAAGTATAAATAAATAAATAAATAAATATAGATAAACTCACAATGATTTTGTAACAGATGAAGTTAAAAATCCTTCCACTGGACTGTCCCGACGGCCCTCTTGTGTTTCTCTCAATGAATGCGGCGTTGCTCTTTTAAAGGCCTAATATTGCTTGCAGCCCACGATGTTCAAAAGTCAACCAATTATCGAGACTGCCTCGAGTCGAGTGACCTTTTTAACATTTATTTATTTGTTTTTGTTTTTGTTTTTTTCGTCAGGTCAGGCTTGGCCTCTTTGTTTAATTTACTTATTTACTAATATAGTATTTACTAATTTTTCACGTAATTAACATGGCATATAGGATTACGTCAAAAAAAAAAAAATGCCATATAGGATAAGCTCCTAGGCATTGACTAATGAGGCTAATGGAATTTTTTTTTTTTTTTTGTGAAGTAAAGAAAAGCAAAAGAAAAAGAAAACACAAGAGTCAGGCTAATGGAAAGACTAAACCAACATCAGATATAGAAAAAAATAAAATAAAGAAGGATTAGATAGTTAAGTGAGACAATAAATAATTGTAGAGAACACCAACTTAATAAATACGTAGAAAAAAATATAAATAAAAAACCGATTCATAATAAAGTTTAATAACAATACATATGTTCCCATCTGAGTTGGGTTTGGCCCAATTTTGACTAGGTGACCTTGTAAGCATGCTGAGAAGATGTGTCTAAGCTCGGACCCACGAGAGAAGACTTTGGCAAACAACACTAGAAAGCCAACCTGAGATGCTACTTGGAACAACTCGGGAAACAATACCTAGGGAATTCAAAGACCATGCCCTAATCTGATTGGTCCAACTCAACCAAACATTTTGAGGAAAACAACTCTGTCAAAGAAGGACACATCACCTATGCAAACCTTCTAGAAGGATCATGCAATGATTAAAGAGAAATGGAGAATCCGTTATGTGGACGATGTGTCCGCAAATCATGCTAACGGCCTAGTGGACCCCACCTGGCGTAACCGCCTCACGTGTCTTGCACACGAGCGAGACCCTATAAGAAGAAGACCTTCACCTACATTATGGGGGAGGGCCTCTCGGAGAAGAGAAGAAACTCACCTTCTCTCGGAAATCCACTCTACCAACCTAAAATTACGTTAGCCTTGATTCCCGATCGAGATACGTAGGAGCATAACACTACATTCTGTCAGGCTCAATCCACAGCTCCCCCACCATTCCCGCCTTGCCGGAGCTTATTATTTCTACTCGAACAAAACAATATACTTTATTTTTTTGTATAATTTTATACTCTATTAAATGTATAAAAATCTCAATTAATGATAACATATGAATTCGATGTAAATAAAGCTAAAATAAGTTTATATTATCCGGTTGGAAATTTCGCCTAATAATACAAAAATGTGATTACCAATATTAAAAAAAGGCAAAAGTAACTGACAAGGTGTGGTCCAAGTGACTAGTAACTTGAGCCCTTTAACCATATGTTCAGAGTTTGAATCCTGGTGATGAGAATAGAGCTGCATCTGTGGGTAGAGGAGTTGCCCCTTAACTGATACTCTATATCCTCTGGGGATTAGTCTTGGTTGTGGGGATATTCTGGGTTTCATCCCGGACGTGGAAAAAAAAAAAAAAGGCAAAAGTAAAGTATATATTCAGTTAATAAAGAGAACTCCGTTATATGAAAATATCTAGCAATCGTATCGTATATATAAAGCTAAATATGTGTTTCTGGATGCGACACACATACTCTCTAATTTCATACCACAAATAAATAAAATGTGAGTAATAAAGTAATTATTTTAATGTGTGCATCATTCTTTTGTATCGTGGCTGCGCTTTTTGCCTCAGACGTGGACAGCCTTCTGAAGCTAACGAATGAAAAACTTCAGAAAAATTATTAAATTTGTGTCCATAATAATTATTATAAATATCTAAACAAACAACCCAACCCAAGTTTTGATTTACACTACATTGGTACATTCAAGTATTTTATTGGTTTCATGACATGTTGTGTCAGTGTTGTGGGCAAAGATATTTTCCCCTGCAACAAGGAAATCTAGTTAGCTGCTGAGGTAACCATCCATCTTCTTTATCAGTTTATTCCTTTGGTTTCTTGTTTGAACTGCCATTGCTACTATATTACTGTCTCTCTCTCTCTTTCTCTCTGGGGCTACTTTGTTCAATGGTAATTATTGTATGTAGTTCATGTGGCCAAAATGTTTGATTTGATTTCATCTATTGTCATCCACCATTTCAATTATGTTGCTCTTTACAATGGAAATAGGATATTTTGCACCCCTTTTTGTTTTTTTTCCATTTGCATTATCTGATAATAGTGGAGTCCAGTGTTCCCATATATAATATGTTGTCCACAATACGCCAGTTGAAAAGGTTTAAGCATTTCTATCTTTTTCTAACTGTTGATCTTAGATTTTTAGTCATGTTCAGAATTTATCACTTTATATTTGAGGTTTTTCTCTAATGAAATTCTAATGTAAACTAATTGATCTAAATTTTCTTATTGCAAGTCTTTCAAATTGATTGAAGGAACTGCAATTGGATTGCATGGATTGACAACTAGAAGACATGACTGCAGATGGTAGGGCTGAGACTGAAGACCATAAGAGAAAAGATAATGATTCTTTTCTCAAGCCAGGGGGACACCAAAACATGCCAAGGTCACCAACATTGTGCACACCTATTAGGAAGGACTGGCCAGAGAGCTTGCCAAATGACAATGTGATTGGTAATGAGGATAACGATTTACGTGGATGTATACCTTCCTTAGCTGGATCTGGACATCCTAACACTAGTTCTTATCCCACGACAGATTCTGAACACATTGTCGAAGAGTTACCTGTAAGAACGTATAGGAACTCGAATGTAGCTTTACTTCGCTACCCACATAATTCCAGACAGCCTCAGAGGAATCAGTTAACTATTGAGTCTCGGTATGAAAGCTTGATTAGAGAAATTGAACCGCGGGTTGAAGAACAGTTACCACTCAGATTAAGCAAAGGACTTAAGGGAGTTGATTCTGAATTATGGGGCCTGAAGCCTTTGTCTAGCTTGAAAGTTTCTGCAAATATAAGCAATGTGGATAAGACTATCACCTCAAGCAATGCAAATCTTATTAGCAGTAGTACAACACAGCAGCATGCTTCATCTACATATAATTTTTCTCAATTGATTGTAAAGCAAAAACTGAAGGGAAAGGGAGTCATTTGCAAAGATTTGGACAAAAGCAGCAGTCCTGGAGAAGCATTAATGGGTCAGGAGGATGACAAACCTACTTTTGCAACCGAGTTTCAATCTGATAGACTGCTGACATCAAATGATGATGATAATAAGCCTTCCTTGCAAGGAATTGTAAAGTCTGACACAGAAGCTTGTAATGATGGGCTCAACTTAAGAGAGTGGCTGAAGTCTCCAGGTCATAAAATGAATAAATCAGGAAGCTTGCATTTATTTAAGCAGATCGTGGAATTGGTTGATTTTGCACACTCCCAAGGGATTGTCTTGCAAGACTTACGACCGTCTTGTTTCACTTTATTGCCTTCAAGTAAAATTAAATACATTGGTTCATCTAGCCAACTGGAGTTGGATAAAGCCATGACCTACAAAGTGACTAGGAAAAGGCCTCTGGAACATGATATCTGTGCTTGCCAAAGTTTGAGTACAAGGCAGCAAAAGCCCTGCGAGGACACAAGATCTCTTAGGCAGCAGCATCACTTTGCTTGTATTCATGGCCGCAGGACTACAACAGTGAATCAAACAGACTCTTACACAAATGGGCCCGTGGAATCAAGGACTAAAGAAAGTCTGTGCCAAAATGGTTCTAGTTGTCTGCATACTTCTACTGAAGAAAAGCAGTTTATATCTGTAAGCAAGCAGCTAGAAGAGAAGTGGTATTGTAGTCCAGAAGAGCTCAATGATGGAGTTTGCACGTTTTCATCAAATATTTATAGACTTGGAGTTTTTCTTTTTGAGGTAACAAAATATGTTGTCTCAATCATTGTTGCTTTACATTGGCCCTGTTTGCTTTGTTTCCACTTTCCTGTTTTCAGAAATAATTACAAAACTGTCACCTTGTTTTCAGTCTGTTTCTTGTTTCCAAATATTTATACAGGAAATAGTGAAAACAGAAAAAAGTTCTTTTTAGTGGTTCCTGTATAAATTTCTGAAAATAGGAAACAGAATGAAAACAAGATGGCAGTTTTGTAATTATTTTTGAAAACTGGAAACTGGAAACAAAGCAAACATGCTAAAACTTTTGTCTAACGGTATTTCCTTTTGGTAGCCAAATTATTTTGTTAAATTTCATTAACTAACACACACTAGAGCTTTTAGATACAGTGTTATTTTTTCTGAGCATGATAATAAGGTGGTATGAGATTTTGGTTGTTGCAACCTAGCAAGAGATTGCTTTCAAGCAAGACATATCTGTTTGACATACCATACCTAACCTTTTGAAATGGCATAGAAACATATATGTTCAAGTTATAGAGTTTCATTTAACTATTTTATTGAATGGTTTTGCCTGGCCAAATTTGTTACTTTTCAACTATATATATAGATCATCGTGTAGAAGCTATTTAATATGTATTTGTTAACATTTGAGTGGATGTTTCTCTCAGTTGCTGTGCAATATCGAGTCATGGGAGGTGCATTCAGCTGTGATGTCGAATTTGGGTCATAGAATCTTACCACCAAGATTTCTATCAGAAAATTCAAAGGAAGCTGGGTTTTGTCTTTGGCTTCTCCATCCTGAACCTTCTTCTCGCCCCAATACAAGGTAGCATGATATGCTGTTGTTCTTATACCGGGTGCTGTTTTTATGTCTCTTCTGGATCTGTTAAAATTTTCATCTACAAGGTGTATTCTGAAAAGTCAAAAGTATCATTATTAATGGCTTCATGATGGATGGTGATAAGTAGTGATAGCAAGGGGTATTTAGGAAACCATGTAGGAAAAGGTTTCTGCCATTCTTTTGACTGGCCATACATATGACTGAGTAATGCTACCTACAAAACTGTGCATATCTGTACATTTCTCTGTCTAAGGAGCAATATCTGTGGGTAGTACATAGTTGTGGTTGCTGTAGTTGTCTAATTAGCAGCAGTATTAATTTTATTACATCAATTATTTACAGCTCAAGTTATTAACTTTTATCTGTAGTAACAAGTGCTTTATAAATTCTATATGGAACTCATTAATCTTTGATTTCTGGATTCTTTGCTACCATGGAGTCTACCTCACATGATTTGGTATTCCTTGTAAGAATTTCTTCGACAGTTTTTGAACTTGTCAGTTGCCATAATTAACTCTGTACGTTGTTTTAATGCAAGTTTGAGATATTGGTGATACTCACATCAATATAGTCATCACAGCAAACAATACTTTTCCTGTCATTTTGATTTCTTCAAAGTCCAGCCCTTTCCCTGGAACCCTGGTTTTGTAATAAAAATATTTGATATTCTTATTGTACAACTGCAGCTTATAGACAATAAGATGAAGCTCATTCTTAACTTTTGATTTGATAGCCAAATGGCTATTCTTATTGTTCATTATGCTTAACAAACCACAGCACTAAAAGAGAGAACATGATAAAGAGTATGTGTAAATGCTACTAGGAAACAGATTTGCAGATTAGTGCATTTTGCTATAGTTGCCCTATGTTGATGACATGCTATTTAAGTGCTAACCATTCATTAGTGGGCTTCGGGTTTTGACATTTCTTTATTTTCCAGACTTCATTCTAGCATCTTGTGTCAATTATTTTTGGCATTAGTACATTGTTACTTCTTCTCTCTTTGTAAATGAACACAACTGTCTAAAAAAGCAGCATCATTTCTTTGATTTCTTAAATAAATATGTTTTAATAATCATATGGCTGAAAGAATTATGATATCGATATTGAAGGTGCGTCCCGTTTCCTTTATAATTTGTAGTTCTCCTTTTATGTATAACAGGACGATTTTAGGGTCTGAGTTAATACACGACTTAGAGGAATCAAATTCTGGAGATGATGTCGCAGTATCTGGCGATGATGAAGCTGAAACAGAAAATTTAATACATTTTTTAATTTCAGTTAAAGAAGAAAAGCAAAAGCAGGCAGCCAAGTTGGCAGAGGAACTAAGTTGCTTGGATGAAGATATTAAGGAGGTAGAAAGAAGTTATTCATTTGGGACAGATTCAATATTTCCCATAGCACAAATCAACTATCCTTCCAGTTCAGATATTTGTAGATCTATTCCAAGATCATGCAGTAATGAAGCAAGATTTATGAGTAATATAACTCAACTAGAAAATTCTTACTTTTCCATGAGATTTCAAGTCCTGCTTAAAGAAGCTTCAGCTGTTGCAAGCTATGATAAAGATGTCATGGAAAGTAGATGGATATTGCCTCATATAGAGAATATAAATAAGGAACCAAGAAGAATTCAGAGTTCAGTTGGTTGTCTAGGATCCTTCTTTGAAGGTTTATGCAAGTTTGCTTGTTACAGCAAGTTTGAAGAGCTTGGTACATTAAGGAATAGAGATCTGCTTAATTCTGCCAATGTAATATGTGCTTTAAGTTTTGACCGCGACGAGGACTATATTGCAGTTGGTGGAGTTTCAAAGAAAATCAAGATTTTTGACTTAAGTACTATTTTGAGTGATTCTATTGATATTCAGTACCCCATAGTTGAGATGTCGAATAAATCAAAGCTTAGCTGTGTGTGCTGGAATAGTTATATAAAAAACCATCTGGCATCTACTGACTATGATGGTGTGGTTCAGGTGTGTAATCCTTGCAACATTAAAACTATACTTGATGAAAGCCAATTTTGGTCATGTTCTTTCATTTATACCAACAAAACTATCATTGCTTCTGTTGTTAATTATATCTTATGTTTTATTAACATCAATTATAAAACATGTATGGATGAATTCAGATGTGGGATGCATACAGTGGTCAGCCATTGTCTCGATATATGGAGCACCAAAAGAGAGCATGGTCTGTTCACTTTTCTGTGTCCGACCCAAAAATGTTTGCTAGTGGAAGTGATGACTGCTCTGTCAAGCTGTGGAATATCAGCGAGGCAAGCTTTCTTTTATGCATTTAAATAACAAATCATTGTTATTGGTATTTATACTATTTTAAGTTATATAGTAGAAAGAATAATATGGAAAGGAACATAACTGTGTGACAGAAAGACAGTTGAATATTTTTACTTCAAAGCACATAATAACAATCGTCTCAAATGCTGTTGTTTTTGCAGAGAAATTCTATAGGAACTATCTGGAACCCTGCCAATGTATGCTGTGTTCAGTTCTCTGCTTACTCAACACATCTTTTATTTTTTGGATCAGCTGATTACAAGGTCTATGGTTATGACCTTCGTCACACTAAGATCCCTTGGTGCACATTAGCTGGTCACGGGAAAGCTGTTAGCTATGTAAAATTTCTAGACGCTGAAACAGTTGTTTCTGCTTCCACTGACAACTCTTTGAAGCTCTGGGACCTGAAGAAAACCAGCTCTTCTGGGTTGTCATCTGATGCTTGTGGCTTAACCTTTAAAGGTCATAGTAATGAAAAGGTTGGTTTCTTTACATATTTTATCTCGCTTGTTGTCTTCTTTTTTTGTTCTAACTGTTTATTATTCATCTTATTGTTCAGAATTTCGTGGGTTTATCTGTTATGGATGGATACATTGCATGTGGTTCGGAAACTAATGAGGTATAGTTTTTTATTTTATAACAACTTTTGACTTTATCATATGGTATACTGGTCTGAATCCTTGGAATGTTGATTGTGTCATGAGGCCAGCTAAATATTTCACATCCTGCACTACTTGTGAGAAAATTAGTTTCTCTTAATATTTTCCCGCCACTTTTAGGTTACTCCATGGAATTTTAGGAGCCTGATCATAGAATGGAATGGCATATAGACTAATCTCACTTAATACTGTTATTGCTTTCATCGTTCATGATTAGACGTTCTTAAGTTAATTGGAAAATGGATTTTACTAATCTCACTTAGCATCAAGCTTTTTTATTGCATTCCTAATGAAGTTCCTTTGAAAATATGGCTAACATCAAGCTAAGTGTAAGCATAATGCATGTAGCGGCGGTAATTTAGTTTTTCCAGAACACCAAGTTTATCTATTTGGAAGATGCTTGGAGTTCATAGGTCCTGTACCTAATTTAATGTGCACAATCAGTCTACAAACATCATCCATTCTCACAAACTAAGACCGATAAAAAGGTGATTCTTATTTAAATCAATCCAAGTAATTTATGGTAGCTTGCTCCTCTTAATTGCATTTGCCATCCAACATGGTATAAATAGATACACATTCTAATTCATTAAACGTTTCTACCTTTCAGGTATACTGTTATAATAAATCTCTGCCAGTGCCAATCACTTCTCACAAATTTGAGTCAATCGATCCCATTTCTGGTCACTCAAATAGTGATGACAATAATGGACAGTTTGTTTCTAGTGTCTGCTGGAGAAAGAAGTCTAATGTGCTTGTTGCTGCCAACTCAATTGGAATTGTGAAACTACTGCAGATGGTCTGACATGGAAGAGAAAATAATTGGTTAACAATGAAACCTGAAAAGCAGTTCAGTTCCTAAAACGATAATATTGTGATATCCTCTGCCATTCAGAAGACCAGGCATGCACTTTATTTGGGATGAACACTTAGACCAGTGCATTATTCAGGTTTCAATGGTTAATGGGGAATAAAGCTTAAATGGAATCATTGAGTTGGTGATATGGCATTGGTTCACTGTGGCATACATGTATTTTCAATTTCCACGGGTAGGTAATTCTATCAGGAGCTCATTTTTCTACAATATGACATGAAGAGAGGCTCTAAATTCTAAACCCAAATAAGCTGGCTTTTGAACTGAAGCAACTGATGAAGCTGGAACCTGCAAGTCTCTTGAAAATATCACAAGTGACTGAAGGTTTCCCCTGATCCATTATGCTTCTGTATAGCACAATCTCCAAAGTGCAATGCCGAAGTTTCCCCTTCAACTTCAAGACCTTCTCTTCTAGGTGAACCATCACAAACCAACGAGCTACGAGCTAGAGGGCACCACATGGACCCGAAAGTTTGGTTGAACTTGAAACTAAATCAAATTTGTTGCTTTACGTGCGGCATAGCTTCTTGCTCCTATACATTCATGCTTCTGAGACTGCAATCTGTTAAGGAAGTGAGGGACATATTACTAAACCAGATCTGGATGTACCCCAAAGATGTTTGTTACCTTGTCTTCCCAATGAAATGTAAATTATCAAAGTACAGGATGTCATCTATGCTATGCTTTGCATCTACTAGCAAAAACTAACTGTAGTTGATATAATAGTTCAGATACAAACACCATCATTCAAAATTATGCTGAAGCTGCATGTCTACTCTTATTGACTTTGACACCGAAGAATTCTGGTTCCCTTCTGTCATTTTTCTCTTTCACAGTACTTTGTTATTTGTTACCTGAAAAAGTATTTCTTGTAGAAGATTGATCAAGCATGCAATCTTAGGTGGAATTATTGGAACCTTCTCTACTTTTCATTTTAGTTTTCTATTCTGCTTGGAAGATTTGTTCAGTACCATAGTGTTTAGTTCTCAAGTTTCTATTTCCACTTAGTCAGTAATGATAAGGAAATGTTTGGAGAAAAATTTTCAAACATTAAGGAGACTCGCGGTGGCATGAATACAAGGAGTCAATCACAATAGGCTATGTTATTCCTATCCTAATTCACAGACTACTCATGTCAAGAATGCCTTAATTTAAACTACTTGAGTAAACTATCTGAATCTTTACTTGCAAAAAAGAGAAGATACTTGATTTTATGTTGAGAATTTGATGATGGTAAGTTGTGATCTAAGAAAGCTCAGAATCTGAGACATGACCGGAAGATGTTCTTCTAATTATTCTTGGACTCGATATTAGGCGGTTCTCTGAATTAACCCTCAGAGTTCGCCCACAAGAGGACATTTGTGGAGGTCTAGTTGATCGCCCTCTTGGAGTACCTGCATTGAAAAACACATAAAGATGTCAAGAAACAAATGGCATTCATTCAAATATTGCAAGTAGATAACAAATAGGAAGGAATCCTATGCTACTTCAAATTATTGATGAATTCGTTGTAATGTTATAATGCCATTTCAGAGACCATAATTTATGCATTGAAAATTCTCTCAAATAATATCCATAGCCTGATAGAAATCCTACTCAATGCACCAAAATAAGATGCATTTTCAGGTAACTTTATAAGTGATTGACATAATAGCCATTTGCTTTTTTCATTAATCATTGATGTTAGCATGGAGTGCAACAATTTTGATAGCTAAAATACTTGTATAATTTTATCAGGTTCTTCCAAGCAGGCATTTTTGCATCCTTAGCATGATGAAATTTTTATTTCTATGATTCAAGCATTAGCTTCTTAAGAATCATTAATTGATGTATTTAACAATTCCGTCAATACAAAAGTTTGAAGGTAACCTGGTTGTTTGGTGTGCTTCAAATCTAGAGATCTCCTGGTGGTAAGCCTCGGCCTGTTCATACTATCTGCTACAACTAATGACTTCCTTTCGGTTGTGGATGGAAATGGCTCATCCCCAGAGGTAACAAGGTCATCACCACAGGCTGAAGCATCACTTCCAGATTCAGAGTTTTCCTTAGAGCATGTGCTTATTTTTTCGCGCTCTATAACTTGGTAGGCAAACATTTGAAAGGGAATTTGTGATATTGGTGATGATTCAGAACTTGCCCAAGAAGGAAACTTCCTTAAAAGTACTGACTCTATATCACAGTAATCTATAGGGGGCAATGGTGGTTCTGGCTGGCTATTGTAACCAGGATTCATTGCAAGAAACCTTTTTATGTAACGAAGAATTCTACATATGGAGGAGAAGCTTGGACGTTGATTTGGGTCAGAATGCCAGCATCTCTTTGTCAAGTTGATAACATATTTTGGTGAATTGAGTGGGAAAAGTGGCCTCTCTCCTGCCCTTATGTTTCTGCTCATTTTCTCCCCTTGAAGATGACTATCTTCAAAAGGGACTTTACCAGTTAGCAGCTCAAAGCAAAGCATTCCAAAACTATACACATCAGATTTCTCTCTATGCTTGGAGTTTGCTTCACCTCCTGATTGTTCTTGCTCTTCAAGTACTTCTGGAGAATACCATATGAATGGGAGAGTTCCATTCTGAGTTGTACACCCTTTGTGGTTCAAGTCCTTGACAGAAGATAGGCCAAACCCTGATACCTTGGCATGCAAGTAACCTTCTGGGGATGTACCTCTGTGCTTAACAAGAATGTTTGAAGGGTTTAGTTCTCCATGATATACTTTCCTTGAATGCATATATTCCATTCCTCTGGCAATCTGAAGCATAATATCAACTGCCACATGAAGCAAGAATGGTATTCGCTTCCTCGGGCCATGAATCTCTTTGATGTGATTTCTGAGGGTTTTGCTCATCAGTTCCATTATCAAAAAACATTCTTTCTTCTCCTCATCAGTAAAACCACAAAGGTAGTCCATTATATTTGGGTGGGAAAGAGATAAAAGTTCTGTGATCTCAGGTTGCGAAGCTTCAATGTCCCCAGAAAAATGTCTCATGGCAAAGTTTTCGCCTAACCATAGAATCTCCTTGTACTGACTCCCATTCCCCATTCTTCTCCTCACCTGGTAGTCCTTAGCCCCAACCAATGTTGAGCTTGGCAGGAGCTTCCCTTCCACTGATTCGGATCTTTCTACATTCCTCAAAAGCAGATCTATTAATTTCTTCTCATACTTTGTTGCACCTGACATTTTCTTTTCTTGAATCTTGTTGCAAAGAAACCATCTGTCTTCCTTCCAAACCGTGTCATAACGGTTGCACAACTCCTGAGTAATAAGATATTCCTTCCCAAATTTCCACTGGAAAAGTTTCATGTCTCTATATTCTTTCCTGTACTTTTTGGAGTTGATAAGCCTCTTCCTTTGCATCTCATCCTGATCCCACCCTGATGTTTCTCCAGCAGATTCAATAGCTTCAATTACAACTGGCATGCAACAAAGCAAGTTGTGTAAGTGATACTCAACACATTCTGTGTTGTGGCACAAGGCAATGGCTTTAGCCCACCATTCCTTTGTTTCCAAGCAATGCCTAATGTAAGCTTCTCCTTCTTTGAAAATCCTATGGATCTCTCTCAAAGGCTGTTCAAGAACCTTCCACTTTCCATTCTTCTCTTCAAATTTCAGGTTCTGTCTAATCTCATCTGCAATAGAATCATATGCAAAGGTGAAAACATCAAGCAGCAGACAACACTGCCTCTGATTGATTTGAATGCTCTCCCGGAATACCATCATAGCCTTCAAACTCCCCAGTGCCTCCCCAATCTGTCTAAATTGTTCCATAACTTTACTTTTGATCCAAAAAAACAATCCCTGTAATCTGTAAACAAAGAGGTAGGATGAATATTCCTTCACAAAGGAAAACCAATGCAATTCATCGATGAATTTAGATGCTAACCAGGTTACAGCTGTGGTGGACAATCAAATAGGTGAAAGCAAAGAAGGAGATTGAGATCAAGCTCCTTCTAGTGCAAAATTTATGCAGATCAAAGCACTTTCAATCTAGTACAAAACTAATGCACAATTCCTTCCTTCTAATCAACATAAAATAAAATGGTAAAAGAAATTCTGGGTTTTCTAAGCAAGATGTGAATTCACCAGTTTTCATAGAGAATCAAATAATCTTTGCATAGGAATGAAAAATGTAAGGAACAAAAAAAAAAAAGAAAAAAAAAAAATACAAAAATGGGGCTTTGGTAAAATGATGAACTTTGTAATATTAGCAAGAGCAATAACAAAATTTGCGGAAATTATGTGAAGTTTGACACAAGATTAGAATGTGTTTGGAAATACTTGAGTTCGACCACCCAAAGGAACGTTTCTGTTGTGTGGGGGTGAGGGGACAGCATTCCCGCGAGTTTTATGGTTTGGTTTGTTCCAAATGACCAATTCTTTCCACCTACTCCTAACTTCCACAAGTGAATACGCCTCCCATCATAATCAATCTTCCGATTTCACAAGTATATTAGGTGTTATTTTCCAAAATAAAACAAAACATCGTGTAAGAGTTAAAACATGATATGCGTAACAATCATATATTATTATATATGACGAATCAAAAAAAACATATGACGAATCAAGGTTGGTCAAAGTAGTGTTGGGCTTGGGTCCCTTAAGCAAATGGTTAGGTTTTGATTCGTAACTCTTGCATATAAAAAAAAATCTGGTTGGGAGGGGATATCCCACCTTGAGTGCATTCAAATCCCTCGAAAGGATTTTAGTCTCGGTGAACGACCAGGGTTACTCCTTGCAATCATATGTGAATAAAAAAAATATTACTATATATGACATCTAAATAATTACTGAGAGTGAAGCATTTTAATAAAGTAACAAATGAATGATTAATGACAATATTAAAGTTTTTTATACTGACAATACTTTCAAATTAAACAGTATTGATATATTTACAAATTAAAATATTACAACAGAGTTTCTTAAAGAAAAGACAAAATTCTTACTTCTCTCCAAATTTTACTCGAGTAGTGATATTCGGACACCCGGGTGCGACACCAAATTTCGACACCCGGGGTACTGTAGCGCTACAGTAGAGTTTTTTTTTTTTTTTTTTATTACAAATTTTGACTTTTTTTATAAATAAAAAATTTAGTTTTTTTAAATACTAACATTTTTTGTTAATCCAGTGCAAATATTTGGTTAATTCAATTCATTCTATATGAGATATATCTCATATAGAATGGTTGAAGCATCAGAGTTACCGATTAACCACAGAATATACTGAATTAACCAACCATTTTCAAAGGATTAACCACGTGTTTTTGTTTTAAAAAAAAGTCGAAATTTGTCCCAAAAAAAAAAAGATCCATTAACCATATAATAAACTGAATTAACCAGAAATTTGCATGTGACTAATCAAATATTTACATGGTTGTGAAAAATGATTGTTGAAGCATCAGGATAATCGATTAACCACAGAATACACTGAATTAACCAACCATTTTCAAAGGATTAACCACGTGTTTTTGTTTTAAAAAAAAAGTCGAAATTTGTCCCAAAAAAAAAAGACCCATTAACCATATAATAAAATGAATTAACCAGAAATTTGCATGTGATTAATCAAAAATTTACATTGTTGTGAAAAATGATTGTAAGCTTCAGGATAACCGATTAACCACAGAATACACTGAATTAACCAACCATTTTCAAAGGATTAACCACGTGTTTTTTGTTTTAAAAAAAAAGTCGAAAATTTGTCCCAAAAAAAAAAAGACCCATTAACCATATAATAAAATGAATTAACCAGAATTTTTCATGTGATTAATCAAATATTTACATGGTTGTGAAAAATGATTGTAAGCTTCAGGATAACCGATTAACCACAGAATACACTGAATTGACCAACCATTTTCAAAGGATTAACCACGTGTTTTGGTTTTAAAAAAAGTCGAAATTTGTCCAAAAAAAACCCATTAACCATATAATAAACTGAATTAACCAGATATTTGTACGTAATTAACCAAAAATATTAGTATTCAAAAAAACTATATTTTTATTTTTAAACAAAAAAGGCAAAATTTGAAGGGAAAAAAAAAAAGGTGCTACAGTAGCGCTACAGTACGTTACTGTAGCGCTACAGTGTTTTGATGTCACACCCGGGTGTCAATCCCGGGTGTCCGAATAAAATTACTCATTTTACTCTGACATGTAATGCTTGGCCACCAAAAATCACGAGTTATTATTTATTTTTCACTAACTCAAAATTCAAAGGCAAGATGGGAATGAAAAATCTCCTCATGTCATCATGGTGATGTGGAGGAGAGAGATATACACAGATTTTATTAGTGGACCTAACCTAATCACAATTTGTGGAATTTCATTTATAATATGTTCCCAGAGATATACCATGTATCAAGAGTGTCTATGAGTACTCTCACAAAGAAAGCATTCCTTTTCTCATTTATCTCTGTCTCGACACTCTCCTTGTTCCACGAATATTGAAGGTGTCACTCCCTGCAAGCTATGAATTTTACACCCATAACATTGAGTTATGTGGTAGTGGTAGTGGTTGTGGACCATCCTATCCACCCTCTCTCACCTTTGATAGTTACTTGAGATTTATGCACTTGTTGTACTCATACTATCTATCGTATGTTTCTAAGCATAAAAATACTGAAAAACAATTGTCTAGTGTCATGTGTCAACAATTATGTTTTGTACACTTAATTAGAATTTCGAAAATAATACTCGTGAGTCTTGTTACCAAAAAAATACTGGTGGGTCATTAATCATTATATATAAGACTATACTCATTAAATAATTCAATTATAGTATCCACTTGAACTATATAAGCAAATTAAATGTTGTTGGGCCTTTAATTTTATTAAATCTTCAGTTTGTAACCGCTGAATGTACATTTATTTTATTCTACTTGTTTGACTTCATTGCTTTAGTTCTCTCATTAGTCTTTTTACATTTTGGGACAATTATATTTCCAACGGATACTACTAGGCACAACTGGTATCTGGTGCTTATAACTTGTTATGAACCTGTCTTCAACAGGCACCAACCAGCTCATGGCATAGACAATGAAGACTAATGTCTGGCATGAATTTATTTACCTCTCTGCATTGCGTGGTGCATGCGTTGGTGGTGTTCACATGTTCATTCATATAGAGATACTGCTCTATTTTGCCGTTTACTTGCATAATCTGTCAACTAAACTACAATATTCTCAGTCCAGGGCATCACGTGCTGCCAAAATGTACGTAACATGGAATATGCCTTCAGACGAATAAGTTAATAGAAACTGGCAGTAAAATACAGCTCCTTTCCCTTTGTGTAATATATTTGATTAGTTGGTCGGTCTTGTCACAGTTTTAGGGTCCGTTTGCGAGTCTTATTTGGGAGGGGAAGTAAGGAAAAGGGAAGGTTTATGATAATCTCTCCCTTGTTTGTGAGTGCAAAAATTTGGAGGGGAAGTTTTTTAGGATTTTAGAAAAACCCCCAAACCCCTCCTCACCTCAATTTTTTGGTTTACCCCAATTTGGGGTTTTTTGGGGGGTTTACCCCAATTTTTAGAGGAAAATGAATAATTTTTTTTGCATTAGTATTATTTTAAAGGTGCATTAATATTATTTAACAAATATTACTTATGTTAATTTTCTAAAATAAAGGTAAAATTGTAAAAGTATGCTATAAACCCTTCATTTACTTTCTCTCATACAATATGCACTCACAAACAAGGGTAGGAATAATACTCTTCTTCCCCTCCCCTCCCTCCCCTTTCCTTCCCCTTTGATCCCCTCACTTTCCTTTTACTCCAAACTCCCAAACAGACCCAGTAAACTTTCATTTCCCCTGCATAAACTAAAACAAACAAGTTAAAATAAGAACTATTTTTTAATCTACCATGTATAAGAATATATTATCATTTTTATACAAATATTTCATTAAAAGGAATCCCAAAAGTTTTAAGATTTAATTTAAATGTATTGCTGGTGTATACACTGTCATTCAATCATATATACATTTTCATACAAAATAATGTACATGGGATTTTCATACAATATAATGTACATGGGATAACCGATCGACAAACGATAAACTGTAAACAATTGTGATTTTATTTTTTAAATAGAATAAACTTTATCTTAAAAAAACTAATACTCACCCAAGTAAGAGTATTCAAATCTAAACCAATCAAAATCAATTGGTTCGGTTTGGTTCGGATTTGCATCTTTTTTATCAGGAAATCCAAACCAAACCAAACCAAACCAAACCATTCAATGACTGGTTGGCTTGGTTCGGGTTGATTTGGTTCGGGTTGGATCGGACTCGAAAAATATTAAATATTAAAACATATATAAATATTAAAAATATTAAATATTAAATCATATATATATATATATAAAATAAAATATACTAATTATTAAATTATTAAAAAATGAAAATATATATAAATATTATAATATAATGAATATTTAAAAAAAATATAAAACATTAAAATATTGTAATTGATTTGGTTCGGTTCTAAAATCCTTGGAACCTATAACCGAACCAATTACCAATCGGGTTCGGTTCGAATCCAAATACCAAAAAAATCTAAACCAATTTAATTAGTTTGTTTCGGATCTTCGGATCGATCCGAACCAATCAACCCCTACACTAGGTCACATCAGACTTTCATCAACGACAACATTTAACATTTCCCATTCAAATACAACTATACAAGAATCCCATCCAATAAGACACCAATTTATAGACTTCAAAATTATAAATTATATTTAATTTTGATACTTGTAAATATGTAAATGTGAGTGATATATTTCACATAACAAAGTTGATAATATTTTGGTATTTAATTTAGTCTTAACTATAACTTTAATGATACAAAATTTAGTCTTAACTATAACTTTAATGATACAATTATTTGTTAATGCGACATATAATCACTGTAAAACGCTCTTATGCTAATGAGATAGGTTAGAATTTAGCTTAAACTCAACCCCTTTCTATTTCTAGAATGGAATGGATTGATCTGAGACTAAGGAATTATTGTCAGCTTGGCAAACTACAGTCTTCTATAGAGCATTTGCACCCAAGTGGTGTCCCAAATTGAATAGCTTTGTACATGATCAAAACAACCTTATAATACATATCCTTTTTATATAAGGCAAGCTTATTTTCACCAAAGAAAATCTTCTACTCTATATATTTAATCTATTATATATAATTCAAATCTCTTACAAGGATTTTTACAATTTAACAAGGAAAAAAAAAATCATTTGGGCCAGACCATACATACATGCCAAGACCCTTCAAAATCACCTGGTTCCAGGATTTTACTAACAGAAGATGCAGCCAAGATGTCACACTGACTCGAGTGATAAACGACTAAGGAGATGGACTATCATCATCTGAAGAGCTGTACTGTCGCCTTCCATGTAGTCCAGGAAGGGGTTGTGGAAGCATGGGGTTCACTGGAACAGGGAATCTATGAGCAGAACTAACCATGGTTCTCTCATTTATCATACCAACTTCTTTACAAACCCTGTCAAGAAACTGTTAAGAAGTCTCTCACTACCATGAAGATTCTAAATGGATGAGCTTCTTCCTTAGACAAGTTACCGTGGAAGTATTCTGTAATCTCCTTCACAAGGGATAAAGCAACACTTTCTTGGGCTTGAATTTTTAGAATCTCCTCTTCGGCCATTCTCATGAATTTGTTCATTGATTCTGTAAACTTCTGATTGCTTTCATCTGACCCTGCCGTTTCAATTAATTGCACAACCTCTGCAATGTGTGCAATTCCTTTGGAAAGTTTAGAGACTTCGCTGCTAAGAACTTCAGAATCCATAGCAGCAGCCTTCTTCACATTTGCTAGATCCGAACTTAGACTAGAGACAACTTGTAGGCCAAGCCTCCTACACTTGGCATCATCATTCAAAGTTGTGCTTGGAGTTTGATTAGTACCTGAGGGACGAGCATCTTCGGTTCTAATAATTTCTTGTACCACAAAATGCAGTAGAGTGGTTTTCCCGTCTGCACCTTTGACATCAACCAGCTTGAGAAGTGTATCAAGCTTGAAGGCATGTGCATCACCACGGTTTGTCCCCACATTCATGCGATTCCCAGTTTTAAGCACAGCCTCTAGAAGTTTCAAGAACATTCTACTGTTTCGCAGTTCTTCACAGGCAACCTGCAAAATGATCAATCAGAAAATGCACGGGAACTATTACTTGTGACACATACAAGAAACCTCCTGAGAAGCACGTACGAACATGATTTACCAGAATCTGATTGGACTCTTTTAAAGCAACTAGGATAAATAGAATAACACCAGAAGAGAATTGGTGGGAAGAGAGGGCAGGGGAGAGAGAAATAAATAAATCAACGAGACAAACTGAAACATTACCTCCAGAGTTTGAAAGGATTTTCTAAGATACTCCACTTCCGACTCAAAATTGGCTATGTAAAGCATTGCTTCCACCCTTTTAAATGCGAAAGGTACATCAAGCACTGCCTTCAAAAATTTCTCCGCAGGACCAAGCTTGGTTGGTGAGTCTTCTTTATGTTCCTTCAATTTACGTTCTTCTTCCTTGCTTGGTGCCATTTTTAACAAGCTTTCAAGTAGTTCTGTTCCAAGTGTATCAGTAATACCTGTAGAAAGGTAAAGAGAATTAGTTACATAATCAGTATCCAAGTAAAAATTGGGAGGTGGTGGACAGTATTATAGCTATTGTAAATCAGTATATTCTTATGAACCAAAGGTTACAAGCAAACTTTTAAAAGACAAAGTTCCAATAATTCATTTTTATGCAAAGAACCTTAAGAACTACATAACAGTTGGTAAACCTTAAGAACCACAAGACAGATCAATAAACTAACAAAATAATAAAATTGATGCATCTTAGAACAGATTATCAAGCAGAAATCTATGCTTTCAGTAACCAGAGCAAGAAGGAATTCAACTAGAAAAATTTCTCCTGCAATGAAGAAGTAAGGCAGAAGAGCAAAACTGTCAACTAAAATGAACAAAATGTTTTCTCTTTTCTTTCTCCCATATAAATCCCCATTCTATCCTGCAACTGTTTAAAATACACAACTATCAACAGCACATGTAAGTAAAAGTGATGTGCCAGTTGGCCCAGTTCCAGAAGTGGTAAAAGAATTTATTCCATAGGATTACCAAGACACAGAAATCAGTGTGAGTGTATATGACCGTATCACTTAACGAGGAGTTGTTCAATGTGCAATCAATGGTTACCACAAAACTCGAGACATTTAAATCATAATCTCACGCCTATCCCCAACCCCAAGGGGAAATACCTTCTAACAGTGCTTCACACACTTCTTCTATAGTCACATTAAGCGCTCTTAGCAAGATAGCAATATTTTGAGACTTCTTAGGATCCAGCATCCTATCCTCCTGATTTGGTGGGGCAAGAACTGAGCGCGGAGTAGTATCCTTAGGTTTTGGGTTTGGTGTGTTTACTACGAACAAAGTTTCGATCATTTCCTCATTCAACCTGCATCCAACAAAATCCAGTATACTTAGTTCAACAACACTAATTGCAATTTGCTACATATTCATATGAATTAACAACTGCTACCAAGTCCCATTTCCCAAGTAGTAACCATCACATATATCTAAAGCAAACCAGAAAAGCTATAACAATAGAGCAAAACATTGAGAATCTTACTTGAAAGAGCTGGACCTCAAGTGATCCCACACCATTTCACGATCAGAGCTGGCCCTCACTTTATCCCAATGCAAAGGCTTCAACTTTGGCTTAGATGCCTCCTCAGAATTCTCTTCAATCACCCCCAAATTCTGAGAATTCGGTGGCAACTCAACAGGAGAAACCTTCGTTGTTGGGGTTTGCAACACAAAAGGCCTTGAAGGAGGTATCAGTTCCGGCGGCCTCGAAATGGGTTGACCAACAGGGGTTGAAGGAGCAGCCGGCACCTCCCACTGTTTCCTCTGCCGCGACACAGGAGGAGGAGGCGGCGGTGGTGGTGGTGGAGCTGAAACTCTAACAGAAGAAGCAATAGGTGTTGACAGAACAGGAATCTCCCAGTGTTTCCTTTGTGGCATGGTAGGAACTGTAACATTTTCAAGTGTAACTGATTCATCAATGGGTGGTGTCAAAAGGTCTGGAATTTCCCAATGCTTCCTCTGTGAAGAATGGTTCTTCAAATTCAACTCTGTCTCTGGTGATGAAAGCAGTGTCGGTGATAGTGGCAATGATGAAATAGGAGAATGTCTATACCGATCTGAAACATCTGACATTGTTGGAGACTGATCCAAAATCTGATGGTTTTGATTAATCACTTTCTCCGGTGACGGCAGAGAAAAAGCTGAAGAAGACGACACAGATTTTCCACTTCCGTTCGATAGTCTCGGCGGCGATGCAACGTCGTCGTTTTTGTTAGGCGAAGAACTACAAGACCGAGTCTTTTCAAGTGATTTCGGCGACCCATCTGGGTTTTTCTCCGATGCCCTGTTGGGTGACAGAGAAAGTGGTGAAAGCAACGGCGAGTGACACTCACGCTCTGGTGTTGGAGACATTGAAGATGATGAAGATTGCACGTGCTGGTTGTAAACCGGTGAAAGAGCACATGGCGAAGAGAGTGTGGATGATGACAAACAACTCTTACCATCTACGGCGAGTGTTTCGGTTTCATTCTGCTGTGGCGGCGGAGGAGCACTTTCCGGCGACTTGGGGTTTGATCTTCTGGGGCTTATGCTCACCGGCGGCGAGAGGCTAATCGAATGAGACCGATCCGGCGAAGCGGAAGAGCAGGAAGAAGAGAAGGAAGTGGAGCTCGATTCGCTGCTTCGACTAACGAAATTCTCAGCAGCCATGGCGGAGAACGCTCTTCTAGAACCCGATCCGGTTCCGTTCGAGCTCTCGCGGCCATTCACAGAGCCTCTCGGCGAGTAGAACTCTTCCTCTTCCTCCTCCGCCTCATCGCGAACTCCTCGAACCTCCGAGGCTTGCCGCGCCAGCGGCGGAAGCGGCAGGAGCTCCGGCGAGTCCATTTTCCGAGGATTCAGAGCACCAGCGCCGCCGCTACCGCCATTGCCATTGGCGCGAGAATCAGGACGATCTTCGATTCCGCGAGAATTGACAATGGTGCCGAGGTAGAGAAACTCGGAGCTGGTGGAGGAAGTGTGGCGGACCTTCCGGGAGCCGGTGGCGCCGGAGGTGGTTTCGGCCTCGCGAGGGAAGAGGCGGATGCTGCTGTCGGATCTGAGGGTTTTCTCGTCGGCGGAGTAGCTCTTGCGGCGTCGGCGGCGGCAGTAGACGAAGGCGGAGACGGCGACGACGAGGCAGGCGGCGGTGACGGAGGCAATGGCGGCTGCGACGAGCTTGGAGGAGGAGGATTTGGATTTGGGGGGATGGGGGAGGATGAGGGAGGAGATGTTGGCGGGGAAAGAAGCGAAGGAGGAGGGAGATGGTGGCGGTGGTGGAGATGGGTATGTGGGGAAGAATGGTGGAGAGTTTGGTGTGGTGGTGGCGGTGGGGGTGGAGGAGAAGGGGTACTTAGGGTTTGGTGGGGAAGGGGAAGGAAGAGGAGAGGGTGAAGGAGGGTTTGGTGGGTGAGAGGGAGGGAGGGTGTCCTGTGGGAGAAGGGGTTGATGGAGGATCCTACGGTTGTGAGAGTGGTAGAGGGTTTGGGAGTTGGTGGTGGTTAGGTTTAAGAGGAGTAAGAAAATGAAGGTGGTGGTGGTGGTGGTGGTGGAGCTGCACATTGTGGTGTTTGTTTCTTTCTCCCTCTTTTCTTTCTTTGGGAGTGAATCAGTGAATGTGGCTTGTGAGAGAGGGAGGAAGAGTGATGGAGTGGTTGGTGTTAGAGTGAGAAGTAGAAGACAGGGAAGTGGAGAGTGTGAAAAGGTTGAATCAGATGGGAAAGGAAAAGGGAGAGAGAAAAGGAGGGGGAGAAGATGGTAAAAAATCTAGATAGGAGAAGTGGTGCATCCAGCTAAGATTCTGCATTCTCCTTCTGTTTTTGGTTTTTGCTAATTCCACTAATCCACCCTCCAACTCTAACATATCATATGCTTACACAACCCAATCATTGTGTTTTTACTGCTAAAAAATCCAATCATGGTTTTCTTTTTCTTGTATTTTTAACTTCTAATGTAAGCTTTTGGATTTTTTATTTGTTTTTATCAATTTTATAAACACAAACCTAAGAGAATTTGTTACTTTAATATTCACTATTATTCTTTGTTATTTTTCTTAACTTTCCATTCATCTTCAGTCAAAAAAAAAGAAACTTTCCATTCATCTCGATTAGGAAGATGTTTATAGGATAAAATGGGGGAAAAAAATAAAGTGACCTTTTGAATGACCTATAATTTATTTCCCAAATTTAAAGAAATAAAAAAACTTAAAGTTTTAATAAATGTTCGAGATAAATTGCTTTTCTCCATACATCTATTTATTTGTGTTAAATTGTAGTTCAATTAAAATTTAAAACTAAGAAAATTTGAAGAAAAAAAAAAACATAAAAGTAAAAAATGGTGAAAGCGCGTGCTTCAAATAATAATCATAGTCAGTACAAGGGTAAGGTTAGATAAGCCTTGCTTTAAATCTTCATTCCACACATTCAACCTCCTACATAGCTCACTAACAAAAATTGTCTAAAACCTGCCTAACAAAAATTTACACATATTAAGTCTTATTTCATAATTTATTCATTCTTAGATCTTATCTAATTTTAGGTCTCGTGTTATCTTAGCCTGACCTTGATAATAATCTAAATAACTCAAATGGCCACAAAAAAGCTCAAACCAAATTAAGTCAGCATTCTGTGATGAAAAATAAAAAAGTGGGGATGAAAATAATAAATGTTCTTTATGTATAAATAATAGTCAAATATGTATTTATTATTGAATAAGTAGTTTACTATTGTTAAATAGTACTACTTCCGGACTCAATTATAAGTAAAAATAACTAATTTTACACTTAGTAAGAAAGTTGGTTAATTTAGTTTAATTATCTTGATTTATGTTTAAAAAAAGAGTTATAATTACTAAACTACCCTTTAATTGTCTCGGAAATGTACAATGCTCTTGGAGAAGTAGAGGGATAATTGGTTTGATTGGTTAATTTTCTTGATTTTTGGAATACTGACATTAAATAGAGTTCAGTTGGTTGGATTTTGCTTATATTTGGTCCAAAAAATATAAGTATTTTTTGCTTATATTTGAGTCTAGAGGGAGTAGTAAAGTGAGTCAAAGTACAATAGTATTGGCAAATGTAGTTGTTATGAGGATGGAATTGTCAAGTGGACCTCACTGATCTAACTAATATCAGAGTAGTGCATTGATTTAAGATCACCAAAACCAAAACATAAAAAATAAAATAAAAATTATTGCCAAAATGGTTTCTGTCTATATAATACTTGTTGAATAATATGTTGTATTGAATTACTGCCAATGAGATAGTGATGAGGGATTTAAGCAATTTATTTAGTTTTTTTTTTTTTTGGTGCTCTAGTTAGGATTTCTTTTATTATGAGGTTTTGTAATATTTTTTATTGTGAGACTAATCATTTGAATATTGAAATTACCCCTTTTATAAATATTTTTCCAAGTTAGGAGATATAAACTCTTTCAAATAATAAACAATGTAGCCAAGTGGTTGAGTGCAAGTGGTTAATGCACTGCTACTTAAGGATGAATCGTTCGGGCTCTGCCTGAGTTCGATCATTGGGTATGAAACAACCCTTAGTCAAGCTTTATTAATCGTGTGGCCGACTCGGAGATTAGTCCCATAGCGGATCCTAAGGATCTAAGCTGTGGGGATACTTCGAGTGCTCATTTGGTCCCAAGGATTAATTAGGGTAAGCACCAAACCAAAAAATAACAAACAATGTATTTTAATTTGTTGCAAAATTCAATTTTTTTTAATGTGAATTAATTTAACAAGTAATGACACCAAGTTATAAAATTTCCATTCCGTAATTTGTAGATTGGACATTAAAAAACTATAAATTAGTATGACTGCTTATGAATATTTGGTATCTAGTATCAACTATTTATGCGAAAACTATAGCTGACAATGCAAAGTTTTATTATTGTTGTTGTTGTTGTTAATATTAATACTAAGTTAATGTTTCAAAAAAAAAAGTTAAACTTAATATATATAGAGTTTAATTATTGTACACTTTCAATGTAAAGGTTTTTATACTGTCAACCAATCACAAATCATGATATGAATGATTTTTAAGGTGATTATGATAAGAGTCAAAGATTTTCAATGATATGATTGGCTAACAATATAAAAAATATTTATATTGACAATATATAACACGAGATATTAAATATTTCAATGGGATATGATATAATATCTATAATACTTGAACTTGTTCAAAATCCTAATTGAGATGACAGTTTGGAAAGAAAAAAAAAAACCTCATTGGGATTACCATAGGAGATTAAATGCTTGAGTCCCATAATTTGTCACTTTCCTTTTCTTGAGAAACAATTAGGTTTAGTGTCCACCACAGTTACATACAACCACTCTTCAGTAAGAACGAAAAAATGGTAGCACTTTTTAGGTTGACAATTGAAAAATGCATTTGAAATATACCAGATCGATGCCTTAAGGGGAAAGATTGAACAAGTTAACCATAAAGAATAAAGATAAGATGGGGGAAAAAAACGAATGTGTCTTTTAAGAAGCGTTAATTAGCAATTGCCATTAATTTTATTACTTATCCTAAATTATTATTTCATTGTTCGAACTTTTGTGGCAAAGGGCAAGGAAATGGGATATATTGAAGTGGGTAGTGGAAAATAGAAAAATGAAGAGTGGAGGTAGCAAACGGGAGAAGAACTCAATTTGAAGACACAGCTGTGACAAATCTACTGAGTGGTATCTACGGACCGTAATATACGGATGTCGGTCACCGAAAACGGTGTCCTAAAGTCACATATCCCTGCACTCTCCCCGAGGCACCGTCGTCTCTAAATTTTTCTTTGACCAGCGTCAGCATCTTAGCCATACGGCATTCATCTCTAATTCTCTTGTATATAAGAACTCATTTTATCTTTTTAAGAAGGTTGTCTCCATTTTAGCAATTTCACAATTATTTCTCTCTTCAAAATTTCAAATTTCATGTACGCACAAATATTAAACAATCCATAAGGTATGATTGTTTATATAATCAACTTTCTCCAACTTTAAGTAATACAAAATTATACATGACATATTAAAATAATATTTTATTATTAGTCTTGCCAGAATGTTAGTTCGGTCAAGCATAGCTAGCAATATATTTTTAACATATTTTCTTTAATATATTTTTTATTATTAATAGATGAATTTCATGTAAGATATGTCAACCATATTACTATGGTGTCATAAATTTTAAGTATGTCTTTCTTAGTCAACTTAATCGATTAAGTTATGAGACACAAATTATGAGTGCAAAGAGATTTAAATCTTCGTAATGTGTTCTACCTTTTACACCTTCCCTTCTCTCATGTAGTTTCCTTTCATGTTAGATTTATTATGAGTCACTCCTAAAAAAATATTAAGTACTACCTCCGGACCTAATTATAAGCAAAAAACTAAATTCACACATATTAAGAAAGTTAGTTAAGTTAGTTTAATTATCTTGATTTGTGTAAAAAAAAAAAAAAAGAGTTAATTGTCAAGGGAATATGCAATGCTCCTGGAAAAGTAAATGGAGAATTTGTTTGATTGGTTAATTTTCTTGATTTTTATGATACTAACATTTAATAGTGTTGACTTAATTATTTTTACTTATATTTAAGTCCAAATAATGTAGCTATTTTGTTGCTTATATTTAGGTCCGGAGGGAGTATGATATACTACAATTATGAAGGCTATGGTACATCACTCATCAAAGTGATGTAGTGATGGCATAATCTGGATTATCCAGATTGTCATCTAGGTTACATGGTCAAAGTTCAACCAATCCAAGTAACAATTTGAATGGTCCAAATTGTGCAATTTAGATAGTGTACCACTACACTATTTTGATAGATAATGTACCTTAGATAACACTTACTATCAGTTCACATAAATTACTTCCACTTTTGAAGGGGAAAAAAATCACTTCCGCTGTGACGAATTAGTGTATCTTTGGATGAGTGTTTAACAAACGTGATTTTGAATTGAATTGATTTTGTAAAATTAATTTCAATACAATTGAGTTTGAAGTAAAGTGATTTATGTTTGGATGTTTTTATTTTGAAAGCAAGTTTAATGTTAAACTTAATATAATTTTGCAATCCAAAAATAAAAACTACTCCAAGCTGCTTCTGATAGAATCAATTCTAGATGTAAAATTGATTCCCATGAAAGTCTAAATAAACACTTTTTTTTTTACTCGGATTATATTTGATATGTATAAAAGTACTTCTAGTGTTTTTAGAAATGGAACCAAACACACACTTACTCCTTGATATCCGGACAAAATGCGTACAAACACAGTACAGCAGTGCTTGCGTGATGGTAAAAACAATCTGAGAATCTATCCCCCACACAAAGTTTCTTGTCTACGTGTTTGGTCCATTGCTATTTGTCAGAAATTTCCCCCCAAGGTAAATAAGGAGGTTGGCTTGGTGGATCCTCTGTATAGGTGTGAATGGGTTCATTGTTGATTTGACCAGGGTTGGAAGTTTGCCTTGATGGATGGAGCAGGAGAGTTAATGAGTAGGAATATATTTTTTTAACATATTTTGGGATATTATATGATATTTTTTTATTATTTTGTGATATTCTTGAAATATATATATATAAAGATAATAAAATATAAGTAAGAAATAGAAATAAATATATACAATATCACATATAATATCTAAATTTTGTATTCAAAACTTCAAATAACATAACTCCGAAATATTTCATGGGTTGACAACTCCTTTGGGTTTGAAGCTCAAGATTCCATCATACAAGGAGGTGGAGAGAGAAAAAGATGATTCAGGCAACAATTTCAAGGCTAACATTTTTGGAAGACAAAATCTCAGTGACCTCTAAAGTGACATTTGATATCGGGAATGTTTTATTCTTAGATAAATTATATTTCGGAGAATGTGATTCCTGGGAATAAAGTTTTCTTACCTTTATATATGGGAATACAGTTTTCTCAAGTTTATAACTATCATTCATTAATTTTATTTTCGGGAATCTTTTATGTCTGGGAATAACTTTTTAAAACTTGTACCAAACATGAGAAATTTTTATTCCCATACCTACATTACTTGAAATATTTTTTGTAAAATTTGTACCAAACATTATCTAAGAAGCCAAAACCGAGGCCATGCCCCGAAATTTACTTGATTATTAAATTTAAGCAAACCTAAGGGAATATTTGCTTTATTTTCAGTTTCTTGTTTTTATTTTTTATTTTAAAAAATAATTATAAAACTACTACTTTGTTTTCATTCTGTTTCCTGTTTTCAGAAATTTGTACAGGAAACACTGAAAACAACTTTTTTTTTGTTTTCACTGTTTCGTTGTTTTCACTGTTTCCTTTACAAATTTCTGAAAACATGAAACAAAATGAAAACAAGGTAGCAATTTTGTAATTATTTCTGAAAACAGGAAATAAAAACAGGAAACTGAAAACAAAGCATACCTTAAGTTTCTAACTGAAAAAAAACTTGTAAAAAAATTTGCATGAAACGTCCAAAGGAGGAAAAAGTTGTGAGGCCTGTTTATTTTGTCTCCAGTTTCCTGTTTTCATTTTCTGTTTTCAAAAATAATTACAAAACCGTCACCTTGTTTTCATTATGTTTCCTGTTTTCAGAAATTTGTACAAGGAACACTGAAAACAGAAAAAGTTGTTTTCAGTGATTCCTGTACAATTTTGTGAAAACAGGAAATAGAATGGAAACAAGGTGACAATTTTATAATTATTTCTAAAAACATGAAATGAAAATAAAAAACTGGAAACAAAACAAACAGGCCCTAAATTTCTAACTGAAAACAAACATACACTTTTTTTTTTTTTGGGACAAAACAAACATACACTTATAGGTTAATTTTGGTGAAATTAAAAGGTTGCTACAACATGTGAACGAGTATCATTATCCACATTTTTCCTACTTAGGGGCGATAGCTTTAAAATTATGATTTTTTTTAATCTGTGCAAACTTGTATACATGTTAAGGATTTAAAAATAGAAATATTGTATTGAAAGTTGTGTATTCAATTTCTTGAAAGTTTAAAAGCTACTCTTTTTAATACAATATTTCTATTTTTTTTATTCCTTAACATATACAAGATTGCACAGGTTAGAAAAATCCTTAAAATTAAGGGAAAATTATGCCCTTAAGACATTTGTCAAGGAACATGAAAAATTTAAGACACCTAAAGGACATCGGCCGAAAGAATCCAATGAAAATGTATGGAAAATTAAATTGAACATTTTTAAAACATTGAGTATATTACTTCCTAATTAAAATTTTCTTATTTTGATTACTTAAACAGGTTAGTGTCTGTTTGTTTTGTTTCCAATTTTTTGTTTTTATTTCTTGTTTTAAAAATTAACTACAAAAATGTCGGAAAAATG
The DNA here is from genome assembly GCA_035048595.1 of Echinosophora koreensis. Classification (NCBI taxonomy): domain Eukaryota; kingdom Viridiplantae; phylum Streptophyta; class Magnoliopsida; order Fabales; family Fabaceae; genus Echinosophora; species Echinosophora koreensis. The sequence continues at coordinate 4,342,766 of JAPCYP010000023.1, forward strand.
TCACCTTATTTTCATTGTGTTTCTTGTTTCCCAAGATATGTATAAGAAACACAAAAATCGTTTTCAGTGTTTCAAGTACAAATTTTTTAAAATAGGAAATAGAATAAAAACAAGGTGACAGTTTTGTAATTATTTCTGAAAAGAAAAAGCTTAGAAACAAAACAAACAAGCCCTTAGCATTTTCCATGAAATTTTGTTATATTTAATTCCTTAAACAATGCAATTAGTTGAATGACCCTAAAATCAATAACAGATTTGATAGTCAATAAAAAACTTTAGCTTATTTGCACTTTTGGTATTCCAACTATTGGTCATATGCGATTTTGGTCCCTGTGATTTTTTTCAAGCATATTCGGTCTCCCTTATTTTTTCAATGTTGCAAATTCGGTCCTTCCGTTCAATATCCATCAAATTTTCAAATGATCAATAGAGATGAACCACTTATTTAAGCACATATTTAAACACATAGAACCTCTGGTTGAGCTTCTATAGTAAAGGACTCTATTGTGAAACCAAATAAATTGTTCTGGAGAAACCAATGAATCATGTTGAAACAGAGACAGAGTAGGGAAAAGCTCAATCAGAGGTTTTTGTACTTAAAGCAGTGGTTTACCTCTCTTGATTATTAAAAAAAAATTAAGGGACATTGGATGGAAGGACTAAATTTATAACATTGAAAAAATAGAGGAACAAAATGCGCTCGAAAAAACCACGGGACTAAAATCACACTTGATCAATAATAAGGTGACAAAAATACAATTAAGCCAGAAACTTTTTACTATTAGTGAAAATTCGTGAATTACCAATAGTCAAGCTATTGGCAGCCTTTTATCATGTTGTCAGAGTATTGAAGTTATATATTTATATATTATATGTAAAGATAAAATAAATGTGTCATATATAAATATAAATAAGAATTTCACTAACCAGTATTCTAAGGGTATTGATTAAGGATTTCATAATAAGCAAGTTTTTCATGAAACACAGTATTTACCTTATCAAAATATTAAATATATAATTTTTCAATAAAAATTTTCTTCTTTTAATTTCTTAACTAATGCTTTAAGAATACTGGTTAGTATTCTCCTACAAATAATATCATCCGAATGTTAAGTCATGCATTTGCTTCTCAATTTTGCTTAAAATAAGAATATAATATTATTTTTATTTTTTCCAGTAAGAAGATAAAGACAACAAAGAAGCTAGAAAGCACTAATTATGTGTTTGGTTGTGAGAAGAAAAGAAAAAGAAAGAAAGAAAGAGTATGAAAAGAGAGAAAATGATGAGAAGTAGAGTAGATTTTATGTCTTCTTTGGTATAAGAGAAATATGAGAGAAATAGAAGAGAAAGAAGTTTGTTATCTCTCTCCCTTTTGTTTGGTTTGATAAAAAGTGAGAAGAGAGAAATGTAATTATTTCTAAAAAGGCAAAAATTCCCTTAACTAAAAAATTAATATACAAATATTTTAATTTTATTAAATAAGTTAATTTTAAAATATAAAAATCAAAATTAATTTAATTGATTTAAGTTATTTTAACTAATAAAATTTATTAGTTTAATATAATTATTTTTTAATTTCAATTTACTTTAATAAGTAAATGACTAATTTAATTCAATTTATTTAAGTTTATTAAATAATTGAATGAGAACTCAAAAAGAAGGGTACAAAAGTCATTTTACATGAAATACTCTCTCACTCTTCCATTTTCTCACTTGGGGAGAGAAAAAATTTTGGGGTGGGTCCTGCCTAGGGGTGGACAAATTTGCGGACCCGGAAACCCGACATTTTCGAAACAACAAAAGGCCAACGGGCGGTCACGGGCAGTCCAGCGGGTCTTTGGTCCATTCTTTCAATCTGCTACAGTCTTCTTCGGGAGGGTGCGGGTGTGAAAATTACAATCCATCGGAACCCGCACTCGATCGATTACATTAAAAGTTTAAAGGCCTCTTTCATATTTTATTGGGCTTCCCTTCCTGCCATACATTTCGTTTGAACTTCGAAGGAGAGGAGTGAACCCATTTACCCAGCCCATTTCTTTTCTCTCATTTCAGAGTGAACTGCCTCCACTCATAACTCATTTGATCATTTTACAAAGTTGCAAACCATAACCTAGCACCGCTCGTGTCTTCTTCCTCTCTTTCTCCATTGATTTCGACCCTAACACAAACACGCATTCTGCCTCTTTCTCCATTGTTTTTGACTCTGCCTCTCTCTCGTTGTCTTCCATTTGTGTCTGTTTCATCCTCAATTGATTGTTCGATCACCAGAGGTAAGGGTTTCTGCTTTTGTGCTTTGTACGTTTGGGTTTAGGGTTTCACTTTTGTACTTCGATCTTTCAAAATGTTGCTAGCCCAATCTTTCAAGTTTCAATCTCACACTCTCTTTCAAAATCTTTCACTCTGAATGTACGAATCTAACATGCATGTCCACTTTTAACCAATTTTTGTGTCTTACTGTGACCTAGGTACTCATCGACCTCTGTTTTTTGGATGCTTGGAGCTACCGTGGCTGACTGTACTAGCTTAGTGAGTCAGGGTTTGTGCTTGAAAAGGTAAGCACTTTTGCTCTTGTTTTTGTTTTGCTTAGGGATGGTGATTTTTAATTACTAGGTTTAGGGTTTTCCTTTATGATAATCAATATTTGGCTAACAAGTTTTTTTTTTTTTTGTTGATTTAGGATACTATTGATTTGGGACAGCAAGCAAGCCGAGACCATAGTTATTGGAACCTGTGACCAATCAGTTCCAAAGGCATATCCTGATAAGGGTACTCTTCAGTCTTCACCAGTTCACCTCACTGGTTAAAATTTGACGTTTTGAGGTTTCAAACTAAATTTTTAATTTAGTAAGGCAAACATTTCTTTGTGCTACTATACTATTGCAAAAGTAATATCTGAACACATCATCTCTAATCCAGTAATTTGCATATAAACTTATATACAATATATGAGCTATGATGAAGAGGTCTTTTATGTTAGCCATTAGATATTTGATGATGCTTGATTGTTGAAATGATGACTATCCATGAAGCTTACTTCCATTTCAACTAATATTGGAAAAATGTGGATATCTCTTGCAAAGTATCTCCCGATTGGTTATTTTTACTTGATTTTTCTGCTAATCCTGTTTTGGTACACTAAACACACACAGACACTAGGGTTTTTTCTTCATCACGGCAAGTCAGTTTGCACACTGCATTCCATCAACTTGCCAACATCCTTTGTGAGCTTAAAAAATCATCCATGAACTTAAATACAGTTTTGGCAACCATGGGTTTTGAAATGAAGAAAAAGTATGATAAGTATTGGGATGATGTAGCAAAATTCAATCAACTGCTGTATTTTGGTGTTATTTTTGACCCCCGATACAAGTTGAGATATGTGGATTGGTCATTCAAAGACATGTATGATGATCAACCTATCTTTGCAAATGAGTTATCCACCAGTTTAAAAAACAATCTGTTTCAAATGTACACTTGGTACAATTTAGCATATGAACAATAAAATAAGTCTCAACAATCATCTACGGGTCCATTAGAGGGTGTTTCCCCTGCTGAAAGCATCTTTGCTTGCTAAAATGCCATCACAAATGGCAAGGGCAGATGCTTTTAAACAACATTTGAGGGAGAAAGACTCCATTGATAAATAAAAAAAAAAACGAACTTGAGAAGTACCTAAGTGAGCCTTGTATTGATGAGGGTGATAAGTTTGACATCCTTCTTTGGTGGAAACTCAATTCTTCTCGGTACCCCATACTCTCAACAATGGTTAGAGATTTTTTGGCCACACCAGTCTCTATAGTAGCTTCAAAGAGTGCATTCAGCACCCGGGGGGGGGGGGGGGGGGCGGGGTTTTAGACACCTACAGAAGCTCACTCAACCCTGAAATGGTAGAAGGATTAATCTGTGTTCAAAACTGGTTGGGGCCATTTATCTTCCAATTTAAGGACCTCGATCTTAATGAGGAGTTTGAAGTATCTGAGCATATTGTAACAGGTAGCAATCTGTTTTCTTTTTACTCAAAAATTCTTTAATATGTGTGTCATTTTATATAGATTAAGTCACTTTTTCCTTTTGATGTATCATAGAATTTCAAGGAGGCTCACTGGGTTTTGGAGGGGCTGTTGGAACTGCTGGAACTACTACTGGAACAGCCGCTGGAACTTTTAGAACAGCTGCTGGATGTGGTTCAACATCTCAGTCACAGCCAACATCCCCTAAGGTTGTCCCTTGTTTTTTGCTCAATTTTAGTTGGTTTGTACTTTTAAATCTTTGTATTAAATGATTATTCTATATCTTCTTTACAGAAAGATTGTTTTTTGCTTTTTGGGAGTCAACTGTGAGACATGACTCAAAATGTGTGGCACATAGCAACTTTTTGATAACCTGCAAACTTTGCCTGTTCTTGACGCACTGGACTGCTAAATTTTACACACTAAATGAATCTGGTAACCTGCACACTCAGCACTGTCTTTTCTGATTATTTGTCTCCTTTTTGTTATTTTGTTTTCCTTCTAATGAGGTTTATTGCTTGTGGTTTTTGATAATCAAGATACACTAAACAGATGCAGTTTTTTACAATGGAAATAGAGGAATAGACAGGGGAAATATTCTCCATGAAGTTGATAAAGATGAAATAGCAAAATGTATGGCTGGTTGTTAATTGAGAAATGTGTTATTTTTTCCCCAATTAGTATATGTATGTCATAACATAGAAGTAATTGTGAAAGTTATAATGTGTAGTTGATTATGGAATGCTCTGGATAGAGGGAAAGTTCAAATGTAGATGATTAAGACCCTACAGAGTGCAGACAAAACCACTTTTGGAGGGGCAAGCTGTCTTCAATGCCACCATTTGTGTGAAATCAGCTATGGGTATGCCTTAGCATTAAGTAGCTATTAAAGGATTATTTTGTAAATTATGTTTTGAATAATTAAATTTTGATTCTTTGTTGTTCCTTGTAGGGTCTCATATTGAAATGCATGTCTATTAGCATTCTGTCAGATGCAAGCCTTGGTTAAGGAGTTACAAACTTGCAAATTTAAAATGTTTATTGTTATGTGCCACAGGCCAACTATTGTAATTATTATTAAAATTGCTATGTGTGTGTGGTAATTTCTCTTTTAGTAGTTTGGACATGTAATATGAAAAATGGAATAGGTTCTGCAACATGTTAAGTGGATAATGGATATTGGACAATATGAAAAATGCATACACTCACATTGTCTAAGGCCAAAAATTGGTTTCATGTTAAAAGCCCAAGGCAAAAAAATCAGCCTTCGTAAAAACAATTTATATGTGACAAACAAATAAATAATGGAGCAAAACAGCGCTTGTTACAAATCAGGAAAAAATTGTGGCCTAAAAAATGAAATCCAGCCCAATAATGGCCCAAACTGAGTAAAACCCAATCGAGTCAACCGCCCAAACCGAAGACCCGTCACCCAACATATCTGAGAAATTAATGGACGAAATTGGGCCATCATTCTGGCTGGTCGGTTAAGGTCGGTTGGACCATTTTGGGCCCGAAACAGACCAAGACCGACCGACGTCCAGCCCTAATCCTACCAACTTTGTTTTCTCTTCCCTATTTCTCTCATCAACCAAATAAGAGAAAAATGTATTTTCTCCCCCTTTTCTCTCTTCATGTTTTCTCTCTTCCCATTTTCTATTCTAACAAACAAAACATAAATACGGGTTCTAAGAACACCCGTAGCATCTGCAGGCAGAGGAAAGATAGTTGGGGAGGATAGGATGCCCAAATCTTCAAAGAGTCCCCTGAAGTAGCACCTTGCTTGGCTAGCCAATCAACACATACATTTTCTTCCCTAAAAGTATGACAAAAGGACAAATTCCAAGAGGATGAGTTATAACTTCTAATGTGATCCACGGGAGGAGCATAAGGGTGCACTCTGGAAACATCATTCTGAACCGGAGTAATTGTTGTCTTTGAGTATAAGAAAGATAATAATATGGACGTCTATAATGATATTATCATTAAACAACGAAAAGTAAAGTAATAAAAGTATAGAACGGGTATCCACGAAGAAAAATGATAACATCCATTATTTAGGAGAAACTGTACACAATATAGCCTAATTATTGAAAATGATTACAAGTACATGGTCTTCCCTCTTCATCATGATGCCAAGACGAATAAAACAATGTTATTTTCATAATCAATGATACTTCTATTGCAATATTTTTCTATTTGCGTATTGAATAAAGTTCTATTATTAATTTGAAGATTATGATATTTTATTTATATTTATATAATATATTTATTTTAATTTTATATAATATATTGTAGTATTCAGTCATAGTGGGCATGGCAACGAGACCCGAACCCGTAGGTACCCAGCCGGCCCTGTCCCAACTTTGACGGGAAAACCTGCTTTGACTGGGGACGGGGGTGGGGATGGGATACAGATACTCGTCCCGACCCCGCCTGGTTATTTACGTAATTACAATAATACCCTCATATATCTATGTAGGGGATTAGATTTGTATTGATTGAAAAGTTACATTCTGTATAAAAGGATAATTTTTTTAAAAAAATTACAGAACATTTGATTGTGCTTTTCTTAAGATGTTTTGATTTTATCAGTGTTATTTGAAGAATAACGAAGTACTTCTAAATTATTAGTTTCTTTTTAATTTGTAGCTGAAAGAAAACTAAGTTCTAGTTTCTGATTGGTTGTTTTAATTGTGTGAAGCTTTTATTTGTTTATTTTTTGAAAGTACACTTTGTGAGTTGTTAATTTAAATTAAAACAAAATAATTTTTAAATTTGGTTACTAATTGACGGGGACGGGGACTCGCAGAGAAACCCGACCCCCGCTGGGGGCAGGGATGTGGATATATTTTCCAATCCCGAGGAGTGTGGGTGTTCATCAACCGATTCAAACCAATTTAAACCGCAAAACCCGAACCGCTAACCCGATAACCGAATAAACCGGAAAAACTGCTTAACTTTCATTAGATTTAATCGGATTTTGGATCCCATAGGGAAAACCAATCCAATCCAAACCGAACTACTATATACATATAATATTATTTTCAAAATTATAATATTACTCATACTTTTTTTTTTGACAAGAAATATTACTCATACTTAAGTATTTTTTTCATACTTTTATATACGAATTAACACCTTAATTCTCTTTAATATTTTTGTTAGAATTACTGTGACACCCTACTCCCGGGTCATCACATGGTTACTCGTTTGCGGAAAAATAAGATTTTATTTGCTGGTTGCTTTCGGAAAATATTAATTTCTCAACGTGAATCTCTTCAAAATATGGTGATAAAATTTTTTCCTTTTAACTCCCTAACAACGACATAATCATAACCATACTTAGATATATAAGCATATACAGAAGTCATACAACTATACTACCTCGTAAGTTTCACACTTAGATCTTTATCAACTTTGTTTATTTCAACACATGACATCACATAAAAAGAACCTAAGCTGGTCGTAACTAACAGACAGTTATTGAGAATACCCTTATGGTCATTCCCACCAACGAATACTTCTCCAAACATCTAGGAGCTAAGTCCTCGAGCGACTTAGTAAATCCCTCCGCTTCGTCCATACTAGTATACCAAAGGGATACGGTAGACTAGAGTAAACCTGTTGTATATTTGTAAGGGTGAGACACCAATATATGGATTTAACACAATAACTAAAAGCGCGACTCACAAAACAGCATATACACACATACAATTATAGCAGCATACATTCTCATAACTAAACAAGTACTTTATCAATGGGTTTCATACCCCAAACATCAACGTTTGAAAACTATGCATGAACACTTCAATATATAGTCTCTACATTTGGCTAAATCTCCGGAGATCCCCAACAACGTGTAAATGAGCTGATCAGGCTCGATTGCCAGGTATATTAGGCACAACGTAGCCAGGTATATTAGGCACAACGTATTTACCATAGCACACTGTCCACACAAGGCACAGTGATCAACGTATATGGTATTGCCAGGTATATTAGGCACAACGTGTTTACCATAGCACACTATCCAACACAAGGCACAGTGATCAACGTATATGGTTTTTCATTGTCCATCAAGGCACAATGAATCAACGTAGCATGAAATACCTCACACCCAAGGCATTCACACAAAACAACGTGGCATGGAATACCTTACTCATTAAGGTACCACACTTCACAACGTGGGCACGTCTGCCAATGAATGCATGTAAAACGTTTGTTCTCATCATTTTTCTTTGTGTTCAGTCTTTATTTGCCGAAGCTCAAAATGGCTTACGACTACTCGTGATTTTCAACGTATTAACTTAACAACGTGTTTAGATCTTTCAACGTCAACACAGGACACGAAGTCCGAGTGCTCAATCACAAAACCTTAGACCTTGCAATCAGCCTTGGGGTTTGTGGTCGTAGAAAACAACATTTACCTTTTACAACGTAACCCACCATGTGGATATACAACGTGAAAAGGACACCAAGTCCATAACAACGTAATCTCATAACATGGATACTCAACGTAACACGGATCAAAGATCTTCGTGCTTAAATTAAAGAACACTAGTATCGCGACGTCTCTGATACTAGGCTCACGTTTCAACGTAAACACCATTTTCGTTCTGTGAAAAACAAATCCAAAACAAAGTCTCCGCAACTTATCCAAGTTGGCGGAAAATAACACGATTAGAAAAACTCCTTTACAAAAACTCCTTCATAAAAACTCCTTTATAAAATCATCGATTACTTGAAATTCTTTTCTATAACATTTATGTTCCAAAAGAGAATCACGTGAGGCTCAAGTTTATCTAAAATACGTACTGCCGCTTTAAAAATACTTGTCGTCGACACTTTTCCAATTTGCCGTCAAATTACATCTTTTAAGCCAAAACTTAGCTTTTTCCACTTAAACAATTTTCTAAAATCATACTTAAGTTATTTTTGAAAATTAATTTCATAAAATAACTTTTTATAATATTACGGAATTTCTCACATAAAAATTAGCAGTACTAAAATATTTTCACGGTTACATCCTCACTGTGACTCATAGTTGACTTTTTATCAATAAATCATTAAAATAATAATATTTCTCAATACTCATTATTTTTCCCAAATAATATTTTCCACTACTATTATATCCAACATTTCCCATAAAACATTGAATATAATGTATATAGCTTATTAAAGCTTTTATCTGATTAAATCGGTTGTGCACTGACCACTGTCAGGCTTCACAAACAACACTCAACAACATCATCAGAATTATATCACCAGGCAGATCATGCATCATAGCAATATAATAAACAACTGCAGATAATTAAATAAATTAAAAGCAGATAAATCATCTAACACAGATAAACAACATAACGTAAACAACAAAATCAAAGCACCACAACCACATATCAAGTATACAGACCACACTAAAGCTAATAGTTATTGGGAAAAATCCCTCAGGTAAGCTCCCCTTACCTCTTGAAGAACTTGAACCTCCGATTTTCAGTCTTGACACTGTTTCGAGAAATCGGTGACACACGTAATGACGTAACCTTCAACAACACATCCAAACAACCAATCAAAACAAGCAAAACAACCACCTAATCCTATTTAATAGGTCACGGCCTCCTTAGGGTTTTGTAGCTCAAAATCACTAAACTTGCTTAAGTCATGGATTAATAATTCTAATATACTTAAGGAAATGGATTAGGGCTAAACAACAAAGTTAAGAATCAAAACCATCCTAACCCTCTAAATGGTATATTCGGTCAAGACATGGTCATGAGGCTAGGGTTTTTAGTTTAATGAACAAACTAGGATTCAACAAGTATACATGTATGATGAAAGACATGAAAAAAATGATCAACCAACACTTACATAAAATCTGGACAGTTTGAGGGTGTGTTGGTTTTGTGAGTATATCTCATGATCTAATCATCCACAAATTACAAACTTTGGCTTATTGGAAAGATAAGAAGAAAAGGAACAACTTTGATGTTGAAGGTTTCATTTGGTTCGGATCATAACATGGGTAAAAATAGGCTTCTTTCTGCTGTCTCGCATGGATCTGAGGATTCTGGGCAGTTTCTGTATTTTGGTCATAACTCTCAATATACTCATCCGTTTTTGATGATATTTAGCTCGTTGGAAAGAAGAGGGAAAGGGGAACAACTTTCATGTTTAGAGTTGTTCGAGTTTCATAAAGTAAGATGGTCATAATTTCGGTGCAAGTTCGGTCAGTTTAGGACATCCATAATCATTTTCATGAAAAATGAACAAAAGTTCATCCCCCCACATGAACATAGGAAGGAAGATGTTATTTTCAACAATATCTTGGATTATGATATCAAGAATGATTATAAGCACATAGAAATTAGTTTCACTATTTTAGGAGTTTTCTATGATTTATGGTGATTTTTCAAAATTCTAGATCTAAGACTTGAATCATGCATGAACTAGATGATCAAAGCTTTGAAATGAAAAACTTTATGAAGAACATGCTATTAAATGATGATAAGGAGTAAGAATCACCTCTTAGAAATGAAAACAAGTGAAGGAATCACCAACTTCCTTTGAAAACTCAAGCTTTTGGAGTAAGAAAAAAATGGAGTTTTTGAGAGTTTGGAGAGGATGAAGAAGAGTGTGGAAGAATGGAGAAGCTCCTAGCTTCTTCAAGAGCTTATGGCAGCCACAAGGAGGCTTGGGCCATGCGAAATTGGGCTTGGCAAAAGCCCAAGTCCATTACCAAATTTTGCAACATAAAAATGCTTAAGACTTTAATCAAAAACCTAGGAAATTAAGAGTAGGAAATTAGTTTTCATGGAATAACTCTTGGCCACGAAATTTGGGCCTCAAAACTGCAGTCCAACATGATTTGGATGAGTGAAAAATTGATCCACTTCACTTAGTGTATCATAGAAACTAGTTTAGGGACCAAAGTGCAATTAAGAATAAGTTTAAGGACCAAAAATGCAATTATTAAAAATTGCTAACACAACCCTAAGCCACATCAAACCACTCACATGGAAGACTTAGTCCTAGGAGAATTTAGAATTTATCCACTTATCGAGTCCCGAATATCCCGTTGTTAGCTCCGTCGTTCGCCCGATCGAGTGTTACACCCGTAAAACTTAAATTATTTCACTGTAAATGAAATAATTCTAAAAACACACAATCATAGGAAATAAAATAAAAACCTTAAGTTTTTCGTTCACGAATTAAAATTAGGTCTCCTGATCAGTATAAATATACTGTCAGTGAAATTCACGGGCCGGGATTCGCCTGACTTTCAAACCTAAATTTTAATCGTAGCTTCCTACGTTCAAGTAGGATTGAGTGATGAACTCCGTTTATTTAAAATAATTTTCTAACACTCATATAAATATATAAACATAATCGTCCGCATTTCGATTATTTTGAAACAGTGAAAATCGGGGTGTTACAATTACATATATGAGAATATGTAAAATAAATGTTAATGTCTTGAAGTTATATTTTGCTAAAAGTTTTGATGTATATCATGTATATTCTTGATTGAGTAGACATGAAAAATAGGAGATCAAATAAGAAAATTAGAAAAATAATTAGGTACAATTTATTTATAGCTAATTCAAGGAAAAAATAGGATAAGCGAGAGTAGACACAAGGTATTAACATAAAAGAAAAACATAAAAAAGTGATAAAAAATATCAATAATTATTTTTCTCAAACTCCCAAAATTGGTCAAGAATTTTCCTTACTCGTCATCAAATCAAATAACGGTTAATAAGAACAAATAGTTTTTGTCTTTTATAAATGTTCTACTGTTTTAGTATAGAGAGGGGTTAAAATAGGTGTTGGGCACTCTAAACTACATCCCTTAAATGAATATTATCTTTTGTTCACTATTAAATCAGTAGAAAGGACACTTAACATAAGAAAAAAAATAAAGTATGATAACAACCAAATTATCCAAATCGTATTTGGTTGGATCGGATCGGATCGGATTTTATGAAGGAAATAATTCAATCCAATCCAAACCGCATGTTGTTTTCATCATTGGATCGGATGACTTTTTGAATCAAAACCAATCCAAATGCCATCCCTCATAGAAATATTATATTCATGGTATAAATTTTTTTTGGGTAGAAGGAGGGCTAAGCTGTAATTTAGGTTTAATTGTAGCGAAGAAGCAGGACGTTAGAACATCATATCATATCTTATCATTGTTACGTGAAATCATGATCATGATTTTACTAAAATAATAACAAACATAAACTTAAACTATATAGTATATAGATATAATGGTAGAAAAGTTGCACTTCTGGGGGTGCGCTTGCTCTGCGGTGATAATTTATCATTTATTATATATATATATATACCTCTCACTCTCATATAAGAAGAGTCTTCTCACTAGATATAGTCTCTATATATACATATATATTAAATATAATATTCAATTATTCATAACTAGATCAATTAACAAAAAATTTATTTATCAACGACTTCTTAATGTACACCCTTTATATTTTAGGGTGCATGTCTACTTTTTAAATTAGTTTTTTTATCACTTTAAATATACATCAGAGTGATTTATTATAGAATTCACCTAATTAATTAGTGTAATTAGAAAGTATCAACTAAATATTCGTATATTTATGGCTTTCTTACCCCAAAAAAGTGTTAAAAATAACCCGTTAGATGAACCTATTTTAAAATTTTTGGAATATCCCCTTTTTAAATTAATATTCTTTTTCGTCTATTGCTGAACATCTATATTTTAGTAACCTTTGTTGATAGAGTCGTAGATATATCATTTTTCTTTTAGATAAGCCAAATAAATTAAATGAGTACAAGGGGTAGTCGTAGATATATCATTTGATTTAGCTTCATCAATCTCACCATGATTGTTGTAAGAAAAGTGAATTAAAATCCAAAGGCACTTCATGATCTGGGTACATACTATTTGACACCAAAATGCTAGTTGAGCATCTTCATGCAACATTTGTAGTACTTGGACTATATATGATCATTTTCCCCCGTTTGTATTTACGTTATGAAATGGTTCTTTGAAAGTTTCACATGGGGAAAGAAGAGACAACTAGGCCTATTCTTGCATTTATTTAGCAAAAAAAGAAGCGTTACTAATAAATTATGTACAGATCTTTTGTCTCATTGTTTTTAATAGCAAGAGTTGGAGTACATGGTGTGCTTCCTATAAAGGAGATAATACTCAATTAAACAAAATAGTTGTATGATTCGGAATATACAACCAATAGCAGCTATAAAATGCAAAGTAGATCAAAGGTCAAATACCTTGAGTTTGTTTGTAATTTATCAGTTAGTTATTAGTGCTGGTAAGGCGTACAAGGAATTAGCATAAGTTGATTACTTAGGGTATTTGGCCCCAAAAAGGTTGTATGCCATATAAAGAATTGCATGGAATTTATTAATTAAATAAAGTATTTAGAATAATTAAGGTTATATATGGATTTGTTTATTTTGCTAATGGAGTCTTCCATATTGATCTCTATTAGCTCATAGTAAGGATGACGCTCTAGGGGTTGGATCTGGATTGGCTGCAGTCACTGCTTCCTGCAGTCAATACAACGTTCAGTCATTAGATTTGTTTCACTCCCACTCACAACTTTTGATTTGATTTGTCCCAAAAATATGAAAAACTAGAAGTAGTGAGAAAGAGACACAGATGACTGCAGCAAATCCTAATCCCTAGAGGTCCTAAGAACTTCATAAGACGGCAACTCTAAATAAGTTATATAACAGCTCTTTCATTTTTTTTCTTCCCGTTTTCTTCAACTCTTGCTCCTCCTATAATCATTAGCTAAGGTCTAAAGAATGATAAAGTGGCTTAAAACTAACAAAATACCCAGGAATACAAAATAATCAATAGATTAATGAAAATAAGGGAGAAACATCAAAAGATTATAAAAGGAGTAATAAATCATTCAATTTAGCCTCAAATTATAAATAATATAGTAAATTAATATTTTCTTTCCCGCAGTTTGTATATTTTAACTCAAATTCTTTCTTTATATTTGAGATTTGAGACAGGGGTACCTCAAATCCCAAATATATTATATTTCATTCTATGCTATATTATTGTTGACTCTTTGTCACTAAACCGGTGTCATTATCGGACATACCATTTTTTCAGACACAACGTAATTAGTGGGATATGCTAAACTCTCAATCGAGTTATCACTATCCTTTAACTGTTTTCGTGTTTAAAAAACCTGAAACGTCAAATATCACCAGTCGATTTTACGCCACAACTGGCTATTGAATGGCAGCAACAATATAATTGTGATGATAACTTCAGACATTTATGATTGGTAAAATGAATATTTGCACAAATTTTGAGCCATAAGTCAACTGATTAATCTATCCTTTTTTTTTTCCTTTTATAATTTCAATTTAAGTTCACGTAAAGAATTAAGATTCTAATGGTAATTACTAATTATACAAGTATAGTCAATAAAAAATAAAGTAAAAAAGAAACATTTCTATTGAAAGTATAGACAATCAAAATTGGGGCTTGCAGATGCTTTGCTACTTGTTGCATGGAATCAATTAGCTTTCCTTCCTTTGAGCTCCTGAAAGAACAAACTTTCTAGGATATCCCGAAAGTGTAAAAAGAAACGAAAGAAAGAAAGAAAGGGGGAAAGGAAAATAAAGAAAGAAAACGTTGGAAATAATTACTGCTGGTGGTCCTTATTGCTATGCAAATCCTCTGCGCAGAAAGTAAGGAATAGTGTAATGCAAACAAGAAAGTTTTTGTTTTTTGTTGTCTTTATTTCAAACAATTTTTTTTTATAGAATATTAATTTAAGACTAATTCTTCACATATTCTCACGACTAACATATTTTTAAGGGGGCATCGGTAAAAATTACCTGCAATGGAAGTTTGGGTAATAACATACAAAAATCTATCAAGATGACTGCGGGAGTGTATTATGCACCTCGTTTTATACCCACATATCTAATTAATATTATTATTATTTTATTAGTTTAAAAATAGAATTTAAAATGATTTTTTTTAAAATAGACAAAATAGGTAAATTGGTTCTATAGGTTTACTTTATTTTTCATATGGTTCTATAAGTTTTTTATTTTTCAAACTAGTCCTACACGTTACGTTTTGTTTTAATGTTAATCCTTTTCGCCAATTTTGACCTAACGCCGTTAGTTTTGATCTAACGTGACTATTACCTTAGTTCGACATGTGGCTTTTGATCTGACTCCGTAAAGTCGAAATTGACGGAGATGACTAACATGAAAGCGGAACGTAACGTATAGGACCAATTTGAAAAATAAAAAACTTATAAGACCAATATGAAAAATAAAATAAACGTATAGGACCAATCTACCTATTTTTCCTTTTTAAATAACACTATTTGTTTTATTGATTTTTCATATTTTACTTTAATATTATAATAGGATCATTGATTCATAATTTGGAAAAAAAAAAAAAAAGACACATTGAAGGAATGACACTTTCTATTTAACTAAAACGTGGACAACGAATCCAAGTGTCCTACCTAGACTCACTCATTATTAGTCTTAAACATATCACTTTGAAATTTAATGAAAATATAAAAGAAAAAATAATATAATATTATACATAGTTAAATAAAAGTAATTTTAAATAATAATCTTTGCTCTACTTTAACTTTAATTTAACACATAACAAAAAATTAAAATTTGAAAGTATTAAGAGTATAAAAAATTTGAAAGAAATGTCATCAGAAGAAAAAAAAATTAAACATGAATATTGTGAATAAAATGTTATTGATAAAATAGTTGACTAAAAAATAATAATATAAAATTGTACATATCTAAATGAAAGTAATTTTAAAATAAAAAACAATAAAATTTTCTTTGCGTTTTGAAAAATGTAATTTTAATTTAGTGCATAATTAGAAAGTTAAAGTTTTGAAGTATTGATCAGAGTAGCATAATTTAGAAAGAGAAAATCATTAGGAGCACAAAAAAAAAATTGGAAACAAAATGAACCAATAATAAGATAGATGATTAAGATAAAAAAAATTCAAATCACAGTTATGTAAACAAATTTTTCATATAATAATATTTAATAAAGTCAAATATCAAAACAGAATTATAAATGACAAAATCAAATTTCACACAGATAGATTCAAAAACAAATCATTTTATACTAGTATATTAATTTTATTGAAAGTTTGAACAATGGCATGCAAACAAGAAATTGGGGAGATGTCTATCATCAAGAAATTAATATAAATTCCAAGCAGTTTCGTGATTCAGCTATCAATTGGGAATTAGGATCATGTGATCATTTTTTGGTAACCATGACACAGGTACGAAATATCCACCACCGTTAGCAGTGACCAATCTCCGTCGGGGAACCTGTTGGGCACACAAAGTGGGTTCCCCTCCCAACCAGGTTTTTTCCATACACAAAAGCCGGGAAGTGTTAATTTTCTTTAAACTCACACAAGAAGTCAATTATATCTACTATCAACCAACAAGCACTGGTTCTCTTTTTCCCCCCGTGGAGCCACGGGCGACTACTCATAGTGCAATGAGGAGAACATGGTCTATCATCTTCCATTTTTTTTTTTGTCTTATAATATAATCTTGCCCTCTAAAAAAATAATAATAAAAAAAACACTTTTCTTAATAGCTGGCCCCTATATAATTTGTCCTATATTACTCTTCTTTGAGGGAAGTGTCACATGGAAACAAGGCATTATTTTGCATTATGCAGCGAAAGACGAGTGTTCCCAATGGATGCAATACACACTATTTTGTCATTACGCGCATCAAAAGATTTAGAGTACATGGTCTGCTTCCTTTTTTTTTTTTTTTTTTTTTTTTTGATAAACAAAATTGTATTAAATGTGAGAGCTTTGGGTGCTCAAAACCCATTTACAGTAAACGTGTTGTTTACATCGATACCAAGTAAAAAACAGCAGTGCACCAACACTACTCAAATATCATTCCTGCCCAAACAAAATCAACCCAGAAAACTAAGTTTTTAGAAGATATGCTATCATCCAAAAACCAGATCTAGTAAAAACTAAGTTCCAAATGAGATTAATTCTGATAGAAGCAGGTTAGTCTAGATCATAATTCAGTACTGCTTTCGGATTAATGGACCAATCCAAAAACGAGAATCGCCCTTCTTTTAGTCTTGCCTGGCTCCAGCTCCACACCCTGATCTTGATCAACTCTAACACTTTGTCCAAGTCTTTACAGCCTTGTGAGAAACTGATGTCATTTCTAAGGAGCCAAATGGACCATATGATAGCAAACCAAAGCATTCTCCAAACTCTCCTCATTTTCCTCCCCACAAATAATCCATCATGTTGTTTTAAGAGCTCCGAAAGATTGCAATTAATAACAGTTTGGATCCCAAGCCACCAATAAATGTGCATCCATATTGAATAAGAAAAACTGCATGTAATGAACAAATGTGGGCTTGTTTCAACAGCAGAATTGCAAAGACAGCAACTCTGTGAATCATTAGGGCCAAGAATTCCTCTTCTAGACAGGTTTAAGAGTGTTGGAATCCTATCCAAGATTGATCTCCAACAAAAGGCACCTATTTTAAGAGGAATCGCCTTGTCCCAAAGTAGTTTAAAAGAATAGTCCTGCTGCTGCCCCACTCCCTCTGTTATGACTGTGTACGCAGATTTTACAGTGTATTTATCTTCCGAGGGTCCCCTCCATTTCCAAGAATCTGTTTCAGCTGTCCCAGGTGATTTGTCAGCAAGAAACACAAACATGTTTTGCACTAGTTGTTCCTCCCATACAAACAACCGCCTCCTCCACTTGAAATTCCACAACCACTCACCATTCCTCCAATCTCCCATCTGAGAGACTCTAGCTTCTTTTGTGATTGAAATTAGGTACAGTCTATTGAACATAACTGACATATGTGATGGTCCCGCCCAAGATTCATTCCAAAAAGAAATTGACTCCCCATTTCCTAATTTCCTAACAATGTTATTTGCTAACCAACCCTCCCTAGGGGAATTGTCTCCATCTAGTCTTCCAAGATCACACCACCAAGAGGAAGTAGGGCCTCCATCAATTGATTTCAAAGGCCAATGACTTGTCCAAGAAGATGGAGACCCATATCTCACCCTTAGGATTTTTGCCCACAGGTGTTCAGTTTCTGAGAGAAACCTCCAACGCCATTTACCTAAAAGCGCTAGATTGAACGCATTTAAATTCTTTATCCCTAAACCCCCCTCCTCCCTTTTTTTGCATACCAAATCCCACTTCACCCAACAAATTTTCCTACACTCCACACTTCCCCCCCAAAGGAACCTTCTTTGTAACTGAATAATTGTATTTATTACCTTTTTCGGAGCTCTGTAGAAAGAGAAGTAGTATACTGGAATGCTTGCCAACACCGCATTGACCAAGGTGACTCTCCCCCCAAATGAAAGGAATCTGTTCTTCCATCCTTGAAGCCGACTCTGGATTGTAGCAATTAACGGTGACCATGCTGAGGACCTTTTTGGATTCACCCCCACCAAAATACCAAGAAATTTGAAAGGCAAAACCGTAATCTTGCAATTTAGGATGGCAGCCGCATGTTCCAAAACCGCTGTTTGTTTTTATCCCTATCAACCCACTTTTGTGAAAATTCACTCTCAAACCGGATACCAATTCGAATAGCCTTAGAATACATTTGATTGCCCTTGCATTCGCTATGGTCATTTCACCCATCAATATTGTGTCATCTGCATATTGAATGTGAGAAATGCCGATTTCATGTCCACCCTCTGTAATTGTAATCTCCTTGAGAACATTCTTTTCCACTGCACTTCTAATAATCCCATTTAGACCTTCTGCCACAATTAGAAACAAAAATGGAGCCATCGGATCTCCTTGCCGAATTCCTTTAGACATTGAAAACTCTTTTGTGGGACTCCCGTTGATGAGAACTGAAACTGAGGAAGATTGGAGGCATACCTTTATCCAGGATCTCCATCTACTGTTAAAACCCAATCTATTAAGCATATAGTCTAGAAATTCCCAACTCACCGAGTCGTATGCTTTTTCAAAATCCACTTTGAAAATCATGCATGACTTTCCTTTTTTCTTAACATAATCCAATACCTCATTAACGGTTACCACTCCATCTAGAATGTTCCTCCCTCTTAGGAAAGCAGTTTGATTGTTAGAAATAACCGAACCTAGTACCAAAGCCATTCTCTCTGCTAGCAACTTTGCAATGACCTTGTATAAGCACCCTACTAGGGATATGGGTCTGTAATCATCAAGTCCAACCGGAGCCTCCCTCTTTGGAATAAGAACCAAGAATGAAGCATTGCATCCTCTTGCTATAGATGCATTTTTGTGAAAATCTGCTACCATCTTACAGAAATCCTTCTCCAGTACTTTCCAGAAACTTTTAATGAAGGTGAAATTGTAACCATCGGGTCCCGGGCTCTTGTTTCCCTCGCACCCCCATACGGCCCTCTTGATTTCCTCCTCGGAGAACTCTGCTGCCAACATATTGTTCTGTGCATCTGAGATCTTCTTGAATTGGATACCATCTAGCAATGGCCTCTCCCTATATGACTGATTGAAAAGGTTCTCGAAGTGGTCAGAAACACATGACTTCACACTCTCTGGTTCATCAATCCATCTACCCTGCCATTTAATCCCATGTATAGCATTCAACCTTGACCTGTTTTTGATACATGCATGGAAGAATGAGGAATTGCAATCCCCCAACTTCAACCATTTCATTCTGGAGCACTGAAAAATGATGGAATCATTTGCTCTAGACAAGTTCCAAAAAGACTCAAATAAAGATCTCCTATTCATAATGTCTGCATCAGAGAAGGAACCATTCTCGCCTATGTCATCAATAATCTTTATTTCTTCTAGTACCTCCTTGATATTTGTTTCAATATTCCCAAACGAAACCTTATTCCAAACTTTAAGTTCTTGTTTTAGCATCTTCAACTTCTCCTTTAATACGAAACTACCCCAACCAACAACATCTAGTTCACTCCATTTATCCGTCACAAACTGCTCAAACTTTTTATGTGATGACCAACAATTAAGAACACGAAATGGTTTCGGTCCCCACATTTTTGTAATAGATTTCAATACAATTGGACAATGATCCGAAGCCCCTCTCTTCAACCCCCATTGTGTGAGATCTTGCCAATTTGAAAGCCAATCCTCCGATAAAAGAAAGCGATCAATTCTGCTCATCGAAACTCCATTTGCCCTATGCCATGTGAATTTTCTTCCAATAAGAGGTAAATCAATTAAATCCATATCATCAATGAATTCATTGAATTCAACCATATCATTGGTGAACTGATGGTTCCCAGCCCCTTTTCTTTCTGTATTCACTCTAACTGAGTTAAAGTCTCCCACTACACACCAAGCTGACGACATATGATTCGATCTAAGTAATGTCAGTTCTTCCCACAGTATCCTCTTCCCAGTCATGCTACAAGGAGAGTAAATGTTGCAAATGAAGACAGGTGATAACTCTGGCCCCCAAGTTCCTTTTACTCCCAGATAACCAACTCCGGAGTAAGTTTCCTGAACATGAAACACCTTCGGATCCCATAGACTTAGAATTCCACCTGAATATCCCACTGATTCTCTGAAGCTCCATCCCACCTCAGCTCCACCCCAAATCGATTGACATAGCCGTTGCGATATGTTCCCTTGTTTAGTTTCCTGAATACAAATAAAATCCAACCTCTCTGTTTTTACTAGGCACCTAATCTCCCTCCTCTTAACTCTCCCCCCCATGCCTCTGATATTATAAGAGGCTATCTTCATAAGAAAACTGTCTCTGCCCCTACCCTGTGATCATTTGCCCCCCTTTTTCTGTCTCTAACTTCCATTTCAACAAGTTTCTCTAGCATTTCTTCTTCATTTTGTGTAGTGACTCCTAGAACTCTCCCTACTGACACGATTTCATTTGCCTCACGGTACGCCTCTGCCCTAATGATAGACCTATTCAAATTCCTATTCTGAGTTTCTGAAATCGAATCACTGACCTGAGTGTACCCCGAGAGTATTTTTGAACCTTGTATTGGCCGCTTTCCTTTGGCAATCTCTTTCCTCCTCTGAATTTCTGGATCGGATTCTGCCCCTGTGTCCACAAAATCTTCAATTTCATCGCCTATACCTTCCTTTGCAGATACCTCTATTTGGTTCCCACTACCTGCATCCTTATGCTCCATGACATTCTCTTTCAATGACCTTGCCCTCCGCCTTGATTCCACATTCCCTGTGTTATGACGAGAATTGTGATCACCTCCCACTTTCTTTTTTGTTCTTTTGTAAAGAGCTAGAGGCGTTTCAGGCATATCATTTTGGGGAGACACTATCAAATCTGAGTTGTTGTTGTTTGGACGGCCCAGTTGTTGAGTTGTGAACTTCCCACCTTCTGAGGCCTCATTTGACAATATTATGTCTTCTAACCCACCTCCCATCGGCCCAACTTTAGACTTGCATTTATGACAAGAAAGACCCACTCCCCTTCTTGAATAAACCTGCGCCACATTCCTGAAATCCTCATTCACAAGTTGGCCCAATTCCATCGGACCTCTTGTTTGGCCCATTGGTCTTCCAACCTCTCCCTTCCATTGAGAACCCTTTAGGCCCACTTCCTCCTGGAGTTTTGTTGGGCTCCCATCTTCGTTTTCCCCCCCTCTTATTTCTGTTTGTGGGTTTCCTTCCTCTCTAATTCGCCCATCAATTCCTGACATCCCCTTCTGCAATCCAGACTGAGACTTGACCATTTCTTTACCTTGAGCCCCTCCACCTGCTGGAACGTCTTTGCTGGCTAGTTGACCTCTAGTGACCGTTGATGTGACCTTTCCAAACAGCTGGTTTGAAATTTCCCGGCTCAATCTGTTCAAATCGTCTCCTCCTATCTCCGCCGTGAAGTCAGTCTCCGGCACCATCAGGTGACTATCAAACTCCGATCGAACTTCATCAGATGAGTAACCATCTGATGAATTATTTATCCATTCTGAGACCATATTTCCATGTGGCTCCTCCAATGTTTCCTCCAGCATCCGGATGTCATATAATTTTTTGTTGATCATGATACTCAGCACTACATTAATGAGTTCCGCTCTCGGAGTTGATATCAACACCCTTCCTAAATCCAATCTGGTTTTCTCCCGTGTCGAATCATCCATGGATATAAACGTCCCATGTCTTTGTGCAATTTGTTTGAAGAAGTCCTCACCCCAGATGTGAGGAGGCACTCCTGTGATTCTCAGCCATACATATCTACTGTTATCAATTGTTTCTGGGTTCCATTGATCAATCTCCAGGAACCACCGTGTGAAATCCTTTTCTCTTTCCTTCAAAACTGCCTGAATGTCTTCTCCATCTAGTGAACGTATCAGGGCCAAGTTCCTTCCCAGCGGAATTAGAGAAACCGAGAGCAGTGACTCTAGGTTGAACCGCTTTCCATGGTTGATAATTCCTTCCGGATCTACTGTCTTGGCCACTAAGCATTTTTTAAGCCACTCCATTTCTGACTCAGGCACATTAAATTCCAATCCACCCCACTCCTCTCTTTTAAAAGTATTCCTTCTATTGAACCTTCTGGAGTTATTGTGGAAAGGTATATTTTGTCTACCTTCCATAACTACATTTGCGTAACTCTCTTTACCTACCTTGTTGTCTTTAATAACTTTTGTCTCCCTATCTTTGTTGCTTGCAGGCCCCACCGCTTGTTTTTGTCCACGTTCATAGGATGGAATGTTGACCCGTAATTTGTATGACCCTAACCAAATGGAATCCAGTTTTTCCTCCAGCACTTTCGTGTTTTTCACATCAATAAACCTCACAAATCCATACTTCTTGCCGAATTTGTCTCTTCTAGGTGAGACGAAAATGTCAATGACCCTTCCCCATTGTAAGAATGTTCTCCACAGGTCTTCGTAGCCAAAAGATTCCGGGTAATTTGTGAAGAAGAATGAAGTTGAGCCATGGTAGTTTGAATCATCAAAGCGGGAATAAGGTTTTTTGTTGTTATGGTTGCTGTAGTTGTTGGAGTTCCGATGTCCAGGACCGTATCTCCCTCTCTCAGGCACTCTGTTTTTCTCTCTCATCTCACCAGAAAGAAAAAAGAGAAAAGAGAAAAGAGAAAAGAGAAGAATTTGTAAAAATACATGGTCTGCTTCCTATTTCCTATAGCTGAAATAAACAATATAAGATACCTGATCGGGGTATAAAACAAACCAATTCAGGAAGTAAGAGTGGCAACTGGCAAAGCAGTTCGAGGCAAAGGATCTTATGTTTCAACTAACTAGTTATTAATGTTGATGCAACATTACCATCAGAAGAATTTGGAAACTGAGTACTAGGTCTGAAACTGAAAGGTTATAAAAGATCTTTATACTATCAGTTAATATCAATTAAATCCTGAAAATTTTATATTAATTACATAAAAAATCCCACGTATGGTAATGTATATTGATTTAATGGTACAAAAAACTTTACAAAAACATGAATCAAAATTAAACTTTCAAAATAATAAAAATTTAGCTATATTATATATTACTTAGGTAATTTTTTTTTTACCATTATCAATAAATAAGAAGAAGTAGCATCGGTGTAGTAACTAAGACTAAAATCGAAATCTACATAGTATTGACCAAGTTATCGGTTACTTTAAGAACATATAAATCACTGAAATTTACTGCTATAACGGGAAAAGAAAACATGGTACAGAAAGGGTAGCCACAATCAAATGACAAAAATATTTAACGTCAAGATCAAATAGTGCTATAAGATAAAGTGGATACTATAATAAGATTTTAGTATGTATGCTACCTGTGGTATAGGATTATCCTAGCACAAAATCAACATCGCCAATATTTTTTGGTAAAGGAGGAGAAAAGCAAGCATGGAGGCCTCAAGCATCCAAAAGCAAACAATCAACCGAATATTTTATATCTCAAAATCATCAAGTGGCCACCTGCAAAGGTACTTTGCCCACACCACTCAAAAGGTTAGCTTTAACACATGAGAGCGTGGCAACCTCAACGGGAGTGGTTGAGTGAATTTGTAAGAATATGAGTTGGGGACAAAGGATTACAATACAATTTGTATTTAAATTGGCTAATAATACATTTATAACTAATGCAACGGATGTGACTTAGTTGGTTGCGCGGGCTGACCATGTGGGGAGGACATGAGTTCGAATCCTATAGAACATATTTTTGGGGAGAGGCGAATAACCTTAACTGTGTGATTAAGCACCCGAGCGAAGATTAGTCACAAAGCAGGTTCAAAGGATCTAAGCTTGTGGGGATACTCTGTGAACCCACTGGAGAGCCAAAGACCCTAATTACGGTGGGTTCCAAACCAAAAAAAACTAATGCAATTTTTTATTCTTCTAAAGTTACGTTTAGATTTATATAAAATCTCACCAACACTTTTCATGCTCATTTGCTCATTGATGAAGTATTTAAACTCATCATAAACACAACTACTTCTTTCACATATTGTGCAAAATCTTTGTAACGTTACTTGCTGAGCAATTCACTATTGAAATCACCTGGAATTTGGTGTTGGTGAAAATTCTTAACCTGTGAATTATGATGCCTAGTGCTAATATCACGAGCGATGTTTTGTGCAGCTTTGGGACTTCACTAATTATGCTTTTTGAACTTTGGAAACCAAATGTTGCATTTCAAAGGCAATCCTTCCGTTGTAACCCTCACATTTATAAAACCAATAAAGTTAAAGCACGTTTTTGGCATCAATAAGTCAAATCCGTTTGACAAAACGCCACATGAAACGAGTCTTCTATTTTGAATTTTACGCTACTTGATGTTAAGTGCACTAATAAAATTTAGGTACAAAATTGTCTTCTTTCATGTGGTTATAGGGAGACATGGAAACACGGACAAAAAAAAATTTATTTGCAAACCATGTCAAGATTTATAAAATTTCATTTATAGCTTTATATTTATCTCTTTCCTCCACATTACCATATAAGATAAAAAATAATATGAGAAGGCCCATTCCCACAAAATCACATGAATATTTATGATCAGAGATTTTAAAGCAAAAAAAAAAAATGCAAAAATCCCCTTTTGGAAGTTACGAGTTATAAGAACTTTACCCTTTATAAATTTATTTTTCAAGTATTAATCAAGTCCATAGTTAGGAGCCCAATGGAAGATCAATAGAAGAGGAAAACTCAATAAGAAAAGTAAATAAAATGGAAAACAATCTAATAGAGGTAGAGAAAGACAAAAGTTATTAAAAAGGACTTAGAATTAATAACCTTTCTAAAAACATGATTTGTTATAAAACATAATAATATGTTTGATATATCCTGACGCCGGGAAAAAAGATTTGGTAGTCAGTTGAAATCGCCCCCTAGTTATTAATTTCAACGACTTGCATGCTATTGCATTTGTACAGGGCTGTGCTCATTCCAATTGGAGATTGTGTCTTTGTCAGTGATCAGCTGGGCTACCCATGCTTCACAGAAGAGCTGATTGTGGGCTTTTGATCTTTGGTTTTCTTAGCATCATGGAATTTTATAAATAAATAAAAATGTGATACTATGGGAGCAGTTATTTATATATTATATTTTGATTTTGATATAATCTAGAAATTAACTAAATATTGTTATACAAATACAAAATAGACATGTGCGACTCTCGATGTTAATAATCAAAGTATTCATTTGTTTAGACATATCTTCCACTTTATACATTCACAAACTTTATTACAAAAATACACAATTTTCACAATAATCATAGAAATAGGGAGATAAAGCCGATTGTTCAATATAACCAACACATAGCTTAAGTGGCCATGGACAGAAGGAAGTGAGTTAGAACTGAGAAGTAGGCATTTGTTGGAAAGGCCTCTATCTCATCTCATCCAAAGGTGATGACCCTTTTACACTGATTGTCAACTGTAACTATATATATATACACAATAGTGGTTTACTTTAGGTTAAGCCATAAATTCAGAACGCGAGGCATGCTACTGTTAGATACACATTATATGGGGGAAAATAATCGATATACACAACCTCCATGTTTAATTCAGTTAACCTAAACAACAACCTTCTAGCTCTAGCTTAACCTATTAAAAAAATTATTTAAACTACAAATTGTTTTTTTTTAAATAATTCAAAGTAATGCATACATGTAGAGAATATATCCAGTGCGCCCAAAACTGGTAAAAAGAAGACCAAAGTTTTGCAAATTACTGGCATCTATATAAGTTGATTGTTATTATACAACAAAAAAGTTTATCTTCAGCAAATTTTACCTTTTCCTTCATCAGGTGAATTCACCTTCATGATAAATCTCTAGTCAGATCACTAGCTACCTGCTACCCTACAAAAAAAGGGAAGACATCAATATATATACTAAGCCATCAACAACACCTATCATGAAATTAGAAACATCCAGTGATTGCAAAAGTGGAATTTTTTTTATTAAAAATTCAGAGAAATTATACAAGAGAGGGTTAGGGCAACACATTACTACACATATTATGGCATAGCGCTTTCAAGATGTGAGATGGAAGCAAAAAAAAAATTAGGGCCTAAAAGAAAACCAAAACTGAATCTGCAATCCTGGCTATTAAGACATAATCATCTGGAAAACCTTCCCTCACATTCAAACTATAAAACATAACAAAACAAACTCCGCATAAAATTTATACAATACACATAAAATCTGAAATACTTTTCACAACTTTCTGAGTTTCATCATTGTTTTGAAAACCGGAGTGGACCGGGCGGTTCAGGTTCAACTAATAAAGTAGGTTTTGGGATGAGGGCAAAAACAATTCTCTTTTAAAAAAACATAAAATGGAAGAGGGGCACCATATATCATGTATCCTGATCAAATTATAAAATCACAGCAGCAAGGGTTATAGATTCATATTAAAATTCTTCATAAATGATAAACAACCACTCTCCACTTTGCTCTCCCTCCACTTCCCCAACTAAATACATTTTGACAATAGAGATTTGCTGCTAAATTAAGAAATTTTTGTTAACTATATGGCGCATGATGGCTGCCTGACTCTTACGACTAGGAATCAAATGGATAACTGAAACAATTCATCAAATAAAAGGAATTAAAGATGCACCATCAATAATTTATTCATCAATTAAAAGAAAACAATAAAGGCGAATGAGGCACATTGACAGCAGAAAAAAATTTGAAGATTGCCGGAATATAATGAAGTACCTCGAGAAATCTGATAATGTCAAGTGAAAGACCCCTCCAAATTTTAACAAACGATAACAACCAACTGACGAAACGAAGTGAACTACAGTATGTAACCATTTTAGCCAGCGACTTTTATAGCCCCCAATTCATCAATTTTGGAGCTCTTATGCTGCAATAAAATTAATAAATTTAAAATAAAACTTCATTAAAGATTGGACATGGTTAACCTAAAAGAAGAGAGAGACAGCAGAAGAGATTTGAAAAAGTGACAACTTATCCCGAGACAAAGCTTCTTTCTTTTAATTACCTTGCTCTTTTTGTGCTTGTGCACATCATTAAGATCATCATCTCCATCGTGCTTCCTTTTCTGTAACCATCACATTGAGTAAAATAAGGATTTATAAATAGAACTAAATTTCTGAAATATTTTCAAATAGTATGTGAAGCAAAGCCCATTTATAATGCTGACATCAAATGAAACAGTCTTTCATTGGATCCCAAGTCACAAGCAATTGAGAGTTACCAGCATCATCAGCACAACACAGATGAAAATTTCATGAAGCCAATTAATTGAATTAATTTGCAATGTTATGGCATGAAAGGACTTTTAGAACACTATTTTTTTTATCAATGTAACTGATGTTGATGCAGCAAACTACAATCTCTCAACCTTGTCATGGTGTTTCTTTGAGTGATCGGCACTGGAATCACGATGTCCACTTTTATCTTTCTTTTTTTCCTTGTCCTTGTCCTTGTCCTTGTCTTTGCTTCGGTCTTTATGACGATGTTTGTGCTTCTTATGCTCCTTGTCCTTGTCCTTGTCTTTGTCTCTGTCTTTGTGCTTTTTATGCTTCTTCTCCTTGTCTTTAGACTCACTTTTTGATTTTCCAGCAATAGTTGGAATCCCTTTCTCCCCCTATTAGGGAACAAACAAGGAATAAGCGCATGTAAATCAATGACCTAAAAGAACACATTTTTTGACTATAGTCACTATATTGTTTTTGAAAACTAAGATAGTGTGTCAATTACTTTCACCAAAAATAGTAAATAAAGTTGACCAAAATAAAAGAAAATTTCTTACTGGGGGTAAATCAATGGGAGCTGTTTCCCTTAGTTGAAAAGCTTCCTTGAGAATATCTAGGTCAAAAGGCTGTATACGAGCACTTGTATCTCTAAAGGAAGATGTTTTCTGAAGAAGTTGATCTAATTGCATCCCATCTCCTTTTCTTATTTCTGTGTCTCCTACTACATTGTGAAGATAGTGTGTGTCTGCAATTGACACAGGAAGCGGTCTCTTGCAGAAAAACTCATAGTGGGGTAGTAATTTGAAATGACTTATAAGATCCACAGCACCTGTCAATTCCCTTGGTCCTGAGGGTTCAAACAACACAGCATGTCCTCAACGAGACAATATTATATAAAAAATAAAACAAACAGTGGAAAACTTATTGTTTAAATTTTAGAAATGCAAAATTACAGATTAATTTATTTTTTCTGACTCAAAATCCTGAACAGATGCTTATAGCATTTTACATCTACACTTTCCAATTTCTTTTCATCCAAAAAATTCAACAATATACTAGGAAAGAATCATATTTAAGAACTTATATAAAAATAATGGGAAATTTTGAGATCCTGTAAACATAACATGATGTTTTGCGATGAAAGTTCACACATTGCATGTCAAAAAAACTATAGAGTAAAGTACAGAGTATGACAAACTTTTACCTCCTCCAAACTTTTTGCCTTCAGAATCCATGTTTTCAATCTTTAATGAGTTGTTGGACCATTATCAACTGCAATTTATAATATGACAAGAGTTTGTCACCCATCAATGTGAAATGATGTTTCGACTACAAAATATCAATATGAATGTAGATTATGCACACAACAGGGGTCAAATAACTTCTTTGCAAATGATTCTATTTTAGTTTCCAAAACCACTTGCGACTTTCATCTGAGATCAATAGTCAGTTTAGCATACTAGGGCATAAATGTTTTGATTAAAAAGATGAAGAAATCATATTAAAGAGAATAGAAGTAGAGTGCAATGCAGGTGAAAATAAGGTATCCTCCAAAGCATAAAAACATAAAACAAAAATGAACAAACAAGACCAAAACTAAGAACTGAACAAAGCTGACCAATCTCTATGCAAACAAGGTGTACAGTGTGCATATTTGCATTTGCAAGCTGAGGAGGTGCTTGGTTTTGTTTTTTGTTTTCATTTTCAGTTGATATGTTTTCGTTTATAACTACAAAAATGCCGCATTGTTTTCATTTTGTTTCTTATTTTCAGGATTTTGTGAAGGAAATGGTGAAAACAGCAAAATCTTCTTGTTATTTGCACACTATTTCCTTCACGAAATTCTAAAAACAAGAAACACAAAACAAGGTAGCATTTCTTTAATTATTAGTGAAAACATATAAACTGAAATGAAATCAGAAAACAAACCAAACACCATCTAAGAACTCACTCTTCCTTTGCCCATCATGTCCAAAGTTTTCCTTCATAGTCAGAAAATGGCCTATTGAACTGCCCATTTATCACTCCATGCAGTTCCAAAACAATTACCCATTTGGTAGAAGTAGAACCTCTATTTTCTTTGAAAACAAAAACAACCAAGTTCATGCATAGGCAGCATGCCAAAGATGCTAATGCTATGTTTGGGATGGGGGTGAAACTTTCATGGATCAGGTTTATTTTAAAATCATATTGAAAACTTGTTATACCAAACTGATCGTAAGCCCTAATCACTGACCCAGCAATCTAAAACAAAGACCAGCATAAGTATTGCCACATGTGATAACGTAAAAGAACCTTCAAAAACTCATTAGGGGCACACAATGAAGCAGAAGATACCATATCTCACCACATACAAACAAACCAAATTTATATAAACTCACTCTTTTTCATTTTATCTGCTGTTAAATTACTATGAAGGA
The DNA here is from genome assembly GCA_035048595.1 of Echinosophora koreensis. NCBI lineage: Eukaryota > Viridiplantae > Streptophyta > Magnoliopsida > Fabales > Fabaceae > Echinosophora > Echinosophora koreensis. The sequence continues at coordinate 4,372,915 of JAPCYP010000023.1, forward strand.
GGTTTGCAAGATATTTAACCCTAGCATTCCAACAAAACATAATTTTACCTGTGTAACAAATGCTAAAATTAAAAAAAAAGACCAACTGACAGAGTGTTCCTAGTGTAAATCAAACAGGAAAGATTATTCTATGCCCATAACCATTAATGTGCACCCCATACTTACTAGGTTTCCAGTACTCTCTGGTGTGTGATAGCAGACCTCTGATTAAGAAGGTCTACCAGAGAAGGTATAGGGAGGGCCAGAGAGAATTAACTAACTAAAACAGCTAGTTAAACAGTTAGGAGAAAGGGCGAGAACTGTAACTGTAAATAGATAGAAAAGGTAGAATAAAAGGGGGAATCGGGTAGAAGGGAAGGCATTGAGAAAAGTTAAAGAGAGTCAGAGGGAGAGAGCCAGATATTCTCAAATACCTGGAATCTGAGAGTTCATATCTCATTCTTGTAATTGGGCATTCTTGCTCTGTATCATACTATTCTTGTCAATAAAGAAGCATATTCAGTTCAATTCTTCATATTCTAGTACCAGTAGCTATCAACTGAATGCCCAGTTACAAGAATGAGATATGAACTCTCTCAGATTCCAGGTATTTCGAGAGTACCTGGCTCTCTCCTTCTAATTCTCTTTAACTTTTCTCAATGTCTTCCCTTCTACCTAATTCTCACTTTTATTCTACTTCTTTCTATCTATTTACAGTTCCAGTTCCCGCCCTTTCTCCTAATTGTCTAACCAACTTAGTTTGTTAATTCTCTATGGCCCTCCTTATGTGCAGGTAGACCTTCTTAATCAGAGGTCTGCTATCAGTGTGCTTATGCAGTACTGGTGTACATGGTTCATCACTTCTCACCATATAGTTCTAATGCTTTTTTTACATTGTGAACCACTATGAATTGGTATGTGGTATGTGAGAACCAGTATGTGGTGCTCAGGGTTACTTAGAGAATCTGGTAACTATGATGCAACCAGAAACTTGGCTTCCAAGATATTTAAAAAACCCCAAGCATAGCATTCCAACATAACAGCATTTCACTTGAGTCACAAACCCTAAAATAAAACCAATTGACGAAAAGCGCTTCCACAATACCCGGTATAAGTGTAACACGAAAATTTATTCTATCAGCCCTTAATCTGCAAGTACAAAATGCATCCCAAAAAATTGTTTTGTTCATTTTGTTATTCCCATATTCCAGGAATTTTATATTTTCAAACACCAGAGGCCAGAAAATCATTATAGAGAATCCCAAATCGCAAATTAAATGAACTTCCAAATCAATATAGTTTATATATTGAATTCAATCAGAAAAAAAAAAAAGTAATGAAATGATAGACAAAGAATGAATGCAAAGACAATAGCATAACTATAAAAGATATACTTTTGTGAAACCATAGATGGACTATAAATAAAACCAAAATTTACATGACCAGCATTAACTTATATACAGAGAAGCATTCACTTGGATAGAATGGTTCATTTAGTTGAATTTATATATTTCAATTGTGAAAACAAGAAGAAACCAAATAATTTGTAAAAACACATATCAAGATGGAAGCTGCTGAATGAATATTTTCATTAATCTGATTCGTTTCTGTACATGGGAGAATATATATATACCCTCGAAGTTTAACTAAGTTTACAAGTCTAACTGAATACATTCTAACCAATAAGTGTTAACTAATTTATCACAACTAACAGTAACTGGATAAACTAAGCTAAACTAACTAAATCAATCGTAATAACACAAGCAGCTTTAGAGTTTTTCTGAAAGGCCATGCTAGAGCTGCCAAATGACTACCTGGCATTTTCAAATATGATTTGCAGATATCCTTTTCATGGACATAAATGAACTTAAATGATTTGAGTTGTAATTACTTTCACTTTGCTTATACAGCTATACTACCTCAAATTCATTTTTTTCCCTCTTATTTTCGACAGGGATGACAATAACTTGATAAGTTCAGCTTTGAAAATATGAAAGTTTCCGCTTTTAAAAGGAAAAAGGAGGGATCAAGAAAGAAAACATGTGCAATTTACACACACCCAAATGAGTTTAAAAATACTAATTTCAAACAGCTTCCAGTAATTTTTATGGTTTCAGCTAACAATTGTCTCCTGATTTTCACACTGTCTCAGTTAACAGCTTTAATTCAAACGTAACGTTCAAAAAAAAAAAATCAACAGTTTTTCAAATATTGTCTTTGATTTGAGCAGAGTTCTCAAAATCTCCACTATACAAACCCCTAGAAACACAAACTTTCATCACGTGAATAGCTCCATGAATGTCTTACACACAAGAAATTTTCAACTCTGCAGAAATCGAAACAGAGAAGAAACCCACCTGGAATGTGGTAATTTCTCAGTTTCCAAGCAAAGAACAAATTCCGTTGAAACTCCGATGTACCCAAGCTACGTCAATCGGGAAAATTCTCAACCTTCGACCACACCCCACCAAATAATTCCGCAAAAGCTGTGCAAATTTGAAACCTTTTCAGCTAAAAAAGGCCAAAATCCACAAAGGGTATTCGAAATTTGAGGAAAAAAGGGAGCTTTTTTCTTACAGGAAAACCAGACGGAGCAACGAGAAAATTGGTACTGACCCACGATAGAGTTTGTGTTGGAGAATGGAATTGGCGAAAGTGCAGATCCAAAAAACGGAAGAAGAAGAAGCAGATTGAGGTGCTTACAAAAAGTGTATAAAGGGAAGATCTTTTAGGGTGCGTGAAGGTTCAGTTTGAGAACTAACAAACTCTTTTCTCTTCGCTACTGGGTTTGTGTTGTTTCTTTGTTTCTCTGTTTTCTTTTTTCTCTTTTCAGTCTTATAATAATGCCCTTTTTCTTCCCAAGTTTTCTCGATGCTCTTATTTATATTTAGCCCTAACCTTGTGCAAATTTTCTGTTTTACCCCTTCCTTCCTTTTGTTGCTATTGGATCAAGTGTCAATTTACAGCAAAAAGGCAATGTAAGGCTACTCGGACAATTAGAATGAAGGGGGTTCTCTGTCTTTTTATTCTTTTTTTTTTTAGGTTTGGGATGAAACCGGACAACTTCTCTACCTATAAATGCAGCTCTATTTTCATAACCTATGATTTGATTTAAGGGTTCAAGCTTATGATTTGATTTAAGGGTTCAAGCTACTAGCCACTTAGACCACACTTTGTGGATAGGGGTTCTCTATCTCCGAGATAACAGATATGAAACATTGGGCCAATCTCTACCCAAATTTTAAGTTGGGATTTCTCAGTTTAATTTTGTCGCTTAAGCTATTTATTATAATGGTAAACAAAATTTAATGATATAACATTTTTATTCATTAATTTATATGATAACATTGATTCTTCCATCTAATAATATGTGTTTTTTTCACACCAGGAAATAGACAAACAAATAGAAAAACCAAAGCGTTGGTAAGGCAACACCCATAGAATAAGCTAAAAGTAGTGGACCAAGGTCCCAATTGGAAGCTTAATAAAACCTTTTTTTTTATGGTAAAGTGTTTTTATGTGAGAAAAATAGTATTTGAATAAGTTTAAATAAATAATTTATTCACATCAAAAGGCTATTTTTAACTTATTTCATGAAGTCAATTTTTTTAGTTTATTAGAAAAGCTTTGCGTGAAAGTTATATTTTAGCATGATTGGAAAGTTGTTTTGCACATTTGTGGGGCAATTATATCCCTATCATAATTTGAAATTTTATGAAAACCAAACCCTTCATCTCTCACCTATATCTCTGTCGACTTTATTGATGTTAAAAGTACTTATTCAAATGTGTATTTAAACACTAAATAACTTAATTTAAAATGTGTTTATGACATATAAGTTTTTCAGGGTCTTCTTATACAAGCGCTTAAATAAATTATTTATCTGAGCGATGCTCAAGGGCGGGAGGTGGAGAACATACATTGTCCGCCAAGATGTTAGCACCAAGCTTGCCAAGATGATTCACACACTTATTGTCTCCCTTCGTCTATGCCAAACAAATATCAGACTTTCCCTGTACAAATAAGTCACAAATGACCCATAAAATAGTACCAAGAGGATAAGAGTAGAGAACACGCTCTCTCAAGAGGTTAAGAGCATCCGCGAAAGTCTGAATAGCAAACCACCTTCTAGTTGCCTGAGTTCTAACTCACTTTCAAACCATGAAGAATAGCAAAAAGCTCAACTTGGGGGTTGTTTGAGTGAGCATAATGACCATAGAAACCCGATATCCAATAACCAAACTCACTCCTTGAGAGGCTACCTCAAACTACAACTACTACTACTTATTCTTCCTCTTCTTCTCTCTATTCGAATCTTGAATCTCTCTATATCAACTTTCCTTTGAGTCTGTAGATAATATTAGGGTTCAAGGTGGCATGTTAGGGGTATTAGGAATCTATTTAAAGAGTGGCACTCCCGTTGTAATGTCCAAGACTGCTTTACGGATTGATGATTATCCCCACAAAGCAACACAAGCCTTTTCAGCATGTTTTGTCCTCATTGACGCTTCCTGGCAGGCTTCTAGGCGAAGGTACACATGAATGAACTGATTACACACCAATATGAGAGGGATCCTGAGACTGTGCAGGTATGAGACTATACAGTTGATGATGACTTATATGAATTGATTGGTACTACCTATACTAACAAGATGCATCTTCTTTTCGGAAGCCCGTCACTTGAGAACTTCACAGTTAAACGTGCTTGACTTTGAGCAATTTTGGTTTGTGAGGACGGTTATCAATCCATAGAGCAGACATGGATGTTACAGGAGTTGCTCCTTGTTCGTGCTTTTTTGCACCGACGACCATTGCCTACCCTCGTCAGCCCCGGGTGTCACACCCATGCTTGAGCCAGGGCACCTGACGCCCATTGAACTAGTGCCTGACAGCGCATTGCTTGATGAGACATGGTAGTGCCATGTTGACACTCGACTGTGTGTCATCCCGCGTGACGTTAACATGACTTTCCGAGCAAGATACGACCACATGAAGCCTAGGGCATGGTCACATATATGAAAAACTTAAATAACCTATTTAAATCTCGTTTTACACACTTAGAGGTCCTTAGAGACTTATAAACCTCTAAGGTAAGCTTTAGAATGATCCATTACCTACTAGAACTACCTAGGAGCCAATTTCAAAAAGTTACAATTTAAAATGTCCGATTTTATTTTAAATTTTAATATTGAGTAAATATTCAATATCGTACAATGTATAGATTTAAATACAATTATTTAAATAGAGGCAATTGACTATTCTTGTGAATGACACTCTAGCCACTCGGGGAATAATGATTTAGTTGTGTCTTGGATTTCTTTTCATACACGTAAATTCAGTGATTGAACTCAGGACCAAATATTTAAGAGACCCAAGCCCCTTCCTCTTGGATTAGCACACATTATTAATTGTGTCTTGGTTTCGTTGCTTTATAACCATGATATTGATGATTTAAAGAATAAATGATTAACTTGACAAAAATAAAGAACAAAGGACCAAATAAAAAATAAAACAATATATTCTAGTTTTGTTTTCCAATTTTTTTTTTACTTTTTTCTTTATTTCTTAAGCTAAATACTCACTTTGGTCCCTAAAAAAATAGGGGTGTTCATGGGTCCGGGTCAACCCGATGAACCCGAAGACCCCACCCAACCCAATGATTGGTTTTTACTCTCTTCCGGGTCTAACTCGATCAGACCAAATCAAACCCGAGCTAGTTTGGTTCGGGTAGCGGGTTTATCATTTTCGGACCCGAGACCCGTGTCCCCCACCCGTAGACTCGTACACCTCAGCTTCAGAAATTTGAGTAACTAGAGAGGACGGTGCCAACAACAAACGTCCATCCATGATTAACCACTCGCCGGAAACCTAACGGCGACCGGTGTCAACAACGCCACTGTTACAGTAATCGTGGAGGAAGAGGCGGATGGCGGCGACAATCATGGAGGAAGAGGTGGATGGCGGCGACAATCGTGGAGGAAGACGCAAATGTTAAGAGATCTAGGCGCTCTCGATCTCGATCTGCACCCCTTTCTTTCTCTGAAGTCCGATCTGCAGACTCTTCTCTCCGATCTGCTCTCTCTTTTCTCCACTGTGGCTTTGATCGCGACGATGATTCAAGCTTCTTGATTTGCTGCTTCTCGCGCTTCGCGAACTGTGAGGAGAGGGAGATGTCGGCTACGACGATGAGAGGGAGATGTTGGCTACAGCGGGAGACGACACATTATCAGGGACGCACTATGACACTATCAGGGAGAGTGCAGTGTTGCGTTGTTGTCACAAAGAAGATGATGATTTTAGGGTGCACTTAAATCAGGAAGTTCCATCTTTTGTTTCCAATCTATATAATTTAAACCCCTAATTTTGCTCTACCCGATTGACCCAACCCGACCCAACCCGGATTTATTCGGTTTGGTTCGGTTCGGTTTGACATAAAAAATAGAAGAACCCGACCTAACCCCAACCCGTAGTTCTTTGTTTGGTTCGGGTTCCGAGTTGGTCAAAAACCGACCCGACCCTACCCGTGTACACCCCTACTAAAAAACTCACGAGACACTTTTGTTCCTTGAAAAATAATAAATTGAGCCCTCGAATTTACAAACACATGACACTTTATACTCTCCATCCAGTTCAAACGTCCGTTTGTTTACTTATATATCCCGTTAATCATTCTGTATGGCCCGTCAGTAGTCTTGTGCGGCCTATGACTAATTTCTACCGTAGAAAACTTAAAAAGTGAATAGGCGTGTACAACTTTAAAATATAGATACCTAAAAAGTGAGCATGTTCTTTCACTTTCCGCTCGTTTTCGACAATGAAAATTCATCATAGATCATGAATGATCATCAATTGGACAAACAAGATGGTTAGGTTAACGAGGCACGAAACAAGTAAACGTACATTGGAACCCTCAAAAATTAACATGTCCAGTATTTATAAACTTGAAGGGCTAAATGTTTATTTATTTTTTTTAGAGGCTAAAATTGTACTCTTGTTTTTTTTTTTCCTTCCCCAAATTGGGCCTTTAATTTTTTTTTTTTTTTTAATTTGAATTTTTGTTCCTAGCCAAAACCCACGATATCAAAAGAGAAGAAGTGAAGAACCCTGCACCTCTCTTCCGCCGCATCCCCACTCCCTCTTTTATCGTCAGCTGCTGCAGTAGCAGAAACAGAAACAACATTAACAAGTCTCTGCTACTGCAAGCTTCGAACCTTCTCCTTGCTCCAATGGCAGACATGTACGATGTTGCACTGAAGCCCCGTTTGCTTCGCAATCTTATCAGAGACCACCTTCCAGCTCTTGACGACAAGCATCCTTTTTCCAACACCTCGGACCTTTCCAGGGTTGTCTCTTTGATCAAAACGCACCGTCTGCTCTCCGAGTCCGTCACTGAATCCATGGACCCCAAGCTTATTGAAACATGGAAATCTGCTGTTGAATCATGGGTCGTCCGCATTTTGAAACTCCTTGATGAAAAGATGGTAACTTTCGTCACTTTTCACTCGCATCATTTCTGGGTATTCAACACAATTCAGAAATATTATTCCATCATTACATGCTTATTGGGTTCAAGTTTTTATGGATTTTTACTTTTTATTTTTCATATGTTTGGAGGGATGGAGTGGAGTCGTAGAAAGGCATTAAACCCATTGTTTGAGAATGAATTTAAGTAACAAAGTGAAATCGTTAAGGATGGTAATCCAAATCACTCCATCCCTTTCAAACCCTCCAATTTCCATACCTCCAATTTGGGGATCCCTTCATTCCCTTGTTAAACTTACAAACAATTGAGTGATATAGTTTTATCTTTCCACTCCATTCCATTACTAACCACTCCACCCTATCTCCTTCAAAACGCCCAAACATAGTAATGGAAAACCAGGAGTTTTGGCTTTGTAACAAACAATTTGTTATACTGGTTAATGCTTCATTGCTTCATGATGATGCTGATTAGTTTACACTAGAAGACTTCATTTTTATTTTTAATTTCCTATTTGAGCTCAGTGAGATATTTTATTTGACATGGTTGCATTTTTTATTTTATAGCCAGATAAAAAACGTTGGGTAGGAATCTCCTTGCTGGGGGTTACTTGTGAACAATGTAGCTCAGATCGTTTCTTGGGATCCTACTTTGAGTGGTTCGAGAAGTTGAAGTTGTGTCTACAGGTACCTAGTTGTTTTTCTAGGCAGATTATTCTCTTGCAAACTTTATTGAATTTTATTTTTGGGAATATCTATTGCTATTCAATGCAGATTTTCTGTTGGTTTTGACACTAGAACTTAGGCCTGAATAATATTGTCCTCGTGCTCCAAATTTGATACTTTGTAGCTATTATATTTGTATGTGATTTGCACACCAAAACAGACATGCCAAAGCTGGTACTCTTGAGAGAACTTAATATAATTGATGCTATTTCAAACTTGTGATACTACTAATTGTTGTTTATGAAAATTTATATATTTTCCTTTCTAGATTTAATGCAACCTTGGTTATTGTTAATAACACAGCATTCTATCTGAGACTGATGCGCTTTGGAATTATTAAATGTGCTTATTCTTGCTGTAAGACATTACGGAGTTCATGATGTCTTCTTTTCTGTATTGGATAAATAAGAATGAATACTATGATTTGCATTTTGAACAGGCATGAATACAACATCTATAGGATAACTTCTATTTTGAAAGTTATTTAGCGTTTTTATACGATATCCGCGATTCCTTTTGATTTATAATCCAGACCATATATGTTATATATGCCATATTATTGAATAATGCTAAACATTATTTATCTGACACAATTTCTTTTTGTTTCTTCATCTAGTGGATATTTAGGGCGTTGTATTCCCCATTTGAATCTTTTACCATACACGTGCACTCAAACACAGATATACGCTGTTTCCATGCATCTTTTAAGATCAATGATCTAATTTCTGAAATAAAATTGTCACTTGTATTACACACAATTCTGACATGTTCCATGATCTTTATCCACAGCAGTCTTCAGCAAATTCTCATTTAGTGAGGGTGGTTTCTTGTGCTTCAATATCTGATCTGTTTGCAAGGTTAGATAATTCTTTCATTTTTTCTATTAAAAGAAACTCCTATTGATTGGTGCACAATTAGTGACATGCAATATAGAATACTCATGTTTGGTGCTGCCTCCTTATAGACCCCTTCTCTCTGTGCTTGTCTGCAAGCTCATGCAAGGTTCCCACATTTATACACGGAGTAAAATGTTATACATTGTCAGTGATTATTCACACATCTCTGTGTTGCACAAACATTTGATAGTTTTGAATTGTAGATCTGTAATATTCTTTTAATTATTAAGAAAGGTGCCATTATCAAGTTGCTTAAATTTAAAATTTCCTTCTACTTAATTGCTTGCTAAATTTGTGATTTATATATAGGTCATAGGAACTCTTTTGAAACAAAACTACAGTAGCCATGCATTTAGTCCAATGTTGGTTTTGTGGAATATTGCCTGCCACTTGTTGGGGTTAAAAATAAAAATAGTACAACCACTCGACCTTTTTTAAGTCATGTTGCTGGTAAGTTCTGTGTCATTAAAATAGCTGATAGCTACCTGTGTTAATTCTCTTTTGTAAATAGGTTAAATGGATTTCCTAAGTTCAAGCAACATGGGCCTTCCTGTGCTTCGAATGTCATTCAGCCTGTTTTGAACATGTTACGTGATGACCAATCAGAGCAAGTATGGGTAAGTGCTTAATTTGAATATTACTGAGTTTTTAGTATCTATTCAAAATAGATAATGGAAAAAACTTTCATCAAGCAGTGGATGGAATGTGTGTGTGTGTGTGTATATATATATATTAGTTTACATCATTTTTATGGTAGAAAACAAGCAGGAAAAAACTCAAGAATGCTGTAATAATATTTGAGGGAGAAATTCTAGTTTTGAAGCTGATTTGTGCACTTGTGCTTCGAATTGCATTTGAATAACAATATATCTAAAGTGTTTGTTATATGTGTACAATTTATATTGATTGATGGAATCATTTGGTTCATCACATAATGTATAAATAATGTAAACAGAAAGAATATATAAACTATGGTAAACTTGTAGGTACGCAACAGTTTTCTCAGGGTAAGTATTCTTCATTGCTGGAAGTGAAATAATTGAGTGGAAGCACCATTTCTTTTGCTCTCTCTCATATCCATGCATAGATATACTGATACGAACCTTGGGAGAATCACCCGCAAAAGCTAACCATTGTGGTTGGAGAGCTCAAGCCATATAAACCTTGCATCCCATACTTCTAATGTGCGACTCAAGTCCCATACCTTGCAATTAAGTCCTAAATCCCACCACATCTGCAGCCCCGATGCTCATGTGGGCTGGCCGTACACTAGCCCTTTGACTAGTCCCCGTGGAAAATTGCAATGCCGGCATCACCACCCGAACTGCTTGTTTTCAGCTGAGAGATATGGTGGAAAGCTCTGATGTCAATTGATACAAAGGAGAACCACATGACAAAAGCTAGCCATATAAATCCCACACCGGAATCCCATACTTCCGATGTGAGACTCAAGTCCCCAAACCTTGCAATTGGATCCTAACATATATACTATGAGATGAAAATGTTTTGCATTAAACTTAGCACATGTGAAAGATAAAAGTTTATTATTTGTTCCATACTTGCTAAATCAAACCTTTGAATTTAGGATATTTCATATTCTTTGCATGCTCTTGATAGTAGACCCTACTTTTTCTTGGTCAGTCCTTATATAGCTGTTATTTTTTATTTTTTTATTTTGGATAGAAACTATATGCTTTATTTGCTTATGAGTTATATTTGTTATTGAAATTGAAATTGTGATGAATGCAGGAAGGCGCACTATATGTGTTATGTACCATAATAACTTCATTCCCTTTTTCTATTCAGCATCATTACGATAGTGTAAGTCTCTCTTTCCCTTGTTGCAAGATTTTTTACTTGCTTAATTCCTCTATATATAATTAAAACTTTGTTTCTCGGATAAAGTCCTCTACTATTTCTTAATACTTAATTTTCCAAAACAAGAAACTGAAACTTAAATGGTAATTTTGATGACATCTTCTCAGTTTCGAAGCTAGATAATTAAAATTAAAATACTGAACATTCAAAAATGGTTTTCTGGAAAAATATGCGTATAATGTTTGGTGGCTTATGTGGGGCATGTGCATCGATAGTAGATACTAAAGGTTCCCCGGGCACTCCCAGATAGTGGCTCAATCAATGCGAGGTGCAACTTTGAAAGTGCCTGTTTCACATTAAGATAATTATTATTTTTGATAGAAAATAAATTTTATTAGAGATTGAAGAGGTAAAATACAAGAGGTGGAGGATAAGATATTTTCCAAAACAGTAAAGGCAAAATAGAGGGGAACATGTTCAAAACCACAGATGCGGCAAGGCTGCTGCAATCTCCCTGCATGCATACTAGAAATAGAAGCTCCCATAAAGCAGACATGGGTAGAACACCAAAGCAAAACCATAAAGATAATCCCACCCCTTAGCAAATATAAGGGCAATGAGACGTCCTTAAACTCTGTGCTATGGACTTGCAAAATTTTTGACCAAAACCTTTATAGTGGACCATCAGAAACTGCTCAAAGTAGAAGGTTAAAGCTAGTGCTCAACAAGACTCCAAAATGATTGTTCTCTGGGAAAGTATTGCCTTACAATGCAAAAGTGTGATGCGGTTTCCGAATTTGTATTGCTTTTAAAACACGTTTTCAGTAGAAAAAGCATAGAAGGCCTAAAAAGCTGTAACAAGTTATTTGTATTAATCATTTTTTAAGTATCATTGTCCCAAAAACGAACAAAAAACTTGACCTTTTTATATTGGTTACTACATTTTATGTTCAGGTTTTTAATTATAGTTATTGTGAATTAAATTTGTAGTGGAATTCTAATGTAGTCTGAAATATTTCAATTTTTTTTTTCTGTTGGAGGCTGGTTGCATTGGGAGGGGAGGTACTCTCTTCTATACCTCACACACCCATTCCAATTGTATTTGATCCTCGGAATCTGGGACATCTATGTTGGAGGGCCCAATGTGGATTACATATTTTTTTTATAGGTTAAAGTAATATTTTGGTCCCTGTACTTGACACAAACTCTCGATTTGGTCCCTATACATAAAAAATTATTAAAATGGTCCCTATACGTACAAAAAATACTCGTTTGGCCCCTATACATTACCCGTTTGGTCCCTATACGAAACAAAAAATTATTAAATAAGTCCTTAACATGGTATACGGCAGGGACCAAGCAGGTACTTTTTGTACGTAAAGGGACAATTTTAATAATTTTTTATATGTAGGGACCAAATCAAGAATTCGTGTCAAGTATAGGGACCAAAATATTACTTTAACCTTTTTTATATAATGTATGCCTCACTTTGATGAGACATGCTTGTTGCTGCATATGCTTCAGCACCTGTGTCATCGTTTCCATCTGCCTGGGTCCGTTTGCCATACATGAGTGTGAGTTGCTGCTATGTTGCTGCCGGCACTAGTTACAAAGGATCATTCTGGATCTACAAATGAAAATTTTGAAAGTCATCCATTACTATATCTGATTTATATACCATAAAATTTTAATTTATAGTTAATAATAATACAATGAAATAAACATCAAAATTCAACTAAAATATTTTAAACATCTAAATAAGTAATTTTAAAATGCTCCACTAAATAGCTAATTTTCCATGGCATTATTTTTCTCTTTACATTTAAGAAAATTATTTTTTACATCGTTATCATGTTTTTTTCCTTGTTAATCAAGGAAAACAACAACAATCAAGCCTTTTTCGACTAGGAGGGGCCAACTACCTAGATCAAACGATGCCATAATGTTCTATCATATATTATGTCTATAGACAAACCATTTCCTCTAAATCCTTTTTAATGGTTTCAAGTAACTTTCAACTATAATTGTCTTGGTCTTCCTCTACCTTTAGCGATTGGGTTGCCCTCCATCTTATCTTCTCTTCTTACTCGGGCTTCTTCAAGTCTTCTCCACACATGCTAAACCACACGAAGCGAGAATTTATCATTTTTCAACAAGTGCTAGGGATGTACCTGTACAATTGGATTTGCTAAATTTGGAGACATAAATGCTTTTGCACATGCATATACACTTCTATTGACACTGATTTTCTTATTCTAATCCCAGACCCTTTGGTGCTTCTCTATGCCCTTCATGATTAAAAAAAACAATGGGCATGGCAGTTTGCATGCGATTGGCACCAATTATGCTTATTGCTTTTTTGAATTTGCTACTGTAATCATGATTTGATGAGTGTTTTGATTTTGAACTAACACAGATTGAATATGCTATTGCTCTAAAGCTCTTGTCTGGCGGATGCAGTTTTTCTATGTCGAAGGTAATGTGTTTATCAAATTTCAAAGAGCCTTTTCTAGGATATGTTTGGATTGTTGGTATAAGAAGGACTGGAGGGGGACAGCCTGGGAAGGGATGGGATTCCATTGTTTGGAAATAAAATTAGGTGAGCAAGGGGAGAGGGGTAGAGCAGAATGCTTCCCCCCTATGTATGCCTGCAGCAGCCACTTTTTGGTTAAAAACTTATTCTATTCTTTTACCTGTCATTTTGTTTTACACAATATATTAGGCAGGGGTTATATTGTAATTCTTATAATCCTTCTCATTCCATTCCATCCTTCATAAATTTTATATACAACTTCCGAACAAGGAAAAGTAATTCCTTTCCATTCTCCATATTTCCCTTTCATTCCATTCCCTTATTAAACCACTACATTCTATATTTTTATTTTGAACAAAACTTTCAAACTAGCATTATACTCAAAATCAGTTGACAGTGTGAAAATAAATGGCTGGCACAGACCGAATGATAGGAACCCGAATCCAACAAAGAGAAAATAGCACAGCAAACACTTGACAATGGAATGAACAAAGTATATATTATTTATGAAAAGGGAAAATTACAGTAGAATGATAATCCTACTGCCCAGAGCTGAGCTCCTACAAAGGGCAATGCTCTCTGCCCATAACTAACCCAAAATGATTTTCCAAGATACCCTCTCTGCATGATCCTTCCTCCCTTTTAAGCTGTTACCCTCTCCTCTCATCTAGAATCTTCTCCTCCAATCTCATAACGCCACCTGTCCTGTTTGTTAGGATTCAATATAACAGAATCCTCCCTTCAGAAATACACTCTCATAAAAGAGTCCCATGTCTGGGGCCTATCACCGAACTACTGAAACACATAATGCACATGTAAGGTTATGATGGTTCTTTATCACCACTGAATTTGAAGTAAATAATTAGTTTTAATCCAATTGTGTACCGCTGGCCAAATTAATTTGTGACCTTGGAGAGTGCCTTAGTTTTCAAAAGAGGGACAGAAAAAAGTATTTGGAAAAATGCAAAGAAGGGTTTTCGAGTATAAAGATTTGGAAACAATTTATGCATTAATTCACGAATAATTTTCATTCCTTCCATTTTAATTTGCTCTGTTATGTTTCTCCTAACAAAAACAGAAAGAATCTAAAGTTACTGAAAATACCAAGAAATATTAGTTATAAAACCTACTGATAAAGAGAAAAGCAGCGTGATCTACATAGGATAAGCCAATAAGAATTGGAGAAAGGAGTGCTCCCAACCTGCAGACCCTCCCTAACCTTGTGCGTGAACCATAGGGAGAAAAAAAATATATGAGGTCACTTCTGAATGCATTATAGCACATTCATTAACTCTAGGGGCCTAGGGAAGTATAGTCTTTCTGCTTTAATGCTGGTTTCAACATTTGATGGTTTTTAGTGGTTTTCCTTAGTTGATGTTCAACATGCTGGGAACACTCGTTAATGAGTTTTTTCTCATCTATTTTCTTTTTCTAGTTTTGAAGGATGCCTCATCTTAACAGTGAATTCTCACTTTTCTAAGGATATTTTCTCCGATAGAGAAAATAAATATGCGCTTGGTCTTATTCTGACATGTTCTGTCATCTGCTTTGTATTGGATATCCAGAAACTTGCACATTGCCTTGCATTACTTCCAAAATCAAAAGGAGATGAAGTAAGCTGGTCTGTGATGATGCAGAAAATTTTGATTGCAATAAATGATCAATTAAATTTGGCCTTTCAAGGTCTAGAAGAAGGTAAATGTTGGTATTATCTGCTTCATAAATGCACTGTTAAAAGCAGTGAGTGACTATCTTTTTCCATTTATTGCAGAAACCATGCGTAAAGAGGTTGTTAGATTGTTGGTTCTGCCCGGAAAACAGTCTCCACCACCTTTAGGAGGCTATACATTGGTGGAAGAAGCTAGTAACAAAGCAATAAAGAGATCTGAGCAATTACTAATGTCTAATGTCTCTCCACTTATGTCTGGCTGTTGCACAATGCTTACAAATTCATATCCTGTTAAGGTACCGTTTAGTTTATCCTATTTATGTTCCTACAATTGTCAGTTTGTGTATTTTTCTTAATTTGGGAGAAGAATGATGAAAATCAACGCCATATATTCAATTATTACTTGTTAGGTAAATGTACCTGTTTGCCTGTTGTTGGCCTTTGTTGAAAGAATTCTGATGGTAAATGGTTCTTTGCCACAAATGTCATTACCATTCGTGACTGACAAGCAGCAAGAGAACATTTGTTCAGAACTTCCAGTTTTGCATTTGTGTAGCCTGGAATTGCTTACTGCTATCATAAAGGCCATGGGCAGGTATGGCTGCATGACATCCTTACCCTCTTCCTTCAAAAGAAAAATAATATAAATGAAAAAAAGAAATGAGAAAGGGGGCTTTGTAAAATATATATAAAATTGTTGGAACCTTGACATTATAGAATAGTGTGTTTGATCTTTTATTTTGATGCTATTATTACTGATTGCTGTTATAATCTGTCTTCTACCATCAAAGAGCTTTCCTTGCACTGTTATGGCATTCTCCTCCTTGTTTCCATGCATAAATTCTTTGTTCTTTCCTCTGATATATCTTTCATGTGTTCATTTCTTGCAAGAATGCAAAATTTTACTTATTGCCCATATTTGTGTTGCAGCCAACTATTACCTCATGCTGCCTCCATTGTACGTATCATTACAAAGTACTTCAAGACATGTGCGCTGCCAGAATTAAGGATCAAGGTCTATTCAGTCACAAGGACTCTGCTCATATCCATGGGTGCTGGTATGTAAAATTTCTCAATTTAGTTGTCTTTCTGCTTACAATTGGTATCATCTTGCTGGCAAAGACTTCTGGGGATTGGAAAATTGTTCTTTTTATTATTCTTTTCAAATTCTTTGCTGCTTTTCCCATGATTCATCCTGGTTGTTGCTCATTAACCACTCTGACCATCATTGACTATATATATATATATTTTTTGGATAAGCACCATCATTGACTAGTTGAGTGGTTAGTTTCTACCAAATTGGAGTGTTTTTCCCTTGAATTCCTTTTTTCAATTTTTCCATTTATTTCCCTATCAAAATGGGAAAACAAATAGAGGTAGTGAGAGGGAGAGGGAGAGGGAGAGAGAGAAGGGAAAGGGAGGAGAGAGAGATGCATGAGGTCAAGTGTATTTCATTTTAGTTCCATCTATCCTCTCATCATCCTACATCTTAGGTTGTTTGAACAGCTTTATTATAGATCGCATGAATGGTCCTTTCCTTTTTCAGGTTCACTTTTTTGATGCCCTGGATTCATCCTAGCTGTTTGGTTAAGCTAGATTTTATTAAGCACACATAATGGCTTTTACTGATTAATCATTTTGAACAGGAATGGTTTTATGCCTTGCACAGGAAGTTATCAACAATGCGTTTGCTGATTTGAGCACCATTGAGAATAAGAGTGGTGGCGCATTGAATGTTTCAAATTCAAATGCCTCTACTGGACCACTGCTACCGCCAAGTCATAGAAAAAGGAAGCGTAGAGGTACAACTGGTTCTCTTCAGGAGCATGACGAAAGTGGTGGTTTGGGGGTGGAATTTCCCAAGAACCGTCCATTGACTCCGATTTCTCTGAGGATGGCTGCACTTGAGACATTAGAGGCTCTTATTACCGCGGTATGGATATTTTGTGTGAAATAACTATAAGTGTTCCTTCATCAACCTATCCCTGTACCTTCAATGACTATTCTTGTTCGTAATTTATGTTGAAATTATAATGTTTGGATTGAAAGGATAAAAGAGAGCATATATGCAAGTAATGATACTG
The DNA here is from genome assembly GCA_035048595.1 of Echinosophora koreensis. NCBI lineage: Eukaryota > Viridiplantae > Streptophyta > Magnoliopsida > Fabales > Fabaceae > Echinosophora > Echinosophora koreensis. Next base: position 4,390,099 of record JAPCYP010000023.1, read on the forward strand.
AATAATTTGACACAAACACTGGCCTGTTACCTTTATTTAACTAGTACAAGCCCAGCTCGGTAACACCAAACATAATAACAATCCTAACTATATTCTAACAGTACAAATTACGGTGAATACAAGAGCTTGCCTATATTCTTGTTGAAAGTGTGACACTGGTGTAATATATTAACAATCATACTATTTCTTTAAGAAGTTAAGAACATGATAAATGTGGTGGGATATGTTGAGACACTCTATCTTGGTGAGCCACAGTTTTGGAACATTGTTTTCTATTACATGATAGACTTCTATTTGTCCAAAGAGTCAGCGGATTTTTATTTTATTTTTTTAAAGAAAGGAATTTTATTGAAGAGGAAATAAGGAAATTACAATCCAAACAAGAAACTAAATTAATAAGAGAGAGCAGGGGAACACAACCAAGGAATGTAGCTAGGCTGCCCTGTGAGTAATCTGCATTCCAAGATAGCAACTTCTTTCAAGCAGCCATAAGCTAGCACCAGCCAGAAGCTAAAAATGTAAATCTTGTCCCTCAACAAGTAATTTCAGGTATTTAATATTCTCAAACTTATCAAAACTGGCATGATTCACAGTAATACTGCTGTTACTTAATGCTAAGGCCATCTTTAGCTAGTTTATGTAGGTGCTAAACAAAATGACATACCAAAAACTGAATGAGGAAAAGATGTTTTATTTTAAATGGGGGGAAAGTATTGTAGTGCTTACAATTTCCCCTTATTCTTTTTACCTTTGGAGGCTAATAGAGTATAGCTTAGTATAGCTTAGGGCTGCCCTGCATAACTGAAATGTGCTGCTAAGCATGTTCGGTTATGACAGTTAGATCACAACTGTGCAACTGTAATAACTGTAATCTAGCTAGACTATGTAGCCTATATAAGTCTGATTGTAACACTTCATTCATTATGAAAATGAAAATCCCAATCGATGAATTCTAGTTCCCTCTCTTTTCTCTCTTACACTATTCTTTCAGAGTCAATTGGGTATCCCTTAAATTTTCGTATATGATTTTTCACATAAAATCCATCCCTGAATTTTTCATATCCATTTTTAAGGGAACACTAAACCGACCCTTAATAGAAAAAAATAGTAGTGCATGCCTTCATGAAATTTATATAATTTTTAACAGGGTGGTGCTTTAAGATCTGAAAAGTGGAGATCAAAAGTTGATCATCTTTTGATAGTCATAGCAACAGATTCTTTAAAAGAAGGATCAGCCAGTGAAGAAATAGGTGTGTTCCAGCAAAATGAACCTGCTGCAACTGCCACAGATTTGCAGCTTGCTGCATTCCGTGCTCTTTTGGCATCTTTTCTTTCATATACTCGGGTGCACCCCCCATATTTAGCCCAGGGTCTTGAACTTTTCCGTATAGGTACTTCTATTTATCGATATGAAACTTCATTTGTTCTTATTGATATTGCTATCCGTAGTGGTGCTTTGGCAGTGGTAAAATATAGGGTTTTTTTTTCTCTCTAAAGGAGAGGTTTTAATGATTGTTATGATTGTGATTGTTGGTGGTTTCCTATCATGTGAAATCTGGTAATTTTTAACTTTTCAGTTACTTTTTATTTTTATTATTGAATATAGAATATCAAATAAAAAAATAGCATTTTAGGCTCCCGATGAAGTCTTACAACCTTTAAAATTTTCCTCATACCTACAACTTGATGAAATTTGATTTTGATCTTTCTTATCCAGGAAAGCAACAAACCGGAACAAAGCTTGCTGAGTTCTGTGCCCATGCTCTTTTAACCTTAGAAGTGCTTATACATCCTAGGGCACTTCCATTAGTAGATTATGCAAATATTGGTGAAGCTCAGTGCATTTTCGAAGATGAATACGTCAGGCGGAACGACAGTACCCTATTTGGTTTATCACGTACAGGGCATGATACTCTTGACACCGATGATGATTTGTGTGCTAGATGGATGGAAAATGACAATGATGGCGACGTATCATTGGCTAATAATACAAAATACAAAGAGCCTTCTGAAGCTGTTAGAGATAATGACCCCAAAGTGCTCTCTGTGCACCAGTCTTGTGGCACCAAAATTCAAGGGAGGAGTGAGATGGTATCCGAGGTTCCCACCAATACAGATGCTGAAATGATAGCTGTTGAGGATGAAATAATTTTGAAGTCAGGCCACGTTGGAGAATCTCTAGTGCAATTTCAGGACCCCACCACAGGCATCCATGTGGCTGAAGTAGCTACTGATATAGAGTCTAAGAGGATTGTTTCAGACAGTTATATGGAATCAGGTCAAGGAAGCTCAGTTAATGAAGCTCCTCAGAATAACAGTTTACTGCAAACAACAGCAGGCTCCAATATGATGCATGAGTTTGCATTTAAATTGGATCATAACGGTTCACTGGATGATGAAGAAGACCCTTTTCCTGATATTGTGGATGCAGACCCTGATTCTGATTTTGAGTAAGGATTTTGTAAGTTCTTTTTACCCAAAGAAGTATAAGGAAGTTTTGGTGTAGTAAAATGCCCTTCTCTTTTTCTCTTTTGCTTAGATAATGAGATATGTAACTTTTGAATGACCATAGATATTTAGTTTTTTGGCACAGCTTCTCTTATTTGAGAGTGATATTCTATGTACTAGGTCTCTGCACATTCAACTATAATACATGTTATTTGTCTTGCGCCAAAAAAGTATTAGATGAAAAATAAATACATTTAACATAAAATATAAAAAATGTAATAAAAAAAAAAATAAAATATAAAAAATATTTGTAATACTTTTTATTTAGTAATTAGGTCATTATTTAAGAGGATTTAAAATTAAGATTTAATTGGTATAAATTATCAGTGTAAACAATTTTTATACAACTAATCAATTATAAATCGATATATTAAAAATGTTTGACTTTTATCATAATTACCTTGAAAGTCACATATAAAATGATTTGTGATTGATTGACAACAATTTTTTTACACTTATAGTATATTAAAATTAAACTCATTTAAAATTATTCATGCAACAAACATTTTTTTTTTTGTTTAATAAACTTTTGTCCCTACAAATATGGCGCATTTAGATTTTAGTCCTTGTAATTTTCTCTCTCTCATAATTTGATCCTTGTACTTTTAAAACTTTGTAAATAGTCACTGATGTTAATTGATCACTGTTAATTGATGACATGGTTGACGATGTGCTATGTCATTCATGTCATGTGTAATTATCATGTGAGTTAGTTAAATATTATTTACTTTTTAATAATTAATATTATATTATTATTGAAATATTGAAAATATTTTTTAAAAACTATTATTATATTATTTTTATTATTTAATTAGGATAAATAACATTTTTTATTTACAAATATTAATTAAAAAATATTTTTAATAAAAGAATATTTAACTTTATTTATTTACCCGTGAAATTAAAAGATTAAATAATTACACACATGACGTGTAGCATTGTCGGCCACATCATCACTTAAACGGTAATCAATCAACGGTAGAGACCATTTCCAAAGTTTTAAAACTTACAAGGACCAAATCATAAGAAAAAATTGTAGAGACTAAAAGCAAAACATACCCTATTTGCAATGGTCAAAAAGTTCATCAAACCTTTTTTTAGTGTTATAATATCTTCCAAAAATTTTCTTATAATATTTAATAAAAAAAATTATTGAACTAAAATATTTAACATTTTTAATAAACAAAGAAAACTATTAAAAGACTTATTTAAGTTGATTGAAATTACTATTTTCCTTTATATATATAAGAGTTAGGATCCGTTGACACTAAATACCAAATTTTAATCTTGCTTCAAACTTTTACCATTTATCTTAACTTAATCTAACGGCTTAAGCTTATTATATTTATTGAAAAGAGAAAATAATTAAAAACAACTTTAATAGAAAGAAAAAAAAAGGGTTTATTTAATAAAAAGATATACTAACTTGATTATTCATTAAAATTATGATATTTATTTAATAAATATTTTATATTTGAATCGAAAAATACTCGTTACATTATCTTTTTTATACGATACATTGTGAAAATTTAATTCTCAAAAATATTTTTATTTTGCCACAATCCTATTAATTTAATACTTAGTTTATCATATATTTATGTCAATAAAGAGATAAAAAAATGATTACAAAACTAATAAAATACACAATAATATAGATGAATAGAATATATAAACTATTTATCAGATAAACTCATAAACCTTTTATATTTTAAATCCTCGACATATTTTCTAATTTAATTATCTTTGTAATATTTATTATTAAAACAGTTATATGATAAAATATCTAAATATTTATTATATTAATGTTGTAGTTATTTATTATAGTGTAAATGTAACATATATAGAAAATATAGCATAACAAGCATTTTTCAATTTAAAATATAAAGTATTTATTAAATAAATATTATAATTTTCATGAATAATCAAGATATATAGTATTTTTTTCGTTAAGTAAATCATATTTTTTTTCCATATTAAAGTTATTTTTAATTTTTTTTCAATAAATACGATATGCTAAAGCTATTCGATTAAATTATGATTAAAAAAAATTAAATTCAACACATGACGTTAATAGATTTTATTTTTTTTGACAAAAGATGTGTAATAGATGTTAATAGAACCTGTTATACATCTGTCTCTCTCATGTATCAGGACTTCCGAGGTGGTTGTCTTTATTAGACCGCCCAAGTGGTGCATCCCCCTTTCCAAATGGTGGAAGAAGCAAAGCCACAGAGTTTCCTATCTATGGTTACATTACATACTGACATATTCAGTAGTAGATAAGAAGCATTTGTAAACCACAATTCACAATCACATACGCTTCAACAATGCCCACCGGCGAACTCCGCTACTCATCGCCTCCTCCGCTTCCCATGGCGAACAACTCCTACGAAGACGACGCGTGGATATGGGCCCAGATCAAAGCGGAGGCCCGTCGCGACGCCGAATCGGAGCCCGCTCTAGCGAGCTACCTATATTCCACGATCCTGTCGCACTCGTCGTTGGAGCGGTCGCTGTCGTTTCACCTCGGCAACAAGCTCTGCTCCTCGACGCTGCTCTCCACTCTCCTCTACGACCTCTTCCTTAACGCCTTCACCTCCGACCCTTCTCTCCGCTCCGCCGCAATCGCCGATCTCCGCGCCGCCCGAGAACGGGACCCTGCCTGCGTCTCCTTCTCCCACTGCCTCCTCAACTACAAGGGCTTCCTCGCCTGCCAGGTAACCACTCCAATTTCCACCTTCTCAGTTTTAGGGTTTTCAATTTCAGCAATTCTTCAGTTTAGGGTTTTTCGATTTGAGCAGTAACACGTTGCCCCAGAAAAAAAAAGTTAGCTAGAATTTTGACGGAGTTGGTTGATTGATGGGATAATTCCTCATTTTAAGGTTTTTCAATTTGAGCAATGCCACGTAGCCAGAAAAATAAAGTTAGCTAGAATTTTGACGCAGTTGGTTGATTGATGGAATAATTCTTCATTTTAGGGTTTTCAATTTTAGCAATGCTCGTAGCCAGAAAAAAAAAGTTAATAGAATTTTGATGGAGTTGGTTGATTGATTGATGGAATAAAGTGGTAGGTATTAATCATATGTTAGCTATTCTGTCAAAAATTCTGGTTGCCTAGTATTTTTCTTTCAGTTTTGCTGCGTATGTTTCTGAAATTGTGGATTGTTGTTGTGTGTGTGCTTGCAGGCGCAACGTGTGGCGCACCGGATGTGGCAGCAGTCACGGCAGCCATTGGCGCTTGCGCTGCACTCGCGCATTGCCGATGTTTTTGCGGTGGATATTCACCCGGGGGCGAGGATAGGGAAGGGGGTTCTGTTTGATCACGCGACGGGAGTAGTGGTGGGGGAGACGGCGGTGATTGGGAACAATGTCTCGATTCTGCACCACGTGACGCTGGGCGGGACTGGGAAGGTTGGTGGGGATAGGCATCCCAAGATTGGGGATGGGGTGCTTATTGGTGCTGGTGCTACCATTCTAGGGAATGTGAAGATTGGAGAAGGTGCAAAGATTGGTGCTGGGAGTGTTGTTTTGATTGATGTGCCACCACGGACCACCGCTGTTGGGAACCCGGCGAGGTTGGTGGGTGGGAAGGAAAAGCCATCTAAGCATGAGGATGTGCCTGGGGAGTCCATGGACCATACTTCCTTTATCTCTGAATGGTCAGATTATATCATTTGAATTTGAGAAATGAATACTTGAAATTGGTCATTACTTCATGTAGTGGTTGGCTCTGAACTTCGGATGGATCGAGTTTATAATTATTACTGAACCGTCTGTTGAGAAGTGAACCTGTAAGTCTAACAAGCTTATGATGATAAATACTGATGTCAAAATTTTGGTTATTGCCTTTTGACAATTTAGTAAGATATTGTACTGATTGCGGAAGCTGCTTTTGTTGATTATTGTAACAGTATTTAGTTTTAAGCTGTGAGTTTCCAAATTGCATGATCAAGGATTGTAATAGTAGCGCCATCTTTGCGATAATATGGCAATATTGTGCGAGTGGTCTAAGATGTAAAAACAGAAAAAGAAAAGGAAAGCTAATGTGAAGGTAGTCTCTACTATCTTGAGCTCATTTTGAAAGGATTTGCAGAACAGTTCTCTTACCTGTGAAGTGTTGTGCTTGCTTCTAATGATCCAATATTAGGAAGGATTGATGGAGTCTACAGCGAAGTTGGTCAAGTGATTTGGTTTGTTGATGATTTTACGGGGTATTTGTGCAATATACTTGAAGTAATTCATGGTTGCTGTTTGCCTGTTTATGTAGTTTCAAAACAGGGGTTGCTAACACGAATTTCTCTTGGAAGGCCATGTCCTCATTTTTCAATTTTCACGCTGGACTTGTTTCTGCTCCCCCCGGCCCCTCCTTGTCCCATATAATATGCTCCTACCTAGTCCTGCCTTTTAGGGGACGAGGGGAGTTTTTTGTTTGCCATTCAATATTTCAATGAAAGGTTAGTCTTATCCATTTAATCTCACATGAAGCATTATGTCACCACTGACCACACTACAAAATTCTCTACGTTGTTTGGAGATACCTCTGTTAACAAATAGCTGCGATGTTATGCAAGGAGATACCCCAGTTTTTTAGAATCCCTTCTCTTTCTTTTTCCCTGTCCCCCTCCCCCTCTGCTTCGCATCCCAATCACAATGAACCTGAAATTCTCTACGCCACTGCCCATCCTGCCTCCACCAACCACCATCGTGCCGCCGCCTCAGTGATCATCTTCCCCCTTTGCGTCGCACCCCCCTCCCAGCATGAAAAACCAGCAGATACGAACTATGTGTGCTTCAATCAACATGAAATATTAGCATGAGGAAAAAAAAAGCAAGTAAATCTGAAGTGATTGTAATTAAACAAAATTTTAGCACTTTCGAAGAAGTGTTATTTTCTTTTTCAATGGTAAAGAACTAGAGAAGAAAGATTTAAACCTATGATGCATGTACTTCTTTTTGAACCCAGGCCAAAGATTGTAAACCCATTTTCAACATTCCATAACCCCAAAAAACGAAAATTTCCATATTGGAAAAAAGCCATTAATTTGTTCATTGCAGTGAGGGGGATTGCGACACAGATGGGGAGAAGGCCGCCACCGAGGCGGTGGCGCGATGGTGGTTGGCGGAGGCAGGATGCACGGAGGCAGAGAGGGTTTCAAGTTCATTATGATAAGGGTGTGACGTAGAGGGGAGGGAGAAGAAGAGAGAGAAGGAATTCCGAAAAATGTATTTTTTTTTAATTTTTTTAATTGTCATTTAATCTAAACCATCAGTTCTGGACGGACGATCCAGATTAACCCACTGGAGAAGGGCTGGAGAGAGCCAGCAAGAGAGAATCCGGGTTGTCAAAAGCACCACCATGTGTTAATATTGAGTGCAAATAAATGAATTAATATTTTAATTTGAAACAAAATTGAGTGCAAATAAAAAATTATAAAAGTATGGGTTGCTTAAAAATTTTATCATTGAAGCAAAATGTGTATGAGCTCCTTAAGTATGATGTGGCGTAATGAGGACCATTTGGGGACTACTTAGTAGGAAGGAACCCAATATGGAATCCTTGTTGGAGATGCTCTTTAGTGGTAAGAAGTTCTTGCTTAATTGTATTCTAACCTCTAACAATTTGTTAGCATACTAATTACTTACACTCAACAACTTTTGGTAGACGGGGAGCGAAAACAAAAAAAGAAACCACCTCAAAATATGGGATCGAATTGGCTAAATTTACGATATCCAACATATAGCAGTTTTGGTGTAAATATAAATATAGCATCCCTAAAAGAAAGTACTACAAATATAGCATGTGGTCATGCATGCACACACGATCTCATTCCCTTGCGCAGCCATGATAATTCCACTAAATTCTCTCCATCTTCTCCTCCTACCTAATCCAAACAAGATAATAATAAAGAGAAAACATTACCATGCAATGATCTTCCATCTACATTGCATGAAAAATGAGCACTCAGTCACAACAACAACAAAAGCAACAAAGCAAATACAACAAACAAAAAGAACTCGAAGAAGAAGATGAAGAGGCAGAAGAAAACCGGTTGTTACACTCCGAATGCGAGACAATACAATTGTCTTCACCACTCTCATCATCCTCAACCTTGGAGAATGAAAATGCAGAAGACTATGTCTATGCAGCCAAAGACAAGGTTCAGATATTCGACTTGGAGTCTGCCACAACAGGCGGAGCCACCGGTTCCACGGCCGTGCCACCGTTTTCTTGGAAGAAGCTGTGGCTGTTCACAGGGCCAGGGTTGCTTATGAGCGTGGCGTTTTTGGACCCAGGAAACTTGGAAGGGGACCTACAGGCTGGTGCAATTGCAGGGTACTCGCTGCTTTGGCTGTTGATGTGGTCAACCATCATGGGGTTGCTCATTCAGCTTCTGTCGGCGAGGCTTGGGGTGGCGACGGGGCGCCACCTGGCGGAGCTATGCAGGGAGGAGTATGCCAATTGGGCCAGGTTGCTTCTTTGGTTCTTGGCTGAGTTGGCATTGATTGCTGCTGATATTCAAGAGGTTATTGGCAGTGCTATTGCTATTAAGATTCTTAGCCATGGTGTTTTGCCCATTTGGGCTGGTGTGGTAATCACAGCCATGGATTGGTAAGCTAAAAGAATTCAATTATATATAATGTCACATTGGTATTTTATGTGATAAAAAGGTGCCGCTCAAGCTAAAGAGAAAATTTTACCATACAACTATTAGACCGGCAATGTTGTATGGGATGGGGTGTTGGGCAGTAAAAAACCAACATGAGAATAAACTCAATGTAGAAGAGATGAGAATGCTGTGTTGGATGAGTGGAAAAACTAGACGAGATAGGATTATGAATGATATCATTAGAGAGAAAGAGTTGAGGTAACACCCATTGTAGAAAAGATGGTTGAATCTCGACTTAGGTGGTTTGGACATATATGAAGGAGGCCTGTAGATTCCGTAGTAAGGAGAGTATACCAGATAGAGGGAAATCCAATCGCTAGAGGCAGAGGAAGGCTAAGAAAAACTATAGACGAAACTATTAAAAAAGATTTAGAGGCCAATGGTTTAGCTATAAACATGATTCATGATAGAACAATATGGCGTCATTTGATCCAAGTAGCCGACCCCACCTAGTGGGATAAGGCATAGTTGTTGTTGTTGTACAATGTCACATTGGAAAATAGATTTGGATAATGTTGATCAAACACCATTTTTTTTCCTACACCGCTTTACACTCTACTTGTTTTGGTAAAAGGAAAGAAAGAGTGTGTAGTGAGAAATGGGTCTCTCTTGATTTGTTATTCAAAAAGGAAATAAGAAAAGTGTAATGAAAGTAGACAAGTAGTATGTCAAAATACTGAAAATAGGGTCTTAATAGATAGAAAAATAATAATAATGAAGGCATACTTAATTACATAAACACACATTAATTCATATCTGCATAACTTTCAGTTTTCATCATCTGATTATAGTACAGAGAATGTGTATGAAGCATTATCCTAGAAAAAATCGCACTTTTTAGGTACTATCATGTTTTATTTGATAATATAAGTATGGCGAAAACAAAAACAAAATGTATGGTTCACCATTTCTAATTTTGCTTTTTGTCTCTTGTTGAACAGTTTCGTCTTTCTATTTCTTGAGAACTATGGAGTGAGGAAGTTGGAAGGTGTCTTCGCAGTTTTCATTGGAACTATGGCATTTTCTTTTGCTTGGATGTTCTTTGATACAAAGCCCAATGAAGAAGAACTTCTGATGGGTAGAAATTTATCTAATGACATGGTTTGAGCACATTCATTTTATTGCATATATGATGTAAAATATACTAGTTTCTTTTTATTTTTGTTATCATTATTATTATGCATTCCCCTTGCCAATGTCCTAAAAGATATATGTTATCAAGTACTATATTTCTTTCCATGTTCCTCCTTTTAATTAACAGCTTTTGATGCTTCTTGCAGGTATTTTGATCCCAAGAGTAAGCTCAAAAACACTTCGCCAGGCTGTGGAAATTGTGGGTTGTGTTATAACCCCACACAATGTTTTCCTCCATTCTGCTTTGGTACAATCAAGGGACATTGATATCCGTAACAAAGGCCAGGTTCAAGAGGCTATTAACTACTACTCAATTGAGTCCTCAGTTGCACTTTTAATCACCTTAGTGATCAATCTATTTGTGATAACTGTTTTCGCTAGGGTGTTCTATGGTACAGAACAGGCCAAGAACATAGGATTAGTAAATGCAGGGCAATATCTTGAGGAGAGGTATGGAGGAGGGTTGTTTCCAATTCTCTATATATGGGGTATTGGTTTGTTAGCAGCTGGACAAAGTAGCACCATCACTGGCACATACGCAGGGCAGTTTATAACAGAAGGTTTTTTGAAGCTCAATATAACTAAGTGGTTGAGGGCTTTGATTACTAGAAGTTGTGCAATTGTTCCAACTATGATAGTAGCAATTGTTTTTAATACATCAGAAGGTTCATTGGATACCTTGAATGAATGGCTTAATGTGCTTCAGGCAATACAGATTCCTTTTGCACTTATCCCCCTTCTTACCTTGGTGTCCAAAGAGGAGGTCATGGGGACCTTTAGAATAGGGCCTGTAGTAGAGGTAAGCTATCCATCTAACCTTTTAGTTTATCTTTTATCCAAATTTCAATACTAATTTTATTAATTAGATGATCAATGATCAACTTAAATGCTCATAAAGATGTTTTCATGATTTTAGTGGGTAATTTTGATTACAATGCTATAAGTTCTATGTATTTAGAATTTGATAACCAGGCAAGAAAAATGGTAAGATTCTTCATGTTTACCTGTGATTTTCTTTTCTTGGTTCAAATTATATTCTTCCAAAGAAAACTTCCCTTTTAAATAAGACATGGTATAAGGGACTTTTTTTTGCCAAACTTGCATAGCCAGGTCTCTAAAGCCATGCATACAGATACTGGCAACTCTTTCCCAACAATTTTCTGCATGTAATATTTTCCAGTAACAAGAAATGAAATAGTAGATGAAGGTGTCTCTATTTCCCATAATTTTAAGATGGATTTTTTTCCTGCATCGTTCCCCCTCATTATCTAAATCCAAAGTTAGTGTTGAACTCTGATTTACTTATCTTGATAAAGGACTCATAAGTTCACTCATATTAAGGATTGTCTAAGCTGGTGACATTAGGCAATGTATGTAAAAACAAAAGGGGACATTTCTGTCAGTGAGGTTGATTTGGTAATGATCCAGTAATGACAGGATGATTTCACTATTAGGTGTTCATGTGTATAACTGAAATGATAAATCTATAAAAAAATATACAGTAAGATGAACATAAACCACCAAGTTGCATATCTATTGCGAGTACATACATGCTAGGATTTCATTTTGTACATGCTACAGTTTTAGTGATAAATTTGTGCTCCTAAAAGGGTTGTAAAGGCTGATATATTCATTTTGAAAATGACTGTGAGAAGGGGAAATCGTTATTTGATCATGGCTGCCAAAAAGTGACACCGGATTATTCTTGTATGGCTATCAGCAAAAGGATAGATGCATGTATGACCATTTGTTTACAGAGTCATATTTCTTGTACTTTTGGCAGAATAGAATGAAGGCCTCAGCTGTGATAAACTTGTATGAAGAAAAAATAAATGCCTAAATGACTAATTTTCTCCATATGTTATGAGTTCAAGTTCATTACAGCTTAGCTTATTAGAGACTTGGTATTGTTTTGTCCTTCTAGTACTGCTATTCCTAATGGTATATGCTGAATTGCTGATTCTAATTTGCTTAACTAAGAGAAGTTGCCTTAACATTATTTGTAATGATGCCATATCTTCTTGTAGGTTACCACATATATTGGGAAGTATAGTTTCTTACTTATCTATAACTTCATCAATTTTGTGATGCAGAGAGTAGCTTGGACAGTGGCTGTGCTGGTCATTATGGTTTATGGATATCTGTTATTAGATTTCTTCCTCTCTGAAGTTAAGGGATTGCTGTTTGGTTTTCTGGTCTGCCTTTGCTTTGCAGCATGGATAACATTTATTGTATATCTAGTTAAACATAGTGGTGCTATTCCTTCTATCCTGGTGAAGTCCCCTAATTCCAGAGGCTTTTCTTCTCTTGCTGGAAACTAAGCTAGAAATCCATGTCATTTTTGGGATGTAATGAAAAGGCTTTCCAAGTTGACAATTTTGCAAGAGGGTCGTTGATATATATGGTCTTTCAAAAGGAAAGATTGATTCAACAGAACCGTCTTTGATCTTGGAAACAGAATGCAACCCCACATAGTAGAAAACTTTTTTACTTTACCTCTGTCTTATTTTTCAAGGGAGAAGCTAACCTTCATGCATAAGACGAGGGTATCATTATGGTGAAAGATGGCCAAATCATCACCATATGTCTAAATCATGTTAGAAAATTAAGCTCGATGCAAGATTCTTTTGTACATAAATTAGAATAAACTGCTTGATTATAAGTTGAACAGCTTAGGATGTAATTACTATTATGTATACTGCCATACACTGCAACACGGTTTTAATTAATTTTACTAGTAAACTGCTATCCTCATATTTTACCTTTGCTGTATGTATCTACAGTCATTCTTGGAGATAAAAGGAAAAGATTGTGAAGTTGCCCTCTCTCCTTTCAAAGCCACCTCCTTTTTCCACTGCAAAACCCACAATCTTAATTGGATTAAGAGTAATGATAGTTGCACACCCAAAGTTGACACCTTGGTTAATTGTTACAAATATTTGGTTAATTCAATTCATTATATGGTTAATCACGTGTAAATATTAGATTAATTCATGATGACCCATTAATCATATAAAAAACCGAATTAACTAGATATTTACATATGATTAACCAAATATTTACATGATTATGGAAAATAAGCTTCATATAACCAATTAACTATATAATGAACTGAATTAACAAAAAATTTACATATGATTAACCAAGATGTCAACTTTGGGTGTCAAACCCAGGTATTTACCTATCATTGCTCTTGGATTAAGTAGTATGTACTATGCTGTGTCAGTGTAAACAAACATCCACAATCTTAATTGGATTAAGTAGTATGCCCTATGTAGTGTCAGTGTAAACAGTTATACACTGACATCCACTAACAAATTGACGTGTGTGCTTTTACTTCAACAATTGAGAGAGAGAAATAACAATAACGCTAAATTGTCAAAATATTATTGGTTGTCTGTGTAAAAATCATTAAATTATATTCATCTTAATTAACGTATGAAACGCGAAAATTAAAGACTCTACCTAAACAAAATACGGTTGTCTGTTTGTAGTTTCCATTTCAGACAAATCATAAATGTCTCTTTTTATTCTTGAATTTGACATAATTCCATGAAATATCGTGTGAATGAGATTAAATATTATTGTATAGTATTTTTTTTTTCCTTAAGATAATTAATGTATATCGTTTATATATTTTTCTTTCTTTTCGGATTTTTCGGGTACTCTCGTTTATAGAGTTCCCTAGCCTATTGTTTTTGTACTTTTGGCTCTCTTGACCCCGTTTATTCAAAAAAGAAAAAAAATTATATAAATATTGATAAAGCATCATTTAAATATCATTCTAAACGTTAAAATATCTCAACTGATCATATCAAATTCCGTCAAAAGAAAAAACTGATCATATCAATATTTCAACGTCGGTAGGACACAATCAAAAGAGTAGAGCATTAGAGATGCCAATTATTCGTGCTCAAGTCTTTTATGGCATCTCATGCAAACACGTTTACATCTGAACTCATTGACAAGGTGTCATGCAAAATGCAAGCCAAATAAATTCCTCGCCACCCTTCACTTAACTGAGAAATCAAAATAGACAAGAAACCAAGTAACCAATCATGGCCTGATTTTGTTGAGTAAACACCATAAACATAAGCGATATTAGGTTTCCATATATATAATGCTGTCTACACTCTACAGGACTGCAACGTAAGCCCAATAATAGAGGGGTTTGTTATAACAACAATAATGTCGATTGATGGAATGTAATTTGTGGCTATGCATGTCCCATTGTCCAAAACTTTGAGTCAGAATTAGGGACGTTGGCAACGGGGTCGGGTCGGGGTCGGGGTCGGGGTCGGAAAATAAAGTTTCATCCCCGTCTCCAGTGAGGTCGGGTTTCCCCTCCATGCCCCTGTAAAGAAATTTTAAAATTATTTTACTTTAATTAAAATTAACAACTCAAAAATTATACTCCTAAAAAATAAACAAATAAAACCTTCAGAAAATAAAAACAATTAACTATAAAATGGAACTTAGTTTTATTTCAGCTATAAATTAAAAAGAAACTAATGTTTTATATACACTTCGTTATGCTTCAAATAATATTGATAGCATTTAAACGCCAAAATAAAAGCACATTCAAATGTTCTGTAATTTTTTTTAAAAAAATGCCATTTTTATATAGAATGAAACTTTTCAATCAAAACAAATTCAATCCCCTACATAAATATATGAGGGTATTATTGTAATTACGTAAACAACGTAACAAGACGGATTCGGGGCGAGTATCTGTATCCCTATACCCACCCATCCCCAGCCAAAGCAGCTTTCCCTCGTTAAAATCGAGGCTGGTTCGGATGGATACCCACGAGTTTGGGTCTCGTTGCCATGCCCAGTTAGAATTGTGTATTTTGGGACATCTACATAAGGATTTAATTTACAATAATGTTTTTCTAACAACTTTGTTAGACAACTATACGGGACAACCAGTATAGTTGAACAGTACAGTGCTACTGTAGCGTTTTTTCTTTTTTTTTCAAATTCTGACTTCTTCTTCTTCTTCTTATTTTTTTTTTTTCAAATTTTGACTTTCTTTTGAAGAAATAATTTTTTTGGTTAAGTATGTGCAAATATTTGGTTAACCAGGTACAAATATCTGGTTAATTCAGTTCATTATCTGGTTAATGGGTTTTTTGAGAAATAAAATTTTGGTTAAGTATGTGCAAATATCTGGTTAATTGAGTTCATTATCTGGTTAATGGGTTTTTTGAATAAAATTTTTGGTTAAGTATGTGCAAATATCTGGTTAATCAGGTACAAATATCTGGTTAATTGAGTTCATTATCTGGTTAATGTGTGTTTTTGATAAATAAAATTTTTGGTTAAGTATGTTCAAATATCTGGTTAATCAGGTACAAATATCTGGTTAATTCAGTTCATTATCTGGTTAATGGTTTTTTTTGGGAAATAAAATTTTGGTTATGTATGTGCAAATATCTGGTTAATCACGTACAAATAGCTGGTTAATTCAATTCATTATTTGGTTAATGAGTTTTTTAAGAAATAAACATTTTTATTTTTATTTTTAAAAGTCAAAAATTGTAAAAAAAAAAAAAAGTGATGCTACTGTAGTACTACAGTAACGAGTTGTCCGGTATAGTTGTCCCGTGGGAGTTGTCAGAATAACAACTCTCTTTAATTTATAAGGGTTATCAGTGTAAAAAGTTTGATTAAATAATTAATGACATATATTATAATATTATTAAATTTAGTTTCCTTTATTGTAGTGGACAACATTCAACCAAACATGAAAAGAACAAAGAACAACTTAAGTTTGCGATTTAATATGTTGTGCTGTTTTTTTTCTCCGATAAGTATATGGCATACTGTTTAAAAAAAATGTTTTCACAAAATATTTAAAATAGTTTAATATTTTACAGAAAAGTGTAAGATTAATTTATGAATTTTATATAAAATCATAAAATTTCATAGTTATAGTTTTTTTTTTTACGTGAAATTTCATACTTATAGTTACTTGTTTATAAAAGATATAAAAAAATATCACATATTATACGGTTGTTTATTAAAAAAAGCAAAGGTTCATTTTAGTCGCTAACAATTTTGAGATACAACCTTTTGACCCAAAGAAAAAAAAAATCATCAATTAGTTTTCGAGAATGATAAAAAAAAATCAACTTTTTCACAATTTCTACTTTCTCTATCCATCGGACTGTTCAATTCCTATTTTCTACGTTGTCTGTCTAACTCTTCTCTTCAATTTTCTTTATCATTTTTTTTTTCACATCTCTTTTTTCTTTTCTTTTTTTTTGACTTTTTTTATAATTTAAAAAAATTTTTCAGTCACTGAACATTTAATATTTTAATTTTAGAAGACAATTAAAAAACAATTAGGATAAATATATTTAAAGTTGAATTTAAAATATATTTTTACAATAAAATGTTATCAGGGGCAAATATGTCTTTACAAAAAAAAATTATTTTCTTTCTTTTCATTTTTTCAATCCAACCAAACAAGTGGAGAGAAAACTAACATTTTCTTTCTCTCAAGCTTCTCTTCTACTTCTCTTAATCCAAACAAACTAGAAATCTACCAATTTCTACTTATTTTCTCTTCTTTTTTGTTTCATTTCAACTTCTCTTCTACTTCTCTCAATCCAAACAAACCAAAAATCTACGTATTTTATACTCATTTTCTCTTCTCTTCTGCTTCTCTCCATCCAACTTCCCCCACCTCCCAAACATGTATATATAGACACACACCCCACGAGCAATACACAGATTCATAAGTGAGCACTATAGTTCTTGAACAAATAGAAATGAATACAATGAATCTCAACCCTGATCAAACACAAAGTGATTATTCACCAAGGATCATAAACCCTCTGGACCCTGAAGAATTCAAGAGGCAAGGCTACATGATGATCGACTTCCTTGCAGATTATTATGCCAATGTTGGCAACTACCCTGTTTTAAGTCAAGTAGAACCGGGTTACCTTCAAAAACGCTTGCCATCTTCTGCCCCATTAGGCCCTGAGCCCATTGAATCCATACTTGAAGATGTGCAGGAGCATATCATCCCTGGCATCACACATTGGATGAGTCCCAACTATCATGCCTACTTCCCCAGCAGTGGTAGCATAGCAGGTAATAGACATATACTTCTGTTAATTCGTAATTAATTAAGGTACATCCATATATGATTAGTCATTGGTTAGCCATCTCTCACATTTTATATAAACCATGTTGGAAAACCCACATCTCCTGTCTCAAATCCTAGTCTACGGTTTATATATCTATTGGACAACTTAACTTAAAGCCAATTAATTTTACAAAATAGTCAGAATCCATTTCCGTCGTTTATCGCCTGTTATGCCAATATTCTGTTGCACAACTCAACTTATTTAACTTATTGTACACATTTTTCAATCATAGAGTAAATTTCATTTTTAAAGTTTCTTACTTTCACTATATATATTTTTAACATAGTATCAAAATAAGAACATCTACCTTAAACATTCTTCCACTGCAATAAGATCTTGAAACTCATTTTCTCTGTTATTTTCTTTATAAGATCTTGAAACTCATTTTCTCTGTTATTTTCTTTCTCTTTAAGCACGTTTCAGTCTCCATTTTCCTTTTAGATTCAATTTCTATTTTCAGAAAATCAATATTTTCTTTCAGTTTCTCTCTCTTTCTTATATATTTCTCCACAAATCTGAACAAATTCTATAAAATTCTTTCCTTTAACTTCTTCCTTTATTTCTAACTACCTCAACTAATTAATCTTTAACTAATACAACTATATTTCTAATCACAGGATTTATGGGTGAGATGCTAAGCACTGGATTCAATGTTGTTGGGTTCAATTGGGTTTCATCCCCAGCTGCAACTGAGCTTGAAACTATAGTCATGGATTGGCTTGGACAAATGCTAATGCTCCCAAGAACCTTCCTTTTCTCAGGTAATACTGGTGGTGGGGTGCTGTTAGGGACTACTTGTGAGGCCGTTTTGTGCACACTAGTGGCTGCAAGGGACAAAATGCTTTCCCAAGTTGGGAGAGAAAACATAGGAAAACTTGTTGTTTATGGTTCTGATCAAACACACAGTGCACTTCAAAAGGCAGCTCAAATTGCTGGGATCCATCCAAAGAACTTCAGAGCCATCAAAACCAAGAGATCAAATTCATTCACTTTGTCTCCTGACTCATTGCTCTCTACCATTCTTTTGGATGTAGAGAATGGATTGATTCCTTGTTTCCTATGTGCCACTGTGGGGACAACTGCAACAACAGCCATAGATCCTTTGGGGCCATTGTGTAATGTGGCAAAGGATTATGGCATTTGGGTCCATGTTGATGCTGCTTATGCAGGTGCAGCATGCATTTGTCCAGAGTTTAGATATTGCCTTGATGGAATTGAAGATGCAAACTCTTTTAGCTTCAATGCACATAAATGGTTTCTAACTAATTTAACATGTTGCTGTCTTTGGGTGAAAGATCACACTGCACTGACCAAGCCCCTCTCAACTGAACCTCATTTCTTGAAGAATAAAGCTTCTGAGTCAAAGCAAGTGATTGACTACAAAGATTGGCAGATAACCTTAAGCAGGAAGTTCAATGCACTCAAATTATGGCTTGTTCTAAGAAGCTATGGTGTTGATAACCTTAGAAACTTTCTGAGAAACCATGTGGAAATGGCAGAAACCTTTGAAGGACTAGTAAGATTGGATAAGAGGTTTGAGATTGTTGCACCCCGTAATTTCTCTTTGGTTTGCTTTAGGATTTCTCCATCAGCAATTGCTAATGGGATGTCCAATGGTACAAAAGCTGAGGAACTTATAAATGGTGAATGTTATTGGGTGAATGAAGTGAATCGTAAATTGCTGGATTCAATTAATGGTTCTGGCAGTATATACATGACTCATGCTGAGGTTGAAGGAGCTTTTGTGATTAGATGTGCTATAGGGGCAACCTTGACAGAGGAACACCATGTGATTATGGCTTGGAAGTTGGTGCAGGAACATGCAAATTCTTTACTAGGTGCCATGCCATCTAAAATATAAATTGTACTTGGAGATCACCTGTCTCAAAATAGTGTCTCATTTCCTATCTCATCTCTTAGATTTTGCCATGTAGTAATTAATTTTCTAAATAGCAAAATCTAAGTGGATGAGACAGGGAATGAGACACCATTTTGGGACAGGTAATCTCCATCCATACCTATCACAAATTTTTCGTTTGGTATTGCTCAAATTTAAGTTCATAATATTGTATTAAACCACATTCACACTAAATGTACCCTACAATCATCAATAAACATACCATTTACTATTATTACAAGTTATTTGGTTAATGAAGCACATCCCCTGCCCCAAAACATCTTTGGTTTCTGTGTTGAATGAGATTCTTACTCAGCTGAGGGGGAACCCATTTTTGCTATAACAAGATTTAAGATCTCAACTCAGTAGTCGATAGGTTGCTCTATAGCAGCTTTTATAGGATTTTCTGATACCATGTAAAGTTGGGCTCGAGTGACAGAGTGAAAACATGTATTAGTTAGGTATATGGTACTGCTGACCCCAACTGATACAAGTATATCAAAAATTACAAATGGTTTTGAATTCAAAATTGGAGGAAAAAGTTCTTTGAATTGAATTTGTCTTGATTTAATAAAGTGTATTGGGATCTCAATAATGAATCATATCTAAATAGTATATTAATAAGCTAACTCCAATGACGATTGAGGATATGATGAAGTCCTTTTGGACTGAGTCTCTCTTCTTACAATAATCCACATTCTAATTTCTAGAATGACAGCGATAATAATTAAGATGGCAATAGAGACCCCGTAAGCAATGAACCACTTTGATCCTTCCCCTCCTAATCGGAGTCCATAAAAGGTGTTAATCACTGCAAAGATGATCAAAATTCTTCCCACATTTTGATGGTACCAATTCCAATATTTCCGTATTTTTGACTCTGGTCCTGGTCTTAATTTAATGGCCAACACCTATACATATGAAATCAAATCACAATTAAGCAAGAGTTATATTAATGAAAATTAAAGTCATTATTATGCAAAATTGCAAACTAATTAACCTGGAGGAATCCAAGGACGATAATGAGGATTGCTATATTTTTGTGATTAGTCACATCGGCGTTGAGTTTCTTAGATAAGGAGAATCCACAAAAAATTCCAATTATGCCAGCTACAAAGCCCAATGTTTGAATGGAAGCATGCAAATAAAACCAAATGGGATCCCATTGCTTGAAGTAGCGAGCAATTATAGATCCTATTATCATTAGAATGCTCCAACCCGCAATGTTCAGAACACCATGGCTTCTACGAAGATTTAGGTAAGAAGTTTCACTAGTTGTACCTGTTGCATGAGACCCAAACTTACAAGATTTAGACTGAATAATTAATCATGGTGCATATACTTCTCAGAACTTTAAATTAACTTGTAGATTACTGGTGTTATTTGAGAATTTTGAAATAGGTTTTTATAGTACTTAAAAAAACTACACATGAGTCTATAATTTTAAAAATATTTTTGATGAGGTTCCTATAAAGCCAATGATCTATTGTTAAGTAACAGATTCAATTGAAAAAGTTTTTAAAACCATAACGTCCCATTTGTAATTTCTAAATTATAAAAGGGTAATGATATTTAGACAACAAAATGTCGTCTAACATCGTATAAACATACGATGCAATCAAAGGATGTTACCAAGCTAGCTAACACATGAGAGACAAAATAATATGGTGTCCTGTATTGTTGTTGGAAACTGATGTCAAAATATCATTACTCATTATAAAACCTTATAGTTTTTAAAATATACAAGGAACACATTGATTTGAGTAAAAACAAACTAACTATAAAGATACATTTCTATACATATTGCTTAATTATATATCTAGAGCAGATAGCATTTATCTTTCACTGACCTTTTGAATAATCTATGACGATGGATATCTTATCACTGTGTTTGGTCAAAGCATAACCTGATGAATAATCTGGAAAAAACGCCATTGGGTCCAATGGCAAATAACAGATTGGAAGAAGGTTGGTTGGTTTTCAATTGGAAGATCACGTACACTATTGAAGTACCAGCGGGAACTATGGATAAATTCATGACATAAAGGTCAGATACTTTGTCAACGGTGATCTGGTTTGGTGATTTTCCACCTAGGTGATATCCTTTTATACCCCCGGCACCCGGTGATGGCATCCACCCCACAAGTGCACTAGAACCCACCATGTTGCCATCTTTAGAGAACCCCATTGCAGCATAAGCATTTATTTTTGTTGGGAATGAGAATATAAAGCTCCACACATCTGATGAAGCCTTAGCATACTGTTCAGTATTCACAATCACAGCATCATAATAACCAGAAACAATAAGCTAATCAATTCTTCATGGACATACTCCAATACAGCTAATCTCAAATAAATAGTTAAATGTAGTTTTTAAATTATGGTCGCGATCGAAGTTGAGTTGCATTTTTTGCTATTATGGACAATTACACACAAAAAAAGGGGTCCATGCAACCACAATTGCAGTCGCGATGGAGTTTTGGACACTACCAATATTATAATGTCGTAGCCTCAATTGCGGTTGCAGACCCAAATTTATTTGTCATATATATTTCAAAAAACAAAATTGTGTATGGAAAATCAATACTTTGGAAATCTTTATTCAGTTGAGTATTTTAGAAGATAGTGAAATTAATATTCACTATTTTAAAAGAGCACTTTAATGCATAAATTGCTTTTCTTACTCTTACAATAAATTATTTTTCTCACTTAGTATGCCAATACAATGTCTTATGGGTGTATGTACTTACCCTGAGGATGAAATTGTGATTGCTCCAAACAGGACTACATAGAAGTCTGCTTGTATCAAAAGGGATAGGGAACTGGACTACTTCCAATTTAGAGGAACACGAATCTTGTGAAATGACAAAGGTTGATGAACTACAGAGAATAATGAGCAAGATTATGCAAAGGTATGTGAGCTTCATTTTTGTCTGGAAGGCTACAAGAATCAAAGATAGTGCATATAGCTAGATGTACCATTAATAATTATGTTCAGTTTTATAGTTAAAGATAAAAATGTTTAATTATCATTGGAGTTAACGAACTGCTAATTGGCATTGCCGGCTAGAACAGGACATAAAGATAAATTTGAGATATTGCATTCAAATATATGTATATATGGTATGACCAAGCGAACTTCGTACGATGTTTCCTTTCTAGAAAATTGATCAAAAAGATATTATCGTTTGCGTGGTAAAGAAGGTTTACTAACTACTGTCTGTTTTTTTAGTTGGAGAAATCGGAAAAAATTTGGACTATGTGTTATGTTAATGTGCTTCCATATGTTCGAAAATATTTAGGAAAAATATTACATCAATGATTGGCTCAACGTTGATAAAAGGTCTTAAGTTTTTTTTTTTTTTTTGTAAGCAATTGAAATGTATAAATAAAAGGTCTTGAGTTTAATTTCAACAGATGAGTTTTTTATCCGTAAATCATTTATATATAAATATCACTATAAATTCTTGCTAAAATTTGTGACATACATTTTTTGGTTACAACTTGTGCCATGCTTGACTTAATTTAACCTCCCCTTCGTTTAACCTAACCCTGTTCCTAAAAAACAAAATAATAATCCCAAAACAAGTCAGAGTGGAGGGGATCAGCTTGGAATGTTCTGCTTAGCTTGAGCTGGTCCAATTTTTGCTAATTTTTTTAACACAGCGCGTAGCTTGTGGATCCTTTTCCACTGTCTATGCTTTCCATATGTCCTCCAAGGGCGTGTTTGAGAGTTGGGAGGGTTTGAAGATGAAGATAGGGGTAAAGGAGGATAATCTTCCAAAATCCTACCCTAATTCATTTTTTAACAAAAGAACCAAAATCCCCCTATTCGGAAGAAGTAAAAAATGAACTAAAGAAGGATCTTGGAGAAATATCTTTCCTCCCCAATCCATTTCCCCTCTTAACTCATAAATAGACCCTAATTGTTTTCTTACTATGAAGCATTAATTGAGGAATATGCTCGTCAAATTTAACTAAGGGCTTGTTTGTGAGTTTTGGAGGGGAAGGCTTTGGAAAGAAGAAGGTTGAAAGGGATGGGGGAAGGCAAGAATACTCCCCACCTTGCATGAGATTATTTTTTAACAAAGAGAATCAAAATCCTCCAAAACCCTCCAATTTTGGGGAAATAAAAAAATGAACTACATGAGGATTTTGGAGGGCTATCTTCCTTTCCATCATTCATTTCCCCTTCTTTTTTCCAAAGCCTTCCCCTCCCAAACTCACAAACAATCCCTAAGAGAAGTGCATGATAATTTTTTTTTAATGAATAAAGCAGGGTAAGAGAGACAATGAAAAAACATGGTAAAAGCAAATCGT
The DNA here is from genome assembly GCA_035048595.1 of Echinosophora koreensis. Lineage (NCBI taxonomy): Eukaryota > Viridiplantae > Streptophyta > Magnoliopsida > Fabales > Fabaceae > Echinosophora > Echinosophora koreensis. The sequence continues at coordinate 4,413,789 of JAPCYP010000023.1, forward strand.
GTAAAAGTTGAAAAGGTGGTTGCAAAAAATAACCCATTCAGTCAAAATGATTAGTACATAGTCCATGAAAGTCACTTCGTATAGCTCAAGATTACCCTCTGGAAGAAAAATTTATGATAGTTCAATTAGCATCCAGAGAAAACACTATTCCAATTAGCGTCTAAATACTTCAATTAGCATCCGAAAGAAATGCTATAAGCTTAGTGTCTGGAGTAGGGTTTCTTTTAGTATCGTAATTGAGGTCCAATGCAAGATAGAATTTGGAAGTAATGCTATTTCAATTAGCATATGAAAGAAACGCTATAAGATAGTAAAAAAATCTTTATAAGTTAGTTAGAAAAACATTTATCAAACAAAGCTACAATTTTATCCGATATAAGCTATTCGCTATAAGCTAATGAATTGGCCTTGCCGAACACATCCTAAGACTACTCATTTTCTTGAAAATAGTGAACTAGGTCTAAAGTAGACAAGCACACACAGCACAATTTTTTGAAGCCTTGTCTCCAAAATGATTCTAACCCAATATTAATGATTTAATTTAAAGACATGGTAATATAATAATTCATTTCTAGTCCTCGTTACAACAAGATTACAAATGGATCGACTTTAAGAGCTTCCAAATGAAACCAGTGGTGAAACAATTTCTAAATCTATATGAAGTAAAATAGTTTAGTCTCAACTCCACAGTCTTGTCTCAAATATAACTGCAATTAAGAGTAATACAGCAAGCACAATTCCATAACCAACTCTCCATCCACTTCCTTCCTTACCCAAATGAATTCCGTAGAAAATATTAGCTACTGCCAGTATAATCAAAATTCTCCCTGTGTTATGATGGTACAAATTCCAATACTTTCTTAGTTTCGATTCCTTTTTCGGTCGAGCAAGAATGGCCATTATCTACAAAAGCAAAATGCACCAAATTAATGAGTATTCTAGCCCTTTCCTTCATATGCATTTATTTCTATATCACATTATATTTTGATGAAAATTACAATTTTGGTCTTAAACATTTCACTTATAAGAATCAAGTTCAAAATTAGTGTCACATATTGAGACTAAATAATTAATTTATCTTTATTTTAATGTATTCGTTAATTAAGTTTCTTTGTTAGGTGATAATAAGGAGTTGTTATGACGACCTGTAATATCTAAAGATGATGTTCTAAAACTACTGAAAAACAATAAATTGGAGAGAGCAAAAGGTTTTATAAAACGGAAAAAAAAGAGATTAATAGATTAATTAAGGAGAAAAATAATACCTGGAGGCTACCTAGGACGAGAATGATAATTCCAAGAGCCATGTGAAGATTGACGTCAAAATGGAGTCTATTTTTCAGGACAAGCCCAGTAATTATACCAATTAGTCCGAGAGCAAAACCCAATGATTGAACTGAAGCATGGAAATAAAACCAAAATGGATCCCATTCCTTGAAGTGGCGAGCAACTATTGCTCCCATAATAATTAGAATACCCCATCCCAAGATATTCAACACTCCATGCCTTCTTTTCAGGCTCATATTTGGGTTTCCTGATGCAGTTGAACCTGTTTCAAATTAAAAGATAAACAATGAGAAAATTTGTATAGAAATTGTTACATCATCATCAATCAAGATTCCGCTGTTTTGCCTTTTTGGTGTTAGTTTCCTTGTTAGGCTTCTGTAAAACACATACTCGTGTTGCATCACCTAGTATTCTATTTACACTTGTTATATCTGTTTTATGTAGGCTAAATTACACTTTTGGTCCCCATATTATTATTAAATGTTCAATTTGGTCCCTAAGTTTTTAAAATGTTCATTTTGGTCCCCTAATTCCTTAAACTTGCTCAAATAGGTCCTTCCGTCAAGTTGACTAACAGTGACGTCAAGTTGACTAAGGGACGACAATGAACATTTTAAAAACTTGAGGATCAAATTGAACATTTTAAAACAATTTGGGGACCAAAATGAACATTTTAAAACAATTTGGGGACCAAAATGAACATTAAAATATTATACTTAATGCCACGTGTCATTAGGTTTGACGCCGTCATTAGTCAACTTGACGGAAGGACCTATTTGAACAAGTTTGACGAATTAGGGGACCAAAATGAACATTTAAAAAACTTGGGGACCAAATTGAATATTTAATAACAATTTGAGGACCAAAAGTGTAATTTAGCCTTTTATGTATATGGGCTGGGTAGACCTTGTACTCAAAGATGATATAATTCTTTGCTTATCAAAATTTTTTTTTTTTTTAAACCTACTATGATATGATTATTACTCTCTCTGGTCCTATATATAAGAGGCAAAACCCTAAAACACACAGACCAAGGAAATGCATTGAAATAAGTTATTTGTAATTAATATTCATATAAATTTACAAATTTAACCCTTCAATAATTAATAAACAAACCTACTTGTATTGAAAGTTGCACTTTCTCTTAAATATAAACCCTATTATAAATAAGGGTAAAATTGGAAATGAGCATTTAATATTTGTCAAAATACATGCATGTCTCTTATATTTTGGACAAAAAAAAATAGTCATTTACCTCTTATAATAAGGACCAGAGGGAGTATCATTTTACAGTTGCCAAGAAAAATTGATAAAAGAAGGTTTCCAATCAAATTCGTACTCAAAAGAAGCACAAGAAAAAGAAAAGCACAATTTTCCAAAAGTATATAGTTAATGGACTCAATCATGACTTGCTAACTGGTAAATGTGTATTACACTAGACGCAAAACATGGCGGAAATATACTTTTGGCATACCAGAATTTTAGTAACATGCCGGAACTATAATTTCAGTATTATAATTTTGTAGTCTATCTAAAAAATTAAGAATTTCAGTAACATACCGGAATTATACCGGAACGGAATTATAATTCCATTATTATAATTTTATAGTATCGGAAATATAATTTCGGTAACTAAATTTTAAACATATATACATACCAGAAACGAGATAATAGGGGTAATAAAAAACTTTTGGGATGAAACCATTTATTGCATAAGGCCATCCCTGAGATTTTGGGTACCCTGTATGAAATGAGAAATTGGTACCTTTTTTTATAAGTCGAATATATATATATATATATATATTATATATGTATGCATGCATGTATGTATTTGCGTACGTGAGTACGAAAGCAAGATATTACCGAAGAAAAGGAAAATATTACAGTAGCAAACTACAATAGAATTATAGCAAAAATAGTGATTTGATTCCAATCATTAAAACCTTCATTTGCTAAGTGGTTTGTTCTACGACTTGTAACAAATAACTTATAGCAAAAGCAAAAAAATTCTATCTAGTTCTTTTGAATAAACAAGCCAACTCATATTTTTATTTTTATTTTCTATTATAACAATAATGATTGTAATATGATGACGAGGAGTGCCTACAAAGATACCTAGTCAGTCAATCATGCAGAGGGAGAGACAAAATAAAGAGTTACTACTTTCTAATTCGAGAAGAAGAAGGGATAATAGGAGTAGTCACACACATAGTTTCAATTGTTTTTTAGAATTTAGTAATAATATATTAGTTTTCTAATAAAAATATTTTTTTATATTGTATATTATACATTTAATTAAAATATAATATTAATTGTAAACAGGTCGGCATATTCTCACTCCTACTTAACAGACTTGTCAAGTTTTGGGCCTAAATTTTAAAAAACAATTGGGAAGTAAAAAATTTAACTATATAAAATTTTATTTGACTATATACATTAGTATATATACTAAGTAGAAAAAAAATTAGTGTCCCCTAAAAAATGGGGCCTGTACGGTCGCACCACCAAATCATGCTCAGCCACCATTGTTATTGCATTTGGGCCGGATCCATGGAACCAATATTTTATGATAGATCGCACAGAATTGTTCGGATATGCGAGTCGAAGGTGGAATTGAACAGAGATGCATATCAATGATAGAATTGAGTGAGGAAGAGGATAATAATAAAACCAGATTTGGGTTTATGGGGGTGAGTAATTAACAATTCTAATGAGTTTCGTGAACTCTACACAACGAAACGTAAAACCCTTCTAGCTGAGTATCTTAGCTCTAGGGGGGGGAAAAATAAGACCGAAAACTCATAAATATATTGATATGGAGCAGTATAATAGTAATGTGATACAGAAAAACAAACTCAAGTATCATATTCAAACTAATAATAAAATCGCAAAATTAATTAAATAAAGAAAAATATTAAGAAATAAAAAATAAAAAATAACTTCTAAGAGATCATATAAGAAATTTTAAAATATAACAAATATTTTAATATACAAGAAAATATTAAAAGACATTCTCCAATTATTCTAATTGGTATTCAAATAATTTTATAATCATTTTTCTATTATTTTTATGTGTTTGATAGCATACGTAAGTTGACTTAGACTGCCACATTATTTAAGCTAGAACGTTCCTCTCAACAACCCCAACCCACCAGCCCAAGTCTAGATTTGGGCAGTGAGAATGGGCCATGTTGATCTTATGATCATGTGCCAAAATCAACTCAACTAAAAGGTCAAGGCCCTGCTATTTACACTTTTCAATTTCCTCCCCACACCTTGTAATTTATTATTTTCCAAAAATACCCTCCTCCTTAAGCTTGTGCACTCTGCATCGATACCCGACCTCCTCCCACACCACACTCTGCATCAAACTTGCACACAGCCCTCTCACACCCAACATACAATACAACCTCTGGGGGCCTCAAATCCGTGATTTTTCATGACAGTTGCAGTAACATTGACCAGACAAGAACCTCCGAAAAACCAATTCCGGATGCCAAGAACCTTTGGAAAACCAAATCTGGATGCCACCGGAATCGAAAATCTGGACGCATCAAAAACTCGAAAATCCAGACGAAAAGAGTGGGGGAGGAAGAAATATGATCTAGGTTTTTGTCTTTGTTTTTGTGCAATGGAACTAGAAACTCGAACGAAAAATGAGGAAATGGTGTTGGAAATACTGAAGCAATCGAACATAGAAGAGACCACTGAGTTCAGTATCCGAGTCGCTGCCTCGGAGCAACTCGACATCGATCTCTCTCACCCGGAACGCAAGCACCTCGTCCGAACCGTCGTCTAGTCCTATCTCCTCTCCATCGCCGCTGTCGGAGACAAAACGGAGAAGCCGCCGAATCCGAATGTTCTAGAAGAGAACGAAGGCTTACCCGGAAGAGGAGATGAAGGCGGAGCTTGCTGTCCTTTGTGGTGGCGTGTTGGGAGGCGTGCTGTGGGAAGCAAACATAATTATTTATTTTAAAATACATAAGTGGGGATATTTTAGTCAATACATAGGTTATGTTTTAAAATCCCTCCCCTCTAAATCCCCCCATTATTGGAGGGGAGGCAAAACTCACTTAAGGAGGGATTTTGCTCCCCTCTCCTCCCCTCCCAAAATTGAACCAAACATACAAGTTTTAAAAAAAATCTCTCCCCTCCCCTCCAAAACCCCTCCAACCAAACACTATGATAAGGGAAATGGATCATTAAGGGTAATTTCGGAATAAACAAAATACAAAAAAATTATGCAAGGTGCATGCAGGAAAAAAAGGGTGTGGATAGCAGGGCCTAAAGGTCAACACTAGAATAATCCTAATTGGACAACATGCTTTCCAATGCTCTGATCTTCTTTGATAAAATCACAAACAATCACCTACTCCATGCCCAACGAATCATTTCTTTATCGGAGTACACATATTTATAGTTATTAGCAAACGCACTATTTTTATATTTGCACAATTCTCATCATTTAACTATAGTTATTTTATTTTATTTTACATATATATAGTATAACTTTGTCATAATAAGGTGATTTATTTGTTATGAGCATGTAACTAGAATTTTTCTTCTTCAATTCAAAATAAACATTCATCTTTTGCACAAATTTTCCTACTGATTTCTTTCCTTGCTAGTAACAAATTAATTTGCTCATAAGAAAGTAACAAAACATATGCATGGCTTCTTTATAACTAACCTGTTGCGTAATTCAATGTAATGGAGGCTTTGTCTTGATGTTGCGTTAATGCAAAACTTGGTGCTGAAGGGAAGATACCGTTAGGTCCAATGGCATAAATCAACCGAGACAGAGGGCGGTTGGTTTGTAACTGGAAGGCCATGTACAAACGTGAGGACTGTGATGTGATTAAGGTTGAGTTGGTTAGAACTTGTAAGTTGCCACTATCTGGCACCACTTGGTTTGCTGCAATCCCTGCTAGGTAATACTGCTTCATGCCTCCACCTGCTCCATTGGATGAAATCCACCCCACTATGGCACTTGAACCCACCATCCCTCCATTTGGAGAGAACCCCATTGCTATGTAAGAATTTGGATTCGGTGCTGACAGAATGAAGCTCCATGTGTTTGGAGAACTCTGACTATACTGCATAGTTTATGCACATAGATATACATAACTGCTTTGGTGATAATTTGTGGATGAAAAACGCTAGAGAGACTGAATTTTTCAGCCAAAATTTAAGACAAAATGATGTGGTATATTTGTTGATTATTAGATATATAAGGGGCTGTTTGTTTTGTTTCCAATTTTCTATTTTCATTTCATTTTTCAGAAATAATTACAAAACTGTTACATTGTTTTCATTTTGTTTTCTGTATTTTATAATTTTGTACAGGAAACACTGAAAACAGAAAACGAAAATAGGAAATTGGAAGCAAAGGAAACAAAACCTTATAGATTTTTATCATTTTATTCCATCTAACAATCACCATTAGATTCTGACAAAATTCTAGCTTTTTTTATTTTTTATTTTTTATCTTTGATCGGGTATTCCCACATATATAACTGTAAAGTTGACCCTTGGTGATTAGGTAAGGTCATCACAAAGTGACACGATGTCGGGATTCTAACCTCTGACCTTGTAGATAAAAGTCAATGGGTGGGCACAAGTTCGCTTCCCTTGCTTTTAATCATGCTATTAACCACTATTAGGCAAATTCTAGCTTTTTTTTTTTTTTTTTTCAAGTAATTGGCCTTACATGGGTATAGGGAGAGAGAGAGAGAGAGGGAATGAGAAAGAGGACTCATTATGAGGGTTTGAACTTGCACACACTCATAATTTATGTTTTGCGGTTTTTTTATATGCATTTATGTCTTGCAGTAATGCAGTTAAATCAACTGAGTTAACTAAAGTAGACAAAATTCTAGGTATTTTATTCTGGCTGTATAGCATTTCTTTTGTCGTAATTAATGAGATCATACACTTATACTCTCTCTGGTCTCTATTGTAAGCAAAAATTAAATGGGACACACATATTAAGATAGTTAGTTGATCTCATTTAAAAGAGTCATTGGGAATAAAAAATTAAGTTTGTTACCTAAATTACCCTTCCTTTTATTTATTAATCTTGTGTTATTGAGAATAAAATGAGTCATTGGAAAACAAAATTTGTATTAAATGAAGGGTATTTTGAGAATAACTTCATTAAATGAGAAGAAAATAGTTGAAATTTGCTTATATTTTGGACCAAAAAATTTGGAAATTTTTGCTTACATTGTGGACCGGAGGGAGTATTAATAGTTAGTCTTAAAATGGGATAGCAATCTTGCAATTATTACAATCATTTACGTGACAATCATGATATATGATGAGATATGAGTGACATTGCAAGGGGAAACGGTTATTCAAAATTTTAATAACAATCGATTAAAATTGGGTGAAGTTCAAAAAATATAATGCACTTACTCTAAGGATGAACCCTTGAGCATTCCAAACAGGAAGACAATTGAGGTTTGTTATGTCGAAGACGAGAGGAGCACTGAGGTTTAGCTTAGTGTCACAGGAGTCTGATTGTGAATTATTCCCATCTCCTTGTGAAGAAGAACTTCCATCCGCTTGTGAACTTCCAAGGCTGGCTGAAGAATGGAAACAAATTGCGAAGATGAGAAATATTGCAACACATGCCTTCATCTCTCTCTCTCTTATGCTTGTGTGTTTGTAAATCCGTGAGATTTGTTAAGTTAGAAAGACGATTGCCATTTTCTTTTGTGGTGATTAATGAGATCATACACTTACATTAAAGACGATTGCCATTTGATTGATTAATAAAAAAAGGAAAGAACATTATGACAAACAATGGTATAGGTGGCTGTGTATCAATAATCAATAATTATGACCATATTCGATTAAGTAGATTTGGTGGAAGGTTAACTTAAACCATGAGTCAACCTTTCATGAATAATATAACATTTATTTAATCATATTGATGAAAACTATTATATAAAAATATGATAAAATAAAATGACACCAGAATGGTACTATAGTAATTAAGGTTAGCCAAGAGCTATTTTATAGGGTTTCCCTAATCGAGACTTTTCCATTTTTGGTCTTAGCATGAGTACAGTCAGCTACTGTGATCTTATCCAAATAACTATTTTATGAGAAAAATAATTATTTTTCTAAGTAGATGTTAGTATGTTTGGATAAACTGATTAAATTTTAAAATAGCTATTTTTATGATAAAAAAATTATTTTTGGAATAGCTAAGAGTTTAAAGCTTATTTAAAAAAAGTTGTTAGGTTATTTTGAATCCTATTTTTTTTTATCTCTCCATGTATATTTGACTTATTTTTAAAAAACCTATTTAGTTTCAACAATACCATTGTGACTGTTACAGATGTACGAGGTCAGGTGATCTCTTGGTCCACCGTTGGTACTTGCAGATTCTAGGGTACACGAAGGGGGACACAATTCGCCGCTCAAACCGTAGCAAGAAATGTTATTCGAGCAATAGCAGATCAAGGCATGGAACGAGCGGAAGTTATGGTAAAAGGTCTCAGTCTCGAGAGAGATGCAGCATTAAGAGCTATTCGTACTATTAAAATTTATACGGAATGTAACCCCTACGCCACATAAGATGTACATCCCCTTAAAAAAGACATGTGTAAAACGGAAAATAAAAATTGAAGACATTATACATGTTAAGACTTGGGTTTTTTTAAAAAAGTTTATATAAACTACCAGCCCATTTCCAAGAGTAGTTAGAAATGCAATTTGCTTTGGGTGGACACTATATTTCGATGTCTGTATTACTAGATTTTGTCATATTAGTTTAATTTCTATACATTGTCAGTTTAAAAAGTTTTTACACATACATTCAATATTCTTTTAAAAAATTTCTTAGTTATTAAAATAAAAGCATACATGTCAAAATGTTAGTGAATGTCAGTGTAAAACTTTTTATGCTGACAGTGTATACTGCTTTAATTCATGTTATATACGACGTGCAAAGTTAAAATAGATATACCATATGAAGATACAAGTCGATAATTAAGTGGTATATTCGGAGTATTAAAATAAACTTGTTTTATTGCTGCACTTGTTATTATCATTATTCTTGCAAATTGTATTTTTCAAATACTGTTGCTATTAGAACAAACAGGACATGTGTGGATTTTATTGGCTTTGTTGTACCTATGCAAGTGTTATGCAAGAAAAGTTGCTTATTGAAGTATGATGACAGTTTGTTTTAATGAGCATGCAATAATTAAGCTCGAAGAGTGTAGATAAATTGAGTGGGGGGAAGCCTTTCACGCGTGAATTATGAAAGAGAAAGGAGTATAGGATGTATAGCATTTTGTTTCCATTAAAAGTCAGCTAACCATATATAGGGTAGAAAGAAGGGGTAATAGGTGTTATGTATTTTTTGAAGATATTTGGTACAAGTTTTTTAACTCGTCTTCTTGTTTTTAGTACATGATTGGGAGGGACGCCCTTCAACTCCAACCCTTCTGTATTCTTCTAGGATGTTAAAGCAGAGTACATTCTCCCGTTGAAACTGGGGGAATTATTTCAATTGAGATCCTCCCCTAAAGTAGCCAAAGCCTTAACCACTAATTGTCCAACTTAATTTTATTTTTTATTTTTTTTTATGTTTTCCTTTCTCTTGGGTCCGTATCTCTTCAGTTCAGTGTACCCAAAAGTCAAAAAGTTCTTGTTACAACTATTCAAGTGTTCTAGTTCGAAAAGGATCTTAATTAAATTTGTACGCACACTGCCTTCTTCATAGATTTATATTTGCATCACGCTCTAGCTTAATAAAAGTCCCCACAAAAAAAAGTATAAACATAACTGAAATTTGATTCCAGGATCAAATTGCTTTCAAATGAACTTGATACGGTTTTTATTCAATAACCTGTAACTCACAGAATATTACAAATACGACGCTCGACGAGGAAGCTATTTGAGTAAATAAGTGCAATCTAAGTTATCTGTGTTTTGGCTTTTATTGTTTTTGATAAAACACCTCACCCACCATTTGAATGAATTCTGAATAGTTAGCCGTCAACATTCAACCGCAGGCATAATGATCTATAATGATGTGCACTTCACCATTAAACACTAATCATACGCAGCGGTAATGACATTTTTTTTTTTTTTTGAAATTCACAAGCAACCAATTATCCAATTGATTGTACTTAAAAAATATAGTTTATATATATATATAATGAGTGTCCTAAGAGTATTGGTTAAGAAACATTTAAAAGGAAAGTTTGTATTGGAAAATTAAGTGTTACACTTTTCAATATATTAAATACACAATTTCCCATACAAATTTTCCTTTCTAAATTCCTTAAATAATGACCTAAGGGTACTCGTCATTAGGGGTGGCAAAGCGGGCCGGCCCGCCCCAACCCGCTCCGACCCGCCATGAACCCACCATCAAGCGGGGGCGGGACGGGTTGACCCGCCATTTGGAGAAGGGTTGAGCACCCCAACCCACCCCGTTTTCTGGTGGGTTGACCCACCAATGACTGAAATGTAATAAAATGGGATTGCGGGTTGGCGGGTCGGCGGGTTGACCCGCTAAAAAATATACAGTTAATTTTTTTTTGAAAGGAAAAATATACAATAATTTAAAAAAATAAAAAAACAAATGCTAGATAAATAAACAATACAATAATAATGTATCTTTAAATCGGTAATATCGCTTTTGCAACATCAAATATTTAATATGAATCATATTAGGATAAAAAATTAGAAAAGCTATTAGTCAAATATAAGAAAATCAGAAAAGCTATCAAGACAAAAAAAAAATTTGAAAGGCAAACGGGTTGGCCCGACAACCCGCCCCGACCCGCATTTAACCCATATTTTCGGTGGGTTGGGTGGGGCGGGTCAAAGCAGGTTGGTGAGTTAGGGATCTCAACCCAACCCGCCAAAAAAATTGGGTTAAACGGGCCAACCCGACGGGTCCAACCCACTTTCCCATCCCTACTCGTCATCATTTCCACACACACACACACAGATATATATATATATATATATATATATATATATATATATATGGGATGAGATATTATTTTACACTGCTGTAATCCTTAACATTCTTCATCAAATAACTTTTGTAATATAATTTTTATCGACCAAATTGTTGAATTATAATTTCTATGATCTAGATCATTTATCTTAAAATTTAGAAGATTTTTGGTTTTTTACTAGGTATGCCGCCCATAGATCGGGGATGGTGATCATGTAAAACTTCCCAAAAGTGACAACTCCATGGTTCGAACTTGGTCTTGCAAGTAAAGTTGCTCGGGTACAGTCCACTTCCACTACGACCAACCACATTTGGCTAAAATTTAGTAGAATTGGTTATTAGATGTGATCAAATAGATCTTATTTTCATATATTTTAAAAGTATTTATCACATTAATTTTGACATATATGAATGAAGTACTGAAAATTTTTATATTGATATGATGTATATGATAGTAGTTTTCAATTCAGTAGTTGCTTTTGTAAAAAACAAAAAAAAAAAAAAAAACTAATAGGTGTAAGAACACCTTTAATTTGCATTTGTGTAATGGATATCTCATAGTCGAACACTAATCTCATTCGAAATGTAAAGATCAACAGTTGGATCAATAAAAATTTATTGTATAAAAGGTTATTAGGTGGTGTAAGAGTATTAAATCTTATACTAATATATATTAATCCTTTTCCGATATATATATATAAAGCAAATATTTTTTTTAAAGGTATTTTTTATAAATATATATATATAATTATATAAAATATATTAAAGAGTAGGCAACTGGAATACATCACTAGTTGAATCCATAAGGGTGTATTTGGTTCAAAGAATAGGAGGGGAGGGAAGATATTTTAATTAGCTATTATGTTTGGTTGAGAGCAGAACACTGAAAGGATTTGAATGAAGGGGGTAAAGTAAGTAAATAACATTATTCATGTTTGGTTCACACTTCATAAGGGGAAAATGGATATTAAAACTAATTTATTATTACACCCTTATAATTTAGATTTCAAAATACACGAGTAAGGATATTTTAGTTAATATATTTAAAATGTTTTTAATCCTCCACCCTACCCTACACTCCAAATCCCCCAATATTGGATGTGAACCAAAATTGAGTGAGGAGAGATTTTGCTCCATTCTCATCCAAAAAATTGAACCAAATATAAAATATTTTAAAAAAATCCCCTTCCCCTTCATTTTCCTCCAACCAAACACTGTGTAAATTAACAGGTTAAATACTGAAATATATACTAACCTTTTGAGTAGTCTATTCTTGCGGAAACCTTGTCTAGGTGTTTGGTAAGAGCATAAGTTGGTGCGGAAGGGAATAAACCGGTGGATCCAGTAGCAAATATCAGCCAGGACAAAGGTTCAGTAGTAGTTTCTAACTGAAACACCATATACAAACGAGAGTACTGTAAAGTGATGAAGGTTGAGTTGGCCATAACCTGTAGGTTGCCTTTATCTGGCACCACCTGATTTCGTGTAACCCCACCTAGATAATACTGCTTTATCCCACCACTGCTTCCTCTGGATGCCACCCACCCCACAATGGCACTTGAACCCACCATGCCCCCGGTGGCTGAGAACCCCATAGCTATGTAAGAATTTGTGTCTGGGGTTGAGAGGATGAAGCTCCAAGTGTTTGAAGAAGTCTGAACATACTGCAGAATATATGCATATAGTAATAATTAGTATATAAATGATGTGCTATTGGAATAAGGATATATATGTGATGAAGTTCAAAAATGGTGCACCTACTCTGAGGATGAAACCTTGAGCATCCCATACAGAAAGGCAGTGAAGGTTGGTTGTATCAAAAGGGATAGGAACTTTGAGGTTTAGATTGCTGGTACATGAATCAGCCTGTGCCCTTGCAAGAAAGAATGAATCAATGAAAGAGATAATGAAGATGAGTGGTAGAGATGCCTTCATCTGTCTCTCTATTATTGGTGTAGGAGTATTTCGGCTTGAAAAATGTGGCAACCATAAGATTTATATGGACTTTGGAGACGATTAGAAATCTTACTAATCTTATTGAAGCTGAAAAGGGGTGAGAGAAAAATAAACGATGTAATGATTGTCATGTTGCAACTAACACGGTGCGGGGCATTCTCAATTATGACCATGTATTAACACATGGATTCATAAATTGCATTACAAATAAAGGCTAAATTTTGTTAATGTTGTTATCGTAGTGCATCACATACCTAAGTAAAGACATCACCAACTCTGTGCTTGAGCTCATTGAAGATATACGAAAAATGTAAATGTATGTAAAGGAACAGAGATGTATAATGAAAGTATATGACAATAATATAGATTCACAATTCCTTATGATACAACAACAGTTACATGGTACTTGTACTCTTTCAATAATAAAGAAACAGATAAGTTCAGCCCCAAAAACATGGCAACAGGCTTTAAATAGTAAGCAAATAATGCTTTCAGCCATCTCTTCAATTTTGCCTTAGCTGGCCTGGGTCTCAACCCAAATGTCTAGCTCTTCAATTAATCCAATTGTCTCCAAATTGATAAATGATAAATGGTACAACACCCATATTTATTCATGTGGCTGTTCATTCTCAATTTACAAAAGAAGCACTCTACCATAACCTTAAAGAGCTGCATCATCAGACACCCAACTTTGAAGTCCATCACGCCCTACAGATGAAAGGTGATTATAAAATAAATATAACACAATGGATTCCTCTAATCCAACATATGATAATTTTTTAACACAATGTTGGGCTAAACTCACCCTATTAAAAAAAATTTATCAAATTAAAAACTTTGTTTTAAATCAGAGGGAAGTTCCATCGAGGCATCAGCTAAGCAAAAATTTAACAATAGGCAGCGATAAAGTAGACAGACATAAAATAGCAGCAGATTACTCAATTATGGAGTACCAGGACTGAAGCCAAGTCGTGATCCTCCTTCAAAGGAAAGAGCTCCTTTCCAATCCCCAACACTATTAATTTGATCTATTTCCACAGTCTGATTTTGAATATATGGTGAAATTATGCAGCAACTACATTAAAGATCATCATAGAATCCCAGGCATCTACAAGATGCATGGATATTTAGGATTCTCATGTTTGGCACATAATTGTTGGTCCCCTTCTGCTTCTAGGCATGTATTATGCCCATGTTTAGTTGCACTTAGCAAATTTAAAATATTCATTTTTCAATTTCTAGATACCCTTCCACATGTTGAGAGGTATCACATGCCCACAAACATAAGGTATTTGAGACTCGGATCGAATATGTGATGCCAGTGGCAAACTCATACCCATGTACCAAACATAGTATCTTCCTCAACAGTCAAGATTCCTGCTCAAAGCCACTAGGAGTGGGCTAGTGATAAGGGGTTTGGGTAGTTTGCAGAGGTCATAGGTTCAAACCTCCATGCCACTATTAGGTTATTTTCTGCCAGGTGGTCTAGGTGAGAAGGCAAGGATCCTGGTGTCGATGGAGAGGAACACTATATCTTTCAAGAGATTTCTTTGCCCCCAAGATAGTTTTTGGATTCTCTGGTGTTATACTCATGACTGCTTCAAAGGTGTTACTATCTTGGATTTGCAAAGATCGGGAAGCCTTGCTTAATAGTTAGTCACTTAGTCCCCACTCCCCACCCCCCAAATTTAGGTTTTGTTGTTGTTGTCGTAATCTTATTTGGCGAATTTGTTATCAAATTCCTAGTTGTACTTCTTCTCTAATGAAATTTCTTATTCTGTCTGGAAAAAAAATTATAATCTTCCTCGGTACAACAGTACTACAGATACCTAGAATGCTTATGAAAAAAAGAAATCAAGTTTCTTTTCCAGATGTTGAAAAATGACATAGTAGCCATGTGTGTAAATCAAGTCACAATCAGCATGTTGAAGTGTACATGTCTTTACTGGCAGTATAAATAAACCGATTTGATAAAACAACCACACAGATAAATCAATCCCTGGCCACCTGATGTTGAACCAAGTAACAATAGTGAAGTTGGTATTGGACCAACCTGACCAACCTGGTGCCTCTAAGTGGCCTCAGGTCAACCAGTTTGAGATTTACTGTTAGGACAAGAAGGCCAGTTAGTTAGTTAGGGGGGACTAGTTAATCTGCCAGAGGGGATTAATTAGTTAAATAAGGTGAAATACGGGTAGAGGGAGGCATTCAGAATTACAGTTTTGTGAAAACAGAACTATTACTCAGTTCAGTCAGTTGCGAAAGGGTTTCTCCTTGTTCTGTCAATTTCAGTCAAGTAATAAAATCATTCTTTTATTCTTTTTCCAATGTAGGTTCCTAACATTTACCCACAAAGTTCTAGAGAACTTTGACCAGTTTTCAAACATATAATTCATTATATGTTACCAGGATCTGGAATTGACTCCGGACCAGTTCCTTCCTTCAATGTTAATCCAATCAATCCACATATTAGAAATCTAATTTAATAAATAATAAATCAAGATCAACTGAAACAGAAATATAGTTATACTGATATAAAGATGAAACAGTAATGAACTAACCTAATGATGCAAGTTCCGGCAAGCTAACATATTTGGGACATGATCCTTTTGAAGTAACCATGTCAATTTTAATGTCAGATCCAACAGCGCAATCTCGCAGCTGCAAAAAAACAGGACAATATTCTAAAATAATTATGCTGGCCAAAATATTGAGTTTGGATAAAATACCCTGCACTTACAAAATAGTAAAACATTCTAAAGTAAAAGGTCATGGGGATTATTTCATATTGCCCATGAAAAATTACTAAAACAGTGGTTTTTCCTTCATTTTCTTAAAAATAAACCAAATTGGCACAGAATAAGTTTCGGGTCAAATGGCACTGTCCTACATGTGTAGAACATCCCAGTTATCTCACAACTATTACATGAGTCTTATGCAATATTGCCTTAAATCTGATGAGGAAGTGCAATAGTGATATCAGTGGTTTGAAAATACCAGCTACAACAGACTGAACTAGTTAGCTCTTCCGATGCCAATTGTTATCTAAATATTCTCAATCTCAATGGCGAATAAAGACAAATATTTGCACAATATATTTTAGTTTCTTATATGCTGAATATATTACAGAGCAGAGCGGATTTCCAACCTTGAAGTCCTTATAGAAGCACAGACGAAGTTCCTCCACAGAGCCTTTTGAGCAAACAATTAAAGGAGACACATGGAAAGCATTCTCGATGGCAGAGATAATGCCTCCAATGGGATACTTTTCTGAATTAGACGGAACATATCCAGCATCATTTAGAACTTTCTGGAAAAATGTTGAAAAACACAATAGTCAGTACTCAGTATCCTCAGTTGTAGATGCAAGCAAGCAATTGGTCATTGCAATCAAAAGTTTTGCAACTACAAATGGTACTCAGTCCAAAAACAGAATAAGCTCCAAACTATTTCAGCTTCTTTCAATGATTGAGAACCTGCAACATGATTATTCAATATCTACGATATGGCAGCAAGGAATCCCACATAACGAGATTATTAAGCCTTCAATAGATAAGATGATATGCCAAGTTGCCGACAAAATTTTGTTATGAAATAAATCATAAACCTTCATGCATATTTTAGGACCATACTACAGCATCAAGCCAACCCCGAATCCTTATAAAATTCCAATATCAAGCACATTCACATATACGTTAAGGCCATAGGGACCACTAGTTGACTATTTCTAATCAACAGCATTTTTTTCAATTGGATGGGGAAATCACTGGTTAACTAATTCATTAATCAACACAAATCTTATCAATTGGAAGGACAATGACTGGTTGAAAAACTCATTAATCAACAAACAAATTTTATTAGCTTTTTAAGGTTGTGGGAAGGGGCAAGATAAAAGTAAAAAATAACAGCTGGACGTAATGACATTTAATCTACAAGTACATTTAGTCTAGGGGGAACTGAGAATAAGCAACCTGATGAATAAGTAGAAATACAATCAATTTAACTTATCATCATATTTTGATTATCATATAATAAGAGCTTATTGCCTAGAGAAACAATAAAGAAATTTCTACAAACAAAAAAGTTTATGCTCTATGAACTTACTGTAACATTATATTTGAAATAGAGATTCAGTGTTGTCAGGAAATAATCATATTCGTTTCGAACCACAGGATATGAGCATGTGCCATGCTTCTCTGCAAGTGAAATTGCAATATCAGAAAATTGGAATACTAGTACAAGAAAACATAAGATTTTGCCTCAAAGAAAATAGAGAAAAATAAAATAAAAATGTGACTGCAAGAAAAGTTCTGTGACTAATAAAAATATATTTCAAACTTTGAACACCTTGTTCTGTAGCCTGTACCAATTTGAGGCAAAACATAAGATTTTGCCTCAAAGAAAATTGAGAAAAATAAAATAAAAATGTGACTGCAAAAAAAGTTCTGTGACTAATAAAAATATATTTCAAACTGTGAACAACACCTTGTTCTGTAGTCTGTACCAATTTAATATTGTATATAACAAACACTATCAAAATGTAACAGATTTTAGAAAAACAGTTCAACTATTACATCAAGCAAAACACTGAATAAACTTGTTAAATCATGTAAGTGAGAAAAGGCGCAAAAGATTATTACCCCACTGCCAATGTGTACCAACGTGGTAGCCCCAGATACAGAGATTTAAAAAAAAAAAAAAAAAAACATTAGATTCCATAATAATTTAAGTTCAAATATGAAACTAGGTCATTTTCAGTGATCACCTCATGAGCCCAAAATGAACCTTTTCCACCACTGCATGATGATGGTGAGCTACAGCTTAATGATGGCCAATATTGCTCTAAAGCATCGGTCAGTGTTGATATCTGCACAGAAGATGAAACAAAAAAACTTAGAAAATGTGGAAATGAAGAGTTAACGCGATTAAGTAATAGAAGACTCCAAGTTCTAAAGGTTAAAAGCAACACCAATTCAACCAAAATACAAACATTTAACTAGTGAAAAGTTTAAAACATTGCAGTTTCAACAGCAAAAAGTGTCTTGGCTTTCTTCAATCAATAGTTAATATTTTATCACTACATATTAATTGTCCAGTAAAAACAATTGCTAAACTTTCTGGCCAAACTCTGCAATGCAATTCTATTTCACTCTTTCCGAAATTTCTACCAGTTTAAAAGCTTGAAAACCAATATATGTGATTTGTGATCAAATGGTTTGCAAATTAAAGTTCTGGAATTGTACCTCTTTTGGGTCGAATTTAGATTTAGTGCAACATGCTGGCCAGGTTCCATCATTATAGTCAGGCCAGAGTCCATCTATCATGAAAGTACATAGGATCTGTTTAGATTTGTCTTGCAGGAATCTCAACTCAGAAGAGACATATGTAAAAAGGTCAAAATACTGTTTACCTCTCAAACCAGAATTTTAAAATAAAACAAGGTAACACACAAAAGAAGTAAGATCGGGAAGAAATGAGGGAAAACGATTGACTAGGGAAAAAAATTGAAAAGGCATACTTTAAAGTTAATTTCTCAATGGGTTTAAAACATCAGTAGAATTTTAAGAATATTTCTAGACCCACAATGGCGGGAGTCGAAATGGAAGGGGAGCCTTCGCACAACAGTTAAGAGTTGTCGTCAAATGACCTGGAGGGCATTCATAACTAACTCATAAGTTCAAGTTATGGAATCACACTTTTATGAATGCAAGGTAGGGCTGCACAATATAGACTCACACAATGGGTCTAACCCTCCCCTAGACCCTGCATATAGAACTATGCTGCCTACTGTTCAATGCGGTCTAAATTTGCAAATTGCAATAGTAACAACAATAATATATTTATAAATTGATACTCACGTATGGTGAATTCTGCTGGAGCATTGGAGCTGAAAATGACAAAAAAAAAAAAAAAAAGTTACATATGTAAATATGTGAGTCTATTTTCAAGTGTTTTATACAAGACGCATAGTAAGAATTCATTTGCTAAATATTAGTAGCAACAATAACTATAAAGCAGTCAAAATCCTTCATACATATCATCATATCAACAAAAATAAAATAAGATTGCAAATTTCATCAAATAAATAGGGTAGCTGGGGGTCAATGAGATTAGTGAAACAAAGAAATGAAGGTCCAAAATGAGAGGCATAAAAAGAGAAATGAAAGAGTTGCATACCCTCTACAGCAAGCATTAGAGGAACAGCAATGGCGGGTGCGTTGGCAGTAAGTGCCGGGCCATTGCAACGATAAAGCGAGATAATCAAACTCTCTCTGATGAGAACCTCCTTCCATCTCCATCTCCATTGAAGAAGCCACAAACACAACAACCATAGACAGCAATAGCAATAGCAGCCATGGCTGAGTTTGACGAACGGAGAAAGAAGGAGGAGGAGGCATCGTTGACGTTGAATCGTGCGTTTCGCTAATGCATCTCTTTTTATTTATAGGGAAGGGAGAAGAACATGGGGTACCAGTTTGTTACACGAGACAGACAGATGACTACATTTTAAATTTATTTATTTATTTTTATTTTTAGCAGTTCTCACGCATCACGCAATTGCAGCAATTTGGCATATTCCAGTTTCCCCATTTCGCATCAAACTTCATACGGATTGGTTAATTAATGATACAGCACTCAACTGCACCCATTAATTCAGATTATCCATCATCATCATATCAAATACTCCTATATAGTTAATATTTATTTTTTTATTCCATTAACTTATTTGTATTGTTTACAAACAAGGTAGATTCTAGGGTGGACCAGTTGTATAGGTATACCCATCGTACACAAGTTTTTTTAGCCATTAGATTTATGTAGACCACAATAATATGGTATACCTCCCCACATTGGATTTTTTTCGTCTTCCTCTTCTATCTCTCTGTCCCATGCAGCAATGATTCTCCACACCTCAAGACCAACAAAAGCTATCAGATTTAAAGCAGTAAAACAAGAAAAAGAAAAAACCACATAAAAAACAAAGAAAGCAAGGAACACAGGTGTTCCTCTTTGGACCTGGACGCATGAATCCGGAAGGAGGAAGCATAGGTGGACGGCGGCAGGAAGTGAATACCCAGCTTCACCGCCGCTGCTCCACACCCCGTCGCCAGCTTCGCCGCAGCACCACACCAGATCCGCATCCACCAGCTTTGCCACCGTTGTTGCACACCCCACCGCTACCAAAACAGCCGCACCACACCATATCCGCCGTGAGTTCGTCGTCGACCAGACTCCACCACCGCGTCGTCCGCTCCATGCTGCCCATGTGATGTTTGCAGCTCAAGAACATAAAAAGATAGTGCTGCAGCAAGAAGGATGAGGAAGAGGGGACAAAAATTCAATGTGGGAGGTGTTTGAACCTAGATGAATCATCAATTGGCTTTAGATAGTATATGCTGGAATTAGAAAGCTATGTGAAGATTCTGTTTTGCCTTGTATTCAGTCAGTTGAGATAGTTAGTTGGTCATAACTAATTGTAACTACTTTGATAGGGAAATCAGTTATCTTAGAAGTCATAGCTTTGTCTTGTATATAAGTGGCTTAATACCACTGATAGGAGCACTAGAGAAAATCGTGATTGTGAAGTGTAAGTGCAAGTGTGATAGCACATAGCTGATCAGGAAGTCTTGTACAGAAATTCTTTGCATAGTGGATTGGATCTTTCTCGGCTGTAGTGTGGATGTAGGAGTCTGGTTTCAGCTCTGAACCACGATAAACCCACTGTGTTCATCTTCTTCTTCCCTCTTCTTTCTGTTATCTTTTCTTTTCTGTTCCAGACTGAGCAATTCTCAGTCTTCATTGTTCTTGCACACAAAGAATTGTCTTTGTTATTTCAACAAGTTCATAGTTCGATTCTCAACAATTGGTATCAAGAGCAAGCAAGATCGATTTGGGGCCAATCAAGAATGGGTTCAACCAAGTTTGATATTGAGAAATTCAATGGGGAAAATGATTTTAGCCTCTGGAGAATCAAAATGAAAGCTCTTCTTGTCCATCAAGGACTTGAAGATGCTTTGGGTGGATCGACCAAACTCCCTCTGACACTCACAGAGAAGGAAAGGAAAGACTTGGTCAGCAAGGCACACAGCACAATCATCCTTTCCCTTGGAGATGATGTTCTTCGCGAGGTAGCTACTGAAAACACAGCAGCAGGGGTTTGGCTTAAGCTCGAGAGCTTGTATATGACAAAGTCACTCACCAACAAGCTGTACCTGAAGAAGAAGCTCTATCAGTTAAAAATGGAGGAAGGAGCTTCGATCAAAGAACATGTGTCTTCATTCACCAAAGTGGTTCTTGATCTCAGAAGTGTTGATGTTAACATTGATGATGAGGATCAAGCAGTTATGTTGTTGTGCTCTCTTCCATCATCATTTGATAATCTTGTTGACACTATGATGTTTGGGAGAGACACACTTTCTTTAGAAGAAGTGAAAGCAACCTTGATCTCAAGGGAGATGAAAAGAAAGATCACTGAGTATGGTGGAAAAGATGACAGTGCTGATGCAGAAGGACTGTATGTGAGGGGGAGGCCAGAAAAGAGAGAAAGGAAGGGCAAGAACAAGCATAGATCCAAGTCTAAGAACAAGAAGTGCTATTACTGTCAAAAGGAAGGTCATTTCAGAAAAGAGTGCCCTGAAAGAAAGAGAAAGAACAATGGAAAGTGGAAAGAATCAGATGACATTGCTGTAGTAGCTGATGGTTATGAAAGTTCAGAGGTGCTGGCTGTCACAGAGGAATTGTGTTGTGATGAGTGGATACTAGACTCAGGATGTTCATTTCATATGACTCCTAATCTAGACTGGTTTGATTCTTACAGGAAAATTGATGCTGGAAAGGTCTTGATGGGTAACAATATGGCTTGCAAGGTGGCTGGTATTGGCACAGTTAAAGTGAAGCTGATTGATGGTTCTATAAAAGTCTTTACAGAAGTTAGACATGTTCCTGAACTCAAGAGGAACTTGATTTCTCTTGGCATGCTAGATGAAGCTGGATGCACTTACAAGGGAGAGAATGGGACTCTAAAGATCAGCAAAGGTTCACTACAAATGATGAAAGGAACCAGGAAAAATGGTCTTTACAGACTACCAGGTAAAACAATCATTAGCCCTGCTAGTTTAATTTCTGATGCCAAAGTAAACTCCACAAAACTATGGCATTGTAGACTTGCACATGTTAGTGAAAGAGGACTAGAGGAACTACACAAGCAGGGCCTAATAGGAGAGGGAGACTTTGATAAACTTGATTTCTGTGAGCATTGTCTCTATGGCAAACAGAAAAGAGTTAAGTTCTCCACAGCCACACACACCACCAAGGCTATAGTTGACTATGTGCATTCAGATATTTGGGGACCAGCAAGGGTTCCTTCATTAGGTGGAGCAAGATACTTCATCACCTTCATTGATGATTGGTCTAGGAAGGTATGGATCTACTTGTTAAAGCACAAGAATCAAGCTTTCAAATGCTTCAAGCAATGGAAAGCACTTATTGAGAATCAAACAGGGAGACAGATCAAAGTACTAAGGACAGACAATGGACTTGAGTATTTGAGTGAGGAATTCTTTGAATTCTGCAAAGATAATGGGATAGCTAGACACAAAACAGTCAGACTAACTCCTCAACAAAATGGCCTAGCAGAAAGAATGAATAGGACCATTTTGGAGAGGGTTAGATGCATGCTATCCTTTGCAAATCTCAATAAAAGTTTCTGGGGAGAGGCAGTGCAAACAACATGCTACCTAATAAACAGGTCACCTTCAGCTGCCATTGGATTCAAAACACCAGAGGAATTGTGGAAAGGGAGAGCTGCAAGCTATGATCATCTCAGAATTTTTGGATGTAATGCATACATTCATGTGAATGAAGGAAAGCTTGAGCCTAGATCTAAGAAGGGAATCTTCTTAGGATATCCAGAGGGTGTCAAAGGCTATAGAGTATGGCTGACAGGTCCAAATGGAGGAAAAGCTGTGATTAGTAGGGATGTGGTTTTTCAAGAAGAAGCCATACTTGGAAAACTGAAAGACACACCTGAATCAACTAATCATACACAGAACACAAGTGATACAGTTCAAATTGAGGTGGAGAAACCTGTTGAGATAGAGCAAGACTGTCATGCAGAAACTGATCAATCAAGTCCACAAACTGACACAGGAATCTCATCCTATAATCTGGTCAGAGACAGGGAAAGGAGACAGGTCAGACCACCTCAGAAATATGGCTATGCAGACCTTATAGCATATGCTCTGAGTGTGGAAACTGATTTTGAAGACACAGATCCAGTCAACTATAGAGCAGCAATGGCAAGTGCTGACAAGGAAAAGTGGAAAGCTACCATGGAAAAGGAGATCATGTCCTTAATGAAAAACAGCACTTAGAGCTTAGTGGAGAAGCCTGCAAACCAGAAAATTGTAGGCTGCAAGTGGATTTTTAAAAGAAAATCAGAAGTTCCTGGAGTTGAATTGAGCAGATACAAGGCTAGGCTTGTGGCAAAAGGCTTCACTCAAAGAGAGGGGATAGACTTCAATGAAATCTTCTCTCCTGTAGTGAAGCATACAAGCATAAGAGTCATTTTGGCTCTTGTAGCAACTCATGATATGGAACTTGAACAAATGGATGTGAAGACTGCTTTCTTGCATGGCAATCTAGATGAAATGATCTATATGCATCAACCTGAAGGCTATGAGGTAAAAGGGAAGGAGCACACGGTCTGCTTGCTTAAGAAATCACTATATGGTCTTAAGCAATCCCCAAGGCAATGGTATAAACGATTTGATTCTTTTATGATCTCAAACAGCTTCAGAAGAAGTTCATTCGATAGCTGTGTTTATCTTAAAAGAACAGAAACAGGAAGCTTCATATATCTTCTACTATATGTAGATGATATGCTAATTGCCAGTTCAGACATGAATGCTATCAACAAGCTCAAGGCTCTTCTAAACTCAGAATTTGAGATGAAGAACCTAGGAGCTGCCAAGAAGATCTTAGGCATGGAAATTGTTAGAAGAAGATCTGATAGGCTGCTCTTCCTCCATCAATCAAGCTATGTTGAAAAAGTGTTGAAGAAGTTCAACATGCAAGAAGCAAAGGCTGTCTCCACACCATTAGCTGGACACTTCAAGATGTCAGTAAATCAGTCTCCTAAAACTGAAGAAGATCAGAAGTTCATGAGCATTGTTCCTTATTCCAATGCAACTGGAAGCCTAATGTATGCTATGGTATGTTCAAGGCCTGATCTAGCATATGCTGCCAGCATAGTCAGCAGGTTCATGGGAAATCCAGGGAAGGAGCATTGGTTAGCAGTAAAATGGATATTCAGATATCTAAAGGGCTCAAAAACTCTTGATCTTATTTTTGGAAAAACAGATGCAAGAAACAGTGACATAGCAGGGTTTGTTGATGCTGATTTTGCAGGAGATGTGGATAAGAGAAGATCACTCTCAAGCTATATTTTCACTCTATATGGAAATGTAGTTAGTTGGAAAGCAAACTTGCAATCGATTGTTGCCTTATCAACTACAGAATCAGAATATATTGCTCTCACAGAAGCAATTAAAGAAGCAATCTGGTTAAAGGGATTTGTTTCAGAACTGGAGGATAAAACAGTTTCAACAACTGTTTGGTGTGATAGTCAAAGTGCTATTTGTCTCTCTAAGAATCAAGTATTCCATGAGAGGACAAAGCACATTGACATAAGGCTACACTTCATTCGAGACATCATTGCACAAGGAATGATTGAGGTGAAGAAAGTTGCAACTGAACACAACCCTGCAGATATGATGACCAAAGTGGTTCCTGTTTCCAAATTTGAGCATTGTCTAAATTTGGTAAACATTGGAACCTTCCTGAAGTGAAAGTCTCAGCAAGAGACTTGAAGCATATCTATCTATGGATTAGCTTTGAAGACTCAAGGTGGAGATTTGTTGAACCTAGATGAATCATCAATTGGCTTTAGATAGTATATGCTGGAATTAGAAAGCTATGTGAAGATTCTGTTTTGCCTTGTATTCAGTCAGTTGAGATAGTTAGTTGGTCATAACTAATTGTAACTACTTTGATAAGGAAATCAGTTATCTTAGAAGTCATAGCTTTGTCTTGTATATAAGTGGTTTAATACCACTGATAGGAGCACTAGAGAAAATCGTGATTGTGAAGTGTAAGTGCAAGTGTGATAGCACATAGCTGATCAGGAAGTCTTGTACAGAAATTCTTTGCATAGTGGATTGGATCTTTCTCAGCTGCAGTGTGGATGTAGGAGTCTGGTTTCAGCTCTGAACCACGATAAACCCACTGTGTTCATCTTCTTCTTCCCTCTTCTTTCTGTTATCTTTTCTTTTCTGTTCCAGACTGAGCAATTCTCAGTCTTCATTGTTCTTGCACACAAAGAATTGTCTTTGTTATTTCAACAAGTTCATAGTTCGATTCTCAACAGGAGGTGTACCATAGATTAAAACAATCTCAGCCATCAGATATTTTTATGTTTCATCTTATGGTTTTAAAAGGCTTGTGCACCATGGGAATACCTATGATACTTGTCCACCATAGAACTTGCCTACAAACAATGCAGACTTTCTTAAACTTACTGTCTGATGTTCAGATGTTCAATTCTTAGGCAGATTCTACCGTGCATAACTTAGATGGGTATACCCATGGTGCACAAGTTTTATTTTTCATCTAGGCCGTTGGATTACAAAGGGTCACAAGATCTGATAATACATTCAGTCAATGTGTTGAATGATGGAGAATGTGTTGCTATAATAGAAGGTGGAGAGAACTTAACCTTTCGAGGATTGATTCACTATATGTGATTGAAAGCCAAACTCGTTCGATGTAACAAATGGAGTGGAAATGAAAGTTAAGACAACGATTACGTAACGTAAACCCGTAATGCTGGGGACGAGGTATCGCCGGAGATGCAGAGCACTTCACGGGAGTGAAAGTGCAGAGGGTGGAACCATTTGGAGGAAACCCTAATTTTGAGAAGAAAGTGTCACGTGGACATGATAAGATGTTAAAACGACATTGTTTTAGCCAGTTCAACGCCATGTTGGACACTTAGTGGACACATAGGACCGTTTATGATGGTGTTAGACGAAAAGTAACATTTGGGCCAACGTTGTTAACATTTGTAAGCATGGGGGATTTATTTGTCACAAAAGAACTTAAGGGACCAAGTTGAAGAAAAACAATTAACATAAGAGATTAAAAGTGTAATTTTACTTTGTGATTTTATGTAGGGCTTATTGAACATAGGATTGATACACATAATTTAATGCGTCTCATATAAAATTCAGTCAATAAAAAAAAATATGTTAGAATTCCAAGGGATTGCTCCAGTGGAGTATGATAGGGTCTCATATCCGATAAATTAAAAGTTCGAGCCCTCACTAATCTCCTTGGATGAGGAAGGCGCTCATAAAGCCCGAATATTTTCTTTATCCTGAACCGGGCACTTTCCCTGCACCTTAAATTTTTTTCCTCTGAAAAAATGTGTTAGAAAAGATCGAATGTGTTGCTATCGTTTCTTATAATTGCTAGTTGTGTTGCTCGGTCATCTTGGTCCATCTTCTTTTCCATCATCAGACAGACACAGAGGTTCGAATTACAAAAGATGATGCGGACTCGGTTGTTATGGTTCAGTGTAGGGTTCAGCTCCACTGCTGCTGTGGTTTCCCATTTTGTTTGGAAGGACCTTTGGGTCGATCGTCACTCCCTTGCCTCTGACATGAAGCGCAACTTTGATGCTCTCGAAGCTCGAATTTCCAACCTCGAATCATCCATTCCCAATCCCAATCCCAATACCATTTCCATTTCCAATTCCGATCAGGTATTTTCCTTTCTTCAACATTATTTCTTTATGGACTGCGTTTACTTTTCCTCAATTATACAACAATTTCGTAAGCTGATGTAAAAACACGGCCTGAGGGTTGTGAATTTCAGTTTTGGTGGAGAAATTTGACATTTTTAGGATTTTGCAACATCGTGTCACATATTATAACTTGAGGGGTCCAAAATGAAAGTGAAAATAGTATTTCATTTATTAGATTTAGATGTGTTTGACAAGGGGAACATGAGGTGACTATGCTTTTTGTCTCACTAATTCATGGTGGTAGAGGGATTTCTGGATTTGGAGTTTGACCTCATCTGTTGATTGATTTTCAATTATATTGAAAAACTCCATTACAAACTTATTTTTGATAGTGTCAAGTTCTTGATGTGATGACCAAAGAAGCATTCTTAACCTTCTGAAAAGGGAGGACTCTTTTAATCATGTTTAATTTACTGGAAGTTTTGTGGTTGATGTGGATATTCTAGTACTCAAACATTAATGGTGGAAATAATTTGCAACTTACACTTAAATGAATAGAAATTTTTGGGGATTGGCAGATCTGAAAGATCCCCATGCCAAATAGGTCTCAAAAGCCTTGTCGGATCCAAGGGCAAGAGATATGGGAATTGAGTCCTACATTGGCAGTATGCAACTTCGGCATGTGGTTTATATGGCCTTGGGCTCCTCAACCACAACGGCTTTTGTGGTTCTCTCAAGGTTTGTATCAATTATAAGAGCTTTCCACCATGTCTCTCAGCTATAAATGAGTGGCATGGGTGGTGACATCGACATTGTAGTGTTTGCCCAGGACTAGTCAAAGGGTTAGTGCACAGTCAGCTCGGGTGGGCGTTGGGGCTGCAGAGCGTGGTGGGATAATAGGGTCCAATTGCAAGGTATGGGACCTGAATGCCACATTGGAAGTATGAGATTCCAGTGTAGGGTTTATATGGCCTTGAGCTCTCCAACCACAAGGACTAGAGTCTTTGGTGTGGTTCTCCCAAGGTTCATATCATATATACCATTATTTTAGTCCATCATATACTACTCGTTAGTAATAAAATGTAGTCAGATCAAGGTTGTCAAAATTGTGATCGTATCTAGGATCGGAAGGGGGGAGCCATGTAAAATGTGGGATCGTAACACATATCATAAGATCCTACCAAAAATATAAATCTATACCATAACATATGTGTACACACACACGTGTTTGTGTGTGCACGCGCACAATTAAACTTACAGAATGGCATAATACTTAAAGTTAAAAAAGACTTCAGTTAAGGCTATAACTCATCAAGTCATAATATAAAGACATAAGTTCTGAAGTTCATGACACTAACAGCAAATAAAATAAAACCTGAAGTTCTAAAACAGTGCCACCAAGTGCCCAACTAGATATCTATAGCAGCAAATCATTTAGGTGATGATCATCAATATCATCTTCTTCTAATTCCATGGCATTCGCATCACTTTCTCTATCTCCATCTAGGTGATCAAGTACATCATCATCAAAACTTGGAATCCAGGTCATCTAGAGGGAGAGGGTGACTGACTGAGCTTTTTCTCAATCTGAACCAAGGCATCTTTGTTTGGAATTTTCAAGTGGTCTAGGTCCAAACCCTAAACCCATCATCCATCAGCCGAAGAAAGATCATTAAGGTCATACTCAATATCTTACCTAGCTTGCTTCTTCGTTGCCAATTTTGAATTGGCGATCACAAAGACAACATTAATCACTGTCTTTTATTTTTCAAATGGTTTCTTCTCTTTGTGTGGATCTAAAGAAATACAAAAGGAATCGATACATGGCAAGTAGGGAACTTTAAAAATGAAATACAAATCATATTTCATAAATTTTATCATCTCAAAGGCACTCCATTTATGGTCACGCCTGAAGGAGCTATTGTCAAGCTCAAAACATACATAGAAAACTTATGGAGCTCTGGATGCTCATCCTAGAAAACTTTGGTCAACTCTTGAAATCTTCAAGCCAAGCATCAATCTTAGTTATTTCTTCCTTGGTTCCCACAATCCTTTCTAAACAGTCGTATAGTTCATGTTTAACTTCATATTCAACTTTAAATCCAGGACTATAATGCAATGGAGGGTTAGGATAATAGCCTGTACCTTGCAAAGGCCCATGAGTTATTTATCCCATCTTTCATTTATGGAGTTGCTTTTTCAGTACTACAGCGAATACTTGAACTTCAGGCTATGCAAATCTAGAATCTTATTATATAAAACTCAAATCATACCAAAATTAGATTCTACGCTAGAGGGACTGACTGACTGACTGACTGAGGGAGGTAAATACTAAGTTGATATTTGTTCTTTCCGTCTAGACTCAAGCAACAATAATTTCTGCTAGTTACTAGATAGAGAGAGAGATTTCAGTTGCAAATTATTTGTATTCTTATTGTGTTCTTGATAGCTCGGATTTGCTTGCTAGTGTTGTATTGATAAAATTCTTATTCTACATGGCAGGTTGAAGGCTAGACATCATTTTCAGCTCCATTAAAATGCTTTCTACCAGATTTTATGGGCTTTATGCTTGCAAAAATTACCATAATAAAATAGAATGGTGAGGCAACCTAGAAATTTTTTACTGCCTTTTTCCCCCTAAGATATTCATATTAGTCAATAGTGAGGGGAAAAAACGAAGCGAAGTTGACTTTGCAGTGTTATTAAGTACTATGCTTTTTACCTTATGCAGTTCATTAAGACCTGACAATTTTATTCAGTTGCTTCACGTTAGTGACTTTATCCTCGAGCCATTGAATATTTGCTTCGGATTTGGATTCCCCTCATTCAAAATTCCCCCTTGTTTTCATGTTTGTAAATAAGGAAAAATAAATGAAAATAGGAATCTATCATGTGCCTTTTTTATCATTTTTATTTTGAGAATACCATCTTTATTTTGTGTTTAACTATTTCAACATTATGAAGCTGAGGCGAGAAAAATGCATTGAAAATATAGTTACACAATTCGAACTGGTGAGATATCGTTTCTCTCTGTTTTTTTCCCCTCCTACTCTCGTTTTATAAGTCTAAACATATGGGCTTAAAATCCCAAGCTCTTGAAATATTTCCAAGGGAATTTCTATGTCAACGGGTTTTTTTTTTATAGATAGCATAAAGAAAACATATTCAATATGGCAATATGTTCTCTCATCATGTGATTAGGCCATGGAAATTTTGGAATTAGAATATATTACGTATCATATCATGTGAGAACAATTTGTATACTGAGAAGTGAGAATGTAAGAACAGATTATATATTGAGAATGTGAGAATAATAAACCTGACCATTGATTCTTAATTAAATACCTAAAATTTAAAGATAAGTGCATGTGAATATGTGACTATTAAGCAACTTTTAATCTTTGACTATTCATTTATGTTTATATTATAAACAAATCCTACTAACATGTGGTTGGTTCAAGTGGTAAGTAACTTGGGCACCTTAAGCAAGTGATCAGGGGTTCGACTCCTAACTCTTGTGTATAGAGAAAACCTGGTTGGGAGGGGAGAACCTACCTTATGTGCCCGACAAGTTTCCTGATGGAGATTAGTCACTACTAATGGTGATGGATGTTTCGTACATATGTCATGGTTACCAAAAAAATATATATTATAAACTAATCCTTCCTCAAAGGTTAGGCTAATCTTATTTTAATCCAATGATGTAAATTATTACTGAAGTTAAAATCACAATACATTGTTGGATGAAAATAAGATCAACGGTTGAAAGTGGTTGAAAGTGGATATAAGTGAAAAGCGGCTTACACTCTCTCTCCTCATGTGCATGTCACCTGTGCATTATTGATCCACAAAATGTTGCATCATAAAGACTTGTACAATTGCCATTGATCAACACATCACTGAATATATACCATAATCATCAAGCCAAGGGACAAGAGACTGTTGAATTGTATGCTACATCATTTGCAATCAAAATGGAATTTTATGTTTTAAGAGGTCAATCTTTCCATACAGGAATTATCCCCTGTGCTGCCAAACGTTTTTCAACCCAGAAAACAATGTTTTGCAGTAATTTTCTTTTCATCAACGAGAAATGGTTCAACAGTGCTTGCTCCTGAGTTGTACGATGAAATAGAAAACCCCTTTGGACCTGTTCAAGCACAGAATGATGTTGGTATTTGTGTATTCATTTTACATTTAAATAAATGTTAGTGTGGTACTATTGTCTCAATGACAAACAGAAAATGTGACATACCAGTAAGGTTTCCTGTGGGAAAGAATGCCCAAAATGAATGAGGGCAGCCTTTTTTGATAAAAGAACCTTCCAACTGTCAATCATAATCCAAATCAAATGTTATAAACTAATTTTTTTCAATAATGTAAAACTGTCTAAGATGTAGCAATACAGAGATAGTAATCTTAACAATGACATATGTAGCATGGCTGCAGTACTGACCTTATTGTCCTGAAAGACCAGCTCAATATCAGAGAGATCTTCTTGGGCTTCAAATATTGCTTTCAATGAAGGAATCACATCCTCCTCCATCATCTGAGGCAGAGGCTTAGCTGGAGCTTTAGCTGGAGGTTTCTTTGCTGCTGGTGCAGCTTTTGGAGCTGCATTTACCTCCTTTGTTTCTGCTTCATTTTCAGCAGTAGCTAAGGGCAGACATTGAAATTACAGTTTCAATTAGACTAATCATCTTCAGCTGAATACATGCAAAATTGTTGACAAATAAAAGAAAATTAAACCGAAGATTTGACTATGTCAATGCAGAAACACACCTGTTGTACTAGTTGATGATTCTTGAACAGCAGAGCAGGTGATCCTGTTTCTGCTGGCTGTTTTAAATTTGCTTACAATCTGCATCACAAGGAAAACAGATATTGAAAAGAAACCTACCCATATGGCATTTGGTTACCTCAACCAAAAAAATAAAATAAAATACTTTTTTGAATTGAAGTATCCTTGTATTTCACTTGTGTAAATTGAACTTTGAAAGTGGAACTTGATACAGAATCTGGATTACAAAAGAATCCATAAAGCTGTAACTACAGGCTATTGAATGAAAAGAGGAAAAAAAATCAAATAATATGCACAATAAATTCCAAAACTCAATCCTACAAGACATGAAGTTTCCTTAATCGATTAATTAATCATAAATTATAATGAGTTGGAGCTGCATAATGAAGTGAGACATACCAAAGGTAGTATTGGTGATGATGATGAGGTGGGTGTGAGATTCTGAGAGGCATGCAAAGAAGAAGGTGACATTAATGAGCACAAACGAAAGCTAGAATCCCCAAGTGCTCCTCCTCTTAAGGAAATTGCCATTTGCATTTTCCCTCTACTTATGCTTCTTCTGTGTTTTTTTTCCTTCTTTTATTTTTTCTATTTAGTCACCAACCATTTTTTCTGTCACAGGGTTGTTGATGGTTTTAGTCAGAAACATGGGTGGGAGGAAAGAAATGCTAACTCTCTGATCCACATGGTGCTTGAGACAATATGTGCCACTGGTTTTTCTGCCTTTTCTTCTATCTATTTATTTAAGAAAAAAATAGCAAAAAGAGCTAGGGATACTAGAGTACAAAACTAATAGTGGCAGAAACAGTCACCACTAGGGACAATGAATATGCGAGTGAGTTTCAACCGTACGATGAACTTGGCAAGACCAAAGAAAAAAAAATCCTTCAACTAACATGCTTCTCTAAAAAATTCCTTACTCTTTCTCTATTTTTAATTTACTTGAAATTCTTTGAAATTCAATAAAAGCTACCCAAAACAAACACTATTTAAACTCGTTTTCGAACTAAATTTGAGGAAAAAAATATATACTTTCGAACGAACTAGTTCAAATTTCTATTATTAGCTGTAAATTGAGTTTGAACAGATTTAAATCAAATTTTCCAGTTTGGCATACGCCCCTAACAACAACAATAATAAAAATAATAATAAAATATTTAATTAAACAAATTCGAATAAGACTTTATGTTTTCATTGTAAAAGCTTTAAATCCTCCTTCAACTAATATTTGGTTTCTAGTTGGCAAAATTAAATTTAGATGAATGGAAAATTAAAAAGATATCCACTTCTTTTCAAGCTATGATTTTAAGATCAAAACTCAAGTTATAAATAATTCAAAGGTGATTTTACCAAAATGTATAAACTAAGATAAAACATATCTGCATCCACCAAAGCATAGTTTGGGAGGTGGAAATCTTATACGAACACGCACGTAATAGTTGATGTCCACTTACAAACATCTTATTTTAGTACATATCTTAGAAGGTAATTGCACTAAGACATTTTTTTTTTTTTTTTTGACAAAGCACTAGGACATTATTTCAAAGTATCCAAAATGTTCAAGCTAGTACTTTTATATACTCGCAGCAAAATATAGATAACTATTTTTTATGTGACAGCCTAATTTAGCCTATTTCTTTTCCTGCCAAGTTTCGTGCAGTTGGAGTGATAATTTAAGTCTCAAAGAAGAATACTCATATGTTATCTATTTAATATCTAAAATTAGATAAAATACATATTTAGCACCTACAGCTTCAGATAAATAACAAAATTAAAGAGAATAAAAAGAGAGACGGTATTTTTGCTATACATATAAAGTAAATCATGCCATGTAGGTTTGTCCTCTTGATTCCTTGTCAACAAATCTGTCCGATACAAAATTGAGAGATGTTGGTACTTTAACATTATGAAAATCATAACTGTATTACAAAGATATGCAACCATACACATCACAAAATGCTGAACATATGACTTAAAATATGGTAAGTTAAAGCACCTTACACATAACAATGCATCCTGTTAAGAATAAAATGCAAGAAAATAGTTCCACAGTAATGCTGCTGAAGTACTGCAAGTTAATAAGCACAAAGTAGCAAATCTGGCACATGCTGCCCATCGTCGACTAGGCTAGTTTCTCTTGGTAGTCCTACTCCTCTTTTTGGCCGGCAAATGCTTAGAAGGAAAACCTTTCTGCTTAAATTTCTGAATCATGTTGTACACCTGCAGTAGTATATTGAGATATAAAGCAACAAGAATAAGAATTTTCAAGTTAAATCCTTAACTCTATAGAAGCTAAATCCTAAGTATAACAATGTCTTTACAAGCAGCACAAACAGAACAAACGCTTCATTTCAAAGCTGCCAACAAAGTGCCTTGGCTTTAATTGAATTGATACTATAATTTATATCAAGAGAGCAATTTATATCATGCTATTGGAAGGATTGTGTTGAGTTGGGGTCTTAAGTGCAGCATTACTACCTTTCTTACACTTGTCGTCAGTCCCATACTTGAAAGCAAATTGCTGTCAACACATTTCCAAGATGTGGTTTCATTTTCCTGACTTTTGAACAAATCTACTCTCCCTTCTAGAAAAAATAATGAAATAACATTAGTACAAAAAAGTAATGTGTACAGTGTAATCATAGTATTCGTTCTCATGGACATTAATAAATAATCCTTCATGCAGAACATATAATTTTTTTTTAAAACCATGAATCTCAGATACTACAAGAATTTAAGCATATGCTTATGCAAAACTAGCAGCAAGTCAAAAGGTAAATATAGTTGGCAACTCGCTCAATGAAATTTCAAATGTAGTAATTTGTCTTTCTGACTATAAGCCGTAATATTAACTTTCATTAGCGCTAACCATAAAAAACAGCTTATGACTATGAAGTTGAAGAGAGCAAGATAGACGGTAGAATGCGTAAACCAAGCCATTAGATGCAAGGAAAGAAGAAACTTGTAGCTAAATCCTTGGTAGCTCATGGTCCTTGTTAGAGATATTGATTGATTTGTTAGAGATATAAATTAATTTGATTAGATATGGGTTGATTTGTTATGATTTGTACAATATCTGACTTAATGATAAGATTATCTCTGTAAATAAGTATAGTTAATTCAGGAATTCATCTGTAAATATCATAATCTTATAATTAGGACCACCCTTTGTACATTTGAATTCATTCAGAAATACATTGATTCAGATATATTTTCTCCGGTGTGTCTTTGTTTATCACCATCCTTAATCCTTGCAGCAAAATTCAAGATTTTATGGCTTTCAGTTAGTAGGTGATGAATTTACATCCTTAATAATGATAATATATTAAAAATATCCAGAATAACCTGTTTTAGTAAAGTAAATGTGATCGGGAGAAACTGAAATACCAAAACCAACTTGCAATGCCAGAGAGGTTCAAAGTTCAAACCTTTCGATTGCAAGACTAGCAACTCAACATACAACTTGAGGCGAATGTGACTGAAAATGTGAACAAATTCCCCAACATCTTCCCTCGAAACTATATTGCAAGTCTTTCTGGTGTCAATTTTGAAAACTTCTTTCAAGAACTGATTCACTGCTTTTCTTCTAGCCGATGAAACAGTTTCTCCATTAAGAGAGACAGATGGAAACTCCCACAGACCAGCAAGAAGTCCTTCATCAGGCCTTTTCACAAGAATAAATTTGCTGGTGGACTGGTTTTTGTCTAACATCGTATCAAGTCCAAGAAACTCAACAACACATACAGCAGAAAAATCACGCCTTTGTTTAACCTTGACACCCTTAACAGGATAATCTGTAACTGCTTTAGAATTATCATGTTTAGAAATTGATAACGCTTGACAAATTTCTGATGCTGGACATGAGGAGCAGCTCGGGTTCAAATGGGTGCATACAGTTGCCCCAAGTTCCATAAGAGCTTGATTGAAGTCCCCAGGGCGGAGAGGATCAACCACCTCAGCTGCTGATTTCCTTAATCTCCATTCCAATTGCACATCAATAAACAAAAGAAATAGTAAACATAAAGAAATACAAGCTAGAATATAAAATAATCAGACAGTGCCAATAAGAAAGAAGTAAAACTATGGTATAGGCACAGCCTTTCAGATGTACCTTAGGCAGAACCAATAAAGAGAAGACACCTAATTTAGAGGAACATCATGCAAAATGTCAAATAAGAAATTCAACCGCCTACTCTTTTGAATTATCTATGCATGTGTATGCTCCTAATCAGTAGTGCCAAGGAATGAAAAGAAGAACAAGAGAAATGCTTTCTAGCTAATGTAATAAGCTCATAGTTATATTTACTGTCACTTTCCTTGTAAATATAAATACAGATGTGTTAATTGAATGCATGAAAATATGCTTCTATATTCCCCATTGTTTCTTAATCAGGTTAAACATCTGTTGAGAAACCAAAATTATAAAGTGAAAAGAAAAACATGTTTCTTCTTCTGAGTTGAAGAAATAGTTAGGATTCTCTGATGACATAAAAATGCTGAATAATTTTTCTAGGAGTTCACAAAAACTCACCAAAATCTCTTTACAGTTACTGAAGCTTTTGGATTTGCAGAAACAGCCCTTAGTCTAGCAATCACCCTTACAACATTTCCATCAACAACAGGTACAACCTGATAATTTAATGCATGAGCAATAGCCAATAGTTACTTTTCAGGGACCAAAATCACATAAACTGCCCACCTCGTTGAATGCTATAGAGGCAATTGCTCCAGCAGTGTAGTCTCCAATTCCAGGAATCTTTCGTAGCATAGAAGCAACTTTAGGAATTCTGCCTCCCTCTGCAACAATTTGCTTTGCTCCCTAGCAGCAGAAATGGAAAGAATCTTGTCAAATCTTGCAGCACTTATTGGTATGAGTAAAGTGTAGGTCTGTGCTATTAAGTAGGACTTACCTTCACATTCTTTTTTTTTTTTTTATAGGCAAATGTTAGTAGTTAGTAGTTATGTTAATTTTTTCTCCTTTGCCAAGGTTTGAACGTTGGACCTCTTACTCCTCCAACTCCTTAGCTCAAACCACTTGAGCTACCCAACCCCCCCCCACCTTCACATTCTTTGTAATGACAGACTGAGGACCATTTAGCATAGATAAAAAGCAGAAAAAAGTTTCAACAAAAACCTAAAGATATTAAATAAAAAAAACTACTGATACTATGACTATGAAGGTTATGTTTGGCAACATCCAATATATGAGATTTTGATGAATGTATTGCATGCCCTACTTTTTATCTGTTTTCACTAAGTAGGCATAAAATAGAAAGTGAGGAAGGTTTAACACCCATATTAGCCATTAGAAATTCAAACAGTGTCCATTATGTTATTAAGAAGACTTGTAGGGTGCAAGATACACAATGGAGAGTGATGAAAAACAATGCTCAAACGAGAGACTACCTCTAAAAGAAAACGAGCTCTTCGATAGTAGCCCAAACCTGCCCACATCTCATTTACTTCCTGCACAAAGATGGCAATAATTGTGTGGTGAGTATACAATTAGTCTGCAAATTACATAAAACGCTTTTAAGTTCAAGCGCACAAAGAAAACAAGGGAATCAAAGAGTGAATAATTTGCCATTGTTATCCATAGTCAAAAGCATATAAAAATAAACCAGTGGTACAGAGATTCCTATATCTATGTTTCCTGGAAAATTCTGCAAGATCCATCCTTAATTTTGGCCAATTTTGCCTTCAGGAGTCTCCATCAGCCTTTCTTGCACAATTGTAATCCATTAAGTCAAGTCCTATTTTCTCTTAGTCCAAGTCATTGTATGAGAAGATAGATTTTAGAATTTAGAAGTCATTTAACAGTGCAACAACAATTGAAGCAAAGATACTACCTGCTTATTTTGCACCCAAGTTATCTCATCAGATTTGTTAAGAAGCACTAATTATGAAATGGAACATGAAAACGATGCATAACTATCAGCATATAAAGTTCACAACTTGTTTACATCATAGCATAAAAGTATAATATTTTGACAATTTTCATGACAAAATAAATAAATAAAGGGTCTTGCTAACCAGTGCCATTAGGGCAAGGGCAATAGTTAAGGAATCAAGTGTAGAAATGTTTTATTGGAAAGGGTTGTATTCAATACATTAAAGCAAATGTTTTATTAGAGCATCTCCAATGGACAACAATTAAGCAACCCAAAGAGCAACCCACTTTGGGTTGCTTATCTCTTTTTAAGAGAGTTCCACTCTGCCACATAACATTCAAGCAACCCACTCATATTTTGCCCTAATGGGCAACATTCAAGCAGCCGGTTTGGGTTGCTTATCTTTTATTAAGAGGGTCTCACTATGTCACATAACATTTAAGCAACTCACCCACGTTTTAATAAAAAATTGATTTTGTATTCATAACCAACCCATCCTTGGGGTCCCTTATATAAGCAATGGTACCTTATTTTAACCACACCGCCAGCTAGATCAACTCCAATGGAGAAAAAAATTGAGCAATTATTCCTTATTTGCCAGTTAGATTTAAGAACACACCAAACAACTCCCATTAGAGTTGCTCTTAGCATTCCCCATAAATAAATAAAGACTTGAACTTGAAAACAGATTAACAGAACATTTCCATTGAAGTTCACAATGTCACAACTATTTAACAACACAGCATCTCAAATCTCAACTACCCCTCAACATTGCAGAAAACAGCAGGAAAAAAAAAACATTTTTTTAAACAAAAAATGGGAAGAGAGAGAGAGAGAGAGAGAGAGAGAGAGAGAGAGAGAGAGAGTTCATACCTCAAGGGAAGCAAGTGAGAGATGGTGAATGGTGGGCCATTTGTGAATCCAGCGGTTGTA
Source organism: Echinosophora koreensis (assembly GCA_035048595.1). Taxonomy (NCBI): domain Eukaryota; kingdom Viridiplantae; phylum Streptophyta; class Magnoliopsida; order Fabales; family Fabaceae; genus Echinosophora; species Echinosophora koreensis. Next base: position 4,452,452 of record JAPCYP010000023.1, read on the forward strand.
ATAAGGAATAACAGTTTGAACCTGCGTTTGTTGCAGCATCACTTCGGAGACCCACACCCCATAAGCTCTGCTTTGAAGAACTTCTTCTTCTTCTTGAAGGGAAAGGGTGTTGTGTTGTTGTGGTTGTTGGTTGAAGTTGAACCTCCAAGGGAGTTCCCTGCGGTTGTTATCATACCATTCCAACAGGGCCACCCTGAGTTTGAGGGTCTCCTCTTTGCTGAAGGAGAAGGAGTCTTCTATGTCTACCACTTCCACCTTTGCCGCTGCCCTTTCCCTTTTCATCGTCTCTTTCTTCTTCTCCGACATGTTTGGAGAAAGCAGTGGTGAACTCAAAAATGTTGTCATTCGAATTCAGTTCATGCTTTCATTCAACCTTGGTAGAGCAACCATACGAATAGGTAGGTATGCTAAGCGGCACTAGGCCCTCCCCTCAATTTTTGAATTTCAAATCAATGAATAATAATAATAATAATACATATATAATTGCAAAAAAATAAAATAAAATAAAATATTAATTTTTTATGAAAAGGGAAATATATATATTACTTAAACATCAAGAATACGAGTACAGATCCCTCCCAAGTCTTTATTAATTAGCAAACTCAAAAGAGGACATGGATCATCAATAATAGTAAAATCAAAGGAAGCAGGTGCCCCCTATTACCTAGCAAATCCGTCACTGAGTTTGCATTCCTATTTATCATCGAAAAAGAGACCTTCCAATTTTATGAGAGTAAAAGCCTATGAGAGAAGAGGTTTAATGAATGAAATATGGGTAGAGCCTTTGGAGATCATGTCAAAAACAATCTGGGACTCTACTTCGAAGACAATGGTCCTGGCTTGGATAGACTTAGCTAACTTTAGACCATATATCAATCCATTTAACTCTGCTACCAGAGCATTATAGGGTCCTAGTTTGTAGGAAAATCCTTTAATAAATCTGCCATTTTCATCTATAATGACTCCCCCACAAGCCGAGCTTCTACTTTGCTGAAAAAATGATCCATCAGAGTTACATTTCAACCAACCCGCATCAGGCTTCTTCTAATTCAAGTTCTGGTTTGGAGTTTGGGAAGAGCTTAGGCTACTCGGTTTTTGCAGCTTCTTCTCAGTTATATAGACTTGAGATGTAACTTCAGCCCAAAAGCTTGAGTTCATAGAAGTAGATGAAGAAAAGACTAAGGAATTTTTATCCTTCCAAATAGCCCACACACCAAAGAAGATATTCCAATTCCAAGAAGAAGTATTCATCTTTTTTAAGGATATACTCCAATCCAGCCATTGATGCAGCCCGATGCTAAAGAATTTGGATCACTACACTGGTTCCAGAAATTCTTCACTGTATCACAGTCCCTCAACATGTGCATAAGGCTTTCAGTAGTTGCAGAGTCATACCTCTTTTACATCTCTCTTCATATGTTAACAAACAGCCATGGACTAATTTCCAAAGATGTGCCCGAACTCTTGCCGGACCTTTCCACTCAGATACCTTCTTAAACAGCGGGTTTGGAGTCAAATGATCATGGGAAGGAAGAGATAAAACTGGATAAGCTGATTTGATAGAGAACATGCCATTAGTTTCATGTTTCCAATTAATAAAATCAGGTTGATCCGAGGAAGGAAATCTAACAGCTTCAATTTTCTGACAAAGAAACTCTGGAACAATTTGTTTGATGATATTCCATCTCCAACCAGCTTGGTCTGCATAGAAGGAAACATGGAACTCTTGTTCATGCTGAGGAATAGAATCTAACAAGTACTGGTCCAAGCTAGCATAGCCAGGTAACCATTTCTCTTTCTAAAACCTTGTGTCTTGACCATTTCTAACAGAATAATGATAAGTGAACACCTAGATTTGACACCCAAAGTTGACACCTTGGTTAATCATATGTAAATTTTTTGTTAATTCAGTTCATTATATGGTTAATGAGTTATATGAAGCTTATTTTCCATAATCATATAAATATTTGGTTAATCACATGCAAATATCAAGTTACTACAGTTTTTTATATGATTAATGGGTCATCATGAATTAACCAAATATTTACACGTGATTAACCATATAATGAACTGAATTAACCAAATATTTATACCGATTAACCAAGGTGTGCAACTATCATTACTCTTTCTAATAGTCCAATACATATTCTTCTCCACATGCTCCCAGGTTCTTGTAATTGCTTGCCAAGTAGATGAAGAGTTTGATCTAAAAGTAACTTTAAGCAACATTTGAGAACCACGGTGATACTTTGCCCTCATGACCTGCACCCAGAGTTTTTCTCTATCATTAGCTACTTGCCAAGCAAGTTTCATCATGTATGCTTGATTTAAGATCCTCATATTTCTAAAACCTAGACCACCATTCTCTTTAGGTTGGCAAAGTTTCTCCACTTAAAGCTCCATTCTCTATTAAAAAGTATATAAAAATGAAAGGTAATGTACCTATAAAAGTATATATATTTATGAATTCTTATTATTGTGAAAGCAATTTCAAAGTATTCCTTTATTTCATTCGAAAAATATTGATTCTTATATATATATATATATATATATATATATATATATATATAATTATTTTAATTTTAATATATTTTGAATTAAAACATTTTACACTTCCATTTAATTTTTTATGTATTTATTATAATTTAATTGATATGTACTGTCAGCATAAAGAACTTTTACACTGTCAATCAATCATAAATTGTCGCATTAATAAAAATGATTGACTCTTATCATAACTACCTTATTCATAAGATGATTTTTTGTGTGGAAAGTGTAACACCCTGTTTTTCAGAATATTTTAATTAAGCTGGTTTGGTTTAAGTTGGATTTATCGTTTAAGGGCTTAGTGGGATTTTTGGCTAAAAGTCCCTTTCTGATACATGAGCACGCCCATGCTCATTAGCCAGCAAGCCCGTGCTTAAAGTCAGAAGCGTGTTTCTGATTTTAAGTTGAGCACGACCGTGCTCAACAGGTAGCACGCCCGTGCTCAAGCTGTTGACCGCGTCTCGTAACGTTAAGTTGAGCACGACCTTGCTCAAGGATGAGCACGACCGTGCTCAAGTCCGGACCTATATACGTTGAGCAAACCCCGGGTTGCGCCGTACACTTCCTTTTTGCTACTAAAAACCCTAGTACGGCTGCAACCTCCCTTCTTCCCTCTTTCCTTCATACTCAGTGTGGTTTTGAGTATTGGAGACACTAGGGAAACGTGGTCTCGTCCGCACTCCGTGTATAGGTAATGTTCCGTTCCTTTTCTTTAGTTTCCTTTCGTTTTTGGTTGGGAAACTAACATCGTTTAATCTGTTTGTTTAAGGCTCGTTCGTGCGTGAGCCGCCTAAAGGAGAGGAACCGGTTGCTGTTAGGAAGTCTTAGGGAGCTACCTTCAATCCAGGTATGGGGAGAAGGGTAGTATTTATGTAGGTTTGGGTTTAGTGTAAAGTAAAGGGGTTCCCTAACCCCGATGTGTTTATACTTGTATGTATGAATGACATGCTAAATTAGTTGTTTAATGATGGTATGCTATTGGCTGTTTCGGTATGTTATTAGTATGTTATTTGGTTTACTGTTCATGTTCATAATATGTTGTTAATGTTAGTGTTGGTTGCTTTTCTATGAACATGATGTTGTTGTGTTGATACCGTGGTTGAATGGATTGCTGTTATGATGATGAGTTTAAACCCGAAAACACGTTGATAATTGATGTTAGGAATAATTGAGTAAAAATCTGATGAAATGGTTTTAAGTTTCAGCCTCTGTTCCTGCCCAGAACAGCACTGTCGCGCGTTGAGCACGACCGTGCTGAACAGGGAGCACGACCGTGCTCCCAGTTGAATTCTGGGCAGATGGCCGCGCTTTGAGCACGGCCGTACAGGACAAAGAGCACGATCGTGCTGCTGAGCACGACCGTGCTCATTAAGAAGCACGACCGTGCTTCACTTACAGGGGAGCACGCCCCTCACGTGCTTAAGCACGACCGTGCTGGGTTACGAGCACGACCGTGCTCAACCCACTGTGACAGAACCAGATTAAAAGACTTAAGGGGTTTTAAACCCCACTTCCCCATGATGATAACTGATTAGACAATTTGGTAAATGTTAATAAAGATAAATAAAGATGATGAGATGGTGAGATGTTAAGTCGATACCCTTTGGGGTGCCGCAAGCTGATGAGTTGTGCCTTGGTGCTTTTGGCCAAGGAGGCCTTGACCCCACGGTTTGGGTCTAAGGTGTTGTTGTTATGTACCTTGGTGGCCGAGAGTTTGCCCCAGGTACTGCGGTTGATTCCGCTTAAGTCCTCAGGTAGATTCCATGAGGCAAGTTGGTGCGGTTGATCCCGCTGTTACCTTCGGTCGATCCCGTTGGAGTTATGGAGGTGGTGTTGTTGTTGTTGTTGTGTTGCATACGCATTGCATCGGAGTTGTTGTTTAGGGATGTTCGACATAGGGGAGATCGTCCTAGAGTACGGCGATCCGGCCATCCACGGTTGGAGTAGATTCTCCTAGCGCCCCCGTGACGAGGCATTCGTTGGTTTGATGCGTTGGCTATCCAAGGAGTAGATTCTCCGGCGTTGAGTAGATTCTCAATGTGGATATGTAACTCCGAAGTCGTTCATCCCGAGTTTAGTGGATCCACATGCATTGATGGTTTAGCGGAGTAGGACTGCATTGCACTGCATAGCATGATGATGATGTTGATGTTTGATGTGATGCCGCTATGCTTGCTGTTTACTTTACTGCCTATTCCCATGCTAATATGTTTATAGGATTCTTACTCCCTATATATGTTGTTGTTTGTGTTTGGCCTGATTGGCACCTTGCAGAGGATGACGAGCAGCCCGGAGAGGAGTGACTCTGAGGAGCCGTCACTCATCGTAGGGCTAGTTTATGTTTTCTTAGTTGTTAGTTCAGTTGTAATTCCGTGGATTTTATTCCGGAACGGTTATACCAGCTCTGTATGTGACATCGGGGTTGGGTTATTTTTATTGGTTTGTTATGTTTTCGTTATTTAAAACTTATTTCATTTCCGCGTTGTAAACGGTTCATGTGGGACTTTTCTACCCATGGACAATTGTCTATTTTATTCAGTAATTGCATGTTTTCCTTTAATTGTTTTTAAATTATTTGGCTTTTAACATGCGGGGTAGAAGGGTGTCACATTTAGTGGTATCAGAGCAGTTCGACCTTGTTCGGACGTGGTATGAGTCTGTTATGAGTCTGTTGTGTGACTCTTGTTTGAATTGTCTATACTTGGTATAGATGATGATGTTTTAAGTTAGTTGCCTGTAGCTTTTACTCGCTATGTTTCTGTATTAAAGGCTATTTCGGGCATGTACAGGAACTAATAGCCGGTAGAGGATGCAACGATCAGGCGATTGCTGATGCATTGGCACTTCTGGCCAATGCTATCGGACAGGTCAACCCTAACAACGGTGGGCCAGCTGAGTTCCAGGGACTGGATAAGTTCCAGAGGAACAACCCTCCGTCGTTCAAGGGAGCGTATGACCCAGAGGGAGCATTGTTATGGCTGAGGGAGACAGAGAAGATCTTTCGTGCGATGGATTGTAACGATCAGCAGAAGCTCATCTTCGCCACCTTCATGTTGACTGAAGAGGCGGAGCATTGGTGGGATAACTGCAGGCAGAGGATGCAGGCGGAGGGCACAGCAGTGACTTGGGCTGTGTTCAGGCAGAGGTTTCTGGAGAAGTATTTTCCAGCGGATATCAGAGACAAGAAGGAGATGGAATTCTTGTCTTTGAGGCAGGGGTCGCTGTCAGTCGGTGACTATGCGGCTAAGTTCGAGGAGCTGGCTAGGAACTACACTCCTTACCAGCATGAGACGGACGACCGCTCCAAGTGTGTGAAGTTTGAAGCGGGACTTCGGCCTGAGATCAAACAGGCCATCAGCTATCAGGAGATTAGAGTCTTCCCTATTCTGGTCAACAAGTGCCGGATCTATGAGGATGCCAGCCAGTTCAGAGCTGCTAGTTCCAGGGGATCGGACAATCAGAGTGGCAAGAGGATCGATCAGAGGGATAAGGACAAGCAGCGGTATGCCCCTTCGGGCAAGGACTTCAAGCAGAGTGGCAGGAAGCCCCAGTTTCAGCAGAGTAGCTTCAGGGGTGGGTTTTCTGATGCCCCTAGAGCTATGAGGTGTGGAAAGTGTGGAGCACAGGACCACTATTCGTCCCAGTGCAAGGAAACACAGGTCATCTGTTTCAAATGTGGCAAGCCAGGCCACATCAGCCGCGAGTGTGATGGAGCTAAGGCCGAGCCTCCCAGCGCTAGCAAGAATCAGAAGTCCCAGGCCAATAGACTGAAGACCACGGGAAGAATCTTTACTCTTGGTGGAGCCGAAGCCTCCGAGTCTGATGACTTGATCCAAGGTACGTGTCTAATTGATGCAACTCGATCGACTGTATTGTATGATTCGGGTGCTACTCACTCGTTTATATCGCATGATAGGGTCAAGAGTCTAAAATTGCCTGTTACCTTCCTTGAGTTTGATTTGTTGGTTTCTACACCTACAAATAAACCTGTTTCTACTTCATATGCATGCAAGAACTGTCATATTGTTATAAATGATAAAACTTTCCTTGCTGATCTTGTATGCTTACCTTTGAAAGACCTGGACATTATTCTGGGTATGGACCGGTTATCTTCCAACCATGTCCTTCTGAATTGTTTCGATAAAACCCTGATTTTTGGAACTCCAAGGGAGTCTAAGAATCCAGACCTTCTCTCTGCCAGCCAAGTACGAGCTTCGATGAGAGACGAAGCCCAAGTATACATGATGTTAGCTTCCCTGGATGTAGAGAGCAGCCCTCCTGATGTCGCCAGCTTGCCTGTTGTGCGAGAGCTTCCTGAAGTGTTTCCGGGGGATGTTTATAACTTACCCCCAGAAAGAAATTTTAATTTAAGGCACCCCAGTTCTTCTTTATATCTCTGATCGCTTGCTTGGCTTCTTTTTCCAGCCAGGTATATGTTACCCGTGGGAAGTGGATCCTCTAACTTTGGGGTTGGTAACTTTGGTGACTTTCTCTCTATCTCTCTCATCTTTTATTTTCTCTATCATCTCTTTCCTCCATTTTTTCTTATCTCTCTCATATCATTTTTACCTAAAGTCACCAAAGTTACCAAACCCCAAAGTTAGAGAATCCCTCCCCGTTACCCGTGCTCCTTTATTTTTTGTCGCTTGCTTTCAGTTGGAGACCAGACTATTTTAGACTACTTTATGATTACCTTAAGCGGTTAATTGCATTCAGGACAGTAAGTGATGTGAGATAAAGTAAAGTTAATTTCATTATATAAAATGGTTAAGTGTATGTATTACTATTTTTTTTTATGAAGATTGTTTGTATTACTATATGATTTAATTGATATACATTAACAGTGTAAAGTTTTTTATACTGTGAATCAATTAAAAATTGATATATCATTAAAAATGTTCGACTATTAACCAGTTATCTAATAGTCATCAATTTCATGAATTCTAATTGGTTGTCAATGTAAAAATATTTACACTGACAATATATATAAATTAAACTCATTTACTATCATATAGGTATATTTTATCTTTTATTATTTTATTGTCATTTTGCATTAAAATAAATTATAAGTAATTTATATGAATTTTAATTATATTATTTTAATTTGTAGCATATGGCTCCCCCCAAAAATTTATCCAAGCCACTGCAAATAGTGAAGTGTGACGTGGAACGCATCCAGCCCTCCTTCATCTCCCTCCAATCAAAATCACCCTATCTGATTTGTCCAAAATAAAACAAAAACAAACAGATAAATATTATTATTATTATTATATTATATTTTATATTATAACAAGCATTTTACTCGTCTTCTTCTGTTCTGCACCTCTGCTTTCTCAGGTAAAAATTTGAATACAAATCTCAGATTAATTAATTTTTTAGATTGGGATGATTGGGATTAATTAATTCAGAATGATATTCTAGTGATTTTTGCATTTTTCTTACACAAACAATGACTACAAAAAATATCATAATTATTTATGAATATTGATATTGATATTGGCATTGATGTTATAAAGGAAGGGTCTTTCTTCAGTGCAAGAGTGTAGTTAGACTGAGAGATTCAAAGTGATTTGCAGAGAGACCAGAGAGAGAAATGGAGGTAGGGTTCTTGGGTCTGGGGATAATGGGCAAGGCTATGTCCATAAACCTGCTTCGCCATGGTTTCAAGGTCACTGTTTGGAACAGGACCCTCTCCAAGGTATTTAGTTTCTACACTAGCCTTCTGCTATTGCTTATTTATGCTGTTCCTGCCACTTGTACCTGGTTAGCTTTCAATATCAATCTGATTCATGAGATGGGGCAACCCAGTTTGGTTTTTAGAGTGATGAAACTTACTGTATTTTTTTTTTCTTTTTTTGAAATTATCTGCAAAAAATTATTATTATTTTTATCTTGAGCAGCCTTGTGATGATTTCTTTCCATAATATTGATTGGTTATGATTTTGATAATTTTTGTCTCTCTGTTTTTTTTTTTTAATAACATAGTATCATCATCTCTTGTTCTATCATACTTGTGTGTGTTTGAGATAGCTGGATTATGTGGATTTAATCTGTTTTAGAAGAAAAAGGTTGCTTTATAGTTTGGTGTGCTTGACAAATTAGATGAAAATTTGAAAAGCTAAAAGAAGATGTTTCTCCTCCATCTCATGTCTTCGACATTATGATGGAAGATTGTGATTATTTTTTCTCAGATTTCTTCTTCCCATATACTAATTCATATTATTTTTTTCTTCGTAATTTGCAATATAAAAGTGATTTTTTTATACAATCCAAAAGAAATATATTATCTTAAAATCATTTTTTCAGCAAATATACTCAAACAAAAACTGATTCTAGTATAGTCCATTATAACAATAATCAATTATATATATAATCGATTATTGAAATAATCTATTTTTACACCCAACTCAAACACACTCAAAAGGAAGATATCCAGAAATTTATATGCTAAGAGCTGCCTCATCATTCCAAATATTTTGTAAAGCAGTATAGCAAGCAATCTGGATTAACATGTACTTTTGATATTATCAGATGAGTTGGATGACAAAATTGTGAATTCTGTTGAACTGAAAAACCTTAGAGAAAATATAGCTTGTAGTCTCGATATTGTAATTTTCTATTCTTTCTATAATATTAAGCTCTCAATATAAGCATTACCAGCTTTTAAATTGAATACTCTGCCAATGCCTCGAACATGAATAATCCTAATGCATATCTTTTGTGGCCTCTAATTGTAGTGTGATGAACTTGTGGAACATGGCGCTTCAATTGGAGAAACCCCTGCAGCTGTAATCAAGAAATGCAAGTATACAATTGCAATGCTATCTGATCCTTCAGCTGCTCTATCGGTCAGTATATTTGAATATTATTCTTGCCATGCAACTTCTCTACTTGTACTGGAATTCCATTTGTTGTGATTTTCTAGGTTATCTTCGATAAAGATGGTGTTCTTGAGCAAATTTCCAACGGAAAAGGTTATATCGACATGTCAACAGTTGATGCTGATACATCTTTCGAGATATCTGAGGTTAGCATACCCTGCTGTAGCTAAAATCTATTGCCCCTTCATTTAAAATTTCATTGTTCAGCTTGAGAATTATTTTGCTTGTGATTTATGTAAAATCTAGTCACATGTGAAGTTACCTTTCTAAAATTCCAAATTGCTCCCTGTTGTTAAAGAAAAACTTGTAAACAAAAGAGAGACTGCAATTGCTACTGTTGCTGGACATGTTTTTCCATAGCAAGAAGCCGTTTCTGTAAAAAAAAAAAAAAAAAAAAAAAAATTATTTCTGTTATGTATTTCATTTCTTCCATGAGCGTCCCGTATCTTTAAGTATTTCGTAGCCATGAAATATCATGAAATCCTCCTTCTCTTTTTTCCATTGATATAGATTAAAGAAGAATAATGTAAATGGAGTTTGTAATTTACACATTGGGGACTTTTTTAAATATATGCATCACGGAATTTTATCTAATTATAAGTATGTGATTATAGTCATTATTTGGAATTTGGAAAATAAAAAATTGTGTTTTTTAAGATAGTTAGCTAAGAAGTCTTATAGTACTGGGGATTTCTGTTTGGATGAGGAATACTTGAGTATGAAGTTAAGCTTTCCTAATCTTGTAAATGGTAAGTCTATATTACTACTTATTAGCTGATTCTTGCCATGGATTGTTAGACTTTAGAATATTTACTAGTTCGCTTTAGCCATGTGCTTTATGTATGAATCAAAGATTCAGTGTAGTATCATATCTTTGGTTGTCTATGCTATATGCATAAGCTGGTGGTTTGCATCAGCATTTTACATAATCAACTTTAAAATGGAAATGGAAAGAATTCCTTCTAGATAAGTTGCCACTGACAGACCTGATTTCTGCAGGCAATCAAAGCAAAAGGTGCTCAGTTCCTTGAAGCTCCTGTTTCAGGTAGCAAGAAGCCTGCAGAAGATGGCCAACTAGTAATTCTTGCTGCTGGGGACAAGGTATTTTTAAATTTTACTCAATTGCATGGTGTTCTGCTGCTCTTTTAACTATTTGAGGGAGATGAATTATTCAGACATCTTTCTTCTCCATTATATGACAACGCGATTCAATGGCTGGAATTTTTCAGAGCTTAGCATGCATTAGATATATTAGCAGCCTATCATATTCTCAACCATTTCTATTATCAAAAAGATATTCTCAACCCTTTCAATTAATGTATGTTTATTATCACCGTCTAAGTGTTATGATGGTTTCCCAAGACAAAATACACAGGAGTCCATCGAAGATATTTGGGCTATATTTAGAGTTTTAAAATGCAACTAGTTGATAATTAATTGTGCAGGTATGTAATATCTTTAGATTTTGGAAACATCAATTAGTGATTGTTATCCAGATTAGCTATTGACAGCAGCCACAACTTTCTATTAGAAACCTTGGAAATATCATGAGTTCTGTCAGTCCATTTCAAATTGCATTATTGCAAAGGCAGTGATAATCATGTCATTTTAAATAGCATGACATTCATTTTATATTTGTTATAGACATGAGCATAGCTGATGATTTGATACACAGTAATAAGCATCTATATATTCTTTACCTTAAAATTTGGTAAAACATCCATATTCATTTAGACAAGACGTGAGCATAAACAATTCTTTTGAAAAAGAGAGAGATAAATAGAGAGAAAATTGGAAAAGTAGGGAGAAATAAGGAAAGTTGAGAGAGAATGTATGGTGCACTCATATAAATAATAATAATTATTTTTGTTTAATTTCAATTATTCGATTACATATTGAACCCCATATCATTTATTAATTTATGTATGGTGCACTTATATAAAAAAAGATATGCAGTTAAAAAAGGATACCTTTTAGATCAGTTCAATTCCCCTGCGATCCCTGCAACAATTTAGTCGGATAGAGCGAAATAAAACAAGTGGTTTCACCATTTAAAATTAGTGGAACACTGGGACTCTATTTTTGTTATTTTTTCTCTCCCACTGCATCTATGTAGTGATTGTAGGAGATCCAAATCCTTTTGAGATTTTTTGGGACAAAACAAGGAATGAAAAACAGTCAGCTGTTCCCTTTATATATAGTAGAGATGTTGCAAACTGTTAATCACTTTGGTGGTATTTGAGGCGTTCTGCTGACCATAGGCAATAGTCACCTACTGTCAGAAATAAAGTTCACGGTAATGATACAGGTCCAGTGAAATATGAAGTGAAATATGAAGTGAAAGGAGCAAATATATGACTTAACTTTTACTAAGTTAATTATGAAGGTTAGACTGAGTATTTTCCTTTCTGATAATGTCCAGATCAGCATTGGCTGATTAAATATTTATTTCCTTCTGGATCATATGAGCCATTCGCAGAACTTTTGAATCATCTAGTAATCAGAGATCAAGCTCGTTGAGCTTTAAACTAACTAAAAGTTAAAGAGAAACTTAATTCTCAGTGAAGAAAGCCTAAATATCATCACAGTCCATTGTCTGTTGAAACTGGGTGCATTGTTATGAAGTTGAAAATTATTGATACTGCCATGTTTTCAAGTGCTCTCATGTAGATTCCCTACTGAGTTTTGAGGAAAATATATAACTATAAGTTCGCATTGTATCTTCTTTATGTTGAATTTCGGTGGTTGACTCTTGATATGTAGGCATTGTATGAGGAAGCTCTTCCAGCATTTGATGTTCTGGGGAAGAAGTCTTTCTATCTGGGTGAGGTTGGAAATGGTGCAAAAATGAAACTTGTTGTTAACATGATAATGGGAAGGTAATATTTTCCTCTCTTTTTTTATTAGGGAGGGGAGAAGGGGTGGACCACAACTTCAGTTTACAGCATTTTATGAATCAGCAAACAATTAAATTAAAAAAAAAAAAAACATTCGTCCAGATTGTAGTATTAGTATTCCTTATTTGGCTGCAAGCCAAACGGTTTGGATGTCCATATTTTCTGTCTTGTTATGTAAATTATTTATTATTTATTCTATCTATCTATTATCTCTGTTACAGTATGATGAATGCTTTCTCTGAGGGACTCACACTAGCTGAAAGAAGTGGTTTGAACCCTGGAACTCTTCTTGATGTGCTGGTAAGTGATTGTTACCAGGAAGGTTCTTGTTGATTCGTTTTATTATCACTCTTCAGTCTAAGCATTATTGGGGTATTTTTGTGCAGGATCTAGGTGCTATCAGTAACGCCATGTTTAGGCTGAAAGGACCCACAATGCTCCAAAACAGTTACTCCCCAGCTTTTCCACTGAAACATCAGCAGAAGGACATGAGATTGGCTCTTGCCCTTGGAGATGAAAATGCTGTATCAATGCCTGTAGCAGCTGCATCAAACGAGGTAATACTATTTTTTGTCATATTTTCTTTCTTTGCTAAAAAAAAACCATACAATCAGAAAATGCTTCTTTAGTTCCTAGGGAATAGTTGTTAACCGTAATGTGACTGCATCTAAATAAGTAACCTCAGTTAAACACATTTATTTGTCAAACTTAGCTGCAGCTACATCTGCAGTTCATGAAGAAAGGTTGTGTAACTGTAATTAACATTACTTGCCTTGGTGATAGAAAGATTATTCAGATTGCCAAGGAAGAAGGAAAGTCACATATAGTCTGATGATCAATTCACTACTCTTTCTGATCTATTTCAAGTTTGGAATTAATATCATGTTTAAAAGCTGGCTGGGATCCTAATATTCCAATTTTAATAAACAAATTATAACATGCATCCTTTTTGAGTTTGAGGTATCTGTTTGAAGACAATTTAACTTCTGTATGCCCAACTATTGTCTATGATCATATGATATCACTCACACATATAACAAATAGTATTTATCAACCGCTGAGCGGCAACTGAAAACTGAGCAACTCACATCTTTAAGTACTGAAACCAAAAGCATTACTAAACTTGCCAAACCGAGCTTAGGAGACTATTTGTTGTCAGCTACTGAGCTAGTGTCTTCCCCTTGATATCCTGTAAATGATGGAGCTACTGAAGGTGATAGCAAGAAACATAAACTAAGAAATGGTAAGTGCTTGAGCCACGGGGGAAGTTTCTATGTTTTCTAAACTAGAAACATGGGATGGGAGTAACCTATCCACCAAGTGAGCCTTTGACCAAAGTTTTAGTGAGTTCAAACTAGAAGTAATCTTCCTTTGTATAAATTCCAGCGTTGCCAGAATTAGAAGCATTCTTCACTAGCTCAGATTTATTTTCCTGTACCGAAGTTTTAATGAGTTAAAATTATTCAATGGTGGAAGACTAATTTTGTTTAACCTAACATCAGTTCCATGAGCTGCATTTGGTGGTGCAATGATTCAGGGTGTCAAAAATACTTCCAGAAATAGTTGAAACTTTCCCCCCCTTTTTGGTTGGTGCATGTTGCTTCAATGCTTTACAGGCCCATAAAGTTATATTGATGATGATCAACATGCTTCATTTGTTTCTTTGTAAAACAAGGGGGAAGGATGAAACCTGTTTTTCTTCTATTTGATATTTTTGTGTTTAATGAGTCCACCATAAGGTACTAAAGTTCAATCTCTTGTTTGTAGGCTTTCAAGAAAGCCAGAAGCTTGGGGTTGGGAGACCTTGATTTTTCAGCTGTCCATGAGACTTTGAAAGCTCTTGATCATTCATCTTGACAGGATAACTTCCAAACTGATTAAACCACTGCTATGGACAAGAAGATTGTGAACCATCTACTTATGAAACATATATTTGACCATAGGTCATTACTATAGAATTATAATTCCATGAATGAACCATATAAATTTTTGCCGCCTCCATAACAACATGAAATTACAATATCCAAAAACATTAGTTCAGTTCAACTTGTTGCAGTTTGGCCAACTGTTTACTGACATTGATTGTTTTCGGTCGTGTTTGTGGTTTGAATAGGTTGGCTTGATAGAGAAACTGCTTATGTTTTAGAGACCGCAACCACCCCACCCCACTAGGCTATGTTTGGGTTACGGTTTGCAAGGGGCAAATATATGCTTGCTCCCATAGCAACAATCATTTGTTTCCATTTCAAATTACGTTTACAACATCACCAAAAACCCCACAAGTTCAGATAGAAGCTCAGAATTGAAAATTGTTTTGCCTTCACGATTATTTCATTGATCTAGTTAACCATTCTCCAAGTGCTACGAAGTGTGTGTTTGGATAAGCATTTGATAAAAGTGATTTTGAATGTAATTGATTTTGTAAAATTGATTTGGTTAGAATTGAGTTTAAAGTGAAGTGATTTATGTTTGAATGTTTTTATTTTGAAAACTAGTTTCATATAAAACTTGGTGTAAATTTTTTAACTCAACTCAAAAGCTACTTTTTGTAGCTTCTAGTCAGAATCACTTCTGGAGGTAAAATCAATTTTACTTGACAATAACCAAACATCTCATTTTTACTAAAATCATGTTTGACAGCAGACATAATCAATTCTGGTGGTTTCTAACTTAAAACAAACACAGTGAAGTCATGTCATTGACTCATTGTACGATACCACCCATCAGTACTCAAAGCTCACATGAAAGCCAATTTCAATACACGGGGAAATTGAAGTGTTGTAGCTGTAATTGATCATGATCAAAAGAGGTTTGGTAGTAAAAACAAGTTCTAGGAAGATCAATTCATGCTCAGTTTGCGCTAAGAACCGAGGCAGTAGCTATTCAAACTCACCTCATTAGCACTCCAAGTAAATTATCCTTAGTATCATTTTTTTATTAAAAAGAATAAGAAATAGTTCTTATGCTACTAATGTTAAGATATCAGCGAAAGTCGCAAATGGAATGAGAATAGGATCAATCGAAAAGATTGCAGAGGACATTCCAAATTTGGCAATTAGATTGTCTTTAAAGACGTTAGATGCTACCGAGGTACGGACGAAAGGGTTTAATAAAGAAACGAGATAGCCACTCTCCACTGAAACATGACATAAGCTATCATTGATTTATTTATGATATAAAACACGAATTTGTAATTATTTCAATCCGCACGTTGATAAGACCACCAAATGCATATTACCAGACAGAATAACTTTGGAAAACACACAACACGGGTAAATTTTATGGTAAAGAACTTATATTGTGTGAACCATAAAAATAAGGATAACTCGAAATTGACCAAAAATAAGGATAACTCGAAAAGTATCCAAAATTTGTGACAAAATGAACAGTACAAGCAAATAAATTTTCAAGAATATGATTCTCTAGATGCAAGTTAAGAGAAATTCTACATATGCTGGACTGACAAAGCAACGGCAATGAACATTCAATCATCATCATCAAAATCATCATCATCAAATTCAGGAGCTGCATTGTTGAGAGCTTGCAAGCGCGCAATCAACTTAGCCTTCCTCTCCTCATAGGTAAGTTTCTTCAAGTTGTATCTGCCAAAAAAGAAGCAGAAATATAACCAGGTACTCTTTCAATTTGTAAGTAATAAGGCTAAAATACTAAATCACAAATAAAATGTTTTTAAGTCCAAACAAAAAAAAAAATCAGCACATCTTAGATAAACGCACAAGTGGATAGCAGAAACTATGCAATCAAGCAACTAGTACAAGACATTTTGCCAGAAATCAAGTGACTGAATAGAAACAAGCATTTTGCAATACTTGTGGAGTCTACTTGGATTCAAAAATAACATAACGATTTACCTCTTGTGCTCCTTTGGTTGTGGCTTGTCAGACTTCTTTGAAGTGGGATCTGCACGAATGGCTGCATGAACCTTTTTGTACAGCTCCTCAAGTCCCTCAGGCTCTATTCCTCGCTTGATATATTCACTAAAGTGTGTCTGGTATTTCTCTGGTTCATCTTCCATCAAAGTCTGCATATAATAATAAAAATTTGACTTGTCACACAAATATCTGAAAACTCCTTACAATACTGCACTAAAAAACTCCTGCAAGAAGGCACCGATAAGAATCTTTCCCCATGCCTTCATATAGGCAGCAACATGTCCACCAAAGATATATTTGCGGTGAACCTCAGGATTAAGCTCCTTCTTGTCCTTGTCAAAACCAGCAAACCTTTTGTCACTGTGAGGAATATCCAAACCCCCATCCAAAGCTCCCTGTAAACCATCAAAATTACTCAATTCCGCCATATTGAAAAAAATAAAAGACAACATTAGTCATTGCAAATATAACTTTGAGTACCTTAAGGGCACCAAAAACACGATTGCCAGTTGTGGTCCTAATAAGACCAACATCAAGTAGAGCACGGAATGGCCTCCTGGTGTCAGCAGGTTCAACTGAAAAATCCTCTCCAGAAGCCTGATAATAATGATATGACCAATTAACTTACAAAAAATGTGTGTGATGTGCACATGAGAGAAAGTGAGTATAGCACATCCATTGATACCTCTACATTCCCCTCATACTCCTCATCCATTTCAAGCGTCTTAAGTACTCGACGGGCCAAAAGAAGTCCAGTGCAATAAGCTGGACACATTTTAAGACATAATCAAAAGGGTAACACTGTCGGTGGTATAGAGAAAAACAGAGAATAGGGGGGGCAGGGTAAACTTTTATAAACAAAGCACCTGCAGCATAGTTTGTAAGGCCTACTTCAAGACCGTAGCGTGGCAGTTCGTGTGCATATGCTGCAGCAAGTACGATGTCACCAGCAATGCTAGCAGATATTATTTGTGCAATGATATCCTTGTTCGTCTAATAACGAAATTAAGGTTTACACTCACACACAAGCATCAACATATAAAACAACTTTCAATCATTGAATGATAATGATATTAATCAAATGCTATGCTTAAGATTGAATATCGATAAATAAAAATAAAAATGATAAATACCATTTAAGCACATAAAACCATGTCTTCATGAAAGGGGGGGAAATGTGCAATATTTTGAAAATGGCAATATATTGCGAATTAACTAACAGTAGGATACAAATCGAACCACACAGCGGTATTTTGGTGTGTTGTACTTGTTCTTGTCCTGATTAATCAACCGAATCCTAGCTCGGTAATCAGTCTTTCCCTCTGCAGATTTTTAAGTAAATAAAGTCACCAACAACAATATAAACGAAGTAGGCAAGATAGATAAACACGGGAAATGTGATAAACAACAATAATACCTCGTCTTCTCTTAAACTTCACTTGATACCTCTTGAAGTACGCCTTTGACTTCAGAGACTTGACAAATGCCTTTATCATCATGCATTAAAAAAAAAACGTTATAGTTAGTTTCAAAAGTATATTTGAATAGCATTACGCCATTACATAGTTGAATTTGAATTACACTGCATGATGAATAAGTAGTCGAATACTAACACACAAAACCCTAATGACAATAAAAACATCCAGAGTGCAAACCCTAACCCTTTTTCGACTTCAAAATCTCTCAAAAAACACAGATCGGGAAATTCACTTAAAAAGTGAAAAGAAAAACAATCAAAAGACGAACGCACACATTAACAGCTCACATTCTCACGCACTATAGAGTATAGACTGCAGATTTATCTCAGACAAATCACGGAAATTCAAATTACGGAAGAAACGAAATGTGCTTTGCATAAAAAAGAACAGAAGAGGCAGAGATTGAAGATACGGACCATTGGTGTAGTGAAGGGTGCTCGATCCCTTTCTCTTCCGTCAAAGAGATTGAAATGAGTGAGAGAGGGTTAGGGTTAGCAAAGGTTTTGCTTATAAAAGGGGTTGCTCTTGTGTGGGTCGGGTCGGGTCTCAATGGGGTGGGTTCCCTTTATGTTTTTAATTTTTTTGTTGGGCAAATCGAAGCCCTCTTTGCTAATGCTATGTTTTGGGCTGGTTTGAGCTTTTTGTTGATTTATTTGTGTGTGTGGCTTACTTGCTACTGCACCTAAGATTTATTAGTAATCACTAGCTACATAAAAAAAAATATGAATTTAACTTCTATGCATTGTTAATATGAAACTTTTTATATTATCATTATCAATCAATCATAAATCATTTCATCATTAAAGATATTTGACTTTAATTTAAGGATGGAGGGGCCTATAGCTTAACCTGTTTAAAGTCTAGCATGGCCCGATCAGGTCTAGGTTTTTTTTTTACAAAAAAAAAAAAAAACCATTTAGTTAAATATGTCAGAGTTAAGCTTAAGAAAAAAGCCTTTGAGCCTGATAGACCGACTCTTTTGTGAATAATATTATTTTTTAATAAAATATATAGTATAATATATTACTATTTGTTTAATAGTCATATATAGTATGCCTGCCTATTTAAAGGTTTTACTGTTTAGCCTATTTAACGGTAGACCATTTAGAGGTTTTACCTATTAGTTTGTTAGGTCGCGTTTGGATAAACAGCTTAATTAAGCTCTTATCTCATAAGACCTTATTGTATGAGAGCTTATGCCATAAGTGCTTAAATTCAATAAGTTATGTGCGTTTGAATGTACACTTCGAAAAGCACTTATACAAAATTAAGACGTTTGGATACATTACTATATAAGTACTTATCAATATTTTTTTTATTATAAAATTACAATAAAAATGTAATTTTAACAAACAATTTGATTGCTTCAACAAAAAAACAAACAAATAACAACAGCTAACAAACAGATTAAACATCGAAATCAACTCAGGGCAAGTTTTTTTAACAGATCATCTAAATCAGTTTTGTTAACCTTAAGAACAATCATTAAGACAGCAAATACAAAGGGGGGAAAGGAGATGGGGGAAGGGAGAGGGTAAACGGAGAAGGGGAAAGGGAGATACAGGGAAGGGAAAAGGGAAAGGGAGAGAAGGCGGAGGCGGCGCTAGGCTGAAGGCGGAGCTCGGAGGGGAAAGCGGAGGGCGGAAGGCGAAGCTCGCAGGGGAAAGCGGAGCTCGTAGGGAGGAGGCGAAGGCGTAGCTCGCGTCGCAGGTGGCGGAGGCGAAAGACGGAGGCAGAAGGCGTAGCTCGCAGGCGGTGCGCGATCTCGCAGGAGGACGCGATCTCGTAGGAGGACGCGATCTCCCAGGCGGCGGAGGCGAACGACGGAGGCAGAAGGCGACGCTAGACGGAAGGCGGAAGGCGGCGCGGGACGGGACGGGGCTGAGGCGGCGCTAGGGTTCTCGCTGCTTAACAAAGAAGAAGGGTCACTCTCTTCTCTTCTCTGGTCGAAGGAGAATAGAAGAAAGGGAAGAAAAAAAGAAAGAAAAAAGAAGAATTGAAGGAGGCAGGATTCGAAGTTGGGAAAACTCGCTCAAGTGTTCCGCATAAGAGCTTCCTCAAATTTCCATAAGCTAGTATCAGCAACTTATCAAAATAAGTTAAAATCTCCTTTTGAGATGATATAAGTTCTTTTCAGAAGTGTTGCCAAACACACTGTATAAGTGCTTATGTCATCAGATAAGTCAAAAGGAGCTTATTTAAGCTCTCCCAAACGCCCCCTTAGTCTATTGGCCTACTTAGAACTAGACTTATTGGCCTATTTAAAGGCCTTAATGCTAGGCCAAACCATGCTTCTAAAAGGTTCAGGTCAAGCCTCAAAAAATGACATATATCATGTAACAGATTAAATTTAGTCATGTATTTTTTAACGGAATCTAAATAATACTAAAATGTTTTTAGTCAAATCATATAAAAGACTTTTGACTGCTCATCTTTTCTGTGATCCTTGATTATTGTGCTTTTAGTTTATGTTGCTTTTAATCCGTTTCAACTTTAAAACTAGATTCTGAGTGTTTGTAATTTTCGTCTTCTACCAAATAGAATAGATCATTTTTTAAATAGGTTAAACCTATTTAACTCAAAGTCTGGCCTGACCTATTTGCACTCATGCTCTTATTATAACTATCTTGTAAGTTGCACATACAATTATTTATGATTTATTGATAGTATAAAAAAAATTTATATTGATAGATGTATCAAAATTAAACTCTAAAAACATTTTCTAATACATATAATTCGAAAAATATCCATGAGTACAAATTGCGCGAGTACAAAAAATGTTACGAGTTATTCTAGCTCTTGGATGTAAGGAAAAGGTAAAAAGAGAGACAAAAGGGGATTAAAGTGAATGATAACGATGGAATTATATTAAAATTTGGAGATTTTTTTAGGAATTGCTCAAACTTTAGAAGGTTCTGTTTGTTTTAGATTTTGATAGAATTGATTTTGATAGAATTGATTTTGGTAGAATTGATTTTAGAAGAATTGATTTTGAAAAAAATCAAGATTAAAAAAATTGATTTGTGTTTGGTAACAATATTTTAAAAGTAGGTTTAGAAGAATTAATTTTGTTTGGATGATAAAGTAAAATAACTTTTGAGGTGTAAATATGTAGAACTGTGGGTCCTACATCTAGAATCAATTATTCTCAACGGAAAAGCTAGAAATTTTTGCTTCCACAAAACTCAGTTTTGGACTCGCCCAACACACTTTTTTTCACTGTATTTTTTACCCAAACACAATTTCTAGTTTCAAACTCAATTAATTCCAACGGCAATAGAGAATTAAAGCCTGTAGAATATGAAACAAGCAGGCACATACTCTCCAATCCAGGAATCTTTCGTAGCATAAAAACCACTTTAGGAATTCTGCCGCCTTCTGTGACTATTTTCTTTGGTCCCTAACAGCAGAAATGGAAAGAATCTTGCTAAATCTTGAAGCATTTACAGGTTCAAGAAAGCATGGACTTTACTTTCTTCAAGTGGGTTTTACCATCTAATTCTTTGAAATATGAAATTGAAGACCATTTAGCATAGATAAAAAGCAGAAACAAAAGTTGTTCAGCAAGAACCAAATTTGATTGTTGTGGACTGTACAATAGAAGAAACTAACCCAGGTTGCTCATGCCAATGCCATGGTAGATGAAACTTCTAAACCCATTCCCCAACCAATTCTGAATTTTCCTAGTTGAACTCGAATATGACTAATGAAACTCCATAAGCAATGTGACTTACAAAAAAAAAAACTACTAAGTTCCTTAACATTATAACTCAATTAAGGACAAGATTGAGAGGACCCTCAATAGTAAAGGTGATCGCCATCCAATCCAATAAGAAAATTAAACGCATAATGAATATAACCAAAGGAGATCCGTAGCAGCATCCAACAAATGCATAATATGAAGCGCTAACAGGTTATAAAATATTAATAAAGATCTTTCCAAACACCTAATTGTATACAGCTCAAGTGTACACAGACCCTTCCCTTCGAAGAGAATACATTAAATATATAGATAATTAATAAATGTGTATCAACCAGTATCATTTGAATTCCAAATAATGCTTTATGCACATGATCTCTACTTCCTTTATACAAACATTAGCTCTGTAACACTTGAATAACTCTACGGCAATAGATGTCAAGCGAAAACAGCCATTCAAGTAAAGAATGGAGAGACTTTTGCACCCATCTCGTAAAGCCTGCAGACCACTATCACAGAGATTGCGGCAACGGTTAACATACAGCCTCTTCAATTTCTGACAGTATAACCCGATTGCCTGCCATCCAACTATTCTCACCTCATGACATAAGGCTAAGTTCCATTCTTCAAGTAGTGGACATCCCTTGGCAATTGCTACAAAAGAAGTATCAGAAACAGCTCTGCATAATCGAAAGTTAAGGGTTTTGAGGCGTGAAGAAAAACCTATTTCGGTCAAGGGGTCCCCAACAGAGGACCAAGTTAAACAAGAAACATCTAGATACTCTAGTCCGCCACCACTAACAATTCCCATCACCCCTTCTGGCTTAAGCTTACAAGATTCTGCCTCTACATATGCTATAGTTTTTGAACATCCTCTAAAGCCAACACCGGTTATACCCTCACAGTGTGATATTTTAACTGTCTGAAGCTGGCGACACCATTGTGTAAGAGCTTTTAACCCTTCATCAGATATTTATGAGCAGTAGGAGAGATTTACATGTTTCAGAGATAAGCAAGCACTGGCTAGAGTCTCTAATCCTATATCAGTAATATTGAGGCACCGATAGAGACTAATTGTCACCAATGAGGGACAAGCAGAAGCAACCAGGGATAGCCCATAGTAAGTGACTTTCAAACAGCAATCTAGATAAAGTTTTTGCAACTTTGAACCATAACTTGACAAACAGGTCAATCCTGAATCAGCCAGCTCGCTGCAACCAGATAGGGACAACGATTCTAAATGTTGAAAGCGCCTCAACAACCTATGGAGATGGAATGTATGAATATATAAACACTTAGTCAATAAATAGGAAGGATTTGATATAGTGAATGAACACTTAAATTGCAATGAGCGACGACTGAAATCTTGAATATGGAGCCATCGGCGGCAAGTCAGACCAAATGATTCACGATCATTGTGACTGTCTAAACCATGGAAAATAATAGTAAGGCAATCATCAGGGAGGTGCATGATAGAGGTATCATCATTTCTAGAAAGTTCTCCCATGTCCACCTTTCAATACTCTTCTGAAGAAGGTTGTAATGATCGAATCTTTATGATGAATTTTCTCTGGGAGCTAGAAGAAATAGGATACTTAAATCCGCAGAGAGCAGGTGATTCTCCACCATAACCATAACCATAACCAATATGAACCCCACATTTCCGGCAAAGCAGTTTAGTCTTGTCCTTGAATGATAACGGAACCACGAGATGGGAAAACAATTTATTTCATCAACTTGCGTAATCTGCTTAGATCAACTGAAGCAAAAGCGATTGATCCTTTCTTAACAGACTTTCGATATTCAGATGCAATGTTAGATGTGATCCGATTAGACGATGTTAAGTTCAGAGGGTATCCGAAAGAGCCACAACTACAGTGAACACCAAAATTTCAAAACACATCTAATACAAATTATAGAACAAAAAACTGGGGCAAAAAACATGCATTTAAAAAAACTCATGAAATATAAAAACACTATGCCACTTCAAGTTGAAAAAAGTAAGATTGCTTTGTTATGCTCTATGCATAGATTGTCAACAGATTTTTCTTCTCTCAATTCTCACAACCGAATTTATATTAGTTCGTTAACGTAAATGTGAGATAAAACATTGACATATAATTCTAATTAGTAGGTCTTCTTCTTGTCTTCCAAGCCAATACATCACTACTATCATCATCTCCAACTAGCCATTTATATCCAAGCAGTCTATATCTACCGGAGACAGCCAAAGGGTGGCACCAGTAAGCTCACATATTAAATATATAAACCCAAGATAAGACAATGAGAGTGGATGCATCACTTGACAAGCTAACAATAAATATGCATGCCCAATAATGATTTGCATCAGGGATCAAATCAAGATAGCACTCATATAAGCATTCATCTTTCATTGATTATGGATCAGAAAGTCAAAAATTGAAACTGTACTCATTTAGTGGAAAATTTTGAAACTATGACATGTTCTTAAAAATCTTATATGATCCAACACATGTTTTCTTAACAGCTGTCAGGCTGTCACCCTTGGGAGCATATGTTACATATACAAATTCATAACTGCAAACACTGGCGGACCTTTGTTGGAATCGGGGGGAGCAACGGCTCCCCCCAGAAATTTATAACCAATTTTTTTAACATAAATTTTTGCTTTTGGAACTTGAAAGAAGCACATAAGGCAGAGAGGTGGAGCATTTTTGTGCCAAGGTAGACCACATCTTATAGCATCTCTCTTAAAAGGTGGCTCACTCACTAACACCAAGCGGGCAAAGCAACAACTTTATTACTAACTTGATATGAAATTGTTTATTATTTCATAAACAAATTGAAAAATCTGTCTGATAATTTTTTTTTTGAAAAAGCATCATCTTGTACTTTCTTTTTTTGCATACTCTTGGTTGAATATTTTTGCATACTCTCTTAGCTGATAAGCTGAGAATTATTATGCATTGTGGCTGAATATATGTTGAATTTCAGCACGTTTCGGTGATTTATGCAATTTTTTATTTGATTTGGTTGTTGATTTAGAAGTTTTTATAATTTTTTTATATAATTAATTTCAAATGCTTTTGGAGTGGTATATATTTTTTAGAATAAACAATGGTCAAGCATAAAAAAAAAAAATTTGCAAGAGAAAAACTTCTATCAAAGATTATAGTTATATGAATCCAACATCTTCACTTCAAAAGCATCATTTTAATGATTAAATAATTCAACCAGATAAGCAATCTTTTAAGATTTAAAAGTCACAATTGATAAATTTTATGTTAATTTTTTATAACGTGACTCCAGAAAGCGTCCCCAAATTTGGGAATATTATTGAATCAAAGAGATGAAGTTCTAAGAGCTTATCTCAAATGGGAACCCTATCATTGTCATTCTTTCTTAAATCAGTTGCTTGCGACATGTTTGCAGCTTTTGTGATAGTATTACTAGGGTATGCTGAAGTATTGGATCTAAATATCCCTTGTATTCACAACGATATATTTTGTTTGCTTATAATAAAAAAAGCTACTAACTAGTGGCTCCCCCCACAATTTTAGTCAAGATCTGCCACTGACTGCAAATTCATACAAAAATTATATGAACTACAAAATGTGGTACAAAATAGCCAGCATGGATAAAAACCCAGGAAAAAAATCATAAATTTTAGCATACGAGGATAACAATCTGATAAAAAGAAGATGCAAATCAATTGGGTGTGGGAAATAACAAGAAGCAAGAAATGAAATCAAAGAAGGGAGCGAGAAGTACTAGTAAGAGACGTCAGCTTGTTGTGACATCCTCTTGCTCTGCGATTCAGATGATGGTCAGCAATAGCAATAGCAATTGCCATCATCGTCCATTCTCTGATTTGTGGAATGGAAGAAAGGATGGTAGGGTTTAGAATCTGAGTTTGAGAGGAAGAGATTGCGTGAGATTAGTTGCACATGTTTCTTCGATTCCCTTTACTCTCTTTTCTGATTGACCTCCTCTTTGTCCCTTTCTAGTTTCTCTCTATTGCTTGCTTCCTTCTCTCCCAATTCCTCTTCATATAAACAAACAATCAGTCTCTGTCCATTTCCATATTTTTTATATTAGATTACAAATTTTTTTTTACAGATTATATTGTGACACATACAAAGTTTTTGTTTGTTTTTAATTTGGTTTCCATATATTAATTTTTTGCGAGTAAATACCCAACTTGGTCCCTGAATTTATAAAGTAGTATCAACTTGGTCATTGAAATTATCGAAATTCCAAAAACGTCCCTGAATGATAAGTTAGTATCAATTTAGTACATCATTTTACTCACTTAATATCAATTAAATCTCTGACACTGCTAATTTAAAATCAACTTCGTCCATACGATTTTCAACGGAGGGACCACGTTGATCATCGTTTTACAATTTTAGGGACTAATTTGGAATTTCAATAATTTCAGGGATCGGGTTGATACTATTTCACAATTTCAGGGACCAAATCGGGTGTTTACTCAATTTTTTTGCAGATGTGTAAACTTAACAAATTCGTCGGTTATCAACAAACTAGACTTTGACTACACTGGTGTTGTTTTAGAAATTTATTATCATTTAAGATCCTTTTGGAACTAATTATTAAGGGGATCTATTTTGACATCCTAGCATATTTTATATTTTATTTTTTGTCTAACATGGAAGGCGCCAGTCCAAGTTCCGCCTTCAAAGACGCTACTCTGACTGACACCTCTTATTAAAAAAAAAATTGGTAAAAAAAGTGTTTGCCCCCGCAGCGCCACGTGGCGTAACACGGGGAAGGCGCCACTTCAACTAGCACCTTTAAAGGCGAGCGTCGGAGTGGTGCGCACGAGGGGCGCCCCTCCCCACCTACCCCTCACTCATCAGTAGAACTGGGTATATGGACATGAGTCCGCAGACATTCCGTTTAACCTGCAGTCCGTGCGGACTTGGACTAGGTAAAATACGAGTCCATTTAATTGCAGGCTTTTTGGGTTTTGTCCGTTTAACCCGCGGGTTTAACGAACTCAATCAGCGGATTTGCGGACCCGTCCCCGGACTGGTACATTTGTAATAATAATAAAAAAACTAACTATATCGGGCAAAAAAATCGGATGAGATAACCCATCTCATGTTTTATCTAACTCACCTCACCTAACTAAGTGACTTAACCCTAATAATCCATGTCCTCACTGCTCAGCCTCACCATTCCGCCTGCGGCTGCCAAGCTCTTGGACGGTTTCCGCCTGCGCTCGTCCTGTGTTCGTCCGGTTCGTCCGTCCTTTGCTTTTTCGGCGTTCGTCCTGTGCGAATCGCAGGCTGCAACGCCATTCGCGAATCGCAGGTTGCAGCACGAGCGCCGCCGCTCATGTCGCAATCGCCGCGCTGCCGTCAGTTTGTGGTTATCGTCATCTGGCCTTCTTGCATCTGGTACGTTTTCTTACTCCCTTTCTCATCTTTCTCATATCTGTTTCTCTGTTTCATGTTTAACATATGTTTCCTTTTTTCTTTTTTCCTTTTTCATCTTTGGTATGTGCATTGGATTTAATGTTTATTTGGTTTGCTTTTCTACACAAGTCACTATTTGTTTTTGATGTTTGCCGCAAAAAAACAATAATGTGAGGAGTCTGTGGATAGTCCGTTTAGCCCGCCGAGACTATGTTTTTCAAAGTCCATTTATCATGCGAGCTTTTCGGTCCAGTCCGTTTCAGTGCGTACCAATGCAAACCTAAACGGACCGTATCGGTCCGCATACCCGGCTCTACTCATCAGATTACTCTTACTTCATCCCCAACCCTAACCCTATAAATACCACATACTCTAATTCACAAAATACACATTTCTTTCTTTCTTTTTTTTCTTTTTTGACTCAAATACTCATTCTCTTAATCTCTATATATTTATAGTTTTATACTCAGAATCACTTCTGGAAGTAAAATCAATTTTACTCGACAATAACCAAACACCTCATTTTTACTAAAATCACGTTTGATAGCAGACATAATCAATTCTGGTGGTTTCTAACTTAAAACAAACACAATGAAGTCATGTCATTGACTCATTGTACAATACCACCCATCAATACTCAAAGTTCACATGAAAGCCAATTTCAATACACGGGGAAATTGAAGTGTTGTAGCTGTAATTGATCATGATCAAAAGAGGTTTGGTAGTAAAAACAAGTTCTAGGAAGATCAATTCATGCTCACTCTGGGCTAAGAACCGAGGCAATAGCTATTCAAACTCACCTCATTAGCACTCCAAGTAAATTATCCTTAGTATCATTTTTTTATTAAAAAGAATAAGAAATAGTTCTTATGCTACTAATGTTAAGATATCAACAAAAGTCGCAAATGGAATGAGAAATGGAACAATCGAAAAGATTGCAGAGGATATTCCAAATTTGGCAATTAGATTGTCTTTATAGACGTTTGATGCTAACGAGGTACGGACGAAAGGGTTTAATACAGATACATAAAGCTGTCAAATGGGCCAGTCCTAGCCCCTTTGGCCCTAGCCCATGTGGGTTAGGGCCAAAAAGCCCACCATAACAAAAAGCCCATAGGGCCAAAAAGCCCTTAGGGCCAAGTGGGTTGGGGCCACCCTATGGGCCAGCCCACTTTAAGATTTTCATTTTTTTTGGGGATTTTTACCCCCCATTTTTTGTTAGGATGATAGTTTAGGCAAAAGAGATGCAAGAATCTGCAAAAGTATTTCATCTTTTTATTTTATTTTATTTTATGGTAAATCATAATTCAGGTGTTGTTTCTGTTTTGACTCTTATGTGGTATATTCATTGCTTCATAACTGGTACTACTAATTTCTGAACTACAGAGGTTTCCACACTCAAGGGTACTTATGTTTCCATGACAATGTTCTCCAAACATGCCACTGCCCAGAACATGGCTTCCATCCTAGAGCCATCTAAGCCTGTCAGCATTTTTCTTTTCTTATTATATTTCATTTTATTGTCTCCTTTTGAAGTGATGTGTTCATTGTTACCCTTGAGTTACACTATATTACACTATATTGCTAGCTATAGTGCATGCAAATTCAAATAGTATTTTAGCAGAACCAACAGAACACAATGAACACATCACTTCAAAAGGAGACAAAAAATAAAATATAATATAATAAGAAAAGAAAAATGCTGGTATTGTGGTTTTTCATAGAAGAACAATAGAAACTTTGGTGAAAATTGTATACCCTGATTATTAGTTTATTTGTGCCTTAAGGTATATCAACTTCAATGCACAAACTATGCTACATATTTTGGGTTTCAGGTACCAGCTGTGTATGAAGAAATGGCAACATCTGGGTGCACTCCAGATAGAAAAGCTAGAGCGATGCTACGGTCTGCTCTTAGATACATGAAGCAAGCATTGAAATCATAATTATATTATCAAGCGCATTCATAAAGCCAAAACAGGGTTAAATTTTTTCAAAGGGTCTACTTGGTTATAATTCTGGAGGTTAGTGCTAACTTGAAGCCTCTCTGCTTACAATTGCATGCCAGGTTTTAGTTTAAATGATTCTGTTCTGTTTTGTTTAAAATCAATATTTGTGTTTGTTATAATGTATACGAAATATAAAATTATATTATGGAGCCTCCAAATCAAAGTATGAATGTAGAAGACGAAGTTGTTTTCGAAACTCCCGCTGCTTTTTCTGCAAATACTGAGTCAACTAGAAAAGAAACTTCAACTGTTTAGAAGTTTTTTTTACAAAAAGTGGCAAAGATAAGGATGGTGTTGAAAGGGCTACATGTAATTATTGTGAACATGATTATGTGGTTGGTAAAAATCCCAAGACTAAAACAACTTATGGCACTTCACATTTAAGTCGTCATATTCCAGTTTGTAAAGGGATTTTGAGCTCAAATCTGAATTTGGATGATGTGTTGTTGTCTAACTAGAAATCCAGCGCTAGAAAGATTAATCAAAAAACCTATCGTGAGTTGTTTGCTGAAGCTATAATTCAACATGACCTTCCTTTTAATTTTGTTGAATATGACAAGATCAGAGAATTGATTAATTATTTGAATCCAGATGTTAAGATGCACTCTAGGAACACAGTTGTATCAGATATTCAAAAGATTTATACTAGAGAGAAGGAGAAACTTAAGCAAGTTTTCTCCGAAATTACTATTAGAGTGTGTTTAACTTCTGATGTGTGGACAGCCTCTACTACTGAAGGATATATTTGTTTGACTGCACACTTCGTTGATGAAAAATGGAAATTAGTTAGTAAAATCCTTAATTTCTGTCGGATGAAGCCTCCTCACACTGGATATGAATTAGAAGCTGTCATATATGATTGCTTGAGACATTGGGGGATTGATAAGAAATTGTTTTCTATTACTTTGGATAATGCTTCTGCCAATACCAGTATGCAAGGTATTCTTAAAGCTCATCTTTGTTTGCAAAAGAGTTTGTTGTGTGATGGTGAGTTTTTTCATGTGCGTTGTTCTGCTCATATTCTTAATATTATTGTTCAAGAGGGTTTGCAAGTGGCTAGTGAAGCGCTTCAAAAAATCAGAGAGAGTGTTAAGTATGTGAGAGGATCATATGGGAGGATGGTAAAATTCCAGGAATGTGTGAAACAAGCAGGCATTGACACAAGTATTGGTTTAAGATCGGATGTGTCAACTAGGTGGAATTCAACATATTTGATGCTTGAAATTGCAATCAAATATGAAAAGGCTTTTGATATTCTGAGGGTATTAGATACAAATTATATGCATTGTCCATCGGATGAAGAATGGAAAAGGGGAGAGAAAATATGTGAATTTTTAGAACCATTTTATGAGACTACAAACATGATATCTGGTTCATCTTATCCGACGTCTAACTTATACTTTTATCAAATTTGGAAGATTGAAAGCATGTTAGATGAAAACTTGAAAAATGATGACAATGTAATAAAGGAAATGTCTACAAGGATGAAAAAAAAGTTTGATAAATATTGGAAGGAGTACAGTGTGGTCTTGGCTTTTGGAGCTACCCTCGACCCTCGCTTCAAACTTGCATTTGTACTCTTTTGCTATACAAAGCTTGATCCGTCAACCTCTAAGGATAAGGTTAAAAATGTGAGAGAAAAGTTTGAGAAGCTTTATGGAGAATATGATTTGAATGCAACAAGTGCTTCTCAATCTCAACCACTTAGTGAACCTTATACATCAAGTCAAGAAGGAATAAGCACAAGAGAACAAAAGTATTCAAAGTATGCTTTTCAATACTAACTTAGTCTTTATTTGTATCTTACTTGCATTATTGTTTCATTTAAGTAATTAATGTATTATATTTTGCAGGAGTTTCAAAAGTTTCAGGATGAAACTACATCTGACGTTGGGAAGAGTGAATTAGATGTTTACTTAGAAGAAAAAGTACTTGTTTATAAAAAGAATGAGGATTTGGATGTATTGGATTATTGGAAGACTAATGAAAAAAAATTTCCCACCCTTGCTATGTTTACTTAAAAGATGTCATGTATTGAGCATACAGTTTGTACAATTTGTCCAACACAGTCATGATCCAACTCAACTTCAGTGATAAGTTTCTTGAGAAAACTCTTCAAATAAAACATCTCAATCACAATGGTATATTGGATCATCAGGTATTAACAGAACATGATGACCTCGTACTAACATATAGGTCACATGTAGATATAATAGGTAAAATTGTGTTCTCATTTGCATGCAACTCATGGGCATAAGTTAAGTCCAAAGAGATTGATGCAAGGGAAGTTAATTGTACATAGCCCCATAAATAGGAAGCTAACTCTCTCTACCATATCAAGTCCTACAATGGCTGCAATGTTCTGGGCAGTGGCATTAACAAGCCTCTGCTACCCGTGACATGCTTAGATGGCTCTAGGATGGAATCCATCCTAATGGGTTCCTCAAGAAGCAAAGGACTTGACTGCATGCTCTATCAACTAAAACACCGAACCAGTGAACCGATCAAAGGAGAAAATAAGAAGCAAAGAGAGAGAAGAAGAAAGACAATGAATGAATAAATTGCAGTATATATTCTACACAAAGACAGAACAAGAATAAAGTTCATGGCTCAACATACAAGAGTCAGAATCGTTAAAAATAAAATTACCTATTTCCAGAAAACTTTGAAACCCTTCGATCCTTTCCTTAAAAATTCCAAATCCAAAGAAGAACAATGGTATGAGATCCAGAGCAGAGATTGAGATCTGAAAGAGTGAGAGGGAAAAGCATTCAATAAGGACCAAATAGATGAATTGAGAGAAGAAATCTTAAACATTTGAAGAACAAAAATCTGAAACAATTAAGAATAATAAATAACATGTACCTGAGTTGAGAGAGCGAAATCGAGAGTTGAGAGAGTATGAGATCGAAAAAGCAGCTAAGGAAAATTGATTTGAAGCTAGGGTTCTTGGAATTTTGGGTTCGGAGTTCGGATTTTCGTGAATCACGCTGTACACGTTTTCGATTTGGGGGGAAATGGCTAAAAAAATCTAGGGTTCATCACGCTGGTACACGAATGGAGAAGGGACGATGCAGAAGACGTAATCTCTCAGCTCCAAATCTTGTTAGAAGGTAATCAGGGGCTGACCCGTAAACCCTTCAGCCCTAAGGATTTTAGCCCATTCAATCATGGGGCTGTGGTGGGTTAAGGTTAAACAGGGCTTTTTTTAAGTGGGCTTAATTTTAACAGGGCTCAATATAGGTTTTTAGGGGTCTTGGCCCACGAAATTCAGCCCCTTTGACAGCTCTACTATTTGGCAGTGAGAGAGAGAGAGCTGTGTACCTTCGGCTTTATATGGACCTGCGTGTCCCCTACACGTCTCCGTTGCTACGGCGCCGTCTAAAACTTCTTTCTTTATCCGCTATCGGTGTCTAACGTTAACAGGTTATGTTTTTTTCCCCCTTAATTATACTTTTGGTCCCCTGTTTTACTGTTGGAGCGATTTTGGTCCCCAATTTTTTTCTGCCCGATTTTAGTGTCACATTTTAAAAATGTTCAATTTTGATCCATCTGTGTGGTAACATCCAATAATTAACATTCTAAATCAATATTCATTTATGGCACCACTTGTTAGAAAGCGTAAGTCAGGTTAGAATATCATAAGCCACGTTAGATACACCATTAATTATTGGATGTTAACATAGATATGGACCAAAATTGCACATTTTTAAAATGTGAGGACTAAAATCGAGCAAAAATAAAAACTGCAGGATCAAAATCTCCCAAGCAATAAAATAGAGGGACCAAAAGTGCAATTAAGCCTTTTTTTTTAGTGAGAGAAGGTTAATTGGTTATGTTGGTGTTATCGGGTGAACTAAAATTAGCCATAGTCTCGGCTAACTCTAAATAACAATGATTCCCTTAATCAGTCGAAAGTGCTAGAAGGGGGATTCTGCCTTCTAGCTCGTGGGTTCCTAAATTACTCCAAAGAGTGTTTAGTGTGGAAGATGAAGTTAACTAAAATAAATTCGCATAAACAATAAATGAACGGAAAAATAATTGTATTGCATCCCTTGGACAGTCGGAAAATTCCCTGCATGAGGTGGCATACAATTCCATGTCTGCTCACTCGAGTATTCCCCTGGTGTTTTGCACAAAACCCCTCGTTGAGGAGTTGAACCCAAATGATCGTAAGGGGGCTATTCTGGCACAGTTTGCCCAAATAGCAAGTTACCTACGGGAGGTGGAATCGTGTTCCATGGCTGCTCCCCCACATAATTGCCGAACGGCCGATCTATGTTCCTCCATAGCTCGTGGCTGGATATAAAGTTTGGACAGGCGCGACTACCTGAATACTGGTCCCAATAGCCGAAGCCTGCGGTCCCAAGTATGGCATGCCCAATGTTCCGACGGCTCCTGGTGGCCTCATAGCCATCGCAACCTTTCCATGCAACATATTAGAATGGAAATCATCACGTCCCTTGTGACATTTTCCAAGCGTCAATGCTGTTTGGGGTAGTGATAGTTCCCTGAAGCTGCCAACACAAACGTACAATACATTGAATATTAAGTTTGGTCACACTCTCAGGTTTAGTGCAAAAAATAAATCAACTGGAATTAAATAAACGGAGTACTAATTAACACACACATATATAAATCGACCATCAAAGGAATATATGGTGCGACTGAATGGTTTGGAAATAGGATAAAGTCTTATCCCGTATTAGTAATTCTTATAAACAATACTAATTAACACACACACATATAATTAATCAATAGATAACTTTACTTAATTCAGTCAATTATTATTATAATTAACTATAAATACATACTCTTTGTATGAAAAGAAAATATACACATCCTCTAAATTTATAAAAAACTTCTCAAGCTTAGTAATACATACTTAATATGTGTGTGTATCTTATCTTACCTCAATTTTAAAGGTCATGGGGTTGCAAGGACCCATGAATGACACAGGCTGCAACATAAATTTTTTCCCTTCGGGTATGAGAAGTGTTGGAGTGTCCTCATGAGTTGCATTACACATGTGTTGCCATGCTTCCACAAAGGCCTTTACAAGTTATTATTAAATAGTTTGAAATGGTATTAGATGAATGAAACTTCAGTGACACAAATTAAAAAATATATTTGCAAAAACATAATAACATGATAAAAGATGAAACTGGAAAACATACTTGTGAATCATCAGTTTGGCCATCCCCCTTAGCACCATAGTCCTCAACATTGAAGTCAGGGCCTAAATAAGGCGTTCTTCTAGCACACAAGCAAGGGGAAGCAACTAGAAACAATAAAAGGGTAGCGAATAGGCATTTCATCTTTGAGGTAAATTAAAAGAACCCACTTATACTCACTGACCAAAAATCTAATCAGCTAGATAATGTGCTTGTGAAGTAAAAATTGGAGAAATGAGTCTATTTATATATTGTAGAAAAGTTATAATCAGTAATATATTGATCGTTATAGCCTGCACAAGGAATGAAATATTGTTTATTTTTTTAAGAGGATTTAAAAAGCAAACATTTATTTTTCTACCTAGAAACTGGAAAGTGATAAACTCCCATGATTTCTTGCTACTTCTGCCTGAAATAAAGAAGCACCATAATTGGAGAAAAGCTCTTTTTTTTAAAAAAACAATTGGAGAAAAGTTATAAGGCAATAATATTGATTATAGTCTACTTGAGGAATGAGAGATTTATTTTTTCTTTCCAAAACAAACAAGACATTCATTTTTCTACATAGCAAACGATAATCTCCTTGATTTCTGGCTGCTTCTGCCTGAAATAAAATCTAACATTTCTTAAACTTGGTAGAAGTTTTCATTTTGGCAACATTTAAAATGGTATTAACCCAAAAAAATGGTATTGGTGACTTTTTTAGAAGAAAGGGGGTAATTTTGTGATCTGTAATTAGGACAAAAATTGTCAGCCAATAAATTATTTCTTTGTTTTAGATATGTATCGTAGAAATAAAGATTATATTTTATATATAATATATAATCCGCTTAGATGTTATATAATCAATATTAATTAATATTATTCTAGCTAATTTAAATAAATTCCTCATTTATCCTCTCATAAGTAAGATAAAAAAAAATCTAATGAGGGATTTAATTAAGTTTTTTTATTTGGTTCGGGATGGAACCCGGGGTATCCCACAACCGATAGATGTAGGACTAATCCCCCGAGGATGTAGAGTACCAGTTAAGAGGCAACTCCTCTACCCACGGATGCAACTCTATTTCCACCCAGGATTCGAACCCTGAACATAAAGTTAAAGGGCCCAAGCTACTAGCCAATTGAAGTGAGGATAAAGATGATAGAAAAATTAATAAGATATACATGTTTTGAGACGTATATATCAGTGAAGTGAGTTTTGTCCCTTATGACAAAGCCTTTTTCATACACCCGGCAATAATTGAACCTTGATAATATAGTTAAGGAATCCACCTATCTACCAATTGTATTGGACCTTATTAGTATACCTCTTTTTGTTTCTGAAACCAAATATAAGCATGAAATTTTATTGATTTTTATCCTAATTTTTTACCTTCCAAATTTGTATAGTGCAAAACAAGCTTACCACTATACTACTCAAGGCAAGAGTATTTGATGTCACTGTTGAAACTTTATTTTGTATTTGTTTCTGGTCTGAATTTGGGTCTGGTTTTTCTGATATTAGTGGTAGGGGTGGCAAAGCGGGTTGGACTCGTCGGGTTGGCCCGTTTAGCCCACCTTTTTTGGCGGGTTGGGTTGAGATCCCTAACCCACCAACCCGCTTTGACCCGCCCCGCCCAACCCACCGAAAATATGGGTTAAACGCGGGGCGGGACGGGTTGGCCCGCCAACCCGTTTGCCTTTCAATTTTTTTTTTTTGTCTTGATAGCTTCTCTGATTTTGTTATATTTGACTAATAGCTTTTCTAATTTTTTATCCTAATATGATTCATATTAAATATTTGATGTTGCAAAAGCGATATCATCGATTTAAAGATACATTATTATTTTATTGTTTATTTATCTAGCATTTGTTTTTTTATTTTTTTTTAATTATTGTATATTTTTTCTTTCAAAAAAAATTAATTGTATATTTTTTAGCGGGTCAACCCGCCGACCCGCAACCCCATTTTATTACATTTCAGTCATTGGTGGGTCAACCCGCCAACCCACCAGAAAACGGGGTGGGTTGGGGTGCTCAACCCTTCTCCAAATGGTGGGTCAACCCGTCCCGCCCCCGCTTGATGGTGGGTTCATGGCGGGTCGGAGCGGGTTGGGGTGGGCCGGCCCGCTTTGCCACCCCTAATTGGTGGTATTTAATGTTTTGAATTTTGATGCAAAAAGGGATGTAAAGATGTAGAGATGTGTTGATGTTAATTTTTTCAATTGTTGAACATTGTTGTAAGGTTCTTTTCTCTAGCTTCAAGCACATGATAGGATGTAAACACTTCAACCTTTCATAGAAGGTGGGGAGGGGGATCACTTTGATGCTAAGGCTAGAGCTTTCATTAATTTTTTTTTTTTGAATTATCGAAAAAAAACAATACTACTCAATTCAAATCTTTAACACCTTGACTATTAAGGTTAAACCTACACACAAAAAATCTCTAAATACATTTGACTACTGCTCAGGGAACGTGGTAAATGCTTTCAAGTTTTTTTTTTTTTTTTTTGTAGTTCAATTTCCTCCCAAAATTACAAAAGCAGTGGTTTCAAAAAAATTAAGATAAGTCGTACTTGTGATTTACAAGAACCACAAGCAAGTTGTGGATTTCATCCATGACTCACTGCTATATTCGTTCACACTAGAAAAATTAGATGGGACAAGTTGTGTATCACAAACACGACCTTGCCTTATTTTTTTATGACAAAAAATGTGGGTCATATCCTTATCATATGACTTGCATTCATCCAGAAAAATTAAAAATTGCCAACCATATCCTTAAAACATGACTTTGGTTGACATTTTTTTAAGATAACAATGTGGATCATATAACTTGACATACGAATTTTTTTCCCTTCAAAATATATGTTGTAAGTTTTCCAAGAAGGAACACACTTTAGTTGATGGTTTATGCAGCTCCATCTAATATCAGCGGTAATGCAGAAACCTCCAGTAATGATTATCCAATATGGATGTGTTTGGAAGAGCTCATAGAGAGCATAAGAATATGAACTTTTGAAAATAGTTTATAACCTTCATATTAGTTCATTTTAACTTATTGCAATAAGTTTGTAAGAGAAGTTTATTAAAATAAGTTATTTTTAGATTAATTGGGAAAATTTTTTTATCAAATAAACACTTAATGAACTAATGGTTTGAGTGTAAAAAACTTTTTACAAACTTTAAAAATAAAATTCTTTCTTGAAACTGATGGGAAGCCAATCAACTACCTTGAGTATGTTTGGGATAGCTGCGAAAAATAGATTATATTAATAATCGATTATTTGTATAATTGATTATTGTGATAATCAATTATTTGTATAATCGATTATTGTGATGATCGATTATTTATAATAATATCTTTTTGTTTGGATATCTTTGCTAAAAAGAGATTATAAGATAATTTATTTCGTTTGGATTATGTAATAAGTCACATTTTTTTATGGTAAATTATTGTTGTCGTCGTGTGAAATTTTAGTGTTTAGCTGTTTGCTCTGCTAATTCGCACAGTTGACATGATCCTCATTGTGTTCGGTGATTACGCTGAGAAAAGAACTCTGTTTCTCAGCTACGGGTTCCCAGACTACTAAAAAAATCGTTTGGTTGAAGATTAAACTAGGAAGCTAAATTTGCATGAAAGCAATAAAGGAAAGCGATAAAGGAAAGTGATAAAGGAAAGGAAACTGCAAAGACAATACGAATAAGTTGTTCGTTTGATGGGTAGTGTGTCAA
This sequence comes from Echinosophora koreensis, assembly GCA_035048595.1. Classification (NCBI taxonomy): domain Eukaryota; kingdom Viridiplantae; phylum Streptophyta; class Magnoliopsida; order Fabales; family Fabaceae; genus Echinosophora; species Echinosophora koreensis. The sequence continues at coordinate 4,490,168 of JAPCYP010000023.1, forward strand.
AAACAATATGTGCAATTAGTATTTATAGACTTAAATTGCCTAAGAAACCTATATTAACAATGTTTGCCACATTCTTAACCCACTACCTCACATATTACATTATATTATATCATTGCTTATAACATAAATATCGGTAACTCTACCCAGTCAACTGAGTTACAGCCCAAAAATCATTAGTCTGCTAACTTATTGACTATCATATCAGCTGACCACGTCCAACATATCCCTATTTTTAAGGAAATAGGACTTCATGCATGACCTTGACTTGGTCGGCTCATATAATTCGGATATCTGCTTAATCAGCTAAGTTGTGGGCCAAACAGCTAACTACCTATCAGCTGACGATGATCTCCATATCCCTATCTTTAAGGAAACAAGCCTTCATGCACGTTCTTGATTTCGCCAACTCATAGAATTCACATGTCAGCTCTGTGACACCCTTCTACCCCGCATGTTATAAGCCATTTAATATAAAAACAATTAAAAGAAAACATGCATTTTACTGAAATAAATAAAACATTTGTCCATTGGTAGAAAAGTCCCACATGAATCAGTTTTTAACGCGGAAATAAAAATAGGTTTAAAACAATTAAATCATCACAAAGAATAACATATCCCAACCCCGATGTCACAGTCATAGCTGGTATAACCATTCCGGAATAAAATCCACGGAATTACAACAGAAAACTATAAAACTAACTGAACATAAACTAGCCCTAACTATGAGTGGCGACTCCTCAGAGTCACTCCTCTCCGGGCTGCTCGTCATCCTCTGCAAGGTGCCAATCAGGCCAAACACAAACAAACAACATATAAAGGGAGTAAGAATCGTATAAACATATTAGCAAGGAAATAGGTAGTAAAGTAAACAACAAGCATAGCAAAATCACATCAACATCAACATCATCATTATGCTATGCAGTGCAATGCAGTCCTACTCAGCTAAACCAACAATGTATGTGGATCCACTAAACTCGGGATGAACGACTTCAAAGTTAAATATCCACATTGAGAATCTACTCAACGCCGGAGAATCTACTCCTTGGATAGCCAACTCATCAAAACAACGAATGCCTCGTTATTGGGGCGCTAGGAGAATCTACTCCAACCGTGGATGGCCAGATCGCCGTACTCTAGGACGACCTCCCTTATGTCGAACATCCCTAAACAACATCTCCGATGCAATGCGTATGCAACACAACAACAACAGCAACACCACCTCCATAACCCCAACGGAATCGACCGAAGATAATAGCGGAATCAACCGCAACAACTTGCCTCGTGGAATCTACCTGAGGACTTAAGCGGAATCAACCGCAGTACCTGGGGCAAACTCTCGGCCACCAAGGTACATAACAACAACACCTTAGACCCAAACCACGGGGTCAAGACCTCCTTGACCAAAAAGCACCAAGGTACAGCTCATCAGCTTGCGGCACCCAAAAGGGCATCGACTTATCGACTTAACACCTTGTAACAACACCTCACCATCTCATCATCTTTATTTATCTTTAGTACATTAGTCAAATTGTCTAATCAATTTATCATTGTTGGGGAATGGGGTTTAAAACCCCTTTAAGTCCTTTAATTCTGTTCTGTCCAAGAGGGTTGAGCACGGTCGTGCTCGTAACCCAGCACGGTCGTGCTTAAACACGTGAGGGGCGTGCTCCCCTTTAAGTGAAGCACGGTCGTGCTCTTTGTCCTGAACGACCGTGCTGAACAGCGCGACCATTTACCCAGAATTCAACTGGGAGCACGGTCGTGCTCTCTGTTCAGCACGGTCGTGCTCATCGCGCGACAGTGCTATTCTGGGCAGGAACAGTAACCGTGTTTTAACCAAATTCAAGGGATAAATCCGTTAATCATCCTACGTCGATTATTAACACGTTTTAGGAATTAAAACTCATCATAAACAACAGCATCAACTCAATATTGGCATCAACCCAAACATCATATTTATCTCAACGATTAACAAACAACGTCATGCTCATATTTAACATAAATTCATCATCAACAATATGGAGCATTTAACATACCATCATAAACCAGCCAGAACATACATCATGAACATAGCCTAAATCATAAAATCATTATATCAAATAACAACGGGGTTATGGGAAACCCTTTACTTTACACTAGCCCCAAGCCTATGTAAACACTACCCTTCTCCCCATACCTGGATTGAAGGTAGCTCTCCCAAAACACCGAATAGCAATCTGGTTCCTCCTCTCAATACGGTTCAACATCAACTACGCCTTAAACAAAGGAAACGCACCAATATTAGTTTCCCAATCATAAAAACAGAAAAGGAAACCAATAGGAAAGAGGGAACCATTACCTCTAGACTGCCACAGACCAGCCAGCTTCCCAACCGACTTCCAAAACTCTACTATATCGCTGGGAGAAGAGAAAATAAAGAACGGATGAGTTCTGGCTGCAATAGGGTAGTAGCAGCCATCACAAATAGGGTTATGACGTTAACCCTCGATTCTGCTCACGTATATAAAACTCAGACCTAAGCACGGTCGTGCTTACTCTTGAGCACGGTCGTGCTCGACTTAACGTTACGAGATGCGGTCAGCGCATTGAGCACGGGCGTGCTCACTGATGAGCGCGGTCGTGCTCAACTTAAAATTAGAAACACGCTCCTGACTTTAAGTACGGGCGTGCTGGCTAATGAGCACAGGCGTGCTCATGTACCAGAAAGGAACTTTTAGCCCAAAATCCCACTAAGCCCTCGACTGATAAATCCAACTTAATAAAACCAGCTTAATAAAATAATTCCGAAAACAGGGTGTTACAATTCCACCCCCTTATAAAAATTTCGTCCTCGAAATTTACACGTACCTCAAGGGAAAAGATGCGGGTACGCCTCCATCATTTTGCTTTCCAGCTCCCAGGTAGCACTTTCCTCAGTTGCCCCACTACAAACCACTTTGACCAAAGGAATTTCCTTGCCTCTTAGCTGCTTCACCCTCCTATCCTCGACTCGAAGAGGTAACACCTCAAACGTCAGGTTCTCTTTCAACTGTATAGCATCGGGTACTATCATGTGACTAGGGTCATGAATATACTTCCTGAGCTGAGACACATGAAAAACATTGTGGAGATTTGACAAGAACGAGAGTAAGGCTATTTGGTAGGCGACTTCGCCGACTCTTTTAAGGATTTGGTAAGGACCAATGAACCTCGGAGTAAGTTTCCTCGCCTTCATCACTCTACCAACCCCAGTCGTCGGGGTAACTCTCAAGAATACATGATCGCCTTCCTGGAATTCGAGCGCCTTCCTCCTTTTATCATGATAGCTCTTCTGCCTACTCTGTGCAACTCTCATCTTTTCCTGAACCAACTTAATCTTTTCTGTTGTTTCCTGGATTATCTCTGGCCCTAGTACCACACTATCACTAGGTTCACTCCAACACAAGGGTGTCCTACATCTCCTCCCATAAAGAGCCTCATAAGGTGCAATCCCAATGCTGGAATGGAAGCTGTTGTTGTAGGTGAACTCTATCAGGGACAAAAACTTGTCCCAACTTCCTGATTGTTCTAACACACAAGCCCTCAATAAGTCCTCTAAAGACTGGATGGTCCGCTCAGACTGTCCATCAGTCTGTGGGTGGTAAGCTGAACTAAGCCTAAGCTTTGTCCTTAAAGCCTCTTGCAAACTATTCCAAAACCTAGAGGTAAACCTCGGGTCTCTATCTGAAACTATGCTAGAGGGTACACCATGAAGCTTAACTATCTCTTTGATGTACAGCTTAGCCAACTTCTCTAAAGGATACTCCATGTTCACCGGAATAAAATGGGCAGACTTAGTCAATCTATCCACAACAACCCAAATCGCCTCAAAACCAGCTGGAGTCCTAGGGAGTCCAGACACAAAAGCCATGGAGATGTTATCCCATTTCCACTCTGGGATGCTCAAAGGTTGCAACTTACCCGAAGGCCTCTGATGCTCGATCTTAGCCTTCTGACAAACCAGGCACGCATACACAAACTCAGCTATATCCTTTTTCATCCTAGGCCACCAAAACATTCTGTTAAGGTCCTGATACATCTTAGTGGCACCTGGGTGCACACTCAATCCACTCCTATGTCCTTCTTCAAGGATTAACTTCCTAAGCTCAGGAACATCAGCTATGCATACTCTATCCTTAACTGAGTCAACAGTCCAAGAAACTTCAACCTTCCAAAGAGACTGGCTTACAGATAGTAGCCTCATCATGCCTAGTTGACATGGCTAAATGTCCCCCCATTCTATCTTATCCAGTTGATCTTGGGCACTCCAATCTCTAGAAGACATTATGTTGGCAATTAGTAGACTTATGTTTCCGATTTGATACATAGCTAAATGTCCTTCCACTTTGTCTTGTTCAGTTGGTATGTCCTTCGGTTTCCATTGATTGCTTATGCCTCGACTATTTCCATTTACCCTTTGATGTAGAAAATGGTAAGTCATACTGTGCGTCGGCGATTTCCACTTACCCTTTAATGTAGGAAATGGTAAGTCGAACACTAAAACCATGTTAGTGAATGCAGATGAGAATAAATCTTTATCAGATGCCATCTTAGTTGCACCTTTGTCAGCTAATTTGGACTTTTCACCCTTCAAAGTTTTTTAGACAACATTCCCTTAGGATCTCGGTTGCCATGACATTAGCTGCCTAATCATTGTGATAATCGACTGCTTCTTCAAATTCATCATAATCTTCAATGGAGACTAAGCGTTGCATCTCTAGAATGAATTGTTCAGCATTGGAAGCTTTGGTTGCGAGCTGACTCAAATTTGAAAATTCCTAAGCTAACAATTTTTCTCTCAGCTGAGGATGCATGTTACCTACAACTATGGTAGTTTGAAGCCGTCTCATTCACTTGTTGTTTCAAATTCATCAAGTCAGCTGCTGTAACTTCAGGTTGAGGTTTATGGAACCTATCATGGAAGCACATTTCCATGTCTGGCCCATTTTGCACAGAATTAGAAGGCGGAGAGGAATAACAAGTGAATGATATCCCTGTCAATGACAAAGGAAATACCTGCAACTCATAGCACTCATTATGGTTAGCCTCTCCACACTAGGCAGTAAATCTTATAACATGCTCAATGGTAGACATGCTATCTTCTCCCGAGAAAGTTGAGAATTTTGAGGTCTTAAACCCTTCTGGCAAAGGCATTATTTTGTCCACCCATTCAGGATATGACTTTTGATACTCAGGCCTATTTAATAGCCTTAGTTGCACGCCAAAGTACCTTATTATATTATCAGCTATCAAGTTGGGATCAATTAACTGAGGAACAGTTTGTCTATTCTCAATCTTTGTCGGCTTTGGCATTCTTAAAATCTTTGATTAGCAGCATTAGGTGGAATTGATATCCATTGCTGCTCTGCTGCATAATCACCAAGATTCGTATATTGAGCCCTACTAACAGCTGATTGATTAGCCGAGGTAGGTGGAATTGAATTCCATTGCTGCTCCCCAACATAATCATCAGGTGCTCTATGCAAAATTCCTCGAGGAGGAATCGAACCCATCTAAACAAAGGCGGCTGTTTTGGGGCTAGTTGATAGTCTGACATATTAGGTGAGGTAGGCGGAATCATGTTCCATGGCTGCTCCCCAACATAATTTCCCGGCAACTTTGTTTGAATTGCCTCATAGCTCGTGGTAGGATACGTCATAACTCAGGCATAGTCAAATATGAGTTTGCACCAATAGCCGTAGCATTTGATACAAAACACGACATCCCAAGCTGGCTTGACGTTTTTTATGCGTAGCATTTGATACAAAACACAACATCCCAAGCTGGCCTGACGTTTTTTATATACTTTAGCCTGAGTGAACCTGTTCGTACTGTATTACTGGTTGAGATACAATATCAATTACAACCACTTGCCCCCAAGGTTAACAGCATTAAGACCAGTAAGTGCTTGTGTGACAGGACTTGGTTGAGGGGTCTGCTGAATCACGTTCGGCTGGTCCAATTGAGATGGTCCTGCCTAAACATATTGATATGGACTTGGCTGCATTTGTTGCGCATCACCAGCTGAGATTCGTTGCGTAGGATTCAGCTGTCCTGATTGCCCAATAAAAGAAGAAGTAGCCAAATTTCTTCCAAAATTCAATTCTTATTGTTCCTGCTCCCTCACCCGAAGCACTTCGTTTTGCATCAATTGTTTGACAATGTCTCCCAGCTGCTTAGACACATGGTACATAATGTCATGTATCCCTATATCCATTTGATGGAGGATAAACGAAGTGGTCATCACCATCTGCTGATTTTAATCAGCCGTACCGGCTAATATTGTTGAATGTCTACCAGCAGTCGACACTGATGAAGTAGACATTTACACTGGGACTAGTTGAGTAGACGTAGTTGTTACCGATGGTTGAGAAGATGGCATGCCTAAGGCAATTAAAGTTGAAGGTTCAACTGCTATTGGACTGCCAATCTTCTTGGTAGTTGCTTGAGAAGGTTAAAGGTTAAAACAATGTAATTGCGACAGAAAAGGTAAACTTCCCAATGAGTTCACCTTCGTTGGTCCCACCGGGCATGCCAATTGTTGTATCATGAAAATAATTAGCCGAAGTCTCGACTATTTCCACTAACAAATGATTCTCCTTTTGTGTTCAGGTGATTACGCTGAGAAAAAGGACTATGTTTCTCAGCTAAAGAAAGTGTTTGGATGAAGGTTGAACTAGGAAGCTAAAGTTGCATGAAAGCAATAAAGGAAAGCGATAAAGGAAAGTGATAAAGGAAAGAAAAGTAAATTAAAGTGCAAAGACAATATGAATAAGTTGTTTGTTTGTTGGGTTGCGTGTCAAAAACAATTTGTACAATTAGTATTTATAGACTTAGACTATCTAAGAAACCTATACTAACACCATTTGTCATTCTTAACCCACTACGTCACATATTACATCAAATAAGATCGTGGCTAACAACATAAATATAGGTAACTCCCTAGTCAGCTGAGTTACAACCCAGAAATGATTGGTCAGCTAACTTATTAACTGCCATATAACCTGACCACATCCTTCATAACCCTCTTTTTAAGGAAATAAGTCTTCATGTACGCCCTAACTTGGTCAGCTCATATAATTCGCATATCTTCTTAATCAGCTAAGTTATGGGTCAAACGGCTAACTGTCCATCAACTAACCATGATCTCGCATATCTTCTTAAATAGCTAAGTTATGGGCCAAATAGCTAATAGCCCATCACCTGACCATGATGTCCATATCCATATGTTTAAGGAAATAAGTTTCCATGCACGTTCTTGACTTGACCAACTCATAGAATTCACATATCAGCTCAATCAGCCAAGTTATGGGCCCAAAATCCACTATAACAGTTAGTTGTCATCATTTGACCATGTTCTTCATATCCCTATTTTTAAAGGAGTTGGTGTACATTTTTGAATTGATTATCCCTTAATTGCAAGTGGTCAGCTTCTTATCTTCATTCTTTCTCTCTAGAACCAACTCCAACTTCATCCCAAGAAGGAGGAGGAGGAGGATATTATCCCATAGAAAGAAAGTAACTAATAAAAAAAGGACATATATACTAATAGTTTACTATGTTTACCGATATAAAAATTGGAGCAAGAATCTATTCCATGTCCTAGACTGCAGGATAAATTATAATAGTAAGATGTGGGCTGAGGGAAGATGCATTAATTTCTTCAAGCATTTAAAGACGCAAAGCACTATTACTTATGCAAGAGTGGAAAATATGGATACCGATTTACTCCAGTTGGGAATTCTTGAATTCCCCTAGAGTTAGGCAAAAATCTATCAAGAGAGTTTGTAATTATATTTGTTACGTGCAGTAAAGACAAAAACACCCTTAAAATTTGTCTAGATTCAGGAACTTCAGAGGAAATCAAATTCGGAAAACATAGAGAATAATTTGATACAGAATACACCTTGTATTGATCTCAGATTGTTCAATATATAGAGATGGTTGTTCCTAATCTATAGGATGGGAAGAGAAGAATAAATTCTGTTACAACTGAAAACAGAGAGGCTGGTGAATTACATTTGATATTTAAACAGAATTGGTATATGGCGGTTTTGTCAGAATGCCCGCAGCCCGCTAGTTGGTTTAGTGGAGATGTGAGAAACAACCAAATGACCTTGTTGCACTTGTTCACGAACAAAATGATAATCCAATGCAAGGTGTTTCATTTCTAGAGTGAAAAAGGGGATTCGAGCACAAGTATGTGGCACCAGCATCATCAACCAGTAGCTGTTGGGCTGGGTGTATATAGGATTTTAGTTTCAGAAATTCTCCACCATTATCAAAATACAGTGCAGTGGGAGGTATATTGAAGTATTTTTCAGCAAGAGACTTAAACTTTGGTAAAAGAATTGCAACATCTGATTTATTATTTGATTTGATGCAGCCATAAATACTTAGGTTTAATAGTATTTGGAAGAAAAACAATAAACAGAGTCCAGTCTTACTGGATCAAACATCAATAGATTTTGACCACTAAAATACTTTAGCCGAACAAAACCTCCGGAATGAGTAAGCAATACACATTAACCCAAGAAGAATCAAGATGGCTACTAGACAAATTATGCATGCTCCCTGACAGCATGGATACAAGAAATACTCTTGTACTCACCAAGTTCCCAGCGTTAGTAATAAAATATGATGATTGAACTCAATCCATGCATGATCAATTCGGACAATCACCCGTCCATTAGCTCATAATGTATGGATAATACACCAACCTAAGAACTTTTATGCTCTATAGAATTAATTATCCAAATTGAAGCACCTATAAGTGAGAAAAAGAAATAACATGCAATAATGGAAGTTTATTACCAGAATGGCAAACTGAATACAAAGTTTTGTTCAGTCTGTAGTATTAGATTATGACGGTTAAGATATTTTAACCAAGCTCAAGGGAGAGACCTTGCAATCATCAAATAGCTTGCCAATATTTTAATGAATGCCCGCATGCCAATACACAAGTGATGGGGAAACCAAATCGAAAGGAAAATAATTTACACAAGCATACAAAAGCATCAAGATGAGAGACTAACCATTATATTTACATGGATCACATGCAGAAAGGATGAACTAAATTGATAATTAGAAAAGAGATATAAATGCAAGAGGTCATTTGAATTAATAAGCCAATATCACGTCAGGGAGCTAGTTGAGTATCTATCATGTCCACCACCAGTATCCATTGTTCCATCAAAAGCCTTAATTTTAGCTCTATGACTCATCTCCTTCTATAAGCAAAATAGACAAAATAAAAGTTACGGAGAAGGGGGAACATCACAGGCGTCTAACTGGATTTATCCTCAACAACAAAGGGAACATTACCTTCAAAACAGTAAAGAGGCTCCATTGCAATTACACACACAAAGTCCCTCCTTTTCTGATAAGCAATCAATGTTATGAGAAATATATTGCTTTATTATACTTAAAAAGGGTCGTTTATCTACTAGGTAACATCTTAACATACATTTCACACCCATAGCAATAAATGAACACTAGCTAGAAAGACCATAAACAACTTTGGGTAAATTCAGATTTCAGATGTTAATTTAGTAATAACATTTGAACTACATTTGAACTTTGGTAAAGCGGAAAATTGCGAGTCTCACTAAAGCATGGGTAGCATTTCCCGCAACATAAATACACTCGGTTGTAGAATAGAAGATGCAGGAAAGGGAAAAGGGAGGCAAAATCTGGCATCTGAAGGATGCAAGCCATCTTTATAAGCAACAAACAGAAGTGTGTGTATATATAGGATATTGTTGCTATAAATAAATCGTTCTCACAAAAGAGAGCTCAATCATCAACTTCAGCTTTAATTTCTCTCAACAACTCATTCTTGTAATCCTCAAATGATCCAGGGAAAGTTCTGACGGTGCCATCCTCAACAACCCAGATTTGACTCCTCTCTTCTTCCTCACATACCCGTGATATCAATCTAGAATCATGACTGACAAGAACAACCCCACCAGTGAATTCATCCAGTGCATCAGCCAATGCGTCAATACTTTGCATATCTAGATGATTTGTGGGTTCATCTAACAATAAAATATGGGGTTTTGACATGGATATCGAAGTGAAGACAACTCGAGCTTTCTGCCCTCCTGATAATTTGGCAATAGGGGTAAGATGGTTATGACTAGGTAGCCCAAACTTGCCAAGTTTTGCACGAACAGCCTCCTGCTTGCTAAGTCCCTCCTGGTCAGGATGGAGACGAAGAAGATACTGAACAGGTGTTTCATCCATTGTTAGAAGGTCCACAAAGTGTTGGGAATATCTTCCTATCCTCAACTTCTGACTCCTTCGAACTTCACCCTCAGTTGGAACCAAATCACCAGCCAGAAGATTCAGCAGTGTAGATTTTCCAGCTCCATTAGGCCCAACAATTGCAACACGAGTCCCCATATCAATGCCAACATCCACATTTGAGAGTCTAAAATCCTCCCGATTGGGGTAGCTGAAGCTCACTTCAATAAGCTGCAATAGTGGAGGTGTGAGCTCAGTAGGTTCAGGAAAGTGGAACTCCACACTGTAGTCCCTCCACTTCTGTGGTACCTCCGGTGGAACATCATCCTCATCAACCTTGCCCTTCCCCTTGCCCTTGCTTTTAGATGCTTCCTTGGATGCTGCAAACTTAGCTCGATCCTTCACCTTTTCTTGCTGAGCACGGTTTCCACTCCTTTTAGCTGCTTTCAATTGCTTGTCATAAACCTCGTACTTCTTATTCATTTCTTTACGACGCTGTTCATACCCACTCTCAAAAGCATCGAAATTCCCACGATAGACATGGAGTTTCAAATCATGCAGATGAATAATCTCAGTGCAAACTGTATTCAGGAAATCCCTATCATGTGAGACAACCACCAAACTCTTCTTCCAACGGCTCAAGTACTCCTCCAACCATAGAACAGCTCTCAGGTCAAGATGATTTGTGGGTTCATCAAGCAATAGCAGAGTTGGCTGCACAAAAAGTGCTCTAGCTAAAGAAATTCTCATCCTCCAACCACCACTAAAGGATTTTGTAGGACGACCCTGCATATCCTTTGTAAAACCCAAACCAGCTAAAATCTTTGATGCCTGAGCTTCAGCAGCATCAGACCCCATCAGCTGCAATTTTTCATACAACTCTGCTAGCTTCTCTCCTGCACCATCATCATCATCATCTTCCTCATTATCATTACTGTCTTTGTCTACACTTCCTTCAACACAAGTTGCACTCTGCAGAGAATCAACTTCTTGTCTAATCTTAACAAGTTCTTCATTAGCTGAAACAACAGCTTCAAGTGCTGTTTTATCATCACCAACTACCTCCTGTTCAACAAGAAGGACATCAATATTCTTAGGTACTGGTATCTTCCTCCAAGCAAGAAGCTTCAATAGTGTGGACTTTCCCTTTCCATTGGGCCCAACCAAACCATACCTCTTCTCATGAGAAATCCTCAGTGATGCATTCTTCAAAAGTTCTTTACCCCGAGCAGAGACAGAGAAATTTTCTATCGTTATATCTTTCACATTAGCATCAGCATCATCTCCTCCATCAAGTACCGAAGTCCTGCTTCCAATGACCACAGTGAAAGCATCATGATCATCCTTAAGAAATTCCTTCTTTGCTTGTTCAGCAACATGGGCAGCTAGAAGATCCTTTTTTTCACGCTTCTTCAAATCTTTCTCTGCAATAGATATATCAAGTGGTTTCAAATCAGACCTTCTGGACGCATTATTTTGCTGTTGCTCCTCATCCAATAGATCTTCGTCTTGTTCATCATCAGAAGGGGGAAGATCAATACCATCAGTGTATGCTGAAGCTTTTGGGGCAGATTTGGGTTTGGGCTTAGTGGAGGACGAAGAGGGTTTTTTGGGCTTTTCATCCATAGTGGCCAGCATGGCAGAGACGGAAAATTTTTCCTTCTTAGAGTGATCTTTGGCACTTGCCTTGGCCTTTGAAGATGGGACTGAAGCATCATCTGTCTTTTTCCTTCCCATTGCAGAAAACTGAAAAAAGTGGAAACCATATTATCGCTATGCCCTTTTCCAACAAAACTTAACAATAACATCTGAGAATAATTCGACATTTGACACCTAGTTAAATGACATTCAAAATCGTGGTTGGTTAATTACAGTGTTGAGTTTGGTTAATGGATACTCTGATGAGTAATTCGTTAACTGGCAATTTGGTTAATAAAGCTCAATGAATGGTTACCTATATTGAACCAAATACATCGTGCCATTAACCATGATTTTGAAATTGAAAAGGTATTGGATTCTCATATGTTGAACTGAAACTTAATTATTGCATCTATCCATCCAAGTTAAGAGGCGGAAAGCAAAGAAGAAAAATATGCATTAAAATGAAAAAGAAAAGACAAAGGCGCAATAAGGATAATAAATGAAAGCTTACGGTGAAGAAAGTCTTGATCCAGCGAGCGAAGGAGAGTGATGAAGCGTTAAGCAGCGAAGGAACAACAAAACCTAATTCTATTCTATTTGGCAGTGAGAGAGAGAGCTGTGTACCTTCAGCTTTATATGGACCTGCGTGTCCCCTACGCGTCTCCGTTGCTACGGCGCCGTCTAAAACTTCTTTCTTTATCCGTTAGACAACGATAGCGGACCATTGGCGTAGTGAAGGGTGCTCGATCCCTTTCTCTTCCGTCAAAGAGATTGAAAAGAGTGAGAGAGGGTTACGGTTAGCAAAGGTTTTGCTTATAAATAAAAGGGGTTGCTCTTGTGTGGGTCGGGTCGGGTCTCAATGGGGTGGGTTCCCTTATGTTTTTAATTTTTTTGTTGGGCAAATCGAAGCCCTCTTTGCTAATGCTATGTTTTGGGCTGGTTTGAGCTTTTGTTGATTTATTTGTGTGTGTGGCTTACTTGCTACTGCATCTAAGATTTATTAGTAATCACTAGCTACATAAAAAAAATATGAATTTAACTTCTATGCATTGTTAATATGAAACTTTTTATATTATCAATCAATCATAAATCATTTCATCATTAAAGATATTTGACTTTAATTTAAGGATAGAGGGGCCTATAGCTTAACCGGTTTAAAGTCTAACATGGCCCGATCAGGTCTAGGCTTTTTTTTTTTAAAAAAAAAAAACCATTTAGTTAAATATGTCAGAGTTAAGCTTAGGAAAAAAGCTTTTGAGCCTGATAGACCGACTCTTTTGTTAATAATATTATCTTTTAATAAAATATATAGTATAATATATTACTATTTGTTTAATAGTAATATATAATATGCCTGCCTATTTAAAGGTTTTACTGTTTAGCCTATTTAAAGGTGGACCATTTAGAGGTTTTACCTATTAGTTTGTTAGTCTATTGGCCTACTTAAAACTAGACTTATTGGCCAATTTAAAGGCCTTAATGCTAGGCCAAACCATGCTTCTAAAAGGTTCAGGTCAAGCCTCAAAAAATGACATATATCATGTAACAGATTAAATTTAGTCATGTATTTTTTAACGGAATCTAAATAGTACTAAAATGTTTTTCGTCAAATCATATAAAAGACTTTTGACTACTTATCTTTTCTGTGATCCTTGATTATTGTGCTTTTAGCTTATGTTGCTTTTAATCCGTTTCAACTTTAAAACTAGATTCTGAGTATTTGTAATTTTCGTCTCCTACCAAATAGAATAGATCATTTTTTAAATAGGTTAAACCTATTTAACTCAAAGTCTGGCCTGACCTATTTCCACTCATGCTCTTATTATAACTATCTTGTAAGTTGCACATACAATTATTTATGATTTATTGATAGTATAAAAAAAATTATATTGATACATCAAACTCTAGAAACATTTTCTAATATATATAATTCGAAAAATATCCATGAGCACAAATTGGGCGAGTACAAAAAATGTCACGAGTTATTCTAGCTCTTGGATGTAAGGAAAAGGTAAAAAGAGAGACAAAAGGGGATTAAAGTGAATGATAACGATGGAATTATATTAAAATTTGGAGATTTTTTTAGGAATTGCTCAAACTTTATAGGGTTCCGTTTGTTTTAGATTTTGATAGAATTGATTTTGATAGAATTGATTTTGGTAGAATTGATTTTAGAAGAATTGATTTTGAAAAATCAATATTAAAAAAATTGATTTGTGTTTGGTAACAATATTTTAAAAGTAGGTTTAGAAGAATTGATTTTGTTTGGATGATAAAGTAAAATCACTTTTGAGATGTAAATATGTAGAACTGTGGGTCCTACATCTAGAATCAATTATTCTCAACGGAAAAGCTAGAAATTTTTGCTTCCACAAAACTCAGTTTTGGACTCCCCCAACACACTTTTTTTCATTGTTTTTTTACCCAAACACAATTTCTAGTTTCAAATCAATTAATTCCAACGCCAACAGAGAACTAAAGCCTGTAGAATATGAAACAAGCAGGCACATACTCTGCAATCCAGGAATCTTTCGTAGCATAAAAACCACTTTAGGAATTCTGCCTCCTTCTATGACTATTTTCTTTGCTCCCTAACAGAAGAAATGGAAAGAATCTTGCTAAATCTTGAAGCATTTACAGGTTCAAGAAAGCATGGACTTTACTTTCTTCAAGTAGGTTTTACCATCTAATTCTTTGAAATATGAAATTGAAGACCATTTAGCATAGATAAAAAGCAGAAACAAAAGTTGTTCAGCAAGAACCAAATTTGATTGTTGTGGACTGTACAGTAGAAGAAACTAACCCAGGTTACTCATGCCAATGCCATGGTAGATGAAACTTCTAAACCCATTCCCCAACCAATTCTGAATTTTCCTAGTTGAACTCGAATATGACTAATGAAACTCCATAAGCAATGTGACTTACAAAAAAAACTCCTAAGTTCCTTAACATTATAACTCAATTAAGGACAAGATTGAGAGGACCCTCAATAGTAAAGGTGATCGCCATCCAATCCAATAAGAAAATTAAACGCATAATGAATATAACCAAAGGAGATCCCTAGCAGCATCCAACAAATGCATAATATGAAGCACTAATAGGTTATAAAATATTAATAAAGATCTTTCCAAACACCTAATTGTATACAGCTCAGTTATACACAGACCCTTCCCTTCAAAGAGAATACATTAAATATATAGATAATTAATAAATGTGTATCAACCAGTATCATTTGAATTCCAAATAATGCTTTATGCACATGATCTCTACTTCCTTTATACAAACATTAGCTCTGTAACACTTGAATAACTCTAAGGCAATAGATGTCAAGCAAAAACAGCCACTCAAGTAAAGAATAGAGAGACTTTTGCACCCATCTCGTAAAGCCTGCAGACCACTATCACAGAGATTGCGGCAACGGTTAACATACAGCCTCTTCAATTTCTGACAGTATAACCCGATTGCCTGCCATCCAACTATCCTCACCTCATGACATAAAGCTAAGTTCCATTCTTCAAGTAGTGGACATCCCTTGGCAATTGCTACAATAGAAGTATCAGAAACAGCTCTGCATAATCGAAAGTTAAGGATTTTGAGGCGTGAAGAAAAACCTATTCCGGCCAAGGGGTCACCAACCATGGAAAATAATAGTAAGGCAATCATCAGGGAGGTGCATGATAGAGGTATCATCATTTCTAGAAAGTTCTCCCATGTCCACCTTTTCAATACTCTTCTGAAGAAGGTTGTAATGATCGAATCTTTATGATGAATTTTCTCTGGGAGCTAGAAGAAATAGGATACTTAAATCCGCAGAGAGCAGGTGATTCTCCACCATAACCATAACCAATATGAACCCCACATTTCCGGCAAAGCAGTGTAGTCTTTGAATGATAACGGAACCACGAGATGGGAAAACGATTTGTTTCATCAACTTGCGTAAATCTGCTTAGATCAACTGAAGCAAAAGCCATTGATCCTTTCTTAATAGACTTCCGATATTCAGATGCATTGTTAGATGTGATCTGATTAGACGATGTTAAGTTCAAAGGGTATCCGCAAGAGCCACAACTACAGTGAACACCAAAATTTCAAAACACATCTAATACAAATTATAGAACAAAAAACTGTGGCAAAAAACATGCATTTAAAAAAAACTCATCAAATATAAAAACACTATGCCACTTCAAGTTGAAAAAAGCAAGATTGCTTTGTTATGCTCTATGCATAGATTGTCAACAGATTTTTCTTCTCTCAATTTTCACAATTGAATTTATATTAGTTCGTTAACGTAAATGTGAGATAAAACATTGACATATAATTCTAATTAGTAGGTCTTCTTCTTGTCCTCCAAGCCAATACATCACTACTATCATCATCTCCAAGCCATTTATATCCAAGCAGTCTATATCTACTGGAGAAGGCCAAAGGGTGGCACCAGTCAGCTCACATATTAAATATATATAAACCCAAGATAAGACAATGAGAGTGGATGCATGATCACTTGACAAGCTAACAATAAATATGAATGCCCAATAATGATTTGCATCAGGGATCAAATCAAGACAGCACTCATATAAGCATTCATCTTTCATTGATTATGGATCAGAAAGTCAAAAATTGAAATTGTACTCATTTAGTGGAAAATTTTGAAACTTTGACATGTTCTTAAAAATCTTATATGATCCAACACATGTTTTCTTAACAGCTGTCAGCCTGTCACCCTTGGGAGCATATGTTACATATACACATTCATAACTGCAAATTCATACAAAAATTATATGAACTTCAAAATGTGGTACAAAATAGCCGGCGTGGATAAAAACCCAGGAAAAAAATATTAAATTTTAGCATACGAGGATAACAATCTGATAAAAAGAAGATGCAAATCAATTGGGTGTAGGAAATAACAAGAAGCGAGAAATGAAATCAAAGAAGGGAGCGAGAAGTACTAGTAAGAGACGTCAGCTTGTTGTGACATCCTCTTGCTCTGCGATTCAGATGATGGTCAGCAATAGCAATTGCCATCATCGTCCATTCTTTGATTTGTGGAATGGAAGAAAGGATGGTAGGGTTTAGAATCTGAGTTTGAGAGGAAGAGATAGCGTGAGATTAGTTGCACACGTTTCTTCGATTCCCTTTACTCTCTTTTCTGATTGACCTCCTCTCTGTCCCTTTCTAGTTTCTCTCTATTGCTTGCTTCCTTCTCTCCCAATTCCTCTTCATATAAACAAACAATCAGTCTCTATCCTTTTCCATATTTTTTATATTAGATTACAATTTTTTTTTAAAAGATTATATTGTGACACATACAAAGTTTTTGTTTGTTTTTAATTTGGTTTCCATATATTAATTTTTTGCGAGTAAATACCCAACTTGGTCCCTGAATTTATAAAGTAGTATCAAATTGGTCCTTGAAATTATCGAAATTCCAAAAACGTCCCTGAATGATAAGTTAGTATCAATTTAGTCCATTATTTTACTCACTTAATATCAATTAACTCCCTGACACTGCTAATTTAAAATCAACTTCGTCTATACGATTTTCAACGGAGGGACCAAGTTGATCATCGTTTTACAATTTTAGGGACTAATTTGGAATTTCAATAATTTCAAGGATCGGGTTGATACTATTTCACAATTTCAGGGACCAAATCGGGTGTTTACTCAATTTTTTTGCAGATGTGAAAACTTAACAAATTCGTCGGTTATCAACAAACTAGACTTTGACTACACTGGTGTTGTTTTAGAAATTTATTATCAATTTAAGATCCTTTTGGAACTAATTATTAAGGGGATCTATTTTGACATCCTAGCATATTTTATATTTTATTTTTTGTCTAACATGGAAGGCACCAGTCCAAGTTCCGCCTTCAAAGACGCTACTCTGACTGACGACTCTTATTAAAAAAAAAATTGGTAAAAAAAGTGTTTGCCCCCGCAGCGCCACGTGGCATAACACGGGGAAGGCGCCACTTCAACTAGCACCTTTATAGGCGAGCGTCGGAGTGGTGCGCACGCGGGGCGCCCCTCCCCACCCACCCCTCACTCATCAGTAGAGCTGGGTATATGGACCTGAGTCCGCGGACATTCCGTTTAACCTACAGTCCGTGCTGACTTGGACTAGGTAAAATACGAGTCCATTTAATTGCAGGCTTTTTGGGTTTTGTCCGTTTAAACCCGCGGGTTTAACGAACTCAATCAGCGGATTTGCGGATCCGTCCCCGAACTGGTACATTTAAAAAAAAAAAAACTAACTATATCGAGCAAAAATATCGGATGAGATAACCCATCTCATGTTTTATCTAACTCACCTCACCTAACTAAGTGACTTAAACCTAATAATCCATGTCCTCACTGCTCAGCCTCACCATTCCGCTTGCGGCTGCCAAGCTCTTCGACGGTTTCCGCCTGCGCTCGTCCTGTGTTTGTCCGTCCTTTGCTTTTTTGGCGTTCGTCCTGTGCGAATCGCAGGCTGCAACGCCATTCGCGAATCGCAGGCTGCAGCGCGAGCGCCGCCGCTCATGTTGCAATCGCCGCGCTATCGTCAGTTTATGGTCATCGTCATCTGGCCTTCTCGCATCTGGTACGTTTTCTTACTCCCTTTCTCATCTTTCTCATATCTGTTTCTCTGTTTCATGTTTAACATCTGTTTCCTTTTTTCTTTTTTTATCTTTGGTATGTGCATTGGATTTAATGTTTATTTGGTTTGCTTTTCTACACAAGTCACTATTTGTTTTTGATGTTTGCCGCAAAAAAAACAATAATGTGATGAGTCTGTGGATAGTCCGTTTAGCCCGCGGACTGCACGCGGACTATGTTTTTCAAAGTCCATTTATCATGCGAGCTTTTCGGTCCGGTCTGTTTCAGTGCGGACCAATGCGAACCTAACTTAAACGGACCGTATCGGTCCGCATACCCGGCTCTACTCATCAGATTACTCTTACTTCATCCCCAACCCTAACCCTATAAATACCACATACTCTAATTCCCAAAATACACACTACTCATTCTCTTTCTTTCTTTCTTTCTTTCTTTCTTTTTTTTTTTGACTCAAATACTCATTCTCTTAATCTCTATATATTTATAGTTTTATACTCAGAATCACTTCTAGAGGTAGAATCAATTTTACTTGACAATAATCAAACATCACATTTTTACTAAAATCACGTTTGACAGCAGACATAATCAATTCTGGTGGTTTCTAACTTAAAACAAACACAATGAAGTCATGTCATTGACTCATTGTACAATACCACCCATCAATACTCAAAGCTCACATGAAAGCCAATTTCAATACACGGGGAAATGAAGTGTTGTAGCTGTAATTGATCATGATCAAAAGAGGTTTGGTAGTAAAAACAAGTTCTAGGAAGATCAATTCATGCTCACTCTGCGCGAAGAACCGAGGCAATAGCTAATCAAACTCACCTCATTAGCACTCCAAGTAAATTATCCTTAGTATCATTTTTTTATTAAAAAGAATAAGAAATAGTTCTTATGCTACTAATGTTAAGATATCAGCAAAAGTCGCAAATGGAATGAGAAATGGAACAATCGAAAAGATTGCAGAGGATATTCCAAATTTGGCAATTAGATTGTCTTTATAGACGTTAGATGCTAACGAGGTACGGACGAAAGGGTTTAATACAGATACGAGATAGCCACTCTCCACTGAAACATGACATAAGCTAACATTGATTTTGATTTATGATATAAAACACGAATTTGTAATCATTACAATCCGCACGTTGATAAGACCACCAAATGCATATTACCAGACAGAATAACTTCGGATAACACATAACACGGGTAAATTTTATGGTAAAGAACTTATCTTGTGTGAACCATAAAAATTAGAACACATCAATCCAGGCTAACACGAAATTGACCAAAAATAAGGATAACTCGAAAAGTATCCAAAATTTGTGACAGAAAATGAACAGTACAAGAAAATAAATTTTCAAGAAAATGATTCTCTAGATGCAAGTTAAGAGAAATTCTACATATGCTGGACTGACAAAGCAACGGCAATGAACATTCAATCATCATCATCAAAATCATCATCATCAAATTCAGGAGCTGCATTGCTAAGAGCTTGCAAGCGTGCAATCAACTTGGCCTTCCTCTCCTCGTAGGTAAGTTTCTTCAAGTTGTATCTGCCAAAAAAGAAGCAGAAATATAACCAGGTACTCTTTCAATTAGTAAGTAATAAGGCTAAAATACTAAATCACTAATAAAATGTTTTAATTCCAAACAAACAAAAATCAGCACATCTTAGATAAACGCACAAGTGGATAGCAGAAACTATGCAATCAAGCAACTAGTACAAGACATTTTGCCAGAAATCAAGTGACTGAATAGAAACAAGCATTTTGCAATACTTGTGGAGTCTACTTGGATTCACAAATAACATAACGATTTACCTCTTGTGCCCCTTTGGTTGTGGCTTGTCAGACTTCTTTGAAGTGGGATCTGCACGAATGGCTGCATGAACCTTTTTGTACAGCTCCTCAAGTCCCTCAGGCTCTATTCCACGCTTGATATATTCACTAAAGTGTGTCTGGTATTTCTCTGGTTCATCTTCCATCAAGGTCTGCATATAATAATAAAAAAGTTGACTTGTCAAAAAAAACTGAAAACTCCAGCAAAAAGGGACTCATTAAAATCTTTGCCCTTGCCTTCATATAGGCAGCAACATGTCCACCAAAGATATATTTGCGGTGAACCTCAGGATTAAGCTCCTTCTTGTCCTTGTCAAAACCAGCAAACCTTTTGTCACTGTGAGGAATATCCAAACCCCCATCCAAAGCTCCCTGTAAACCATCAAAATTATTCAATTCCGACATATTGAAAAAAATAAAACACAACATCAGTCATTGCAAATATAACTTTGAGTACCTTAAGGGCACCAAAAACACGATTGCCAGTTGTGGTCCTAATAAGACCAACATCAAGTAGAGCACGGAATGGCCTCCTGGTGTCAGCAGGTTCAACTGAAAAATCCTCTCCAGAAGCCTGATAATAATGATATGACCAATTAACTTACAAAAAATATGTGTGATGTGCACATGAGAGAAAGTGAGTATAGCACATTCATTGATACCTCTACATTCCCCTCATACTCCTCATCCATTTCAAGCGTCTTAAGTACTCGACGGGCCAAAAGAAGTCCAGTGCAATAAGCTGGCCACATTTTAAGACATAATCAAAAGGGTAACACTGTTGGTGGTATAGAGAAAAACAGAGAATAGGGGGACAGGGTAAACTTTTATAAACAAAGTACCTGCAGCATAGTTTGTAAGGCCTACTTCAAGACCGTAGTGTGGCAGTTCGTGTGCATATGCTGCAGCAAGTACAATGTCACCAGCAATGCTAGCAGATATTATTTGTGCAATGATATCCTTGTTCGTCTAATAACGAAATTAAGGTTTACACTCACACAGAAGCATCAACAAATAAAACAACTTTCAATCATTGAATGATAATGATATTAATCAAATGCTATGCTTAAGATTGAATATCGATAAATAAAAATAAAAATGATAAATACCATTTAAGCACATAAAACCATGTCTTCATGAAAGGGGGGGAAATATGCAATATTTTGAAAATGGCAATATATTGCGAATTAACTAACAGTAGGATACAAATCGAACCACAAAGCGGTATTTTGGTGTGTTGTACTTGTTCTTGTCCTGATTAATCAACCGAATCCTAGCTCGGTAATCAGTCTTTCCCTCTGCAGATTTGTCAGTAAATAAAGTCACCAACTACAATATAAACGAAGTAGGCAAGATAGATAAACACGGGAAAAGTGATAAACAACAATAATACCTCGTCTTCTCTTAAACTTCACTTGATACCTCTTGAAGTACGCCTTTGACTTCAGAGCCTTGACAAATGCCTTTATCATCATGCATTAAAAAAAAACGTTATAATTAGTTTCAAAAGTATATTTGAATAGCATTACGCAATTACATAGTTGAATTTGAATTACACTGCATGATGAATAAGTAGTCGAATACTAACACACAAAACCCTAATGACAATAAAAACATCCAGAGTGTAAACCCTAACCCTTTTTCGACTTCAAAATCTCTCAAAAAACACTCTCACGCACTAGAGAGTGAAGATTTATCCCAGACAAATCACGCAAATTCAAATTACGGAAGAAACGAAATGTGCTTTGCATAAAAAAGAACAGAAGAGGCAGCGATTGAAGATACGGACCATTGGCGTAGTGAAGGGTGCTCGATCCCTTTCTCTTCCGTCAAAGAGATTGAAAAGAGTGAGAGAGGGCTAGGGTTAGCAAAGGTTTTGCTTATAAAAGGGGTGGCTCTTGTGTGGGTCGGGTCGGGTCGGGTCTCAATGGGGTGGGCTCCCTTTATGTTTTTTCTTTTTTTTTGTTGGGCCAATCGAAGCCCTCTTTGCTAATGCTATGTTTTGGGCTGGTTTGAGCTTTTTGTTTCTTTATTTGTGTGTGTGGCTTACTTGCTACTGCACCTAAGCTTTATTAGTAATCACTGGTTACATTAAAAAAAATATGAATTTAACTTCTATGCATTGTTAATATGAAACTTTTTATATTATCAATCAATCATAAATTATTTTATTATTAAAATTATTTGACTTTAATTTAAGGATAAATGGGCCTATAGCCTAACCGGTTTAAAGTCTAGCATGGCCCGATCAGGTCTAGGCTTTCTTTTTTTTTTTAGCTAAACATGTCAAAGTTAAGCTTAGGAAAAAAGCCTTTGAGCCTGATAGACCGACTCTTTTGTGAATAATATTATTTTTTAATAAAATATATAGTATAATGTATTATTATTTGTTTAATAGTAATAGTAATATATAATATGCCCGCCTATTTAAAGGTTTTACTGTTTAGCCTATTTAAAGATGGACCATTTAGAGGTTTTACCTATTAGTTTGTTAGTCTATTGGCCTACTCAGAACTATACTTATTGGCCTATTTAAAGGCCTTAATGCGAGGCCAAACCAGCTTCTAAAAGGTTCAGGTCAAGCCTCAAAAAATGACATATATCATGTAACATATTAAATTTAGTCATGTATTTTTTAACGGAAAATCTAAATAGTACTAAAATGTTTTTCGTCAAATCATATAAAAGACTTTTGACTGCTTATCTTTTCTGTGATCCTTGATTATTGTGCTTTTAGCTTATATTGCTTTTAATCCGTTTCAACTTTAAAACTAGATTGTGAGTGTTTGTAATTTTCGTCTCCTACCAAATAGAATAGATCATTTTTTAAATAGGTTAAACCTATTTAACTCAAAGTCTGGCCTGACCTATTTCCACTCATACTCTTATTATAACTATCTTGTAAGGTGCACATACAATTATTTGTGATTTATTGATAGTATAAAAAAAATTATATTGATAGATGTATCAAAATTAAACTCTAAAAATATTTTCTAATATATATAATTCGAAAAATATCTACGAGTACAAATTGTGCAAGTACAAAAAATGTCACGAGTTATTCTAGCTCTTGGATGTAAGGAAAAGGGAAAAAGAGAGACAAAAGGGGATTAAAGTGAATGATAACGATGGAATTATATTAAAATTTGGATATTTTTGGAGATTTTTTTAGGCATTGCTCAAACTTTATAAGGTTCCGTTTGTTTTAAATTTTGATAGAATTGATTTTGGTAGAATTGATTTTAGAAGAATTGATTTTGAAAAAATCAAGATTAAAAAAATCGATTTGTGTTTGGTAACAATATTTTAAAAGTAGGTTTAGAAGAATTGATTTTGTTTGGATGATAAAGTAAAATCAATTTTGAGGTGTAAATATGTAGAATTATGGGTCCTATATCTAGAATCAATTCTTCTCAACGGAAAAGCTAGAATTTTTTACTTCCATAAAACTCAGTTTTGGACTCCCCCAACACACTTTTTTTCAATGTGTTTTTTACCCAAACACAATTTCTAGTTTCAAACTCAATTGATTCCAACACCATCAGAGAATTAAGCCTGTAAAATCTGAAACAAGCTGGCACATACTCTCCAATCCAGGAATCTTTCGTAGCATAAAAACCACTTTAGGAATTCTACCTCCTTCTGTGACTATTTTCTTTGCTCCCTAACAGCAGAAATGGAAAGAATCTTGCTAAATCTTGAAGCATTTACTGGTTCAAGAAAGCATGGACTTTACTTTCTTCAAGTAGGTTTTACCTTCTAATTCTTTGAAATATGAAATTGAAGACCATTTAGCATAGATAAAAAGCAGAAACAAAAGTTGTTCGGCAAGAACCAAATTTGATTGTTGTGGACTGTACAGTAGAAGAAACTAACCCAGGTTACTCATGCCAATGCCATGGTAGATGAAACTTCTAAACCCATTCCCCAACCAATTCTGAATTTTCCTAGTTGAACTCGAATATGACTAATGAAACTCCATAAGCAATGTGACTTACAAAAAAAAACTCCTAAGTTCCTTAACATTATAACTCAATTAAGGACAAGATTGAGAGGACCCTCAATAGTAAAGGTGATCGCCATCCAATCCAATAAGAAAATTAAACGCATAATGAATATAACCAAAGGAGATCCCTAGCAGCATCCAACAAATGCATAATATGAAGCACTAACAGGTTATAAAATATTAATAAAGATCTTTCCAAACACCTAATTGTATACAGCTTAGTTGTACACAGACCCTTCCCTTCAAAGAGAATACATTAAATATATAGATAATTAATAAATGTGTATCAACCAGTATCATTTGAATTCCAAATAATGCTTTATGCACATGATCTCTACTTCCTTTATACAAACATTAGCTCTATAACACTTGAATAACTCTAAGGCAATAGATGTCAAGCGAAAACAGCCATTCAAGTAAAGAATGGAGAGACTTTTGCACCCATCCCGTAAAGCCTGCAGACCACTATCACAGAGATTGCGGCAACGGTTAACATGCAGCCTCCTCAATTTCTGACAGTATAACCCGATTGCCTGCCATCCAACTATCCTCACCTCATGACATAAGGCTAAGTTCCATTCTTCAAGTAGTGGACATCCCTTGGCAATTGCTACAATAGAAGTATCAGAAACAGCTCTGCATAATCGAAAGTTAAGGATTTTGAGGCGTGAAGAAAAACCTATTCCGGCCAAGGGGTCCCCAACAGAGGACCAAGTTAAACAAGAAACATCTAGATACTCTAGTCCGCCACCACTAACAATTCCCATCACCCCTTCTGGCTTAAGCTTACAAGATTCTGCCTCTACATATGCTATAGTTTTTGAACATCCTCTAAAGCCAACACCGGTTATACCCTCACAGTGTGATATTTTAACTGTCTGAAGCTGGCGACACCATTGTGTAAGAGCTTTTAAACCCTTCATCAGATATTTGTGAGCAGTAGGAGAGATTTACATGTTTCAGAGATAAGCAAGCACCGGCTAGAGTCTCTAATCCTATATCAGTAATATTGAGGCATCGATAGAGACTGATTGTCACCAATGAGGGACAAGCAGAAGCAACCAGGGATAGCCCATAGTTAGTGACTTTCAAACAGCAATCTAGATAAAGTTTTTGCAACTTTGAACCATAACTTGACAAACAGGTCAATCCTGAATCAGCCAGCTCGCTGCAACCAGATAGGGACAACGATTCTAAATGTTGAAAGCGCCTCAACAACCTATGGAGATGGAATGTATGAATATCCAAACACTTAGTCGATAAATAGGAAGGATTTGATATAGTGAATGAACATTGAAATTGCAATGAGCGACGGCTGAAATCTTGAATATGGAGCCATCGGCGGCAAGTCAGACCAAATGATTCACGATCATTGTGACTGTCTAAACCATGGAAAATAATAGTAAGGCAATCATCAGGGAGGTGCATGATAGAGGTATCATCATTTCTAGAAAGTTCTCCCATGTCCACCTTTTCAATACTCTTCTGAAGAAGGTTGTAATGATCGAATCTTTATGATGAATTTTCTCTGGGAGCTAGAAGAAATAGGAGACTTAAATCCGCAGAGAGTGGGTGATTCTCCACCATAACCATAACCAATATGAACCCCACATTTCCGGCAAAGCAGTTTAGTCTTTGAACGATAACGGAACCACGAGATGGGAAAACAATTTATTTCATCAACTTGCGTAAATCTGCTTAGATCAACTGAAGCAAAAGCGATTGATCCTTTCTTAATAGACTTCCGATATTCAGATGCAATGTTAGATGTGATCCGATTAGACGATGTTAAGTTCAAAGGGTATCCGCAAGAGCCACAACTGCAGTGAACACCAAAATTTCAGAACACATCTAATACAAATTATAGGACAAAAAACTGGGGCAAAAAACATGCATTTAAAAAAACTCATGAAATATAAAAACACTATGCCACTTCAAGTTGAAAAAAGTAAGATTGCTTTGTTATGCTCTATGCATAGATTGTCAACAGATTTTTCTTCTCTCAATTTTCACAACCGAATTTATATTAGTTCGTTAACGTAAATGTGAGATAAAACATTGACATATAATTCTAATTAGTAGGTCTTCTTCTTGTCTTCCAAGCCAATACATCACTACTATCATCATCTCCAACTAGCCATTTATATCCAAGCAGTCTATATCTACCGGAGAAGGCCAAAGGGTGGCACCAGTCAGCTCACATATTAAATATATATATAAACCCAAGATAAGACAATGAGAGTGGATGCATCACTTGACAAGCTAACAATAAATATGCATGCCCAATAATGATTTGCATCAGGGATCAAATCAAGACAGCACTCATATAAGCATTCATCTTTCATTGATTATGGATCAGAAAGTCAAAAATTGAAACTGTACTCATTTAGTGGAAAAATTTGAAACTTTGACATGTTCTTAAAAATCTTATATGATCCAACACATGTTTTCTTAACAGCTGTCAGCCTATCACCCTTGGGAGCATATGTTACATATACACATTCATAACTACTAATTCATACAAAAATTATATGAACTACAAAATGTGGTACAAAATAGCCGGCATGGATAAAAACCCAGGAAAAAAATCATAAATTTTAGCATACGAGGATAATAATCTGATAAAAAGAAGATGCAAATCAATTGGGTGTAGCAAATAACAAGAAGCGAGAAATGAAATCAAAGAAGGAAGCGAGAAGTACCAGTAAGAGATGTCAGCTTGTTGTGACATCCTCTTCCTCTGCGATTCAGATGATGGTCAGCAATAGCAATAGCAATTGCCATCATCGTCCATTCTCTGATTTGTGGAATGGAAGAAAGGATGGTAGGGTTTAGAATCTGAGTTTGAGAGGAAGAGATTGCGTGCGATTAGTTGCACACGTTGCTTCGATTCCCTTTACTCTCTTTTCTGATTGACCTCCTCTCTGTCCCTTTCTAGTTTCTCTCTATTGCTTGCTTCCTTCTCTCCCAATTCCTCTTCATATAAACAAACAATCAGTCTCTGTCCATTTCCATATTTTTTATACTAGTACGGTACCCGTGCGGTCGCACGGGTCTCGGTGATTTTTACCCATGTTTCAAAACAATTGATATACATACTGATATGTTGATATATACAAAATCCATTAATGTAGTTCATGACTTTCACATACTAATAAACTGATGATATCATCTACATGCATATAGAGATTAATGTTGAAAGTGGTGGTGAAATCGTTTACATGTATCATCATCTGGAAATGCAATGATCACGTGATAACAACAATAGCAGATTCAAGTTATGAAAAACCAACACAGCAAAATTAAGCATAGTAAATCAAATGGCTCAAATTGACAATTGGCCTCATAATCACCTCATTTTTTTTATATCTAACCTCAGGGATTCAAGACTTGTGAGAAGTGGGTTGGTCCGCAAACTCCTTTAAGCTTGATCAAAGTTCCTCTTGCAACCTCTTAGCTCACCCTAAACTTTCAAAATTAAGCTTACAAGTGAAACCCGAAATCCTGAATTCTAATTACCCTGATTTTTGGTTTAGAGCATCACTATACCATAGGAAATTGGTATGTCATGTTTTAGGTTCCAACTCATTTCCTAACTGCACTGTTTACAGGAATCTCAATGGTTTGAAAGTTGTCTATTATGCTCCCTTCTTGTTTTATTTAAGTTAAAATTTGGAACCATAGGGCCAAACTTTGATTCTATTGCTTAAATAAATTTCTTCTATGGTATTCAAGTTTATTTTTACTTATAAACACTGTTGGAAAAGAGTCTTGTGCAGTTTTACATCAGAATCACAATTTGACCATGTAAGTCACTAATTTAGGCCTAAAACTCTTGATTTTGATTCCTAGGTGTCCAAACTGAGCTATAATTGTCCAAATGTCCTAAATTTTGGTACACACCTAGAGTTTGACAATTCAAAACCGTAGAAACAAACTCCATGTCAATATCATTTTTCAATTGAAAGTTATGCGTGTTCAAAATTAGGCTTAAAATGGTCATTTGGTAACTTCTGCTCAAGGTGGCCATTTCGAGTTTTGCTTAACATATGGGAATGAAACTTGACATACAACTCTATATCAGTATGTGTGCTTTTTCTGCATAATTATGCAGCAGACTGCAATTCATCCGAATTGGTCATTATACCTCCTTGTCAAGCATCATTTTGCTTCTTGATTCACAACCTAAGCTTTAAAATATGTAAGTATCCAGTCCTACATCTTTCCCCCCTTATTCTCCATGTCCCAAAGATGTTACTCTTAATGTTAAAGCTTGATTTCTGCATGATTGTGCAGAAAATTTATCCAATGATTACTAAGAATTTGCCTAAAGCTTATAATTTCAAGTTCTTGTGCAACTTACTCATTGATTGTTTAGATTGATCACTATAGCACTTTCCTAATTGCTTTGTGGCAGCATGGTTTGGGTATACATGTGCCTAATCTTGTCAATTTTTTGCATATTAACTCATCTTGTGGATACTAACTCTAATAATATCATACCAAGTCTATAATCATGTCTTAAATTGCCATTTCCCAAAGATATCAATCATATCAATAACAATTCAAATTCTCATTACTTATGTTTAACTACTGTCCATCATATCAACCATCATTAAATCATCATATAACAGTAGTAAACACTCAATTTATACAACATCTCAGGATCATACATGTCATAGCACACAAAATTGCAAGAAACATGAAGGTTCATAACTTATATTATCACAATGTCTTCAAACTATCAATTACAATACATATTTCGAATTTTCTTTCAAGATATCTTCAACTATAAGTATCATTCTGTACTTACTTTCAAAACAGAATTCATAGCACTTTTCGTTCAAGTTTACAAACATGCAACATCAGGTAACATGCAAAAACACGTATAGGCTTAAAATTGGGTTCTCTGGCTAGGGCCACCAAGGAAAACCTCAACCATTCTTTCTATTCATCATCTACCTTTGATAATCTATAGGTAAACACTTACTAAGCCTTGCTAACCAGTTTTCTTCCAAAAAAATAAGTAAATAAACAAAAAAAAGGATTGAACACAAACATAAATTTAACCATATTAATTTACTTAGCAACATAAATAGGATCACCTAAGTTGTACCAAATGTAGCACAAAAGACAAACAGATATTGTACTTGCAAGAATTGCTTATTTTAGCAGTTTATCCAATAATGCCCAGCTTCATCACTCAAACGCTTTTACCTTGTAGAGTTCAATTGCTTCATAACTAAGGTCATTCCTTCAATGCACTTTCGACAGAATCCCCGTCATTGATAGCAGCCCGATAACATGCAAATTGCTCTAACTGGACCCTTATCCACCAACTGCAATTGAAGGATTGATATTCGAAATCATTCACAAATCCCATGAAACAAATATATATATATATATATATATATATATATATACAAAAACAGACAACAACACTTTCAAGCTGAGCAATAATGATCATATATTCATATTCCATCACAAAACAACATTGTAAGCTTCAAACTACAGTTCCTCAAATTCAATCACATTCATAACAAAAACCGATAAACATTTTTTTTTTGTGTGCAGAAAATGCCTCTTTCCCACCAAATAAAATTCAAGACCCATAAATTAAAAAGGCATCAACCAAGAACAGCACACCTCAGATGACCAAACATCCAAATTCAACCAAGAGAAAAAGAAAATCCATTTAATTTAAGTTGAAGTCAGTTGCATCAATCAATGGATGAAGAATAAGCAGAAGTAACTGATTAGGTTTTTTTCTAGAAACATGCGGAAGAAGCTTGGGCAAAGGAACCCACCACTGTGACAGTCGGAGCTCGATTCTCTAATGCAAGACTGGATGGAGGTCGGACAAGAAGGAAGAGCCAGATCTTGGATTCCGTGGACGATGGAGCACGCTCCTCTTTGCTACGCGTTTAGCTGCTTGGATGAATCAACGACTGAAGAAGAAGCTTATGGATTTGTCTAAAAAAAATGCAGGAAACGAATTTTGAGAAGGATGGAGCTCACCGTGATGCACACCCATGCTTGCGACCTTTTCTTTGCTTGCCTGAAGAGAATGGTTGAAGGAGAAGCTTTGAGAATTTTCTAGAAGGTTTATTTACTCGGCATGTCCCTGTACTTTTTGGGAATTTTTAAATAGGTCCCTATATTTTTAAAATTTGTAATTAAATCCCTGAATTATTATTTTATTTGTAATTAGGTCCATATACTAAAAAAATTTGTAATTAGGTCCTCGAACTTTTATAAAGTTTTTAATTGGGTCCCTGAACTAAAGATATTTTTAATTGGGTCCCCGAACTTATATAAAATTTTCAATGGAGTCCCTGGGGTAGGGTTCCGTGAAGAGGTGTTTAAGTCTGCTGATGTTAAACGTGACTTGGAATTCCCCCAAATTTGTATTTAGGGTTGCAGGAGACCAAAATGTTGAGTCAGGAAACCAAAACTTGACCTGTGATTGCTTTTCCTCCATCTGAACAAATAGTTCATTCCTTCCCCGATTTATATTTTACGCTTGTATATCCATTCCTTGAAATAATTTCGTCCAAAATATTTTCTTCACTTGCAACTTATTACATCTCATTTCATCTTGTTACATCTTGTTACATTTTATTGTGATAATATCTCAAAATTCATCTTCTACCCAAACTACTCTTACATAGCTAGCTTGGATGACATGAGTTATATTCCGTCCAATTCAACATATCACTAACAAATTTTGTAATTTAGGGACCCCATTGAAAATTTTATATAAGTTTAGGGATCCAATTAAAAACTTTTTTAGATCAGGGACCCAATTGAAAACTTTATAAAAGTTTGAGGACCTAATTACAAATTTTTTTAGTATAGGGACCTAATTACAAATGAAATAATAGTTCAGGGACTTAATTACAAATTTTAAAAGTATAGGGACTTATTTAAAAATTCTCAAAAAAATATAGGGACCTACGGAGTAATTAAACCTTTCTAAAAATATGCGGCAAAATGAAATGGTAATAGCAGGAGGGAAAATTTATTACGTAATATTGTCTGATTTGTAGATGCTATATTTATTGATTGTATATTGAATGATTATTATAGAAGAAGATATAATAATTAAAAAATAAATAGTAGTTTGGCGGGGACACTGTGCAGGAAGCATTCAGAAATTATATAATTACTAGCATTGTTTACTCTAGGGTGGACACCGGTCGGTTTCGGTCGGTTTCAGGCTAAAAAATGTCAATCCGAATGAAACCGAGACATGTATATCTAGGCCCATTTCCGCCCAATTAAGCCATCGGTTTCATCGGATTCGGTTTCGTCGGGTGTCAGGTTTCTTCGGGTGGGTTGGCACGGGTTAGCATTACACAAAACCCAGAAATTCAAAGTTTAAAGCCAGAGCATCAAAAGCAAAAAAAATCCAGAAACATCAGCAAAGTACCCGAACTGAACATCAAACTTCATATATAAAAAAAAAAAAAAAGAAATTATGCCCTTAATCAATCCCAGACGCTAACTCAGATCCACAAACACAAAGTGAGTGATGAGAACTTGTTTACACTTTAAACAAATCAATAATGTGCAGTAAAAAAAAAAAGTTACACAAGAAAACCCTAACTTAAGAAGTGTGTGCTTAAAAAATAGCAATACTTATACTCTCTTCCTTCTCCTCCGAGCAAGTCTTCCATGGAGCTACATGCTGACCTCTGTTCCTCCTTCAACGACGGTCGAGATCCATTTTCCAGCATGATTTGGCGTCGCGAAAGACAGATCTGGAGCAGAGCTACTTGGCTGGAAGCGCTTGTAATGGTGGCAGATCGGAGCAATGGGGGACGCGTGCCGCCGGTGCTCACCGACACTGCTCGCGGCGGGACTCGTGGGAAGACGAGGTCTGGTGGAGAAGTGCAGATCTGGTCACTCGTTGGAGATGCATATGTGCAGATCTGGAGAGCACCATGGACTGATGTGCAGATCTAGAGAGACTGAGCTCACTGCCCTGAGAGTTCGAGAGAGACGAG
This sequence comes from Echinosophora koreensis, assembly GCA_035048595.1. Taxonomy (NCBI): domain Eukaryota; kingdom Viridiplantae; phylum Streptophyta; class Magnoliopsida; order Fabales; family Fabaceae; genus Echinosophora; species Echinosophora koreensis. The sequence goes on from JAPCYP010000023.1 coordinate 4,522,528, forward strand.
AGAGCAGAGAGGCAGTGGAACAAGAGAAGTAAGAAAGGGTGAGACTTGAGCCTTGAAGAACGAGAGAGAGGGTGAAAAAAATAGAGACTTGTTTGAGATTGAAAAATCAGAACAGTAGAGAGTGAGAATGAGGTCAGGAAAAAAACACATCTTGAGAAGATCTTGGCCATTAATTATGTAGTGATCCTGGTCTATTTTAATCCAACGATAGTCAATAAGCATAGAGAAAAACGCCTACAGCTTTACAGCACATGACAACTCGGTCGGGTTCGGATTTCGATGGGTTTTTAAATCCAGAACCGAAACCGCCCGTCCAAAACCGTCTAGAACCGAAAATTTAAACCGAGGACCCGTAGACCCAACAGCACCCGCCTGTTTTCTTTTTTCTCTTCCGGGCAGAACGGGTTACGGTCGGGTGACGTTTATTTGTCCACCCCTAGTTTACTCCGCACGGGTATAGATTTGTTATGTTACAACATAACCCTTTTATATATATATATATATATATATAATATATATATATATATATATATATATAATATATAATATAGGATAAGATAAAAAAGTGAATTAAATAATAATATCGATTTTTTTTTTTTTTTTGCATCAAACATATGAAACCTGAATAACCCAAACAATTCTATCCATTATAAGTCAGATACAATAGTTACGGGCCCATTTTGTTGATGTAAATTGAGCAACTTTCAATGGAAACAGCCTTCAATCGGTAAGTTTTTTCCATCTCGGTGATTGCATGTAGTTCCTATACATTGCCTTGAACATGATTCTTTTATTGTTGTCGATCAACACAAAACCATGATGATTTACTCAAACCCTACCTGAAGAATTTACTACTTCAATCTATATACAATAGTGAGATTGTTACACAACATTATTAGTCCTGTAATTTATTTAAGTTATCATTGAAAGTAGCTAAATATGAAAAAACGAATTAAATCCTTGATTTCATCTGTCAGATTACTTAAGTTTACTGATGAAAGACATAAAAAAATGATATGTAAATGCATTCTAAGAGTATCTGTCATTTAAAATCAAAGATTTCTACTGATGAAAGTTGAATATAAAGAAACAGAGATCTCTCAATTCTGGAATAAAACACAAAGGCAAGTATCGCTGCATCCATTAATTTAGCTATTACAGCATAGATCAATCACTTCTAGGATTATATGTGTAGCAAATCTAATTACAGATTACCTAACATATAAAACTGAAATTTATTCCTGATTATATGCATTGGCTGTCTACTAAGTTCACAGTTCATGTACTGTTTTACAATTTCTATATTCTATACTGAGCATTAATTAAATTTAAAAGCAATTTTCTCCGAAAAAAATTATATATACATATATATATATATATATATATGTATGTATGTATATATATATATCTATATAGTGAAAAATTAACATGAGTTTGATTGTTTGTATCCAGATTTCTGTGTTTGTTTTTGATTTATTGTGCAACAGTATTAAGATAACTGTTTGAGAGAATGAATTGATATATGGTTAGATTTTTAATTAGACGTTTGGTATTGCATTTTTTTCTTATATGATGCAAACCATATAACTTTTTTTTTTACTCTGTTATTTGTTATTCAATGATTCAATGATCTTATTGTAGGAAAATGGACACAAAAGTATGCATTTTCTTCGTTTTATTCGATCGAAGTGTGCAATTCCTGATTAGTATTTATAATGGATAAATAAATAGAAATATGTATAATTGTATTAATAACTAAATGAAATGATATCCGGTTCTAAATTGTATAATTTATATTTATAAGCAAATAAACTGTTTATAATTTGGATATCCACTACACTGACAACAAAATGTCTTGCAGCTGTTGCCTTTGGAATTCACCATTGTTTGGGGCAAAGAGCTAAGGAATCTATTAAATTTGATAACTCCTGATGATAAGCTAACTGAGATCCAATTCAAAGGTATGTTTACGGAACTGTGGCTACATTTTGGTTGGTACGAATTTGCACGGGCTAACAGATTAATAAGAAAAAGCATAATGTTATTCAAATACATTGCTGAATCACGTTTTCAAGTGATTGCATTCCACCCAACATCCTTGCAAGTGCACTACAATAAGAAACCAACCAAAGCAATACCCGTGAATACTTTCAAACCAATTGTCTGCAAAGACCATCACAAGAAACTTGTAAGTTTTTCACTTAAATGCACTGCCAAAATTTGATATTCTGTTATGCAATTCATAACTATAAATACTGATTTTTAACTATTTTACTTATATTTAAAAAAGTGGGAAAAGTCTAAATTAACACTGTTTCTACTGCTGGCAGTCATTACCGGAATGGTTCACATTCAAATTTGGTGACCAATTGCCAAATACAGTAAGGCTAGAAGCAGATAATGGGAAAGAATGGACTGTTAAAATCGAAAACAAAGATGGTAAACTATGGCTCACACATGGTTGGCAAAGGTTCTCCAAAAATCATCAGATGAAGATGATATCCCATCTGCTGATGAATCAAACAACTCATGGTCTCTGGAAGTCAAAGATCCAGCATGCTTAAAGAAGAATCCACTGGTAATTCCTATAATAATACTATACTGTTCTATAATGAATACATCTTCATTGGTAGTCGATAACTATAACCATTATAAGTATGTTATTTGTTTCACTTGTGACTCCACAGGTAATTCCTGCAGAAATTGTCTCTAAATTCTTCATGAATAACCAGCAAACAATTTTAATCGAGGATGAATAAAAAAGAAGACACAACTGCAAGCTATTGAGAAACCCAAATCATTATGACACTGAATGCTATATTGATGGACATATGTGATATAAATTCTGCAGGGAAAGTGGAATAAAGAAGGGAGATAGAATGCAATTTACAGTTTCTGGCGATTTAAGAAAGATAGGAGTGACTATAATCAAGACTTGAATACTCTAGCAAAGGAGAAAATATCTCAGTAGTTTATTAGTGGAAGTGTATGTTAGTTAACTACGATCTTACATTAGAGAGAGTAATATGATAATGCACTTATGTTTTGGTGCGTATATTTCTGAATGCTGACAATATTAGAATTATGACTTTTGGATACATAATATAATATATATTTAAGTTCTATAACTCAATAGAGGTACATTATTCTGACAGTGCATTAAGTAAATAACAACCAAGCTCTGTTCCCTTACCAAACAATAGTAAATGTATGTTTTTTATGTAATGAATCTTCATCAATAGTTGGATATTCAATGCACACAAAAATTTAAAATACATTTCTACAATCAAACTCCAAAATATTATAATGGTTCAATAATATGAAGTAGCAACTAATGAACCAGAAACTTAACAAACATAACAAAGCACATCTTAAATCATACCTGCTCAAAAACTTCTCTATATACAACATTCTTGACCAATCTACAGGCTTCCCCATGATCATTAAAACTTAAAATTTTCAAACCACTACTACATTTAACTCTAGAAACGGCAACATATAATTGGCCATGTGAAAAAACAGGAGCAGGTAAATATAGTCCGACATGAGACAATGTTTGTCCTTGACTCTTGTTTATAGTCATCGCAAAACTAAGAACCAATGGAAATTGGCGTCTTTGAAACTTAAATGGCATTGAGTAATCTGATGGTTCCATATTAAATCTAGGAATATAAACTTTATCACCGATATGACTTCCAGTAGCAACTTTAGCACCAATAACATTAACATCCAACTCAGTAACAACCAACCTAGTTCCATTGCACAACCCGACAGATTGATCAATATTTCTCAACAACATAACAGGAACACCAACCTTCAATATTAGCTTATGATTAGGAATTCCGGAGCACCTAATTTGATTAAGGAATTCAGGAGTCAACCACTCAGAATTAATACCATTTGTTTCCTCCATCTTAGTAATTGAATCAGAGCTAAGATATACTTTTTCATCACCAGGAAGCATCGATAAGACATAATTATTTACCTGTTCCACAAACTGCAACTTTGGAACCAAGATCGCCCTTTCTTCATAATATTTGAAATCAGGCATATTACTAACCAAATTAGGATAAATACAGGAAACAATTGTTGCTATCGGGTCATCGGTATCCATTATTAACAATTCTTCAGGAGGAAAAATATCAAAATCACAATCATTATCAACACCCAACTTCCCATCACCAATATCAAGAATCCACTGTGCAAATTCCTTAATGGATTGATTATCATAAGAACTTGAATCCATCTGAATTCTCATATTTTCTGTAAGCCTCAACACCTTACAATGCTTCCATAATATAGAGGAGTTAATGGTCGCCATAACAATATCTGCCCGACTTCCTTTTGGAACAACAGGTAATATCTGTCTAAAATCACCACCAAGAACAACAACTTTCCCACCAAATGGTTTATGAGAATATTCATTCATAACAATTCCCATAATATCTTTCAATGTCCTGTCCAATGCCTCAAATGCCCATCTATTAACCATAGTGCCTCATCCCAAATTATCAAAGTAGTCTCACGAAGTAAATCAGCTCTAAAACTGTTTTGTCTAATATTACAAAGCGAGTCTTCATTTAAAATCAAAGGAATAGCAAACTGTGAATGTGCAGTTCGACCTCCAGGGAGTAAAAGTGAAGCAATTCCACTCGAAGCAACATTTAAAACAATCTTTCTCTCAGCACGAAATCTATAAGACAAAGTCTTCCATAAAAAAGTCTTCCCCGTGCCACCGTAACCATCCACAAAAAAGAAACCACCATTTTTTGCTATGACAGCACCAACAATTTCATCATACACAGATCTCTGTCCAAAATTTAGTTGTCCCAAGCATTCAGAATGTTTAATAGCCATTTCATGTGTGTCATAGGAAAGTTCTCTAAGAAGAAATATATTATTCAAATAAGATAAGTCTTCAGTGTGAGGAAATGGCATGGTATCAAAATCCTTTAATGACTTCCCATTCAAACGCAGTAATCTCTCAAACTCAACCAAACAAATAACCTTCAACTGATCATCACTCAAACATAAATCTGCAAATTAAAATAAAATCACAATAAAAATATAAAGATAAATATATCTATTGCTAAAATTTTATATTATATTATACTATATTATATTATTAAATAAAAATGAAGGCATCAATCAGTTTATATATAATAATATAATTAATATAAATTCTCGGTAAAATAATAGACAACACTATAATAAAACATATATAAATAAATAATACATCAACCAAAATAAAACAAAGATACAACATCTAAATTGAAGCAATTATAAATCGTATAAAAAAAAATACCTGGATAGTGCAATTGTTTACGTCTTTCATATAATAACCCATCTACTAATACTTCCCAAGTATGATCCCATACATGGCGAGGGTTGCTGATACTATTTGACATCAATAAAGTAATAAAAAGCCTCCTCAAGTATGGCCCAGAAACCAACTTCGCAACCTCACGAAGACCATCAATATATTCTTTATCATCAGATAACAAACCCATGGCCGCACATGCTTGTTGAAAAGATCGATAGGTAACATTATTAACAGTTCTCAAACATTCATAACTCACACAACCTCTTTGAATATTAAGCAATAACCTCATGTAATACACTTCTCCAATACCAGGAGGAACAAAATTCAATCGACCGATCATCTGACCTCTTTTCCTAGGTCTCCATTCCCTCTGTTGTTGAAAAAAGACAAACTCTGATGGAAACTCAGCATAAGTTAGATGTCTACCCTCAACATATTTACGATTTGCATTCATCCAAGCTTGGAACATTGTAACCTTGTTTTTATTCTTCTCAACAACATCATTAACTTTTTCAGTATTATTAAATAATACAAACTGCTCTTTAGGAAGATGGAACGTCAAACGTTGTACAGCAGGCCATCTTTCATGGATATCAAAGGCAAAAAGTCTCCAAGCAGATTCACATGGTGATAAATAGCGACAATCATAATAATGCTTTATCTCATCAACAGCATGCATTTCATTTGATTGACTTTGACCATCAGTAACAACAACTGTAACACGATCCGGACCCTTGTTAACATATTTGAATAAATACTTGATGCAATCAGACTTGTTGCAATATTCAATATTTATATGGGCTTGATACCGCATCAACAATTTAGGATTATATGGTACAACATACTGATTATCCAGATGAACACCACCCTTAACAACAGTAACACCTTTATCTCTTCTCCTATAAATAGGATATCCATCATCATCAAAGCTTGTATAATCAACAAATTTCTTTGGAAAAAATTTGGAACATTTACCACCCTTCATGCAAGGAGAACTATGATTTACACTACCACAAGGTCCATGAATCATAAAATTCGTAACAGTATTGTATAAATTGGGAAACCTGATCTTGTTTGGTATCTCAGCAGAGATGACTGAATCAATAAAATCAATAGAATGCAAATTATCCTTCTCCTCTAGCCACAACAATATATGGGCATGTGGCAAGCCACGGTTTTGAAATTCAATTGTGTACATGCCTAAAAAATCCAAAAAAAAACAATCAACTAAATCATCTATTAAATTTAAATATAAAGAATATCATGTAATATATCATATATCATATAAATATGAAATAAAAAAAAATTATCTATAATAATACCTGCTATAACCTTGCCGAAAAATGAACCCTTCTTAAAATCAATCATCATTTGATTTAATTTCATATGAAAAACTCTACACACAATATCCGGACGATCAGAAGCAGTGAGTCCAGCAGAAGATACCAAATGATGGATCTCATCTCACTTTGGATTACACGTAAACGTTAGAAACAAATCTGGAAAACCAAATCTTCTAGAAATTGCCATTGCGTCCTGACAATTATTAAACATGTATCTAGGACCACCAGTGAACGAAGATGGAAGAATAACTCTTTTGCCAATAGTCGCTGCTTCCACATCACCTTGATCCATAGCTTCCTCAAGACCTTTCAAAAAGTCACCTCTAATTACACTTTGATGTCTTTTTATAAATGAAAGTCTTTGAGCTTCAAGCATTGAATAACAATCAACAACAAATTGCTGGAACAATCGCTTACTCTTCAATAAGGTGATCTCCTCAAAGTCTCTATCCATTAACCTAAATGCCAAGAACTCCCTCAATGATACAAAACCTCTTTGTGTTTCTACAGTAGAATTCTTAGCAGGAACAATGGGCAAATCTTCTTGAAAACCATCTTCCCCATACGGAAATAACAATGGATATTGCAATGGCATGAACCAAGCATGAGTCTCAGGAATCCTTTGCAGATACCCTTCTCTAGAATGGAGAATCACATCTCGACCACGATCACAATTATCAAAATCTCCAACAATAAGACCAGCAACCTCAGCTACAGTTGGTAAATTAGACGTTCGAGCCTCAACTACTCGATTACGAATCAATCTCAATGATACATTCAACTCATTGTTCTGCTGAAAAATATCTCTAACACGTCAAAAACTTTTTGCACGTGTGTTAAAAGTATCAACCATTTCTAACAATTCTTTCACCAGAGTTGGGTCTAATTTTTTCTTTTCTTTATCACCCCTGTACCATATAAGCAACATATCAAATTATGGCAAATTAATAATATTTTACACAAATTGGGATAGTATGAGGTAAACATTTTATTCTAAACAATAAACAGCTTAAAACTACAACTATATATAATAAACCTGAATAAATATTATATAAAACACATTCATAATACTAAACCATGAAACATATAAAAATTTTCAATAAAATATAATAACATGAGAATGAAAAATAAATTAGATGCTATATATAGTTAATAACAATGGGCAAATAAAATTATAAATACCTAAAATGAGATATCCTATTTGAGACCTCGTTTTGAGTATCATATATATACAATTGTGCAAACTTTGGCTTCTCCCCTTCAAGAGGCAACAAACTCCCTATTCGATGATAATTTTGACCACCAATAATAAATTGAGGAGGACCACGACTTGAATTAACATTCGTTTGAACTTTACCTCCCATTGACGTAAAAGCAAACATGCTATTATAAGAACGTATATTTTCAAGGAAATGACCACTCCTCGAGTCTTCCCCATGAATCAGATTCCAAAGCAAATCAGATTTCTCTAAATATTCTAAAACAATTCTTCCTTTCATACAACATATAGAGAACTCAACACCAGTTCTTGCTTTTATCAGCACGTTCCTCAAACCAAACATTTGCTCCACAATGTTGACAAATACAACTCATACCTCCAAAATCAACATAACCTAATTTTGAGAAATGATAATAAAACATCATCACATCACATATGTGTAATATATATTGCCAACATTTTTAAAATAAATGATTTCCACCTAGATAATTCCTGGTTTTAATATACCTTCTTTTTCTGCCTTTTCAAACAACAAATTTGCACCGTCCTCATCAACAGAAACTTCATGTACACCTTCAAATATAACATGGCCAAGAATTCGAGATATTTAATGAAAAGCACAAATAATTCAAAATTAAATTAAAGAAATGGCATAGTACCATAATGTAAACAAAACAATTACCTGAATATATACAATTTGCGTTAGGATGCATGTTTTCATCAGAAGGTAATATATACGGAGGAACACTTGGATGAGATTGCATGTTATTTATACTCCAAGCTTAAACAATCAAATAAATTACAATTCAGCTAAAAAATATTTCACGTACCAGCAAAAAAATAACAAGTTAAATTATATAAACTACAAACCTTCATTTTCCTTATTGCAACCCCTCTTCCTGTTCCTTAACAAATTCATCCTCTTTTGTCTATTCTTCTTACCATTGGAATCAGAACCATCCATTGCCATAATAAACTGCAGTAACACGTAAACAAAAAAGAATAAAATATTAAATTGAAAATGTTTACAAAAACATAATAAATTCAAAAATTATAAAAATATTCTAAAGAAAATCATCCATCTATAAAGCTAGGTAACAAAATCATTTAAATGTTAAGAGCCATGATACTACTATAATAAGCATAAGCATAAGCAATATACATGAAACACTTTGATCTTTAAAACTACAGCTTGAAACACCAAATAAATAATGCAGTATGAGAAATCACCTAATACCGTAAAAGATATAGTTTCTACAACTCAATAGAACTGTAATAAATACCATAGAAGACAATAATAAGAAGAATTAATTAAATCATTTTTACTAAATAAACATTGAAAACATGCCTTTGAGTGAAGAATGCCAAAAAAATCTGAAATAACACATACAACTAATATTTTCATATATGGTATTAAAGGATCCTCATCCAGAGCACCAACGTCGGAAAGAATATAAAAAACCAAACACGACTCCCAAATAATCAAATAATATCATCTATATATTAGTATATAATACAAATAGAGTAGCTAAGTGATAATACCTGACCGAATGAGAAAACTTTTGTATTGAATGACAAAACTTGGATCCTTACCTTCAGCAACCAACCAAGCTGCACCACCTATTTCTTACAACCGATAAAATGCAAAGGAGGAATCAGCAGAGGTTATATATATATGTGCATCTGAGCTAACAAAACAAAGGGAAGAAAAGGAAAGAGAAAACAACAACTTTTATATTAATAATAAACAAATTAATAAATAAAAGAATTTTTTAATAAATTAACAATAAATAAATATAAAATCATGTGCTCCAAGCATACTTTATAGAAGTGTCAGACCATCTAGCCTAGGACATCCCATCAACTTTGATTGTACTTGATATACTAATCCTTTAGGGTAATAAGGAAATTGCATAGAAACCTAAACAAAAAAAAAAGAATTGATTCAAGAGGCATCGGTATTCTCTTTTTTTTTTTTCCTTTTCAGTTTACATATTATTATTCTATTATTTAAAATTATATTATAATAGAGTTTATAGGTATTTATTTCCATTCATGATTGAGTTATTGGCAAGCAATCCACTTATTTAAAAATTCACATCTAAATAAGTATTAATTAGTTTAAGATATAAACATTTCCAAAATAGCATTAAGTCCAAACTTAATTTTGACAATGTTTGCCACAAAATCTCCATGAATCGAGCAGCTACAGTAGACAATCGGCGGAGAAGACAATCGGCGGAGAAGACAGATAGTTGAGGGGAGATAAGAAATTTGATAAAAGGTGAGACATCAGCACAGAGGAGTGTGAGAGAAGAAGAAGCTAGGCCTGGACATCGGTCGGGCTTGGTCGGTTTCGGGTCTAAAAATGCCCAACCGAAACAAACCGACCAGCCAAATAACAGGCCCAATCTCGTCCGTTACTTCATCGGGTTGGGCGGGTGGCGGTTCATCAGTTCTGCGGGTGTCTCGGTTGGGTCATTTCGGGTTGGGCCAATAATGGGCTGGGCTACATTTTTCACCATTTTTTTCAACCTTTAGACTTTTTGTTACTTTTTTTTTGTCATTTTGTAACCTGATAGTAAATAAAATGGGCCCATTTTTACGATTTGGGCCATTTAACGTGGAAAATTGGAAATAATTATTGGGTTTAATATGCTGAGTTCTATTCATTATTTGTGCTCATGCCAAACATGTAGTGCTTGAATTTTCATATTTTTCAGTTAACAAGTTCACTATCCACACAACTAAAACTAAAACTAGAATTGTCATATTACAGTAATTAAAAAGAAGTTTTGTGTCCAAGCAACTAAAAAGAACAAGCATTCAGTCCAAGCAACTAAAGATATAGAAAATCCATATTGGATGTGAAATTGTGAATGATGTGAGCAGTGAGCACCCAAAAAGATGCACTGGAGGCTTTGTTCATTCTTCAACTGGTGTCTAGTACAGCAGTGGCTGAAAACATCCAAAAGAAACAACAAATTAGTGTTATCAAAGTCCAATACCAACACCATTTCAGTATTATCAAAGTCCAATGCAAATAACATGAAATATTCCACCTGTAAGGACATCAAGGTCAAGGCTACAACAGAAAACCAAAACAGAGCACATGTATAGTCTTCCACCTGCAAGAAACATCCAATGAATCAAAAATCTAATACCATAGCAACAAAAGATCTAAGTAATACCACACTTGCCATGAAGGAACATTGTGACTTATACATTGTTACAATTCTCTTGTTGAAGAGAGCTTTGAAGGAACATTGTGACTAGTACATTGTGGATATGATATCTTTTCTTTCCAGTCCTAATAACAAATCAAATCAAGTATTAATCCAAGCCATATATTATATTTCATCAATTAACAAGCATTATGCTTTAATAAAAACCATAGGATATAGTTACCTGCTAAGAGAAGTTCAGTGATGCAGTTAAGCAAGGTTATCAAATGATACAACCATAGAACTTTTGCAAAAAATCAGCAATCATATAGTTACTGCACAAAGCACTTCAGTTGCAGAAAATCAACAGTCATATAGTTACTAACCATCACCAAAAAATGCACAAAGCCACTGCAAAAAGAAATATAGCTGAAAACATGAGTTGTGCACAAAGTTCAACTTATAAGCTAACCAGTAACCAAAATATGAAAATAAGAACTAACCCAAAAGTTTCTATGCCCACACTATATGAGTCATATATCTCAAATGACTCCAAAAATTCAAAAAGTGTTCTCACTGTAAAGTTGATACATAAAAAATCAATCAATACAAAGCTTAAAAAGACAAATCCAACTAAATTTAAGGAAGAAAAATTGATGGGACAACTTGGACAGATGTCATCAGTCACAGCCAACTGGCTGTGACTGAGCTGGAACAGCTCCAACAGCAGCTCCACCACCTGCAGCAGCTCCACCACCTGATGCTGCTCCTCCATGAAATTCTATGTACATTCAATGATTCAAATACAAAATTAACTTAATCTATATACATTGATACCTGAAATGCACTCTCTGAAACATTCACAAACAAAATTGAATTAATCTATATAAATTGCTACCTGTTATAACAGTTTCAGAAACTTCAAATTCTTCATTTATATTGAGGTCTTTTAGTTGGCAAATAGTGGGCTTCAACCAGTTTTGAGCACATATCAACCCTTCTGCCATTTCTGGGTTTAGAGAGCTTCTATATGTATCTAAGACTCTCCCCCCCGTGCTAAATGCACTCTCTGAAGCCACTGTTGAAACTGGTGTGGCCAGAACATCTCTAACAATGGTTGATAATATAGGATACCGAGAAGAATTTTGCTTCCACCAAAGTAGGATATCAAATTTGTCGCCTTCATCAATACATGGCTCAGTCAAGTACCTCTCCAATTCATTTTTCTTATCGATTGAGTCTTTCTCTCGCAAGTGTTGTTTAAAAGCATCTTGCCTTACATTAAATGACTCTGTTTCAGCTTGTGTAGAATTGTCAGCAGGTGAAATGCCCTCTTGTGGACCACTAGATGATGGACCAGTTTGTTGCTCAAAAGCAGATTTGTACCAATAGTACAATTTATACAAGTTATCTTTTAAACTACTGGACAACTGATTTGCAAAGGTTTGCTGATCACTATACATATCACCAAAGGACCACTCCACATACCTTAACTTAAAACGAGGGTCAAAAATTACACCAAAATAAAGGAATTGATTGATGTTGGCAGCATTACCCCAATATTTTTCATACTTTTTTTTCATTTCACCTCCCATAGTGGCTAAAATTGTATTCAGGTTCATTGAGGAATGTTTTAGCTCACAATGGATGTTGGAAAGTTGGTGGAAGGCAGTATGTATGCTAACGTGTTGTGATGAGGAAAACACTCTAGTAGCTTCATAAAATATTTTCAGAAACTTAACAAATACACGCACTTTCTCCCACTCAAAAAAACCAGGAGGACCAGAACTACCAAAGCTCTCCACATAGCTAGGATCTTCATATTCAAGCTTTTCAAAAGCCACTTGATACTTTTCAGCAGCATCTAGCATCATGTAAGTTGAGTTCCATCGGGTTGGAACATCGAGGCATACATGCTTTCTACATGTGATTCTTGAGAATTCAATGCACTCATTAAATTTTGCAGCTCTTTGAGGTGACGACCTAACCCATCTAACAGCATTCCGAATGTTGGAAATGGAGTAGTCATTCTCTTTTAGCCCATCGGTTACCACTAGATTCAAAATATGGGCACAACACCTCATATCGAAAAATTCCCCATCCATCATTAACCCATTCATTATCTTAAGTCTTTTCTTCAAATATGCTACAGCCACATCATTTGATGAAGCATTGTCAACTGTGACTGTAGACACATTTCGAATTCTCCATTCCCTCATAACCTCTTCAATTTTCCGACCTATTGTTTCACCCCTGTGATTTGGAATTAAAGAAAAGCTGATTATTCTTTTTTGGTACCTCCATTCATTGTCTATAAAGTGAGCGGTGAGGGTCAAATAGTTTAGATTTTGAACGGAGGTCCAACAATCTGTTGTTAGAGCCACTCTTTTACAATCTGATTTAAACAAAGCTTTCACCCTTAATTTTTCATCAAGATACAGCTGAAAGCAATCCCTAGCAACAGTACGTCATGATGGGATTGTGAATTGAGGCTGCAATTGTTTGCATAGGTTTTTAAATCCTTCACCCTCAACCACCCTAAAGGGTTGTTCATCTATAGTCACAAAAAGAGACAATGCCTTTCTACAAGCTTGTACATTGAACCTTGTACTTGCAGCACCCAAACCACTACCCTCTCCACTAGTGAATGTGAGGGTTGTTTGATTGGGGTCAGTTGCTATAGCATGTGGAAGTTTGGTACAAGTTTTCAAATGAGCAAGCAAGTTAGAAGTGCCATGTTGCTTAGTATCACATAAATAATGTTTCCCACAGTGTTTGCATGCTGCAGTGGGATCCTTAGTTTCATTTTCAGGTAATTTATTAAAGTGTTGCCAGGCAACAGATGTTCTTCGAGGACCACTAGCATTTGGTTTCCTTCTCTTTGGGATTGGAGGATTAGAGTCAGTAGTGGTCCCAGCAGCAGCAGTTGCAGCTGGTATCTGATTAGTAGGTACATGAGTGACTGGATTTACAGCCCCTTGAGTACCAATTAGTGTTGATTCTTCAGGTGTTATTGTGGGAGGCAAGTTTTGACTAGACTGCTCCATTGCTGTAATATTGAAGAAGTCGTAGACAACATTTGCCAACCACATGAAGAGTACATCAGATTATATATAGTATACAGTTTATAGTTTTAAAAGTTATTAAAGTCAGTAGTTTATAGTTTTAAAAGTTATTAAAGTCAGCAGGGGTTCTAGACTGTTAAGTAACACATACATACAACAAATATTATGTAAAGCAAGTAATTATAAAAAGCAGGGACTAGTAAAGCATGGATTTAATCATTTGAGTTTACAAGTTGAAGCAATAAGCAATTAAGCATACATACAAATAGATTTAATCATACAAATTAAAGCAATAAATCATGCAAACATATTTAATCATACAAAATTACAGCTCATAAACTAATATAATATTTCATTAAGAACACCAAACCTCAAGATCCTTGGCTATTAGCTCTGTCTTCAAAGTTCAAATGTGTTCCAAAAGCACAAAGGCTTAGACTTACAGTGTCCTAAATCAAAACAAATAAATTGTTAGTCAGATAAAAATTTCAAAAATGAAACCCTAAATCCAGAAATTAAAAACATTTCTAATATAGGTTTGCATGAACAAAAAAAACCAACAGAAGAAAAATCTTACCTTTTAAACCACAAATCCTAATTCCCACGATAGTTGATACTTTAAGTGTCCAGGGTCAAACCTTCTCTACTCCAAACCTCGACCACACAAAAAAAAAATAGAACTAATTGTTAGGGTTTATGCTTTCGAAACTGACACCATCAAACATTCAAACCAATATTAGGAAAGTAAAAATCCACAAACATGTAACACCTTCTAAGTTATTACCTCCGGTGATGAACGAGAGATGGAAGGTGGAGACGCAAAGCGTTACGATCGAGAGTGAGACATGCAGAGAGTGCTCAGTAACTAGAGGGATAAAGTATCAATGGACCTATGGTTTGAGTTTCAGAGAGGGAAGGTCGAGATCGAGAAGGAGAAGCCGAGAAGGAGAGGGAGAAGTGAGTGACGGCGCTATGCTAGTGTTCCAAATTACAAAATGTTGAAGAGTGAAAGTGTGAAAGTGAGTCTCATACTCTCATCTTCTCTGATTATGCGAAGCAAAATGGACTGAGAGATGGGATTGGGCTGCAGCTGCACAAGTTATTGGGCCTCATCTTTAACACAAACAAAAGGAACCCACACACTTAATACGTATCAAGGTTCGGTCGGTTCCGGATTTCGATGGGTTTATTAAACCACAACCGATTCCGCCCGAACGAGTCCATATGAGACCGCGAAACAGAACCGACGGACCGCCACCCGAATGAGACCACCCGTAAATGCGTTTTTGGCTTCGGTTAGATCGGTTTCGGGTCGGGCCGAAAAATCTTGTCCAGCCCTAGAAGAAGTCTAAAATGAAGAGAGAGAGAGAGAAAGTGAAAGAAAGAGAAGGAAATGCGAAAATTTCAGATGAATGAACTGACACATGATATATGATATATATAAATACAAATATATATAATATATTATACAATAAAATACCAATACAACAGTAACCAAACCTCTCATGTCATGACTAAGTAACTAAATAAGAAATACAGAAACTTACTAATTAAAAGCTGTCAGGAACCATATTAAACCAACAATTATAGCTCATTGGAGTTCTCACATTATGTGCCTAAGCTTCTACAACTAAAAATAAGCAAGCTTTATAATGGAAACTATCCAAGCTAACGAAATAAAAGGCAAAGTATATTTGGTTAACAAAAACTGACAAAGTAGAAGTATATGAAGCGTTACCAAATACATAAGCAATAGAAAGAGAAAAGAAAAGTTATACTGGTCCCTTGAACTGGATCAATGCACTTGCTCAGTGCAAAAGATGCATCAGTAGCTTCAAAGAAGCATCTTGCTTTGTACCACCAGTTTGGATTTCTAAAATATTTTGATGAATAAAACTCATTTCTTCAAATTGATTGGTATAGGATGAGCTTCTGTGTTTAAAACAAATTTGTCAAATGGAATAACAGAGTGTTGTTCCAAAAAAGCAAGTATAAATACTTCACTGTTTCTTCGCTGAAGAATGGGATATCTCTTTCTTCTTCTCTTTTGAAAATGAAATTGAAGAAAGTTAAACATATGCCATGAAAGTTTTCAAATTTCAAGTGCATGTTTCCATTCTAAACTCGGCTTGAAATCTAATATTTTGAAACAACGTAGAAAGAAGAAAATGCACTGAAAAAATGCAGAAATGGTGGTCATTGTCTAACACAGCAAGTAAAAGCAAAAAAAAAAAAAAAAAACAGATTGAAGAAAGAGGAAGGGGAAAACATAGCTACCTGGACAAAAGTGTTTGGGGGGCAGTACGGCAATGTCGATCTCGTCTAGCTACCTTGAGGTTCCAATCCAAATCTACCGAGGGCAAGGAGCATGATCCCATCCAAATGCCACAAACCACAAACCATTGGTAAGTAGTGTTACAGTATGCAAACCATTTCCCTCTGTAAGAGAAAGTGAGAAACGTCGGATGGGACCTCCCTGAAGCAAGCAAGCAACCCGTTTTTTTTTTATAAAAAAGAAGAAAAAAAAAGAAATTCAAAATAATGACATCCACTCACTGTACCCCTTTCTTTTCCAAAATGCTATATTTCCAAATATTTGTAGACTTGTCAGTTGTCACGTATCGTGTTTGACTTCCCAATTCAGAAAAGTATTTAAAAAATAAAACATATAAATAAAGAACGAAATCAGAAGCAAATCAAGAAAAAAAAATAATTAAGCCCCTAAAACCCGGTTAGCCTGACAGATCAGCAAATTCCATAAAGTAAACCCAACAGCCTTAATATAGTTATGATTATAGATTAGATTACAAATTTTTTTTTTACAGATTATATTGTGACACATACAAAGTTTTTGTTTGTTTTTAATTTGGCTTCCAAATATTAATTTTTTGCGAGTAAATACCCAACTTGGTCCCTAAATTTGCGAAGTAGTATCAACTTGGTCCTTGAAATTATCGAAATTCCAAAAACGTCCCTGAATGATAAGTTAGTATCAATTTAGTCCATCATTTTACTCACTTAATATCAATTAAATCCCTGACACTGCTAACTTAAAATCAACTTCGTCCATATGATTTTCAACGAAGGGACCAAGTTGATCATCGTTTTACAATTTTAGGGACTAATTTGGAATTTCAATAATTTCAGAGACCAGGTTGATACTACTTCACAATTTCAGGGACCAAATCGGGTGTTTACTCAATTTTTTTTGCAGATGTGTAAACTTAACAAATTCGTCTGTTATCAACAAACTAGACTTTGACTACACTGGTGGTGTTTTAGAAATTTATTATCAATTTAAGATCCTTTTGAAACTAATTATTAAGGGGATCTATTTTGACATCCTAGCATATTTTATTTTTATTTTTTGTCTAACACGGAAGGCACCAGTCCAAGTTCCGCCTTCAAAGACGCTACTCTAACTGACGCCTCTTATTAAAAAAAAAATGGCAAAAAAAGTGTTTGCCCCCGCAGTGCCACGTGGCGTAACATAGGGAAGGCACCACTTCAACTAGAACCTTTAAAGGCGAGCGTCGGAGTGGTGCGCACGCGGGGCGCCCCTCCCCACCCACCCCTCACTCATCAGTAGAGCTGGATATATGGACTTGAGTCCGCGGACATTCCGTTTAACCCGCAGTCCGTGCGGACTTGGACTAGGTAAAATACGAGTCCATTTAATTGCAGGCTTTTTGGGTTTTGCCCGTTTAACCCACGGGTTTAACGAACTCGATCCGCGGATTTGCGGACCCGTCCCAGGACTGGTACATTTTTAATTAAAAAAAATATAACTATATTAGGCAAAAAAAAGGGATGAGACAACCCATCTCATGTTTTATCTAACTCACCTCACCTAACTAAGTGACTTAAACCCTAATAATCCATGTCCTCACTGCTCAGCCTCACCATTCCGCCTGCGGCTGCCAAGCTCTTAGACGGTTTCCGCCTGCGCTCGTCCTGTGTTCGTCCGGTTCGTCTGTCCTTTGCTTTTCCGGCATTCGTCCTGTGCGAATCACAGGCTGCAGCGCGAGCGCCGCCGGTCATGTCGCAATCGCAGTGCTGCCGTCAGTTTGTGGTCGTCATCATCTGGCCTTCTTGCATCTGGTACGTTTTCTTACTCCCTTTCTCATCTTTCTCATTTCTGTTTCTCTGTTTCATGTTTAACATCTGTTTCCCCTTTTTTTTTTTCATCTTTGGTATGTGCATTGGATTTAATGTTTATTTGGTTTGCTTTTCTACCCAAGTCACTATTTGTTTTTGATGTTGCAGGAAAAAAAACAATAATGTGATGAGTCTGTGGATAGTTCGTTTAGGCCGCGGACTCTGCGGACTGCACGCGGACTATGTTTTTCAAAGTCCATTTATCATGCGAGCTTTTCGGTCCGATCTGTTTCAGTGCGAACCAATGCGAACCTAACTTAAACGGACCGTATCGGTCCTCATACCCGGCTCTACTCATCAGATTACTCTTACTTCATCCCCAACCCTAACCCTATAAATACCACATACTCTAATTCACAAAATACATAATACTCATTCTCTTTCTGTCTTTCTTTTTTCTTTTTTTTCTTTTTTGACTCAAATACTCATTCTCTTAATCTCTACATATTTTATAGTTTTCTACTATATATACATCTTTTAATAATTTTATTTAAATTTTTTGGTAATAATGTTGTTATATTTTTTTATTAAGTTTAAATATTTATTATAATATCATGCTAAATATTAGTATCATTATTATTGCATTTATTGTTGTTATTTTTAATTTATTTTATTTTTTAAGTACTATTATTACTATTAGTGAGTATGATCATTATTAATATTGTTATTATTAGAAATTGTAAATTATGGGTTATTGTTATTTATTTGTTGTCATTGTAGGGCATACGTCATAAGCCAACTTGTAGTGTTTGTGTATTCAAATGGGAGAATGTTCGATAGACCAGAAGGTATTACATTCGAATGGGACCAGTAACAGTTCAAATAAAACGTGGAATCGGGTGCAAGCGTTTGAGGAGGACAAAGTTTCACTCTAAAGTTGAGGCTTCAACCAAGTCAATCAGATTAAAAAATTGTGACCAGATATATGAAATTAAAACAACAAATAATGAACAATTATTACTGGTAAATTATGAAAAGTAAAAAATGACATTAATAATTAATATAGTAAGATAAAAATTACATTTAAATAAAATTATCTACCCAAAAAAACAACCTTACAAAATTAAAACGAATCTTCCAAACAATTTGAAAGGAACACCGTAGCAGAAAAAATGCTACATGGAAAGGGGAGTGAAAGGCTTGGGCGTGAAAATTTTTTGTATGTGATGTGTTTGTGGTTTTTTTTTTTTTTTTGGGTGGGGGGGTGGGGGTGCGCCACGTGGTGCAACACGAGGAAGGCGCCACTGCGACGCGCGCCTTTAAAGGTGCCAGTTGCAGTGACGCCTTTCCCGTGTTGTGCCACATGGCGCTGCAAGGACATGGGGAAGACACTTTTTTTACCAAACTAATTCTTATACGTGATACACATTTTTTATTTGATTCTTATATTTTTTTTTAAATAAATCTCTATGCAATCTCGATAATAATTTTGTCCATACTATTCTCTAAAGAACTTGGTCCCAAATGAATTTTTTTTTTCATATTAAATATTTTTATATATTATAGCAATCTATTTTTTGAGAGCCAACTTAATCAACTTTTAGAATATCAAAGCATGTTTTATTTTAATTTGAATTCCAAAAAATTAAACTTTAGACAATGACAAATTGCAAAAATATTGTATTCAGGGCCGGCCCAACACTTTTGGAGGCCTAAAGCGAACTCTAAAGTGAGGCCTTTTAAAGCAAATAATAAATTTTTACTAAAATTATTATATTTTTATTCAAAGTTTATTTTTCATGCTTTTTGGGATGTAAAATCATTTATTAAATAATTGTAATCGATTTCATTTAACAATTCTTTTTCAATCGATAATAAAGCTAGTCCACTTAATCTTTGTTGAGACATTGTCAATTTGAAAGGCCAAAGTAGGAGAGATGAGTGAGACACACAGACAGAGATGAGTCATGAGTGAAGAGCATCATTTTTCAATTTTTTTTATAGCGAAATACTATAAAATATTAACGTTATTTTATTAATGAGCCATTATGTGGGTGCGATAGAAATACGTGAGATGAGCCATGAATGAGGAAAATGAAGAGTCTTTTGTGAAACTGCTCATTCAACCTTTTGTACAACTGACTCTTAACATTTTTTTATAAAAAATATTGTTCTAATAGGTAGTAAAATTTTAATTTTTTGGGAGGCCTAAAGCCCTAGCTTTACCAGCTTTCTCCTTGGGCCGGCCCTGATTGTATTAATCTAATAATCTTGAAAAGTTTGTAAGTTTTGGTATTAATCGTGTTGATTTGTTTTTTGAATTGAAGGTGTTGAAAGAAGTTCTAACAAAACAAGTCAATACCCTATTAAAAATATTAAATTATATCAAAAGGTCTTTTCCAAATATTTCTACATTTCTTATTGAATATTATTAACAATACCTGTGACTATTGTTACCGTTGAAAGAAGTATTAAAATAAATTTTGTTTCAATCGTATTTCTGAGCAAGCGGACGATGTGATGCTTAGAGATATATGATGGTGTGCAAACCTAATGTAGTACCTTCTCCATGATTTTCCTTCCTCACTCACGTTTTGGCTCTGTTGAATTTTTGTTTTTGCATCTGTTTATAAAGAATGGAGGGAAACAAACGTTTTTACATAATATAAGCATTCAAATCATTCAAAACTTGGCATACGTCAGGGACAAAATCACTATTGATTGTACATGTAAGGACTAATGTAAAAGATTTTTAAGTATATAGATCAAATAAAAAATATATGTCACATATAAGAACAAATTTGCTAATAATAGTTACGGATTTGCTAACATTTTTGTATATAGGGACCGATTTCCAAAACTCTTAGGTATAGGGATTGAATTAAAAAAACTATGTTACGTGTAGGGACTAAAACATTAGCTAAACCTGGAGTCTTTTACGTGATAAATTATATAGAGTTTAATTTCGATATAATGTCAGTGTAACTTTTTTTTTTCACTCTGTATCAATAAATTACAAGTCATCCTATATATGATTGATTGACAATATATAAAATATTTACATTGACAATGTATACCAATCAAATTAAATTTTAAAGTGGTAGTGCATAATAATCAAATCCTTAAATTAGGGTGTACTCGATGTTAAATATTCGTCATTCAGGTCGTTATCCACGTAAGTCGTATATCAACACCTATATCATGCAACTATTTTTAAATTTAAATTTTTTTAATATATTTTCAAATTTAATAATTAATAATTATAATTACTAAATCTACATATCGTTTATTTATTTCTATTTAATCCTTTTTTTTAGGATATATTTTCAAATCTAATTATTAATAACTAATTCAGTCAAATCTATTAATGATTAACTTATTTGCATTCGCTCCTCTCCAGATACGGTGCTCCTATTACTACAATCAAATCCAGACACTCATCCATACAGATTTGAGTTCACTACATTAAAATTTCACTACATTTACTATATTCACTCATATAGACCATTAGTGTATGGACTCGTGCCATACACGGGAAATATGGTACTTTTTTAGGATTTCATCAAAAATTATATAATTGTTAATTTCACGATTTTAGTTTAATTTTTTTTGTTGAAAATTATATATAAAAAATTATTGATTTATAAGGTTAATTATGCAGAAATATTTTAAAATGTTATGTAAGATATAAAAGATAAATCTTCATATAAGTTTAATTATAAGATTTTTTTGTAATCTATTTGATATATAAACCATCTCTCTTAAAAATCAATTTGATATATTTTTACTCTTTTCCCCTGCAAGTTAACCACTTTTAGAAAATATATTTATCTATCATGTTTGTTTACTCTCTATTCAAAATCTATTTGATTTATTTTTCACCTTTTCCCCGTGCAGGTTATAGCAATTTTAAGAAAATATTTTTATGTATCATATTATTTTTCTTCTTCTCTCTTATAATTTATTTGATTTATTTTTTCTTTTTGTCCTGTGCAAGTTAACCTTTTTTAGAAAATATATTTATCCAATCATATTTTTTCTCTTTTATTTTAAAATTTAACAAATTTTAAAAAATATATTTATCTCTTACAAATTTATTTTATTTATTTTTTATCTTTCCCTGTGCAAGTTAACAATTTTTAAAAAAAATATTCATCTATCATATTATTTTTTTCCTTCTCTCTTACCAATTTATTTGATTTATTTCTTTTCTTTTCCCATGCAAGTTAACATTTTTTAGAAAATTTATTTATCTATTCATACTTTTTTTTTTCTTATCACTTGAAAATATATTTGATTTATTTATACTCTTTTTCGTGCAAGTTAACAATTTTTAGAAAATATATTTTTCTATCACATTTTTTTTCTCTCTCTTAAAAATCCATTTAATTTATTTGTTATTTTTTTTTCATTTGAGTAAACCATTTTTAGAAAATATAAATAAAAAAATATTTTAGGCATATGATCATTTAATTTTATTACAGTAAATAAATTATATTGGTAGACTTATACATGCAATGACCGAAAATCACTTTTCAAATCTTTTAATTTCCCAATTTCACTTAATGATCTCTCAACCAAGATTAAAATAATTTTTGAGTATTTTGTATTTATATCTAAATTTATATTATATGGGGTGGAAAATCTTACATTAATATGCTAAAATTCCTAACGATTGTCTTCATAAGGTTCCAACAGTTTACACGGGGTAGAAAATCTTATATGAATATACTTAAGAATTTTACTGCTCAAATGACCTAATATTGACTCATGAACGAAATGGTTAGGCTTTATATTGAATTTCCAACGACTTAGGGAATTTTTCACTTAAAAGTGAAATAATATATATTATTCGGACGTTATATTAAATCGGCGCGAACAACGGAGCAGAACATGGGATTTCCGGAACCCGCTAACGAATAAAGGCCTTGTCATTCATGATGACTCACAAGGGGTGAATCACACAGATGACTCCCCTTAGTCATGATGGTTTTTAGGAGGAAATTACTAGTTTGTCCTTAATGTTGGTTTTAACTCCAAAAATGCCATTGTACAAGATTACCATTTTACCCCTAAGAAGTTGTGCTTTGGACCCTTTTCTCCGTCAAACCCCACGGACCAAGCACCTTCCATGAGCCCATCCCACTTCTATAAAAGGCAATCTTCATCTTCTTCATTAAGCTTTGTTCATTTTGCCATTAAAACTCTTAAGTTACATAAGCTTGATTTATGAAGGAAGTGTTGGATTCCTTGCCCATTTCTTAATTCCAAGAGGTATACCATAGTCTTATCCCTTGATTAGCATCATGTTCTTCAATTATTTTTGTATTTTGAAGCCTTTATCAATATGATGCATTTTAGAGTTTCTAGTTTCAAAAATTCACAGAAAATCATAGGAAAATCCAATGAGCATGAAACCAATTTCTATGATCCTATTATCATCTCTATATTCTAGATCTAAGAGCTTGCATCAGACAAAAATTTCTTGCCTATTTTGTTGAAACCAAAGTAATTTAGATTAAATAATCTCTAAGTTTTGATGTTAACAAAATGGATTAAATTTGTATGGCAAAGTGTTAGTTAAGATCTAACATGCTCTATCTAGTCTTGCAGGATTGTTCATTTTAATAAGTTATGGAAACTTCGAAAGAGTTTCTTAATATCCGTGTCCACCCATGTAGACGAGCTACTCAAAATGAATGGTATACTTATTTATGTTAATATGTTTGAGTAGACGGAATATAGAGTAGTCTCAGTAGACGAGAATTTTAACTACTATGAGTAGACGAGCTTGAGTGCCACGTCAGTAGACGGAGATCTAAGTTATTCACTGATATATAGCAAGTTCAAAGACTTGATAGTAGACGAGAAGATCTGCCACGTCACTAGACGAGCTAAAAGAGTTTCTAACTGTGAGCGTGTAGACGCACTCTGTTAAATAGACGAGCTCTTCTTCTTTATGAACCTTTCATATGCTCTTGAAAAACTACCTCGACCACATAGAAGTATTTATTTCAAATGATTGATATTTATTTCAAGTATATGTTAGTCCTTCCTATTTGTGTTAACTGTTTTACTCCCTTGTTTCCTTGAGAGAGACATAGTATAAATGAGGAAATGCAAAAGCAAAATAGTACAATGCAAAACGCCTTGTACCTTGTCACCTTTATCGCTGGAATAGATGAAATTTGTACAAGGGAGGCAAGACAGTTTCCAAGTTGCAATTGCTCAGAGGTGTGCCCGTTTTGTGCAAGAATGATAACCTATAGTACATTTCATAATGGCCACGAGCAAGCTATGAGTCACAACGGATATTATGCATTTTGATTCTATCCCTAAACGGAAATATTCAAAAACAACCGTTGAAGAATTTCAAGTGAAGAGAAAGATCACTATAAATAGAAGACCTCAACATCTGAAGAAACAACTTTTGCAAATACAGAAATCTTGCTAGAAAAACTCCTGTCATTCTACGAGATCAAATTCATTTATTCTTTCAAGAGCAAAAGTCTGTAATACCTTAGCTTGAATATTGCTATAATATTCAACTGATCTTAAACTTTCATACCCTCACACATATTGATTTAGAAGATCAAAAGTCTTTGTTAGAGTTAGAGCCTGAAGATGTTTTGTAAGAAAGGAATACTTGTTGCCTGGAGAGGTGTTGAATACTTGTTGTAATCTATTTAAAAAATAGTGGAGAAAAACCTTCAAGTAGAAGGGACTGGACGTAGCTCTTGGTTGGAAGAGAGTTAACCAGGATAAAATGATTTGCGTGAATCTTCTAATCTCTTATCTCTTCAGTTTTATTTGTTTATACTAACTGTGGGGATTTGAACTTGATTTTGTTAAATCTTTAAAAGGATCTTTTTCTGTGTGCGTGCTTCTGCCTTTTATTCCTTGTGTGAGAAAACTGTTTTGAAAAATGTTGTTTTCGAAAATTATTAACAAACACAATTCAACCACCCTTCTTGTGTTTGCCTGTATCAACTTTAGTTGGTATCAGAGCTCAGCCTCGAAAGGGTTGAGCATCTAACAAGTGCCGAGGGAGTACGATCCAACAACCATGGATGCAGAAGGACAAGCTATCAACAGATCTCCTCTTTTCGATGGAACTGATTATGACTACTGGAAGAAGAGGATGATAGCCTTCTTGGATGCACAAAATTTAGATATCTGTTAACTGATTGAGAATGGCTATACTGAGCCTAGAGGTGAAAATGGAGCAGTCATTGCTAGAGCAGATTGGACTGCAGATCAAAAGGCCAAACATCAACTTAATCTCAAAGCAAAACATTATTTGATGTGTGCCATCACCAGATCAGAACATGACAAAGTTCACAGCTGCAACACTGCTAAAGAAATTTGGGATACTCTAGCCCTTGCTCATGAAGGTTCATCTCAAGTGAAGGAGTCAAAGATAAGCATGCTGGTTCACCAGTATGAGCTTTTTAAAATGGCGATCATGAGACTATAGATCAGATGTTTGGAAGATTTCAAACAATCACCAACAGTCTTAGATCTCTTGGAAAAATCTATGAAAATAGAGATCATATTAGAAAGATTCTGGGAAGTCTTTCCAAGCAATGGAGACCTAAGGTTACTGCTATTCAGGAAGCCAAAAATCTGAATACTCTTTCTCTGGAAGAGCTTCTCGGGTCACTCAAGGTCCATGAACTTGAATTGAATGAAGAAGACAATTCCAGAAAAGAAAAGTCTATTGCCTTAAACGCAAAGAAAGCTTGTTCATCAAAAATCCTCAAAGCTGCTGAATCTTCAGATGATGCTAAACCTTCAGATAGTGATGAAGGATCAGATGAAGACGAACTATCTTTCATCTCTAGAAAAATTAAACACATGTAGAAAGAAGCAGTTTAACAAGAAGTTTTCCAAGGAGAAATCAGACTCCAAGGAAAAATGTCCACCCTTGTGTTTTGAATGCAAGAAGCCTGGCCACTTCAAAGCTGATTGCCCTGATTTGAAAGATAAAATGAAGTTCTTCAAGAAAAAGAAGGGCATAATGACTACTTGGGAGGATTTAGACCTATCTTCATCTGATGAGGAAGATGAAGCTGAGGAAGAGACAAATTTCTGTCTAATGGCTAACACATCATCAGAAAGTGAATACACTAATGATGAGGTAATGGATTCTGACCCGTCCACTCTTAAAAATGCTTTTGATGAATTATTGCATGAATCATCCATATTGTCTCATGAATACAAAAGTCTTAAAAAGAAGTTTGCAAAATTAACAAAAGAGTATGATAGAGTCTGCATTGAAAAACAAAACTTAGCACAAGAAAATGATAAGCTAAAATCAGAGAATGTCAGTCTAACTGACAAACTAGAATGTGAGCCTGATAATTCTTGTGAAGTTGCAAAACTAAAACAAGATGTAACATATTTGACAGACACTCTATCAAAGTTTGTAGGTGGCTCAGATAAGCTCAGTCTTATTTTAAGGTACTCTAGGTCACCATATGATAAATCTAGTCTTGGTTATGGCAAGGAGAAGCATGAGGCATCTCATATTAAGTCAAAGCCACATATACAACATAGAACTTCAAAAGCTCCAGCTAAATATGTTAAAACCAAGCCTGGCTCGTCCAACACCTTTTGCAAAGTGTGTGGAAAAAGTGGGCATGCTACATATAGATGCATACATAATAAGCATGCTAAACATTCGCGTCCAATGAAAACTAACAAGAAAGGACCCAAGTCAGTTTGGGTACCTAAGGATAAGATAATACATGTTGCAGATCTGCTTAACAACAAGAAAGAAACAAACATCTTGGTACTTGGACAGTGGGTGCTCACGTCACATGACGGGAGAAATGTGTATGTTCCAAGACCTAAGACATAAAGATGGTGGCTGGGTTACATTTGAAGGAAACCAGAAAGGGAAGATCACTGGTATAGATAAAATTGGTAAACGCCATTTTCCTTCCATTGATAATGTTCTTTTGGTAAATGGTTTAAAACATAATCTGCTGAGCATAAGTCAATTGTGTGATAGTGGATATGATGCTTCTTTTAATAAGAACATGTGTAATGTCAAGAAAAATGATGGATCACTTTTATTCATCGCCAAGAGGCAAAACAATTTGTATAAAATTGACTTGGAGGACCTCTCAAATCAAAGTGTATTGTGTGTAGTGTCCATTGAAGATGAGCGATGGATATGGCACAAAGGGCTAGGTCATGCAAGCTTGAGATTAATCTCAAAGGTAAATAAGCATAACCTCGTGAGAGGGCTACCAAACCTTAAGTACAAATCTGATGCTCCTTGTGATGCATGTCAAAAGGGAAAACAAGTCAAAGGTTCTTTTGAATCTAAGAATGTTGTTAGTACCAATAGACCACTAGAACTGCTACACCTTGATCTTTTTGGTCCAACAAGGACTGCTTCTGTCAGTGGTAAGAAATATGGTCTAGTCATTGTAGATGACTACACTAGATGGACATGGGTTATGTTCCTAGCTCACAAGGACGAGTCCTTCAAGGTATTTTCTATATTCTGCAAACGTATACAAAATGAAAAAGGCATGTGTATCACTTCAATCAGAAGTGACCATGGGGGAGAGTTTGAAAATGAGCTATTTCACAAGTTCTATGAAGAAAGTGGTATTCTTCACAATTTCTCAAAACCTAGAACACCACAGCAAAATGGTGTGGTAGAGAGAAAGAATAGATCTATTCAAGAGATGGTTAGAACTATGCTCAATGATAACTCTGTCCCTAGACACTTCTGGGCTGAGGCTGTTAACACTGCCTGCTACATTCAGAACAGAATATACATTAGACCAATTTTGAATAAGACTCCTTATGAATTGTGGAAGGGACGAAAACCCAACATTTCATATTTTCATCCTTTTGGTTGTAAATGCTATATTCTAAATACTAAAGATCAACTTGGTAAGTTTGATGCAAAAATAGATAATGGAATTCTGTTAGGATATTCTGAAACATCAAAAGGCTTTAGAGTATATAATTCTAGAACTCTAGTAGTAGAAGAATGTATACATGTCAAGTTTGATGACAAGCATCCTGATAAGAAATTATCAGAGCTAAATGAAGCTTTTGCAGATCTTGATATAAATATCTCAGGAGAAACAACTGAGGTAAAAGCTGATGATCAAGTGGAAGACCCTCCTCAACAACCAGAAACATCCACCTCTCAACAAGACAATGTTTAGAGATCTTGGCATTTCAAGAATTATCATCCACCAGATCAAATCATTGGAAACCTCAATGATAAGCTGAGAACCAAATTAACTTTCAGAAAGCAGGAAGATACTGCACTAGTCTCTGAGTTGGAACCAAAGACAGTAGACGAGGCTCTGCTGGATAATGGTTGTATTCTAGCTATGCAAGAAGAACTAAATCAGTTTGAGAAAAGTGATGTCTGGACTCTGGTACCCCTGCCTAAGGACAAATCTGTTATAGGAACAAAATGGGTCTACAGAAACAAACTTGATGAGAATGGTAAGGTTGTAAGAAATAAAGCAAGACTGGTTGCACAAGGTTATTTCTCAAGAAGAAGGTATAGATTACACCGAAACTTTTGCACCTGTTGCTAGATTAGAAGCAATTATGATTCTACTTTCCTTTGCTGCACACCATAATATAATGCTTTTTCAAATGGATGTAAAAAAGTGCTTTTCTAAATGGTTTTATTAATGAAGAAGTATATGTAATGCAACCTCCGGGTTTTGAAAGTCAAACCCAACCTGAACATGTATATAAGCTTAATAAAGCTTTATACGGCCTAAAACAAGCCCCTAGAGCTTGGTATGATAGGCTAAATTCATTTCTAATGGAAAATGGCTTTAATAGAGGAAAGGTTGATACAACCTTGTTTAGAAAGTCCATTAAATCCAATTTTATAGTAGTGCAAATTTATGTTGATGATATCATATTTGGTGCTACTAATGAATCTCTATGCAAAGAGTTTTCTAAGTTAATGCAGAAAGAATTTGAAATGAGCATGATGGGAGAACTCAAGTTCTTTCTCGGACTTCAAGTTAAACAAGCTATGGACAAGGTGTACATCCATCAAACCAAGTATACAAAGGAACTCCTAAAGAAGTTCAAAATGGATGATTGCAAACCAATGAATACCCCTATGCACCCCACGTCCATACTGAACAAAGATGATAAAGAGAAAAAGGTAGACCAAAAGGTATATAGAGGTATGATAGGATCTCTTTTGTATCTTACCGCGTCAAGACCTGATATAATGTTCAGTGTTTGTTTATGTGCTCGATTTCAATTTGATCCTAGAGAATCTCACTTATCAGCAGTTACGAGAATATTTAGACATTTGAAAGGTACTACTAATCCGGGTTTGTGCTTTAAGAAAAATGAAGATTACAGATTAGTTGGCTTTTGTGATGCTGACTATGCTGGAGACAGAATTGAAAGAAAAGGTACTAGTGGAGGATGTCACTTCATTGGAGCTAACCTTGTCTCATGGTCAAGCAAAAGACAAAGTACCGTTGCATTATCAACTGCTGAAGCTGAGTATATTTCAGCTGCTAGTTGCTGCTTACAACTTCTATGGATCAAACATCAATTGGAGGACTACAATGTGTTTGTAAGTAGTATTTCACTTATGTGTGATAATACTGCTGCAATTAACTTATCTAAGAATCCAATACTGCATTCTAGAGCTAAGTATATAGAGATTAAACATCATTTTATAAGAGATTATGTGTAAAAAGGTGTTTTTGATATACAATTTGTAGATACTGACCATCAATGTGCAAATATCTTTGCTAAACCTTTTGCTGAGGACAGATTTATTTTTATTAGAAAACATCTCAACATGCTATGTGTGGATTGATTATGTCATTCAGCCTTTTGAAATTTTATTGATGACGTATGTAAGCATTACAAGTTTATTACATGTTTTTAATGCGCGTCCATTACATACCGCGTCCATTGTTTTTATGCCGCGTCCACTGCATGCCGCGTCCACACTTGCTTTATTCTTGAACCCGTCTATACATATATTATTTATTAACTGCATTTATTTTGTCTCTAAGACAAATTTTTTCTATATTCTCTTTGCTAAGTCAGTAATTCCTATCAATCCCATCTAAATCTTTTTACTTTTTCAAAATATCAAAGCCATGTTTTCTTTTATGACATGTATTGTCAAACATTTTCTTTTTGATTTATTTCCAAAAGAAAACCCTTTGTTTTTCGAAACCTTTAAAGCAAGCCTCTTTCCCTCTGAGGAAACCTTTCGCATAACTTTCGTCTTCAAACACTTCCTTTCACTCTCTGTTTTCTGCTTCCTAAACCCTAACCTTCATTCATCAACAATGGCTTCTGCTTCTGCAAATTTCAATGTGAAAGGATTGAAACTTGCCACGGAACATCATTTTGATTTCGGAATATTGAAGGATTACAACTTGGATGTAAGCAAGAACATCACTGCCGCTGGAAGGGACATTATGTTCGTAGAGAAGATTTCTATTTACCCAGACCTAATTAGGGCTTTCTGGAGGAACCCTGAGGTAGCAATTGCTAAAATCTCTGGTATTGTTCTTGGGAGAAGAATAGTAGTCTCTGAAAAGACCATCTCTGACGCAATAAATTGAGCTCAAGAAGGAAAGGTCATTACTGATAACTAGGAGAAGGAGCTTGGTGGTACAGAAGTAATATCTGCCTTACTAATGAGACAAGACACCGTGAGAAATCATGCATGGAAGTTAGTGGAAATGAAGGATGAGGTCCGCATTCTTCATCAGATGTTGAATAAGGTTATTCTTCATAAAACAGGGTCAAAGGATAACTTGTTTGCCTTACACAAGTTTTGCCTTTGTCATCCCATTACTGAGACAAAAATCAATCTTCCTAGAATTCTCTATGAAAGATTCAGAGATGCTGTGGTTAATAGGAAGAAGCTCTCTGCAATTCCCTATTGTCATCTCTTGTCAAAAAATCTTCAAGTCACAATCTCTCTATGATTTCCTTCCTGCTAAGCCTCAAGAAGAGCAAGAAAGGATTTTACCAGAGAATGGCATGTCAATAGCTGTGTTTGGTAAAATGAACATAGCTAACATGAACTTGAGCACTTACACTACAGTTGCCCTAGCTAAGCAAGAAGAAATGCTCAAAGTCAAAGAAGAACAAATTGAGCAGAACAATGCTGAAGTTCTAAGGGTGAAGAGAACTTTCAAGAGAAAAACCACAGCTGTTAGGACAAGAGTTCCTAAGAAACCTGCTGCTGACATTGTAATTAGGGAACCTACAGCTGAGGCCCCTCAACTTGCCAGAACTCAGAAAATGACAAGGAACCTGGTCCTATCTCATAATGAAGATGATGAGGACAGAGTTCCCATTAGTGCAATATTGAAGAAACAAAAGGCTGGTGTTGCTGCTATTCCAACAAGAAGACAGCAACCTCAAAGAAAAGCCAAGGCTGCTATGACTTCTGAGGTAATTCTTCTTGCTAATGATCATGTTCAATTAGCAGTAGATGCCTTAGTTTCTAGCCTAGAAGATAGAATGGATATAGTCTCTGCACCTGATGTGTCTGTAAATCTAACTGATGATGTATATGTCCCCACACCACTTTCACCACAAAACACACCTTCACCACAAAACACTTCCCCTGACCAACCACAAATAACCTCACCACAACAACCACAATTCCCACCTCTGATATCTGAGGATGATCCCTGGTTCAACCAACCAGATGATGGAATTATCCTTGGTGCACCCATCCTAAAATGAAAAAGATAAACTTTCCATACACTCCCCCCTCTGAACTTTATGATGGCAAATCTGAATCATTAACCAAAGTAAAGAGGGATTGGAGAATTTTATACCATACTCATGAACCAGAACCTATTTCAAACAGACCTTGGTACCCTTTGCCTGAATATGAGTATGACCCAGAAACAACTGTCAAACCCTGGTATAGACCTCACCATAACATTCCCCATGGCCCTCCACTATCCAAACTATTTAATAGACTTGGACCTCTCATTACTTACCTACCATAAAACAAATTTCCTCGCAGAAAAATTTATCCAAACCTTGTTAAATACCCTCCTTTCAAACCCTTCATTGATGGTGTAGAGAGACACATAATTTCTGACTAGTCTAAGGATCCTGCAAAGAAAGACCTACAAGATGTCATCTACAAAAGGTCAAGATCCTGCAGACACGTTCCCATCATCATTGATAAACAAAGTGGAAAACATTCATCCATCCAAGGGAATATGGCAAAGCAACAGATATCATTGATCACATCATGTATGCCATGCTGAAGTCAGAATTTGAACTATTCAGGGTTGTAAGGGTTGCAAATTTTGTGCCTCCAACTTGGTTGTACCATACCTTGAAGAATATCAAGATTGGAATCAAGCCTTACATGCTATGTCCAAGACTCCCAATGATAGATTTAAACAAGGACAAGGACAAGAAGAAACAAAGGAACACTGGAAAGATGCCTTTTCCAGAATCTTGCATGATTAACCCTGATGATGTAAGTGACATTGATTAGAATATCATAAATTACTGCTTGGCACAACCTATTGAGGATATTCATGAAGATGTGGCAGTTGATATTTGGAAAGCTCACATAGTGAAATGTACAAAAGAAGCCTCTTCATCTGGTTTAACTTCAGAACATAAAAAGTTCATTCCCAAAGTTAGAGGCAAATGTGGACTTTCAAACTTCAGACACTTCATTTACAAAGACATTTTGGGTGTTCCTACCATTAGTCCTATTTTATGAAGAAGAACCAGTCTACTGGGCTAAAGAGCTGCCCCACCTGTTCTGCAACTCACTGACTCACCTCCACCTTCTCCACCTTCTGAGCATACTGAAGAGGAAATTATTGTAGAAGATTCTGCTATGGAGATTGAATCTGTTCATCCAGTTACTGAGAATGAGGAAGTTGCCGAGTCTGATTCTAAGCCAAGCACTTCTGAGAAGCAATCATCTCAGCCACTGGCTCTGACTATAATTCATCCATCAGAGCAACCTCAAACTTCAAGAGCTTTAGACACTCTGTCAAGTCAAGCTCTTGCTCAAGAAAGTGCTGAAAGTTCAAGACCAACACTCTCACTGCCTCCAAACTTTGAAGAAATTATTGGAAGAATTGTAGAAGAGAGAGTAAAGGTTGAGGTCAAAGAGCAAGTGAGGGAACAAGTTGCAGAAGCCCTGGCTCCAACTAATGTCATGATGAACCAGATGATGAACATCATGCTGAGCTTTCAACAAAGTCAGAATCTGCCTACACAAATTCCTGTTCCTTCACCAAACCCAAACCCAAATCCAAATCCAAATTCCTCCTCCTCCACCTCCACCATCTTCTTAAATTTTTTCCTTTGATTTATTCTTTACTGACAATGATGGTCCACTTCTCTTACCTTTTTGTCTGATGACAAAAAAGGGTGGAGAATGGAGAGAATTAAATTTATATATATATAAGTCAGTTTTTGGAAGTATTCTTTTGTCAGCATATGTATGTTTGTTATTTGTCTTACATGTTTGGCATAGTGTTTATATGCTCTGATGCTATCTTCTAACTGATAAGTAGCTGAACTAATATGATAAGTTATATATGATATATGTTTCTTTGTTTATGTCTTATTCTATTATTCTGTTATTGTTAAGTTTGAATGCTTTGTCCTATGGGGAGCTTTGTAAGCTTTCTTAGACTTTGCTCACTCAAATATAGTTAGATTTTGTCATCATAAAAAAAGGGGAGATTGTTGGAACCAAAGTAATTTGGATTAAATAATCTCTAAGTTTTGATGTTAACAAAAAGGATTAAATTTGTATGGCAAAGTGTTAGTTAAGATCTAACATGCTCTATCTAGTCTTGCAGGATTGTTCATTTTAATAAGTTAAAGAAACCTCGAAAGAGTTTCTTAATATCCGTGTCCACCCATGTAGACGAGCTGCTCAAAATGAATGGTATACCTATTTATGTTAATATGTTTGAGTAGACGGAATATAGAGTAGTCTCAGTAGACGAGAATTTTAACTACTATGAGTAGACGAGCTTGAGTGCCACGTCAGTAGATGGAGATCTAAGTTATTCACCGATATATAGCAAGTCCAAAGACTTGATAGTAGACGAGAAGATCTGCCATGTCACTAGACGAGCTAAAAGAGTTTCTAACTATGAGTGTGTAGAAGCACTCTGTTAAGTAGACGAGCTCTTCTTCTTTATGAACCTTTCATATGCTCTTGAAAAACTACCTCGACTACATAGAAGTATTTATTTCAAATGATTGATATTTATTTCAAGTATATGTTAGTCCTTCCTATTTGTGTTAACTGTTTTATTGCCTTGTTTCCTTGAGAGACATAGTACAAATGAGGAAATGCAAAAGCAAAATAGTACAATGCAAAACGCCTTGTACCCTGTCACCTTTATCGCTGGAATAGCTGGAATTTGTACAAGGGAGGCAAGACAGTTTCCAAGTTGCAATTGCTCAGAGGTGTGCCCGTTTTGTGCAAGAGTGATAACCTATAGTACATTTCATAATGGCCACGAGCAAGCTATGAGTCACAACGGATATTATGCATTTTGATTCTATCCCTAAACAGAAATATTCAAAAACAACCGTTGAAGAATTTCAAGTGAAGAGAAAGGTCACTATAAATAGAAGACCTCAACATCTGAAGATACAACTTTTGCAAATACAGAAATCTTGCTAGAAAAACTCTTGTCATTCTACGAGCTCAAATTCATTTATTCTTTCAAGACCAAAAGTCTGTAATACCTTAGCTTAAATATTGCTATAATATTCAACTGATCTTAAACTTTCATACCATCACACATATTGAGTTAGAAGATCAAAAGAAACCAATCTCTTTGTTAGAGTTAGAGCCTGAAGATGCTTGGTAAGAAATGAATACTTGTAGCCTGGAGAGGTGTTGAATACTTGTTGTAATCTATTTAAAAAATAGTGGAGAAAAACCTTCAAGTAGAAGGGACTGGACGTAGCTCTTGGTTGGAAGAAAGTTAACCAGGATAAAACGATTTGCGTGAATCTTCTAATCCCTTATCTCTTCAGTTTTATTTGTTTATACTAACTGTGGGGATTTGAACTTGATTTTTGTTAAATCTTTAAAATGATCTTTTTCTCTGTGTGTGCTTCTATCTTTTATTCCTTGTGTGAGAAAACTGTTTTGAAAAAGGTTGTTTTCGAAAATTGTTAACAAACACAATTCAACCCCCCTTCTTGTGTTTGCCTGTGTCAACTTCATATTTAACCTAAAGAGGCCGAACCCTAGTTATTGATGGGGG
Source organism: Echinosophora koreensis (assembly GCA_035048595.1). Lineage (NCBI taxonomy): Eukaryota > Viridiplantae > Streptophyta > Magnoliopsida > Fabales > Fabaceae > Echinosophora > Echinosophora koreensis. Next base: position 4,558,025 of record JAPCYP010000023.1, read on the forward strand.
AGGATTTTGTTCATTTTCTTAAACTAGTCTTGCATGATTCAATCTTATAGTTTATATATGTATTGGATCTATATGTTAATTGGATCAAATCGAAGTCTCTAAGCCAATTTTTTTTTATCATGGCCGAATTGGATTTGTTGGTGGATTGGAGTTTTCTATTTCAATCTTTGTATGATAATTGTTGTTTTAGGGTTTTGAGTGATTGATAATCATTAATCCAAGAGTTTAAGAATTTTAGAAAATTTTAACCCTAAAAACACCCCAAGGCCGAAACCAACATGTAGGTGATTAGGTGTTTTTTTTTAAATTGTTTGTTTGTTGATTTGTTGTGTGTTTGTTGAAGGATAAGCTAGTTTATCGGGTACGAGTGTTACCGACGCGTGGATTTACAACGAATCTTATATCAGAGGGTTATTTTCTAGAGGTAAGGGGATTACCTGAGGGGTTTTTCTGGTAGCCGTATGTAATTTTTTGTGGTCTGTATTAATTATTGGGTGTATTTAATTTGTACGTAGTTAGCATTAATTACATTTAAATTATCTGCTTTTAATTATTTAATTATCTGCATTTAATTGTGATTATATTTTATTGCATGTCATTAATTGTTATTTGCTATATTATTGGTATGATTGTTATTGGTGATTGATTGTTGAGTGGAAAGCCTGACAATGGTCAATGCTCAATTTATTACGAGGTTAAAAGCATTAAAAAGCTTTTTTTATGAAATAATGAGTTTAATTTAGTGGGAAATAGTAATAAGTATTTACTTAATTATTCGATTGGTGAAAAATGGAAAAATAGTGAAAAATAATATTATTTTAATGATTTAACGGCGAAAGAGTGGTTTAAGAGTCATAGTGAGGACATGACCGTGAAAATATTTTTGCATTGCTAATTTTGACTTAAGAAAATTCTAAATATTATAAAATGTTATTATAAGAAAATAAGTTTCAAAAATAGTTTTATTATGGTGTTAGAAAAATTATTTTACTAGAAAAGTCATGTTTTGACTTAAAAACGTTTTTTAAAACGTCAAACGTCGGACAACTCCGACAATATTTACAGAAGTATTCTTAAAAATAGTAATATTAAGTAAAACCGAGAATTGATCTCAAAACGTTGTTTCTAAAGTTCAAATATTGATTTTTGAAAGAAAATGAGTTTTAAGGGATTTTTACGGATTTATAAAACGAATTTCCAACGTAAAAGAAATTTCAGTAAACAACGGTGTTATTTCCGACAACTTGGATAAGTTGAGGAACTTTGGTTTTTTGTTGTGTTTCATAGACGAAAATGGTTTTAAAGATGAAAAACGGACCTAGCTGCCTAGACATCGGGATCTAGTGTTCTATGGTATGGACCAGGGGTCCAAAAGGTAAAGTTATGGAATAGATGTCCTATAAAACGTGTATTGATTTATGTGCGCTAAAATCTACGTATTTAAGACTGGTGCATCGGTCTAGATTTCGTGATTTGCACAGTTTTGACTTGGAGTCAGTTTATTGGAATTATGGATTAAACTTAAATGTTTAAAACGGTGGATTGGTCGTGAGACTTTTAACTCGGACATGGAAAGAATGAACACAAAAAAAATGACGTGAACAAAACGTTTTACATGCATTTTTGGGCAGACGTGCCTCTGCATAGGACTTGAATTCTTGATGGCAAGGATTCATGACGTTTGCATCACTGTGCCTTGATAGATATATGACCACGAAACCATATACTATAAATAGTAACCAATGTGCCTCGTTTTGGACAGTGATATGGTTAATTTCTGCCTTATTTGGTAACGAGAGCCTGATCAGCTCATTTATTTGGTATTTGGTGTTTGAAGCTTCAGAGATTAGGTATCAATGTGTCATTGTTTTAAAATAACAACGACTGTCGGGTATGAAACCCTTTGATAAATAAGTTGTTTATTTTTTAATATACATGTTCACTGTTATTTGAGTGTCGTACATATGATTATCGTTTAAAATCTATATATTGATTCTCACCTTTGCATGTTTTATTGTTGGTCTCTTTTCTGTATGGCGTATATTTCTATCTGAGTATAGATGGATCCGGCGATGCCACTACACACACGGGGGTTCGTTCCCTCCATTTTGAGGATGCAGAGATGTTGATTATGTTGTTGTATGATGTTGGATGTCAAGTTAATAAGGAAAAAAAAAATATCACCATTTTTGGTATAAAGAAAAGCGTAATAGTTATTATTTTCCGAAAGTAACCAGCATAATTAAAGTTTATTTTTCCGCAATGTGTTACTATGTGATGACCCAAGAAGGGGTGTCGCACAAAATCTCTCTCTCTCTCTTTGCAAGCTAATTTTCTGACATTTCTTTCTACTTTTTAATCACCTCTTGCCTCCTTCTCCAACAACTGCAAAGAAGATCAAGAAAAAAAGCAAAGAGTCAAAAGAAATTAAGATCAATAAATTTAAGATGAGCAAGAGAAGAAAAATAGTTTGGAATGGAAAAGAAACAAAAATATGACAAAAAAGAGAGAGAAGCAGAAACACCAAGAAGGAAGACATCACCTCCCGTGCATGAAACTACTGTGTGAAATGCATTATCGAGTTTGCTTTTATTTGCTTTTATACACATGTCCATGTATTGCTTTGATTTGAATTTGAAATACGTGTGTTTTAATGCATTGAAATTATTTCCTTATATAATTGATTTGCTTCAATTGCTTTTATTTGCTTTCAATTGAAATTTCGGCCTTTATTGATTCACTTGAATATCTGATTTACTTTTATCGACTTTTATCAATTTCACTCCTTCATAGTGGAATGATTTGAATTTGAAATATATGTATCTTAATGCATTAAAATTCTTTCTTTTTGTAACTGATTTGCTTTTATTTGCCTTCAATTGAAATTTCTCTTCTCTATTGATTTACTTGATTATCTGATATGCCTTTGTTTTCTTTTATAAATTTCAAAATGTCATTATGGATTGATTTAAATTTGAAATCTGTGTTTTAAAGCATTGAAATTCTTTCCTTTTCTAGGATACAAATTTGTTGTAATTGCATTCTGAAAACAATTTCAATAACATAATAAATACGTATTAATGCGAAATCCTTGCCAAAAAAAATTTAGGTTCGGAACCAGACCATAAAGACACGAAGCATGATAACTCGACACGTGTAAACCAAACCTTGAAATTGTCTTTGGAAGCGACACATGTAAATCCAAACCTGCGAGGATATTCTCAAATGTATATTATATAGATATAGATATAGATATAGATATATAGATATAGATTATATAGATATAGATATAGATATATAGATATAAATAGTAGATAGATATAGATATAGATTAGATACATTTGAGTGTGCAATAAATAAATGAAATAACAATGATCCAATGGTGGATGTAAGTGAATGTAGTGAATTTTAAACGTAAGGAATTCAAATCACATCCAAACAAGTTTAGGGGAAGTTTGGTAGTCAGTTTTTCCCCCGAGAATTATCACTCCTGGAATGATGATAATTATCTAAAATGTTAAAAATGTGTTTGATAAGTGTTGACATTAATGGGAATGTTACTCGAGAATCTTTGATTTGGTTTAAGAGTATCTTTCCTGGAAATATTAGTTTATTTCCAAAAATATATTTAAATATAAATAAATTAAATGAAATTAAAATAAATTAAAATAAATATTATACAAATGTTAACAATTACAATAATTTTTATAAATAGTACAGACTACTATTTGTTCATATATTTGCTTTATACTAGAGTTCTTTTCTAAAAACAAAAAAAATTAAGATAACATTTGTAATAAAAGAAAATAAGATAGGGAGAATAAGGCAATAAAGACTTCAAAGGTCTAGTTCTTATGGAATTATACCACAAATCTACATATAAACAATTACAAAGAAAAGTCATCGATTTTATAGAATTTTTCAGGGATGCTTGAATAATGGATTCTTCCGGAATCTATCAAGAGTGATGAATTCAAGCTTTGTCAGATTTGACTAAGACACTTGAGAAGAAAAACCTAAAGTCAAATAGATAAAAAAAAAATGAACAATACAATTTCATATCTGTGTATAGAGAATAATAAAAAACGAGAAAAAATTGAAGGAAACATAGATGTCCCTCCTTGTACGTGGCATTACTGTACGTGTAGGGAGCCTAAAAATATTTTGATTCAAAGAAAGCGTTTTTAAAGATAGACACATACAACGTTTTAAAAATTAGAAGGAAAAAAAAAAAAGAACCCCTTTTTTCCCTTCATTATTCCCTTGTTGATGATTTTATACATTGAGAGGGAAAAAAAAGTATGTATAAATTTTGACCTTGAAAAGACAACCAAGAAAAATTTCTTCAGGAACTAGCTATAATCTTTATATTGATCCGATTAAGTGTCTACAAAAATAAAACCTAATACTCCTATTTATAGAGATAAATGGACTACTAATTATGGACAAAATTAAGAGACATAAATAGTGAGTAAATACAGAGATATGATAAAGATATATGAGATATCAAATTAATATAGTCATCCACAAAATCTGCATATTTATAACAATGTTTTTCATGGAAAACCATGGTATAATAGTTCTTTCAAACAATTTTTTTTTTCCATATCCATAGCAAAAAAAAAATTGCGAATGTTACTTTTCTAGTAATGTATTTTTTAAAGAAACATACGAAATATGGGAACTTAGGATTCCAAAATTATGATTCCTGAAAAACTAAAAATAAAATAAAATTAAGCAGCATGTCAAACATGGGTTTAGAGAGCATCAACATCTCCATCCCGAATTCTTTTTTCCTAATGAAGATGAAATGGAATCAAGTGTCAAGCTACATTTATATTCAAGACATGGTTCACGTCGTTTATTTTTATTTTTTCGAATAAAGGGATCTAAGCAACAAAAAAAAAAAAAAGAGGAAAGAAAACTACATGGAAACTAAACGGAGAATATCATCATGAGTTGGCGGATGCTCATAAATCACTAACTTAGGCTCATGGTCACAACCTAAATTGATTAACACATTCGCACACTTGTTCGCTTCTCGACAAACACCACACAAGTGAACATCCAAACCATCATGCATCAACCAATGAATCTACTTCACCAAGTTCCAACCACAGGTGTAAACCGACTCCTCACCCTTTAGAATACTATCACAACAATCAAATCAAGATGCAGCTCTATTATTATGGTGTTCACGGGTCGATTTGATTCACATTTGCATGAAAAACAATTTCAAACCAATCAAAATCAATTGGTTCAGTTCGGTTTGGATTTATAATTTTTGGTCAGAAAAATCCAAACCAAACCAAACCAAACCACTAAAGAACGGTTGGTTCGAATCGGATCGGACCCGAAAATATTAAAATTTAAAATATATACAATATTGAATCTACCAAATATTAAAAAAAGTATATAAAAAAAGTAAATTATTATTAAATAATTAAATTTTAATACAAATATTAAAATATAATAAATATTAAATATTAAATATACATACATATATATTATAATATAGTAATTGATTAGGTTTCAAAATCCTTAAATCCGAGAACCGAACCAGTTACTATCGGGTTTGGTTTGGTTTTGACCTGCACATTGAAAAAATATGAACAAATTTATTTGGTTCGATTCAGATTTTCGGGTTCAACGGGTCGATCTGAACCAATGAGCACCCTTATCCACTGCATTGAAGCCTCTATCCTTAGCTAGGCGAAGCCCATCGAACGCCACGGGAGCTCTGCAACAAACAATATTGTTTTCCCCAACTGTATAGAAAACTCGCATATCCACTGACCATCCTCTCCCCTCAACAAGTCACCACATAGGGCCTATTCTGAAATTTTGGATGCCCTATCACCCTATGCGAAATGAGAAATTGAAGCCCTCATAATAATTTGAACATTGTGCGCATGAGACCGTTTAACAAAGAGTCAAATAGGGAGAAAGAGAGAAGCGGAGAAAGACGGATAAAATTAAAAGTCTAAATCAAACATGAATGTAACTGATTCTAGAAAAGTATATTAATTTAAATAGATATTTTAATATATACTTGTCATATTATCTTCTATCAATCTATTGTTAATTTTAGGAACAATTATTTTTTACACTAAAAAAAATAATTATATAAAATTTTTATTTTAATATTTATGTATAATAATTAAATGTTTGCATATTATTTGATGTCCTCCTCACAAAAGGGTCCTGTAGGGTCGCTCACCTCAAACTTGGTGGTCACCCCGCAATGCCAGTAGTTGGAGAAATTTAGGATTTTTTTTTTTTTTCAAATTCAGGATTTCTTTGTCTTTATGTTTAATCTTTCTCAACGTCACATTAGATATTTCTTTTGGCTTATAAATTTGATAGGTAAACTTATTATTTTTCAAAGACTTTAGATTTTAGAAATTAATTGTTAGACCCATCGAATTTATAAGCCAAAAGGATTTTTTTTTTTAACCATGATATAGGTACGAAATATCCACCATCGTTAGTAGTGACTAATCTCCGTCGGCAAACATGTTGGGCACACAAGGTGGATTCTCCCCTCCCAACCAGGTTTTCTCTATACACAAAATTCAGGATTCGAACCACTGACCACTTGCTTAAGGTGTCCAAATCCCTTACTACTTGGACCAACCACGTATTGATAGTCAAAAGGATGTCTGATATAACATTGGAAATGATTAGACATTTAACCAATTCAGTATGTATTCATAAAAAGAAAAAAATATCTATTATATATACAAAGTTAAATGTGCTCAAAGGGAATTCTCTTCTCTGGACCATGACACATCATCAAGCCTTATGTGTCAACACGAGAGGGATTCAAGGAATGCATATTAATGCACGTTAAATTCCTAATCTGACTTTGATTGGTACCTTCAATGCAAATCATCACATTCATATCAATTATCAAATCAACTCAGTTTAAAAATTTCCTTAACTATATGTGATTTGCATTCAAAATACAATATTAAGAGTCCATAACAGGTTCAAATTTGTAATGATCCATATTTGTCCATTTAATTTCTGCCTACAAATTAAAGATCAAATTTCCAATGTTAGGTATATTTTTCCATCACTTGCTCTCACTTTGTTTGTTTTCCTGGCTCTTCTTCTCTTTCTCCCGTGACCCCTCAACTCTTCTATCTTTCTCTGGTATGACTTTTATGACTCCTCTCTCTTATCTTTTTCTACATTCATTTCTCATTCATCTTTTTTTCTCACAATATACACCTTTCTTCATTTTTCTCATCTATTGCAGTTATTACTTGAGACTTTCGATTAAAGGCAAGTTTTTTCTATTTTATGATTAACCTTTTTTAAAATGGTATGGTTTATGACATTTTTTTCTTTTTTTTCTCAGTAATCCACAAGGTTTTATGACATTTTGCTTTGAGATCTTTTCATCACAGGTTGTGTTGCCTAATTTTTCAAGTTGGGAAGAAACCCAAGAAACTATGAGTGAACTTAGAAAGGGTTCTAGAACATGAAAATCCGTGAAAGCTGCAAGACAATTGTACATCATTAAGAATCATTGTGAACATTTGGTCTAAGCTCTGAGTCAATGTTTAAGTGTTTTGAGTTTCACTTTCATTTCTTAAATATATTTTTTTGGGTTAAAAAATAGTTCTCCATGATAATTGTAATATGTGTTTCTGTTTTGTGATTCTACAACATCTCCAATAATTGTAAGATTGAGTCAAATCTTTTATAAATAGTATATAAAATCGAATTAAATAAGGAAATAATTATATTCTCTTTCTCTTCCTCCATGATTAAATCAGGTTGAATACATTTGGTCATAGTACAACAGTGTATACGTGATATGGATGTATTAGAAGTTCCATGGAACTATGTGAGTAATCAAATAGTTAAGTCATTATTTGGTTGCAACCAACAAAAGAATTCAACAGAAACTCATACCCTTCCCCTATTTTCAAGCACCCAAATATAAGTACTGCACATGTTAAATTTTTTTAAAATCAATAATATATGATTGCGATTTCCTTTCAAAATAAATGATTGTGATTAATTATCACTAGATTGTGTTATACAATATTTTGAAATACATTACTAGCCTTAGTCAGCTCCATACGCTCAGATTTTAATCAAATTTTTAATTATAGAAAGGCTTTTAATGACTTGGATTATCTTATATAGTATTGCTTGATATGCTGATTAGTCATTATTATTTATTTTAATATGTTATAATTACATATTCATATTGGAACTTCATATTAAAATTTGGGGAAAAAATGTCTTAGATGTCGTTTGATCTAAATCAATTGAAAGCAAAAAATGGGGAATACCCGATGCATAGAGAATTAAAATTGAACCAAAATGATTGACACTAAAATCCTTGCTTAAAAATATTTTGAAATGAAAATGTTTGACATTGAGATCAAAGATTAAAATAACTGATTAAGTATATTCTGAAATCAATCATCAATCACTAATTGTTTGCTTAAAAACAATTAATGGGATCATTATTAGAAGAATTGATTAAATATGCTCTGAAACTAATAATCAATCATATATTATGTTCCAACTAGAACTTAGGCCGGTGCGATGCACGGAGTATTATAGTCTTATGAATAAATTTAATTTTGATTTTTTATTGTCTTTGTGAATATATTTGTTTAAGAAAATGAATAAGGACTTATGTATTATTTTTTTGTAATGATTTTGAAGAAAAATAATTGTGGAAGAAAAAAAGTATCATATAAATTCAGAATGAGTTGTATTTGAAGTTGAATGATTGAATTTATTATCGTAACGTAAATTAATTAAGTAAATCATATTGGTTAAAAAGGAAAACCCTTGGACAATTACAATTTTACATAGTTTGGTGAAGTCCCTACAGGAGTGAAAGTGAACTTATAAGAGTAATTATACCTAAGCAAACAATAAATATAATAATTTTAGTGTTACTCACCTATATCGAAAGATATCCAACAAAAAAATCCAAATATAACAAGACTTTGGTTTAAATCTTTTTTAATGATAGCAAGACTTTTAAAACCTGTTTGTTTAAGATTAAAAAATAAATGATTTTGTTACAAAATAATTTAATGATTATTTTAGAGATTTTTAAAAAAACAGAAGCAGATTTATGTTTGTTTGCAATTATAAAAATCATTTTTTTAATAGTAGTTAATTATAAAAAATGTTTTTTTTTTCTTCCAAAAGCTAATGAAAGTTCATTTTCATTTTGACCCTAAAAAAGAATTTTTGTTTCTGCTTTTCATTATTTTCAAAAGCAAAAACAAACACACTAAAAGTTTTAAAACAGGATTATTTAGTTAAAAAAATTTTTTTAACAAAATAAGCAATAACAAACGCACTCTTAATAGTTTAATTTATCTTATACAACATTTCTTGATATACTAATTAGTCATTATTATTCGTTTTAATATATTATAATTGCAATGAAATCAAATTGGAATCTCCATTAAAATCTGGAAGAAAAAAAAGTGTACAGAGCATTAAAATTAAACCAAAATAAGAAATCAAATATTTAAAGTGTTGCTTAAAAATATTTTAATTTCGGAAATGTTTGACATTAAGATCGATCATTAAAATAATTGATTAAATATTTTGAATTCAAAAATATTTTGAATAGATCAAAAATATTTTCAATTTGAAAATGTTTAACAATGAGATCAATCATTAAAGAATTGATTAAATATGTTGTGAAATAATAATCAATCATATATTATATTTTCAATATATTATACTCAATAAAGAACGTTTGAAAGTCATGTAGTGTGACCTTTCAAAAAAAGAAAGAAAGAAAGTCATGTAGTATGAATATATATTTTCAGACTTAAAACTAAGTTTGTTATTTACTACAACAAAAAATAATACAATCATGGATATTTGGAATATCAAACTTAATTAGAAATTCACAATACAATCAAGGATATTCGGAATATTAAACTTAATTCGAAAATCACATTGATGGTACAAACATTCAAACTTAATAATGATAGGGAACATATTTTTAACAACAGTCCAATCCTTTATTTAAAAAAAAGGTGAATGTGAATAAAAGCATTGATATGAAATATGATTGAAATAGATAATAATAATAGTAAAAATTTCCTCCAATAATTGAAAAAATATACTCTATTAGAAAATTAGAATAAGAATAAAATTAAAATATTAAAATATCATTTATACAAAAAAACGTATTCAATAATATATATATATATATATATATATATATATATATATATGTGTGTGTGTGTGTGTGTGTGTGTGTGTGAGAGAGAGAGAGAGAGGGAGAGAGAGAGAGAGATTATTATCAAAATCTCTCTCTCTCTCTCCCTCTCTCTCTCTCTATATATATATATATATATATTAAGGAATAACCTCATTGAATTCTATGCCATGTGTCATCCTCTTAGAAAAATGTCATTTAATTCAAATCCAATAATAAAACTCAAAGGCACAAATCAATTAATAATATTATTAAAATCAATTAATAATATTTTTAAAAATAATATGATAGATAAATATATTTTTAAAAAAGGGTTAACTTACATATGAAAAAGAAGAAATAAATCAAATAAACTTTCAAGAGAAAATAAAATTAATAATATGATATATAAATATATTTTATAAAAATGGTTAACATGCACGGGAAAATATGAGAAATAAATCAAATAGATTTTCGAGAGATAATGCATATAATAATATGATAGAATATATTTTTATAAAAATGATTAACTTATACGGGGAAAGATGAGAAATAAATAAAATATATTTTTAAGAGAAAAGAAAAAAATATGATAGATAAATATATTTTCTAAAAACTACTAACTTGCAAGGGAAAATAGGATAAATAAATCAAATAGATTTTAAAAATAAAATTAAAAATAATATAAAATAAGAAAATATATTTTCTAAAAAATAGTTAACTTGCACAAAGTAAAGAGAAAAATAAATCAAATATATATTTAAGAGAGTAGAAAAAATAATATGATAGAAAAATATATTTTCTAAAAATGGTTAACTTGCTTGGAAAAATAGGAGAAATAAATCAAAAATATTTTCAAGAGAGAAAAAAAAACTATACAAAGGATTTTAAAAAGAGAATAAAAAAATGACAAATAAATAAATGTTCTTTAAATGGGTAACTTGCACATGAAAAAAGAATAAATAAATCAAATGAATTTTTAAGAGAAACGAAAATTAATAATATGATATATAAATATATTTTCTAGAAATAGTTTACATATATAGGGATAAGAGGATAAATAAATCAAATAGATTTTGAAGAGAGAAGATAAAATATAATAGATAAATATATTTTGTAATAATGGTTAACTTGTCGGGAAAAGAATAAAAAAACAAATATTTTTTTTAAGAGAGAAGGTCTATAAATCAAATAGATTTAAAAATATATTATAATTAAACTTATATGAGGATTTATGTTTTATATTTTACATAACAGTTTTTTTTATCAAATATTTATGCATAATTAACCTCATAAATCAATAATTTGTCGTGTATAATTCCCTAACAAAAGTTTTTAAACTAAAAATGTGAAATTAACAATTAGATATTTTTCGATGAAATTCTAAAAAAACAACATATTCCCCGTGCATGGCACGGGTCAGTTACTCTAGTAATAATTATACCTAGAGGTGGGTATATGGACTCAGGTCCGCGGACAGTCCGTTTAACCCAACAGTCCGTGCGGACTTGGACACCCTAAAATATGAGTCCATTTAAATGCGGGCTTTTTGGGTCCGGTCCGTTTAACCCGCGGACTATGCGGACTTAGTCCGCGGACTCACGGACCCGTCCGCGGACAGTTGCAGTTTTTTTTTTAAAAAAAAAAAACTTTGTTTCTATAAGGGATTTTCAGTGTTAGAAATAATTTGTTTGTGGGTTTTGGCTTTTTTGGGAAAATGAAAAGGATGTGTATAACAGTTAAACAGAATCTATTACTCCTGAGTTGTGCTATTATAAACGCTGGTAGTGAACCAAGGTACTAAACTTCCCCTACAGATAATTGGTGATATATAAGTATGTTAGGTGCTCCCTACTTTTTGGTCAAATCTGGACTAATATTGCAAAAATGGAGGTTGACGTGGTTGCTTATAAGATGTTAGGTGGTAAATATAGAACTTGCTAAATCAAAGGGAAAGACTAAAGTTGTTATTGATGACTGATGTCAACATGTAGCTTTAATTTCAAACTTGTAATATTATTGTTTTTGTTCCTTATTTTGCATTTCAATTTTGTTGGTATTTTGCATCAAACTTGTGGTTTGTGATCCTTGTTAGTTACATTTTAATGGTCCCCGTTGTTGATGTCACTTCTTCTAAGGTTATACTAAAGTGTTTGGTTTGGTATAATATCTTTGATTAACATGAATTTGGTTTTGTATGTACTTTGGATTTAATATTTATTTGGTTTGTTTTTCTACATAAGACATTATTTGTTTTTGATGCTTGATATGTAAAAAAAAAAAAAAAAGTGTAGAGTCCACGGACCGTCCGTTTAGTCCGCGGACTCTGTTTTCCAGAGTCCATTTATCATGCGGACTATTAAGTCCGGTTCATTTAAGTGCGGACTTATGCGGACCGGACTTAAACGGACCGGACCGGTCCGTATACCCAACTCTAATTATACCTAAATGACTATTAAAATAAAAACATGAAAAGTCAATGGAGTCCTCAATTTGGGTAGAAAAATAACCCCTAAAACTCCTCAAGCTACTTTACTTTTAATAAAAAAAAATATATATAGTATAGTAATTACTACTTAAATGATAATTAAATGGAAAATATAAAAAAGACAAAGAAGCCCTTAATTTGGGCAGAAAGAATACCCTCAAACTCTTCGAGATACTTTACTTACATGTATAATAAGATAAGATTATATATGAATTTAATTGGCATGTATTGTTAATGTAAAGTTTTTTTTGTACTATTAATCTATTATAAATTATCAAATCATTCAAAATATTTGATTATTATTATAATTACCTTAAAATATTTTACATTATTTATGATTGGCTGACAAAGATACTTTTTTTATCCTCTATTCCAAGATATGTCATGCAAACCTGTGCTGTCCCATCTGTTGTCTGTGTTGAAGCTGAGAGACTGTGCAAGAGCTTCAGCTGGGGAAATACAACAAATGTTAGGAAATGCCATCTAATATCTTGGAACCAAATTTGTCAACCTAAGGAAGAGGGTGGACTTGGTTTTAGGAACCTGAAAATTCTGAATAAAGCCTACATGATGAAGTTAGCATGGAGTCTTGTTGCTGATTCTGAGAAATTATGGGTTAAGGTCATGAAGGCAAAGTATAATTGTGGTTCACAATCTATGCCTAAGGTGGCAGCCATGAGTTCATGCTCGAATGTTTGGAGAGCCATTGCAGGTATCTGGTCAGAAGTTGAGAACAAAGTGTGCTGGTCTTTAAGGAATGGCAACTCTGTGAGGTTTTGGAGAGATAAATGGATCTCTGGATCTGAGAGTTTAGAGGAGTGCTGCCTTGGAAATATTCCAATGGACCAAGCCGAATTCCCAGTTCCCTTTGAGGTTGAAAATGGAAGTTGGAAATGGGATAGTTTTTGAGAATTTTGCTCCTAACTCTGTCAGAGAAAAGATTGAAGCAATCAATCCTCCTATTTAGTCAGATTTGGGGGATTTTCCTCTCTGGTCTCTAAATTCTGATGGTAATTTTCCCCTTAAATATGCTTACTTGTGCTTATCTTCTCGCTGGTCTGGTGATTTGGTTAGAAATCCTCTTTTCAGGAAGATTTGGCAATGGAAGGACCTAACAGGATGAAAGCTTTCCTTTGGAAGATTACTCATGGCAAGCTGCTAACTAATGCTGAAAGATAGAAGAGAGGCATGACAACTGATCCAATGTGTCTGAGATGTAATTCTTGCTAAGAAACTTTAATACACATGTTGAGGGACTGTGATGAAGTCTCTGCTTTCTGGAATGATGTGATCATTCTTGAATCTTGGAGCAAATTTTTTAGTCTTGGCTTATATCCTTGGATTGAGTGGAACTTAACTTCTGAAGGAATTGGTAAAGCTCCATGGACATTCTCTTGGCTGAGATGCGGGCTCCACACTATGGTATCAAAGTTGCTCGAGATTTAGCCCTCAACAAAGTTGTTTTTGAATCAGATTCTTTGGTGGTTGTCAACAACTCAACATGATCTCTAAAGGCTCTACTCCTATCTTTCATATTAAATCTCTGCTGGAAGAGATTTTAGTTCTTCTTCGATCTGCAAATTGATAAGTTAAAGTTCATCATGTTTACCAAATGTGGAATGGATGGTGGTGGGACAGGAAATGGGATAGAGTTTTTGAGACAGAGGATTTGTGTCCCAGTACATTAGTAGCGATTGTAAAGGAATTTATGTTCCTCATTTTGTTAATTATTTAATAATATGCATCATTTCTCATAATTAAAAAAAGATATTTTTTTACACCCACCGTATATAAAAATAAACTCATAAAATTTGGAAACGTAAAAATAATTTGAATTTAAAGTTCATTTTTTATAATAGATGTCAATCATAAAATTTAATTTTAAAATTAAATCGATTCAAATTAAACCAAATCAATTAGTCTTCAATTAGTTGACAGTTGATTAGAAACCCAACCGAAAAGAAATGACCAGGTGCTGCGGGACCTATGCCATGATGAACTTGCGGAATCATAATGGGCTGGGGCCCACCGAACATAATAGAAGGATGAAATTTCAAGGATCGGGCCCAGCCGAGACATGGAGACCCAAAAGTTCAGTCATCATTTATTTCATCTTCATCAGCAATGGCGAAGGAGGAAATGAAAGCCTAAAACCCTATAAAACTCTGCAACACAAAACCTGAAACCGTGTGCAAAGCATAGCAAAATCCTCAAACCCTAAACCCCCAAATTGAGCTCACTCTCAGTCTCTGATGGCAACTTCTCTCCTGAAAACTCCAACCAGCGTGCTCCACAGACACCACAATCACCTCACATTCCTCTCCAGAGAAGGTAGTGCAAGGAGCAGTGTCCCCATTTCGCAGAACAGAAGAACACGTTTGTTCCCAATTGTATCAATGGCAGCAACACCGGTTCAAACTTCTCTTGAAAAGTCTGCGCCTTCGCCCCAGTACACTGGCCATCCAATAATGGTGATTACCCATAGCTGGTTTTCGTTTTCATAGCTTCTGGGTCCAGGTTTCTTCGTCAGTTGAATGGCAAAGTTTTTGTTTTTGTGTGACCCCAACTTGTTAAATTGCTGGTATTCCATTTAGCATTGCTTTGTGAACCTTGTCTTAAAAGTCCCCAACTTGGGAGTGAGAACCTTTTGTGTCTCAAGTGTGATCAGTTTTAATATATTCTTAAATTAGACAAAATGCTATAGGTCCTATGTAATCTGGTTTCCTAAGTTACTATTATTGTGTTGTTATTATATCAATCTCTTCCCTTTCCATTAGTAGCTGGTCACGAGGCCAATTATATGACTTATTGCTCAAGGTTTAATTTGTAGTTAGAATACCGTTTTGTATCTATGTTGATATTATCAATTGGTTGCGATGGTCTGGCTATAATAAGGTGTATTAGTTTATGATTTTCAAAAGAAAGAAGGAGAAAGTTAATCCCAAAAGTTTTGGGTTGCTACTTACATCTTAGTTAATTCTAACACCATATAAACGTTCTTTTTTTGTTCACTTCTGAGTTCTATCTTTTGTGACATGCTATATACTCTGATATGTTTCAGCACATATTTCCCAATCACTTCTACCAATGTCATTCTAACCTTCAGTTTCAATCCATTCTATAATCTTCTTAATTTTTTTTTGTTTTTTTTATCAAACTCTATAATCTTTTCTTATTGTGTCAGGTTGGACATTTCCATCCTGAGTTGAAAGCTTTTTTGTTTGAACGTGAATATTCCTTAGTAGATGCATACTTTTATAAAATTTTAGTCATAAGTCATAACTGTAACTCTTTTTTATTATTTGTGTCGTGAACGTTGCCTATCTTTATTTTTAAAACACTAGTTATGAATCACAAAGTACAATATGCATTTAAGCTAACTTTATTCTATTCAGGTCAATGCATGTACTGGGAAAATGGGAACGGCTGTCATTCAAGCAGCACAAGCTGCTGGACTGAATGTTGTTCCTGTGTCATTTGGGCGTGAAGAGGAGTCTGGACAGACTTTTCAGATATGTGGAAATGAGATTCATGTGCACGGTCCGTCTGATAGGGAAAGCGTTCTTGCATCTGTCCTTGATAAACATCCAAACCTGATTGTTGTGGACTACACAGTACCAACTGCAGTCAATAGTATGTATTTTGAAGCATATTTGCTCATTAGTAGATATATACAAGACAAAACTTAACCTTTACCTTCCCCATCTTATAGTGTAAATAATGAAATCTTACATGTGGCAAAGGAAAGGCCAAAAAATTCGATTGAACATGTTGCAAAGTCATATATCTACACAACTCTACATTTTAAACATAGGAATTGAGAATATTGTATTTAACATCTTAGAATATGTGGACTGTAGTCACTGTACTTGGCCTTCTCATTGATCAGTGCATATTATGACTCTGCAATTCCAGAGACGTGTTCTGATTTTCATGATAGTAGCATAATTGGACTTTTGATTTTATGAAGAGTCTAACTGTATTGGTGCTGTTTATGAAGTCGTCTATTAACTTACATTATTTCTATGTTTTTTGTTTTATTCTCATATGCAGGCAATGCCGAGTTATACTGTAAGGTTGGGGTGCCCTTTGTGATGGGGACAACTGGTGGAGATAGGGAGCTGTTGTATAAGACTGTTAATGACTCAAAGAATTATGCTGTTATATCCCCGCAAATGGGAAAACAGGTATATAATAATCTCAGAGAAGAACCTTGATTCAATCTTTCATGTCTCTTACACTACTGTTATGATGCTATACTTTTTTCCATTAGGTTGTTGCTTTTCTTGCAGCTATGGAAATTATGGCAGAGCAATTTCCTGGAGCCTTCTCTGGGTATTCCTTACAGGTAACTCTCCTACCACATTGACATTTTGAGGCTCGGGGAGGGATTTTTGAGGAATTTTGTTATCCTGGTACCCTTCTTGAATGGTCTCTGCTTTGTCTAGTTTGAAGTAAAAAAGTGGGTTTTTTTTTTTTTTTTTTTTTGGGGGGGGGGGGGGGGGGGGGTAACTGAGTCATTCTTTTTCCCCTATGTGTCTCATACTATCCTATGGAAATAAAACTCGCTAAAATCACAAAAGATATCTTTACTCAAACAGAGAGAAAATGTCAAAAGAGTTTTAAATTGCTTGAAGCTTTAACAGATCGTGGTTCAAGTTAATCAGTTGCCTCAATTGCTTATAACTTTTATAGTTAAGTGCTGGTAATTCTAGTTCTGGACAATATTGTGCTGCTGCTTCTAACGGGAAAGAAAAGTTGCTGTTATGCTGAAATTATGTTGTACTTGTTGCCAGCCAAAAGTTTTACAAAAGATTTATAACATTTATCTCTGAACGCAAGATAGCATACCATACCTTACGTTACTAATGTTATGTGCCTGAGATATTCTCATGGGATCTTGTTTTGGAGAGCGGGTCTTGCTTAAATAACAGCTTAATAACAACATTAGGGTTCACATACCTAAGAAAATGTTAGGTTTCATAAACACTTCATTTTAGTGCTTCTTTTCTTTTGATTAAGCTTCTATTTGATGTATTATTAAAATCTGATGCGTTCTTCCAAGATCGTAGGTAATGGAGTCTCATCAGGCAAGCAAAGCTGATGCATCTGGAACTGCAAAGGCTGTAATTTCTTGCTTCAACAAAATGGGGGTGTCTTTCGATATGGATCAGGTGTGTTAGATCACAAATGCATGGTTCATTGTGTTACTGAACAGTATTTTCTTTCTATCTTTGCTAAACCCTTGCCAAACTTCCTGTGTGCATGGGCTGAATTTATATCCTGTATCATTTTGTAGTTCACATTGAGGTTTTTTCTGATTTCTAATCAAGTTAGTTATCAGTAAGTTTTCATTTGTAGGTTTGTCCTATTCAGTGACCTATCACTTAATTTTAACGATTTATTGGTTCTTAAATGTCGATAATATTAAGATTAAAGTAGCGTGCATAAATTCACGTTGGCTCACACTCTGAACTGGAACAAATATTATACCAACAAGTTGGCATTCTGGTCTTTATACAGATAGCAGTATTCTAGTTATTGTATTAGAATAACTATGGATTCTAACAGGATTTTTTTTCTTTCCTTTCCTTTCCTTTTTTTCCAATGAATTTTGTTAGATACAATTGATCAGGGATCCGAAGGAACAACTTGAACTGGTGGGAGTCCCGGAGGAGCACTTGTCAGGTCATGCGTTTCATATGTATAATTTGACATCACCTGATGAAACGTAAGAATTAAACATTTTCATCTCATTCTCATTTTCTTTTATATGTTTTGACATATTTCTCCTTGTCAATTGTCACTGGATTATTTTTCCTTATGTTCTGTTTCTTTTTAAAAATTGCAGAGTTTCATTTGAATTTCAACATAATGTTTGTGGTAGATCGATCTATGCCGAGGGCACTGTTGATGCTGTACTTTTCCTTGCTAAGAAGGTGCTTATACTTCCATTTAATTTACCCCTAGTCATCAGATTATCCTTCTTAATCTGTAATTACTAAGTAGGAGTGGTATTTAATTTTAAAAAAAATGTTAGTACTTGATGTTGTTCATCACCCTGAACTGGACGTCTCATTGTTCAATCCAAGTGTTCAAATAGTTTAAACAAGTAATGCATTACTGAGATCATACCACAGCTGTTGGCCCAAAGAAGAAAAAAAAGGTTACACCAAATCAGTATTGCTTTGATAGAAAACTTTACAAGTGTCTGATAATAATATGATTATAATATTAGAATAGATGGCATGTTATCATGCTGTTCTGTTGTCTACTTGTTTATCATGAAATATACTATTTTAACCATTCACTGTGTACAATCTTTGTGATTTTTTTCTTTACGTATGCAGATTGAAACAAAAGATGACAAGAGAGTATACAATATGATTGATGTCCTGCGTGAGGGTAATATGCGATGAAATTTACTTTGGAATCCGGATGCAGGATGTCAGTTACACAACTTGCTTATAGAAATTTGACATTCTGGTTTTTGAGAACCAAGCCATTGTCATCTTCTGTTCGTTACTCTCCTGTGTTACATTGAGGAAAGCTTAGTGAGTATATTATGTATTACTATAAATGGTCCAAACCTATGTAATCACTTAATCTTTTTTATCAACTTCTACCACATTTTTGTTTAGTTTCTCAACCTTTATTAATCATGTCACCTCACAATCGTTTTTTCCCCCTACTTTTATCGTTAGTCTTGTACGAATGAAAATTGTGAAATTGAACCTCAAAAGGGTGGCAATTTATTTTGTACTGGGTTGCAAAACGATGGCTAAAAAATTCCAAACAGAATTCTGTCAGCAATGCTTCCTAGCAAGCAATCCTTAATTACCGTTGTAAGCATTCACTAAGACCTGAGGCATGCCTTAAGTGCGGAGGATTCACCTGTTGGATAAATTATTTTAATTAGTCAATATTATGGATTAGCATTAATTAATTATTAAGAATTGTAGTTAATATGTTAATATGTTAATTATGGCTAATTAATGATATCGTAAGCATTTTAACAATATGATGAAAATGATAATGGGCTTTTGTTATGAGTGACTCGTGATGGGTTGGGTTGTTCGTTTAGTAGCCTTTTGAGAGGTCCCTATTCTCATTTGTTAAGTTATATAGACTGCTGACTCATTAAGTAGTATAGTTGAGCCAGTACATCTTACCAGGAAGAGAGTAGTTATCTTCTCACATTCTCACATTGTTCCTCTTCTCAAACCAGATAGCAACAATAGATCAGACTATCTGGATTTACTATTATTAATCGTAGCATACAATGGATCATCCGCCGGGTACACAATCTAGTAATTGATCCTTCTCTATTATGTAATATGTTTCGATATGCTATAATCTTGTATTTATATTTGTTTAATTTCCTTCAATTGGTATCAGAGCCATAATAGATACATGTTATAGCTATTGTGTAAATCATATGAACCTATTTATGGCTTTAGTTTTTTATCAAAATGCCAGAACTGATTTAGGGATTTTATTAAGATCATGCTACATCATTGTTGTATGTTATGACTGGAAATTTTTGTGTACCTGAAATCGTTTTTTCGAAATCGTTTTCGCTGTTTTTCTGTATAAATTCAAAACTATGATTCTAGTAAGCGATTTCGAAAATTATTTGAGGGATTATCTTCCCTGATGTTATGCAAGTACCATACTGAAATTTCATGCGTTTTCTTAATACGAACTGAGAGAATTTCTTCTCTCATTGTCGCGGGTCGTTCTTCTCACGACCTAGGATTTGTGTTCGAAATTCTTCTTCAAGCATACATGAACCATGAAATCGTTTTGGGGCTTTAGTAGATCGGTCAATAATGATCAAAACCCCTTAAACATCATCAAAAATCATTGAGTAAACTGGGAGAAATCGACTCTTCTCACCGTCGCAGGCTTATGCGAAAACCCAGTTTGTTTTTATTCGATTCCTCATCAACGAGCCAATTTTATACGAATTTGATTTGGGGGTTCTCTTAGACGTCCCAATATGAACAATGTTCTGCAAAATCGCAGCATTTCGTGATCTGTAGAAGGAGATTGAACCGTGTCCTCCATGTAGGTCATACGACCCGTTTTCTCTCCAAATGGGCGAGGAAGACACTAGTTGCGTCTCTGCATCGCTCACTCGCGGGGCCCAGCACATGGGCCCTCCTCCAGGACCCCAAAAAGTTGTATTTTTAATTTAAAATTACTTATATATTATTTCTGGTATTTTTGTATTTTTTGGGTAATTTTCGGACACCTTCACATATTTTATAATGTTAAATCCGAAAATAGTTTGTAATTTTAAATATTATACTCTCAGTTTTTTTTGGCCTGCAATTTTTTGTGGATATTCCATACATTGTAGTATGTCGTACTCTCCCAATAGGCACAGCTCAGTTGGTAAGCAACGTTGAGTTGGTGGGGGAAGGTCTCAGGTTTGATTCCCATAGAATGCATCTTTGGGGAGGGGGCTGGACCATAAGCTGTTACTAGACCCCGAGCGAAGATTAGTTCCATAGCGGGTCCAAAGGATCTAAGCCGTGGGGATACTTCGTGGACTCACTGGGGTGCCAAAGGCCCTAATTACGGTGAGTTTCTGAACCAAAAAAAAAAATACTCTCTCTATTAATATGTCATATTAAGGAATTAACTAATTGTTTTTTACTTTATTCCATAATCAATTAATTTGATATTCTGAAATTTTGGACTAAGTTTAAGTTGTTTTTATATCCAGAAAGTTTTAATTAATTAATTCAAAGATTGTTGGTTAGTTGTCATTCTTATTTTGGACTTAGTAAATTTTATGAAAATTTCCTATTGCACCAATAACACTTTTGTACAATGTACATCTCCAGTTTAAATGTGTTGAGATTTTGTCAAATATGGTTATTCGTTTGACAAAATATTATTTATATTAATTTTTGGAATTTTGTAAAAGAATTTGTCATAATTTGATACTTTATACATACTACATTTTCTGCTTCTTTGTTCTCAATATTTGGATTCAAAATTTTTAGTTTATTATTATTTTGTGACAAATATTAACTTTAGGCATTATCTCTTAACTGACTTCTAAGGTGAGGGAGCAACTAAGTCCCTCACCAGTGAGGGAGCAATCTGATCATTAGATATAATATTTAAATAAGTTGGTGTCTGTGATTATTTATGGGTGACCTGATATCCCAGTTTATGCAATATTTATGAAATTGCCCCAATATTTTCTTAAAGTTTTCACATGTAATGGATAATTTTGTTCTGGACTTGACTATCGGAAAGCCCTAGTTGTTTCGCAGCTTCAAGCATGGCATCCTACAGCTATGCCCAGGACATGAACCAATTCATTTCTTCCAAAATTGATGTTTGGGAGATTTCATTGTGAAGACTATTTTGGGTGGGATTCTCGCAAAAAAGCCAAAGCACAACTCTGATGTTTTTTATGTTGTACGGAAATGGACTCCTCCATCCACCTACTTACAATCTTACACAATCAGGTATCCCTGCATCGATTCTGCCCTCCTTCTCATCTAAAATAAATACAACAAATAGCAACTCAGGTAACATAACACATCTCTGTTAGCATGTAAAACAAAAAATCAGACTTTCGACACCTTAATATGGGTAAAAGTTCTGTTAATGTAATATAAGGTGCTATTAGCTCAAACACTTCACGAACTGTTCAGGAAAAATGGGTACATCATTTCCAATTAACACTTACGGGTAAAATGAAGTTGAAGTGCGTAAATGGAGTTTGACAATCCACTGTGGGAAGACCCACCACGAAGTGTGTTTATTTTGACAATAAATGCTTCCTTTCATTTACATATCCCTCTACCCTGGAGAGAAGAAAAAGCCTCCGTAAACACACACAAAAAAAAAAAAAAGGAAGAAGAAGAACAAGCCTTCAAGTGGTTTCTTGATGCAGACATGAAGTCTCAACTCTAGAGCAGGGCCTTTATTGCAAAAAAATAGTATTTACAAAAGTCTACTATAACACTTTAAATTAATAAAACCATCACTGAATTTTACCTGCCAGTCAGATTTGCTCCCTCACAGGTGAGAGACTTAATTGCTCCCTCACCTTAGATGTCACCTATCTCTTATGATTAGTCTTGCTCACAAAATTATGTTTTTGGGTCATTATATGGGTTAAAGTTCTTTAGTTTAGATTAAATCTATAAGTGTAGTGAATTATACAATTATATATTATGCCATTTATGTATATTAAATTAATTAAATTGGTATAATTCGGTTTTCTTAATGATTCTAATACAATTAGTTGTTTATATTTACTACTATATTCTGAGCCTAAACTCATAAACTTTTAACTTATTCTTGATTTTGTGACATATATTACTAAGTACTTTCTCTAATTATGTGCCTTAGTCACAAAATAAATTTTGGATCACAACAAAAGTAAATGTTATACGTAGTGAATAATGCAAATGTGTATTATTTTATAACAAATTAATCCAATGTTTGGATTAAATTTTATATTGCCTCATTCTTTTAACATGCTCACTTGTAAAGTATCATCAAGATTATTTTGTTGAGAAATTCTCGAGGCAATAGAAAATTATGTCATCCATTAACCTATTATTTATATAAATCTTATTGATTTATTATTAGAGCCTTTTGTTTCCATTATAATGGTTTAATGTTAATTTATGAACCATTTGAGATGACAATGTGTAAGATTTTATGGTACTCTCGTTAAGTTATCAAAGCTCAATGACTCTACACACAAGGATGAATGTCATACTTTCTGAGGTTAGTTACGAAATTAGTTGACCTTTTGACTTATTATATGATTGCATATGTGGAGAATTTGTTAATAAGTTTTTTTCTCCTTTTGATGTTATAAGTATGCAATTATATATGAAAGTATGATTGTTTCCCATAATATTATGAAGTAGCAAAACTCTACAATTAATTTATTGATTGACCATTATAATACTCTATTTTATAATTATATATTCTAATTTATAGTGGGAGTATTCTACATCTTATTATTGTGCGAGTTTTATTTTGGGATAAATATAAAATTGTTTTGTGCACTTTTGTATACTTCACTCCGTCAAAGCATAAACAATAACCTTGTTATTGTAGTTATTTAAATATGACTGCTGTTAGATATTCTTTAAAATGTGAAGTGGATATATTTTTTTATGCATGATATTGATTTATCATATTCTATTAAGCATAATTATTCTTACTTTGTATAATTGTAATCTCACCTATCGTGGGTACAATTATGCAGATTTTGTTTTGGTTGAATAATTAAGATCTATTCTTAATTATAATTTATATTGCATTGGTAACAATTATACCCTATTGTTGTGTTGTTATTAATATAATTTGTTTTTATACAATGTATTTTTTATGCTTATGTCAATTATTTGTTCGAGTACCCTATCGATATTAGAATTTTGGTGACATAAGCCTTGTGCATTGTATTATTATATTTCCTTTTGTTGTTTGACTCATAGCTAACTCTTAATTGGACATATTTTTACAATCTAGTGGTTTTTTCTTTTCTAAAATTTTGCATTTGCCTATCATGATACAAATTTATTTTAAATGATTGTTTTTTCTATTGGAATGGATTGCGATTATCCTTGTATTATGTACACAATGGGCATAGCCTATCAGAATTACATTACTTGACATGATTGTTGTGTGATAGAGAAAAATATTTGAACAAATTTATTTTTTTGAACACTTTGATTATTTTAAATTGTTAGTTCAACTATTTTTCTCTATCAAGTAGGAGATTCTTGCATGCTTAAAGTAATGTCTTATATATAGGATAGTGTTGATACAAGATCTCTACCTTAATTAAATGTCCAATTAATTAGACGTAAGAAAGGAAATATAATTATATTTTACAAATATCTCTCATTCAATATTTTCTCTTGACATATTGTTTGTCATCGCTTTGTTATGAGGACTTATATTGAGGATATTATAGTCTTTTCCAGAACACTGCTATACGTTGAACTCCATATTGTTTTATATTATTAACAACATTATTTGTTAAGTTAATATAACAAAATCTCAATGTTAGCTAGCAAATTTTGTTGAGAATAATTTCTCTACTCTATACCATTATTCTATATCTAAATAAATGATATATTCGCGATATATACTTGGCAATATTTTTCTTATTGTTATATTTTGATATGCCATACGTTGTTGCCATTTTTAATAATTATGGGAGTTTCAGACTATTTTTCTTATATCCTCAATTATAGTAAAGTTTAAGTCCCATGTATTTCCGCTGCTCGTACCCTAATCTTCTGCTCAAGTGCGTGTGGCTATTTTTTAACACTTGAGTTTTGAGTGAGCTATTGAAAACTTGCAAGTAATTCCATATTCTATTTAAAATGTTGGGGACGTTTTGATCTTACTCATATGATGATAAACCTTTTAAATGACCATAATGTTTTACAGTACAAAGGTTACCTTATTTATAAAATTCTTTTAAGAATTTATGTTTGTGATGACTCAAGGAGATTCTGTCTTACTAAGTGTCAAGTGGACACTTATAATCTCCTTAATTCTATATGCAGAATACATGGTTAACTATGAAACCTACATTTAGTTTTTTTTGTTTTTTAAAGGAACCTACATTTAGTTAAAACCTATCATCCATAAATTATATGTGTGTGTGTGTGTGGTTTCATATTGTTATCAATCAAGTAACCACTTATCTTGATAATTCTACAATATTCTAAATTGTATGTGCAAAGCTTTTAGACTCACATTGGATATTATACTACAAAGTAATGGCCTCACTATCACATATTATACCTTTAGAGCATTTTAATATTAGTGAGCTCTAGTGGGAATCCTAATTTTGTTTAGGTATACTAGAATAATGGGAGTGTGTACACAATTATGTATATGTATATTTCAAAACTTATTAATCTTATATTGCCATATATTCTTGCGGCACAATATCATATGGCATATTCCAAGAGACTTTGATATTCTGTCTCATTCTATTGTACTGAGATATATATAAACCTTCTTTTAAATCTCAATAAACATCTTAAATGGATGCTAAGGTCGATTTTGTTGGATAATGCACAATAATCTTTTAGCATGCAATTATGTTGTGCTTCTATTTTAACCAACATTCTACATTTTGACAAGTCACAGGTATATAAGTACCTTGCATGTATGATGTCAATACTCCTATTGAGTATGAGATATGTTATTTAAACTGTGTCTATGTTATTCTGGTAAGAGATTTTGGATTTCCTAATTCTTTACGGATTTGCATAGTCACACATTTAGTGAAACTTGGATCAATTGAATGTCAACTACTATAAAGCATTTGTTGATTTAGACCAAATGTAATTAATTTTATTAATAGGCTATCCCCATATATAATTACTCTTGGTAGACCTATGTAGATATCCT
Source organism: Echinosophora koreensis (assembly GCA_035048595.1). NCBI lineage: Eukaryota > Viridiplantae > Streptophyta > Magnoliopsida > Fabales > Fabaceae > Echinosophora > Echinosophora koreensis. The sequence goes on from JAPCYP010000023.1 coordinate 4,584,142, forward strand.
ATGACCTCTATGAGTTTGAAAACACGTTGGCTGATCCACTAACCAGAGACTTAACTATTGGAGTATTGTAACTCATATTGGTTTGGTTAAGTCTTTTGATGTTTTGGGTTGATGGGAGTTTATTATGAGATATGTATGAAATAATATCACTTTGATATATCATATCTTTTATAGCATTTTCAGATGCTTGTATCATTCTTGGATGGGCATATTACTCTTAAATACGTTCATCCAAATTCATCATTCTTTATATGAAATGTAAGTCTTTCACATGTATGATTTGTTTCCTATCGGATACCATTTCTGCAGCATTGAAACTTACATTTCTTAGACTATTGGTTGACAGGTGCTTTAACCATAATTGATATTCTAGTTTTAAAATTCCTATTCTTTTAAATAATTGACTAATGCTATCCAAGTGGGAGAATGTTGGATTAATTATTTTAATTAATCAATATTATGGATTAGTACTAATTAATTATTAGGAACTATAGTTAATAGGTTAATTATAGCTAATTATTGATATTGTAAGCATTTTTAACAATATGATGAAAATGGTAATGGGCTTTTGTTATGAGTGGCTCGTGATGGGTTGGGCTGTTCGTTTAGTAGCCCGTTGAGAGGTCCCTATTCTCATATGGTAAGTTATATAGACTGCCTCCCCATTAAGCAGTTTAGTTGAGTCAGTACGCCTTATAAGGAAGAGAGCAATTATCTTCTCACATTGTTCCTCTTCTCACACCAGACAGCAACAATTGATCAAACTATCTGGATTCCTATTATTGATTGTAGCATACAATGGATCATCCACCCGGTACATAATCTAGTACTTGATCCTTCTCTATTATGTAATATGTTTCAATATGCTATAATCTTGTATCTATAATTGTTTAACTTCCTTCATCGCCTCCTTTGAAACTTGTATTCACCAGAAGAAAACTCAAGCAGGAGAGTAATCTAAACCAATTATTATCCTATCAACTTCTGCAGTACTTTCAATGGATAAAACTAACGTGAATTTAATTGTAAAATGAGAAAATAAAGGTATATTTGATTAGTTAAAGTATATTAAAATTTTATTACATTAAATAATCTAAATGTAAACATAGCTTTATTTTTATTTTTTTAACTTTAGAAGAGTTTTTTACTTTTTCCCCTACCCCAATGCAATAGTTACACAAGTGTATACTTGCATTGACTTTATTGTCGGTGCCATTTAATTATCCTAGTTAGGCTAACCCTCCTTGAAATCCTTCAATTGTTGCCCATGAAGATTACTTGAAAGTATAAAAGGGGTTCTATCATAGTTAGGTTATCACTGAAAGGATATAAGTGGTTTGGCCAGTGGGTGGACAGCACAGCACCCTGTATAAAAAGTATGTTTGGTCTGTGCTGCTGTGCACAACCTCGAAGATGTTTTAGCAAATAACTATTAATAATCCATCCAATATTTTTTTCTTAATCCATTAGATCAAATAAAAGAAAAGGAAGTGGATGTCATTTATGATCCATTTTTGTTCAAACTGAAACGGTTCCGATGTCGAGTCATATAACACCATTTTCTCTATGGATTTGGATCCTCTCATGTTAGGACTCAACATGAGGGGTCGTGTTGGGGATCTCACCATTAAATTTTATTGGTGAGTCCCACTTAAAAAATATTCAAGTGGAATTTAATGGTGAGATCTGGCAAAATAACCCCCTCTTGTGGAGTCCTAACTTGTGAGGATCCAAATCCTTTATCTACCTATTTCATATTCAATTATTTTCGCTCCTGCCACCGTATATCGTCATCGTCTTCTTCTCATTAAACACGTGAAATTCTTCTTTCTTTCCTCTTTTTGTATTTGTACTCTCTTACTCTTGCTTCTCGATTTCATGTTTTTTTTCCTTCATATATTTCCCAACTGGATTTCTCTCTTTCTTTTTTTCTTTTTCCTTTTTTCTATTCAATTTTTAAAAAATTCCACCTTTTATATTTGCTTGAATGAAATTATAAATACTATGCTGTTTGTGAGCCTAAAATTGGCTAACTCGATTTCTTTTAAGGTGGCTTAGTCTAAAATTCATGTAATTAATTAATGTCTTTAAAATTTTAGAGAGAAAAAAATATTTAGTATTTTTTTTTGTAGTGTAGAGAAAATGTTTAGTATGTAAAACTTTTAACATAAAAGTTTAATGTATAATATTTTTTAATGGATGAATCGGATATCCATCCATATAAAATGATTCATGGATGGTTGGATGGTGTTTATCAAATGAGTCATGGATTTTTTTAACATATTTTTAATGGATTGAAATTGATCGGTGGATTGTTTTTTTTTTCCATCCATTGTAATCCGAATGAAAGTCCTAAACTTTTTTTATTTTTAAGCCAATACTGATTTTCTTTTTAAATGTGCTTGTGCCGAGGCATATTTGCTATCCAACAGGCTACTTGGTTGTTTTTCTATACTTTTGTCACCAGTCTTGAACAATTGTTTGTCAACCAGGGGCCACGGTCATTGCTTGCATTGAGATCTTCTTTGTTACAAGGCATTTATCACATAGTAACCATTTCTGATCTTGTAAATGCCTTTTAGTTTTTCAATTACCACATGATCATTTCTTCTTGTAATATGACAACATCCATAACCTTCTTCTAAATTCCAAATTGATTTGATATAATAGATAGAAGTCTCTTGACTCTTGAGCCGGAATTTTTCTCTCCCGGATGGACATGTGTAAAAAAAATTGTATTGACACATGCATGTATTGAATAGGAGAAGTTATTGAGTTTTGTAATATAATATAGATTACTACACGGACTGCAACCTAGCCAAACCTTCCATACCCTTATATTTACTTACTCCATCCCTTTCAAAATTTATTAGATAGCCAATTTAAATATTACCTTTTTATTGCCCATTATGAGTCCTTTATTAACAACTCAACCCAAGTTAGACCGTAGGAGAACTAATTATTTTATAATTAAAGTTAATATAATTATTCAAAGAATTAATTATTAAATTTTTAATTTACTTAAGTATTATAAAGTAGCATAGTTGTTGGGGTTCGAATCCAGACTCGTGTACGAAGAAAACCTGCTTAGAAGGGAAAAACCAACCTTGTGTACACAATAGGTTCCCCGTTGAAAATTAGTCACTGCTATCGATTGTTGATATTTTATACCTATAACATGGTTAAAAAAATAAAGTAGCATAGTTTTTGAAGGCACGCCAAATTATTTTGTTTTCAACGGAAACCACCGTTTTCATTTTCAAAGGATCCAGTGATAAGAGGTAAATTAAACGTATAATTTTCCTATTTTGCAGCCTACTTAGAATAATGGTGCAAGAGTTGAATTTTCTGTAGCAAAAAATTTAGATGCACAATCTACCTGCTAGGACAACGTAAGATGGATAAGTATACCCATTCCCCCTAAAAAAAAACTCATCTTATATATTCTATACCCTAATACCCATAACCAAAACCAGAAAAAACAATCTTGTATTATCCAACTTTAAAAAAGAAAAGAAACCTTCCATGACATTACTTAATTAATAATCATACGTAATAATAACATGTGAAAGGGCGAAACGGAACCATCATCTCAACATGACGTGACAAAACCCATGTCAAAACGGTAAACGTGCATGCCATAAGCCACAACATGGGGAATTGCTTGCAAAAATACATAAACAAAAATAGCAAAAAGTCAGAATACCTTTACTCAGACACTATTTAGAAGATTCACACCAATCGTTAATACACACCAATTATAGAACAGTTCAACAACCTTCTCTAAATTCTAAACTAAATATTTAACTCTCCTCAATTTACAAACTTCTAAGGTTGTCACCCACTTATGTCAAATCTATTATAATACATAGTTGTTGTCCTAATAAATTGAGAAGCAAAGAATTAGTCTTGATGGATATAGATTCTAAAATTCAGCTGATCCATCTCTCTGAAAACTGTTAGCAGTAGTTTTGGACTTGTAATATGCCAAAACTACATGATCAGCCAGTAAAATTACTGGTTTCAACCAGCTGCCACAGCATCAGCTCTGGGATTTGTATCCAGTAGTTGATGCAGCTTTGCACCAGATTTCGATTTGTTCTCACAAAAATCACTCTCATCCTCTGCAGTTCTATCATTGGATCTGGAATTATTAACTCTCGATAGCAAGTTTTCTGTACTTACAGGTTTAGCCCTCTTGTTGTCAATGCTGTTCAAAATGATATCTTCTGCTTGTCCCAGTTGAGCATTTTTCAGTTTTTCCTGAGTCAAAATCAATTAAGTACTCAATATCATAGAATGCATATAAAATGCAAAGGGATACAGGAATATTATGCAAATGGTACCCTTAATGTAGCATTTTCCACCCTCAGTTTCTCAGAACTTTCAGTCAATTGATTTATTTCTGATTTGAGTGACACATTCTCTGCAGTCAAGTTATCAACTTTTCGTGCCAATTCTTCAGCCTCAGCCTGAATAGAGGAGGAAATATGAGCATTAGTCAAGAGCTTTCTTCCTCGTCGGTGCAATTTTTTTTATTTTTATTTTAGGGCTACATCGACATGCAGCACATGCAACAAATAGTTGCATGTGATAGTAAAAAAAACTAATCAATATATAATTTTTATCAGACAACTAAAGAAGCAACAGAAGATTTACAAGTCTGTGAAACAAAACTTCAACAATTTATACCTGCTTCCTCAGCCTAGACCTTCTAGCAGATTCGCGGTTTGATTGTTTCCTCCTCTCACGTTTCAGCTCATGCTCATTCTAAGGAATTCAAACATACCCATAGAAATTACCAAGTGTCAGCAAAAGATGAGGATACTCTGCTGTTATTATAACGTATTTCACAAGCAATTCGAATGTACTAGATATGATCTGAACCATTTAGGATGAAGGATAACCCAACCATACCTGTAGCAAAGTTTCAGGAGGCAAAACTCCACAAGGTTGTGGGCCTCTTGTGGAATTTGCCTTAGAATTACCAGTTGAAGGGTTCCTCAGCTCTAATGCAATGGGCATAACAGAAGAAACAACAGGTCCAACTAGTTTTTCCTTCGACACTGACTGGGGTAACTGGCATCATCTTATTGGCAGCAGCAGTTTCTTTGGAGACTGGACCGTCTTGTATCTCAGTTTTCCCTTCTCCATCTGCGTGTACAGTCGGGAAATTTATAAGCATCAGCACATTTATGTTGACAACCTTACTCCTAAAATTAATACATTTGGATACTTATAGATAAATATGACATTCTGGAAGTAAGTATGAAATTGATTTTATTAATAATTGCATGCATAGGACATCGATAACTTGACTGTATTAAGTAATAAAAACAGGTAAAAGCCCATGAAGTATCACATTTGCCAAACTAATCATAAAGTTAAAAACTTGGGTAATTTCACCAATTATCAAGACCACTCAATGAGTTTATGAGCAAAGAGCAATTCTGTCATTTATCAAGATATGACACTTATAAGTGAAGAACAGGGTCATACCAGTGGTTGGTGTTCCCTCACGGCTTCTTTTCCTTCTTGTTTGATTAGTCTGAGCATAAAATTGGCAAATATCATAGTTCAATGCTTCAGTTTATCAAATCATTTTATATAAAAAAGACTATTACTGCACACGATACGCAAAATGCAAGAAAAAAATTATAACAAGTTCTGACCCCTGCAGTGTTGCCATCGCTTCCATCACTGGAACCATCAGTATCCACACTGTTGATATCATCATAAAGTTATTCAGTTATCAACATCAACCTTAGAGAATAACCAACTCATGATCGACCTCCAATATGTAGGGAAAGGAAGTAGAGTTCAATCTGATAAAAATCATATAAAAAGAAAACAGATCAACAAACCTCTGTGACAGCCTGTTTTCAGCTCCACGCTCTGCACTCTCAGTGTTGCCATTTCCTATTGACATTGCAAGCCCATCAAACTCTTTCAGTTTCTTAATTAAACCATGATCAGTATTTCCAGATAATTTGGTTGGTGTCTCTAAGCTTGGAGGAGTTCCAGCCTGCATTGTTTCACCAAGTCAAACACATCAAAATTGATAGAAGTCAAGGAACCAGAAGATTAGGAAGTGACTGTGAGCTCAGAGAAAATCAAAACTTACAGCAGGTGAAGATGGAACTCCTTGGCCATGTGAAGGTGGCCCCTATATTTTACCAATATTATTCACAAGTACATGAGAAAAATTTCAACCAACAAAGCATATATATGCCACGATGAAAAGACTATGTTATTGTTACATTAGCAGTTATAAAATAATCACAAAGGTTTGCTACATTAAGGACAATCAAGAATGGAGAGGCTAATGACAGCTAAAAAACACGCAGGCATAAATAACTTCAAAATTACCTAAGACCAATAGAAATAAAGTAATCACATCTCAATATATTCCTAGCCTTTAATGGTCCATATTAAAAAATTATAGCACACTTAAAATCAACCAATTCATGGTCCAAAAAATCAATAAACATCAGTTGCAATAACTATAAGAAAAAATTGCAAAAATGTAGACTTACGATAGCAATTGCAGGGTGAGTATAAACCCCTCCATGTGGATAAATTGCTGCATAAGGAGGCCCATAAGGGGGCATCATAGGCTGAAGAAACAATAAGTTGGCAAATTATTCATCGCTGTCATCTAGTATGTATAACAGGACATCCAAAAAAACATAAAATGATAAATGATAGAACAAAATAAATGATCCTTTGGGGAACTACCTGTGGTGCACCCCACATGTATGGGTGAGGAGCGTGACCAGAAGCCATAACTGAGTTGTAGTATGGTTGCATGTTGAATCTTGGTCCATAATATGCCTGAAGATATAATCAACATTTTAAATCACCATAAGCAGTTTTTTAGTGGGATATTATTTTCAAAAGAGAAAGCAATCTAGGGCCAATATGTAAATCTCATAAGAGATATTTTATAACCCAACTGATTATCAAAACCACTAGCATCATGATACAGTATTTCAGAATCATATTAAAATAAGGGATTGATATTGATAGCAGCTCACAAAATACAGGATATGCAATGCACCATGGAATGACACTATACCTGAATACCTGATAGTTCTACATGGCAAAAATGTTAGATAATTCATAAGAGGGAACAAAATAAACAACTTTCATTAGATCATTGGTTCAACCAAAGGTCAAAATGGAAATACATGGACAATATTTTGCAAATAACAGATAGCTGATGTCTTCCCAGGGGTATGTAGAAGCAGATTACTGAATTTGAAGCATGGAATAAATAAAAATGAAGAGGATAATAATGCTCTGATTTGCAAATCAAGATGTAGATTAAATAAGTCTTCAGAAGAGTAAAGTAGCTAGTAGGGAATCCAATAAAGTTGGTTGTTTAAACCTAGTCATTGGTCATGATTGACTAAGTGAGAATAGCACAGCCTATGATACTATTATTTTTTATATAAAATCTTCAACTACTAAAGTTGAGCAATTATTTACATTTAAGTGAATTTATCTAAACAGAAGGTAGAATGAAAACTTCAGGCGTTAAGGTACGAAGGAAATGAGAGCAAAAGGAAGGTAACCTGCATGGAAGCCCAATCAGGATAGGCATGAACATTAGGCTGGTTGGCCTGATTAGCCTGATCCTGTTAATAAGGTAAGAAAATAGTATTTAGGCACAAGCATTATAAAATGTTTCCTCACATTCAAACAATGTTCTCAGCTTAAAGTTGTTACAGGTGAAGGAGGCTTTTCAGTCTTAATGGATTTCCCTTCCTCACTGTTTCCCATGAGGTAAGCACCAAAAGGAAAGCGCTAGCAAAAATCTTCCTGACAAACGATTTAACTGCATTAATAGGAGCCATGTCAGCCGTTATCAGCAAGAAAATGTCGCAAGGAAGACAAGGCAAAATTCATATAGCCTGTTTGTTTTAAATTGCATTCAACACAAAGTTCCGTTCATTAAAAGCTTCAATTTGGAGCTTTGAGAATAATTGCCTCAGGACGGTACATTTTTCCGTTTGCGGCAAACACAATCTGAACCAAACAGGCTTATAAACCAAGATTCATGCAATTCAAAACATGCACAGGATCCAAGGTAGAAACCACAAACTAGCACAACATTATATAATCTTTTGATATGAAAATTATAAACAGGTTGTGAGGGCAAAAAAACTAGCAAAAGCAAGAGCAACTCCAACATTTTAAATTATTGCCCCATAAAGAAAACATTAAACTCAGATGGACATGCAAGAATGAAATACAGCATTACATTCAAGGTGTGGGAGAAATTCCAGGCTTCTAGCAACAGTATAATAGCAGTGAGAAAATTTGGTTCATTCTGTTAATAACTACTTAGCAAATAGCAACAAATAACATATCATTACAAAATAGCTTCTGATGTTTGACACCTTGGAAGCTACTATAGAGATGGTATCATACAAAGATTGGTTTTCTTCATAAGTACCACAAACAAAACGAAATCAAAGACGTAAAAATCAGTCAATGAGAGAATGATAGAGGGTCGATTTTGTCTTTTTAATACCCCACAAGTCGGATAGAAAGTGATGGAAAGTACAGAAATAAACAGAGGACATAACATAATCAAACCCAACAGGACAATCCGGGAACTTAAAGACAAAAAAGCCCTTCAAAACCAAACATTTTTTCACTTTCATACGCTGACAGAGAGGACTATTGGATTTGAAACTCTTGAATATGCTACCTGAACCTCCATATATTAAAATTTAAAGGTTTTAATCCTGATCCAATGACCCTTTATTATTTTTCCGCTATTTGGTATGGGAAAACGAAGTTAAAAATAAATAAATAAACATCCAAAAGTGGCATGAAGACGCTTACCCAAGCAAATCAAAACACAGAAAAAGACACAAATTCAAAGATTTCAGCACATAAAACAAGAGATCCATTGGACTCTTAGCTCTAATTCCTTTCTCCACTGGCACTTAGCTAGAAATACAGAACAACCAGATATAAAAAAAAAATGAAAACGCAAATAATAATTATAATTATAGTACGCTTCAGTTTTTGGTATTTCTACAATAAATATTAATTACACCCAGAAACAAATCCAAAATCAAAATCAAATCTTTCTGAGGTAAACTCCAAATTTGAACAAAATTCAACGTACCTGACAAATACCCAACTCTTCTCGTCACCGAAACAAAAAATCCTCGGCAAAATAAAAAAAAAGGAACAATAATCAATTCTCGAAGCTTAAACTATCCTCAAATTATGGTTTCTAAGAGCAATTATGCATTTTATCTCTCTGAAAAAAACGAGGGAAAGAGCTTTGCTCTGAGAGAGAGAAGCGTGGTGTGGTGAAGAAGAAGAAGGAAGATGAGAGAGAAAACAATATCCACGTCACATACACGTGTCGTATGTAGGGTTGGCTTATGGGTACGCCGTATATACGGTTGGGAGTGTATAAGAATTTATCTACGATTGGGAGTGTGTTGGTTGTTGAGTTGGCCAATCGCAAATCGCGCTGGCCAATTATTTATTCCAACGTCATCAGCCGCACACGTGGTGGTCAGTTAGGGGGTCCAACCTAGCCCACCACACCAGGCCCAGAAATTTTCTTCACAAGAGTTATTATTTTTTATTTTTATATGAATGCTTAGGATTTATTTATTTTTTTTCAGTAAAAAAAAAAGGATTTATTTATTTTTGCGTCAAAAAAAGGGATTTATAATTTAATTTAGTTGACGTGAGGAAAAATTATAATAATAATAATAATTAGAGTTTAAAAAGTTAATTGGGAAAGATTAAAAATCTATCTAAAAAAAAGACATAAAATTTAGAATCACTTGATACATTTTGCAAAATTTAATCGGTAATGCTAGAATATTGCACTCTTTATCACATTTCTCTTAACACAATATTTATTATTGAGTGAATTTCACTTATTTTTTATCATCTAGACGCATTCTTGGTTTATTTTTTATATGACATATCCTCCCTTATCTATACCCTAGTAATTTGTTTAAAAAATTTGGTGTACATCCCTAATTATGCAACTTGGCTCACAAGTTTACTTTCAATGCACAATGCTGGCACAAGAATATGCTCCGTTTGCTTCTCAGGAATAAAGATTCCTTCACCAGATATCTTCATAAACTCCATTTACACGTTCCATAATGGCCAAAATGACATCACTTCCGAAATAGCAGCCACCGGTAGTATTGAAGGAGTGAGGGACAGCCTCCCTCAAATCGTCTTACAAATGACTGCTACCATAAAAGGTTTGAGTAGAGTTACTACTTACTACATTCCATCTAACCCTATTTGAGGCCGTCCTCATCATGTGTGGTATTATATTATTGAAATATGAGTGGTCAAATTATATGAGATGTTAGACCAACACAGTATTTAACAACAGTATAAAAAAGTTTACACTATTAATAATTTAAAATTAAACCCATTATTTGTTACTAGGAGGTTAGGTACGAGGAGTTGGAGGTCCAAAGTTCAAATCTTGACAAATGAGTAAAAATTAACATAACAACTAACTACTAACATTTGCCTATCAAAATAAAAAATAAAAAAATATTTGTTTCTTTTCAGTATAGGCAATGATATTTATACTTTTTCTCACAAGCAACTCAGTTGGTTAAAAAAAAGGTTCCTGCAAATAATTCTACTCCTTTCCCATCAAGAACTTGTTTGTTATGCATAGCATGGCAATTGGCAATACTTGGTAAATGTTTGTATACCTATCTTAAACTCAATGGCAATCAAATTAATAAAAAGATTTAATTGAAATACACAATTAGGTTTTTTACATCATCCATATAATGGTGGAAGAGGGGACAAATCTTTTTCTTCTTGCACTTTTTCCTTGGAGCTGCTTAATTAGGGTCCCAAAATGTGCTCCCCCAACTTGGCTTCCTAGCGCACAGCGCTGGGCAACTATAGAGCACCAAATTTTATGAGTGCTGAGCAATACCATGCTCCAAAGTTAAGCAGACGCTTTCACCAAAAAAAAAAAAAAAAAAGTTAAGCAGACGCTGATTGGCCTAGATAGCGCTCCGTTGAAAGCATTCTTCCCAGAAATATTGTATTATGAGTATGTTTTGATTTGACATTCAAATATCTGTCAAAGCATGAATACTTTAAGCCTTAGGGTGCGTTTGATTTGCAAAAGGTATCAGGACAGCACAAGACAGACAGGACAGCACAGGACAAATCCTTGAGTCACGGGACAATTCTTTGTCTTGTACATTGTTTGATGGATAATGGACAGCACAAACAAAATAATATTAAATTTATCGGAATACCCTTTATAATATATATATTATATTATCTAATATATAAATATAGACAATAGAGAGAGAGAGAGGAGAGAGTGAGAGAGGGGAGAGAGAGAGAGAGAGAGAGGAAGAGAGAGAGGGAGGGAGAGAGAGGAGAGAGAAAGAGAGAGAGCGGGGGAGAGAGGAGAGAGAGAGAGTGAGAGAGGGGAGAGAGAGAGGAGAGGGGAGAGAGAAAGAGAGAAAGAGAGAGGAGAGAGGGGAGAGAGAGAGGGGGAGAGAGAGAGAGGAGAGGGAGAGAGGGGAGAGAGAGAGGGAGAGAGAAGAGAGAGGGAGAGCGGGGGAGAGAGGAGAGAGAGAGAGAGGGTAGAGAGAGAGAGAAGAGAGATGTAAAGATAATTTTGTCTTTTGTTAGTCTGTCCATGGGACAAAAAGTTGTCCCATGATTTGGTAGGGGACAAAATTCTGGGTTTTTGTCCTGTCTCTCACCCCATTTTTTGTCCTGTCTCCTGACCACTTTTCAAATCAAACAGGGGACAAAAATTTTTGTGCTGTCCAGTCCCCTGAATTCTTGCAAATCAAACGCACCCTTAGGGTGTGAAAAAAGACAAATGACCAAGCTGCACAAACTGTGGTTCTTGGAGCGTCCGTAGATACCATATTGCTCGAAGGGATCTCCTTTAGGTGGCGTTTGTTTCACTTGTACCAAACGCTACCTTAAAAGTTCATAATTCCAAGGAAATTTATTTTAATAAACATTTTTCTATACGATATGTTACTCTTATGAATGCGTTTGTTATTGCTTATTTTATTATAAAAAATTATTTTTTTAATTGAATAATCATTTTTTTAAAATTTTTAGTGTTTTTGAGGCTTTTGAAAATAACGAAAAACAGAGAAAAATCATTTTCGGGGTTAAAATGAGCTTTCTGGAAAAAATCATTTTTTATAACTAACTACTATTAAAAAAATGATTTTTTTTATTGTAAACAAACATAAATCTACTTCAGTTTTCTTTAAAATCTCTAAAAATAATCACTAAATTATTTTGTAACAAAATCATTTATTTTTTAATCTTAATCAAACGGGCTCATATATCTTATAGGCACACTTAAATGGGGTGAGACCTATCCTGAAGTGGGACCCACACCATGCCAACATGCTCAAGAGTCGAGACATATTTGTGCTTATGAAAGAAGAAAAAAAATTCTATAGTTATGATGCGTTTGAATACACGACATAATTAAAAGCTTATGTATAAGCTGATTCTACAATCAAATAGCTAGCTTATGAGCTTAAACTATGCATAAACTCTGTATAAGCTACTTCTATAAGCTGTTCTGGGGAACTTATGAAAGTAAGCTGAAAACAACTTATGAATATATCATAAGTTATTTTTATAAGCTCTTCCAACACTTGCAGAAACCTTTATGCCATAAGATAAGCCTAAATAAGCTTCCAGACACACTTACTTAAGCTGTCCAGTGCAGCTAAGCAGGGAGCCCCAATTTATTTTACTAAACAATTAAACAAATGTAATGCTCATAAGAGCCAAATTTGCCGTCCTGCATGATGCAACCACTGTTTAGTGTTTGTTTTTAATAACCAACATGCTCTAGTGCACAGCTAGCACACAAAGGAACAAGAGATAAGAACAAAAGGGAGGGACATGGAGAATTACAATCAGAGTTTGTTATCTATTCATATATTTTTAACATAGAAGTTAAAATGAAGACAAAACATGACATCAATGTGCCAGTGAGACCCAAGATGATGAGTGTGTGTCCATGTATAATATATAAATTAAAGCTAAATTTGTTTTTTTGCTGTTCTTCACAATTTTGTTTTGTTGATGAGGATTAAGCTCAAAACAAACAACATCTATGTACTGATTCATTTGCATGGAATTTATACAACAAAAGAGAGAAAGGAGGAAATTGGAAAACCAACTAATAATGAAAAACATCACCATTCTCAAGAACTGGTTGGGTTCTAACCATTGAAGCTAATGGCAGTTTGGTTTCTCCAATCCAGAATGTATCAAAAGGCTCACCTCTTTCTGAATTTCTCTCCAATTTTCTTATTCTTCTCTTCTTGGCCACCTTAACTAAAGCTATCAAGACCAAAGCCAACATAATCAACACAACAAAACCTATTACAAATCCTAACACCCACCATATGCTAAATCCCTTGCCCTTGCTCTTGCTCTGACTCTGAGTATGAGTATGAGCTTTTGGTGATGGAACTACAAGAGTATAGTGCCCTTGACTATAAGCTTCACACACATATGGCTTAGTCATGTTGTTGAATTTCACTGATCCACCAGCACCAAACTTAGCACAAATTGGTGTCACATTTTTTGCATGTCGCATAGCATTAGGAAACCGAATTGTGATGGGTTCTCCCTCTCCTTGGATGATAAGGTTCATCTTCTCACAATCTATCAATGTTGTCTCTGATGAACTGTAAGACAAAACACCTAAAACTGGAGCCACCATTGTGTAGTTAGGCACATGGTAGTAATAAGAAGACCAATTGCCTAAGTTTTCATATAATATGGCCATTCTCTTCCTATTAGGCTGTGGCACAATCCTTGATGGAATATTGAAGGAACTATGATTCACTCCTCTTAACCAGAAAGAGACCGTGCGCACTCTAACAACTGAAACTTGCATGCCTGTGAAGTTAGAAGGAAGGGAAATGTTGTAGAAAACACCTGTTCTAGGCTTTTCTATCTTTTTGCTAGCATGATTGCAAAGAAAGGCATCTAATGCATCATGATCATAAGTCTTTGAGCCTTCAACCAAAGATGATAAAAACAAAGAGACAATTATCCATGTAACTTGCCACCATTTGTGTAGCCCCATGAATGTCACCCCACAAGCCGCCTTCTTCTGTCTCTAATGTTGAATTCTTGAATGGCTTTATTGGAAATCCATTGATGAACCAAACCCATTGAAGCTTTTATATATCATGCATTATTTTCACTACTTGAAAAGGGAAATTTTCTCACCACAAACTTTCCTTTCTTTTCTTCTAATCTGCTTATAGAGACAAATATTAAGGAAACTTACACAAATGACTCCTTCACCAACCAAAGTCTTGGCAAATATATAAAAAATGTATGTATAGCAGGCTTTGGTTGAGAAGGTAGAACAGAATCTCCTTAGAACACTTGTCTTTCTTATGCTTCCCTCTTCCTACATGAGTTTCTTCTTATATGCAAAAAAAAAAAAAAAACAGATGAAACTCACAACCAGATTCCTTCTTCAGCCAAGTCTTGCCAGAAGAATGATGTAATGCATGCAGGCACTTTATAAAGGGTTTGGTTGGGAAAGTAAGTAAACTTGTACCACCTTATAAAAATGGTATTGGTTCCAAAAACAAATGAAGATTACATGTCTGAATTCTTCAACTGTTGTTTATATGTATGTAGAGATGCTATTGGAGTTTCTTGTGCCTAGAAATAAGAGTTATATGTGGAAGAATGTGGCTGTGGTGGGAATGAGGCGATGAAATATGAGTTAAAAAGTTGTATTCTAATGACATTGGTCAACACATGAAAAGGGGTATGGGACCTTTGTAAGAGTTGGTGATTGTGTATTAATTTGTTATTGACTTGTTGTCATTATTAATTATTGGATTCTTCAAAGATAAGACTATATATTTATTTTAGACTTTAGCTACATTAATGTTGTTTTTTGATTTCTATTTAGAGTTGGTCAAGAGAAAAAGGGGAAAGAATGAGTTGGTCATCACCTGTGCCAACGAGGACTTAGGTAAGAGCAGTCCCAATGAGAGGCGAAAGCTATGCACCTCCATGAATGGATGCTTATTTTAGGCAAAAGATACGCCAAGGCATCAAATTAGTTGGTGAGTTTTAAATGATTATCATTGTTGTCATTTTTGTAATATTAACTTGCACTCGTGTTTAAGTTCTGTCAATAATTATTTTTTAAAATCTTTAACTCTGCCCTCTAAGAAGTTCAATGAACATTTATACTATATAATAAAAGGATTTGGATCATCTTATGTTAGGATTCAACTTGAGTGAGTCATATAGAGGATCTCACCATTAAATCTCAATGGTAAGTGACCGTGAGTCCCACAGATTTAATGATGAGATCCTCCAACATCCTCCCCATGTTAAATTACAATATGAGAAAATCCAAATTCGAGTACTTATTATCTTGAACTCGCATTAAATGAAATGAAAACATTTTTATTTTATTTTATAAAATTATGGACAATGGACAGAACAACACTATTTAATCTTTACCAAAAAAAGGAACAACCCTATTTAATAGTTGAGCGGTGCTATTTGGTGCGAGATTTTCTCATATGAATGCACACGAAATTGCAATTTAATCAATCAAAAGACATGCATTGAGTTAGTGGCAGCTAGAGAAAAATTATTAACCAATCATGTCGAAGATCAAGGTAGTACAAATTCTGTTTTCTTATTCTACAACGTTTTCCTTACTGTATTGATTTTTGAACATCACAATTGGGACAATATATGATGTCCCCTTTATTTTGTTATATATTTTTGAGATATATATATACAAAGAAGATAAAAAATAAGTGAGAGATATAGATAAATGCATAGTGTCACATCTTATTACAGTTTCTTTCTCTCAAATTCAATTCTCTCAAATCAGTTTCTTTGCATACATTTTTTCTATATTGCATTCTAAATTACAGAGGCACAACACATGCACGTGAGTTAATATACAACATTGACCATTCCAAGTCAATGTTATGAATGTTTTGTTCCCCAATCATTTCATATATTAAGCCTTTAACTAATATCTTTTTAGTCCTTGAAAAATATAATCACTTTTGATTTTGGTCCAGGTATTTTTTTATTTGCATTCAGTCCTTTTAACTTTTTAAATTTTGCAATTGGTCCATGCCGTAAGCAGTTAATGATCAGACTTGACGGCAAGGACCAATTGCAAAATTTAAAAAGTTAAAAGGACTAAATGCAAATAAAAAAAAAATGCAAGGACTAAAACCAAAAGTGACTATATTTTCAGGAATCAAAAAGTTCATTAAGTCATCGATTTATTGTTTAGCGAAAGGTTTTAGGCCGAAAGAAAATGTTATAGAGTCAATTGAGTTTTATTATTTTTTAACTACAAAATAAGTCCATATGCATAATATCCACTTCGAAGTAAATAGGGCAGTGAGCCACAACCTGGTTTATTGTCAGTCTCCATTCCAAGGATGAAAAGGTCGCCTGAATCATATCCGGCCTACGTATAACTCTAGCGCAATGTTAACTCCTCAGTCATTAACAGAAGAAGTACAACGATCAATAGTTTCCATTCAGATCCATATTTTATACATATAATTTGCTACATTATTTCAACAATGAAATGAGGTTGATACACGGGTAACATAGGTTGAGGGGAATCCTATCCTATACCAGGGGATACATGTGCCTCTTATACAGGAAATACAACAAAACGAGAACAAATGATGTAAGATCAACTTGATTCGGTACCTGCTAATACCATTCTATTCAGTTCCAGCAATTTTCTTCTTCAGTGCTTCAATGTCTGTAGCTAGTTCCTTCCTGCTAGACTGTTTAAAAGTGCAATTACATTAGTTACAAGAGATAAACTTTTTAAGGTACACATAATTAGCCAACAAAAAATTGGGATTCTGATTGCAGAAGAATAGAATAAGTAGATCCAATGGATAAAAAAGTTCACATAGCTCATTGACAATTCCACCACTAAAGAATTTCTTCAATTGCTCATTTACCAGAAAATAAAGCATTATAGCACCAAGAAAAAGAAAACAACACCAACAATGCAATCTGAGGAAGGCTTTATATACGCGACCACCACTTATGCGCACAGAACAACACGTGATATTAGATTATGAGGTAGTAAAGTGTTCATAGTGTATTTTACCTACCTTAAACAGAAGGTATCGGTAGACAAACCATCCAGTGTACCCTAGCCCTACCAACTCCAAAACCTTTGGAAGCTGAAACATAAATAAGATTATTTCAGATTAGTTCACCATGCTTTCTATAGTATAATTACAGAAGCATATATGCATGGTAGTCAATGGTGATGACAAAATATGAGAAAAGTGAACTATATTCAACAAGAATGATAACTTACCAAGGGAACTGAGTTGATGGCACTCACAAGAATTGAAGATAGCCAAACAAAAACTATAGCCCCACCACCATAAAGAAGTACTGTGGACTTGTTTTCAACAGCATCCCACTGATAATGATAAATGGAGGACATTATTTGCACTTGGTTAAAAGAAAGGCTGCTAAAGAGAATATTGGAATCGCAAGATTGTGGATTTGCCAAAAAGAAGTTCAGGATAAAATTAAATTGTTGAGATTAGCCAATTAGTAAACTTCTTGCCTTTTCCTTCAAATCTGTGAACAACTCATTAGCATCTGCAGAGGTAGAAGTTTCCTCAGAAGAAGCTCTGGTCTGAAGCAGAGAAGATTTCCGGGACTCTAAAAGGGAGGAGAGTAGGAGACAAGAAAATAAGTCTGAATTGTTAAAAGAAAAATAAAAAGAAACAGACTAAAAACAATATGAGTGAGCTGAATAACAAGAACATTGAAAACAGAAACAACAGAACTACTACTCTTAAGGGTAGGGAGGGACTCATGCTAAAACTACAGAACAGGAGGCTTAATTGAGTCAAAGCAAGTTTGCTGGCTTTATTTAATTGTTGCTAACCACACATATAAAACTCTTAGACAAGTACTAATTTGTGGTGGGCATTAATAGTTCCTTGCCCAATTCACATTGCAGAAACAAGGTAACTTTTCTCGATTTGACTTGGGAATTGGCCAGTAATGGCCACAGTAACTCAACTCCTAATCATGTCTAGGACCCTCAATTTCAAAATGCATAGCCTTTCAATTGTTTTGCATCGCAACATAGTCAGCAGCGAAGATCAAGACCATAGTTGCTAAGTTTGCAGTACTCTCTGGCACACAGTATGCGGTAACAGTACATGGTACGTCACTTCTTATCATATAAATAATTATAAGACTTTCTTTACACTGCAAAATACTACCAATTGGTATGCAAAATGTGGTTTTCAGGATTGCCGAGAGAATTTGGTAACTAAGATCAAAACATGTAATAAATTCAAATAAGGAACATGACAATCTGATCTCTCATCTAAACCTCCCATCTACTTTACATATCTAATACTAACAATTTAGATAGTAACGGATAAAAAATACAAATAAAATCAAAAGGGGGAGGGAGCGGATGAGGATTTTCTCTTCTTCAATTTTCTTAAATTTTAATTAATTTATGTAGCTAATAACCCTGACCTACTTAAAGAGTCGAGAGATATAAGGGCATCAGGCAGCTCAGCAGCATAACATTACTAGTGCTGAAAGATCACAGATTAATAGCAGAATAGTGTAAAAATCAATCATACTTAATGTGATTTATAGCTAAAATTTATGTGAAAAAAATAAAGACAAAACAGCACATTTCATGCAATTCAAACCAAAGCTAATGGAAAAAGTTACACTCCGTTGCTTTTGACTTTTGAGTCACCAACTTTGCAACTTTTTGTATATTTATTTAAGAGTTTATCCAACAAAAAAAAAAAAATTGAGGATAAAACTAACAAGGAAAATGATAAATGAAAGAATAATAATAAGAGAAAGAATACCTGAAAAGTGTTTGAGGGAAGGTGAGAACAAAGAGGTGGTGGAGATGCGAGGAAGGAGATAAGGCAAAGCAGAACAGCGTGCAACGTTGGTGGTGGTCACAATCCTAGGAGCAAGTCCAACCGTGGCTGCTGCTGCTGCTGCCATTATTAGTACTATATTATCTTTCAGAGATGAAAATTGTGATGCCTATGTTGGTTATGCCTTGTGAGAGAGATGACCCTATCCCCAACTCAAAATTCAGCACTTTGGTTGGTCTCCCTTGCTTCCTTCAAATTCAATACATTTTTATTTTATTTCATTTTTAATTTCTATAGAATAAATAGAAAATAAATAAATTAGGAGGAAAAAAAAATAAAGATAGTGATTTCAACCACTTGACACCTGGATCATCCTTGCTTCCTCATTGGCTACTTCCCTATCTTAAAAATCCACATCCTACTTGAGTGATATGTATGACTTCCCCTTCAAACTTCAGACCCGGCCCATTGGATCGCAATATTGGGCCGGCCCATTAAATTCTCCCACCACCATCATCACTCACTCTCTTCTTGTCTTGCCCTATCTCAGTTTTGCAGTTGCAGAAACCTCCATAACCAGAAGAATCACCCCACCACCGACCCACCACCCCAACCATGCTGCGCCTCACAAAGTTGAAACCTTTCAACCAATCCCTCTCGACCCACCACCTCATCCAGCATCGAACCGTTAGCGGAACCGCAAAGGGAAAGGGTAAAATCA
Organism: Echinosophora koreensis; assembly: GCA_035048595.1. NCBI lineage: Eukaryota > Viridiplantae > Streptophyta > Magnoliopsida > Fabales > Fabaceae > Echinosophora > Echinosophora koreensis. Next base: position 4,603,828 of record JAPCYP010000023.1, read on the forward strand.
AAGCGGGTCAAACCCTAAAGCGTTCAAAGATCACAACGAAGAAACAACAATTACCCGAATCCAAACCCACCGGACCCGGTTCCCGCGAGCGCCAAGAGCGCGAGCTCCTCTACGAGAAATGCCTCGACGCACCCACCCCAATTCGCTACCTCACCCCGAAGCAACGGGCACGAGAAGCAGAGCGCGAGAAAATGGGGCTGATCAGCAAGGAGCGGAAACGAGAAATTGAGATGATGAAAAGGAAGGACGATAAGTACAAGGTTTCGGAGACGCCCACGATAATTGGGACGCCGGGTTTGGATTTGATAACGTTGGGGTTGGTTGATGCTGAGAAGGTTCCGAAGTATGAGTTGAGTGTTGAAGATGGGAGGAGGTTGGCGAAGGAGTATAGTAGGGTTATGATGAGGAGGCATAGAGCGAGACAAGCTGCGGAATCGATGCTTTTGAAGATGAAGAAGGAAGCAATTGAGGCTTTGCCTGAGGGTTTGAGAGAAGCTGCTTTGGTCCCTGATTTGACACCTTTTCCTGTGAATCGATTTATGGCTACTTTGACTCCTCCAATTGAGGGTTATATTGAAAAAGTTAGGGATGCTGCTAACAAGATCAGTGGCAACGAGAAGATTAGATAGATAGATTATCACAAGGTCAGTAGTACACTGCTTTATGTACTAAACTTAATTTCAGCACTAGTGCTCATATAGTGTCATAGTTAACTTTGAATTTAAACCATTATAATTTGTACTTGTTTTTTTTAATGAAAGAAATTCAACGGTATATGCATTTGATCCAATAGTCGAGTGCTATGTTTTGTCATGACAAAAAGATGTATGGATAGCATAGCATTACTGCTTGGAATAAAAAGAGGTTGTTATTAACATATTAACATAATGCCAACACAGATCCAACGCTAATTCGGCGTTGAAAAATCATATTGGCTGTTGGATTTGCGTTGGCATTGAACTCAACACCAATCCAAACACACACTTACACAGTTACACATTATCCCCAGTTTTTATAGGTATAGGAACATTATCCTTATTTTAGTTACTAATTAATCAATAATTCAACTATTTTAATTATTTTCACTAGTGTAATGCTTATTATGTACATATTTTTTAGATGATGAATTAGTTTCTAGATAGTAAATGATGGTTATATGGATATTAATTTAAAATATTCTATGTGTGGGGTGGGGTGGGTGCGTGTTTGATATCTTTCTTGCGGGGCAAGTGTGGGTTTTAATCCCTAAGGCTGTGGAATGGGATCGGGTTGAGCAAAGACCTGCCCGGCTGGCCTGTTGCCAAGCTTACCAACTGAAAGCAGCGAATCAAGGCAGAAAAAATCCACCAAAAACTTTGGGTTTGATTTGGCTTTTCTAGTTCCTGCAGCTTTAAAAATTTATTTTTGGGTTGATTCGTTCATTGTGGTTTTTACCTTAGCCATGTGTACTTGCTGTTCTATTCCTGTATTCTTGAGATGCCATTCCTGCTTTCATGTGTATGTTTTATGCTTCTTTAAAACAATTATTGTGTGATGATTGTAAAGCTTGCTTTATGCTATTGTCTCCATTGTGAGTTTTGAAGCTTTGCAATTTCATCTTTTAAAGAATATCATGTCATTGACAATTTTTTGTTAAGTTGATCCCTCTTGTATCCTTCTTATTGTGATATTTATCAACAGATTTCTCTGAATAGCAGGTTCACCTTCAAGTGGCAAAACACTGTTCTTTTAATGGGGCAGCAAGCTATGGACCCTGGATTTGATTATCCTGGCAAAGTCTGATAATATGGAGCTTATTGAATAGTAAAAATTGTGTTGTAGGTCATAGTTTAGAGGAATAATTCATGGCCGTTAAGTCCTTTTGGAGTTTCCTTTTGATAGTTATGATGTAAATGACTAAAGCATGCTTTTGGTTTCCTGAAATGAAGTCAAATGCCGCAATCTTTCACGGTCATTTTCATGAATTAGAAATTTAGAATTGATTCTCTCACTAGCATTTTTATTATTTTTGTTTTTGAATTATGCAATAGTGGGTTGACAGTCTTGAACGATTTTGGAAGTCTTTGTTTGAAAGCATTGGCTTCTATGTCTTCCAATTTATTTCAACCGAAGTGGCTTCGATCCTGTCCTGTCTTCTGGTTTTCAGCTCTGTTAGATTCAGGCACTCGTAACAAAACTGAACACTTAGGATTGAACTCCTTTCAAGACTGGAAAGGGTTAGTGGTGACCGGGGAGCATGCTTTGGTTTGGTTCAAATTTTTATACCGAACCAAAACTGGCAAAGCTGCAGTTAGGGTTCTTTTTGGAGGATTCAACCGGAAGTGCAAGTGTCAACGAGCACATCGTGATCCACTGTCAAGACTCAATAGTGATGAGTAGGCAATGATATTGAGGTCCCTGTCGAGCTTGAATCGACAGGAAATTAGTTTAGTCTTGAGGTTAAGGTCTTTGGCGATGTTGGGTGAAGGGACAAAAGGAGAAAGCTCGTGAAGGCTGAGATTGTTATCAATTTCCGCTGTTCCTCTTACATTCAAGAATTTTGGCTTCATAGAAATTTGAGGTTTCAACACAAAGTTGCGTAGTATTGAGATTCAGGGTTCATTCATGACTCAGATTGATTGTCTTGGTCGTCTTGAATATACCAAGTGAATTGTGGGATTGAGATCCTCTTGTATAATCTTTTCGCAGGATTGCTTCTGCGTCTTACTCTCTTAGCATAACATGGTCATGTGAAAAGTTCACGAAACGGAATTCATGGTAAAAACTTCGAATTAAATTTTAGTCACTTCCTCCTCTCTTTTTGGTCCTCTACCTAGTCACTGATGGCAGAAACCGGAAACGGATCTCAACAAGGTGAAATCCAATCTCGAATTGTTCCTCCTGTCACACTGGAACATGCACTTTGAATTTCAAAGGGGTTCGAAAACATTTGTTTTGGCTCAAAGAAATGCATTGGAGTATCAAAGGTGGTGCAGTGCAGCAGCTGACGCGATGCAATGCACAATCATGGTGGATAGATGGGTGGCGCAACAACTGCAATGTTAGCTAGGTGGAACTGGAACTCATGATTTGTGATCTGTCATCTACCGGTGACATGTACTATCGTTAAAGTATTAATTTTATTTTATGATGAAGAACATTTCAAGGAGATGGATCACCTTTTATCCTCTCATGTTTTCTCTCATGTTACGAGCCAGAGGAAGACATTAAAAACAAATTTGAGCAAGTCGCACATGTTGGGATTTTCATGAGATTATCCTCTTCTAAAATCAAATCTCAAGGCGGAAGAAAACCTTAACCATGGATCGTGCATTACAAACATGAATCACATAGGGCATTAGCGTTTACCTCTTGGAGCGTGCTTCTACTTTTCGATCACCGGTGCCACAAAGGGGTAGCACCTCTACTCAGTCCACGCGAGCAAATGGGCGTCGGAGCTATGCGTCTTGTGCTAGCTGACGGCTACGGGAGGCACAGTTAGCGGGACCAGGTTAGAGGGGAGAGCACTTCTATTTATAAGTTGGTAGCTCCCTTTAACCTAATTGCTTACCCTATTGGGCTTTGTACACTACAAGCCCAATTGTCCTTCTACTAATTAAATCATATTTAATTAATATAACTGCTCCGCATTTGCTCTATGCGTGTGACCCTATAGGCTCCCACTAAGTTGGCAATAATATTAAATATTATAATAATATCAAATATTAATTATAATATTAAATATTATAAATAATGAGCGGCATCTAGCAATGCATCATTACTACCCAATTAGCGAGAGTATCGGTGATCCGATTTTAGCCTTACCGCGACCAGAATTTATCGTGCAGTAAATGTCCCTTCGTTCATATGTCTTAATTGAACACAAGGCATAAGAGTGTCATCCTTGTTATATTCAATTATTTATTCCTCGATCCCCGAGAAGACGTGTAATCACAAACGGGCCCAATATCACATATTGGCCCACTTCCGCGTGGCCACGCATATTTCACATCTTACTCTATCGAGGGGCCCAAGACATTACCCCTGTTATGTAGGAGGGACGAATCCTGTCTACATCACTCATACTCCTCAACATGATTTATTGTAGACCCAATAACTACCTTTATGACCACCCTGTTACGTGTGATGTTTGATAGCATTAAAGCCTACAACTCCTCGTGTAGGAATCGTAGTGACTTCAAGTCGAAGGACTACTTTACTATGGTCGCCATGAGAATTCTTATGACACTTACATAACTATTATGAAGTATTCTCATAGTGGGTCATCCGGTATAAATATTACTCCTAATATTTATACATGTGTGCTGACTTGATATCACATATCCATGACCCGTGAGATGTGGTCATCAGTCTACTCACACAATAGTCTCTGTGTATTATTGTTGTCCTAATTAACAATAATACTCGACTACGGATATTTAAGAATAGTGTTCTATTATTCAATGAGATCTCACGATTAAGTCAAGCACTTAATATCTCATTGAATGAACAGCCTATTCTAAGGACTTTACTATGCTATAAACTAATAACATAATAAATGAATGCCTTATTCATATATCAAATATATGATTAAATTCATGATACAAATGATGATCTATTAAAAATAGATTGGCCACTAGGGCTTACACCAACAATCTCCCACTAGCACTAGAGCCAATCGGGCATCAATCTAACACTCATTGATCTAATGTGAGTGTCATGTCACCACTGAGCAAGAGACTCCATTAGGCGATTATTTAGTGTTGTTATTCTGCATATCTTCACATCTCTCCTCTACCGATCATCAATCGAATGAGATGGAAGCACCTAAGTATATGTTCGGATTGTTGGTGAGATCATGTTTCCTTAGCTTATGCGATTACTCCATCATCATCGCAACGAGATCAATGGAGTTCACAAAGCTAGGAATCATTCCTAGTTCATAAATGAACTTGCCGATCCAAACGGCCTTTAAATCTATATTTAAGGCAACTATATACTTGGCCTCTGTAATGAAATCTATAACTGTCTCGCACTTGGAACTTTTTCCAAGTATACAGTGCCACCATTAAGATAAGACACAAATCCAGACTGCGATCTAGAATAATCTTTATTGGTTTGGAAACATTGTCTATGTAATATCTTACAATAACTTCTTCCTCACCTTCATCTGTCAAGAATGTATCCTAAATTCTTCTCAGATACTTAATGATGTTCTTGACTACAGTTCAGTGACCTTCACCGATATCAATTGGTACCTTCTTGTCATGCTCAAAGCATACAAGACAATTGGTGTAGTACGTACTCTAACTAAGGCCTAGCAATTTCAGCGATCTATCTCTATAGATCCTGAGTCCTAACATGTAGGAAGCTTTGCCCAAGTCCTTTATTGAGAAACAATTCCCAAACCATGCTTTTGCATTTTGCAGTGTAGGGATACCGTTTCTGATAAGTGGTATGTCATCCATATACAAAATGAGAAAACAATCTCACTCCCACTAACCTTCTTGTACTCACAAGGTTCATCCTCGTTCTTGATAAATCCAAGCTGTCTTACAACTTTATCAAAATGAGGATTCCATCCTCTGGAAGCTTACTTTAATCCATGAATGGATCTCTGCAACTTACATATCTTTCCAACATCCTTTGGATCGACAAAACCCTCGGGTTGTGTCATGTACACATCCTCGAGAAGATTCCCGCTATGGAATGAAGTCTTGACATCCATCTGTCAGATCAGTAATAGCAAGTAGAATCTGAATGGCTTTGAGTATCGCTACTGGGGAGAAGGTTTCATCAATGGTCTACACCATTAATCTACTTGAAACCTTGCCCAACCAGTCGCGCCATAAAGGTACCCACTTTACCATCCATGTCAGTCTTCTTCTTGAAGACCCACATGCACCCTATGGGTTTTACACCTTCGGGTGCCTTAGCCAAGGTTCATACCTGGTTCGTGTACATGGATTCCATCTCGGATCTCATGGCATCAAGCCACTTCTCAGATTCTAGGCCAATTACGGCCTACTGATAGGTTACAGGCTCATCTTGATCCATGAGCAGCACATCACCTTCCTGAGTTAGGAGAAGTCCATATCTCTCGGGGTGGTGATGTGGCCTGTTAAACCTACACAAGTCTTGTGTTACTTGAACCGGTGGTTTAACCACAACATCTTGTGGAATCGATTCTTGTTCCATTGTAGGCGGGTCAATATTTTGTGGTACTTGGATTTCTCAAAGTTCTACAATCCTCCCACTATCTCCTTTAGAGATATTCCTTCTCAAGGAACACTCCAGTTCTAGAAACAAACACTTTGTCCTCGAAGGGGTTGTAGAAATAATATCCTTTGGTTACCTTAGGATATCCCACAAATATACACTTATCTAATTTGGGCCCAAGTTTATCCGTCATAAGACGTTTATAAACCTGATATCCCCAAATCCTCATAAATGACAAACTGGGCCTTCTGTCCATCTATATCTCATATGGACTATTTTCAACCGCCTTAGATGGAACACGGTTAAGAGTGAATAAAGTTATAATTAGAGCAAAACCCCAGAAAGAGTCTTAAAAGGTATCAATGACTCATCATAAATCGTACCATGTCTAACAAGGTGCGATTCCTCTTTTCTGACACGCCATTCCATTGTGGCGTTCCAGGAGGTGTGAGTTGAGACACCATCACACACTCTCTCAGATAGTCATCAAACTCTTGGCTTAAGTATTCACCACCACGATCTGATCGTATGGCCTTAATACTTTTGCCAAGTTGGTTCTCTACTTCATTCTTGAACTCTTTGAACTTTTCAAAGGTTTCAGACTTATGTTTTGAAAGATACACAAATCAATATCTACTGAAATCATCAGTAAATATGACGAAGTAAGGAAAATCACCTCTAGCAGACTTGTTTAGGAGCCCACATACATCGTTATATATCAAAACCCAAAAGATTACTGGCCCTTTCACCTTGTTGTGAATGGGGCTTAGTCATCTTTCCAAACAAGCAAGATTCGCAGGCATCAACCGATTCATAATCGAATGAGTCCAAGAGTCCATCCTTATGGAGCTTGGAGATGCATTTCTCACATGACCTAAACAACAATGCCAAAGGTATGTAGGGTTCAAATCACTTGGTTTGACCCCTATCGCATTTATATTATAGATGGGCATATCGAGATTAAGGACACCAAGTCCATTATCCAAAAACATGCTAGCATAGAAAATATCATGTGACTGATATTTCTACCAATAGCTGGAACATAATAACATTTATTTAGTTCCAAAATAAGCCCTGAAAGCAAAGTAAAAAACTTCTATAATTAATGCAGCAACTTTTGCTCCATTTCCAGTTCATAGGTTGACTTCGCCTTTAGTCAACATCCTATTCCCTTTGATTCTTTCACATTAATGTGAGATCCACATGCGGTATCAAATATCCATGATTTTGAAGTAGGTTGACTTTTACAACACAATGCTCGAAGAGGAAGTCATACTTCCTTTCCTTTCATATACTCTTTCTAGTATCTTTAGCAGTCTTCAAATTTCTGGTCAAACCATAATGAAATCAACTGCCTTCCTTTGCAACCCCGCCTATTTGCTTCAAGGCAGAAGTACTGGGTTTGAACTTGTTCTTACCCTTGTTATTCTCCTTGTTTAGCAGGCTTAAGACTTTCTCTTCCAAGACTATCATAATAGTCTACCCTTTTATACTGTAGAGACTCTGCTCGATAGTTCTCAACTTCCTTGCAATCTCTAGTAGATGTTTGTCAAAATCATTCACAATGATTTGACTATAACTATCCGGCAACAATTGCAAGATCATATCACTGGCCAACATTTGGCAAAAAGGAAATCTCATTTTAGCAAGTTCTTAATGTACTGAATAATATGAAGTACATCATAACTGTCGGGATTTCCCATCCGTCAGTTCGCAACTAAAAAAGGGTCAGAAAGACTTATAGTTCTTATGTATTGCATGCTCTCAATAGAGCATCATGAGGTGCATGATCATATCACGCGCCTTCATGGTTGTAAGCATGAAGAATCCTACATCCAGGACATCGACTTGATGCTTCATAAGCATCCTTTTCGATCCTAGTAGGAACTGGTTGCTCAGGAATCATTTGCTCAAGACAAACAACTTTTTCTCGTTCTTGAGGACAATCCTCAAAATCTTGCACCAATTCAGAAATTTAATTCTGGATATCTTGTCCTTCTCAAGGACAAATCGTAGTAATAACTTATAGTGTTTTATTTAATGGTAATATAATTTACAGAAACATGTAGAATATAAGTATCATGATAAAACATATTTAATAAGGTCTTTTATTAAATATGCTCCCACTATTTTACTCAAATCAATGACCCTCATCATTGACTCGGAAAATCCCGTTGGAAGATTTTCTAGTGAGACCAAGATCCATATTTCACCTCGTTCTGAGTCAACTTTGGCTGATCTCCCAAAACTTAGTTATTTAGGTAGGAAATTCCTTTCCAATTACATCTCATGTAACTCTTGGATTAGTTGGGTGAATAACTCTTATTCTAATTCATCTCTATGAATTAAATCCCAACTCCCTGCCTCTAGGCCTATTTCAATCCTATTGAATTCGGCCTAGTTAAGTCAAGCCCAATGGTTGGCAGTTGGACATTACAATTGTCCTATCGCACCTTACTAGTATAGAAAAATGCACTCCGCTTTGGCAGACCTACACTCATTCGATATTAGTCTTGATGAGTGCCACGCATTGGAAGGCTCTTAAATTTAATATTTCCTTTTGAGGGATTTTTTATTAAAATGATCTCACCGGCGTTGTATCACATACAAAGCATCTCTCAGCATACATGCATACATGCTATCATACATTTAACAAACATATATAACATTTAAAACATACATGTATACATACATTTCATGCATCACATTCAAAAATATACATCCATACATTTCATGCATCTCATACATAAACATATAAGATAAGGTAATATAGTTATGGCCTCCTAAAAAAGCAAGAATTAAATAACTAATTTATTACAATTCTTTGACCCTCGAGCAAGCTTCTCCCATGCCGTCATCATTTGGTGTTGCCTCCTCTTCAACTCGAAGAATTACATTTATTTAAAATAAATAAATAAATAATTAAAGGCACGACACACAGGTCGTATTTAAATAAATAAATCACGACACGCAGGTCGTATTTGCCCAAAATAAATAACACCATAATCTAGGGCCATAACTATACACCGCACAGTTAAAATATTTAATAATAAATAATAATAAATACATGTTATTACTATTATAATTATTAAATAATTTTTAAATTGAAAATCTTTATATAATCAATATCCTTAATTGACTTTCGAAATCAATATCTGGCTTCAGTGAACCACATTTCAAAAACCAAAAAAAAATCCTATTATTAATTCAATATATAAAGGGAAGTTGTGAATTGCGCAAGTACAGTTACAATTTTGATTTCAATTCTAATTCAAATTGCATACTCTTTGAATCAAAAAGCCAATTGTTCCAAATTAAAAGGCCATTCAAAAATTAATTATTCAAATGCTAATTCTCGTACTGCGTGCAACAATTTGACTTTAATTCAAAACCAATTCTCATACGTGCTGCTTCAAAACACCTTTTGAATCACAAAACAATTGAGTTTTAAAGGCAATTCATGTAAAGCAATTTAATAGCTTTATATTTAAAGATTTTGAATTAAAACGCATATGCCACTGATAAACATGGATTCAAGAAACCCAGTTCACGCACAAAAAAAAAAAAAAATGGACGCCGACTTCGAAATCTGGAAGTTCTTACTCATGCCGGAAACAAATTTGCTCATATATATATCAACATATATATATCAAACTAGACCAAATAAGTGGTCACAAAGAAGATAACATGCATTTCAATTGAATCATATTCAAAACAATAAATCATGTTATCAAAGGCAAACAAACACCTAGGGATTCAAGGTAATAACGACCATACGCTCTGATACCACTGTTGGGGTTTTCATGAGATTATCCTCTTCTAAAATCAAATCTCAAGGCGGAAGAAAACCTTAACCATGGATCGCGCATTACAAACATGAATCACATAGGGCATTAGCGTTTACCTCTTGGAGCGTGCTTCTACTTTTCGATCACCAGTGCCACAAAGGGGTAGCACCTCTACTCAGTCCACGCGAGCAAATGGGCGTCGGAGCTATGCGTCTTGTGCTAGCTGACGGCTACGGGAGGCACAGTTAGCAAGACCAGGTTAGAGGGGAGAGCACTTCTATTTATAAGTTGGCAGCTCCCTTTAACCTAATTGCTTACCCTATTGGGCTTTGTACACTACAAGCCCAATTGTCCTTCTACTAATTAAATCATATTTAATTAATATAACTGCTCCGCATTTGCTCTATGCGTGTGACCCTATATGCTCCCACTAAGTTGGCAATAATATTAAATATTATAATAATATCAAATATTAATTATAATATTAAATATTATAAATAATGAGCGGCATCTAGCAATGCATCATTACTACCCAATTAGCGAGAGTATCGGTGATCCGATTTTAGCCTTACCGCGACCAGAATTTATCGTGCAGTAAATGTCCCTTCGTCCATATGTCTTAATTGAACACAAGGCATAAGAGTGTCATCCTTGTTATATTCAATTATTTATTCCTCGATCCCCGAGAAGACGTGTAATCACAAACGGGCCCAATATCACATATTGGCCCACTTCCGCGTGGCCACGCATATTTCACATCTTACTCTATCGAGGGGCCCAAGACATTACCCCTGTTATGTAGGAGGGACGAATCCTGTCTACATCACTCACACTCCTCAACATGATTTATTGTAGACCCAATAACTACCTTTATGACCACCCTGTTACGTGTAATGTTTGATAGCATTAAAGCCTACAACTCCTCGTGTAGGAATCGTAGTGACTTCAAGTCGAAGGACTACTTTACTATGGTCGCCATAAGAATACTTATGACACTTACATAACTATTATGAAGTATTCTCATAGTGGGTCATCCGGTATAAATATTACTCCTAATATTTATACCTGCGTGCTGACTTGATATCACATATCCATGACCCGTGAGATGTGGTCATCAATCTACTCACACAATAGTCTCTGTGTATTATTGTCGTCCTAATTAACAATAATACTCGACTACGGATATTTAAGAATAGTGTTCTATTATTCAATGAGATCTCACGATTAAGTCAAGCACTTAATATCTCATTGAATGAACAGCCTATTCTAAGGACTTTTCTATGCTATAAACTAATAACATAATAAATGAATGCCTTATTCATATATCAAATATATGATTAAATTCATGATACAAATGATGATCTATTAAAAATAGATTGGCCACTAGGGCTTACACCATCAGCACATACAAAAGTTATCTTTCTTTCACAACATATGAAAAAGAAACATCAGAAAATAAAAGATACAAATCCATTTTAAGGTTGGGCAGAAGTGCCCTTTAACCTCAATGTTTTCGCCAATGCAAAATCCAACAATCACTACAACCCATCTCTCACAAGTATATAACTTTCTCGTTTTGTTTGTTGAACTTCCTCCAACTGATTCCATGTTTAACGTGTTCGTACTTGAATAAGGAGTAATTACTTGTTTATCACAAAACGGCGAGAGGAATTAGGAAAAGAAGTGAAATTTAGGGCTTCACCGTAATAGGTCATTTTAAGGATCCACTGCTGGACCGTAAATGCCTAAACATATATAGTTAGTGCAATCTGTTTTGTGCATTAAGGCAACAAAAATAGAATCTACATTAGACTCAGTTACGGTTTACCATACCCATATATCCAAAACAGGAAGAAAATGCTTACTGGGAGGAGGAAGCTATACCAATTTAGTCGGATGGAATCCTCCATCATTAAACCGTAGATATATTACAATCTTCAATCTATCTAAACGCACACCAACGTTCACAAAGCAATTACATGAATACAAATCATGCAGCAAATGGAGACGCTGACAAAATCAGCTACTCCAAGCAGCTGACTGCCTGACTGAGAAATAAAAATCCAAGATATTTCTCACCGATAGAAATTACATATATATTCTCACATGACTATCCCATAATCTAATGACATCGCACAATAAATACATAACTGAATCATGTTCATATGAACATAATATAGGACAGCCATATCAAAAGCGAGATCTTTGAACAATTGTAACAACCTCCAATAAGTGAAAAATATCAATCAAACCACATTCTATCTGAAACCATAACCTAAATTTACATAGCCGAGTTCATCAAGCCAAAAAGTAGCCAATTTCAATCAGAAGCAAAGGCAATCACCAGGACAACAAAAACAAACCAATTTTCTGCAATTATATTTTGAGCTGACAATCGAATAGCCTTTACCCTATGTTTGGGAGGATGGAGTAAAGTGGTAAAAAGACATTAACCTAATGTTTAGGAGTTCTTTAAGTAATGGAGTGGAATGATTAAGAATGGTAAGCCAAACCACTCCATCCCACTCAAACCCTCTAATTTGAGGGCTTTGGGATCTCCCTCTATCCCCTCATTAAACTTCCAAACAATGAAATTCTTTTACTTTTCCACTTCACTCTATTATTAATCACTACACTTTATCTCCTTGAAAACTCCAAAACATAACAGTTTGCTTCACAGACAGTGAATAATGCATCCATGACAATGAAAGAGTGACTGGAGACTCCTATAAATGATTTTGCAGAACAATGATATTAATCAGTTTAATCATGTAGAAAACCATTACCATCAAGTCATCAACACAAAAATAACTCCTTCAAAACCGCCAAAATTTTTTACTAAACTTCCTCAACACATCACACTAAATCAAACGTCCTCATTTTCATTCCAACAACCCAAGAGCAAAAAAGACTATCAAATTTATGCAGTTCTGCCATTGAAGCAATCACAGGATTATGCTCTCCTTCATCAGACAAAACATCACAATAAATAACCAATACTAGGGGTGTACCAACCATGACATTAATAATCAAGAGAAATTCGCCGGTATTTCTGGTGCCAAGAAAAAGTTATGGTATCATTCAATGTGCTTGTGTGCGGCCAGGAGCTACAACATCAAACAGATCATTTGTTCGAGTGAGATAAGGTGATATACACATTGAATGGTGCTGTGAGAGACCCTACGAATTTCTCAATAAACAAAGTAACACAAACACATAATCAGAATAGGAAGCATGTAGCTTCAGCAAACTCCAAACAGAACAATTGTAAACCAAGATACCTCGCTATTATTGCATTCAAATTCAGTAATTCAACATCGATATGCCACAGTACATGAGATAAAATCCGCAACACCTCTAGGAAAAAAAAAGCTTCAAACATTACAAATCACTTATCAGTAATCACCATATAATAATAACAGTAATTTTAAACCAACGCAAAACAAAAAAGGGGGAGATCGAAGGGCTAGTAGGGTTACACCACGGAAACCCTAAAAAGGTTTAGATTTTATCAATATCCTCATCTTCAAACTCGATGTAATCATTACCGGTACCATCATCCTCCTCATCAAGGCCACCGCCGATACCCTCGTTGAGCCTGGTGCTCTCCGGCAACTCGCCATAAGCCTTGAGGAGCCTGGCCTCGTCGGGCATGTACTTGAGGATGACGTCAGCCTTGTCGTCCTGGTAGTCACGGAGTCCGACGAGGATGATGTCGCCGGCGGCGATCCAGACCTTCTTGTGCATCTTGCCGCGGATGTGGCAGAGACGCTTGGTGCCGTCGATGCACATGGCCTCGCATCGACCGTTGCCGAGCATGCGGAGGACCTGAGCGTATTCCTGACCGTCTTCTTTGAAGACGAGCTCTCTCTTCTCGTCGTCCGCTTCGTTCTTTCCTCTCTTTCTGTTCTTACCTCCCTTTCCCTTGTTCTTCGGCATGGTTTGATTCGGATTTTCTCTCTCTCTGTGTCAAACCCTAATTTCGATTGCAGTTTTGGGAATGAGAGGTGGACGCCTCTCTCTTTTCTTTTTCTTCTGAATCAGAGTAAGCGTGCGGAACACAAATAGGAATCAGTGGGTGTGGAAAGGACAATCTTAGCCCTACTCTCTTGCTTAAATTATATTCTTACTTGATGATGCTCCTAGCTTCGATTTCAGGCTCTCGTTACTAATATATTGGTTTTAATAACAGGGCCGAACCCGATGGTTCAACAATGAATCGGCGACTGCAGCGGTTCGATGCAACTCTTTTGAACCGTGATTTGATTGATCGCCCAAAAAGTCATCAATTGAATCAGATTGAATCGTTAGAAGTGTATTTTTTTTCATCTTTCCCCCAATTTAGAATTTTTTATTTATTAATTAATTTATTAGTCATCCGAGTGAATCGTGAGTTGAATCAGTTGAAGCAATTGAACCATGACTCGGATGTCTCGCTGGTTCTATCTCTGGTTTGGTTTTTAAAATATTGGTAATATCATTCCTTGCCATCTTTCTTTTTTATTCGTTATCGTTGATAATTTTTTTAAATATGACTTTGGCAATTATCTTTTAAAAATAAAAATTATAATTAATTACTAAATAATATAGCATAAATAATTAATAAAAAGTGTAAATAGTATTATTATCGGGCGTTCCGCTTGTTATTAATTAAAAGTGTAAATAGTATTATAATTAACTATGAAAAGCCCATTTTGCTTATTATTATTATGGGTTTGGGCTGCCGCTGTATGTTGCTCGTTTTGGTTAAAGGACTTGATTTTGGCACCCTGTAAATTCGGCACCCCACCTCCCTTTTCCTCTTTTTATTTGTGTATTCCCTAAATACCCCTACCATCCCTCCTCAGTTTTGTTTTTCCTCTCTATCCAACAAAAAAATATACTTATGAAGACTATAGCTTCCGTAAGTATCATATATCAAAAAAAAAAAAATTGTTCGCCTATTTGTCTCCTCGCTGAATCATGATTTTGTCTCGCTGGCTCGTGGTTTGTTTCCTTGCTGTTGTGGCTCGAGTGTGGGGTGGGGAGAAGAAAATGAAAGGGAAAAAGGGTGAGAAGGAGGATTTGGGAGTTTGAAATCTGAAGAAGGGGGAGGTGGGTAGGGTCACAAATGAGAAGGTTAATGAGTGAGTGAATGGGAGTTAGGGGTAAAGTAGGTAAAACAACGAAAAACAATTAGTAGGGAGGTGGGGATATCCACATATTGGGTGCCAATAACAATTGCCTTTTGTTAAAGTTGTTTTTTTCCAATATTATTAAACTTGATTAAAAAACATTTATACTTTTTAACATCTATTTGATATGTATCGTGTTAAATATTTTTGAACACTTTCAACTCATTTCCCTAACTATATTTAATATCTATATCAATGCAACCGGATACTGTCAATGTATTAGGTTCATATATTTGGGAAGATAATGGCATTTAAAATAGCTTAAATAGTGGCATTGGAAATAACATTTATTCATGTATCCTTTTTGTCACATGTCAGATTTTCAATTTTCAATCTGCATTTAAATTGACCCAACTAAACCCAAAAATATATTGACATGCAATGGACGCTCAAATGAACCAGATTGATCCATTTTGACAGCCTCACAGAAATGTAACTTGAAACTGGCAAAAAATAATGCCAAATGTAACTAAGAACCCAACTATCTGACTAATTAATCCAAACCTACTGCACATTGCCTGGATATTAAACATTTAACAGATTACAGCAGGTTAACAGAAAATGTGAAATCCACAGCTAAAAATATTACAGAGCTACCAACTGGCAAAAAAAGTCCAGAAACATAAATAAGGGGTCACTGTCTGATGGTGAGCTCGGCTCTAAGGTGGAGGACACCATTAATGAAGTAAAGACAGTCCTCAGCCATGAACGAAGTCCATGGAATCGCAAACAAGTTTCTATAGCCAACAGCCTTTCCCCCTGTGAATGTGTAGTTGCCTTTGTACTTGCTAACAAATTCCTCAGTTGGCCTAGACCTCGCAGCAAATTCATAGTCAACAGCAAAGCTAACTGAGCCCTTTTCCTGCATTCCCAAAAACAACCCAAAGCAATGGAAAGAGCTCTGTTGGTCCATGTTGCAATGCGCTGATAGGAAAAACCCTTGTCCACCCAAATGGAATGCCTGAGAATAAACCCGGCCAGATGGAAACAAATTGGCACACTCCTCCCGCTTCAGATCCAAGTACACCACACACTGCTGCCGAGGAAGTTCAAATTCTACCACCTTAACGGGGCGATACTTGTATGCCCGCTCCACAAAACGATGATGCGAGGAACCAGACTCTTCTGCTGCCAGTGACCGTTGGCGGTGTGGAGCCTCGGCCTTGAAAAATAGGGCCTCAAGTACAAGCTTCGATGCGACATCATGGTCAAAGTCGTTACATGTCAAGACCTTCTTAAGCTTTCGGCAGGTCATGTAAGGAAAGCGAATTAAACGTGCAAGTCGTGCACCCAGGACTTCTCGTCTGTCTTCCAGTTTGCTGTACTGGCTTCTAGCCCACTTCAACACAAAGTCATATACAGCATCTTCTGATGCAACCTGGAGATCATCACTAGACAATATCGCCTCTACTCCAGCTAGGGGCAAGGCCATAACCTCATCCTGGAACCTGGTCATATAAAAGAAATATTAGCATCAAAAAGAAAAAACAACACACCAATAAAAACAATGAGGAATGCAAGAAAAGACAGGACAATCAGCACCCATGAACTTTTTTATCATGGGATGTCATAATGGAAAAAGTCTGTCTAAGAAGTTTATAACCTATGACATCCACCAAAAGTGTTATCCATAACGGTTCCAACCACTAGATGCTCAGACTAAGAAGTTTATAACCAATGACATCCACCAAAAGAGTTATCCATAACGGTTCCAACCACTAGATGCAACACACACACACACACACATCAGAGTCACTTCTTTCAATATATGGTTTGTTTCCAAGTAACTTCTATCAAGGCTCCAACAACAAGAGCAAAGGAAAGAGCCTCAAACAAAACACAATAGAGTATATACAAAATCAAAATTTAGTATCACCAGCTAACACCAAGGAAAAACAATGAAATGAAAGGGAAGTATTAAATCCCCCTTAATTGAAAAGAATAATCAAATGAGAGATTATAATTATAATGCTTTAATATAAAATTATAAGACAAATTAAATAAAAAAGCAAACACTTACTTGGTTATATCCTTGTATCGACCAGCAAGATACTGCTTTGCTGTATCAGTCAATGGTTGGACTGCATCAGCCATTAAGACACTGGAAGGAAGCTCCAGGTAAAGCAAAGCAGAGTCAGGTGTCATGGGCATACTCCGCAATAACTTGCTACAGTATCTCATGCAAGAAGCAACTTGAAATTTATCAGCAGCCATCAATACATCCAGCAAAGCAGGTGCTGTAATAGTACTCAAGGTATTACTGTACATAAAATTTAGTAGCCCCATGAGAGCAGCTTCTTCTGTAACATGCAAAAGAAGTATGGCATTTGTGAGACAACTATTAGAGGGGAAAATATATTGATCAGGCAAGGAATCTAAAATGTTTTACATATGTTTATACCAGAGGCATTAATTCTCAGGGTGACATGTCTCTGTTCTGACTCCTTCATCCCATTTGAGAAAAGCTGCAAAAGGTAAATAAACACTGCTAAGCAAACATAATTTTAACAAAATTATTCAAATCTACCCTATAAACAAGAGACATCTACCTTATAGAAGAAAGGACTTTTGGCAGCCAAGATAGGAGAACTGATATGCAGTGTTTTAACTGTCACTACTGTGGAGCAACCCATGCTCCAGGTTGAATCATTGCTATTTGCAGCTTCATCACCTATATTAACCATAGCCAAACTCAAAAGTGTAACCCATAGAGCAAAACTGACAACTTCATGGTTAAGGTAAATATATCTATTTTCTTGGTAACAGGAGAATGTTATGCTTTCTGTAACACACAAATTTTTCTCTTCAAATATATATACATTGATCTTCAGGATTTGAACATTTCATTGAGAAAAAATAGAAAGAAAGTTCTCAAACCCTGAGGAAAACACAGTCCTACTGAACAGCAATGAAAGAGTCGAAGGAAACAAGATAATATAAAAAAGAGAGGGGGTGGGAAACAACAAACGCAGAATGTCTTAAACCAAAACACTCATCAATTGAGGAACTGAGTATAAGATTTTTGAGCTATTCAAACACCTGAAGGGGATTCTTCAACCATTGCAACAACCTCTTCATCTTCATTTTCAAAGGCCACACCATCATCCATATCAGGTTGATTCTCATTCAAAACTTGCTCATCGGGCATTAAAGTAAGATCCAAACCTGGAACTAAAAAAGAACATGTATTAAGAGGTATGGGACAAGAAAAATACTCAAATAGATGCTCTTACACAAATATCATCCAACATGTGAAAAAAACAACACTTTTCTGTGCAGCATAAAAAGCTAGCTTCTCCATAGCATTAGCCCCTATCATACCAAAACACGAAATAAGCCTCTCCTATCACTTTCTAGGTTCCACTCATGATATTAAATTCGCCAATTTGGTAGCATTCCATTCTGGGGAAACTGATACCACAACAGAATTCGAATTCTCCATTTCAAAACATTTTTTTACAATTATTTTTTCGTAAAAATAGACCACATATGATTAATCACAACCATCTTACTTTTACCAGAAAAAAGATTAAAAAAAAAATTACAAAATTCAGAAAATCAAAGGAACACACACACGAGAGAGGAAGAGAGAGAGAGAGAGAGACCGTTTTCTTTTTTGATATCTTCGCGTCTCCTCTTACGGTGGCGGGCCCAGTCGGCGATGGTGGTGCAACCGTCAGTATCGGGTCGAGGATCAACCGGGTCGCCCATGATCTCGATCCGGAGGATCCGGTCGGAGAAGTTACTGTCATTGAAGGCGAAACCGAAATCGGCATCGGAAGTGGAACCAACGCGAGACCACTCGGATTCCATCACCATAACCGGGTCAAACAGATCCGAATTCAAATCCTTCATCTCTCTCCAAACACACAATCCTCCTTCAACCCTAAACCGAAAGATAGGAACAAAGAAGAGAGAAATCCTACAAAATGTTGAAATAGAAGAAACTAGGAGTTTTTTCTTTTACTTTTTTTTTTTTTTTAATTTTTGGGTGTTACAAAAACAAAAGGAAAGAGATGACAGAGTGGGTGTAACAAACAAGCAATTGAGTAGATGAAATCCGTAACTTCACTATATATATATTCATACTTTTAAAAAAAAAAATATATATATATATATATATATTCATTAAGTTGATCGTGAATTTTTTTAAATTTTATATTCTTAGTATTATCCATTTATTTTATTAATAATCTTGACCTTTTTCTAATAATTTAATTTTGATTACTCTCCTCCCATGTCTGACGGGAGAATGCATCATATAAACTGAAAATTATTACTACGCGACAGGTCAATTGTGGAGGCCACTCGCATCGTTTTTTTGACAAAAGGCCACTCGCATCTTGAGACTAGAAAAATAAGGAAGTTCTTAATTTTTAGTACCATAATTAATAATCCTTTTTTGTGGTTGGTAATTGTGTGTGTGTCAATAAACTTTGTTACGAGATTTTGACCGAATGAAAGAGAACGTGACGATAATTTTCTCTTTTTAGTGCAGCCAGAATCATTGCAACAGTTCATACTTGAGATGTTTGTTTATGAAATGGCTATCTAAACATGCCTGCCTAACTAATCCTCTAATCAAAATCTAGGTGAGTTTCTGTTACTTCTTTGCCAACGAAAATATGAAAAATACAAGGTTGTGTATGATAGTTATCCAGGTGAGATTGGAACCTTGTGGCAAATTTTTTAATATAAGTTTCATAAGACAAAGTTGTTAAGATTTGTCAAATAATCAACAGAAATTATATTTTTCCTCCAACTTAGTTTCACTTTTCAAATTCGTTATTTAACTCCTTTTTTTACTTCAAATTATGAGTAAATAGCCAATTTAGTCCATGAAATTACGACTTAGTATCAAGTTGGTCTCTGAATTAAGAAAATTACTAACTTAATCCCTGAAACAGGAAACCGTGATTCAAGTTGGTCCCTCCGTTAATGGCCGTCCCTTAACGCCGTGAAGGAAGCTTACGTGGCACGTTAAGTGCCCAGCTGTACTGTCATCTCATCATCCACTCACCCAAACACAATTTCGGGGACTAAATTGAAATTTCGGGGACTAAATTGAAACTCGCTAGGGTTTTAATTTGGGGTTCATCTTCTTCCCCCACCCTTCTCCAACAGCTCTTTCTGGTTCCCTTTGCTCTCTGCTCCCTCCTCCTCTGTTCCGCTTCATTGTGTATGAGACAAAAAAGAAGCACCTGAATGTGCAATTTAAACCAAAGTAGAATCACAACTTCAAATGCCGGCAGATTCAAGGTTGGGGTGGACGATTTTATGACATCCCAGGGGTTGGGATGAAAGACATGAATTGAGATACTCCTCCCTTGGATGTTGGAGCCCTTGGTGGTGCTGGTATGCGAACCATAACAGACCTTGTATATGGTGGTGGCATATGTACAGGTGGTGGTGCTTGAGATGGTGTAGGTGCCCTTACTAGTGTAGCCTTCTCCCTGGATGGAATAATTGGATCTCTGACTCCATACCTCCTAGCCAGCTCAATTGAGATTGAAAAGTTAGTATCACGTTGGTCCCTGTAATTACATACTTAATATCAAATTAGTCTCTGACTTGTGTAACTTAAATTCAAATTAGTCCCTGCGCACATACCCTCTGTGGTGCACTCACTTGCTGTTGGGGCACTTGCACTGGCATTTCCTGCGCACATACCCTCTGTGGTGCATTCACTTCCACTGGCACTTCCTGCGCACATACTCAACCAGGAGATGTTGTACCAAGAAATGCTCAACAACCAGTTCAACCTCAACCAACACATGCAGTGCAAGTGAATGCATCTCAGAGGGTATGAATGCAGGGACTAATCTGATTCTAAGTTATTAAATTCAGGGACTAATCTGATATTAAGTTATTAAATTCAGGGACCATGTTGAAATTTTGAAGTGGATCAACCCAGCAAAAAAAGCCACAGCCACCAGCTTCCTGCACACAAAAAAGAAGAACATTATATATGAAACTTCCAGATTTGGGGAAGAAATCTCATGTCAAAAACCCTAATGCTTTATTCTTCAAACTACCTTTGGCAATGGACATGCAATGAATGGTCTCCCAGGGTTCCTCAAAGTTCTGGAAATGCGATAAACAACTCGCTTTGGAACAGGACATGTGCAAAACATAACAAAGGGGTTTTGGTTTTCAGACTCATTAACCCCGGAGGATTGCGACCCACTTCACATGGGAGAACTGTAAACCCCTTTCCTCATCTCCTTCGTCTTCAGTTCAGGCTTGCGAAGAACCAGATAGGCTGCACAGAGAGTGGAAAGAACCAGAAAGAGCTGTTGGAGAAGGGTGGGGGAAGAAGATGAAACCCAAATTAAAACCTAGCGAGTTTCAATTTAGTCCCCGAAATTGTGTTTGGGTGAGTGGATGATGAGATGGCAGTACAGCTCGTGCCACATAAGCTCCCTTCACGGCGTTAAGGGACGGCCATTAACGGAAGGACAAACTTGAATCACGGTTTCCAGTTTTAGGGATTAAGTTGGTAATTTTCTTAATTCAGGGACCAACTTGATACTAAATCGCAATTTCAGGGACCAAATTGGCTATTTACTCTTCAAATTATTCTTCTAGCTTATTAAAACCTCATGCCATTATCCTTACAGTTATGATATTTACACACCTGGGTTTGACACCCAGGTGGACACCTTGGTTAATCATGTGTAAATTTTTGGTTAATTCAGTTCATTATATGGTTAATGAGTTATATGAAGCTTATTTTTCATAACCATGTAAATATTTGGTTAATCACATGCAAATATCTGATTAATTCAGTTCTCTATATGATTAATGGGTCATCATGAATTAACCAAATATTTACACGTGATTAACCATATAATGAACTGAATTAACTAAATATTTATACCGATTAACCAAGGTGTCAACTTTGGGTGTCAATTTTGGATGTGCAAATATCATGTCTCTTATCCTTAATATGCATGTCGTCAAATTATTTAATAATTTTTAAATAAGATATTATAATTTAAAAATTTATAATTTAATCCTTGGACCGGTGGACCCGGAACCATATACAAGAGACTTAAATATAAATTATTTACAGGTTAAAAGGCCATATTACAAACGTGGACCTAATTACAAATAATTACAAATTTAGGGATCCAAGTTGTTATGTTTCAATTTATCATATTTATGTTTTATTACTTAGCATGATCCTAATAATCTCGATTCACATGCAAGGCTGGGACTTTGAGAGAGCCCAATGCGATAAAGTGCCAGGTCGAGGCCTGTCTGCAATCAAATATTGGAGACTTGATCCAGCCTTATAACATGGAAGTTGCACTTTTATTTTAGCAATGGGAAGCCAAGGTCCCAAAACAATAGAGCAAAAGAGAGGAGAAAAAAAAGGGAGAAACCTAGGTTATGGAACTCTGAGTCATGACTCATCAGACCTTTTGCTTCTTAGCCATTACAAGTCCATATTTATTTATTTATTTATTAACACAAAAATTAGATGCCAAGCTTTGAATTTGAACCCCGCCAAGATCAATTGAGTCTGATTTGAAGAACTCCACCAATATCGTGGCCTTGTGTAGTTGTGTTCAATTCTGCTATGCTAATTTCTAAATGATTAATATGTTACTTTTCAAATTTTCATGTCATGGCAAGAGTCGTATCAAACATATAATTAGAATATTAAATGGAGATCTTGCCTGCTCGGGAGAGGAATCTCTGATTCATATTTTAATTTGGTCTAAACCACAATTGAATATCAAATCCTCGAGTTGAAACAACTATCCCTTTGGTTCATTATAATATTTGTGGAATACGTTATTATGTTTGATATAGCATATGAGATCTGGTCAGTGTCAAACACAGTCAACTGGTTGTGGCGCAGCCGCGTGCATGCCATGGCTGTTTTATAACAGAAGTGTCTGATTTTAAAGCACCAAAAATGTGGACAGAAAATATTTAAAAATAAAAGGAAGAAGAAAGAAGAAAGAAACCAATTCAACATTTCAACCAGAATCGCCCTCTTCTATTGTTTTCTTGTTACGAGTGAGTAATGACCAAGTCTTTTATGATCACATTAGCAGCAGATCGAATTAGAGTTGACTTTTTTTCATATCCGAAAAATTAGAATTATGTCTGTGTGTGTGTGTTATAAACAGAATTATGTCTTGAGAAGTACTCCCTCCGGTCTCTATTATAAGCAAAAATTGAATAAAACATATAAATTAAGGTGATTAGTTAATATCAATTAAAAGAGTCATTGGAAATAAAAAATTAAGTTTATTAACTAAAATACCCTTCCTCTAATTTATTAAGCTTATGTTGTTGAGAATAAAAGAAGTCATTGGAAAACAAAATTTGTATTAAATGAATGATATTTTGATATTAACTTCATTAAATAGGATGGAAGTAGTTAAACTTTACTTATATTTTGAACCAAAAACTTTGAAAAATTTTAGCTTATTTTATAGACCAGAGGGAGTATACAGTTAACATGGTTAGCAAAGTTAATATAACATTGAGATTGTTATTTGTATATCTAAAATCAATATCAACACCGTATAAATCAACTTCACACATTTTTTTTTATTTTTTTCGATCAACAAAATAAAACCATGCTTTCGACTTACAGAAGTGTTTTTTTTTTTAAACATGTAATATTTTGTTTATCATAAATTAATTTCTGTAAAATGCATTTTTCATTTCATTGAAGCAACAAACATGCCACCAGCCTCTTTGTTTTAGATTTTTACCACGGAAATGAAAAAATAATGCTGTTACGTACCAATTGTTTGATGAGAACATAATGAGATGGAGGTCAATGGGTCAAGGAAAAAGAAGCAAGGGACCTTAAGTATGCTTTGGTTGGTTTGGAGAAGAAAGCAAGAAAAGGGGAAAAGGTGAGAAAGATACTGGAGAGAGAGAAGGAGAGTGGATTTTTAATATAGTTTGGTACGAGAGAAAAATGAAAGAAAGAGAAGAAAAAGAAATGATATTATTATCTGAAGGACAAAAATACCCCTACTTAAAATAAAATAAAATAAAGAGTAAAGACCCAAAGTGATCCTCAAATTTTTCGAGTAGCCTAGTTTGGTCCCTGAAAAAAAAAAGGATAATTTGATCTCCCAAATTTTATAATGGGGGACAATTTGGTCCCCCAAATTTTATAACGGGGGACACCCTAAGCCCTCCGTAAGGACCAAATTGTCCCCGTTATAAAATTTGAGGGACCAAATTGTCATTTATCTTTTTTAGGGACCAAACTGTGCTACTAGAAAAATTTGAGGGACCATTTGGACCTTTACTCTAAAATAATTATATTATACCAAAAAAAATGGCTAAATTACACTTTTGGTCCCTAAATTCTAATTAAATATTCAATTTGGTCCCCAAGTTTTAAAATTGTTCAATTTGGTCCCCAAATTCCTTAATTTTGTTCAACTTGGTCCTTCCGTAAACTGAAGCTGCAAACGGCGTTAGTTTCATCCAAGCTGGCATTTTCTTCATCTGATGTGGCGTTTAGGGTTTTCCACTGTGGATATGACCGTTGGGGGTGGTCTTCTTCTTCCCCAATTTAAGACCTAGCTCACAATTAGGGTTTCTCTACAAAAAATCCCCAAACTGAGTCGCACATTGAGAGTGGAAATGTCTGAGTTCCAAGCTTCCTCCAGCACTCGTCGGTCTATTCATAGTTCGGCCATGGATTGTCGCGCATCTCAGGGAAATGAAATCATCAGGTGGGCTCCTGTGTGCTACTGTGAGACGAATGTCGTTGTAAAAACCGCGTACACTGATAAAAACTATGGGAAAAGATTTTGGGGATGCAAATACTACAAGGTATGTCTTGTTTATGGCTTAAATTCGGTTCATGTCTGAAACAAATGGGTTATTTTGTAACTTCTTAATGTGTTGTTTTCCTTTTTTGAAATCAGAATAGGGGAAATGAGAAGAGTGGATGCAACTTCTTTCTATGGTATTTTGAGGAAATAGGTGAAGACATAGATGTAATGTTTGTGAGACAAAGGAAAAAGATGATGAGTATGCAGAGCTCTCTGAAAAGGACCAAACTTTGGTTGCTGTGCTTCATTATTGTTTCAGCATTTATGTTCCTGCTGAATGTTATCTTCATGTCACTGCTATGGAAGCTAGGAGGCAGAGATGGGAAGCATTTGTATTTGAATTAGATTTTACAACTTAGTAAGTGTATTTAGGAGTTTTAGGTTACTTTGTTTAGGAAAAGTAGTTGTTAAGGCAAGATGGGAAGAAGTTGTATTTGTATTTTGAGTGGGAAGAAGTAGATGTTAATGTACTTTCACTAAAGCTTGTACCTCTTGTTTGAATTCAATGAAGTTATGTCATTCAATGACACATAATATTTTAGCTTTTTTTCAAGCACATACCAAATACTTGGAATCAAGAGTAATGAAATATATGTAATCAACATTAGACCAACTTAAACATCTTTCATTGATAATTACTTAACCAAAACATTAGCTTGCAGCTGTTATAAAAAAATTACACTTCACAGTTGTCACCAAAACATTATACTTCATAACATCAGTTTATCCCCCAACAAAACAAAACAAAAAACCCAAATTACAATTGTTATCAAAATAAGTTAACTATATCCTAAAACAGTAAATGTTTCTTCATCACGACTTCCAAACTGGTGCCCTTCTTGTTTGCAGCTTCTGCCTGATTTGCCTCCCAATTGCAGCAGCCATATTTCCTCCACTTGTACCAGTTGCAGTAGTGATAGGCTCGGAAGGTGCAGGTGCATTTATGGGAGGTGCTGTTGGATTGCTAGCATGAGTGCAGATTTGCCCCCCCCCCCCCCCCCTTTTTTGTTTCTTGTAGCAGCAGTTGTTGTGATTGGTGCAATGGACTGGTTTGGTGCAGATGGCTGGTTTGGAGCAGTTTGTTGGTTAGGTGCAGTGGCAGTGGGAGGTGGTGTTGGCATGGTAAGTGCAGTGGGAGGTGGTGTTGGCTGGGTAAGTGCAGTGGGAGGTGGAGGCAGGGACGGACCCATGACCAAGACTGTGGGTGCAAGTGCCCCCACTTAGTTGTGAATTTTTTTTTAAAATAAATTATACATATATGTTTTGATTATTGAAATAAATAAATTAGTACATAACAAAGTAACATGCATATTGACTCTCCATTGGGAAACTTGGGCCCGCCTCTTATGGCCCCCTTGATCTTGGACCTTTTAAACTTTATAATAGAAAGCATGTTGTATATCCGTTAGTGTATTTGCTTTTAGAGTTAGCTTTGATACTACTAGTAGCAACTGCAATCGTTGAGAGAGTTTTCTCCGCTATGCATATCACCAAGAATCGGATGCAAAATAGTATGGGAGATGAATGGTTGAATGATTGTTTAGTTACTTATATAGAGAGAGATATTTTTTAGAATGTTGAAAATGAGAAAATCATTCAATGTTTCCAAAATACGAAAACTCGTAGAGAACAATTATGATGTATGTGTATACTTTTAGAAATGAAATATTATATTTTTTACGTTTGAAATTTATATGAGTTTTGCCCCCATACCATAAAATTTCTGGGTCCGTCCCTGGGTGGAGGTGCAGTGTTGGTTGGAGGTGCATTGTTGGTTGGAGGTGCTGCCTGGTCTGGTTCAGTTGGAGGTGGTGGCATCTTGCAAGTCATTTTATTATGTCCATATTGTAGGCACCTACTGCACCTCTTTGGACCTTCCATGTCTCCTCAATTTTGTGTCATCCTTCTTCAGCTCCCCTGGTTCCTTTATCCTTCTTTTCTTTGGTCTTCCTGGCATCTTCTTGTGAGGTGGGGGCTGCACATCAGTGAACTCAGTTCTTTCCCATAAGTGCTCTCCATTTGCAGGGTAGATCAAGGGTGCATAGACATCTTCATACATTTCCTTCCGGAAATATGCAAGGATATAGTCAGCAGGTTCCAGGTTCATGTATTTCATGCAGGTGATGGCATGACAGCAAGGGATGTCAGTCAACATTCACTTCTTGCAACTACATTCTTTGCTCTGCAGATTTACCACAAATTTGTCTCCACTTTGGTTGATATGCCTCACCTCATAGAAGTGCTCAGCAGACCACCTGCAGAGAAAACTAATCTTCTGTTAGTTATCTAAATTGAACTTTAACCAAAATTGATAATCTTCCAGAAATGTGTTTTTCTTACTTTGTCATCCACCAACTAGTCTGGCCTGCTTTCTTTTCAAGTCTCTTCTTGATCTTAGGCAGAACACTACCTTCATAAGAAGCAATTTTCTGTCTATTAGTAGCCCACATATCCATTAAATACACCCTGATCTCTTCCAACATTGTGACAATAGGCTTTCCCCTAGCATTGACTATCACACTATTGAAAGCCTCACTCATGTTGTTCTGTAGAGTGTCACACTTTGGGCCAGCAGTGAACCTAGACTTACTCCAGAACCTATAGAAAAACAGTTAACCAATTAGTATTATGTATTTGTATGCCTTCTAATTAGTGTAGACAAGTAGATACTTAGGAGGATATGTGGCCTTTGCTGCCGTCCACATCAGTTCTTTCAACTTTTTTCTAGGAAACTTCTTCCTGCAGTTATTATACAGGTGCCTTACACAAAACTTTTGATCCACACCAGGCAGTAACTCTTCCATAGCAGGTAGCAAACCCTTTCAATCAGATACATAAAATTAGTCAAGTGCATTAGGGGACCAAATTTAAAAAAATAAGAAAATTACAGGGACCAATTTGAACATATAAAACAAATTAGGGACCAACTTAAAGTTTTACCTTCTGTTGATCTGAAATGAAGGTGTATGTTGAACAACAGCCTTGGCCTCTAAGGTCATTGATGAGCAGCTCCAAAAACCAGGACCATGAATCCTTTGTCTCTCCCTCTACCACTGCAAAGGCAACGGGCAGCATCTGATCATTGGGATCTCTCCCTATGGCAGCTAAGATCTGGCCACCATAATACCCCTTTAAGAAGCAGCCATCTAACCCAATGATAGGCTTGCACTTCATGAAACTTTCTTTGTACCCTTTAAAACAGATGTATAGCCTCTGGAATGTAGGAGCCAGACACCTACCAGGAACTTCCAAAGCACCCTCATCACCTTGAAACCTCTCAACTGTCAATTTAACTGCTGAACCACGATTTGATCTCAGCAGTTCATGACAATAGTCATGGATCCTTGTATACTGCTCCCTGAAACTTCCATCTACTAAGCTCTTAGCAAAATTCCTTGCCTTATGAGCCTTACTCACAGTAACTCCAGCATTCCACTTCTTTTGTGCCTTCTCCCTTATATCAGTAACCTTCAATCTTGGATTTTCCCTATTAGTTCCTTGCAATCAATCATAACCATTTTGTATTGAGCAGCTTAACTCTGTATTCTCTGCTACAAGTATGCTTATCAATCACTTTTCTCAATTGCCATGTGTCTTCAGTTGGTACTTTGGCACAATAAGCCCTCCATGTACACCCTCCCTTGCCACAACACCCTCATCCTAACCTTGTCATTTTTTTTTAATTGTCAGATTTCTCCCTGAGTATACTGCATATGTGGTAATGGCCTCCTTAAAATGTTGTTTCGAAACAAAATATGTTCCCTGTAACACCCTGTTTTTCGGAATCATTTTAATTAAACTGGTTTTGATTAAATTGGATTTATCGGTCGAGGGCATAGTGGGATTTGTGGCTAAAAGTCCCTTTCTGGTACATGAGCACGCCCGTGCTCATTAGCCAGCATGCCCGTGCTTAAAGTCAGAAGCAGGTTTCTGATTTTTAAGTTGAGCACGGTAGAGCACGCCCGTGCTCAATGCGTGGACCGCGTCTCGGTGACGCTAAGTGGAGCACGACCGTGCTCAAGGATGAGCACGACCGTGCTCGGGTCTAAGATTTATATTAACAAAGCAGAACTCGAGGGTTTATGTTTAACCCTAGATTTTTGGTAGCAGCAGCCTCTGTGTGTGCGGCCAGAACGAGCCTTCTTCCTTTTTCCTTCCATCTTGATCAACCTCTAAGTGTTGGAAACTCTTGGGAGACTATTGGTTATCGGTGTTTACTACCTAGGTAACGTTTCTTTCCTGTCTAAGTTTCTTTGTTATTATGGTGAATATGGAACTAATCCGTGATGTTTTATTGATCCAAGGTATTGTTTAAAGTCGAGCCGTCTTAGGGAGGAACCGGTTGCTATTAGGACATCGTTAGAAAGCTACCTTCAATCCAGGTATGGGGAGAAGGGTAGTGTGATTATAGGCTTGGAGTTAGGGTAAAGTAAGGGGGTCCCATAACCCCATTGTTATATGTATTGTATGGTTTGATGTATATGTTAATTGGTTGATGATGATAACATGTTTTGTTTGGTATTATGCTGTTTGATGCTTTGTGTTCATATGGTTTTCTTGATGATTATGTTGGTTGGTTAATATGAACATGAATATGTTGATGATTGATGGTTGACATGATGTTACATAGTTGATGCTACGATAATTATTTGGTTGATGCCAAGGTTGTATGAATGCTGATGTTAAATGCTGTTGTTTAATTCTTAAAAACGTGTTAAAAACGGATTTAGGATGTTAACTGTTTAAACCCTTAAAAATTGGTTAAAACTCAGTCTCTATTCCTGCCCAGAACAGCACTGTCGCGCGATGAGCACGACCGTGCTGGACAAGGAGCACGGTCGTGCTCCCAGTTGAATTCTGGGTAAATGGCCGTGCTGTTCAGCACAGCCGTGCAGGACAAAGAGCACGACCGTGCTCAATAAGAAGCATGACCGTGCTTCACTTAAAGGGGAGCACGCCCCTCACGTGTTTAAGCACGACCGTGCTGGGTTACGAGCACGACCGTGCTCAACCCTCTTAGACAGAACAGAATTAAAGGACCTTAAGGGGTTTCAAACCCCACTTCCCAATGATGATAAACAATTAGACAAGTTGGCTAATGTCTACTAAAGATAATTAAAATGATGAGATGGTGAGGTGTTAAGTTGATAAGTCGATGCCCTTTTGGGTGCCGCAAGTTGATGAGCTGTGCCTTGGTGCTTTTGGCCAAGGAGGCCTTGACCCCATGGTTTGGGTCTAAGGTGTTGTTGTTATACCTCGGTGGCCGAGAGTTCGCCCTAGGTACTGCGGTTGATTCCACTTAAGTCCTCAGGTAGATTCCGCGAGGCAAGTTGTTGCGGTCGATTCCGCCGTTATCTTCGGTTGATTCCGTCGGAGTTATGGAGGTGGTGATGCTGTTGTTGTTATGTTGCATACACATTGCATCGAAGATGTTGTTTAGGGATGTTCGAGATAGGGGAGGTCGTCCTAGAGTACGGCGATCTGGCCCACGGTTGGAGTAGATTCTCCTAGCGCCCCGTGATGAGGCATTCGTTGGTTTGATGCGTTGGCTATCCAAGGAGTAGATTCTCCGGCGTTGAGTAGATTCTCAATGTGGATATTTAACTCCAAAGTCGTTCATCCCGAGTTTAGTGGATCCACATGCATTGATGGTTTAGCGGAGTAGGCCTGCATTGCACTGCATAGCATAATGATGATAATGATGTTAATGTTGATATGATGTTGTTATGCTTGCTGTTTACTTTACTGTCTATCTCCTTGCTATTATGTTTATACGATTCTTACTCCCCCTATTTGTTTGTTTGTGTTTGGCCTGATTGGCACCTTGCAGAGGATGACGAGCAGCCCGGAGAGGAGTGACTCTGAGGAACCGCCACTCATAGTAGGGCTAGTTTGTGTTATGTTAGTTTCAGTTGTAATTCCGTGGATGTTTATCCCGGAACGGTTATACCAGCTCTGTATGTGACATCGGGGTTCGGATATTTTTTTTATTGGCTTGTTATATTTTTACGGCTTAAAACTTATTTCATTTTCCACGTTGTAACTGGTTCATGTGGGACTTTTCTACCCATGAACAAATATCTTATTTGTTTCAGTTAAATGCATGTTTTCTTTTTAATTGTTTTTATATTAAATGGCTTATAACATGCGGGGTAGAAGGGTGTCACATTCCCACTTGCCATTTGTAATAAGCCATTTTCTTTGGCATCCTGAACAGAGGGAACTTAGGCCTTCTACATATGTCATCTTCACTACCTTCATCACTCTCCAACTCCTCAGATGCATATTCACTGTCCAAAAGGCCCCTGTTCCTATCAATTCCCTCTTCTGGATTACCACCTTGCTCATTCATTGATTCATCTGTTGATTCTTCAGGACCCTGCTCATGCTCAGGTGGTGGAATTGTAGACTTCCTTGGCCTACCCCTCTTTCTTTTAACCTTCTCATTGGCTGCAGGGGCAGGAGCCTCATCCATGGCTGCAGGGGCAGGAGCCTCATCCAAGGCTGTAGGAGCCTCATCCATAGCCTCATCCATGGCTGCAGGAGCCTCATCCATGGCTGCTGCATCCTCATCTTGCAAAATCCCCTCAAACTCGTCCACATTGTTTTGCACAGGTGGAGCTGGTTGATTAAACATGTCATCTCCATCATTTTCTTCCTCTGAATCATCAAACCTTATGTCCATGGCACTGTCTTCACCATCAGTTTCATCATTGTTGACATCTTCATCTTTAGCTTCAGTCTCCTTAGCATCTTCAGCAACATCAATATTACTTCATGATGACTGATCTCATATGCTGCCTCATCAACCATTTGGGCCACTTTCCTTTTGGTGCCCATGTGCCTCCTTCCTTTCACATTTGGGCTTGCTTCATTTGCTCCAACAACAGCTAGCCTATCACTAATAGTCCCTTTATTAACATCAGCTGGCCCATCAACCTCAGGCCCATTTTCAGCAGCTACCCCATTGTCATTCACTGACTCCTCCTCAACAGGCCCATCATACCTAGGTGTCACCTTCACTACATCTGGCTGGCTAATTGGATGCAAAACAAAACA
Organism: Echinosophora koreensis; assembly: GCA_035048595.1. Classification (NCBI taxonomy): domain Eukaryota; kingdom Viridiplantae; phylum Streptophyta; class Magnoliopsida; order Fabales; family Fabaceae; genus Echinosophora; species Echinosophora koreensis. The sequence continues at coordinate 4,635,871 of JAPCYP010000023.1, forward strand.
ACCTAACTTGTCCATGTACCTTTGCTACATTCACCATATCCATTGCACCCTCATCATCAAATAATAACTTCAGTCCCTCTTAAATATCATCTCCCTCATCAAAATACCACATGCTGAGGATAGAAGGGTGGTAGCGTGAATCCGCAAGTGTACGGTTCCGTCGTCAAGTAATAAAAAGATCGAACCCACAGAGACCGTGATCTTAAATAACAATTAATTATTAAATCAATTTAACTAAACTATATATAAAAAAAAATTGGAAAAGATTTGGTTTTTAAAATAAAGATTAACTAACAAATCAAATATCTAAAATGAGATCAGTTAAAAATCACAATCAAATCTAATCTGGTGTTTTTCAAATTAAAAGATATTTCCAGGAATTGGGTTACCAACAAGACTGCTTATGCTACTAAATTGACTACTCCTCTTGCTAATTATCAAAATTGCTTTGAAGGTGAATTTATCCTAATAAAGTTAATGTTCCCTCTCGAGATACAAGAACCGTGCCCAATTAAACCAACCCCTACTCTCGTGGTAATTGTATTTAAATTGAATCCATTACAATTTGTGACAATTCAATGAACCCTCGAAGGACCGCTTCTAACTCTCGTGATTTAAGTCCTAAGTTCAATTCCTATAGATCCAATACCTAAGTTCACCGCTAGGTTCATCCTTAGAGTATCTAAGACATGCAAATAAGTGCGCACCAAATTTACAAGTAATTCATGCAATAGGAACTAAATCGAAAGCAAATTGAAATTAACAAGAAGTAAATCGTCAATTCATCACATAAAACGAGTCTTGGGCATAGCCCCAATTCCTAGAAATAAAACGACTACTCACACATTGCCATGTTCATAGCAACGTTGAATAACAAAAACATGAAAATCCTAAGAGAAGAGAAGAAATTGAGAAGAAGAGAAATCCTAAAATTAAGCCTAAGGTAGCAGCCAAGAGGTTCCTATTTTCGAGCCTAATTCCCCTATTTATAGTGTAGGTTAACTTGGGATTAAATCAATTACAAATCAGATCAAAAACAAATCCCCAAATCCCAGATTTTACGCGTCACGGCCGTGACGGCTGTCAGGGCCAGGGCGTGATCTCTTCTGATTTGTGGGATGGCTTCACTCTGAGTCTGTCACGGCCGTGATCATTTCTACCTGCGAGGGTCTGGTTCAGCTTCCATGTCACGGCCGTGATGGACATCACGGCCTGGCCGTGACCAGTTCTGCTTTTGAGCATTTTCTTCCTTTTCAGCTCCACTCGGTCACGGCCGTAATGGCTGTCACGGCCTGGCCGTGATGGCTTCTGGTTGGCCAATTTTCCTTTATTCTTCAAGCTCCAATATCACTGATTCTAAACATTTAATTCTTTAATTCCTGCACAAACACACCACAAAACCACCTTACCCGTTCCAAGGCAAAAACTAACAAAAAATAAATTAAATATGCCTAACCTATATGAAAATGCATGCAAAATGTCAAGGAAATATGAGGTGAAATCACACTCATCAAACTACCCCAAGCTTAAGATTTTGCTTGTCCTCAAGCAATCATTAAGGCCAGCCAAGATAAACAATCAGAGCATGGACAGTAAACCAAGAACCCGAGTAACAAATCCAAGTAACAGGCATATCCAAATAAGTAATCATGAGACAATCAATTTCAAGTCCAATTAGAAGCTTAGGTTCCCTAAATTCATATCTTTCACTGATTCGGGCACTCATCTCACCTCACTCAAGTGTTTAAGAGTATATGACAATTCACTCAATTTCCTCAAGGAAGGTACCCTACCATAAGCTTGACTATTAACCAAATCTCTACTTTATTAATTAATGAAAACACATAAGAATCAAGAGGTCTTTTATTTTGGTTGTAATGGGGCCGTGGGATTAATTGTTAGGTGGGGAAACCAAGAAAAGGAATTACAAGAAGGCTAACAAAAATATCAAATAATGCAAAGTATGACAACCTTCTAAAATACCTTTTGGGCTTTAAATTTCACTTTTCCACCTTTCTTTTCTCTCTTTTTTTTTTTCATTTAATTTCTCACTTTCTTTTTCTCATCCCCTTCTCTCTTTTTTTTCTTTTTTTTTTTTTTAACATTCATCAATTTGGAGAAGGGGAGATTTGCAATTCAAGAGAAACATTTATTTATTATTTTCTTTCTTTCCATCCCACAAATTTTTTCAACTACCATTTTGCCATTTTTCCAATACTTTAAAAGGTGTTATACCATGCATAATTCATAAAAAAACAATCAAGGTACCAAGAAAAGCAATTTTTATTTTAAAGTTCAAAATTAGGCAACTAAGGGGTAGCATTTAATCAGTCAAAGCTCAGAAGGCCAGAAAAATACCTAATGCCTCAATCATTTTCAAATATGTTTTCAAAAATTTCTAAGTTTCAAAACGGTTTCAAGTCAAGTTCTAGAGAATACAATCCAAGAGGAATAAAACACTCGATCACAAGGAATGGGGTAAATTTAGTGAATACCCCTTTTAGGCTCAAATATCTCACATTTAGTAGTTCAAAAATCAATGAGAAATACAAATCCAAGGAACCACATGCTAATTATCAACTATCAAAAGATCATCTCTAGAATTTTTTTTTTTTTTTTTTTGCCTATCACAAGAATACAAAAATTGGGTTCAAAATTCACTGTCTTGATTTATTTGGCACAAAATTTTCACAATTGGATGCAATTTCAAAACAAGGGGCAATCTAAAGATGTGATCATGCAAAACTATACCTAAATGAATGCAACATGTAATATGCAAAATGCAAAAATACCCCTACCCCAAGCTTAAAAACTTACATTGTCCCCAATGTAAATAATTAAGTTAGAGAGAGGAGAAAATTGGAACAACTTACCTAGGTGGTGTTGGGTGCTGCGCGAATTGACCAGAGAGTGAGGGTGAATTTTTTTTTTTTTTTTTTTTTTTTAAGCAAGGCGCATCACGGCCGTGACCATATTCACGGCCCAGGCGTGATCTTCGCTGAGTTGTCTGATGGGTTTATTCTCACGCCCGTGAGGGATATCACGGCTCGGGCGTGATCTTCTCTGATTTCTGGCACCTTCACATCACGCCCGTGAGCTCTTGTCATGGCCTAGCCGTGACCGTTACTGCCTCCACCTTTTTTTTTCCATGCTTTTCCAACCTGTAAACACACTTGGCAAAACCATCAATTTGGATCTTTCTCCTCTAATCTTCTCAAATTATTGAAAACAAAAATTAAAAACAAAATAAAGGGAAAGAAAGCTTGGGTTGCCTCCCAAGAAGCGCTTGTTTTTTGTCGTAAGCTTGACCATACTCTCTTAAATCAACCGGGATCAGGTGGGCTTTGAAGTGCAAGAACACCTCTTTTCCAAGGAAGTCCATCAATGAGCCTATAGTGTTCATATGGCCACATGCGCTTTCGCTTTGCTCTTTTCACTCTAAGTCTCATGGCCTTACTTCCTCCCGGAGGAAGTTTTAACTCCACATGTTGATCAACTATTGGTTCATCTTTATTCAGTGCATCATTTGTCATGCAAAGTTTGCGAGTTGCTTCCATGTTAAGCTCTTCCTTCACCTTTGGAGGCATTATCTCAATCCTGCACACATGACTCTCAAAAGGAGGGTTGTTATATGAGTTAGTCAAATCAAAATCCACCCTACCTTCCTCTACATTCAAAGAGAGCTTACCATTTTTAACATCTATTATTGCTCCAGCTGTGGCCAAGAATGGCCTTCCAAGAATGATAGGGAATTTAGAATTCCCGTTCATATCCAACACCATGAAATCAGTAGGAATGAAAAGTTTCCCTACCTTTATGGGAACATTCTCTAGTATGCCTAGAGGTTTTTTAGTTGAGCCATCCGCAAATTGTAAAGAGAACTTGGATGGACTCAATTCCTTGGTTCCTAACCTCTCAAAGATGGCATGTGGCATCAAACTCGCACTAGCCCCTAAGTCACATAAGGCATGATCTATTTTAACTTCTCCAATTGAGCAAGCAATAGAGAAACTTCCTGGATCTTTTAATTTAGGAGGCATATTAGTTTTCATCTTTTCATCATGCTCCTCAACTAAGCTCTTAGTCTTTTTTTCTACTTGCTTTTTCCTGACTAGCCTTTGTGGGAAAGGTATTGGGGGTTGGTAAGGCGGTGGAGGGATATACTTTGGTTTAATTTCTTCTTGTTCACTCATGTCCACCTCACATTCCATGCCCTTTTCAACTACCCCAAGCTTATCATCCCTCAAGTATATAGCATTACAGTGCTCACTGGGATTAACTTCGGGTTGTCCCGGAAACGTACCCTTAGTCCTAGAAAATGTACTAGCTTGTTGGGCAATTTGTGTCTCTAGCATCTTATTGTGAATAGCTAAGTTGTCTACCTTAGAGGCTAGTTCCTTAATGGCTTCGCCCATAGCCCTACCATGTTGCCTAAACTCTTCATTTTGCTTTGTTTGAGTTTCAACAAAATTTTCCATAAGAGACTCAAGTTTAGACTTTTGTACCTGAGGATACCCCAATGCGGGTTTCCTATTACCTTGACCTTCTTGGAATTCATGGTTCAACGTGTTGTTGTAGTTCCCGTATGAGAGATAAGAGTTATTCTTCCTTCCTTGGTTGTATGAATTTGGGGGAACATAGTTTGGCAACTTGGGGTTCGTGTCATAAAAGTTGTGACATGAATTCACTTGTTCCCCCGAAGCGCCTGATTCATGAGCACTTCCATGTGGGCATTCCACGAAGTCATGTCCCTGCACTCCACAAATCTTACAAGCAACATTAGTAGCACCTATTGAACTCACATTAGCTTTTTCAAGTCTATCAAAGCGCTTACTCAATAAGTCAAATTTAGACAATATTAAATCATTACTATTCATTTCAAACTTACCTCCCGAAAGCTTTTTCGGGTTATTACCTCTTTCTGAACCCCATTGATGATAGTTGGTGGCAACGTTCTCAATGATCTCAAATGCTTGAGCCAATGGTCTATTCATCAATGCTCCACCAGCTGCGGAGTCAAGTGATACCTTCGAAGAATAGTCCAATCCATTGTAGAAGGTATGCACTAAAAGCCACTTCTCAAGCCCATGATGTGGGCAAGACTCTAGCAATCCCTTGTAACGATCCCAAGCTTCGGATAAGCATTCTCCGTCCTTTTGGAAGAAGCCGGTGATCTGAGTTCGTAGGTAAGCGGTCTTGGATGGTGGGAAGAATTTTTCCAAGAACGCCTGCTCCAATTGGTCCCAAGTGGACAAAGTATTAGCGGGCACTGATTTCAACCAAGCTCTTGCTCTTCCAGTCAGAGAGGAGGGGAATAACCTTAAGCGAATAGCATCAACCGCTGCACCTCGAATTCTTATTGCATCGGTGAACTCCAAGAATGTCTCCACATGATCAGTCGGGTCTTCCGAGGGTAATCCTCCAAACTGATGTTGCCTGATCATGCCAATTAACTGGGGCGGTATAGTGTAGTTATCCGCCTCAATTTCTGGCCTAGCAATCCCAGTTCGCAAACCCCTAGCATTTGGGGCTGCGTAGTCCTTCAGTGGTTTGGTATCCGGTAGATCGGCCATGAGTGGGATGGGGATCAACCTTTCTCTCACTCTTTGTCTTTGTAGTCTTCTACGTCTATGAAAAGTCCTTTCGATCTCGGGATCAACTTCAATAAGAGTTCCAAGACTTTGGGATCTTCGCATATAAGAGACAAAATACCTGCAAAGAGAGAGATAGATACACTAGAAAAAGATTTTTTTTTTTTTTTTTATAAAAAATGTTCAGAAAAATCAATTTAAAAATTAAATTGAAATTCAAGAAAGCACAGTCCCCGGCAACGGCACCAAAAACTTGGTAGCGTGAATCCGCAAGTGTACGGTTTCGTCGTCAAGTAATAAAAAGATCGAACCCACAGAGACCGTGATCTTAAATAACAATTAATTATTAAATCAATTTAACTAAACTATATATAAAAAAAATTTGGAAAAGATTTGGTTTTTAAAATAAAGATTAACTAACAAATCAAATATCTAAAATGAGATCAGTTAAAAATCACAATCAAATCTAATCTGGTGTTTTTCAAATTAAAAGATATTTCCAGGAATTGGGTTACCAACAAGACTGCTTATGCTACTAAATTGACTACTCCTCTTGCTAATTATCAAAATTGCTTTGAAGGTGAATTTATCCTAATAAAGTTAATGTTCCCTCTCGAGATACAAGAACCATGCCCAATTAAACCAACCCCTACTCTCGTGGTAATTGTATTTAAATTGAACCCATTACAATTTGTGACAATTCAATGAACCCTCGAAGGACCGCTTCTAACTCTCGTGATTTAAGTCCTAAGTTCAATTCCTATAGATCCAATACCTAAGTTCACCGCTAGGTTCATCCTTAGAGTATCTAAGACATGCAAATAAGTGCGCACCAAATTTACAAGTAATTCATGCAATAGGAACTAAATCGAAAGCAAATTGAAATTAACAAGAAGTAAATCGTCAATTCATCACATAAAACGAGTCTTGGGCATAGCCCCAATTCCTAGAAATAAAACGACTACTCACACATTGCCATGTTCATAGCAACGTTGAATAACAAAAACATGAAAATCCTAAGAGAAGAGAAGAAATTGAGAAGAAGAGAAATCCTAAAAATTAAGCCTAAGGTAGCAGCCAAGAGGTTCCTATTTTCGAGCCTAATTCCCCTATTTATAGTGTAGGTTAACTTGGGATTAAATCAATTACAAATCAGATCAAAAACAAATCCCAAAATCCCAGATTTTACGCGTCACGGCCGTGATCTCTTCTGATTTGTGGGATGGCTTCACTCTGAGTCTGTCACGGCCGTGATCATTTCTACCTGCGAGGGTCTGGTTCAGCTTCCATGTCACGGCCGTGATGGACATCACGGCCTGGCCGTGACCAGTTCTGCTTTTGAGCATTTTCTTCCTTTTCAGCTCCACTCGGTCACGGCCGTAATGGCTGTCACGGCATGGCCGTGATGGCTTCTGGTTGGCCAATTTTCCTTTATTCTTCAAGCTCCAATATCACTGATTCTAAACATTTAATTCTTTAATTCCTGCACAAACACACCACAAAACCACCTTACCCGTTCCAAGGCAAAAACTAACAAAAAATAAATTAAATATGCCTAACCTATATGAAAATGCATGCAAAATGTCAAGGAAATATGAGGTGAAATCACACTCATCAAAGGGTATCCCATTTCCCTCAAAATACCATGTATCTCAAAGTAACTCCATTTATCCGAGTCACATTTCCAAGTAGACACAAGTCCTGTGTATTCTAACTTGGACCTATTAGAGAAGTACCCCCCATAATGGATTGCCACATCAAACAAGTCAGCCATAACAGAGACTAGTTCCTATTAAAGTTCAAAAAAACAAAAATGGGTCATTTCACCAACATTCAACCTCAGTTTCTATTCAAACACAATCAACACAAATCTCACAAAACCCATATGCAGATGGTGTATTAAACAGAGCAAATGCATGTGATAAAACGCAAATGTGAACTAAGGGGACCACTAATACATATACTCTGTTTCTGAGACCACAACAAGGGGACCCCTAGAACCCTAAAACGCACAAAAACTAACCCTCGACATTGACACAAATACACAAAATATGTGTGGTGGACCACGACAAAGACATCAAACAAAGAAGAAAGGGACAAATGATGATGTCGCTCAATCAAACAAATTGACAAAAATAGCAACAAACAATAGAACAGTGGGACAAAAACTTACCTAAATAGGAGAAAACCCACGAATGTTGCAGAGTCCTTCACCTTCTCCCAGTCGTGCGATGGAGTTTTTGGACAAGCCGAAACCCTAGCACCCCAACCCAGTTTCTTCTTTCTGTTCAACAATGGTGAAGCGTGACTCTTGGTTTCCCTCGAACATGGTTTTGTTCATCTGAAGAAGGAGGGCCAAAACGACGCCGTTTGTGTCTTAAGCTAAACGGCGTCGTTTCATCATATGCGACATGTCAGCGACCCTTAACGGAGTCAACGTCCACGTAGGGTCCACGTAAGTCGTCGCCTTTATGCCTGCTAACGGAAGGACCAAGTTGAACAAACTTAAGGAATTTGGGGACCAAAATGAACAATTTTAAAACTTGGGGACCAAATTGAACATTTAATTAGAATATGGGGACCAAAAGTGTAATTTAGCCAAAAAAAATTTAAAGTGCATTCATTGATAAGGGTAAAAAAGGAACAACAACACATCAGTCCCTTTCTTCTCAAGTTTGCTGAGAAGAACAAAAGTGTGGGGTCCACTGGTATTATTTCTGTCTTTGCTCTCTCTCTTGGGTGCCAAACGAGAGAAACCATCTCTCTCCGCCATTTCTCTCTTTGCTAACTCTCCCTCTGTTGTTTCGCTTGTAGTTGTAATAAACACAACAGTGTTCTACTATTCTTGCTACTAAGTTCGCAAGTAAGTGCATGGTGGATTGACGTATGACGTTTGCACTTGGCAAACGTGAGTTAGTGCCTCTCAACTTACTTTTGTCATTTTTTTTATGATATTTTGTTTATAATTATTTTCGGGTCAAATTTGAGTTTGGGTAAAAGTAAAAATTTATTTGTCAAAATATAGCTAGTTTTTCAACCATTACTTTTATCATAATATCCTTAAAAAGTAATTATTTTTCATATTCATCTAAAAGTTGAAAGATAAATTGTTGATTATACATTTAAAAGTCGGTTTGAATGATATAATTCAAACAATATTCTACCAAAATTACTTTTAACAATAAAGTATCCAAACATAAATCAATTAATACAAACTCACTTCTAATTAAAACTCGGTTTGTAAAACTCATTTCCGCAAACGTTAAACCAAACACACCCTAAACAAATCATTGTGTTGTGCTTCTCACGAGAGATGATCTAATGACAACTTTTGTTAGGAAATCCAGATATATTTATTATAGGGACATTTTCCCCACCCTCCTCTCCCTTACTACTTTTTTTTTTAGAAGTTAGGAATTGTAGTTTCTTAACAAAGTATCAAAATGTGTTTTTTTCATTGCTTTTGCTTTTTTTAAAAGCCCATCCAAACACCCTTATTTTTTCTAAAAGTACTCTTATTTAAATAATAAGCATTTTTTATAAAATAAAATAAAAACTCATCCAAACAGGCTCTCTCATCCCATTCTTTATAGAGTTTAATTTTGATACAATATTATAAAGTTTTTTACACCGTCAACGAATCAAAAATCATCTTATGTAAGACTCCTAAAGTAATTATGTTGTAACAATTTATGATTAATTAACAATATAATGGTGCATACCAATTAAATCATTGTCTGTATATTATCATTTTTTTTTGACAAGTGTCTATATTAATAGAAAATCACAATTTTAATTAAAATATAGATTAAAGTAGTATGTATTATCAGTGTAAACTAATATCCACTAATATTTTGACATGTATGCTTTTATTTTAATATAATTAAGAGAGAAAAATAACAATAATGCTGATTTTAATTAAAATATTAATTAAACTCTTAAAATATAATTAATAACTCAAAACTTTTTTAAGGTAAATTAAAAAAAAAAAAGGGACCTCAATAAAAAAAAGGGATAAAAGTAAAAATGCGACAGAAATAAATCAAAACAAAACAAAAATGAAAATTATACTCGAGTACTGTTTGTATAGTTTTAAATTGGATTAGTAATTGCTTGATCATATTTAATTTGATGATTTGTGTTAATTTTAAAGTGTTATGGCTTAAATTCATAATTATCAAATAAATAAAATTGTTTTTAAACCGAAAATATCTCTCGAGTCTAGACCCACACAACAAGCTATCACAATGACTACATGATTTACTAAGTGGGCCAGAAAAAACGCTCAGCTCTTCTGTTGGGCCTTCATGTTCACCATGTCGCTAAAAACTTTAGGCCATTTTGGGTCTGTTTGAGAACCTTATTTTCAAGAGGGATTCGATAGTAAACAACTGGTGAATTTGATAAATAGAGATTGAATGAGAGCGCAGAATTTTTTTTTTAATTCTGTTAACTTTATTAAAACTACCTCGATCCGTTTGATCATGCTTAAAAACAAAGAGGCTAAGGCAAATGAACAAGAAATAGAACATATAGTTGTAACAAAAACCACTCTTGTAGGATCGTAGTACAACTTTAGTACATTAATTATTATCATTAGACTACCTCTAATTTGAAAGGGAAACATGGAGAATGCAGAAATGTAGATGAATTATAAAGTATTTCAAATCTAGATGAATATAACATTCAAATAACATGGTTTAATTTCGTCAAAACTTCAACTTGGATAGCAGCTTCAATAGTCACTGAAGTTGCACGCGAAACTCATCCTGCCATTACTTCAAGGATAGGCTTTGGATCTGTTTGTTTTAGATTGTCCACGATACAAACGAGAAATCATGTGTTACAAGGCAATTTTTTTATAAAGTTCACTAAGATAGCTTTCAATGAAAGCAAGTGTGAAACAAACGGAGTTATACCACCTTCCAACTATAAAACAAACAAGCACAAAGCAGCTGAGTGTGCTTTTTCTCGCTGGAGACAGTAGGCAGAACCAAAGCTTGACCTGTTGGAGAATACAGACTGAGAATAACCCAGCTATAGTGACAAAATAATAATTATATATTTAGCGTAACTGCAAAATCTGGTAACAAACCCATAAAAATATAATAATAAAAAAGTTCTGATAACGGCTTAAAATGAAGGGTATCACCAAATATCATTGAATTTTTAAGTTACACATACCCCTATAGAAGGGAATTAATTAATTTGTAATAAATAAATACCAGTGCCCAGATAATTTTGTGAGAAAACAAAGAGAGAGAGTCCATAAAGAAAAAACAACAAGAGAAGGAAGAAAGTGCTTCTCTTGTTTAAATTTTCTTATATTTTCTACACATAATCCTAACTTTATGCGAGGTAATATAACGTGCTTGAAGCACTTCATTCTACAAAGATTTGCATAAACAGTGGGTGGGATTTTCCTCCGGTTTTCCAATTGACCTAGAAGAAAAATCAAGGCAGCAAGGACTTTTCTGAGACCAATGTTCAAACAAGAAATCAGTTATATATAAAAATAATAATAAATCCACAAATATAGTCAAAACGTAACACACATATAGAGAAAACCTGAGAGGCCCAACAGCTTCCCGACGGAGATTAGTCACTGATAACGGTGGTGGATACTTCATATATATAACATGTTATAAAAAAAAAAAACACAGAGAAAACACAAGGTATAGAATTAGGACTTATATAAAAGACCCTATGTGAAGCTCCCTTCACTCCAATACCAAAAGCTCAAGGTAACCTCATCTCCAAATTCATGCAAACCCTTGACCTTCGAACACGTGTTATTTCGAAGTCATAGGTATCCATGAATAAGCAGCAGAGGTTTACCATCATCTCCTTTTAGACTTGGAGCCAAGGGAACTCCAACTTGGGTTCCATACCATAATTCCTAACTGAAACTAACTATGCTATGCTATTGTATATCAGGAAGAGAGAACGGTTGCAATCCATGGCGCGATAAACCTCGAATTATATAGGCAATGAAATAGGCATCAACGTGATCTGGACCATTAAATTTGAATAACTGAATATGTTAGAAAATCTCAATTTAGGGTCTCGATGCCCAACGATTGGTGAAACATATACATTGTATTAATTGCAAAATCCTGCCAATTAAGAATTTTTTTAATGCTAATTAATTACTTTAAAAATATGTATGTGGGTTATTGTGTCTAATCAAGTTTAGTGGAGAATCAACATCATCCAACGATCCTTCTCGTGAACATGATTGCGTGTCCTTGCACCGTTTGATTTGGTTGATCTCTATAGTATATAAAATCATTCGAGTTATGATATTTTGACACCAAAATTTGGCACCATAGGGAACACACTGGTTTTGAGTAGGTTGTGAACCAATGAAATAAAGAGAAAGAAAGAGTAAAGTAATAAACAACCTACTCAAAATTAGAGTGTCAAATTTTGGTGTCAAAATATCATAACTCAAATCATTATAATTTCACAGATTTATTACTAGAGTTTAATTTGTATGCACTGTCAGTGTAAAGATTTTTCTACACTGACAACCAATCAGAAATCATGGAATTGATGACTTTTTAAGATAGTTATAATTATAAGAATTAAATATTTTTAATGTTGTGACAATTTCTGATTGGTTGACAGTATAAAAAAAGTTTTACATTGTCAGTATATATCAATTAAATCCTTATTACTAAGCTTTTTTTTTTCGGGTATATATTTAGTTGAATTATCGTCCCCTAATTGGGGTCAACTTTTTTTAGATAGAAAAATAGGAGTAAAAGTTAATTTCAACGATTGGATCCCATATAAACCATCAATTTAAAAGTTGTATGCATTGTGATGTAGCACATGGCCCTGGATTTTTATGTCTTTGCGTGTCAACTATTCTTTTATGAGTTTTTTAAAAACATTTTTAGGGGTGATGCTATTTTTTATTCAAATTACTGATAGTGCATAAGAAATTTCACGCAAATTCAGTTTTTTATTAAGTACAAGAATAATCTTCGTTTTCTTTTCCTTATGTTAATAAAAGTGAAGCGCATATGCTATATATAGAATGTTAATTAATTTGGCAAAGAAATTGCTAATACGTATAATGATTCTATTTCCGGCAATAATTTATAATCTCCGACAATGCTGTATTGGAGGATCTACATCTTTATCTTTTTATCTATACACTATCATTTATACAAAGAGAGATAGTGTGAATAAGGTATACAAGTGTTCCAGCTAAGCGGAATCAATACAATGAGAGATTACAAAGGTCCTCCGCTAGAGCTTAAGTATGGTGTCAAGACCAAATGGTCGTGATGATGAAGCCGCCTCCTTGTGGCTGGTGTATTGCTTTTATACCCACCTTGGCACGTGTGTGCGTTGCGTAAGGCATGAGCGAGGTGTGCATGGTGTGAGGGTGTGAGCCCCTGATCACCGCTAGCGCAGAATCCGGGCAGGTGGGGACGTCACACATTGCATGCTCTCTTAGTGTTGTCACGTGCTATCTAGAATGTTCTTGTGAGCTCATATTCCCGATGGCATACAAGCTCGGGTCATATGCACAGATAGGGTACTTGTTAGTTCGGCTCTCATAACTTGGGCGCATATGAGTGAAGATCAGCTCGGATACACCAAGCCTTAGGGATTCAGTGGGCTAATGCTCTATATTGGGCTTCCATACTTTGGGGCCTAGGGAATGTATATGCGCTGCACTTAAGACCAAATTCGAGAGGAACAATAAGTAATGCGTGATGTTATGAAGTCATCCCAAAAAAAAAAAAAATCACAATAAAGAAATTAATTTAGGACAATACTAACAACAAAGAACTTAAATGAAGCTTGGACAATTAAAGAGAATATAATAGAATAGAATGATTAAAATATACTTTTAATTTGGTTCTTTAATTTACATTTTTTTTTGTTCCAATTTAGTTCTTTAACTAATAAATGTTTCCTTTGGGTCCTCTAATTTTAAATTGGTGTCATTGCCAATAACTCTATCATAACAATGTTACATTTTTACTGTTATTTCGTCACATACACCTCACCCTCCCTCCTCTTCTTCCTTTTCTCTATTTTTTGTTGTACTCATAATAGGCTATCCGGGTTGGCCCACCATGGGTTCGTCAACAAGTGGACCAACTAAGTACCCAACCTAACTAATGTTTTGGTGAGTCAAGAGATAGCCAATTCAACTCCACTCACCTTAGATTGGTGGGTTAAACGAGTTAGCTCGCTTTAAATTAAAAAAATGAAAAAATATAGAAAAATCAACAAAATTTAGTAATTCTACCGGAATTGTTGCATCCATGCCCCCAACATCCAATATTAATGGGACACAAACAATGGAGTATATGCTTTTACTTTTCTACTCCACTTTATTACTAATCACTACATTATTAGTCACTTCATTCCATCTCCTTTAAAACTCCCAAACAAAACTTAGTTTATTAAAAACCACATAGGTTATATACATAAAAAGGGTTTTTGGTAAAAAATATTTGGGGTGAAAAAAATTGTCTCGAGTTTAATCAGAAACGTTTGACATTAAATCATAAAAAACAATTTTTATGGGATAAAGTTAATTTTTAGAGATGGTGGAAGTTTCAAGCTAATTATTTGAAAAAAAATTGTTGGATTATTTTGAAATTAATTTTGTTTTTATCATTTAGGGCTAGTTTGGGTGGTCAGGATAAGAGAGACAAGATAGGATAAACTATCATATCCTGTCTGAAACTATTGTTTGGTGAGCCAGCAGGATAGGATAAATCAATCATGTCACCTATCATATCCCGTCCATCTAGTTAAAATTCTATCCTGAAGGGAAGCTGGGTTAGAACTCAACAGGATAGGATATGGTGATTTAAAGTATAATAAATTATAAAAACATTTTATATATAAAATATTTTATATATAAAATAATTAAAGTATAATAAAATAATAATTTAAAGTATAATAAAATATAAATTGTTAAAAAAAGGTATAGTAAAATAAAAAATATTTAAAATAATAAAGTATTAATAATTAATTTTAAAAATTATTTTTTTTATACAAGGCTAATTTTGTTATTTTATATTATTTTAAAAAACTGAAAAATATAAAATTTATTCTAATAATTTGACTATATGTAAAGTAAAAACTCAAAATGAATATTTAAAATAAAAAAAAATAATAATTGAAGTTAGACAATATTTTAAAAATTTAAAAAAGTATATGTAATTTTATCACAATGATAATTTGTCTTTTTATATAATTAAAAATTAAATTATAAAAAAATTCTAATAAAATATGAAAACATTTAAAATAAAAACGAAAATTTTAAAATTCATACTAAAATTATAATGCTATCTGGTAGACACCAAACGTCGGATAGGATAACAGTTTATCCTGCTCATATCCTATCCTACTCATTTCCTGTTTTCTTATCATATTCGTCCCTATCTTATCCTAACCACCAAACGAGCCCTTAATCCCTATAGAACTAATTTTTAAACAATTATTATTATTATTATTATTATTATTATTATTATTATTATTATTATTATTATAGACAAATGACTTCACACCTATCTATAATTTATTATATAAAAATATTTTTTTTACACACTTCATATGAAATACATCCAAATAATCCAAGCACACTCAAAGTACTCTTGTCACATTCGTTGCCATTTTACATCAAAAGCAAATTCCCTTTTTCTTTTCGGTAACAATCACAAATCACTAATACGAAGGTCTATTAGCTTGGAATTAGTTTTCTAACTTTAAAAGCTTCCTTGGTAGTGGGAGAGGTGGGGCAAGTTTCACTTAGAAGTATTTGGTAAGAGTTGCAATTCAAGTCCTCCGATGGTGGTGGAAGGAATCATTGAATTTTATACACAATAAGAAATCTTCTTATTACCTGTAGATTTTCCTGTGGATTTTGCTCAAAAATTCGCAGGAAATAGGTTTTATGCTGATTTTTTTACGAATTTCACCTATAAGTAATATCTTCGTGGGTAATTTTTTTCTGCGAATTTGAAAATCTGTAGGAAATTCCCTACAGATTTTCTTGCGAAAAATTTAAATTCGCAAGAAATATCAAAATTTCCTACGAATTTAAATCTATAGGAAAAAAAACCTTATTTCTAGAAAATTTGGAGTAAAATTCGCAGGAAATTCCTTCGGATTAATCCATGAATTTCTAATAGTGATAATATGTTCGATGCTATGCCTCTCCTTTGCAAAAAAATTAGATGTGGAGATATCGGAATAATTTTTTTTTTTTTTTAAATTTGCAGGTTCTCATAGCTAAAATGTTAGGTTTTGAGGTGATTTTACTAGAAAAGGGTAGAGACCACTATCTTTCTTACATGTATAGGAGTAATGCCAAGAACTGATATAAAATAGTACGTTGTGGCAATTAATCTGATTCTCTATCATTTTGGTCAATGTGACTTCATTGAAATCAAATCATTTTTCAATCAGAAGGGTATGTATGGTATGAAAGAATATAGAGTTGATCAAGGCAAAAGCTTAATTATGGTAATTAAAAGCAAATTTTGATAATGTTATGACTTCTTATTTTTACTTGTGTTTCAATCATTTTGTATGCTCGAAATCTATTTGTTTTTTAGGGACATGTTGATATATCGATAGGAAATATATGATGGAACAATTTTTATGGATGGGGTAGAAGTATCCCTTATACTTCAGTTAGAACTTAGAACATCTCCAATGGGAGTTGCTTAACAAGTTCTTAAAATTAAGGAAAAGTTATGTACCCAAAAAAAAAATTAAGTACAAGTTCTTATTTATTTGCACCATTGAAGCAAGTTGATGTGGATGCCACATGTAAGGACGATTGTTTCTATAAGCAATCAGTTCTTATATAAAAAACCCCAATAAGAGAGAAAAGTAATAAAGAATTGCATTAACTACCTACATTCGAAAATTGAAATAAAAATATATTGGTAATTTGTGGAACCTATTTAGTAAACTTTTTAGAGTTGCATCTTTTTTTTTTTTTTTTTAGTTTAGATTGGGATTGGAGTTGCATCTTTGGAGTGTAGAGTTGCTTAAAGTAGTATAAAATAAAATGTGGTGATGTGGTATGATAAGACCCATAAAAAAGGAGCAAAGCAACTCCAATAAGTTGCACCATTTGAGATGCTCTTAGGAACCACAAAAATGGGTTGCTTATGAATAAAATAATAATGTTTGCTCAAATATCAAGGATGGGTTACTTATGAATTAATATTTTAAACTAAAACAAAATCAAGTGCAAATAAAAATAAATAAACATGTGAGTTGCTTGAGGGTTGCTTAAATATTATGTGACACACTTAATGAGAGATAAGCAACCCACTTATTAAATATTAAATATTACTCTTTGGAGATGCTTTTAGTAAGTTGTTTGTTCTACATAGATTATATTAAGTAAAGGCAGTGGCGGATCCAGGATCCTGGGTCAATGGCGAGGGCTGATCCTCTCCCATTGTTGAAAGAAATGGAGAGTCCAATCTGCGATCCTGGCCGTACACGTAGCAATAATAAAAATCAATGGTTGATATTTTAACTTATTTTATTTTATTTTTAAATTAAATCAGAAAATTGAAAAGAAAAAACAATTCTTCTCTCCCCCAAATCCTTCCTGCGTTGTTCTCAAACCACTCACCAAGACTCATCTTCTCCAAATCAGGCCAATTCTTGGTTCCACTCAATTTCTCCTTTTTTGAACAACAATCTTCACCTTCTCTCTCATCACCATCATCATCATAAGTCTCTTTGACACCACAAAAATCCCCATCATGATTCAACTCTACCTCATCATCAACCTTAGATTCCTCCAGTTCATCAAATTTATTTATCACACTCTTATTGTAAATTCCTCTTCCTTGCACCACCCCTCTTCCCACAATCCAAGTCTGAATTTTGAGGATTATCCCCAATCGCACTTCTCTTATTCTTCAAATTTTTAGAATTGATAAAAATCGGGAGAATGTCATAATGTTCATGGGTTTGGGATTGGGAGAATGGGTTGGACCATGTGACGATGGAGGCAGTGGTTTGTCCTTCAACAAGACGGAGGCGGCGAAGATGTCCAGGCTTGGCGGCGAGATCCAGGGGTGGCGGCGAAGTTCAGGCACGACGTCAAGATCAAGGGGTGGCAGCGAGATTCAGGCGTGGCATCGAGGTTCAATGGGGGCAGCGGAACAAAGGCGGGTGGTGGTGGAGATGTTGGTACACGGGCGGAAGTATCGAAGGAAGGGGGAGATGAAACCCAATCTCCATTTTCATTTTAATTTAATTCAAAAATAAAATAAATAAATAAATTAAATCCTTGCCATTAACTTATGTCATTGACACGTGTATTGTCTAGATTCACTCAACCGGACTCTCCATTTAGTCATAAGACTGGAGAGGATCCGGACTCGTCAGTGGCAACGATCAATTTTCAAAAAACTTAATAATAATAATTATTATAGATATGAAGATAAAGACATAAATATTAAAATCATAAATTTTAATAGGGCTAAATATGTTTTGGATCCCTGTAAAATGAGCGAGTTTTGATTTTGATCCCTTTAAAAAAATATTTGGTTGTGTTCCTTCAAAATCTGAAATCACTATTTTTGCTCCTTATTGTTACGTGACATCCATTAACTACGTATATGTTTAACAAAAGGTCATGAGGTCATACCAGGTGACACCCAATAACGTCTGTAGTGTCATGTTAGCATGTGAGTCCCCTAAAATTTTTCTTGAACCCTAAAATGAATTCTATTTATCTGCCCTAAAATGAATGTTAGGGAGTAAAAATAGTGATATCAAATTTGGGAGGGATAAAAAACACATGAAAAAATTTATAGGGACCAAAAATAAAATTTGCTCACTTTATAAAGACCTAAATTAGTAATTTCATATTTTAGGGGGATAAAAAACAAGAAAAAAAATTATAGGGACCAAAACCAAAATCCCTCAATCTCTAGGAACTAAAAACATAATTAACTCAATTTTAATGTATCTGATTAATAAATTATATATCTCATAATTGTCGGTACGGTGGCCGCTAGTAAGTGAAATGATTTTGTAAGTAAGAAAGAATACTCTAAACATAAGATGAAGAAAGAAAGAGGATAAAGTACTGACATGGATGCAAATAAATCCATAATGGGGGCAAAATAAAAATATTAAAGTAGTCATAATTTTTTTCAAACTGAGGGGGTGCATGTGCACACCACCCTCAATATGATGTGCATCCACCATTGAGTAAAGGTGAAGGCTATTGTGCATCACCTATCAAAGTGATGCATGTGTGCATTACCCAAGTAGCCAAAGCTGGATGATCCAGACTACCATTTTGGCATTTTGACTTTTCAACACTTTTTCATTTGGTCAAAAAGTATATGTATTATGTATTTGCAATAAGAATTTTTCTAACCTATGCAACTTTGCACATGTTAAGGATTGACATGGCAACGGGGCGGGGCGGGGGGGATTTTTGCCTTCCCCATCCCCGCCTCAGCCTCTATACCCGAACCCCACCCCCGGCCCAAATCCCTGTTGGGGATTGAAAACTCGCCCCCATCCCCGCCCCCGCTGGGGGTCAGGTTTCCCCGCCCCAATGATAGTAACACATCATATATTATTGAATCTGTGAAATTGTGTATAAAATTAATTATAATTATACAGAGTAACATGTGTGATTGATTATGAGGATAGGTTTATTCATTCTCATCTAGACCTTTTCAAATTAATAAAAAAAACATACGAACAAACAAATTTTTGAAAGAAAATAAACTATCGTTACCCTCTAAGAAATGGGAGAACAATTAACTAATCAATTGCACTTGGTGGATAAGATTGAGATTGGGATATTCCATATTCACAACTATACTGAGGAGATCAATAGAACTTTCAGTAGCATTTGTGGAAAAAGAACTCTATACAATCAATAAAATTGCAAGTTGAAACTATTAGTATTACCTTTCGCTGTTAACTCGTACTGAGGAGGTTGTCTTTTTCTTTTCAATGGTCGTTAGGCCAATGCAATATACATTTTCTTTTATTTTTTTAAAGACAAAAACCTACTAAAACATTAGGGAGGCAAAACCCTAACTCAATAAATATATAATTAGGGTAGTTTAGTAATTTTACAATAGCGGGGCAGGTACAGGGGCAGGGTCGAGGTGGGTATCAGCATTCCCATCCCCGCCCCTGCCTCTCGAAAGCGGGTTTTCCCCGCCCCTGGCCCCGAACCCAGTCAAAGCGGGGTTTTCCCGTCAAAATCGGGGCGGGTTCGGGTGGGCACCCACGAGCTCGGGTTCTTTTGCCATGCCACTTAAGGAATTATAAAATAGAAATACTGTATTAGAAAGAGTAGCTTTTAGGTTTTCAATAAATTGAATACACGACATTTCTTTTTTTGATTCCTTAACATGTGCAAAGTTGTATAGGTTAGAAAAATCGTTGCAATAAAAGGTGATGTGTTTTTGTATTCGCATAAATATTTTTTTTATTTAATATAAAAAAACAAAAACACTTTTTTTTTTTGGACAAGTTGTTGGATGCATTTATTTTATTATTATTTAATATAAAAAAGTAAAAATACTTGAGGGAGATAATAAGCTTTAATTGACATTAATTCTTGTTAGTTGGCAAAGAAAAGTATCATACAGGAAGAATTAAACTCTGTAACAATTTGACTGGAAATGTTAAAGATCACATTTCTATTATTTTTCTCCACCAGAAAATTCTCTTTGAAGATCATATATATTTTAGGTAAAAGAACTTCTACACAAAATTTTGTCCCTCTAATTAGGGGGTTATACTAGTGAGGGTTGCTCCTTGCTTATAAGCACTCTTCAGGCCATATCTGGAGCGTGAAGTTTGCAGGACTGAACATCTGCGGGTGGCCCAACGGATCTTGGATAGGCTCTGATACCATCATAGAATTTGGGTTTAGGCCTAACTCAACCCCAAAAGCTAGCTTGTAAGGTGAGGGTTGCTCCTTGCTTAGAAGCACTCTTTAAGTCATATCACTATCAAATGTGGGACTCCAACAACAACTATCCTCGGTGGCGATATCCTTCGGTAACCTACCTGTGATTAAGAACAATATATAGAGAGAGTGAGAGAAAAGCATGATGATATATGCAATCGTTTCTAACACATCATTGTCTTGTTTGTGTGAAAAATATGAAATCTTTAAATCTTAAATAACAGGGAAATTCATATGAATTCTGCAATATTTACTGAGTGTTGATTTATAATAATTTTTAAAATATATTAAAAATTACATTATATGAATAAGATGTGATAAAATGGATTATCTGACCCAACTTAACTCGACTCAATTTATTCTATCATGTCAAAGCTAAAAAACTCATTTTTATATTATGGGTCATAAAATAATGGTCGTAGCTTAATTCTATATAATGACAGTAAGTTTATTTCACAATTGGTCCGATCAGATTGATCCAAACCCAATTGAACTTTATAAATAGGTTCGTTCAATTGCGACCTCTAAATATTATATTCCAAAAAAAGGGGCGAGTATCCTAAATTGCCTGAAATAAAATAAGTTGGCTATAAAAAAAAAAAAAAGGTTTAAAGCCTATAATTGTTTTCTATAAGAACAGCTGAACTAAGAAGTGTCTTGTGTGAGAGAGCATATACATAATATAATGTTAGGGTTTAGTTATAAGAGGCCCTATTTGAAGCTCCCTTCACTCCAATACAAAAAGATCAAGGTAACCTCATCTCCAAATTCATGTAGACCCCTGACTTTCGCATGCTTCCCAAGTTTATTTGCTGCGAAACCAAAGGTGTCCATGAACTTGCAGCAAAGGTCTACCATCACTTCCTTTTAGAACTGGAGTGCAGAGAGCCCCAACTCGGGTTTATTAATACCCAAAGTCCTAGATTATCTAAACTAAAAGAAACTACACAATTATGTAATTGCTAAGAGCTAGAGAAGGGACTGTGATGCTTGTGAATTAAACTTGGGTTTATATAGGCCAACACCTAGTCTTGATAATGTAATCCGGGCCATTCAATTTGAGGATCGAATATATTTATTAGAAAATCTCAAAACAGGGATCTTGATGTTCACGGATTGGTGAAGCGTTAAATTAATTTTAACATTATTCCTCATAGAGGATCTTTTCCTTTCAACTGTCTGATTAGGATCTAGCTTTGATAGTGTATAATTTTTTTATTTTTATTGTTTGGACAAAAGTGTATAATGATGCTTAACTCTTTTTTTTTTGGCCAATTAAGGCTATATATATTATGTGTTTGATGGGATGGAGATTTATTATCTCATTTTTGCTATACTGTCCCTTATAATACTTTCTTGTCACGTATTTTTTCTTTTTTAATATTATATGAAATTTTTAACATTTTAATTGATATGATAAGAGATGGTATTAATGAAGACATGACAAGAAAATGAGACAGCTGATCCATGTTCGCATGACATTCATATTAATTAAGTTACAAATATTTTAAAAGCTAGAGTTATTTTATCTACTTTGACCTCTCTTAAGCATATTCCCTCTCTTAAGCATATTCATTTTTCTTTCTTCCTTTTTAATGTTAATCTGACGGAGGATTAATTTTTCTTCATTAATCACAAAATCTTCCTCGGCCTCTAACTGCAATAGATATAGTAAGCATGGCAAGTGAATCCGAACCCGCGGGTACCCGCCCGAACCCGCCCCGATTTTGATTGGGAAACCCCGCTTTTGACTGGGTTTGGGTTTGGGTTTGGGTTCGGGGAAAACCCGATTCACATAGGCGGGGGCGGGGGTGGGGAGGGGGATGTTGATACCCACCCCTGAACCCACCCTGCTGCTAGGAGATTACTAAACTACCCTTACTTTCGACACACTTAGGGTTTTGTCCATCCATCTTCATTCTTCAACTTCACTCATCCAAACGGTTGCTCAGTGCTCACTCTCGTCTCCCATGTCCCTTCTCCCTCAGTCTCCACCGCCACTGGTCCACTGTGCGAGCTGCGCCGCCGCCGTCGCGCGAGCTCCGCCACCACTTGAGCTCCCCAACCCCATAAGCTCCTTCATCGCCACCGCCCTTTTCCTCATATGGACACTCGATTCGCCTCTCATCTCCCTAGGTTTTCCCACTGCGCGAGACGCACTACCGTCGTCGCGTGACCTCTGCCACCACCCGACCTCCTTCATCGCTGCCGCCCTTTTTCCCCCCTTCATCGCCTCAACTCTGCTCAGCGTCGCACGCACTCACCTCCATCCAAGCTCGGTTTCTCCGCCATACTCCAATGGTTTGAATCTTTTCTTCCTTTTTTTTAATGGGTTCTCGTTGTTGGCTTCTTCTTTTTTGAGATTTGAATTTGGCTGGATTTTTTTTTGTGAAGATTTGAGTGCAATCGCAGATCTCGTCTGAGTCTTTGGTGTTCTGGGTTCTGTGGCTGGGGCGGGGCGGGGCAGGGCAGGGAAACCCGACTTCCAGCGGGGGCGGGGATGGGGCGATTTTTCCACACCCGTCGAGGATTTGAGGCGGGGTCGGGGTCGGGGTTCGGGTGCGGAGGCGGGGGTGGGGGTGGGGAAGGCAAAAATCGCCCCTACCCCGCCCCGTTGCCATGCCTAAGATATAGAGAGACTAAAAAAAGACTCTGGAATTATTATAAAAATATTAACAATTAATACATGTATCCGATTTTGTCTAGCAAAAAATTAATTGTTATTATCTCTTTCTTTAATTTTCTCCCAATTATCCAAGATTCACAAATCACAATAACTTTCTATGTGATTTGTGGTATAAAGAGTCTGTGTATTAATCATTTTTATTTAATTTTTTTAGTGAAATTAGTGTCACCTAAAGTCAACTTTAATAATAAGTTGGTTCCATCGGATCATGTTATACCCCAAATTGAGAGGGGTGAAAAATACAAGTATTGAATATTCCATTTCATCAAATTTCATTCATTTCATCATATAAATTTTAAACAATATAAATAATGAAATTTAGTATCATTTCTTTAAAAAAAAAGAAAAGGAAATTTAGTATCATTTAAGTCATTTTGCTTCATTCCATCTATTACCATCAATCCAGGCACGGGTAGAGATCATTTCCATTTCTCTCATGAGAAATGAATATGTTTATTTCTAATTTTTTGGGATAATATATGCATAGAGGGACTATACTCATGTGTGTAACAATCATTTATTTTCCTAAAACTTTGAAAATATACATAAATGTAGAGATGGAGAATGGAGTTTTTTTTTTTTTTGATAAACTCTAATTGTATTAAGAAGAGGTACTTGGGGTATCCCAACCCATACAACTGATGAACACCCAACAATCATCAAATGTAAATAAAATACTGCTCCAAATTAGGAACAATATTACCTTTACAAAAGACCAATAAACCTAATCAGTAGAGGACCATGCTGATAAAGTAACCAAACCAACCACCGGATAAGACCTTCAAATGCCCTGAGCAAGCGCAAAATAACTGTCCACAATCCACACAGGCACACTCAAAATCCAGAATACTGAAACAACCAAAAAGAGGCGGGAAAAAAATTTGTTCGATGAGAAGGTCCACTGGCCATCATAACAAAACTGTAGAGCAACACCCATGCCATACTAACTACCAAGGAGAAGAAAATCCTGGATACCCTAAGGGCATGTTTAGATGAGGTATTTGTAGAGGGTGAAGTATTTTAGATGGGAATTAAAATACTTCGCTCTAAAAAACTTTGTTTGAGTATTAAATATGAAGGATTTTAGAAATCAAGGGATTTTAAGGGGTATTTTGTTTAAGATAAATTTGAGGAATTTGAAATACAAAAGAGGTGGTATTTTGAAATTCCCTCTCCTTACTCATGTGCCACCGACGCTGGCCCCCAACCCCAGCTCGGCCCACGCACAACCCGGCCCGACCATGCAGGGGAGTCGGCCCCGAACACTGGTGCGGGGGTGGGGGAGGGGGGGTGCGCCGGCCCCCTAATACCCGATGCGGGGGCGCCGGCTCCCAGATAGTTGAAAACCCAATTTTTTAAATGAATATTAAAAAAAAATTAATTGAAATGCTTTATCCAAATAAAGAATTTAAAATACAAGGTATTTGAATTACCCTATCCAAACAAAATATTTTCAAAATGAAAGTAATTTAATTGAAGTAATTGAATTGCATTGTATTTCAAATTCCTTTGAATTTTGAAATATCTCATCCAAACAAACACTAAGAGAAAATATCAATTCAAAATACTAAACCACAATGGAGAATGGAGATGATCTTTTTCCGGCAAGCACATATTGTTAACGGTTGGACGCAAATTCAGCGGTTAACAAATAGAGTTTTGAGAAAGGAATAAAAACTTGAGTCACTTGTAAGAAGGGTTTGGCTATATCATTCTATATCTGAAAGAATTAATCTAATATTCAAATAGTGTAGGAGTCCCACATTGGATAATGATATGGTCTGAAGAGTGCTTATAAGTAAGGGGCAGCCCTCACCCTCAAGCTAGCTTTTAAGGTTAAGTTAGGCCCAAACCCAAATTCTAAGATGGTATCAGAGCATATCCTAAATTCATTTGGCATATCCAATCCTGCTTTATGCTCCAGATGTCCAGAGGATAAATATGTTTCCTTTAAATCTCAATTAGTCAACTCAATTAATTAAGCTACAAGACATAAATTATGAGTATAATGATTTAAACCCCCGTAATATGATCCGTCCATTTTCCTTTCCCTTCCCCCTCCTCATATAAGGTTTTCTTTGAGCTTTCCCTGGGAAAAAAAAGAAGAAGAAGGAGATTTCCTTAAAAATCAAATTAAATAGCTATAGTTACTAAAAGAGTTTTGTGGTACACCTGAAGTGTATGGCTTTACGATTTGAAAACGACAAGTCGATAGTTTTTATTTATATTTAATCTATAAAAAAATACTTAATATTAAAGTAACCTGCGTCAAACTTTAATTTGTCTATCATTTGATTGTGATGCAACTATCAATAGCAGCTATCCTTAGTGGTCCACTATTAAAAGAAATTAGTATATATTCTGCTATGATCATCATGTCCGTCTTCTTGGAATTAGTCACTCGTAACAAGCCATTAACTTAAACATACATGTATTCCATACATGATATATAAATTTGTATGCTTGCTTCCCACAATAGCCACTACTTGAGATCATCATAGGACACCATAGTATTGTTTTTCTTCTTCTTTAACACTGTTAATAAAATACTCGTTATCAAATCATATATAAACACACGTTAAAGTTATTGCTTAATCAATTGATGCCCTTTTGTCCCTCTTACACCTTTCCTCCTTTACTATAAAATTATCGTTTTTCTTATTTTGCTCCTCTTTTAGATTTTGACATTGATTATCTGTTACAAAAATTCATACAAGACTCTTTTATTTAATAAATAATAGACACACACCCCACACAAGTTCTGTATGTATTCTTACAAGGGTGATTAAACAACTCAGTCTTCTATATAATTACATTTTCCCTGTATTACTTCATCATAAGATTTGAAGGTTTTTTCTTCTTTTAATTCGATGTGGCTAATTCAACGGAAGGTAATTCTTGTTGTTTGTTAATTAATCTCTTCCTTCTCATGGTGAAAGCAAGATAAAAGTTTGTACAAAATAATTTCAATAGTTGAACGAACTGATATATTTTAATTTAACATCAAGTCTTTTTCCCTTATCCCTTAAAAATTTAAAACATGATTTTTTTTTTTGTTAAATAATATTAGACTTTGGGCCTAATTCAATCCCAAAAGCTAGCTCATAGGATGAGGATTGCTCATTACTTATAAGCTTTTATTTGGCACTATCTCTAGTTAATGTGGGAATTCAATTTTTCCCAATACACCCCCTCACGCCCTGCACTATTGGGCTTGGTGCGTGGATAATATGGTGGGTGGCCCAACAATGGATTTAGGATAGTTCTGATACCATATTAGACTTTGGGTCTAACTCAATCTCAAAAGCTGACTCATAGGACGAGGATTGTCCACTACTTATAAGCTCTTATTTGGCAGTATCTCTAGTCAACGTGGGATTTTGGTTTTTTCCAATAAATAATAGTCACGTACACCAAATTCTATTTGCTCGGGAAAGTACCTTTCTCCAACCTAATCCTTCACTACTAGTGGGGGTTGGGACTTGGGACAGCATTAGTGAAGTGTGAACAATACGATCCAAGTTCAGTGGGAGAAGCTGATTAGTATTGGGTTTCTTTACTGTTTTGTAAATGATCATGACAAATGGATAGCAATTTGATTTGTATTGTGCCAGAAACCTTTCCTATATGCTACTTGGGAAATGGTTATGTTTGCTTCACTTTTGGTATGTGAAGTGCTTGACGTATTGGATTAGAGTATCTCTTTCTCTTATATTAATACAACTTGTTTCTTTATTGCAAAAAGAAAGGGAAAAAAAAAAAAAGAAGGGTTGGACTCAGCGAGAGTAAGGGTGAAATATTTACTATCCTCTCACTTGGGGGTTTTTACCAAACTGACCTACTTTTAGAAACTATTTACCAAAATAACCTAGTTTTGAAATTATTTACCAAACTAACCTAGTTTTAATTAAAATAATAATTTTTTTAAATAAATAAAAAAAAAAAAAAAAAAAAAAAAGCTGGCAGGCGCCACGTGTCACCACCCGGTGCAGTGGCGCCACTGCCAACAGCGCCATTGGTGGCGCATGTGGCAGTGGCGCCACTGCACCAGGTGGTGACACGTGGCGCCTGCCCCCCACCCCCCCAATCAGGCATTTTATGGGCAGCCCTCCCCCCATTCCTTCGACCCATTCCCCCCTCCCTATAAATACCCCTCCCCAGTTCCCTATTTTCACACACACACACATTCACTTGTTATATTTCCTCTAACTTGTTTATTTTTCTAACACTCTTTTAATTTTTTGCACAAAGTTTAGGTAAATGTTACATTATTTCTGATATCATTATTTTAGTTTTGTTAATTATATAATCATTTGTCAATATTCTGTTACTGTTTACTTTTTACACTCTTCTTTATCACTTATTATTCTGGAAGTGTTGACCTTTACTTTTATAATACCATATATTTGTATCATTTAACATGATATTTATTTGTGTTTTTTATTTCACCCCTTCTACCGTCTCCCCCTTCCACCAACACATATCTGTTAATTCCTTTTACACTCTGTTATAATAAATGTTAAATTTAATTAATTGGTTTATATTCATTTACTAACATTCTGCTACTTTTTTTTAACGTTGATCGTTGTCATTTATTTTTATGCTAATGTTGAAGTTAATTCTTATAATATATTTTTTGACAGATCTGGTAATTTGTTTATCTGTATTTTTTTAATTATGTCCTTTTGTTTTTTTAATTCAGAATGTACCATTTTTTGTTTATTATATTTATTTTGTTTTGTTTTCTTAGTTATTATTTAAGTTGTTGTTATTTATAATTTTATTTATGTTATGGTTGTTATTTACTGCACACGTGAGAAGCGGGTAGGTAAGTGTCGGCATGATATTTTGACTCCTTTACTAACCACATGAATGTCTTCATGTGCTTAGTAAAATAATCTAAACATCCTAATAACGTACATCACAGCAGGTTGAGAACTGTGACCCCCATCTTCGCCTGGGAGTCAACCGCAGTGCAAAATTGAATCCTGCAATATCCTGCAGTGCCATGTGGAATGTGTGGGTCTCCGGCCTCCATCGTTCAACCAATGCACTTACCAGTGCGTGGTCTAAGTGAAACAGTGATAACTGAGCAGGGCCGAGAAATCCTGTCATGTCAAGAATATCTCTGATGGGTGGGGGAATGTTTTCACCTCCATCCGTAAATTGAAATGCCTTTCTAATATTAAGAATTCTATCCTCCTCATTGTTCCACACATGTTGAGACACATGTGTCTTTTGCATGTGTAACAATTCATCGTTAATAGGGCCAGGATTGATTGATTGTGCCATATCACCTTCAAAAAAAAAAACATACACACGTAAACCATGAGTACAACAACAACAACAACAACAATAATAATAATAATAATAATAATAATAATAATAATAATAATAATAATAACAAATAACAACAATATTATTAATAATAGTTAAAACAATAATAACAATAATAACAAAAAAAATATAATCACATTAATAATAACAACAACAACAACAAAATTTATTTCAATAACCACACTAATAATTAACATAATAAAAAATTAACAAGTAATCCTAATAAATAACAAGAATAACAACTAAAAACAAACCAAATATATCACTAAGATCTATAAAAACAATACTAAAATTAACATAACCATAATACAATAAAAAATAAAAAATAATAAATAAAAAGATAAATAATATCAACATTTATAACCTATATGTCAACAAATAATTTTTATAAATTAAATAAAAATAGCAACTACCAAACATCATTATAATATATGGCCAGTAGCAACTGCACAAAACATCCTAATAACGTACATCACAGCAGGTTGAGAACTGTGACCCCCATCTTCGCCTGGGAGCCAACCGCAGTGCAAAATTGGATCCTGTGTGGCTTTAGCCCCTTACCATCAGGCACCACGTCCTACATTACCTGTGAAATATGTTTACAGGTAATGAAGGATGTGGTGCCTGAAGGCAAGGGGCTAATGCCACACAGGATTCAATTTTGCACTGCGGTTGACTCCCAGGCGAAGATGGGGGTCACAGTTCTCAACCTGCTGTGATGTACGTTATTAGGATGTTTAGATTATTTTACTAAGCACATGAAGACATTCATGTGGTTAGTAAAGGAGTCAAAATATCATGCCGACACTTACCTACCCGCTTCTCACGTGTGCAGTAAATAACAACCATAACATAAATAAAATTATAAATAACAACAACTTAAATAATAACTAAGAAAACAAAACAAAATAAATATAATAAACAAAAAATGGTACATTCTGAATTAAAAAAACAAAAGGACATAATTAAAAAATACAGATAAACAAATTACCAGATCTGTCAAAAAATATATTATAAGAATTAACTTCAACATTAGCATAAAAATAAATGACAACGATCAACGTTAAAAAAAAGTAGCAGAATGTTAGTAAATGAATATAAACCAATTAATTAAATTTAACATTTATTATAACAGAGTGTAAAAGGAATTAACAGATATGTGTTGGTGGAAGGGGGAGACGGTAGAAGGGGTGAAATAAAAAACACAAATAAATATCATGTTAAATGATACAAATATATGGTATTATAAAAGTAAAGGTCAACACTTCCAGAATAATAAGTGATAAAGAAGAGTGTAAAAAGTAAACAGTAACAGAATATTGACAAATGATTATATAATTAACAAAACTAAAATAATGATATCAGAAATAATGTAACATTTACCTAAACTTTGTGCAAAAAATTAAAAGAGTGTTAGAAAATAAACAAGTTAGAGGAAATATAACAAGTGAATGTGTGTGTGTGTGAAAATAGGGAACTGGGGAGGGGTATTTATAGGGAGGGGGAATGGGTCGAAGGAATGGGGGGAGGGCTGCCCATAAAATGCCTGATTGGGGGGGTGGGGGGCAGGCGCCACGTGTCACCACCTGGTGCAGTGGCGCCACTGCCACATGCGCCACCAATGGCGCTGTTGGCAGTGGCGCCACTGCACCGGGTGGTGACACGTGGCGCCTGCCAGCTTTTTCTTTTCTTTTTTTTTTTATTTAAAAAAATTATTATTTTAATTAAAACTAGGTTAGTTTGGTAAATAGTTTCAAAACTAGGTTATTTTGGTAAATAGTTTCTAAAAGTAGGTCAGTTTGGTAAAAACCCCTCTCACTTGCATGCCATATGTCACTGTTGATATAGACTTTCATCGGCCATGTCAGTAATTAACATCAGCGTTGACGGTAAGAACCTATTTCAAAAAAAAAAAGAAGTTAAAAAGGCCAAAATCAAAGAAAAAAAGACTAAAAAATAACGTGTGAGATATTTATCTTTAATCCGGTATTTATCTTATTTTCAGCACGCCAATACTTTGATATTGCCACCTTAACTTGTGTGAGATAAAATAACTAAGGTGTGTATCAAACATTTTCCTATAGTTATTTGAATTTCTTTTCATTTTCTTATTTTTAATATTAAAATCATAGAATATGCATTTCAACACACTTTCTTTCTGCTTTCTCAAATTAAAAAGTTCGAAACTAATATAAATTTATGATGTGCAAATATCATTTTTCTTATGATAAGTGCAAATAATATCACCACCAACACTTCATCACATGCTGGCCATTTCACTTTTGCATTTGCATAAATCATTTCGGTATTATTGAAATCGAACCGATCATCGACTCGGTTAGAAGACACTAGGTCAATGGGTCACTGGTTCGACACTGGTCGAATCAGTGAGTCATTGATTGAACAAGTAAGTCATTGGTTGAACCATATGAATCGGTATATATTAAATTTGTAAATTTTATAAAGAGGATATATATATATATATATATATATATATATACTTGTTAAACATATTACAACCTTGCTGTGTGGCCCAGTGGTAGGATTCTTTCAAACTTTCTCGCAAACATGATAGCAGGGCGGTTCAACCGTGAACCAGTTGACTGGTTCATGTACCTTTCTGGTCCAATATAATTTCTGGCTGGTCCGATCCAATTTCAATAACACTGAATCATTTTACATTTTATATTTTCAATTAATTTTAATATAATACATGATTATATTAACATTTTTTTATTCTTATTAAAAAGCTTATAATCAGAATATTTGAAATCAACAGCACCACCAAGCACCTTTGGTTATAAAAATATTTGAAATCACTAGCACCACCAAAGTATTGGATTTTCGACAGTCACTTATATGATGTAGAACCACATTTTGGCTATTTTCCATTCGAATAATTTGAATTACACGTTTGAGTAGGCGACCTTGGGCAACATGCATGCTTGCACGAGGAAGCATGTGAAGGTGATAGCAAAGCAGCTCAACCGTGAACTAGGTCACCGGTTCAACCACAGTTTGATGACATCAACATCGATTCGTGTACCTTTCCGGTCCAATATACTAAACGGACCAACCATAAGTCTGGTTTTCTACCAAACCGGTCCGACCGGCCGGTTCGGTTTTAAAAACATAATCATTTTACGTTTTATATTTTCAATTAATTTTAATATAATACATGATTGTATTAACATTTTTTTTTATTCTTTTTAAAATGCTTATAATCAAAATATTTGAAATCAATAACCACCAAGCACCTTAGTTATCAAAATATTTGAAATCACTAGCACCACCAAGTGCCTTGGTTTTGAAAACGTAGAACCGCATATTAGGATTTTCTGCAGTCACTTGTATAATGGTTTAAATGAAAACCAAGAACAAGGTAAAACAACTACGGGGAATCTGGGTCCCCACATCAGAGCTATTTCCCATAGCAGGGTAGGCATAGTGACATTAAACAAAATCTTATAACAAGACACTAATCTGATATCATTTGTCTAGCCATGTAAATGACAAATAAGATTCCTTTATACAAAATGGTTACTACAATCAGAGTGATATGTACGAGCTCCTTGATGAGAGATCCCAGTGTTATACCCATTTCAACTATTTCACATTCCAATTTCTCCATCAGATACTTCTCTAATTGATCTAGAAGTGCTCTTGCTAGATCTGGAGCGAGAATTATGTCCCTCTAACCTTGCTTCAAGCAGTTTTGCCATCAATGTGTTTTCCTTTACTCCCTTAGGCAATTTGGTAGAAGACTCAGACTTGTCAATATCTGAAACAGTCAACTTTGATTTCCACACTTTCACAGGACTACCATCAGCTGTAACTACAGACTGGACACAAGAATCAACCCTGCAAACACTCTCAGGATAAACCTTATCACCTTCTGATGACAAGGAACTGTTTCCAACAAGGTTATCAGGCCCCTCACTTGAATTCATTCTCTGGGACCAGGGTCTATCACTTTCTTGTGAACCTTGTTTGCCCTCTTCATTTAATAGAGTTGTGTTGTCTCCTCCCATTTCACTTGATTTCCTCTCCACAAAACAACTCTCATTATCATCACATCACATGTTCCTGCCCGCATTTGCTTGCAACTGACAGTCCTCATCGATTTCCTTTGACTGAACCTGCTTCCCCATTGAATTTTGGCTGTCTTTAGAATTGTTGCATTGCAGTAGTCTGGAGTTGAGTTTATGGAGTCCTTCACCAGCAGCCCTTTTTGGTTCAGTATCAATGGAATCTTCATGAGCCATATTCTGAGGTGCACTTGTCGCCTCCCTTAGCGGAAAAGAATCCGATGAATGCTGACAAGGGTAAATTTCCTTGAGCTCCTTTGGGGAGGAGTAACCATATTTTTTCAAATCAACAGATCGTTTAGCATGAAGAAATGTTTCAATATCAAAACCTGACTTGTCAACTACTGAGTTTCTCTCTGTGAGATCACTGCTAGATTGGGCTAGCTTCATTTGCATGCGCTCGTCAAGCCAAGCTTCTGAAATATGAAGTATCAGCCTATCAAGGTTATTCTCTTTAGCCTGACCCTTCTCAGAATTTCGCCTAAGACAATGTACCTCTTGTTCATAATCTCTAATTCCTTTGGCAAATTCATCACACAATTTCTCCAAAAGAATTCGTGTTTTTCTCTCTCTCTCAAGATCCCTCAAACAACCAGAGAATGAAGACTTTACTTCAGAAAGCTCCCTAGCCAGCTTGCGATGCAAGCTTTCTGAATGCTTTCGTAACCTCCTCTCATCTTCTAGCTCTTCCTTGATTGATTGAACAGCAGCTTTAATTCTATCATGTTCTTTAGTCTTCCTAAAAAGTTTGTCCACTGTCATTTGCTTCATTAAATTCTCCATTTCCTGCCTATTCATTTGCTTCTCTCGCTGTAACTCCTTCATCCGTGCTTGAGAATGATCAAGTTCCATTTTCAAGGCTTTCACTGCTGATATATTTGATGCATGTTGTTCTTCAAGACTCCAGATACGGTTGAGTATCTTAAGTAACTCCGTGGATGTTTTACGGCTGTGACTTGACTCTCCAATCATACCTTTTAAGTCTAAGGAACTTGTGGAAGTTACTTCATGATCATATGGTGCAACCTGTTTTCAGCAAATAGCATATGTGCATCAGTTAATACCAGCTATGAAGGATGAAGTAACATTTTAAAAATTCTCAGGTCTACAGAATGTTTTCAAGAGATGTATACAAATTGTCGTAGAAGGATCATTGAAGAGTAATGCATCATGACTTGTAAATTTGGGTACAGAGTTCCTGCGAATCAACTTTAATGCCTATCTAAAACTAAATTCACCATGTGATTTATCTATTTGTCTCTTCTAAAACTAAATAGAGATTGTTGTTGAAGATGATTTGGCAGAAGTCATCATCTTAGCTCACAAAAAATTCAATTTAAATAAAGTAAACAAATGCTGGAAGAATGCCCAAAAATCAAGGATATAAATCTGAGGGATACATTTTCAATGGCATAATGACTTAAAGGGCTAAAACAGACAATGGAAAATATTTCTAAACTGACTGCTCTAAAAGGCTACCCTAATTCTTGACGTTTTCCTATAATGATGGATTATGAAAAGCATTTCAATCATGCAGATTTTCCAGTATGTATAACTGCAACAAAAGTATGTCTCCTGGTGTATAAAGTATCATTTTTCTGTTTCCTGCTCTGAGACTACTAGATTTTACAGTATATTCTTATTCTTATGCCCAAAAAAAAGTTCTACTTGATAATCAGAAGAAATAATGTTCCCTGCAAAGGAAAAACCGATGACCATAATAGACAAAAAGCAAAAATGAAGAATCCTAAAATGTAAAGTCAGTATCCTTATCATTTCAGCATTCATACTTACAGTAATTGTTTAAAAGCTAAAAACTGCCGAACTCATCTCATATCTTGCCAAGTAATTATATTTATTTGAACAATGAAATTTGACATAAAACTGTTCAAGATTCAAATCGACAAATATATGCTTACATCCACTGAGCTACTGTAACTAGCAGGAGATACAGGCTGTAGAGCACAGCCATTTCTTTCAACGGATCTGTGGTGCTGAACAAGTGATGCTGCAACATGCCTTCTGAAGCTACTAGCAGATGCTGGCTGCAATAAGGCACAGGGTAATAGTCAGCATTTCAATAGAAAACATATTAAAATATCAGAAAAGAAAAAGACACTGACTATACAAATACTTAAACTTCTCCATTCAACAACAGTATCCAAAATGCTGACAACAAAATTTTAACTTCAAGAATCCATTTTTTAACAATCTCTATTTTCTCACTTATCCAATTACCTTGATGCTAGCCGTCCAAGTGATCCCAAACAAAATGGCATGCGAGTAAGAATTACCGTGCAACTAAAAGCAATCTTAACTTCCAAAATGAATTGCAATAATTGTGGAGTTGTGTTAACAACTCATGGGAACAACTTAAATTACAAGTGTAGAAAGGATCTCAATGGAAGCAATTCAATGAATTATAGTCTACCCAAATAAAAGAGGCAGAGGAATGCTGCAATTATATGGACAATAAATCACCTCTTTTCATAAGAAGTTCCTAGCTAACCTCACTTAGAGATTGCACATATAAGACAATATGGGATAATAAATCATGGGGAAGACTGAAGAGGTTTAGAAAAAGAATGCGTACAAAAATTTGTGCTTTGGTGCCCCTTATGAGAAGCAAGCTGTTAAAAGCATGTGGGAGTATACATACTCAATCAGAAATGAGAAAATTGAAAGGAACTCAAACATCTAAGTAGCAGTAAACTTGCAATAGTTTTAGACAGCAAAATGTAAAGTGGAGTAAAGAAAACAACAAGGATGAAAAAAGAGGACTATCTAGGAGAAAACGAAGCAGGCTTTCAGCAAGAAAAGAAGGGGACCGATGGATGATAAAGCATGTTAAAGTATAATTAAAAATCCTATAAACAAAGAACAAAGAGCATGTCAACTGCATAATCCTAACAAAAGGCCAAATGAAACTATAATTTTTTTCAAACACCTAAACTACTTTTTTAATTAGCAGTAGCACATACAAACCAAACCCAATCCCAACTTCTAAACTGAAACTGAAATTTCCATTTGTAGGCATAAGAAATGAATATAACAAAAAAAAAGGGGGGAGAAATTTAGGAAAGAATAATTAAAAAAAAAAAAAACTTAATGGCATGTATATGTATGTGATGGAACTAAGTGAAACAGATGGGACACCCTACCCACCAAATCAGATCCTAAGGGAGCAAAATCTTGTGCGTGTTATAACATTTCTGTGACTGTGTGACAAAATTAACCTAAACAAACCCCCCAAAACTTAGGAGAGACAATGAGATGTGGTGAAAGATAAAACAACAAGAAACAGAAGACAAAGGGAGAAATTTCCACAGGGACGACTTCTGATCTAGTAGACAAGCAAATCATACATGAAAAAAAAAAAAAACATGGGTTTCAAAAGAACAAGTCAATAGTGCTTAACAGTGCAAAGCAAAAAGGAAATGTGGAACAAAGGACAAATTTTTCTAAGAGAAAAAAAGAGAACACAAAACAAAACATAACATAAGGTGAGATGAAACCTGGTCGTCAGAGGGGCTATCTGGAGGCTCAACAACTTGTTTGTGAACTTCATAAACAGTGTCCCTAAGATGGCGGCGACGGCGACGGCGGCGGCGGCGGAGCCTGGTGGCAGGGTTGTTCATTTTGGGAAGTGGGGTGTGTTGTTGGTGGTGGGGCAGAATTTCCCAGAGGTTGGCACAGAGCTTTCTTGCAGAAATGGCTGGTGGGGTGGGAAAGTTATTGTTACTAGCATTCTGCTGAGATGGAAGCTCAAGTCTCCATGAGAGTGATGGAGTACAGGGGCCACCCTTTTTCCCCACCAAAACTCCTTGTTTCAACTTTTCCACCATTATTAGTCCTGGCCCTTTCTCTTTTTCTGCTCTTTCCATCACTCTCTCTTGAAACCCAATGTTCAAATTTCAAAGTTCATTTTTTTGTTTCATCTCTCTCACCTTTTCTGATTGAAGTGCTTGCTTCCTTCTATGTCTGTTCTCTGCCAGTTCGATGAACAAGTTACCTCAGTTGTTGAGTGTTCCCCAACTTTGGACACCTCAGCAGTTTCTTCATAGGTGGGCCCGTTGTTACTAATGCTATGTTTTTGGTTTTTCCGTTCAATCAAGTTAATTTTGGGTTTGGTATAATTAATTTTTTAAAAAAAATTAGCTTTTCAGTGAAATAGAATTGATTTTAGACGTTTGATTCACAAATTTCTTCATATTTATACTTTGAAATTGATTATGCTTTATCATTCAAATAAAACTAATTCTTTTAAACTCACTTTTAAAATATTATTATCAAATACTAATCAATTTTCTTAAGCTTAATTTTTTAAAATTAATTCTTTCAAAATCAAATATTAAAAATTAAAATCAACCAAAATGTGATTGGTCCAAGTGGTAAGACACTTGGATACCTTAAGCAAGTGGTCACTCAGTGGTTTAAATCATGACTTTTGTATATGGAGAAAATCTGGTTGGGAGGAGAGAACCCACTTTGTGTGCCCAACAGGTTCCCCGACGGAAATTAGTCACTACTAATGATGGTGGATACTTTATACGTATAACATGATTAAAAAAATCTGTTAAAATCAATTATATTAAAATAGATATAAAAACTTGCCCCATCCCACATATTATCCATAGCAGAAAATAATTATCCTCAAATATGATCCCCAATAGTTTTATCCATGAGTATCTATGGCCATAGAAGAAGTTTAAGGTGTGTAATTCTCAATTCAGTAACTGAAGCTTGAGGTATATAATTCACAATATGTGTTTGGAAGAGCTTACAAAAAATTTATTTAAGCATACAAAAATAATTTATGAAAATAGTTTATTTTTTAAATAAACTTATTTTAACTTATTACAGCAAGTTTGATAGAAAAACTTATGAAAATAAGTTATCTTTTGTTTATTTGAAAAAGGTTTATCAGATTAAGCATTTAATTAAATTGTTATCTAAAATACACTATCATAAAATATATTTTTTTTTTTTGACAAGATCATAAAATAAATTTTGATGACTGAGATCTTCCACAACTGTATTAACGTTTGTTTATGATTATATATGAATATATACGAACATTTTCTTTTTTCAAAATGGTTGGCTCTTGCCCTTTCATAATTTCAAGTTCTAACAGTTACCAGACAAACAGAAGATGTCGTGAAGCAAACAACGAGCCAAAAAGAGGAATAGAAAAGCCAAAAGTTACGAATTGCAATTTTGAATTTGTCAATTTTGCTTCCTTTCATGCTATATTTACTAGCCTAAGCTACACTATGGAACCTATAAGATCATAAATAATTCTTAATTCATAGGGACCTTGAATTTGTTAAAAGACTATATACATGCAATTTTGACTAAAAAAAAAAAAAATCTAACTTAGGGAACATTGAACCTTTAAGCATGCGGCTTCTATATAGTTATGGGATGGTGTGAGTCCTTGGATTCATGTCGTATTGTCCTCATCAGTGCATCGTTTTCGGGCCCAAGCTAGGCTCAGATGGTCCAACTTTGTAGATGGTCCATTATGATCCTCATGAACAAGGGAACTTGTGGTCCACCCTTCTCTCTCATGTCCCTCGTGGAATTTATTCCTTGGCACTTTCTTTTAACTTCTGAAGTTTATTATTTTGAACTTGAAAAGCCCATGCAAAGAGTGCTATTCATAGAGGGTTTGTGTGTCCTTGTGGGTAGACCTTGTACAAACTTACCTCTTTTTCTGTCTTCCAATCAACATCGATGGCAATATATACTTACCATGACAGATGGTTAATTGAACAGCGACATTGCCACCAACCCTACAGGCTACATCCAAATTATCTAATTCGATAATTGCATTTAGTACGAACTCCCGACCTATTTTGCTCTCTAGTAAATTTCACGAGAGGACCACAATTATCGTTATTGGACCACTTTTGTAGGTATCCTCTCCCTTAAATTGAGTGTGGTCCGACATTAATAACATGCCTTTTTATATATCCAACATAGGTGATGATTGTGTAATGGTCTAAATACATCTACCATTTGCATGTCAGAATTGGATGCTTTTATGTTAATAAATAAGCCATCATTCACTATATGCATGAATATTATGCTTTGTTTGGTTATAGATAAGAAAGTGAGAAGAAAGAAAAAGACAAAAAGAAAGATGGTGTGCCTTATTGCATTGAAAGCTTCCAGGTCTTCAATGAATGAGAGCAATTTAAGAAAATTCGAAACAATGACTCAAACTTGAAAGCAAACTACATCATTAATTCATCAACTCACAAAAGTCATGTCAGTAACTAGCATGAGATGATGTTAATCCTTTCCTATCCTTTAACTAATGAATTTGTCTTCCGGGCAGAACAACGGAGGGTTGGGGGTTTTGTGGATTGAGCCTGATAAAGTGCGGTGCGCTGCTCCTACGTATCCCATGGAAGGGAATCAATGCTACGTAGTTCTAGGGTTTTTGGTGTGAGGAAGAGTGTACCTAATGAGAATGAAGGTCCTCCTTTTATAACCCTCTTAGTGGGCTTAACCTATTTGTCTTCAAGGGATTGGGCCTTGTCCCAACCGGCCAAGCTGTCTTCCCCGTGTCCCGAGTTGTCTTCTTGTCCCGACCTAGATGTATTGATGTCCCGACCGAGATGTCTTCTTCTTAAGCCGACCGATATGTTTTCCTCTTATCCTGATTGGTTTTCATCCTTATTGAGTTGTTCACCAAACACAGTTGAACCTGTCCTACATTAGGCCCTTGGTCTAATTTGGGCGGGAACAATTTGGATTATCTCCTGCTATCTAGCCTCTCCGGCAACAAAATCAAAGAGAGGAGGAGAGAGAATAAAGAGGGAGGGGTAAATGAGGGATAAAATGTGAGAAAGGAAGAGAGAGATAGAGGGATTGGATAGTGGCCGGAGACAAAGTGGTTGGAAAGAATCCTAATTGTTAACTAATTCCTCCTACATGCAGACATGGTATTCTTTTTCTCTCTTCCAACAAAAGTATCACGGATTAACAAGTAAATATATAAGTGCTCCTTTGTTTGACATGTCCAAT
The DNA here is from genome assembly GCA_035048595.1 of Echinosophora koreensis. NCBI lineage: Eukaryota > Viridiplantae > Streptophyta > Magnoliopsida > Fabales > Fabaceae > Echinosophora > Echinosophora koreensis. Next base: position 4,675,573 of record JAPCYP010000023.1, read on the forward strand.
AAGCAAGCTTATAGTGTATTTGACTAGTTTATATGCTTGTTTGACTAAGATAGAATTATTTGGTAAACAAGCTTATCTCATTAGCTTAATTATAGATTTTCTTCATAAGCTAATTTATTTAGCTTATGGCTAATAGCTTATAACTTATTAATTTTTATCTCATTTTTATCCTTATTAATTTAATGAATTACTTACCTTGCATTTCATAAAATAAAATTTATATAAAAAAACATATAAACATCTCATTTCATTTATATTATTCAATAAAAATATTCAAAAATAAAAATAAGAGAAAAATTCACATCGAACCCAAAAAAAATTCACAACATGGAAAGAATTTCACGAGATTGGCAATGTATTCATTCTCAAAAGGCAAAATAAAACATATACAAAAATGTCCACAACAAGCAAAAAGGCAAAATAAAACATATAAGAATGTTTCCAGTTGATAAATGAATGGTAGGTTAGCATAACCATTAACCAACTAATGGAAAAACCCAATAGAGCGCAATAGATAAAATGAAGGAAATCAAGGGCCATTACATTTCATATCACACAATCAAGCACCATTTTATTTTATTTTATTTTATTTTCTTCTTTTTTAATTTTTTTGAACAAAAGCACCATTTTCTTAAAACCCATATTCTCCATCAACATGAAAAAACTAAGACACAAGCAGAGAAGAAAGGCCATTTACCTGGGCCGATCAAGTGTCTTCCTTATGCTTTCTTCTTCAGCTCGGAATGGGCTTTTGGTTTTATGTTTTGGACTCCAACTCTATCAGTGAAAACTTGGGCCCCAATAAAATATATGAACTTAACTAAACGACGGGGTTTCCCTTCCTTTTTGTTTTTAAAGTTCTTGGACAATCTGTTAATTTCTTATTTCATTTGATGTATTATTAATGTAAAATTTCTTTATATTTTGAACTGATTATATATCAACAAATAATTAACAAAATTATTATTAACAGTTAGTCAACTACTACCTTTTTTTCAACTACTACCTAATAAGTCTAATACATCATTAAATGCTAATGTAAAAACATTATATTGATATACACATAAAGATAAGTTTTATAAGAGTGGTATGAGTGCTGAATCTCATACAAAGACTCAGTTGAAGTGGATACTATTAGGAATTAATTAAAAAGAAATTCCGCATTCATAAAATGATCCATACCATAGTAATGTCAATAATTTTACATTTTAAGTGAAGATCTAGTATGGCAAAACACAAAAACATAAAATAAAATGTTGGGTTTCTCATAGGGTTGTTCAAATCCAAAGCAATCTAAAAGAAAACCGAAAACCGATCCAAAAAACCGAAAATCTCACAAAACCGATATTTATTGGATTTTTTTTATCTTGTTTTGTGAAAACCGATCGGATTGGATCAGATTTCAGATCCTTTATTTGAAACCGAACTTATCCAAACCAAACTGTATATATGAAATTTAATATATATTTATTCTACTTTTTGTATTATTGACTTATTATTTGTCCATTTTTTTCTAATCATACTTATTAATTTGATATAACGTAATTTTCTCCGATTTTTAATGTTCTAAACATAAAATTGATACTTGTTAGCTCATAAAATTTTAATTTTTAGTATGTTATATGTTATATATATTACTTTTATTTAGACTTACTTTTTAATTATCATGTTTGTAAAAATCGAACCATCCAATATAATCCAAATCGTATTTAATCGGATAAGATTTTTTTAATGAAGCAATCCGAACCGAAACGTATGATGTTTTAATCGTTAGATCGGACGATTTTTTAGCTCAAAACCGATCCAAAACGATTGGTAAACACCCCTAGTTTCTCCTATTGATGGATTCATCAATAAGATTCACACAATTAAAAATGGAAATTATCCAAGGGACAGGGGAGAAGCTGAATAGAAAATCCAGCAAGTAAGCTGTTCCCTAAAGTTGCATTAAATCTTGGCAGTAGAGAACCTAAATAAGTAAATATAAGGGTCCTTTTCAGTGTTTGCAATTCCCATGTATATAGGGTTTGAGGTTTTACAAATAAATATTTATAGGCCATTCAGATTTGAGACCGGACAGTGACCTCATGTCCTTTTCACGCCGGATTTCGTTAAGGCAAAAACAAGACTGTACCATGTTCGGCTCCCGCGGCCCAGATCCGATATATGGTGATTTGACGATTCTATCCATCCGTTCCAAAAGAGAAGTTCCTTATTCAATATTTATGGACCACGGTTCGAATCTAGGTTAGATGTTTCAGCTCCAAACAGAGAGCAGAAAACAAAGATTTTAACAAATAGGACAAATAGGGAAATACCATGCCATTAGTACTCTTTTCTTTATTTTATGACAAAAAAAATATCTAATCAGAAAATTTTCAACCAAGATTTTATTGAAGTATATATATGTTGGATAGCATAACTTTTTTTTTTTTTTTGAAGCATGGATAGCATAACTTAAAACCTACTATTGTTGTGACCAGAAATGTGTCCAATTCAATTGGACGCATGTTATGTCGAAAGCTACTCAGCTATTATATTTTTATTAGTAGCTTTCATGCCCAAAATGTATTTATGCCTTTATCTTGTGTGGTTCCAAGCACATACATATGTGCGTTTGGAATTGTATGTATTGTGTGTAAATCACGTTACAAATATAAAAGCTACCACGAGTAGCTTCTGTTCGGATGCATATTAATTTGTGGAAAGTTTGAAACAAATATTAATGAAAAAAGTTAAAAAAATCAAAAAATTATAAAATCGTGCAAATCATATCAATATATGCAAATCGCAACAAATCGTGCATGTATTATATAAGTTCGAGTCATCTGCAATCCGCTACATAATCAAAAACACTAGTTTGTCGAATCATATCAAATCATGCGATTCGAATTTGAATTGTGCAATTCTAACAACTAGTGAGTTTGATTTGCAAAAATTCAGGGGACTGGACGGCATAAAAATTTTTGTCCCCTGTTTGATTTGAAAAGTGGTCAGGGGACAGGACAAAAAATGGGGTGAAGGACAGGACAAAAACCCAGAATTTTGTCCCCCACCAAACCATGGGACAACTTTTTGTCCCATGGACAGACTAACAAAAGACAAAATTATCTTTACATCTCTCTTCTCTCTCTCTCTCTCCTCTCTCCCCCCTCTCTCTCTCCTCTCTCTCCTCTCTCTCACTCTCTCCTCTCTCTCTCCCTCCCTCTCTTCTCTTTCTCTCCTCTCTCTCCCTCCCTCTCTTCTCTTTCTCTCTCCCTCCCTCTCTCTCTCCTCTCTCTCCCTCACTCTCTCTCCTCTATCTCTCTTTCTCTCTCCCCTCTCTCTCTCCCCTCCTCTCTCTTTCTCACTCCTCTCTCTCTCCCCTCTCTCACTCTCTCCTCTCTCTCTCTATTGTCTATATTTATATATTAAATAATATAATATATATATTATAAAGGGTATTCCGATAAATTTAATATTATTTTGTTTGTGCTGTTCATTATCCATCAAACAATGTACAAGACAAAGAATTGTCCTGTGACTCAAGGATTTGTCCTGTGCTGTCCTATCTGTCCTGTACTGTCCTGATACCTTTTGCAAATCAAACGCACCCTATGTTACATGTTTTCCATTAAACAAAAAATGATGAATATTGTCGTCATTAGTGCTTGGTTGGATTTCATTAAGAGCATCTCCAATGCTAAATATATAAGCAACTCACTTTATCTCTTTAAGTGGGTCACCTCAATTTTAAGCAACTCTAACAATTTTCACTCCAATGAGAGTTTCTACAACAAGTTGCTTAACTCCTCATCTCTCTTCAACATTCCATATTCTCTCTCCTACATTTACACACAAAAATTTTAAGCAACCCATAAGGAATAATTGCTTATATAAGCAACTCTCTCCAATTTTAAGCAACCCAAAATCATACGTGGCATATCAAAATAATATTTTATTGTTAAGCAACCCTTAAACAACTCCCATTAGAGATGCTCCAAGATAATAATAAAAAAATTCAAGAAAAGACATCCTCGCACTAATTGATATATGTATTTATATTCAAAGATGAATTATTGAAGCTGCTTGTCGTCAGTACTATTAAGCAGCACATCACGAGCTATATAAATAATAGTTCATGTACAACGGTCCTTATCCTCGCCCCCTTCTTCTATTTTAATCAGAAGGGACTATACTGCTAATTGAGGTTGGGTTTCTTACCTTAATAGGAGATTTGAACAATCCATTTTTGAGAGGAGAACTGCTATATGACCCCACAAGCGATATTACCGATTCACCATCAGATACTGAAAAGTCAGATAAATAGTTAGACCCGGACCCGGCAAAACCAAAGTTACCAAACAGAAGCAACATTGCAAAACATAAAAAATAAAAGCCAAAAAGATTTTTTTTTTTTTAAAAGTAGGACCTACCAAATGGATGAGAAAATTAAACTTGCGTCTCCGTAGCCCTTTAGCAGGGATTTGCATCCCTCTAAAAATCGATCAGGGTTTCAAATTAAATGTTATATTAAACAGGGTACTTCTACATATTCATGCAATTTATACTTCTAATCCTGGTGAAAATGTCTCGTTCATTTTATTACTTAGTTATAACTAGATGTGCACTTAAGTGCCAAATTATGCAACAAAGAATACTACATATTCATGCAATTTATACTTATACGTACATTTTATGATTAGACACCACCTCACTAATTAAATATTCGATCCAATTTTAAAAACATCAAACATATCTTCCGTTTCGGAGAGAGAGACCTCTTTTCTTTTGTTGTCACGTTATAAATAGAATCATCAAATAACTGCAACAGTTAATAACTTACTAACAGCAAGATAATTTTTAAATTATACCTCTTGCAGTCTTGTTTCTAGTATTTGATGTTGTAGATTTGATTTTTATCCCATCATTTGGGTCGACGTCTCTAGAATCAATGTTAAATGGTGTCTTTTTAGCAAAAAAATAAAATAAAAATTGTTAAATGGTTTCTCCATTACCAAACCACGCCAAAATATGATAAAAGTTCGGCTTAAATAAGTTTTTGGTCCCTACAAAGTTCATCAAATTTGGTTTTGGTCTTTGTGAAATTTTTTCTTAGGTTTTCGTCCCTGTAATCTCACAAATTTTGCAAATAGTCCCTACCGTTATCTTTTTCCGTTATCTAGTACTTATGGGTATCGAGATAATTTTATTTTACTGTCCAACTTGCTGTAAAATTTAGCCATAAAATAGAAACAAAATCATATATTAGGGACATAATGTTAAAATTGCTAAATTCCTTCATTTTGTATGATATATAGTACTTAGGGGGTACCGAGGTAATTTCTCGTTCTTGTCTGACTTGCTCCAAAATTTGGCCAGAAAGTAGAAATAAAATCATACATTAGGGCCGTAGAGTTAAAATTGACAAAATTATTCATCTAGTATGATTTCTAGTACTCAGGGGTAACAATATGGACTATTTACAAAATTTTCGAAAATATAGGGACGAAATCCTAAGAATATTTTTTACAAGGACTAAAACCAAATTGGTGAACTTTCCAGGGACTAAAAGCTTATTTAAGCCTAAAAGTTCTATTAAACTATTAAACTTCAATTATTTGTAGTCACCATGTACAACTATTTTGAACGGACATGTATAATTAATTCAAGAGTATTAATAAATATTTTTCAACAGTAAAATACACTTAATTAGGGCATCACTAAATTCTAATAGGAAGCGACTCATTAATCACACACAGACAAGTTAATTTCATATCCAGTCGATAACAAGTAACAACTCCCATCTCAATCCTCGGGCCCTTTGAGGAGCCGTTTGAATATTCTACTACTACCATTGTAGGGTAGTGCCAGCCATTTCTTGACACCCAAAAAAAGGTAGTGACTAGTGAGTGATGATAGCCATTTTGAAATTAGTTTTTTTAACTTTTTTTTGTCACATCTCCACTAAGGAAAACGCACCTTTGCTAGGGAAGGCGTGGACCTCACTTCTCCACCAACCATCACAGAGCACAATAAAATAATATGGTGTACGGACGACACACACCCACCACACTCAATAATACATATGCACAACAGAGTGTAATCTGAAGCATAACATGTTCATTGGCTAGTCAATAAATCAAATTACATATGTTGGGGAACTAGAAAAGGTTGCATAAAGTTCATTCAATATATCATTAAGTAACCGTACAACTGACAAAGGTTCTATGTCCACATAAGATTTTTTTTTCCCCTCTCTCTTAAGTCTTCACAAAGATAAGACTTAACGGGTTGAGAAACCTGATAAAAGTAAAACCGTTGAACCCTGAACTACTTTCATTAATTAACTATGCAACAGATTCCTAGCAACTTGATAATAGTACCTGCCTTGGTGTGTGTTTGGTTTTCCATTTATGTTTGAATCCTTCCTAACAAAAAACCAAACACACCCTTAATTATTATGACTCTAATACAAGTTCCTAAAGCAGTGCCGGAAAGCCTGCATGTTAGCAGAAGGAAATTAGTCTCCTCATAAGTTCATAACCTGGGATTAGAGATGCAATCCAAATTGAGAAAGGGCTAAAGGAAATAAAGAAACTTATTGTGTGTTTGGAAACATAATCATTCTAGGAAAACATGCATTTCAACCGCTTCACACTATATGTGATTCTAGTCTAACTTAAGTGATTCCAAACATGCTATTCGTCACCAACATTTAGCAACTTTGGTTTTTTTTTTATCAAATATCAAGTAAACGTGAATGCACCATAACCTAGACTTTTCAGGGAAAACAGAGAGAAAATATAGCGCTGTCAAATGTTCTGCTTTGATAATTTAGAGCTAGTGAAATATTTAGCAGATAAGTAATTGTATATCATACACTTCATTGTAACACATAAGAAAATGGAGAAACTTGTAATGCTTATTAGGGCAAGTGGACAAGTAGATAGAACAAGAAACAGTAAAAGATATATAGTTCTGTTGTATTTTTAAATGCTATAATATAATATTCCAGTATCCATGAATAACCAAACTTTATCAGCAAGTAAACTTTGTATGAACTGTTAAAACACAGAAATCATATTAAATTTTAACTTCAATAACAATGAAGTAAAATGGCGAAACCGTGGATACAAGGTGAAAATAGCAGCAGTTGATAATATGGGGAACAAACTAGGGAGCAATTTCAAGCCTGGGCTGAAAGCAGAAACCAGTGAAAAGCTGCAGAGGGAACCTCTTTGTTACTGGGCATTTATGTGACCATTTCCATTGCTTAATGCTCATGTCAAATGTAAGAAGTGCAGGAGCTCCATAACTTTGAATATATATTAGATCATCTGTACCACCACTAGCAAAAACATCATCTAACTCTCCAAAACCTTGGAAGTATTTGGGGGGCATTCTTGCAATCTCTTCCCACTTCCTATCATTCAGAACCCAGATGCCAATTCCTTTTATTATGTCAGGTCGGTCTTTCTTACCAATTCCTCCCACCATTACAAGCTTCTCCTTCAGATTCATCAGACGGCCGCAAGTTAGTGAACAAGGTACATCGATAAAGCTCCTTTTCAACCTACCTTGTGAAGATCGGTTGCTAATATTATATGCAATTAGGGCATGGCGACTTACTAGCAGACTACGCCCAGTTGAGTAAACTATAAAATATAGCACACCATTGCATATCACACTCTCCTCACCGCTTCTCCACCCCATCAAAACCTCGGATAAAGTCGTCACCCAGGTCGCTTTCTCTGAATTGTATATATGAATTGACATATCCCACTGGAAAAAGTGATCAGGGACTTGCTTTGATTTTACAATTGCCACAGTGTAACTGTGAGATATCCTGTTCACTGAGATTGCTAATGCACTATAATCAGAAAATTTCATACCTGGAGGCTCCTCAAGCTTCCTGTGGCTTTTGGTAATAGGGTTGCACAAGCACAATTCACTTCTGCTGTCATTGTCCATGAAGCAAACTAAGCCATGTGATGAAGCAATGAACCAATTAGAATTGCCAATGCAGGGAAGTTCAATGCCATGCCATTTCCGAAGGATGGGATCATAAGCATAACCAGTTGGTTCATCAGAGCTAGTAAACATAAAGTACCAAGGTTTATGTGGTAGCACATGGGAAAGGCTCCATAAAAACTTTTCTGAAGAAACAATCTCATGCCATCTTTTAGACACACTACCTGCTCTGAAAATGCTGGCAATGGGAAGATAGGCTAGGATACGTTCCAACAGTTCATCAGGCAAAAACATGTCCATAGAAACAGCAGGTGCTTCGTTATCAACTTCCTCACCAAGTTCTAAAAATGAATCAAACTCCCTAGTCTCCATTCGTGGGTCATCATCGTAGTGGCTGATCCATGATGTTTCTCCCGCCATAATAAAGTTGAATGTAAAGACCTAATGAGTATATTTAAAAAGGACTCAGCTGATTATTAAAACATTCTAACACCAAATAAGAAAGATAACGACAGATTTAATCACCTGAGAATATACTACAACATGAAGCCTCTGACTAATAAAAACCGGAGCACCTCATGACAAAATAAAAATTTCATTTTAAATCACAAATTCACAACTACTATTACTTTAGTAATAAATAAGACCAAATGCAAAGGAAAAAAAAAAAACACAACAGAGACCTTTCCTGATAAATAACAAATGGGTGAATAAATGCAGCAAGGGCACAACCTCCAGACCTTACCAAGAGAAGAAGGCATATACAGAAAAATTCATCTCCTTTCAAGAAAAAAATTGAAACACAAAATTTGAACCTTACAAGAGGACGAATATAAGGGAAGTCATAGCCATCAACTATCCTCCTGTTAGTTATTCTAGAAGTCCATACGGTAAGGGGAAGATGTATAACACTTACTACAATAGAATATCTGGTCTAGTCCCATTGCCACTATAGACCTGGAAGCTCTAAAAATGATCTGGTATGAGCAAACATAGCCAAAACCAATAAAAGGAAAAGTCCTAAAAATGATTTGGTAATTTGAAACTAACCTTGCATAGCACATTAGTATCAATCATAGTTACCTAGTGCACAGTACGCGAGTCATTTGATACGTGGTTCATAACTTTTTATATTATAATTATAAGACTTTATTCAAAATGAAACCGGTAGGCAGGTTAATGAGAGAACCAGTAATTATGGTATCAACCAACAGAAGCTTGTTGCAGATTGCAAGATCAAGCATTTCACATTATTAAATGGAAAAACAAAAACCACATATCCAACATTAATAATTATTAGTTAATATTTAATAATATGAAATAATTCATCAATATACAATATTATTTTCAGCTCACCACACCAATAGATAACAGAGCAAGGACGCTCAAAATCTACAGCCTTGAAGGTTAGCTCAGAAATTTGATGTCAAAGTAAAACCACTTAGAAGGCATAATCGAAAAGCCACGCACAACTAGAGGGGGAGATTTTTATCAAACAGAAGAGAGTAACAAATTTTATATGAAATAAAAAATCCAAATGCCTCAGAAAGTGAACAAGCATTGCAACTTGCTGATTCCTTATAAGCATTTATCAGAAAGAGTAAATGATGCTAAAGCCAATTTTTTTTTTTGCAAAGGAAAAAACAACCCAACTTTTCTCAGAAAGCCTGTTCATTGAAAACCAAAAACCAAAGTGTCTTTTTAGTGCGCAAAGAAACAACATTCGATACAGAAAACTCTCCATAATTTTTAGCAACAAAACCTATCGAAACTACACAAAAACAAATCAAATGGTTAAATAATAAAAAAAAAACATCAAGCAAATAACCAAGGTTCTCGATCCTGAAAAGACCAACCAATAAGAGAATCAATCCCCAACAAATATCAAATATCCAAAAATAGATACAAATCAATGAACACACAGAGGAGCACCCCCACAACCACCCTTAAAAAAACAAAAAGAGAAAGAAAGAAAATATTTTGAAAAATGAAAGATGAAACCCATTACATAGAGATAAGATACCTTGTTTCAAAAGCTCCAACAGTATCACTGCGTAAAAGGGGTGTGTGTGAGCTGATTCAACGAGATTGTAGCGAAAAAGAAGAAAAAAAAAGAGGAATGAAATTATTGAAGGGAAACAATGGAGAAAAGAGAATGGAGGACGTATAGAATAAGAAAATTTCCTTCAAATGGAAGAACAACGAAATGGGTTGCTCTAGATTTGGATGATAAACAAGGCCAAGCAACGAACGCACACTGAATAGAGAGAGAGAGAGAGAGAGAGAGAGAGAGAGAGAGAAGCGTTTATTACTATTATTATTTTTATTTATTTATGCTATTGATGCGACAAAAACGACAGGAAATGAAGGTGCGGTTATAGCATGGGGGATGGGTGGACGGATGGTGCTTTCTCTTGGAGAATACAGAGGCGCGTGTCAAAGCTTTTTCTTTTCTCTTTTGCGACCATTTCTCGTATGTAACAATAATATACGCGCATTTAATATGCGACTAAACCCTTGATTGTATATTTAAAACGTGTTTTTGTTCAACTTTTCACCGGTTAAAAAATCTAAAAACAGTAATTATTTAGAGTGATGAGCCAAAGTGGTCCCTCAAATTTTTCAAGTAGGACAGTTTGGTCCCTGAAAAAATAAAGGACAATTTGGTCGCCCAAATTTCAAAACGGGGGACAATTTGGTCCCCAAATTTTATAACGGGGGACGTTCTGGTCCCTCCGTAAGGACCAAATTGTCCCCCATTTTAAAATTTGGGGGATCAAATTATCCTTATTTTTTTCAGGGACCAAACTGTCCTACTTGAAAAATTTGAGGGATCACTTTGGGTCTTTACTCAATTATTTATTAGAAAACAAAGTATTTTAGTTTTGAAAGTATAAAACACACTAGTTCTTATACAAATTTACTCTTTTAAGAACCTTAACCTGTACAAAATTGTACATGATAGAAAAACTCATTTAAAATTTATTTTTGATCAAAATATAATATATTTTTTATGCTTAAAGGGGCTAAAAGCCCAAAAAAGCAAAAAAATTACATGATATTCACTACGCGGTGTAATGAGACCCCAGAACCATCACTATGAATAAGAGCGGCAAGACCATCCGGAATTTGATCCAACATATGAAAACCCAATTCTTTCTCCACGCTCCAGTTTGCAAGCTAGTCCGCACATTTATTTCCTTCCCTGTATATATGATTGAAGTTAAGTTTTCAATCCTTTCGCTTCCATTCGAAAATCCGCCTAACCAAAGAACGTATATGGTCATTCTGTTTAGGCCCATTATTAGAGAAGTAAAGACTAATTTCTGTATATTGAATTAATTGATAAAGGTTTACAGATTAGGAAACACCTATGAGGAAGATTACAATCAGATTAATAACTGATAACAAACTAACAGAAAGCTATTTTATCTAACTGAAATATCCTAACAGAATTTATCTAAACTAAACAGATATAACAACTACTAATCAAAAGGATTAACAGAGATGACTAATATATGTTAATAGCCTCCCTCAAGCTGGAGAATGGATGCACTTCATGCCCAGCTTGTGCACAAAGGACTGAAAAGGAGATGGATCAAGAGCTTTTGTTAAAATGTCTGCTATCTGATTAGAGCTGGAAATTGGTAGAAGATGAAACAAGTTGGCTTGTAGCTTCTCGCTAACAAGGTGGCAATCCAACTCTATGTGCTTGGTGCGCTCATGAAAGGAAGAGTTGGATGCAAGGTGCCTGGCAGACTGGCTGTCACAATACAGCAAAGCAGGGGAAATAAAGGGAATTTGTAAATCAGTGAGGAGATATGTCAGCCATTGAAGCTCACAAATGGTGGATGCCAATGCTCTATATTCCGCTTCAGAAGAGGGCCTAGAGACCGTAGATTGCTTTTTGGATTTCCATGAGATGAGGGAGGATCCAAGAAAAACACAGTAACCAGTCACCGACTTCCTTGTGTCCGGACATGTAGCCCAATCGGAGTCACTAAAACCCTTTAGTTGGAGTATAGAGTCACTTGGGTAGAATATGCCCTGTGCAGGGGAAGATTTGATGTAGCGAAGCACGCAGATAGCAGCATCATGGTGAAGGTTGGTTGGTTGGCCCATATATTGGCTTAACTGTTGAACAGAAAAGCTAATGTCAGGTCGAGTTGTGGTCAAATAAAGTAATTTACCTATCAATCTTCTATAAGTTCCCGGATCTGGCAGAGGAGTTCCATCTTGAGTATTTAATCGAGTGCCTTTGGTCATAGGGGTTGTGGCAGGCTTGGAAGCAAGCAAACCACATTCGTCTAATATATCCAAAGCGTATTTTCTTTGGCAAATATGGATACCAGTTTTGGATCGAGCAATTTCAAGACCCAAAAAGTACTTTAGATGTCCTAAGTCTTTAATGTGGAAGGTGGAATGTAAGGCAGCTTTGATGTTGTCTATTTCAGTGATGCTATTACCTGCAAGAACAATGTCATCCACATATACCAATAATGCAGTAAAAGAATTATCTGAAGTTTTAATAAACAAAGAATAATCTGAATTTGAGTGTGAATAGCCTTTTTGAATAAGGAAAGAAGAGAGTCTAGCAAACCATTGCCTACTAGAGACTTGAGTAACCTACAAACTTGATTTGGTTTGGTAGAAAGGCCAGGAGGAGGCTGCATATAAACTTCCTCTTCAAGAGTACCATGTAAGAAAGCGTTATGGACATCTAATTGGTGAAGAAACCAGTTATTGGTAGATGCAATAGCTAATAAAAGTCTTATAGTAGTTACCTTAGCAACAGGCAAATATCTATCAAAAAATCCAAGACCTTCAATTTGATTAAAACCTTTGGCAACAAGCTTAGCTTTGTACCTTTCTATTGTGCCATCAGCTCTATATTTTACCCTATAGACCCATTTACACCCAATTGGTGTTTTACCTTTAGGAAGATCAGTGAGAACCCAAGTATTATTAGAGTGCAAAGCATTAAGTTCTGCATTCATGGCCTGAACCCAATGTGTATGCTTAGTGGCCTGATTATATGTCTTAGGTTCATCAAAAGAAGAAATAGAAAGAGTAAAGTGTAAATGAGATGATGACAAATTAGAATAAGAGATCACATTAGATAGAGGATACAATACTGCAGAGTTAGAATTAGTAGAAGATAAAGTATTGCAATGAAATTCCTTTAGGTAAGAAGGAGGATTTCGAGTCCTAGAAGACCTCCTTAATGGCTGCATATTGGTGTCAGTATGTGAATCAGTAATAGGAATGATGCTGTGCTGTGTATTATCCGAAACAAGGGCATTAGATTGTGTAATATGTGGTGGAGTATGCACAGGCAAATCAAACAAAAATGCAGAATCATTAGTCATATTAGATGGAGGAGAAACATCAGAAGATGGTTTAATAAAAGGGAAGGGGGTGGTTGAAATGGAAAACAATGTTCATAAAAAATAGCATTCCTAGAGACAAAAAAATCCCTAGTATGTAAATCATATAGAAGATAACCCTTTGTCCCAGATTTATATCCTAGAAACATACACTTCCTAGCCCTGGAATCTAGCTTATGTCTATGTTGAGTCAAAGTAGATGCATAGGCAAGGCAACCAAAAACTTTGAGATCCATGAAAGTAGGTGGAGATTGATATAACAATTCATATGGTGTTTTATGCTTTAAAACTGGACTAGGAAGTTTGTTTATCAAATGGACAGAGTGACAAAGGGCATAAGTCCAAAAAGATTTTGGCAAATTGGATTGGAAAATCAATGCCCTAGTCACATTAAGAAGATGTCTATGTTTCCTCTCAACAACCGAATTTTCTTGAGGTGTTTCCACACAAGATGTTTGGTGGATAATGCCAAGTGAAGAGTAGTATGATGGCATATTGAATTCAAGGCCATTATCAGTCCTTAATATTTGAACTTTGGCAGAAAACTGTGTGGAGATTAGATTAAAAAAATGAAAAATGCAAGGTCTAGTGTCAGATTTATTTTTAAGCAAGTAAACCCAAGTGTATCTACTATAGTCATCCACAATTGTCAAAAAATAATGATGTCCATGAATAGATGTGATGCTAAGAGGACCCCAAATGTCCATATGTAAAAGAGCAAAAGGATGCATAGATTTAGAATCACTAACAGGGAATGGTAATTTAGCTTGTTTAGCATAATGACAACAATCACAAATCAATCTTTTATTGAAGGCAATATATGGAAAAGAGGTACATATTTGTTGTAAAACAATAGAAGATGGGTGACCTAGTCTATAGTGCCATAAATCAAAAGATTCATGTGGCAATTTATTGGAATGTGTAGTATTAGCTAAAGTACACTGAATTGGTTTACAAGATAAGGATGTGGGAATGCCTTGAAAGATATAAAGGTTGTTGATAACCTCAGCTTGCCCAATCATCCTCAGGGTAGACTGATCCTGTATAATGAAAGATTGTGAAGTTAAAATCATTTGACAATTAAGAGAAGATACAAGTTTATTGAGTGAGATAAGATTGAAGTGAAATGCAAGAATAAGTAAAACATCAGTGAGATAGAAGTCTTTATTGAAAAAGATTGTTCCTGAGTACTGAGCAAGAAGAATGCTACCATTAGGCAACTTAACAGAGATAGGTTTGATCAATTTATAACTAGAAAAACATTCAACAAAAGGACAAATATGGTCACTTGCCCCATAATCCAATATCCAAGTAGAGAAAGAGGAATTATAGTTACCTGATTTGGTGACACCAGAAACCATATGGTGGCTGGTGTCCTGTGAAGAAGGGTTACTCACTGTATTGATTGCTGAGGGTGGCTGATGCTTGCAAGAATGAAGCAAACTGATGAGATATTGATAATCATCCTTAGAAATTGAGAAGGAAGAATCAGAGGACATAGGTTTTGCAGAATTGGAATGAATCTCAGTTCTTGAAGTAACATCAGATGAAGCTGCAGCAAGTTGAGGAGCTGAATTGGGATTCGTAGTCCGATATCCGGGAGGAAAACCATGTTTTAGGTAACAGGTTTCAATTGTGTGATTTGTGCGGTTGCAATGAGTGCATAACATTGGTGTCCTGGGATAGTTTCGGCCTCTGCCCCTTCCTTGATTGTGTCCACCTCGTCCTTGATTGAAAGAATTGGTTGCAAAGGTGGGAAACTCTAAAATAGGAGAAGAATTGCGTACTTGTTGAAGAACATGGAATAAGTTTCACTGATGCTAGGCAAGGGATTCATGATGAGAATCTGACTGCGAACAGGCTGATATGTTTCATTGAGACCTTTCAAGAAGCAAATAACATGCTCCTTATCTTTGTAGGTTTGAACAGATTTACTTAAATCATAAGAACGAATAGTAACACAGGAGCAAGAAGGTGTAGGATGAAGGAATTCGAGCTCATCCCAGAGGATTTGCATATCAATAAAGAAATGGGATAAAGATCGTTCACCTTGTTTCATTGAATGAAGTTCTTGGAGTAAATCAGACATACGAAAATGATTGCCGCGAGTAAAGCGAATTTCAAGATTGAGCCATAAATCCCTAGCCGTATCAAAAGAGGCAGTGCTCTGGGAAATTTGTGGTGATAGAGTGCGAGTAATCCATGAGACAACCATGTGATTACATCGCTGCCAAGCATCAAGAAGAGGGTCGGTTGCGGCTGGGCGTGGAATGGTGCCATTAATGAACTTGATTTTGTTCTTAGAGGATAGGGCACGTTGCATTGCACGACTCCAATGGTAAAAATTGTCACCATGAAGACGTGGTGACACAAGAACATACCCTGGATTTTCACCAGGATGTAGAAAGTAAGGGCTTGATGGGTTCTGTGATTGATCAATAGGTGGGGGGTTATTAGTATTGTTAATAGAACCAGAACCAGGATTGCTATCAGAGGCTGGGCTGGAAGGAGATGAATCGTCAGCCATGGAAAGGAAAGAAAGAAATTTATGCAAAAGCTATGTATTCAGATAAAATCTGATACCAAATCAGAGAAGTAAAGACTAATTTCTGTATATTGAATTAATTGATAAAGGTTTACAGATTAGGTGTTTATATAGAAACACTTATGAGGAAGATTACAATCAGATTAATAACTGATAATAAACTAACAGAAAGCTATTTTATCTAACTGAAATATCCTAACAGAATTTATCTAAACTAAACAGATATAACAACTACTAATCAAAAGGATAAAAAGAGATGACTAATATATGTTAATACCCATTGCTAATTAACCTGACAATAGTCTTAAACTCTAAGTCTATTTCAAGCATCCTAATGTCTTTATCCCAAGCAACTTCCAACCATTTTAGAAGACCCTATAACTCTGCATTATAAGCATTACAGATACCGATATTCAAACCATAACTTGCTACATAGAAACCCCTGTCGTCCCTGATAATTCCTCCACAGCCTGCCTTGCCTGGGTTGCCTTAGCAGCCCCATCTGAATTTAGTTTCCACCAACCATTACGAGGGAAACCTCATTTGATCATTTGAGTCGTACTTCTCTTCCGCCTTACAGGGTCATCTGATTTCTTTAGCAAGAAATATTGATTTGCATCTACCGTGATGCTCCTAACAACACTTGATGGGCTTTGAAAATATGGATCGAAAAGATCTTTATTGCGCCACAAACAAAGCCTATAGCAGTCAGTCGCGAACCAATGCCCCCATAGATATGGGCACCTCTTTCCAAACGAACCAGATAAGTTATCATCTAACAAACTTCTCAGGTCTGAACCAAAGAAGGTTTGCAGCTTTCTAGAGGCTAGTAATGGAATCCAAAGTCGAGTCGCCCTGGGACAGTCTCTAAGAACATGAAGGATAGACTCAGAGACACCCAGGCATACCAGACAATCGGGAGACAAGGAACTCCACTCACTTCTTCATTGGTTGGTCAGAAGCATATCATGACCTACCTTGGTGCATTGAATGAAATTGTTGAAGCAGGTTAGACATGCGAAAATGGTTCTCTTTGGTGAATCGATATTCTAGATCCAACCAAAGATCTTGAGCACTATCAAATGAAGTTGAGCTTTGAGAGATTTGGGGAGAAATGGTGCAACTAATCCAAGATACAACCAGGTTGTTGCGGTGATCCCAAGAGTCATATAATGGATCGTAGGAATCATGCTGGATTATACTGCCATTGATGAACTTTAATTTTTTCTTGGAAGACAACGCACGCTTCATAGCTCTACCCCAATGGTAGTAGTTGTCTCCACTGAGAGCCAGAGAAACAAAAACAATACTTCGGTTTCTCCCGGGTGTAAATAGGAGTTGTTTGGGTTAAAGAGGGATCAACATGGGGATTGGTTGCATTGCTTGCGTTGCCATCGCTGTCATTGCCATTGTTATTGTTGGAACTGGAATTGATTGAATCATCAGTCATGGCTGGAGGGGAAAGATGAATAGCGAAAGCAGGGTATTCAGGAAGAAATATGATGCCATAATAGAATCAGGAGGTTGGATTAAACTTAATATTCCTCGTGTATTTGATCGATTAATTACTTGAGAGATTACATGTGCTTGTATAGGGAAAGGTGTAGTAAAAAAAAAAGATCATAACTAACCTAACCTATTGAGAACTAACTGATAACTAATCATGTATCAGATAAGAAAGTTTGTTACACATTAAGCTAATTAACTAACTGAATTATTGATATCTAATATACTATACTTGTTTGAAACGTCTCCATAAGTATATAACCATTATAATCTTGTAAAAAATTATCATTTATTTGTTCATTTTTTTCATTTACTATTGTAACTTTGAATGTTTGCTAAAATTTTATATGGTCTTATTAAATCTTATAAATCAATGAAGTCATTTCGAATCTTATAAATTCCATAAAATCTAAACTACGAAATGTTGATTATAAAAGTCTTTTTAAAAAATCTTATAAAATCATTACAATTTCCAAATAGTCTTTTAAAATTTATAAGATTATTTTATCTCAAAATAGTCTTTTAAAATTCTAATTAATTACACCCTGTAAATTCATCCCAACCTATCTCATGCAAATTAACTTCTTATAACGGAAAAAATTAATTCTTCTTTTTCAGCTCAAGACAACTTTCAAATTGGGTCAACAACAACAAAGAAAACCCTGATTCGTCTCATCAGCAACTTGTGAACCTTCTTTTCCTAGGCTAAAATCAAAATGTAAAGAGAAATGATAAATACACATCAGTTCTACACACAAAATTAGAGCATAAAATATACCGAGTTCAATTATAATCAAATTGAAAGCTGTAAAAGCACAAATTACAAAATAACATTAAGGCGTGTAAATAGCTTATTAAAATGTTGATGGGAAAAGAAGAAAAGTAGGATGGCTCAAAAGCCATGCCAAGAATCAAATGTTAGACACACAAACACAACATCCCTTATGTACAGTAGTATTGGCCTTCGGCACAAGGAAAGTTGATTGCTGAAAAGGAGTTGGTAGTGGCAGCGCCACTACTAATAGAAGAGTCTTTCCTGCCGCCTTGCGCACAATAACTTACTTGGTCACTTCCCAATACCAGTTTCAACGCTGTGATTGATTTGTGATTTGTCTTGTTATATGTGTATAATTTGTTGTGGGAAGAAACCGACCAAAATACATACATTTGTAAGAAGAAAAAGGAAAACATGATGGAATTACAGGCATATAGTGACCAAAAATTGAAATCGATGTTTCCTTACTCTCTTATTAGCTCAATCGTAGTAGAACAAATCCTATATATTTTTTTCGCACTTGAATCATTTTGTTCAAGTTTTCAACTTAAATTTTATGATCCAGATTAGCCATATCGTAAATTATTTATTCTTGAGAATTTGATAGATCACATGCACTACTGCAGCTGAAACCTAATTTTACGTAATTCTTCACTAAGTAAACTCAAGTGATATCGTGGACCAAGTGCTGCACAATCTAGAAAACCTATTTTACCCATTACAAAAATTTTGAGATTACAACTATAAAATTCTAAAAAAAAATTGTATGAATTAAAATCAAAAATGATAAACTTTGTAGGATAAAAAATTATTTAAAAAATTTTGTGGAATTAAAAATTAATATTTTTGTACACATGGTACTAATAACACGGCACTTTGTTTATCACATCATCACTTAACGGAGGTATCCTAATAGAACAAACGAATTTCAAAATTTTAAAACTTTTAGGGATCAAAACCTAAGAATTTTTTTTGGAGGGACTACCAAATCTCATCCTATTTACGGGGATCAAAATATTCATTAAACCTTAATTTTTTTTTGTCAATGAGTATCTAAACGCACATCCGATGTTGGACACGACCCAAACACGTATATTATCAACTACATTTTTATATAGAAAAAAGTCGAAATAACCCATCTAAAGGGAGAAAAAAAATGTTAGCCAAAAAAGGAGGGGGGACCCACTTTAAAATTCATAGTTTAAAGTTTAACAATAGGAAGTTGTTTTCATCATGATTCGTGGCAAACTTAGATCATTTGGGGAATTTTTCTTGTACTCAGTTTAGCTCAACCCCTCTTCAGTTGAAGCTTTTGCTTGATGAGGATGCTAGGGGATGGTCCTTCCTAGGTCTCTTAGTTAGTTTTGGTTAATTTCCCTTGTTATAAAATAAATTTAAAATAAGGAGGTATTCATTTATATTGATATGAGTCATTTTTTATTTACACTCACTTTTTATAACTACCGTTAGATGAAAAAAAAATCAACAATTGTAATGAAGTAAAATAAAAAATGACTTATACTAGTGTAACCGATCTCTCCTCATTAAAAATTAATTGTTAGAGAAAGTATATCTTTAATTTACGGTGCTTTATTGAGAACTTTTTCAACTAAAAATAGTTTTTGATAGCGATTATTTAGCTGGATTTTTTTATTATGGTTAATTGTGGGTGGTAGGACCAAGGCTAGGGTCATCTGGCATTTTGTGAATTGTATGGACTGAACCCCCCTCCCCCACATATATCACAATCCACGTGATTCTTGAGAAGATATACTACATTTCATGTTTAGGCTATTGGCACTTTGGGCTTGTATCAAGTCAGCATATACCGACTACTGAGTGGATTATAATGTCAATTCTTTAGAAAGCAAAAGAATTTAGGGAAGCGCAGGATATAGCCGATGATTTTCCTTTCGCTTCAAAGGATTATATACCCTTGAATTGTCAGTGGCTAAATTGTGGCTCAAATTTACGGGGGAACTTCCCTTTTATGAGTTGTGGCTTGTGACCCAATTCTAGCTATGTATTTTTAAATCAAAGAAAAATAGGGGAAAAAAAAAAGTGAAGAACTTGAATTCGTGTATGAATTATATCTGTGATTACTTACTTATAAATGAGTTTGTTAGTGAACTTAAATACATCATAAACTTGGAATTAAGGTTTTAGTGAGAAAAACTATAGCATGTCGTATTTAATTCCTTAAATTTTTTTTCTTGGGGCTATATATATATATATATATTATCGTCAACCAACTTCTTTCATTTCAATGGCAATAGAGTCAACAATACAATTGAGAATATAATAAATAAATAAAAACATAGAAACTAGGCATAGACATAGCTGCCTTAACAAGCTTATGAGCAACTATATTTCCTTGTCTCTTCACAAACTCAACTTTGAAAGTTGGATTATAGACTAGCACCTCCCTACATTGGCGAATGATGGCACCAAATTTAGAAGCATCCACCCTAGAATGATTAATAGAATCAACCACAGTTTTGCAATCAAGCTCAAAGATCACATTAACAAGTCCCAAGTCACATGCAGCATGCCATGAACATGGTATGCATTTATAAATTTTATTTATAAACTATATCTTATCATTCAAAATTTATATTATAATTAATTGCTTTTATTCCTGTGTCGGCTGCAGGCAGGAGAGCTTGCCCGGTCTGTTGATGTCCCCATGGTCTTTGAGCAGATGCATATTCGCTCGGACAGAGGCTAGTTTGTTGATGAGAGGTCGAGGCAGACAGTGGTGAGCTAAAGTGTTTTTTTACATTTAATGTATCTTTTTATTATTATAGTTTAATAATATAATTTTTGTAATGTATTGACGCAGGAGGATTACAATGCTAGGTTCAGTCAAGTAGCGTCTGAGGTTGCCTCCTGCTCTGGTGCCTCGGATCCTTCCTAGCTGGACCCTGCCGAGGTTGAGCAATTACAGACTCAGGTCTGGATGGATGTGGCGGGCGGTAAGAAGAAGGGGCGGATATACGGTACCGCGACTTTGGCTCGTTCCATCACTTGGGGGTTGACACCGAGCTTGACCATTCGGGAGTCTACCTCCTCCGGTTCACAGGACACGGAGGAGGTGCGGCAGCCGAGGCAGGAGGTGCAGGAGCAGAGGCAGACTGCAAAGCGCATGCAGTAGCGGGCAGATCTCATGCAGCATCAGATGGAGACATGGTCTACAGTGATGACCTCTCTGCTCGATTTGCTTCCACCAAAGAGGCGCATCGCTATACAGGATGTCATCCATGTCGGCCAGCCCTCCACTACCTCTACCGTGCCACCACCACAGCCGCATGATGCTGGTGTGTCTTCTAATCCGCAGCTTGATGGTCAGCTGACGCCGGTGAACTCCCCTCGACAGGATGACAATGACAGTTATTATGATGATTATTAGGATGTTTTTAGATTTAGTTGTGTTTTGTAGATAGACGGATATTTTATGTATGAAATATTTATGTTTTTATGTTAATTTAAATGCCTTTTTAAATTTATTTGTAATTTTAATTTTGGTTTTAAATTAATAATATAATATATTAATTATAATAAATCAAATAAAAATAAATATTAAAAATTTATATTTAAAAAATAATAATAATTAATAATTTTAAAAAAATTTAAACAATAATCACCAGATTTCCGACGGAATTATCCATCGAAAAAGTTTCCGACGGAAATTTCCGTCGGCAAGCACAGCACCAGATTGTCGACGGAAAATCCGTCGGAAAAGTTTTTCGATGGAAGTTTCCGTCGGTAAACACTCACCAGATTTCCGACGAAAAGTTCATCGGAAAAGTTTTCGACAGAAATTTCCGTCGGTAATAAGCCAACACTTTCCGACTGCTTTTTCCGTCGAAAATTTTCGACGGATATTGCCTGTC
This sequence comes from Echinosophora koreensis, assembly GCA_035048595.1. NCBI lineage: Eukaryota > Viridiplantae > Streptophyta > Magnoliopsida > Fabales > Fabaceae > Echinosophora > Echinosophora koreensis. The sequence goes on from JAPCYP010000023.1 coordinate 4,697,632, forward strand.
CGTCGGAAACCTTTCCTATGCGTCTAGTACCGACCGAATATTGCCCGTCGGAAATGCTGTTTTCCAATGGCTTTTTGTCATTTCCGGCCGTCAGTAATATCGCTTTTTTTTTGTAGTGTGAGTTTCCAACCTTGTTTCCCCAGCATGGCTAAATTAAAGCCCTGAAGATCATGAAAGCCCATTCCTCCATGCTCCTTGCTAACCGAGAGCCTCTCCCAAGATAACTAGTGAATGCCTCTATTACCTTGATTATTTTTACCCCACCAAAAAGAGTTCATCATTTTTTGCAACTCATCACAAAGAGAATGAGGAATTAAGAATGAACTCATGCAATACGAAGGGATGGCTTGCAAAACGGCTTTTATAAGAACCTCACGACCTCCTTTGGATAAGAACACCTGCCAGCCCAAGATCTCAATCTATTCCACACCCTATCATTCAAATAAGCAATGGTAGACTTTTTACTTCTACCAATCATGGAAGGGAGCCCAAGATATTTACCAGTACCCAAGCAAACTTGCACTCCAAGCATGATGGCAATTCTGTCACGAAGGTCACTACCCAGATTGCGGTTAAAGAAGACCTCAGATTTCTGTAGATTAATTGTTTGCCCAGAAGCTTTTTCAAAATCAGAAATAATACTTTTCATAACTGTGGCTTCTCTCTTATTGGCACGGAAGAAAAAGAAACTATCATCGACAAAGCTAAAGTTTTTAAACAAGATTAATGAGATTTGGATATTCCAATATGGGACCTTCAATTTTATTTTATAGAAGCCCCAGTCGTGTTATGTTATGAAATGTCATATTGTAAATCATAACAGATTTCAAAAATGAAAGATTATATATAAAAGGTGAGTAGGGGTGTTCAAAATTGAACAAAACCGAACCGCATATATAAATTTCAATACTTATTTATATAATTGCCTTTTTATTTGTTGGTTTTTATTTCCTAATAACATTTATCAGATTAATATGATGCAATTTTTATTGTTTTTAATTTTCTAAACATAAAATTGATATTTAGTTTGTAATGTTTTAATATGTTGTATGTTATATTTTTTTTGTAAAGTTACTTTTTATTTACTATTTCATTTAAAACCAAATCATTAAAACCAATTCAAATCACCTTTAATCAGATTGGATGGGTTCGGATTTGATATAGAAACCAATCCAATCCAAACCGAACCTCACATTTTTTTATTTTTGGATCAAATGCTTTTTTGACTCAAAACGAATGAAATCGATCAGTGAACATTCTTAGGGGTGATATGATTTGACTCATAAAAAGAAGAATTATTTGAATGATTTGTACAATTAGACATGTCTGAACATGAAGTGATGTGATGTATTTCTTCTTTTCAAATTTTGGTCTCATCGATCGTTAGTGGTTTTTTGTTTATAGACCAATATTAATAAATTAAATGTTATGTTATTTATTTTTATTTTTTTATCAGAGTATGAATCCTGGACTTTTGGTTTCTTAATATCTTACCTTCGTAGCTCAATCGAATTGAGCTGGCCAACATGTTAGTTCCTTTGATTTTGGTGATAGTGACGAGGCTGCATAGCAGGCAAAATCCAAAAAGTGTCGTGTTTGACAATGGTTAGGTAGGTTTTAGTTTTGGATAGTGACACGACGAGACTAAATTGTTGTGTAGGTGCCATAGTTAATTATTTCCTAAGTTAAATTAAGAACCTTTCCACACCGCATCCAAAGCATTACTCTTCGACTATGAACTGGGGAACGCCCTTCATGTAATTTATTTTTTCCGATCTCGGTCTTCACTGAACGAGTGGCGTAATGTCCTGTTTTAAATTAGTTTAGTCAAATGTAAGACTAGTTATTGTCAATGAGAGATTTGTTAAACAAATGTAGCATTTTCTTAGTGCCTGTTTGTTTCTAAACTCAAACTGCCGTTTGAGTCCCAAACTCCGGTTGCTACAGTAACTGAAGTGTTTGAGTACCAAATTCTGTTAAAAATAATTGATTTCTGGGTAGGTAGAATTGATTCTGATGGAAGCAAAAATTTCTAGCTTTTCTGTTGAGTAAAATTGATTCTGAGTGTGGGACCCACAAAATTCTTTATATTTATACATCAAAAATAATTTTACTTTATCATCCAAACACAAATCATTCTTTTAAACTCACTTTTGAAACATCATTACCAAACACAATTCAATTTTCAAAATCAATTTTACGAAAATCAATTCCTTCAAAATCAATTCTATCAAAATCTAAACCAACGGACCCTTAGTCATTTGGCAAAAGGAAATATAAATACTGTCATTTAAATTAACCGGTTTTATACCTCTGGAAAGGTATATCCAAACGAACTCATCCAAACTTTGCTTAATATATATATATATATATATATACAGTTGCCACGCTTTGCATGGGATCGACATTATTGAAACTTGTGGGGCCATCAGCCATGGCATTATCTATTAGAGAACTGATACCTTCACAGACAGTTTTTATATCATACGGTTTATATCGTATAGTGTCGTACAGTGCGACACTGTAGCGAGTCTTCTTTTTTTTTTTTTTTTCTTTTTTTTTTTTTTTATAAAAAATAAAATTTTATTTATAAAAAAACCCATTAACTAGATAATGAACTGAATTCACCAGATATTTGTACATGATTCACCACTTAACGAAAAATTTTATTTCTCAAAAAAACCTATTCACCAGATAATGAATTGAATTCACCAGATATTTGTACATGATTCACCAGATATTTGCACGTACTTAACCAAAAAATTTATCTCAAAAAAATCCATTCACCGGATAATGAATTGAATTCACCAGATATTTGTACATGATTCACCACTTAACGAAAAAATTTATTTCTCAAAAAAACCCATTTACCAGATAATGAATTGAATGCACCAGATATTTGTACATGATTCACCAGATATTTGTACATACTTAACCAAAAAATTTATTTCTCAAAAAAATCTATTCACCAGATAATGAACTGAATTCACCAGATATTTGTACATGATTCACCACTTAACGAAAAAATTTATTTCTCAAAAAACTCATTCACCATATAATGAACCGAATTCACCAGATATTTGTACATGATTCACCAGATATTTGCACATACTTAACCAAAAAATTTATCTAACAAAAAATAATATTTAAAAAAAAACTAAAGTTAAAAAAAAAACCCCGCTAAAGTGCGGCACTATACGGAGTAAGTGTAAAAATTTGTTACAAGATAGCATTTCTCTATCTATTAAATGATTGTGCTTTTGCAGGAAAATAGTTTGGCGACATGGTTTTGCTCCCGCGGTTTCTGCCTGCATATTGATCTGACCCCGTGGCCTTTCTATTACTCCCTCCGTTCCCTTTCTATGGTAATTTAAGGTTTCTACACACAGATTAAAACATTATATTAGTTATTGGTACCAATTATTGTGCTTAGACAAAACATTAAGGTGCCATTGTTTTTTCATGAGTTGCGTTGCATGGTTAGCAAGTTCCAACAGAGCATATGTGATTGCTCAACAACAAATATGGTTGACATATAAATAATGCATTTAAAATTGAGAATAAGTGATTAAGTGATATGTTTAATTTTCCGGTTTTGTATTGGATTCCTTAATGTTTTTAGAGCAGCAAGAACATTGAACGAATTTTTGTTGGGACGAGATCTCGTTGTGGGATGTTAGGTGTGAGCTCCATTTCATGTGATTGGAAATTAATCATATATTTTTTTTTTAAAAAAAAAACAAAATTTGGATGCATATCAAAGCATATCAGCAAATATTCCGTTTTGGTTGGAAAGACGATCATGAAAGCGACACACTAATTCAAATGAGATATATATCCCATTTGGGTTTGGAATTAAATTTCAAAGACCAAAGCTAAAAACTTTCTTGGCCACAAGGGAAGGTGCATTTTTATGGGGAGGAGTAGGTGCTGGTAAAGGTAAAAAGGTGACGGTGGACAAAATCAATGCCCAAATTCATGGGCAAAGATTAGGTTCGTTTGGTTTAGATTTTGATAAAATTGATTTTAAAGTAATTGATTATGAAGAAATTAATTTTTTAAAAATCTAGGTTAAAAAAATTGATTTGTGTTTAGTAATAATTTTCAAAAATGAGTTTAGAAGAATGGTTTGTGTTTGGATGATAAAATAAAATCACTTTTGATGTGTAAATATAAACAATTTTGTGGGTCTCACACCCAGAATCAATTTTACTTCACGAAAAAGTTAGAAATTCTTTCTTCTATCAAAATCTATTCTAATCCCACCGGAATCAATTATTTTCAACTGATTTTTGCACCCAAACACATCCGTTACCGTAGAAACTGGGGCCAAAAGCTGATTGCCGATCTAAACCAAACCAACACTAAAAAATATATGGAAATAGGCGAACCAGGAAATAACTCCAAATATGATGAGCGGAAGGATAGAGTAGAGGGGACAGGGGAGTGCATACTGCATAGGAAGAAATTTTTTTAGGAAGTTAATATATTTAATAATATATATTAAAAGGTGATATATTTACGTGTTACATAAAAAAAACTACCTTTAACAAAGTCTTACGGATTTTTTAGAAGTGTGTTGTTCATTTCTCTCTGATAATTATTGGATATCATTGATGAGTAGGAAATGTTTAGTTTAAAAATTAATAAAAGAAAATGTCATTTTCCTTTTTTTTTTTTTTAAATACTTCCTTCAGTTGATAATATAAGAAACAAAATCTTAAAACACATAAACCAATGAAATATATTGGAATGAGTTAATTATAATTAATACTCATATAAATTTCTAAAAACACCCTTCTAATTTTAATTAATATTCTGATGACCTATAATTAATGATAGTAATTAATAAGATCAATATTAAAAATTAATATTTAATATATATAAAAATTAATATATATTTCTTATATTTTAAACCAAATAAAAACACTCAGTTGTTTTTTACTCCCTCTGGTCCTATATATAAGAGGCAAAACCCTAAAGCTAAAACGTACATACCAAGAAAATGTATTGAAATAAACTATTTGTAATTAATATTCATATAAATTTACAAAATTATCCCTTATATAATTAATGAACAAACCTACTTGTATTGAAAGTTACACTATCTCGTAAATATAAACCCTATTATAAATAAGGGTAAAATTGGAAATAAGAATTTAATATTTGTCAAAATATATACATGTCTCTTATATTTTGAATAAAAAAAAATAGATATTTACCTCTTATAATAAGAATTAGACGGAATATATTATGAGCTGGAGGGAGTTGAGAGGCTAAGACCGGTGATGGAAGCCTGGCAAGGTTAATTTATCGGCACAGACCACGATGCGTGAATGACTGAAATGAAGTGAAAATCTGTTGAAGCTTTTGGCCAATGAAAAGAAGACACGCAGACACAGGTTACGTACCCTTTCATGAGGCCGATGCACTGTGATTTCAGATCTGACGCAACGGCGCTGGGACTCTGCATCGCCTTGTATGCCACGGTGGGTGCAAACAACACTACCCCTTCTTCTCCTTACGTTAGCTACTGATCAAGCCCTCTGCCTCAATTCTCTCAACTGGTGAAAACTAAAACCGACCCTCACCAAGACAAGTATAATTTTTATGTAAATAATCAAGAGCAGTAAAACGTTTTTTAACTATAGTGTAATGGCTGTTTTTATATAAAATAATCCATTACAACGAGTGAATGAAATTAATTTCTTGAATAACATCATGCAATTGATCGATATCGCAACCCAAGGCACTATATATTTTTGTTATAATTTCCACCTTTTACTCTCATTTTCTGCTTGTAATAGCTTAGTGCAGGATGATATGCTAGAGCTTATATTATATTTATGTGCTTTTATATAGGAAGCATCTTTGGTGCACCACCCTCCATAGTGGAACAGTGGTGTACCACCCACATGTCCCTATCTTCACCAATGAAGCTGTCATGTATGTTTCTTTATATTAGTTTGACTATTCAAACTTTAATGTAGTCAACATGTATAGATGTAGTATTATGCCATAAAATACTTGTATATGAAAAGTATTCTTATGAGAAGCCTATCCTCACCATTAATCACACTTAAATAATTTAATGGTTGAGATGGTTCCGGATAATTATAATTTTTAATTGAAATTATAAAAAACCAGATTTAACATTTTCTCTCTCCACATTTATCCCCAATTCATCGTCAGAGACGACCTAAATCTTTTCTCTCGCCATATTCACTTTACAAATGTATCTGTTGGAGGTCGAATGGGTAGAACATCTTTTCTAAATCCTCTGCCCCAGAGTTTTTTGAATTATTGGAGTTACACATTTGATAATATCATTAACTCTTAATTAGCTTCCTTCTGATCCCAATTTTGAATTATTTGGAGAATTATTCAGGTCTTTCTCTTCCCAAATTTTAAATTTTGAATTCTTCCTTCTCATCCACCACGATGGGGCTCCCCTTTCTTCGCATCATACTATCCTCTTTCTCCTTGGTGGGTCTGTTCGCAATGGTGGAAACTGGGAAGGGAGACGTTGGGGTTGGAGTGCGTTTTGGCTCCAATTTTTTCATTATCCTTTTGGGTTTAGACTCATTTGTTTTGGTCTCTGGCTTCTTTAAGACCACTTTGAAGGTGGTGGTCTATTCACTGTCACAACCAAAACCGCCATTGTAAAGCTTCAACGGAAAAAAAAAAAAAGAAAACTTCAATTTTGTGAAATAACTTGATAGTGAAATAGCACTTGCTTTGATTGAATTTCTTCAGTTTCGTGAAACAGTCCTAGACAATTTTCATCAGATTGTAGTTGTCTGCAAAAAAATTCTATCCTGAATAACTTGGCTTTCTCTTGGGCAGATTTGAATGTTAATTTTGTTTTTCCAAATTTTTATTTAAAGAAATTATAATTATCCGAGCCCCTAAGCCCCATATTTCTGCAATCCGCATGAATATGTCTTCTTATTCTTGGTTTCTGTTTGTTTCGAGTTAATGACTGTATTTCTAATTTAGCAAAACAAAAAGCAATGTATTAGGACATTTATTAGTACGGACCGACCATTACGTAGAAAGATGAGCTTTGAATACAGTATACTAAGTTGAAAAGTCAAGAGGACAACGTGACTAAATAATTGGTGAAGAGGGTGCCATGTGGGTGGTGCACCACTACACCATTAGGTGGGTGGTGCACCATAGCCTTAACCCCCAAATGGGTATGTTTTGCTTTCCAAGAACCCAAGCATGCATATCTTGTGGAATTCGAGCCAGAATTGAGAATCCCTTATCAGCACTGTCGTGAAGTCCGCATTATGTCATGTTGATAGCAGCATTGTTGCCACTTGCCATGTTACGAAATTCAAAGGGATATTGCTATTACAAGTATTTGGTTCGAGGTTGGAAAAATCTTTTAGGACACGGGTTTTGAGATTAGAGGAGCCTTCGCTGAGAAAGATTTATGCGGGCCTTTAGTTGGGCTACTCCCTCCGGTCTCTATTGTAAGCAAAAATTAAATGTGACACACATATTAAGATAGTTAGTTGATTTCATTTAAAAGAGTCATTGGAAATAAAAAAATTAAGTTTGTTACCTAAATTACCCTTCCTCTTATTTATTAAGCTTGTGTTATTGAGAATAAAAGGGGTCATTGGAAAACAAAATTTGTATTAAATGAAGGGTATTTTGATAATAACTTCATTAAATGAGAAGAAAGTAGTTGAAATTTGCTTATATTTTGGACCAAAAAATTTGAAAATTTTTGCTTACATTGTAGACCGGAGGGAGTATGTAGCTACAATTATTATTAGCTTCAATTATTTGCTTCAAAGTACTAAACACAAAACAAAAGGTTGCTTCAAGATTGACCACCCTAAATGAAGGCAGTCTGAAAATTTAAAGGCCCAATAACTTTTAGGCACATAGCATTTTTCTTCCAACCTGAACCGATTCTGATGTTAGGCCCATGATTTTTTTTTTAACTAAATCAAGACCATTTTTTTTCATGGGTAAGACACCAAATAAATGAACCCCGGAATCATAGGTTGAATTATATTACGTGGGATGAATCAATTAATGAAAGGAGCATGGGCTATAATCACCTTATATGTAGCATTGTCAACTTCAAAAAAAACTTTCTGATACATTTTGCCTAGAGCTGTCAATATGGATTACAACCCGCAAGCCAGCTCGGCTCAACCTGACTCACCGATGAGTTGGGTTGCTAAAAAACAGGCTCATTTCAACCCCTGGTCATTTTGACCCGACCCACTTAACCCGTGGGTTGGCCGGGTTCAACCCGCAGTGAGCCGGGTTGACCCGCGGGTTCACTCATTTTGTTTTTTTTGAAATTTATCCCCTTCATCCAACTAAATCAGCCCAGCCCACGTTCAGTTTCCCAACCCTAATTATATCAACCCATTCACTTCACACTTCAGAGGGCTCATTGACTCGTTCACTCATTCACTCTCGTGAGTCTCGTCTCTCCCCTTCTTCCAACAAGCCATAGCAGTACAACACAGGCGCTAATCTATTCACTCAAAATTGGTCATATTAGTTGGGCGCAACAGTACAACAACAATACATATTAGTAGTGACTGAGTGAATGAGTTGTACCGTTGAATTCCTACTTTGAGTCACCAGTTTCGTCTCCCGCTTTTTGGTTGTATTGTTGCTACCGTTGAATTCTGTTTTTTTTAAATTAAATTTATAATTCTAAGTGAGCCACTCGAGCAGGGTTGGCTCAGTGAGCCAACCCGGCTCGACTCACTTTATGCTTAACCCATGGTGAGCCAACACGACTAACCCGAGTTGGCTCACTTTGACAGCTCTACATTTTGCGTGACCAATTTTTTTTTGCTGGTTACCCTAGTTCTAAACTTGTCTAAAAATTTCAGTCAAGGAAAAAAAAAAACTTGTCTACAAATTTCTAATGCATGAGATTCAAAAAATTCTAATGCACCGTCATCTTCATTTCCTACTCAGCAATGATATCCAATAATTATTGGAGAGACATGAAAAAATTAATTTGTTGCACATTCTTTATGAAAGCAATAAATGTGTCGAATGCCTTATACACATATGAAGTTATCTATAACTTAGAATTCATTTGGTCTACCCATGAGGTGTTGTCCAAATGGTTAGTAATTTTAGCCCTTTAACTATATATCTAGAGTTTGATTCCTGATGATGGAAATAGAGCTACATCTGTGGATAGAGGAGTTACCCCTTAACTAGTACTCAATAGAAATGAATTACTGTTTTAAACGCATAGAATCGTTGGTTGAGATTCTATAACAAAGGAAATTGTGGTGGAACCAAAAAAAGGTCCAAAAAAGATGAGTGAAACCCATAAACGATAGAGAGGATCCATTGAATCATGTTGGAGTGGAGAAGCAGAAGAGAGAAAAACTTAATCAAATCAGTTAAACTTGAATATTTCATTTTCTCAATAAAATTTACAGTTAGCAATTTTTTATCAAGTTAAAAATTTTGTTAGTTGTCACATTAGTTTTGTTTTTAAGTGGAGTTGTCACATTAGATTTGACATGACAAACAATTTAGATAATATGTTAAGACGTGTTTGGATTGAATTATAAATAACTTATTTGAGCTTATTTACTGACATAAGCATTTGTCCGAGTGTTTGAGAGAGCTTATGAAAACAGCTTATGATATGTCCATAAGCTGTTTTCAGTTTATTTTGATAAACTTTCCAGTATAGTTTATGAAAACAACTTATAGCTTATACGAAAACAATTTAACTATATATGCTCTTTAATTAAAAAAAAAATAGCTTATATATAAGCGTTTATATGATAAGGGCTTATCTTATAAGTGCTTAATTAAGCTGTTTATCTAAACAGACCCTAAATTTATTACAACAAAATTATGTAGTCCTATTGTAAAATTTTAAATCACGTGCCAATGTAAAAAATTTTTATATAGTCAACTAATCAGAAATTGACACATCATTAAAAATATTTGAATCTCATGCTAACTACCTTAAAAGTCATCCATATTCTGATTTCTGATTAGTTAACAATATAAAAATGATAGTACATACTAATTAAACTCTATATAACAATGATAATCGATGATTGTTTTTTTTTTTTTAAATTTCAATAACTGATAATTTATGATATTAATCAATGAGGTAAAATAGTGTGCAAAGTTTAATTAATGACGCATAAGGCTTTATTGTTCACTTGGAGTGTTGGACGGTGCAAAATTCATCAAGGTTCCCAATAAAATATATATATATATATATATATTATTAAAATTTAAATTTAAATAGGTAGGAGAGTGTGCCAGCAGTTAAGTGTTGTCACATTAGATTTGACATGACAAACAATTTAGATAATATGTTAAGACGTGTTTGGATTGAATTATAAATAACTTATTTGAGCTTATTTACTTACATAAGCATTTGTCCGAGTGTTTGAGAGATATATATATATATCTATATTAAAATATAATTTTTTCCCCATTTTATGGAAAGTTTGGACAGGTGTCACAACCATGTTCAATCCTATAATAATTCTACAATAAGTATCTTCTAAATCTTTCTATAAACAGAATTAGTGTTAATGATATTTTTAATTTTATATTATTTTTTATGCTTTATTCTATCAGAACTATTTCATACCAATTTTGTCAATTTTTAAATTAGTATCGAAAAATGTTATGAAATAAATATTTTAGCTATTTCCAACATCCTCATCAATTTTTAACGTTATATATTACACTGCTTCCCATCCTTTCAGTCTCCTTTTCTACCTGGGAAAGATAAAAAACAAAGTAATAAATGCATGGGAAAGATAAAAGGATGGACTTAACTGCTGGCACACTCTCCTACCTATTTAAATTTAAATTTTAATAATATATATATATATATATATTTTATTGGGAACCTTAATGAATTTTGCACCGTCCAACACTCCAAGTGAACAATAAAGCCTTATGCGTCATTAATTAAACTTTGCACACTATTTTACCTCATTGATTAAATTTTATTTTTTCAAAATAGTGAACAATGAAGCCTCATGCTTCTAAGACTTTTCATTTCTTCTCACTCAGTATCATCCCTAGTTGCCTCCCTCCATCTTTGTCTCTCTCATCTCACTCTCACTTAATCTGCTCTGTGCCTCAACCCTATAGTGCCGTCGCCCCCTCACATCTCTTCCTCTCCTCACCGCCCATCTTCCTCCACCGAAGACGATGCTCATCCATCATCCCCTCACATCTCTTCCTCTCCTCATGCGCCAGATCTGGTTCGTATACCATTAAAGGTTGAAGCTTGATACATTTTGATACTGGTTTGCTGGTTCTCAGACCCTTCTCATACCAGATCTACCTTCGTCTTTGGTTCCGAGTTTGTGTTTGATGGGTTGCTGTATTTGATTTTTATTTTATTTTGTTGATAGTTTGATGGTTTATTGAATTTTCTGGGTTTGTCTTTATAGCTTGATGGTTCATATCCCGTGGTTTATTTGTTTTTTTTTTCTTTATACCATATTCTTTATTCTTGCATTACATGTATGTATCTCATCCATTTTTTTTTTTGGTATAAGATATAACATTTTTGACAGGTAATGGAAAATTATCTATGAAGAAGAAACAACTTCATGAAAAAGCAAAGGTATGTCATTAATTTGGATGAAACCTTCTTTTCTATAATAAACTTAAGTTGTTACTACTTACATGCAGTAACTTTTGAATTTTTTTACTCATATATTGGATGAGAACTCTGGCATATGATGAAGAATATGATGATGATTACCATGACAATGTAGAAGTTGAAGAAAATGATTGGGTTGAGGAAAGGACAAGGCAACTGTTATATTGTGTTAAAGCAATGGATTCTGTGCAAAGTTGTGTACAGGTACTTAGGAAGTCTATTATTGTTCCACTTATCTGTGGAGTAATTAAAAATAAAGCAACATTCAGGGCATCTCTTTGTTCCACATGTATGTTGTTCATCATCTCTCTTAATAAATTTGATAGAAATAGTTCTTGAAATGATATTTGATATTCTGATTTGGTTTAAAGTGATACAATAGAGAATCAGAGTGAATGAATGATAAGAAGAGCAACAGTGACAGATTTTGTCATATCTTTTGGCTGCAGATGAACTTTTTAGGGCTAGCAACAAATATGTTGGTAAACTGAAGTATGATTTTTTATTTTATTGTAATTGTAATGGGTTTGCGATTAGTTTATTCCCCTCTGTAGCTATCTATTAGGCATGCAATCATGATGTTTCTTCATTATCAACATAAGTCTTTTTTGCCGCGTCATTTTAATAAGTTTTTAGGGAGATTAGTTTATTCTGGCATTTCATTGATACATTGCAGTACCCCAAACAATGGCTTCTATAATAAGCTTGATTTAATACCTACTAATAATGGAAAGAACCAATCAGATTGAAGATTGATTCTAATTATTTTTTATTACTTTTAATTAATTTTAAATTGACATTGACATTAAAAATATTTATCTACAGCCTGTTACCAACATGATGCACGCTTACCTATTTCAGCTGGTTGGTTCCAATATGAGCCATTTTTTATTGATTGCATGTTTCCAATGCTATACATGGAAGGTGTGAAGGTTGGACTCTTGATCTATAATATCCTCATATACCATAAGCAAGTCTTTATTTACAAATTTGAGCATTCATTTATTTTTTTTATTTCTTGCTAACTGTTTTCTTAATTTTTAATCATTTACATGAATTTCCTCTATTGCTCCAAATGTTTGAAGATTGAATGTGATCTTTTTAAACTTACAGAATCTTTTTGCTGATGGAAGTTTATTATAATTTGGATGTTGAGCATAGTAGCAGCACAAACAACTTGAAGACTATTAAGAAGGAAAATGATTGATAGCCTGTCTTTGTGGAATTTTTAATTTCTGAATCATGCATTTTGCATTATCTGTTTATTGTAGTTTGTGTTATTTTTGTGCAAAGTTATGTTATTTTATAATATATGTATATATGTATTTTGGAGAATTTCTAATTAATGACAATATTTATGTATTTTGCAAAATTATTCACATTTGCTATTTCACAATGCATAAGTATTTTATCCTCCAATTTATCTTATACACATATTTTATATTTATTTTTTAAAACTTATAAATTGTATTATCTTATACAACGATGTAATCCCGTGCAATGCACCGACAAAACTTTCAATGCTTTGAAAATAGTCACAATTTGAATTTGAACAATAAAACAATTTGAATTTGAACATTTAAATTAAAAAAAAAAGATATTTTAGACATTTACTTATAGGGGTTTCTATTTTGTGTAACTTTAAAAATGATATATTTTAGATAAATAAAAAAAAATTGGTCGTAAGTATAGAAATAAAATAAATTATTTCAATTATGTAGCCATTTAATGATATTAAATGCTTTGATTTATTGGCATATATTTTATCTTTTACAATCACCTAATTTTCGTGCATTGCACGGGCACGAACTCTAGTATATATATATATATATATTTTTTTTTTATTTTTATTTTTTAGTTCCATAAAAATTTTTTTTGTAGAACATAAGCAAACAACATGATGCTTGACCCAAAAGTAGAAGAAGGTTCTCGTACATTCAGCCCTTTAAAATCAAGAGTAGAATAGAAGCGTGGGATTGCAATACACGTAGCTAGAAATATGGGGCCATCCATACCTGACACGAAAAATCTAGAAAATGGATTATTAAGCAGTAACAAATCAGGAGAGGCGCGAAAGATCTCGAACACAAAGTAGACATTCGTCTCCTTTATAAAATGCCTCTCCTCCCGACATTTTCATTCTCAGATATAACATAAAACAACTCAACAGTTTTTTGATCTCCTGCAACAGCACACAGCACTTTGATTCTCTGTTTCCGGGTTGGTGGTTGCATTTTGTACCGATAACTTCAGTCACTTGGATTTGTGGAACCGTTTGGCTGGACTTTTTCTTTTACTTGTTTTGTTTCCTTGGGATAATTAATGTGAGTCATTCTTTTCTCTCTTCTCCTATATTTGCTTTGCTTCACTCATTATTCTTTCTCTGTAACTCTCTACATTATATTCACGAAGAGGCTAAAATGACATAATCAGTTATTATAATTAAATTGAGGGAGTAAGTGAAGCTATTCTTCAAGGCGCTGAACGAAAATTACTTACATTAGTCTATTGTTAGACTAGAATGACGAGAGCAAGGCATTAATAAACATGATATTGATGAATTCATGATACTCTCTACCTGGGAAGTAGGAAGACTGATGTTGCATTTGAATTTTGATGAGAGTATTTTAAGTTATGGTTGAGAATCAAAGTTTTGATCACAGTATAACTGCAACCGTGTTTTATTATAATCTTCCTCAACATTGATTGGTTTTTCTAGTAAAACTTAGCAATTGCTGCAATTACAGCACAATTTTTATCATTAGTGCAATTACAATTTAGCATTATAGATAATTAGTGATCCTATTACAGAATATATGAAAACGTTGCAAAAATATGGCACTTTCTTTTGCTGATGTGCTATTATAATTCTAGAACTTGGAATGCGAAGAATCTTGATTTTCTCTTCTATTTTATGTGATTGTGAAGCAACTGAGTTTCTCTTCAAATGCTTTTGCTTGGCATTGTTCGGATTGGAGGAAAATATTTGTGCTTGTGGTGTTTATGCCTTTTAGGTGTAGCACGGTATATTATAGCTTTTTATGCTGAAAATGAATGGCTATATTCTTATTTTATGATATATGATACATAAGCAAAATCATTGCTTTTTCTTGCTATGGTGAACACAATTTACATATGTTTTGTCTGGTGCTTTGTTGAGAATCACTTTCCTATTTTTTTTCTCTTTACTACTAGTTACTAGTATTAATAAATTGATATTAATCCTGCCCTTAATGGTCCTTTTGTGCAATGCAGAGTTTGCCCTTTACCAGCTTTACGAGTTACCAAGGGCAGCTACTTATAATAATCTGTCTTCTTACCAAACATGATGCCTGCATACAGAAGCATGGACTCGTACCCATATCAGATAAACCAAATGCCGTTCCCTCATTGTTATCATCCTGCCATGGAGGCTATTCCTCAAATGAAGGTGGATCCACCTAAATCACCCTTTCCTTATGAACAAATTTGGCCTTATTCTGGCACTTATGGACAATCTTTCCCCATGCATTCATGCTGTGGCCACAACAATTTTCCTGGTTATTATTGCTATAGGCCTTCCTATCCTCACTCTCCTGCCCCATCACCAATATATCATCCAGGATGTTATCCTGCATATGGTGAACCATCCTATATTCCTTATTCCCCACAACCACATTATACTATGGAGCTGCCTAGATATGAATATGATAAATGTATGCCGAGAGACTATCATTGTTGTGGGTGTCCTAATCATCCATACCACCAGAAGGAAGGTAAAAGTGTGAAGATTGAAGAGCAGGAACCTGATGCTGGAACGAAAGACAATGATGCTTTGGTCGCAGCTCAGTTGAAAAATTATCCATATCCTTTTGTGTTGGTCCCACCAGAGTATGCAAGTAACAAAGAGCTGAAAAATCCTGTTAGAGCTGAAGCAGGTGAACAAGACAAGCTATCCCATGATAGAAAGCCTTCTGGTCCTGGTTATTTTAGAGTTGATGCACAGGAGCCAAGAGTTTGGAATGGATGGTTACCATTTGATATGAACAGTGCCCCAAACATTGTTCATGAAGGAGATGGAAGAAGAAACCAGAACTGGGAGGCTGAGAATAATAGCAGAAACTCTGAAGATGGAAGAATAAACCCGAAACGACAGAGTGAATACAAGAGATCAGAATTTCCATTTCCTATCATCTGGATGCCGCCTTACTACAATAAGCAGGAGGAAGGTGGAAGGACAGACAATCAGGAGAGTACTTTTACTCCAAAGTGCATTGAAGAGGTACCTAATACATTGAAATCTGTTCCAGTAAATTCTTATGCTAATGAAGGTGTCACAAAGGGAACTGGGCCAAATCAAGATGAATCCACAAACACAACTGGTTCAGATGTCCCAGAGAAAGTAACTAAAGAAAGAATCATCCCTGTGCAGCAAGTGGAATCGCATCAAGGAAAAAATGGCTCAGAGGGAAGTGGCAAGAAAGAAAGGAATATACCTGTAAATCAAAGGGAAGATGTGGCAAAAGCTGATTCTCACTCTACTGTTGAAAGGCAATCCACATCTCCTCGGAAAACATCTAAGTTACCTCCTGTTTGTCTGAGAGTTGATCCATTACCAAGGAAGAAAAATGGCAATGGGAGTTCAAGATCCCCTAGTCCTCCTGCTTCCAAAGAACATTCCCAATCAACAGCCGGTGAAACAACCAAGACTACTTCTGGTGGCATGAATGACAAGGCTCAGCCAAATTCAAATTGTCAGAATGCTCCAAACATAAGTGAGGAAGTTGAGCCGAAGGAGAAAATCGTCCATGTGTCAAGTAAGACTAACGGGAGTTCAGAGTCCCCAAGTCCCCCTGCCTCAAAAGAACATCATCAAGCAACAGCTGGTGAAACATCCAAGACTTCTTCTGGTGGCATGAATGACAAGGCTCAGCCGAAACTTCAAAATGCTCCAAACATCAGTGACAAAGTTAAGCCAAAGGAAAGAACAATTCAGGTGACTGAAAATAAGACTGGTGAAAACAAGGGTGCTGCTGATTGTAGGGATGGATGTCAAAGCTGGATAAGCTTAAATCTGCCCAGTGAAGTTCCAATAGATACAAAGGAAAGCTGTACAGATGGTGACAAAGAAGTAAGTAAAGCAGACAAAGGGGCAGGAAATATGATGGAAGAAGCTGCTGAGCTAAAGGAAGTAAGGGATTCAAGCAAACAAGCTGGTGAAAGTCGAAAGGAGGAAAAAGTTTTGTCAGATGAAGATGCTGCTGTTTTGATACAAGCTGCTTATCGTGGTTACCAAGTGAGGAAATGGGAACCATTGAAGAAATTGAAGCAGCTAGCTGAAGTCAGTGAGGAGTTGACTAATGTTAGAGGTCGCATTCAAGCTTTTGAGGAGTCTTCTGATCTTCAAATTGATGAGAAGCAAAGAATTTCAATTGGAGAGACCATAATGAGACTCTTGCTGAAGTTGGATACCATACAGGTATGTGTTAGTTGACTCTATTTCACTTATGACAGGATGAAATCAGCAATGCAGTTTTGATGTGCCTACTAAAATGTAATTTGAGTTGTAACTTTGTACTCTGCACTAGTACATAGATGAACATTTTCACTTTATTTATTGGCTAGCCTTAGTTAATTAAGACTGATATATTACTTGATTTGTGATGAGTCTATGGACAATAAACACTACATGCCGTAATTATTTGTTACAAGTAAGTTGGCACTATGCATTAGAAGTTTAGAACATAGATGATTGTTTTGATTTGTACAGAAATAGGTAGCGGTTGTGGTTTGTCTTGAGTTATTGTTTGTTCATCTTATTTATGATGTTTGCAGTGCTGGTTTTTTTTTCAAAGTTGCTTACATATTATTCAAATTATATATCAGGGTTTATATTCAAGTTTCAGAGAGACCAGAAAATCCCTGGCAAGAGAGCTCAATTCCTTGCAAGAAAGGCTTGATTCTATAAAGGCTAAGAAATCTCAGCAGCAGATGCAGGATTTCTTTGCTAGTAAACTGGTTGAAGACCCTCCTTTGGATGCGCAGAATGGAGAAAATGTGCAAGATCAACAAGAGGTTGCAGTACCAGTAGAGGATTCTTCTGAAGGCAATAGCCATGGAAGTCATGATTCATCGAAAGAATGTCTGGATCAATGTTGCATGAAAGATGGCATTAGCAGTCTTCCTACTGTTAATGAATCCCAGTCACCAATGGATCCCACATCAAATGAGGGAACAAATCTTACTGTACTACCAAATGGCATAGTTGATCAGGATGTTAGCAAAGTGGTTACAATTGATACATGTGATTCTGCAAGTAATCTTTCTGAAGCAGACAAAATGGCTGTGGAGCACGAAGCTAAGTCAGCAGTGGACGACATTCCTATTGAGGTTGATAAATTGGACATGACTATTTGTGAAGAACTGCCCGTGGGAGTTGTTGATGAAGATACTATTGATATTAGTGCTGGGAAGGATGAACAAAATGAAAACAAGAGGGCAGAGGCCATGGACAGAAGCCTGCCAACCATGCTAGATGATGAAATGATTGAGCTGCCAGTTGGATTGCTTGATGAGAGTGCAACGATGTCTGAATTTGAAAAGCATGATGAAACTAAAACTTCTGAAGAGGTTCTACCAGCTGAGGGAGGGGGATGTAATGCAAATGGAGAGAGTTCTTCCGCAGACGAAACTGCAAAAGAAACTCAACTAGAGCAGCAACAGAAGCAGCAGGAAGAGCAGGAAGAGGTGCAATCTTCTCGGGAATCAGATGGCTGGGTGAAGATTGAGTTCCAGACAAAAGGCGAACTCAAAGGGGATGCACCACTGGATATAGAGGTTGAGGGAATCGGAAATGATACCATGGTTCAATCTCCAGTAACACAAGTTAAAGCTCTTGAACCAGGGAATGGAGATGAATGCTTGGAAATAAGCAAGAATATCCAGTCTGAACCAGTGGAGACTGTGATAACTATGGAAGATGTGCCTATTAATGACTTACAGAGGGAAGAAAAACCTGAAGAAAAGGTTACACAGCAAGAGACACAAGTTGAGGGTCATGACTTAGCCACGAAATGCATAGAAACTTTGGCAAAGGAGGAAGCAGAGCTATCTGCATCATCACCACATGCATCAAAAGAGCTCCCTGTTGCCGAGCATGATGGAGGTTCCAACACGAAATTACTGGAAGAGAATGAGAAGTTAAGGGAGATGATGGAGAAGTTGCTTGAAGCTGGGAATGATCAGTTAAATGTGATATCTGAGTTGACAGGCAGAGTGAAGGATTTAGAGAAGAAATTAGCCAAGAGTAAGAGAGTAAGGACAAGGCGTTACAGACCAGCAACTTCCAAGATTCGTTCAGATAATCCATCACAACATAGAACCATTGGTGTTGCAATGTGATATCTTTACAGTCACTGAGTGGATATGTTGTAATTTGAGGTATGGTATCTGGTATGAGTCCCGTTATTTGTAATGTAAAGATGTGAGCTTAAGTTGCTTTTCACTACATCGTATATATTTTCACTATTTTGGTCTTTGATTTGTCTTTCTTTGATGGTTGAGGATTATGATATCGTCGCTGGAATCCAAACTTCCAAAAATACACGCTCTCCCTTTTTTTTTTTTTTTTTTTTTTTCCGATTCATGGGAATGCTCAGCTTATCTTTATTTTCTTGTTTCCCGTGATTTTTTCATTCTTTAGGGGTTATTGTTGTGAAACTATCCAGAACACACTGATTATGGGTAGCATACTTATTCAGCTGAATGTATTGTACTCCAAGCTAATTTGATTATGGATTCATTTTGTACGAAGACATTGATTAAACTTATTAAGTGTTATTTTTTTACTTCTTCACCATGCACTATAGGTGTTTGGATTACCGGACAAGAAAAGAAAAAAATGGATTTTCTTTTATAAGCTAAAGAATTTATTGATAAAAAGCACAACAAACCAAGAGGCACAAGATGTACCAAAAATCAGATTAATTTATTAATAATTAATTTATTTTAATAATTAATTATATGTATAATTAATCATTTTTTAATCAGTTATAATAAAATCAGTTCATGTTTAACTATGCTTGTGTAGTTTTGTCATAATAATATGTTTTATTTGGGTTGTAAAAAAATTAATTTCTTTTATATAAACAGATATTAATTGAAATCAAACAACATTAGAGGAAGAAACTCCTTTTACATCATCTTGGAGAAGTAAACTTTACATAGGCCAAGAATTCTCGACTATATACAAAGAGAAAGCACCTAAATGGCCTTTATGAGCTAAAAAATGATTATCACACAAATTAGATGATCTAAGAATATGTTGGAATTCCACATTCTAATCCCTTTTCCTAGTGAGAACTTTGATTTCTCCAATCAAGAATTGAAGAGCGGGCCTTGAAGAGAAACCTTTATTAATCAACTTTATGGTTGTTTTCGAATTAGCTTCAACAATAGTGTTATTAATCTTCATGTCTCTTGGCAAGTTGTAAACCCGATAAAAAACTCCCAATAATTCTGCCCAGGCCACATTGCTAGATGTGATTTTACATTAAAAAAATCTAACAAAATTTCCCGCAGCATCTCTAAGTAAGTCCCCGCAAGCAGAGCTTCCAAGTCCAATGCTATGAGTACCATCCACATTTAGTTTATATACCCCTTGAAGAGGCTTCATCCAATTTCCAGACGCAGGACTCTTATTACTATCCCTTGATTTTAGAGGATTCACAGATAAATTTTCGATAAAGTGGGATTGATTGCAAATTGCCCAATGAAGACTGATGAGCAAAGACTAGAGAGTTCCTATCTTTTCAAATTGCCCAAAGAGCCACACCAAAGACTACAAACCACTTCCAAGGAACCATACCAATATCTTATGCATATAAGTTCTTGTTAAACCAGGCATACTGTCCTAGACTGAAGAAATTGCTCCAAAGGTCTTGCTTGATGTGCTTCTTCCAAAAGATTTGTACTTCATCACAATCCCTCAGTAGGTGCATTAAACTTTATGGCTGAGAATTGCACCTTGGACAGATATTATGATCAGACATGCCTCTTCTCATTCTCTCATCATTAGTCAGCAACTTTCCACGTGCTATTTTCCAAATAATAGCTTTCATTCGGGCAGGTCCTTGCCATTTTCATACTTTTTGAAAAATATGATTAGGCATGTTAGAGTTTCTACCTGAAAGCAAGAAGTATGCAGATTTTAATGTGAATTGACCATCAGTAGCAACATTTCAGGAAGGAAAAATCAAGGATGCTTGAGCTAGGGGCCTGCACATTTGCAATCACTTCACAGGGCAAGCTGCTGGAAACATATCTTCGAGACTGCCAATATTAGGAATCCATTTGTCTCTCTAGAATCGAGTATTATTACCATTTCTGATTATCCAGGTTGTGTTTCTAGCAACATTACAAAAATCTTTTATTTTGTAGTTAAAACTAGAAAGTGTGACTGATTGTAAAATAATTTAATATCTTTTTTAAATAAATTTATAGCTTTTAGTTTCTATAAAAATCTTTTTGATCCATAAAAAAAACTTTTTTTTATAATTTAATCAAATTTAGCAATCATTTTTTTTTTTTTTTAAAAGTTATTTTCATGGAAATTAAATCTATACCAAACATGCTCACGTGGTTCTCTCGTTAATCTTACATTTTACGAATCGAATTCATTGTATAATATTAACAAAAAGTCTTATAATAATAATAATAATAATAATAATAATAATAATTCACTTAATTACCCTGAATTATGTATCCAGACTTGTACCACACATTAATCTGTAAAAACCAAAAAAAAAAAAAAGCTCACTCGTGCCACACTACCACATATATATCCAATGACTATAAGCTTTCAAATGGATTTCTTCAGCCTTGGCCAATTGGTGTTAAACATGAGTACACGGGAGTTTTGACCTTCAAGCACCAAAGTCATCGAAAAACTTATACAATCTACTCAAATTTCTTGCTATTCCCATTTCAGTTAAAAAATTATGGTCGGTTTCATTAAATTTGGCACCATCAAAAAGCATCAGATTCTTGTTCACGCTGCCACTGGAACCTTTTTTCAAGTCTTCCCTAAACGTAAAGACTGGGAAGCAATCTTTTGACAGACTTTTCTCCTATCACTTGTTTGCTGGTCTACAACCAATAACAACAAAACACATACCAAACACAGCCAAAGCGAGTTCAACAGAGAATGTTAATCAAACCGGACCAAAATACAAACACATATACGAAACGTAAAACCAGAAGTAAAAGAGAACAAAATAAAGAAAGAATGGCATCAAATATACGTGGTTCGGCCAATGTAAAAAAAGGAATATATTGTTTTATATAAATTTTTCATATAGCAAGATAATATAAAGAGAAAAATAAATATAAAATTTTTATAATAAACCATCTTAAAATTTATGAAATAATCATATGTTAAAACTTTTATGCCTATCTATATTTTTTTTAATATAACATGATATTTATTATTTAGGGTGAGAACATCCATAGTTCCGTGATAACATAAGTGTGGAATTTGTCTCTCGAATGAGATCACCATGAGACACGTAAGGATCGTTTAAAAATTGACAACACTACCTTTTGGACTCTATATTATTGCATTTTAATTTTTTTTTTATCTTCATTGTAATAATAAGAATATGATGCGATACATGCCTATATAAAAGAACTAAAATATAAGTGTTTTAAAAAAAAATGTATTATTAAATAATGAATTTATGTAAATATAAAATAATATGTATGTTTATAACTATCAGTACAATTAAACTTAAAATTTTATTTGTGAAATTTATTTAGTTCCAAGTTAATCATTTTTATTTATAACATATAATCAATTGAGTAGTAATATATAAAATAATTTTATCATGATTTAATTTAATTATTAATTATTATATCATAAAAAGTATTTAACTCACAATAATTATTTATAAAAATTACACATAGGTTTCTATTATAAAAAAAAAATTACTAAAATTAAATTTATTTGATTATGTGATTGTGAATCCAAATGATCTGGTTAACATCATACACTAATTCTTGAATAAAATAGAAGATAAAGTAATCCTCTTGAGACATACATCATCATTATCCCAGTTACCTATTACTTGACTTTTCAAAAGCCATCGCCTATAAATTGAAGACAGTGCCACTTGAGTTTCTTAACTTGTTCTAGTCACCTTAGCTTTTTGCTTTTTTCTATTTTGTGTGTAACTTTTCCCCTGAATTAGAACTTTGCAAAAGTTCCAAATACACTATGGGGAATAAACCTCCACCCCTTTCAACTCTTTCCCTCATGATTTGGCTTGTCTTGGTTTCAACTGCAGAATCAGGAATAGTCACATACTGGGGCCAAGATGGCCGTGAAGGCACATTAACAGAAGCATGTAATTCTGGACTTTATGAAATCATCAACATAGCATTCCTCAACAAATTTGGCAGTGGCCAAAGTCTAGAAGTCAACCTTGCAGGTCACTGCACCTTTCCTGATTGCCAAATTGTGAGCACAGGCATAAGTGATTGTCACACAAAAAATGTTAAAGTCATGCTCTCAATTGGAGGTTATGTTGGTAACTATAAGTTGTCATCAGCAGAAGATGCAAGACAAGTAGCTGACACCATATGGGACATGTTCTTAGGGGGACAATCAAATTCAAGGCCATTAGGTAATAGAGTTATTGATATCTAATAATGTGCAGTTTTTGTGCGGTTTTATATCTCCACTCTTTTAATACTTTCTTTCCTTTATTTTCATTATTCAATATCCTACTACCCATTTATTTTTTAAGGGACAAGATCCCACCGCAGAAAAATTCCACTGCAGAGGATCCATTCCCGGTTGTTACATATACTGCTAACTAACTAACAGAGTTATTGATATGATATCTTATATTAGGGGATGCTGCATTAGATGGAGTTGATTTTGACATAGAAGGAGAAGGTCGTGGTGATCCAGCAAACTATGCTGAACTTGCTAGAAGACTCTCTGAACGAAGTGGTGATAAGAAACTGTACCTAACTGCTGCACCACAGTGTCCTATCCCTGAGTTAGCTGGTCAGCAATATTACATAAATGGGGCATTATCAACAGGGCTTTTTGACTATGTTTGGATTCAGTTTTACAATAACCAACAGTGTCAGTTTGACTCAGGGAATCCAAACAGCTTTCAAAACTCATGGAACCAGTGGATCTCATCTGTAACAGGAGGCAAGTTCTATGTTGGACTTCCAGCTTCACCAGCAAAAGAAGCTGCTGGGAGTGGTTATGTGGAACCAGAAACAGTCACAAGTCAAGTGTTGCCTTTTGTTAAACAATCAGGGGATAGGTATGGAGGTGTTATGCTTTGGAATAGGTACTATGATGTCCAAACTGGATATAGTGGCAAAATCCAGGGCAATGTTTGAAGCCTACCCGCCCCAAAAGCTTTAATTTGCCTATAGTGAATAAATGTCAGCTTTGAGTCTTTGACGAGTTCAAGGGCATGCAAGTATTTACCATGTAATATATCTATATATACCATGTGTTATCTATATCTTCAGTACTTCTTTATTTTAAGAATTTACTGGGAATTATATCTGGGTCCAGCATGATGATGATATTACTAACGTGGAAGCTTAGAGCATGTATAATATGTTCAATAAATTCAATAAACTATCTTATGAATAAATGCTATCCTAAAATAACTTACAATAATTATATTCTAACTATTGCTTTTCTGAAAATTAATCTCACTTCCTTCTTCTTTCTCTCTCTTTCTTTTCTAATACTAGATGAAGGAAAAACATTATTGAACAACTTAACTCTGCTTATATGAGGCTTTATTCTTTTAATTTATTGGTCCATTCATTTTGTTCTGTACATGTTATAACTGGTTTTGTGAATGGTTAAACATGTAATGCATTGCTAGTGCTACATGTTAATTTCACTCAAATTGACAAGTACTATCAAGATTACATTTCCAACACCTTTCTCTAAACGAATCTTTCATCCTCAAAGAATGGAATTACACATGAAAAAAAGATAGAATTAAAAAAATTAGGCTACTTTACATGTTAGCTATTTATCAGCATCAATGACTAGAAGAAGGATGCAGATTTTACATACAAGACCCTCAACTAAAACGTGTTGCATCCTTTCTGAATGAAGATCACAAAATGAAATAAAGATTACAAAAGAAGAAAAGAATCCTATATCAGGATCTACTTAAAATGCTGCCTAGAATTCATCATCACATAGTTTAGTAGATCATGATGCTTTTGCTGCAAGCAAAGATGATGAATTAGAGCTTTCCTCCATTTCTGGTGGGGGCTTAACATATTTCCCTATTACTTGTTGGCGATGTCGCTTCCTCATTCGATTTTGTTTTTCTAAACTCTTTTGCTTCCTCTTTTCCTTCTCCTTGATCCTTAAATTTCTCTCCCTCTCATATAAACCTTGCCAGAATACTTCACCAGTTAATGGCCACAACCAATGCCTGCCAGGATCCTCAGAATCTGATAACTCTGCTAAGTCCTCATCCATGCTCTTAAGTGTGCTGTATGAGAACCATTTGATCCACATTTGACCTCTACGGTTCTTGAACTTGTGTTGTTCCTGCATTACACCTGTCTCTGGGTTCACATACACCATCCTTCTTGCACTGTGGTATGCCCACACATTTACAAGTAGCTCAAGAAGTCTTGAATAGCAATGCTTATCCTGCAATTTGCATATTTATTCATGCATTCATACAAGCGGCGCGAAAATAAGCAGCAAGGTTAAATGAATAAATGTTTATGAAAGAAAATTAAATAGCATTTCACCCAACCCAACACTCCATCTGAAACACCAACTATAACTATTTAAAAAAAAAAATTGCTAATCATTGCCCGGGCAATGGCTAATAAATAAAAAAAAAGGAAAATTTTGATTAGGAAGTGGTGTTGTAATGGTATATATATATATATATATTTTTTTTTTTTTGAGGGACAAATCCATTTTTCAAAACCCAATTCTGTTAACAACATATTTCAAGCTCACTAAGGAGCCAAGAAAACTAATTTTTGAGGAAGAAAGTTACTTTTGACAAACTCAAAGAACAGTGTCCAGTTGAATGGTGCTCATCATACATCTGCATGTCCAAAGCATCGACAAACAATCTGTACAAATGATAGTTTACATCAGTTATTTAACAAGTTTACAATTTTATAAGTCATAAAACGAGCTAATTGTTTCAATCAGCAACTTCCATGAATGAATACCTGGAGAACATTACAAACTCTAAAAAGGATCTTGTGGGCAGAGCCCAACTCTGCATGACAGACCAGGTGTCACCATCTATAGGCATGGGTGGCAAAGAATCCATATCATCCTTTAACCCATACATTTTCCTCATGGCTTCTGAGAAAGCAAACCTTCACACAAACACAAATGTAAAGAAAATCAAGATATATCTTTTAAAATGTAAAAGATGATGAAGTAAAATAAGGGCCAGAATGGGTATAAGAGATCTTACTTGCAATTTCCTGCATTTGTGGCATCACAAAATGACCAAAAGTCCTTCTGCAAAGGGTTCCGAGGATCCATATCCATGTGCACCCAAAAATATAGTGCATCCCCGAACTTTTTGGATTGGATAGCACCCAATAATGCATTTTCAGCAGTTCTGGACAAAGATGCCTGTTAAAACCCCAGGCTAGATGTCAAATACCACAGAATAAGAGGCAAATAAGAAATTTAATTTGCTTCCATTTGAGTTATTTTCCTGCATTTCAGCCTTTAGGCACCCACTGACACCACTAATTAAAAGGGAGGGAGAAAAGAAGCTGCATAATTGAGGATTCAGTACACACAAGATCATTTTCCTTTGTTTATCCTTATTTATATTCACAATTTCAAATCAAAACCTCTAATTGGACAGAGGATTCCAGCTTTAAAATATCAACAATAGGATCAGTTTCTATATAAATAAGTTGCAGGGGAAAAAGCAATATAAATCAGCATGACAGCATCACAACTTTCTAACCTAATATGATTGACAAGGACAAAAATAACATTATTTATTAAAACCAATATCCATTTTCTGAAAAGGAAAAGTGTATTAAGAGGTAGATCTTCAAAGAAATGAGGTGTGAAAAAAGAATCATATACCTTCCTTGCTGTTGCTCTCCAAGACTGAAATCCAACCCAAGCATTTTTGTGTAAACGGTCAATTCTGTTCGCAATTGCAAAGAAGGCTCCATAGTCACCAAGTACATCTCGATAGTAAGTGTTAGTAAGCAGCGGCAGACGAGAAGGTGCATCAACATCATCTCTCCCTGGTCTTCGACCTTTATTGGACTGCAAACATCGAGTACATCCATTTTGTCAGATTGAAATCAACTATTACAGAAGATTTGAGGACTCTATGTAGCACACCAAACTAGAGAGAGAACCAGAGGATGAGAAGCCGAATAAAGAACCAAAAGAAGTAAACAATACCAAATACTAAAAAAGAGTCATAGCACAAAATGGGAATGCACTGCATTACATGAACACTGTATCACATGGGGCCAGATATATTAGAATCATCTTTCACCCAGTACTAACAATTTGTAACAAATATCATGCCATTACATTAGAACATTTCTTATTATTTGCACTGACACCCACGCAGAGCTTACCAGGCCAACTCCACGATAAAGAGATCTTTGATGTAGAAAAGGCCAAGATCCTTCACCAAAGTAAGGTTCATAAATGCATAGTGGTTGTCCCGTCCGCTCAAGCTCTCCATCATCCCTTTCATGCAAATCATTCTTTAACCTATCAGCCTTCTTAGCATTTCGATATACTTCCTCCCATGTTGCGTGTGACTGATCTGTTCTATCCTTCAACTACATTAAAATTCACAATGACTTAAGCATGAGTCACCACAGGGCAAATGGAAGTGAGGAAAAATCCAATACCCTAATTTTGTAAATTAAACAATCCCTAATCTTACCTCTTCATCCTCCATCCTTTTTTTTGTAATAGCCATCTGAATATACTTTTCTTCTTCCCATATGCTATATACAAATGAATCATTAGATGAAACTGTAATACTGGATCTATTTTTTTGAGAATGATTCCATTGGTCCTCATATTTATCTAAAAAAGTGTCACTTCTTAATGTCCTATTTTGATATGTTAAATTTGGAACTGCTTCAAACAAATGCCACTGCCATTGTTCTTTAACATTGGGGGGTATTTCTGAAACAGCCTTAGGACGAGCAACCTCTGATGGAAGCCGGAGAATATTCTGAAGTAAAGATGCATATCCCTCAATCACTTCTGAAACCATGAGGTTCTTTGCAGTGCTTCTCCCTATTGAGGCAATGTTACGAGCCAGTGGTGATATTTTCCCTTTTGAGATCACTTCAAATACAATTTGTCTCAGAACTCTACTATTATCCTTAGGGAAAAGATAGCCATTCACCCTGTCATCAACCTAGTTGATATTGATAAAACAGTTTAGAAATACATGGTACGAGAAAATCTTTAACTCGAAATTTGTAAATTAAAAGAATAAAGTTAATATTTAATAGCATATTAGACGCTTGGAAGTTATTATAAATGTCATAAAAACCAACTTCTGGATTATTCCAGGAAACTTCAATTCTAAGATTAATTTAAGTGCCAAGCAAAATAGACACATGGTATGGTTATAGTAAAGAAATAGAGCAGGGACATACATATTTTCTGATCATAGGAATATCTGGAGCAATAATTGGTTTCTCAAAGCACATGGCTTTCAACAAAATCTCTGGAAGAGACTGCTCTTCAAGGAGGGATCCATATATGACAACATCTGCTATGCCAAGAACAGAATCTGCATTCAAATCTCCAGCTATGTGCTCTATAACACCTCTTGGATAATTCAAGCTACGAGCCATGGTCTAACGAAATAGAATACAAGGATAAGAAACTTCAAATTATTTATCCACAAAAATAAATAAAGTAGGATATATACCTCAAGAGCCACACTGTAGTTATTCGTTAATTCCCCACTGTGAACAATGATTCGTAGTTGTGCACTGGAATTATCTTTGCCTGATGAGAAGTCTACCAGAAGTGGTGATAAAGCCTGCAAAACAATGGCATGCCCCAACCACATGCCCTTGTACAAAAACTGACTTCCCACAATTGCAATAATCACATCTTCAGGGCCATAGCCCATATTGATGCGCAAATTATCTTTCTGTAAGGCCATAAATGCATCTGCTTCTAATGATTCAGCAGGTGAACCAGGAACGACATAAAAATTTCCAGCATCAAAAGTGGAGTAAATCATCTGTGGAATTACATAAGAAACAATAGTTGTCAATTACTAATTAGTCCCAACAGAGCAAGATTTAAGAGACGGTGGACAAGCTATCCGATGCTAGTTATAGTTATAATTATAACTATAATGTTTATATCATAGAAATAAAATTAATTGGGTAATCATAGTAGTATCCCCTACGAAACTTATTTACATCTTATGATAGAGAAGTGGTTAACAATGAAACAGCTGTTTCAATATCAAAAAGCATATTATGAATTAATAATGAAATGCATGAATACATGAAAATGCCGTTGCCCAGTAACAACAAAACTTAACTTGTCCTCGAGTCTGAGCTAAAACATAGCTTATCAGGTGGTTGGGTGGGTGAGGTTTGGGTAGAGGCCCTAGATATGATTTCCATGCATCAAATAATAAATAAATAACTTATCCCATATACATATTACCGGCAAGGCATAGTTTGGAAAGACAACAACTGTGGAACGGTTGAAGGCTCTTCTCCAATCATTCAAAAGTTCAATCTGCCCACTAGTAGTATATTGCCTTGAACGATAAGCAAGAGCATTTTCATGAATGATCCATATTAGAGGTACAGACTTGAAAGGTTCCTGCAAAAAACTGTAACAACTAAAATCATTCGTGTTACTTGATTAAGGATATTTGTGGCAAAAACCTCAAACACTATCAGCAAACAAATCTTGGCCAAGCTTCAAGACATTGTATGATAAAGTCACAATCAGTGAAATACCTCATAACTCATACTGTACAGTGTCTCATTTCTAAGTTATGAGCATCAATTTTGAGACAATGTTTTCAAATAAGTTAAAGCAGGTCAGAATATAGAAACCAGCACAAGAACGAAAAGTCGTAGCATATAGGTTTATATTGCAAGCTTAATATATCTTGCAATGATAACGATAGATGCCTATACGAGGTACTCTGAATATAAAAGTCCAAAATCAGTTTCAGTGTTTGAAAGAAAATTCCAGGCAGAGAAGGAAACAAACATTAGAATAGGGAAGGTTTACATGAGACTGGTAGGAGCAGTAAAAACTCAAGCATCAAATTTGTTGTGTGTGATCAACCACGAATAATGTGTAATGCCAATAAAGTGGAAAGAAAATTATCAGACAACTTCCGGAGGTCATTTCTTAGTAATAATATTAAGGAGTGTAAGTCAGTAAATAATTCAGGTAACAACCACGATACAGAATCTTGTCCTTTAAGAAATAACATAGGTATCTTACCAAGAAAAGGCACCCTTGGCATCAAGAGAGCTGACAATTATACCCTCATAGCTGCAAAAGACAGACATTCTTATAAGACATAAGCCCAAGTGAATCACGGGAACTAGGATTATACTAAAGCAAAAACAACTGCGCCATACTAGTTTCAATATTTAAAAAACAAAAGGTTTAATACAAATCATTATTTATGGGTAAAAAACTGAGTGATGATTAAGAGAACCAAATAGCATTCTTCTTCACAAATTGAAAACAGATATAATGTAATTGAACAGTTTATAAAGAATTAATCAGGAATCAGTATTATAATCTGGCCATATAAAAACAAGACAGTATTTGGCTGTTATTTTCCAATGAGTAGTTAACTTCAGTGGATCGTTGAACCAGAACAGATACAAGGAGCATCAACCACAACTCAGAGATCATGTCAGATATATATAAACCTTGAAAAATTTAAACAGTTGTTTAGCAGCTGAAGTTAGTTGGTTCTGGTTCCAAGACGTTTCAATTCTTAAAACTATGCAAGATGCTTAATCTAGACAAAAAAAAACAAATTATAAAGAATTAATCAAGGAATCAGTATTATAATCTGGCCATATAAAAACAAGACAGTATTTGGCTGTTATTTTCCAATGAGTAGTTAACTTCAGTGGATCGTTGAACCAGAACAGATACAAGGAGCATCAACCACAACTCAGAGATCATGTCAGATATATATAAACCTTGAAAATTTTAAACAGTTGTTTAGCAGCTGAAGTTAGTTGGTTCTGGTTCCAAGACGTTTCAATTCTTAAAACTATGCAAGATGCTTAATCTAGACAAAAAAAAACAAATTATAAAGAATTAATCAAGGAATCAGTATTATAATCTGGCCATATAAAAACAAGACAGTATTTGGCTGTTATTTTCCAATGAGTAGTTAACTTCAGTGGATCGTTGAACCAGAACAGATACAAGGAGCATCACCCACAACTCAGAGATCATGTCAGATATATATATATATATAAACCTTGAAAAATTTAAACAGTTGTTTAGCAGCTGAAGTTAGTTGGTTCTGATTCCAAGACGTTTCAATTCTTAAAAACCATGCAAGATGCTTAATCTAGACAAAAAAAAAAAAAAACATTAGAATAACAATCATACTTTAGCCAGTCTACAGCAGTGTCTGCCTTGTCACAAGTTTGAATGACAGTGACGGGAACTCTTAAATTTATCCACACATTACGCCCCGGTCCATCTTCAAGTGAAAAGACCTGCAAAACAGAGAAAATACTTGACCTAAAATAATTGATATTGTAAATGGTGAGAGGTGAACAAAATCTTAAAGTATTTTTTCAGAGACACTATGTCACTATGATAAGTCAACATATTCTTAAGGACTTTAAACATACATTCTTAAATGCACAACACTACCCTGCTTCAATTATAAAAACACTTGTCTAGCATGGCTCTCTGTGGAAGGCGATCATCTGGTAGAAGTATCCTCGCTTATCCAGTGAGGCCTTTGAAACTAATAGTTAAGTAAGCAGACATGCATGAGAGGAACATTGGAAATAAAATTCAAAATTTCTCTGTCTGTGCTCTCAGTCTCCTACAGAAATCAGTACCATAAAAAAAGTTTCACTCTCACACTAGTGCATATCATAGACAGACATTGATCAGCTAGCTAGTTCCCTTTTCTTTTCTTTGTCCCTAAACTCGAAAGTAATTTTCTAGCATAAGATTGAGAACAAAATGTAAATTGAGTACCTCAATTCCATAGCCAATCTCTAGCAAAGCAGCTGCAATCGTTACCATCAGCAATTGTTGTGAATCAGTCAACAGTTGTCCCAATACCTTCAAAAGAAATCAAAATTACATAACTATCCAATATCAAGAAATAAATAAATAAATAAAATAAAATCGTATACATTGATAACAGGGAAAAATTCAGAGAACTTTAAAGCTTAATTAATTAATAACAAACTTCATTTCAACTAAAACAGTCCTAAATTTATGCAAAATATGACCCAATTTACACCAAACAAAAAGTCTATGCTGAACCACATGCTTAACCTCAAAAATTAAACACCAATAGAATTGTAGCATGTTCACCAAGAAAATTAGGTGAACTAACCAGTGCCAGCTCAGGCTTTCTGTACCCGAAATGCTGCACTGTATGGTTGAACAAATTCAAGTCCCTACCATCACCACTCCTGAATCTCTCCGAAATCTTAGGAAGAAAAACAGCATCCTCCCCAATGTCTATGTTCTTATAATGCAACACATTCCCAGGATGCATCTTCACAGCTATAAACGAATCCTCTGACTTTTCCACAACCGAACCAGGCAGGAACATTTGGAACACAACGACCAAGCACAAGAACACGACCACAGTGCAAATCCATTGAATGTAATCTAGCTTCTTGAAGAGCAAACGGGAGAAGCTCGACCTGAACCTCTGTGAAAATGGGTGCTTTTCTTTTCTACTTGGCTGAGAAGAACCAAACAAGCTCCCTTTCTTCAATGGGATACCAGATTCCAAAGAACCCATTAGAGTCCCATCAATTGGGGCACTTTAGATTAGGAAAAAGCTTAGAACTTTGACCAAAACCACATGCAAACAAGAACTCCCAGATGAAAACCCTTTAATGGGGTTCAAGCACTTAGCTCCAGAGAGTGAAGGAAGCTGAAAAAGACCACAAAATTTTAGATTTGAATTCAAAAAAAAAAAAAAGGGTCAAGAAAGGTTATGGTGTGAACGAAGATTGTTGTTTGATGTGGATTTGGTTGATTGTGATTGTGAAAGAGTGTCACAGCTGAGAGAAGCTGTAGAGTGATTTTCAGTGAAGGAGAAGAAAGAAAGAGGATTTGGCGTTGAACAATGGAAAGATGGACAATGGTTTTGTGAGCACAAGACTCGGAAACGAAACGAATCTTAAGCTAAAAATAAAAAATAAAAAAATAAAAAAATGGTCTATTTTTATTTATTTATTTATTTATTTATTTTGTTGTCTGAAAGGGAAAGAGTGTATCATATATCTTATTCCAAGTTGCTAATGCTAATGTTAATCTCCACGCGCATTAAATTTAGATGAGTTGAGTCACGCGTGAAGGTAGAGGTGCTGTGATGCACGTGAGGTGATTACTTTACGTGGAAGATATTGTGAAAATGAATGTCATTAACCCGTTAGGGGAAAAAAGACACCTAAATATAGTAAAATACTAATTAGTAGCGATATGAACTAAAACTGAATTAAAAATAGAGTAATGATATTCTAACATCTGATTTGGATACCTCCAGTGACACCTTGGTTAATCACGTGTAAATTTTTGGTTAATTCAGTTCATTATATGGTTAATGGGTCATCTGAAGCTTATTTTCCATAACCATGTAAATATTTGGTTAATCACATGCAAATATCTGGTTAATTCAGTTTTTTATATGATTAATGGGTCATCATGAATTAACCAAATATTTACATGTGATTAATCATATAATGAACTAAATTAACTAAATATTTGCACCGATTAACCAAGATGTCAAAAGTTGGTGTCAACTTTTGGTGTTAGAATATCATTACTCTTGAAAATATGTGGACGGATACATCCCTTAAGAAATCAACTAAATAATTTTCTTGGTTTATTTCATATCAACTAAATATTAAATGTATTATTTTTAATTTAAATAATTATACGAAGTTTATGCTGGCTGTTTAAGAAGATTTAGTATTTCTTAAGTGGAGACGATCATAAGTTGATTTTATTTCTATTCTCCAAATTAAGAATCTCTAGACTAGCATCTCTTATTTTGTTTATACTTTTTTCACAAGTTGTTTAAATTATTTTTTAATAGTAATGCTTGTTCCGTATTTTTCTAGATGCATGTCATAATTACTATTATTTTTTTTGAAAATAAAAACCGCGATATATATGTGTGTATGGACTATGGATCGCTAAAGATGGCGATGTTTTTAGTTTACTAAATTTTTAATCCTCACAAATAGATGGAATTTTGATATTAGCCTTTTAATTTTTTTTTTATCTGATTCTTATATATTTTAAACCTTTGAAAATATTCCTATTATTAGTAGATAACCACTATACATTTTAAAACATGGAAATGGTCCATGTAAATTAATTAAAATATTATTTAATTATTTTAATGAATAATATTATTATTTAAAATTATTATTATTTTATTTAACCAGATTAAAATAATTTTTTAATAACCAGAAAATACATTTTTATTTTGTAAAATCATTCCAGGCTCATTTTCTCTTCCGTATAAACTCTATTAAATTTTGGTAAGTGCGAATCAACAGCAGCGTTTGTAGTCCAACGGTTAGGATTATTGCCTTCCAAGCAATAGACCCGGGTTCGACTCCCGGCAAACGCAATTCTGTTTTTATGCTTCCCCGTTTCCAAACGAAATATGAAATGATTTAAATTAACCACTAAGCAAAGCCTTTAAATCACGCGCGCGCTCATCGAAAAGTTTGTTGATCCTCTCATATCACACATGGCGCGTCCTTTGGCAACCAATATGATATGAAACTACTTCGTTTTTGGACATCCACCTCTTTCGTTCGAATTCGATCGTATCCCGGTACCCTACATTGCAGCATAAAGTTGATGTTTTATGTTTTTTCAGAACTCAACACATTTTACATGGACACTGATAGCAAATCTTCTTGTTATTACCAGTCAAAAGGAGTAACCACATCGGAATAAGAGCCCATAGCCCATATTGGAAAATTTTCCTAATACATCAAAGGTCTTCAAGGACAAGAAAGTTAATGAAACCTTTTCTAGTTTCTACGTAGCAAACCAGACTTTAACATTTTACAGGTGCTTGAACACTGATCACAATTCACAGGGATAACATTGAACATTCAGCAAGTTGAAGATCAAGATCTCGACATTATCGTTGCCGAGTTACCGGCTACTATACACGGACACACGGTCATTATTTCAAAGGATTGAACAAGAAACTAATCAATTCTGCGCATTTAGCAGAGGCATATTAAAGGTAATAGAATTAAGCATTTGGGTAGATCATAGTAACATCCCAACTTGTCTTTTGTTAAAACAAAATGTGACATCTCCACATTCATGGAGATGCTTGCATGGGGGAGGGGGGTTGCCTTGGGAGGTTTTCACGAGAAAGAACCGTCCTTCAATTTTGGTGTTTTTTGCTTGACAAAGAAAGCTGATAACAAACTTTTGCTGCGAGCAGGAACTTGGGCAGTCTCACGTCGACTTTGGTTGTCAAATGATCTGAATGCTGTCAATGGTTTGGAACCCTCTAATGCATCCTGCAGAAGGAGACTCATTAGTAACTTTTTTTACAGAAAATTTACTTCAGAAAAACACAAGGAACGTGAACAGATGCACCCTTCATTTCATCTCTGAGACACTTATGTTCAAGCAAACTGGCTAGCTGGAAAATATTGTCCACAGTTTCAAATATTAGGTGCACCAATTGATAGATAATCTTAACGTTCTTGAGTTCAGTGCAATTCAAATTGGAAAAAAAAAAATGAGCCCAGTCAATTGGAAACAACCCTTCAAAGCCTTTTCCCACTAGATGGGGTCAGCTAAATGGATTAAATGACACAATTGTATTCTGTCATAATCATCGAAAAGTTCACTTAATTCTAAGTCCATTTTAATGTTTTGTCTTGGTCTCCCTATACCTCTAACTAGTCTTTTTAGTAACCAAAGAACTTTTTTTTTTCTTTGATCATAAAGTCATCATAACAATATAATTACTACCGAAATGTAAATTCCAAAAAAATTTAAACATTAATCAAAACCAGAGATAGCAATAATGATCTGAATTGCAACATCAAAAAGAGAGGAACCATAACAGCTAGAATCTACTTGATCTTCTTCTTTGGCCTCAACTGATTACTGTCACCAAAGGACATTGCATTCCACATAGAAACTAAAATTATCAAAACAAATTTCTTCTTAAATTGATACACTCTTCCAGTTTGACACAAACAAGGCATTTTTTGTTGGCTTTGACACTTTGTCTACAATTGTTGGCCAAACATTTTACTAATTTTATTTCTTTCAACCCTTGGTGTTTCCCCTTTTCAATCTGCCCAAGGAACCATCAGACACCAAATTAACCTGCAATTGTATGTACAGTTTACAGCACCCGGAAGCCACTGAATAAATCCTTAATCACCATTTCACTACTTGCAAATCATTCACTACCATGCCTCTAGTGAACCTTCAACCCTCTTAACTTCTTGATCCTAACCCTAGCCTTTTAAATCATAGTACCACCACCATCCAGCATCAGTGGCGCTACCTCCGCACAACATGCGCATTCCTATCTCATTTAAATCACCATTCCACTACTTGAAATCATTCCTAAAAAAATTTAAATTGAAAGATCTTTCACATGATGCATAAGCAATTGGAACATGACCAGTCATCCTCAAACCAGAATTTGTCAGTGTGAAACAGAAAAAGTGATAGAGTTGCTGGCATAGTGAACTCCAAAAAAACTACTGCTCCCAATGAACAAACAATTTAAGGGAATACACAGACAGTCAGCCACCACAGCCATAAACAATATATTGACTGCTCTATCACAAGATTTTTTTTTAGCACATTTCTCCTTTTTACCCAAGAGCTAGACAAACAACTTCACTTAAAGATTGACAAACAAGTTTTAGAACACTTGCAAACAACTGGCAAAGAATCGGTAAATAATAATCACAAGTTGACAATCAAGCATGACACCACCAGGCATTTGCATTTCTTGATAAATATGACGTTACCCTGCGTGTGCCACCCAAAGCTTGCATGGCTATACTATAAGTAGGAGTTCCATTTGGTAAATGGGTTTGTGCTGGTGAGGATTTCATCCAGGTAGCCTCTTCATTATCTACAGACACATAAACTTGGACTGTAAGGAGCTATGATTTCTACATCAGGCCAACTGAACTGAATTATATTATATAATAAAAGAGATACAGCTATTCCACAAACCTAAAAGGTGGAAAACTCCAGAGGTCTTGGCAGAAAACTTTGGGTTCTCAATGCTGCAAAAGTAGAAGCCATATGATAATGCTATTGCTGACAGTGAAAAACTGAAAAAAGCAGCAGTTTTGCACAGCCACAAACTAATAGAGAATAAAGATCCAAATTCATCCTTGTTAATATAGGCACCGGCACATTAGTCCCTGAGAACTGTGAAACCCAACCATGATCCCTTCTAGGGAAAAATTACTCCGTTGCCAAAGGAGTAATGTGTTGGTGCCTATGTGTATTTTGCGATTCCTTAAGGACCACAGTTGAGCTTCACTATTCTCAGAGACTAATGCGCATCTTATGCCTATATTCTTGTAGATGAACTTGGGGATTTATTTACTATTAATTTTTCCTAAACTTACTTTGGTGAAGAATGTGGAGTCCCTTTTATAGTAGACTTAGTCTCTGATGCTAAATGCCATGAAAGAGTTTTTGATGCCGGAGTACCTAGATATAAATATATTATATTCATATGAATTAATTTAGTATCCACTTCCAGAAAAAAAAAGAAGAAAAAAAAAAGAACATAAATCAAAACCAATGCCAAAATCTCTAGAAGGGGCAAAATTTTCCCTTCCCCACCACACACCTGACGATTGAAAACGAGTTCTGGTTTGAAATGGATTCTGTCTTGCATCAATCTGTATGTGTGGGCTGAAATGTACCTTTTTATTGACAGAATCTAGCTTGCATGGTTAAATAAACATAGAGATCCATAAGTAAAAACTACGGATATAGATCTTTAGTGACAATAATTACATCCAGATAAACATAAAAGCAGTTAAGCCCACTTGGCAAAATATAATGCTTATGGTGTCTGGGAATGAAAGCCAACAATTGCTGCTGCCGAAAACCTTCTTTCTCCATGTAAATTTGGCACGTAAGAAGTTTCTGCTTGTAAGCAAATATGTTACTTCAACTCCGATTGATATTTGTCTATTAAATCATACTATTGCAAAAAAGTTGTTATTACCTGATTTACAGTAGAGACCCTCAATTCCATAGTTGAGACGTCCAATGTTTGCTGCTCAAGAAGGTCAGTTAATTTGTATGCGACAGTTCCAAGATGATCAACAGCATTCACAAGGGCTCGTATGGCATAATCTTTCAGGTTGTCAAGTACCCTAATGCATCGATACCAGATAAGAAAAAATTCATGCAGTTCTAACACAAAAGAATATGTGCACAGAATATGTTGTTGACTCATTTATATGCCAGAAGAATAGACATGGGCCTGTAACATTAAGAGAACCCTCCCCACCGTCACTCCCATATGCAGCCAAATTACGTAGTCACAAAAAAAATTCTAGTAGTATCCTTTTTAGGATGACTATATGCCCTGACACCTATACATTTGAAACACAATCATACGTTTTAAGAATCAGTATATGAATACTTCTTCATATATATGTATCAATTACGAGGATACTGTTATGAAGATCGGGAGTCAGGAGTCAGGACCCAACACAAGTAACAAAAAAAAAAACTTTGGTGAATGTTCTTTATGTTTCACTTTCCGCTTTCCAGACCATCCAAGTTTATTGTTAGAAATAATATATTAAGTAAAAAGACAGTCCAAATTTATGCATCCTTTTTAATCCATGGTTTCTTTCATTTTATTCATATAAAAAAATACTTATAATATTTGATGGTGTTATGATTCTCAAAGCTAGTTGATGCAATTTCATACGTGCTATCCATAACTAGCATTTATTGAAATGCCCAAGCAGAATGTAAAAGAAAAATTTAATTCACATTCGCATCCCTGGTAAGAACTGACTAGAAGAAAACTCCACCACTAATTGTTTGTCCTGTTGCAAAACCTTCAGTCATTTACATACATAGAAAAGCAGCTAAAAATAAGGGGATAAGATTGCCTTCAAGCAGTAGTTTCTTTTTTTAATTAAAAAAAAAAATTTCTCATCAACAAAAGAAATATCCTTACATTTGCTTCTGTTCACTATGGAGAAATGATTTTTCACAATATTCTGCGGCAGAATAAAGTTGAGGCCTCAGATTCTTAAGTTCCTGAAATGACCATAATATGAGGATCAGATGGCTGCTTAAATCAAAACCACAACAATCAAAGAGGAAATACAGAAGGTGCTAGCTAAGTTGATCCCTCAAAAAGTGACAAATATTATCTGGATTCTGGAGGTTCACCTTATTTAATTGAACAGATTAGTATCATTTGGATCTACTATTAGCCAGCTAGACCAAATTGACCTCAGTTCCAATTATATCATTTATTCAAGATTTCAAGTTAAACATGTCAGAGTCAGAGATATCATAGCTTTCCATTTACAGGAAGAAAATAAATATGATCACCCATCCCCCCTAAAAGAAATTTCAATTCAACACAATTACTGCTATGGAAAAACATCTAATCTCGATTATAGTAATAGTTCCATCCATCCCTAAGTTTTAACACAAGTATATCCGGGCGTCCTATTCAAGCTCTGAAACATGGTTGACTTGATAATTTTAACCAAACAGACATGCTAAATTAGTTGACAAAAACTTATAATATTGATAATTATTAAGTAATATTGCACAGTTGCACACAGTAAGCTACCTTGTTCAACATTGTGACTAATTTCACCCCCTATAACCCCAAATTGAAAATTGCTGATAGTTAACCTTACTTAGTTGCTTAACTATTGTCAACAATGATGTTGATTAAGTGGTAGGTTGGCAGAGTTGGTTAATGGCAGCTGCTATGTTGTATATAGTGAAACTTGCGACTAGCTGGTGTGAGCTACTCATTTTACACAATTCTGAATCAAGTATTCGAACTTTTCTCTGGTTTTCTCTCATTTTCAATGAGATTCTGCATTATGAAAAGAGAAATCCGTTTTGTTTGTTTCCCCTCCCAAATTGAATTTCTACAAATAGAGAATGAACCCCCGAAGGCTACTAAACCATATATAATAGAGAGAGTGAAAAGTGAAGACATGAATTCAAGAAATGGAAGAAAACAAAACAAATGCAGATCTGGTGAGAAATAATTACCTGCAAGGCGTTGACGAAGCTCTTGCTGCGCTCCATGGAGGCCTCGTGGAATGTCATGGCTGAATTGGAATTGGTGTTGGTGTTGGTGTTGGCTGTTGTAACTATAATAAGGTAACGTAACAAACACAACCAAGCTCAACCAAATTACAAAACAACAAGGTAATTATTAATAATTATAAATTATAAATGGAGCAGAACCGCCATTGATATTGTTAGTGTTATTGCTATGATTAATACATGATGAATAACCAATGAATGAATGAGAGAAAATAAAACTTGATGAGCTGTGATGTAGTGGGAGTTTTGGAGTTAAATGGATGGGAAGGGAATATTTAATGCTATGCCACATGGCAGCTTGGTTGGTTGGACGCCAACTTCCACTTCACGCTCCAACGGTGGTTTCCTTGTTGTGGAAAGACGAGACTGCCCTCACATCTATGACTCAGTAGTGAAGCACGGACGCTGGTCTCACGGGTTGACCGTCTGAAAATTATTCATCACTCTCTCTCCAACCTGCACTCGCTGCCTAATAATACCTGACCTAACTTTAACATTCAATCAATAGTAACATTAATGGATACACCTAATGTTGTCCCTCACTGTCCAACCATTTACCAATGAGTATCTTTTCTTGAAGAAGGTTAATAGGTACTCCCTCCGATCTCTATTGTAAGTAAAAATTAAATGGGACATACATATTAAAATAGTTAGTTAATCTCATTTAAAAGAGTCATTGGGAATAAAAAAGTAAGTTTGTTACCTAAATTACCCTTCCTCTTATTTATTAAGCTTGTGTTATTGAGAATAAAAGGAATCATTGGAAAACAAAATTTATATTAAATGAAGGGTATTTTGAGAATAACTTCATTAAATGAGAAGAAAGTAATTGAAATTTGCTTATATTTTGGACTAAAAAATTTAGAAATTTTTGCTTACATTGTGGACCGGAGGGAGTACTCCGAGAGAATCCATTGGATAAAAACTCTGTTTGATAAAAATAACTGAAAAGTTAATTTATATTATCTTTGGACTCAATTATAAGTAAAATTAACTAACTTCACATTAATTAAGGAAGCTAGTTGATTTAATATAATTGTCTTGATTTATGTTAAAAGTGAGTTACAATAACTAAACTACTCTTACCTATAACAATCATCGCATTTAATTATTAGGAGTGTGCATTGCTCTTGAAAAGGTAAAATGAGATTAATTAACCAAGGGTATTTTTGGAACACTGACATTAAATAGAGTTGAATTGATTGGATTTTGCTTATATTTGAGTCTACCAAATATAGATATTTTTTCTTATAATTGAGTCCAGAGAGTAGCTGATAAG
The DNA here is from genome assembly GCA_035048595.1 of Echinosophora koreensis. Classification (NCBI taxonomy): domain Eukaryota; kingdom Viridiplantae; phylum Streptophyta; class Magnoliopsida; order Fabales; family Fabaceae; genus Echinosophora; species Echinosophora koreensis. The sequence continues at coordinate 4,739,188 of JAPCYP010000023.1, forward strand.
CCAGCTTATAGATGACAAGTTAATTTTTAGTTGATAGCTGAATAGCTAGCTGATTAAATTTAAAATGTTTGATAAAATTAGCGGCTGAACCAACTTATAAATGTAAAAGGGCATATTTATAATAGACATTATAAAGTAAGAATCTCATTAAATGAATGAGGGTAAAATGAGAGAAAAGTTTATAAACTATAAGCCATAAGCTAAATAAATAAGCGTGTTGCACCTCTTAAAAAAAAAAAAAAAAGCTAAATAAATAAGCTTATGAATAAAAACTATAAGTTAATGAGATAAGCTTGTTTACCAAACCCTTTTTTTCAGTCAGTCAAGCTTATAAGCTAGTTAAATAAGTTAGCTTATTGGACTTGCCAAAAAGAGCCTACAGCTTCGTTTAACACATCATTTAATTAAAAGAGAAAATGGTTAGATTGGTCCCTAAAAAATTACACGGGTACACTCTTGGTCCCTAAAAAAAATTTCACTATTTAGTCTCTCAAATTTACAAATGTGGTACATGTTAGTCCCTCAAACCAGTTCCAACATCTATTTACTCGTCTATGTGTCTTGTTAGCCATCATGTTTAGCCCATCAATTGTCCTACGTGGCCTATGATGAATTTCCACCATAAAAAAAAAGGGAAAAACATGCTCAATTTTCTAGGTATTTAGGTCTTAAAATTGTACATAGGTCACACGGTCATACGGGACCACCAACGGGTCAAGCAAGATTGTTAACGGGATACATATGCAAGTAAACGAATGTTGAAATGAGAAGAAGGGACTAATATGTCTCTCATATGTAAATTTGAGGGACCAAGTTGTTAAATTTTTTTTGAGGACCAAAAATGTACCCATTATTTTTTTTTAGAGACCAATTTGAGCTTTTGCTCTTAAATAAATATGCTTCCCTAAATAATAGTTCTAATAGTTAATATTTCTTCTAATAATTTATCTCTATATAAATAAAGGTAAATTTTTTTTGAACACAAAGAAAGGGATACAAAATAAACTTCATTTTTTTAATATATATTTTTAGAATTCGTGTATATAAGAAGATAAAAAATTAGTAAGAGATATAAATAAATATGTACGGTATAACATACGATGTCCAAATTTTGTTGTTCAAATAACATAATTGATAAATAAATGGTCCCCCACAATAAGTTTTACATTGACAACACAGCAAAATCAATTGTTTTGCACTTATAATATATACATCCAATTATTGTCGATTTGTAATTGTACAATAATACAACAGTTTATTTTTTATACGTAGTGGTCTAATTTTTCTTCTTCTAGATAGTGTAAATTTTATTACATAATCAATCAATCAAAATTATTTAATGTATAATTTTTAAGATAATTATAATAAAAGTCAATTTTTTAATGATATGATAATTATAATTATTTAATGTATATTTTTGAGTGGAATCTATCTTCAATTCAGGTTGGTATTGTGCCTTGGTCGTGGTTCACCTTCTTCAGTGTAACATTTCATCAAATCTGGAAAGAAAGAAATAGCTTAATTTTCTCTCAATCTTCTAAAATGGGAGAAGAATTATGGGAGATGTTACCTCTCAATCCAAGATAATTGAGCCGGAAATCTCTAAACCCCCAGTGTTCCTCGATCAAGGTAGAGTCTGGCTGAATGTGGGATGGTAACCTCCCCCGCCTGATTGGTTGAAGATAAATGTTGATGGTGCTAGGAATTCCTATTCTGGTTTGGCAGCCTGTGGGGGATTAATCAAAGAAAGCAATGGTTCCTTTGTGAAGGGCTTTGTTTGCAACCTAGGTCAGTGCAGTGCGTTCAAGTCTGAGCTTTTTGTTTTGTTACATGGTATTAAAGTGGCGAGAAGTTTATCTCTCAAGAAAGTTATCTTCGAAACTGATTCTCTAGCACTATATTGTTGGAGGCTTTCCCATACAAGTTCGGCTTAAATCTCTTTTGGAAGAGATTATCTCCTTACTTCGGATGTCGGATTGGCAGACCTACGTGCAACATTCTCTCAGGGATGCAAACACAGGTGTTGATTTTCTTGCTAGATGTGGCTTTTCTGCTCCCTTGCAAGTTCAGTTGTCAGATTCCGTTAACCCTTTGTTAGCTGGGTTTTTGTACAATGACTGTAGTGGGATTTCAAGCCCACGTTTTGTTAGTTAGTTAATATATATCTCCCATTTCTATCAAAAATAAATAAATAAATAAATAAGAAAAGTGTGATTTTTAAAAAAAATGGAAAATAAAGCTAAAAGATAAGAAATATGTCCTCAACTAAAAGTTAAGGAACCCAATATCTAGGTCTTTCTCACTTTATGTTGATATGTTCTTTCATATTCATTTTCCTTTTATTCTTCCTTTTTTCCCTTCATCTTTATCCTTTCTCTTTACTTCTTTCTCCCGAAGTTTTACACCGGGAAAAAAGAAAAAAGAAATAGAAAAAAAAACAGAAAGCGAGGGCCCAAAAAGTAGAAAGGAAATCCAACAACCAATCACATATTTTTCCCGCTTAATAACTCGATAATTCCAATTATCCATAACATAATCTTCTCTTCACCCCAACAATTTTCCCGTGTAACATTTTCCCGGAAAAATGAAATTTTCTCGTTCGATTTTCTTCTGAATTCACTGTTCCCGTTGGAAAAAAGAATCAAACCTTTATCATGGCCCTTCTAATCCACTCCCCGGAAATTTCTGTTGCCCATCAAATGGCACATAACCCTAACCCTAAGCCGTGCAATTTCCAAAGTTTCAAACCCTACACAAAGGGGAACGCAATTGGAACGAATCGAAGGGTGAAAATTTCTTGTAAAGTTAGAGATTATGAGGTTTTGGATCAGAATGTGAGGCCGTACGTTCAGTTTTCGGCTCCGGTGAAACGATTGTCAAGGTCGAGCAAAGAGGAAGAAGAAGAAAAGCAGAATTACTATTTGAATTTGGGGTATGCCATTCGAACTTTGAGGGAGGAGTTCCCTGATCTCTTCTACAAGGAACTTAGCTTTGACATCTACAGGTTCGGATTTTACTGTCTATATTTCATGATTTTGATTTTTGTTGGTTGAGTATGAGAGAAGAGTGTAAATTCAATTATTTTTTTAATGGGTTTTCGTGGAAAATCATAATATTGTCAATCACCTAAGTTGTGATCATTAGTGGTATAAAGTTAGTGTTATATTTAGGTATCTGGTTGCTTTCAATTAACTTCAATTGTTTCCCCTGGAGCTAATCCTTTATGACAGTCTACCAATTCACAATCATAGTTCTGGTCTTGCTACCAGTGAGGGCACTGATTAAGGAATCATATGTAGGATGCCTGAAAACTAGTGTATCTAATATATATTGAAAACTCAAAATTTGTAGTTTTCAATAAAAATTTGCTTTATACAGGTTTGTAAACTCTAAACTGTGAGGTTAGACAATTACTTTTGGTGCTTTTTAAACCCTCCAGGTCTTACATGGTTGTGTATTTGCCTAGCTGGTAATCATAGTTAAAGGGTTCACTAACCAGGGCCTTAGAACACTAGTTAAGGAATGAAAAGATAAAAAAAATTATTGGAAAATAATGCTTTCAAATTATGTATTAAATATACCACCTTTCATTAAAAACATTGTATCTATGATTCCTTAACCAATGCTGCTGAGGCACTGGTTAATATTTGCCCTGATTAAAATATTGTTATTGTATTTAATTTACTACATGGCTTGATTGAGTGTGTATCAAGTGAGAGGCATTGTTTTATTATGGTAGTGGGATGAACACTTCTCGACATCATGCATGTCTTGTGAAAAATTATAGCAAAGTCAAACGACCTTTAGGTAATTTATAACATTGTTAATCCATACCATGCAAGGTTTGATTGTGTAATAAGGTAGTGTTCTCACTTGATACGCTCTTAGACTTCTCTATCTTAATGTTTATGTTTAAGTAGTATAGAGGCTTAGGGAACTGATTGCATGTAGTTTACTTGGTAACTTATTTATGACTAAACCGCATAGGGACTGAAGTGGGTGTGAAAATCATGAAGATTTGCAAATGAAGCTTGTTCTGCTGTTGATAGTTTTGAACTTTTTGATAATTATAACTTCGCCAGCAATTGAAAGTGGAATGATAGCTTATCAACAAAAATGATACATGCCCTTTACTTTGAGCTGTACTTCTTTTTTCTGTATCCCTTTCCTTGTTATCAGCAATGGAAGGTTTGAAAGTGTCAAATTTTGCCTATATTTATTATTGGTGCCTGGTTGAGTGTGCTAAAGTTGTGATTGGTGTCATACTGCATCATGACTTGTGTCACTTTATTTTATGCCATAGGCAGTTGCACCTATTTAAACAGCTTCCAGTTTGTGTCTTAAGCATTGCATCAAGATACTTGTTCATAGATTTATTGGAGAAGATTATTGCACTTATCTGAATAATAAGAGGACATTGTTCTTTTCACTTAAGTTAATATGATTAAGGGAAGTTTCCACTCCCTTAGCATATGAAATCAAATGTGCTTTTCCAGTACTTGGTAGTGAATATCAAAGGTTGGTTATGGGTTTTTCTTAAAATGATAAACTTCGTACATGTCTCTTCTTTGCACTGTTATGTTAAATTCACCGAGTATAATATCTCCTTTTTACAGGGAGGATATTGTGTTTAAAGATCCTTTGAATACGATCATTGGTATTGAGAATTACAAATCAATCTTCTGGGCACTACGATTTCATGGCAGGATTTTTTTCAAGGCTTTGTGGGTTGACTTAATTAGTGTGTGGCAACCTGTTGAGAATGTCATTATGGTTCGCTGGACTGTTCATGGGATCCCACGAGTTCCATGGGAGAGTCGTGGTAGGTTTGATGGAACCTCCGAGTATAAACTTGACAAGCAAGGCAAGATTTTTGAACACCGAGTTGACAACATAGCACCGAGTTCACCTCTTAAGAAGTTCAAAGTGCTGAGTGTGGAAGAACTAATTCAATCTATTGGCTGCCCCTCGACCCCAAGACCAACTTATTTTGAAACATCATCTACCAAGAGAACTTAATGTTGCTGAAGTTCTTCAAAAAATTTTGGTGTACATTGTGCATATCATCGTAAACATTGAGCTAGATATTTCGCATCTTGTTTAACAGATAAAGGTGAGAAAAATTTGTATTTTGGCATAGACTTGGTTTACATGGTGCCCGAAACTATTGGCATCGTTATATAGGGTCTTTGACTCTTTGTTGGCCGTTGTAATTAGTCGAGTTTGAAAAAGCGTTGTATATATATAATGTATAATGTATAATGCGATTGCTATAAACATTTTGTATACTGGTGCCATAAGACTAATTCATACTGTTCAATCCTTAAAGAAAAAATTATTTCCTTGATCAGTAATGGTAAACCAATGTGATGTTTAAATTCTCCTACACCTACATCATCAGGGCACAGTAAGACCTATGTTGCCAACTAGCAAATGGTTTCAAAAACAAAATGGAGAATGTGAGGCACTCGAGTCTTTAAGGGTCTGTTTGGTTTATTTCCAGTTTCTTGTTTTCATTTCATGATTTCAAAGTTACTTACAACAAAAATAATTACAAAATTGTTACTTTATTTTTATTTTGTTTCCTGTTTCCAAAGATTTGTACAGTAAAGAATAAAAACAAAGTAATAATTTTATAATTATTTTTGTTGTAATTATTGCTACAATTAGGAAATAAAAAACATGAAACATGAAATAAACTAAACAGATCCTAAACATGTAATTCTATGTACATGTATGAAAACATTATTAGGTAGGTTTTTTGATTAGTGATTTGATCGTATTTCAAAATATTAATTTTTTACTTGTTGGATGAGAAAATATTTTAAGGGTCTTGTCAAATAGTGTTGGTTAACGAATCAACAAATGAAAAGTTTGTTTTCTGAAATTTTTCATATTTTGATGCAAGTTAAAAAAAGGGTGAAAATCACATTTAAGAATCAAAAGCTACTTATAGTAGCTTCAAGGAAAAACACTTCCAGGACCAAACTGTGCATCCAAACATGCCATAGTATCTTTATGTAGCGTTTGGTACAAGTTATATTTTAATATTCTTAGGAATGTGAGCATGAGAGTAAAAGTTTTCTATGTTAAATTGGTTAGGAATAAAATTAGTGAAGGAAACTAAAAAACTCTATTCTCATGTATGAAAGTGAGAAAGAAATATTCATAAAAATGAGATTATCGAAAATATAATGGAGAATGCTAACGAGGGCACTCTTCAAAGAATCAAAAAGTTTTCATGTGGAATTGATGTATTTAATGTTTGAAAAGGTGAAATAGTTAGTTTTCCAATAAAAATTTGTTTTCCTTGGTTCCTTAAAGAATGCTCTAAAGACACTCGTTATCATGACCCAAATATAATTTACCTAGCAATAAAATATTTCATGAACCAAACAACACCTTAGGACATTGATTAACAACTTCCATTCTTTAAAAAAATTAAAAAAAAATTAAGAAGTTAGGGAGCTACTACCTACACTCCCCATATTTGTCATCCATCCCCACACATCTAAATTTAGTGCATGAATTGACAATTTTACCTTATAATTTTGAAAACCTCTTCCCCTCCCTCATCTCCACCCCATCGTCTCTCTCATCTCCATCCACCCCCTCTTCTCTCTCATCTCCATCCATAATCTGAATACTGAAGGTACACTGTGAGTTCTTCATAATCTCCATCATTCTGCGTATCTGATTATGTTTCTATTTATTTATTTTTTCGTTTTTTCTATACCTTCCGGCATTTAATTGCCAGATTCAATAACTAAGTGTCCGGCATTCAATAACTAGTTGTCGGATGCCAGTTTAAAAATAAAAATGCTCCCGGCAATTAATTGTCAGATACATAGTTTTTGTATATCCGGCAACTAATTGCCGGAGCCTTGTTTTTAATTGCCGAAGCCTTGTTTTTCAAATTAAAAATTTTACCGGCAATCAAATGCCGGACACTTAGTTATTGAATCCGGTAATTAAATGCCGGAAGGTGAAAAAAAAAATAGAAACACAGAATGATAGAGATTATGGAGAATTCACACAGTACCTTCAGTTTTCAGGTTATGGAGGGAGATGAGAGACAAGAGGGGGTGAATGGAGATGAGAGAGAAGATAGGGTGGAGGGAGATGAGAGAGAAGAGGGGCTGACGGTGATTTTTACCAAGTAATAAGAGTAGATAGGTTTATTAAGGATAATTTAGTAAGGGTTTTTCTATCATGTGCAACTTTGCACAGGTTAAGAAACCCAAAAGTAGCAACTATTTATTGGAAAACTAAGCATTTCAGTTTGAAAGTATAAAATACACAAGTTCCTACATAAATTTATTTTTTTAAGATCCTTAACATGTGCAAAATTGTACAGGTTAGAAAAACCCATTTTAGTAATAAAAGTTGTGTGGGGGGTGTAAGTAGCAGCCCCCAAGAAGTTATGATTGGTTTGTAGTTATAAGTATAGGCCCAAATTCACAAGTTAACTTTTTTGGAAGCCATCTTCAACTCATTAGTCCAAACCAAAAAAAAAAAAAAAAAGCCTAGAGCTTGAAACGAATAATTCTCTCTCCCTTTCTCGGCTACTGTCTACTGTAGTAGCTAATAGCTGCAATTCACATTCTGAGTTTCAACCTGCTATCATGTATACCAATTCGATTTCTTCATGTTCCTTTCGAATCCTAACATCCAGAATCCCAATCTCCCTCTTCCCCAAATCCCCACTCATCAGAAAACCCACCACAAACAATAACCTCTTCTCCTTCAAACCCATCTCCTTCGAGAGACTTCCATCAAAAACATCATCATCATCATCATCAAAAAAATACCCCAGCTTGTCTTCAACCCATCGAAGACCTTCCTCCAAAGCTCCAAGAAATCGTGAAGCTCTTCCAATCCGTTCAGGAACCCAAAGCCAAATACGAACAACTCCTCTTCTACGGCAAGAACCTCAAACCCCTCGACCCACAGTTCAAAACCAACGACAACAAGGTCCAAGGTTGCGTCTCCCAGGTTTGGGTCCGAGCCTACCTCGACCAAAACAAAAATGTCGTATACGAAGCTGATTCTGATTCCGTCCTCACCAAAGGGCTCGCCGCCTTGCTCGTCAACGGGTTTTCGGGTCGGCCCGTCGACGAGGTTATTCGGGTTTCGCCCGATTTCGTCGTGCTTCTGGGGTTGCAGCAGAGTTTAACCCCTTCAAGGAATAATGGGTTCTTGAATATGTTGAAATTGATGCAGAAAAAGGCGCTTATGTTGTACGTGGAAGCTGAAAAGGGTGCTGATTTGAGATGGGGTTCGAGTTCTGAGCTGAAGGGTGATAGCTTTGTCGAGAATTCAAGTATTGATGATAATGGAGGGAGAGAAGTATCATTACCCAGTTCAGATGTTAGTTCAAGTTCTGAAGTTCTTAATGAGGATATAGAATTGGGGGGGAGAGGGAAGAGGATCAAGGAGAAGCTTGAAAAGGAGCTTGTTCCTGTTGAATTGGAAATTGAAGATGTGTCTTATCAGCATGCTGGGCATGCTGGTGCTAGAGGGAGTGATGGGGAGACACATTTCAACCTTAAAGTGGTGTCTGAAGTGTTCGAAGGGAAGAGTTTGGTTAAGAGGCATAGGCTCATATATAATCTTTTGCAAGAGGAGTTGCAGTCAGGATTACATGCCTTGTCAATTGTGGCAAAGACACCATCTGAAGTCAGTGAAGGATGAAAATTGATTGTGCAACAAGAGAGGTCAAGTTTAAGGATGTACTTGTTTTGGTTATTGAATTATATTTTGTTAGAAATTAGAATACTTGTTTTGTTGTGAATTATGTCATTACAATGGTGAATAATTTATTTGCTGATTAATTTTTCAGTGTTTTAGAGGTTTATGTAAATTATAAAATTCATATAGTATAAATCCAGACTTCTTTCAGAAGCTGAGGCCTGAGGCTTTCATTCCTGTACTCTACCAATTTTGTTCTTTAAAATCTAAAGGATGATGGTGTGGCTTCTAGACACAATTTGAATGAATGCCTTACTGTTTTGGTCATTTAATTTTCTGAGTCAAGGCTGATTATAGCATATAGAATAGAGGACAAAGCTGTCATAGTTGTTCATATTGGTTAAAAAAGATGCTAGCTTAGCTTGTCCCAACATATGATTTCCTCCTTGTCAAATATCATTTGCAAACTGATAATTGGAGACAAGAATGTAAGTATAAAAATTCTATTTGCGGGCATTTGGCTCCTTTTGCTACGATATTAAACATATGTAAGATGCACAATTTTAATGCTTATAATTTGATGTTCTCTTTTTATTTTTTCATTGTTCATATCATGCATTGCATAAATGGACTACATGTTGATAGTTTAACCTCAGGTGATTCTTTTTTGAACGCCTGGAACATTCTACATTTAGATTTTAGAATGAGATGGTACCCTCTGGTTGATTGGTATTGCTATTATCTTGTGCTAGTGAGAACAATAAAATCCTATTACTATGCTATTTGTAACTTTGACAGTTTGAATACAATGTATGAAGTGTATAATGAACAATATAGTGCCATATTTATTAGATATTACACATTTATTACAGAAGTGCTGGAATGATTTCTGGCATTCATTGAAATCTACAAAGAGGGAAAAGAAAATTCCTTGGGAGAGTAAGGATTTAATTGTAAATGTAATGTTTTTTTTTTTTTGTGCTTTGGAAAGAAAACAACAGAACAAACAGCAGAAACTAAAGAACCAAAGCTGCTATACTATCTGTCAAGAGCTGTGGGTGCAGATCCAAAGGTGGCTCAGTCCAAACCCTAAAGCCTTCCCTTCTACACCCAGCCTCACCATGTTATCAACAAACTAATTCGCCTGCCAAGGCACGTGCAAACTGGACATTCCAGTCCTTCTTCAGCAGCTGCTTTATGTCTCCAAGGATTCCTGCATGAATATGAAGGTCGAGCTTCCTATCCAACAAAGAAGACGAATAACATCCAGAGAATCAGACTCAGGATGTTTTTAAACCCCATATCCCATGCCAAAGATAGCCCATTTGATAGCCACAAGTTCAGCCAGCAGGATCTCCTTGCCCAATGAAAGATGAAAGACCACCTCACCAAGACCCTAAATGGCACCCCAAGACTCCACCACCACCAATCTTATTCATATCCCTGCAGCTGCCATCCACGTTGAGTTTTACCTTATCCGCTAGTGCCGGGCTCCAACTCGTATGCTGCAGCTCTGCCAAGGTCTAATGTGCAGGAGCAAATTAGAACTCCCTCAATGCTCCACTTGCCGTCGTCAAAAAGCATGTTATTCCTCTGCTGCCAAATCCATCACACAGCAGCAAGGAACAAATAGGCTTGCCTCCCAGTTGCATGTGTCTTCACCCAAACCTTTGTGCAGCTGTGCATAATGTGTAGCTGGGAAGCAAAACCAAGCCTTAGCCAAATCTCTTGAATGTGGTTAGCCTCGCAAACAGTGGAGGACCTCCTCCTCCATGCCAAAGCATCTTGAGCAACCTGAATTACTATCAAGCCTTTGTTTTTTTCTGAAGCAAGTTTGTTGGGAGGGCATCGAGCAACACCATCCACAGAAGGGACTTCGTTTTTGTGCTGGGACCTTCCACAACCACTGCCAAGTCTCACCATTGCTCCAGGATGCATTCTTTGGGGGAGCCAGGCATACCCTCTTGCAACTGAGTATGTTCCTGGTGCTTCTCCCTTCCAAACCCAGCAAGCCTGTAGGTTATTTTGGGAAGGGTGTAAGGCAGTGACTTTTGAAATTAATTGATGTGAGGGCTGTGGCCAGCTTGCCGTAGTTCCATGACCCATCTTCCTAAAGATCCTTGACCTTGAGAGCGGAGTCTGACACATGAACGAAATCCACCTAGTTACACAGTGGGCAGCTTCTTTGTTGCCTTGCTAATCCCCTGCCAAATCATGGAGGGGTTCGAACAATGGCTTGAATTGCAAATGGAGGGACAAAGCATTGTCCCGGAGATGTGTGACAAGTCTGGAGCCAGAGCCTACTATGCTGTTTAAAATCTACCAATTTTGTTGTTTAAAATATAAAGGATGATGTTGTGGTTTCTAAACACAATTTGAATGAATGCCGTACTGCTTTGGTCATTTAGTTTTCTGAGTCAAGGCTGATTATAGCATCATATAGAATAGAGGACAAAGCTGTCATAGTTGTTCATATTGGTTAAAAAAGATGCTAGCTTGTCCCAACATATGATTTCCTCCTTGTCAAATATCATATTTGCAAACTGATAATTGCAGACAAGAATGTAAGTATAAAAATTCTCGCATTTGGCTCCTTTTGTTACGATATTAAGATGCACAATTTTAATGCTTATAATTTGATGTTCTCTTCTTATTTTTTCATTATTCATATCATGCACTGAACAAATGCACTACATGTTGATAATTTAACCACAGGCGATTCTTTTTTAAATGCCTGGAACATTATACATTTAGATTTTAGAATGAGATGGTACACTCTTGCTGATTGGTATTGCTATTATCTTGTGCTAGTGAGAACAATAAAATCCTATTACTATGGTATCTGTAAATTCGACAGTTTCACTATAATGTATGAAGTGTATCACGAACAATATAGTTGCCATATTTACTAGATATTACACATTTATTACAGAATTGCTGGAATGATTTCTGGCATTCATTGAAATCTACAAAGAGGGAAAAGAAAATTCCTTTGGAGAGTAAGGATTTAATTGTAAATTTAACTTTTTTTGTGCTTTGGAAAGAAAACAACAGAAACTAAAGAACCAAAGCTGCTATACTATCTGTCAAGAGCAGCGGGTGTAGATCCAAAGGTGGCTCAGTCCAAACCTTACAGCCTTCCCTTCCTTCCACACCCAGTCTCACCATGTGATCAGCGGGAACTTCCACTTTTAGCCCAGATGAAGCTACAGGTAACGCGATCAATCTAATGGCAAGTGCTTTGGGGAAGCCATGATGTTTGCATTGAACAGATTATGGCATCCTATCATGAGTAAATTACATTGACTCTCCTGAAGTTTAAGAAACTGGAAAACACCCTCTCTAGAATTCAACAGTACATTGATTTCCCTTGATATTGTAATTTCACCTGTAAATAATTGGATAAAAATTTGATCACTAGGTCTCTGTGTTTGAAAACTTGTGCAGGGGAGGTATGTATGAGATACTGTTGTCATCTATGCATCTGGTGCATCTTTTAGTTATGAAAGTGTACATTGCCATATTGTAGTGGATTTAGGTAGAATAGCTCAAATCAAATCCTGTTTATGATATGCATCATGAACAGCATACTCCTCTCTTCTGTTTTTGTCATTGGTCTGCTCCTTCAAAAGAGAAGTTTTTAGCTTCCGTTGCTATACCTTACATTGTGAAAAATTGGAAGACAATGCGACATTGTTAGTGCCTGTTTTTCCAGATGTTTCAGATGTTTAAGTTGGCAAAATAAAGATTGATGAATAGTTTCAGAACTTAATGTTACACAGGAAACCAAAACAAAACCACTGTAATGGGCGGTTTCTGGGGTCTATTTGCAAGAGCTCATAGATGGTTGTGCTAGTTGAAAACAAAGTTATTGTTCGAATAATCCAGTTTGAGCAAGGACTTCATTTTTGGCTGACTTGTTCTGTTGGTTTTGGCCAACATGGTTATAATTTTTCAAGAAAATATTTTACTCTTTTATGATAAGTCCTTCATATCTACCGGGCCTGGATGCAGCCTATGTATTCTTGTGCTCAATTTTACTGAGATTTGGCAAGATAATTTGCTTTCGCTTCACCTTGAGTCCAATGCCTGCAAGTCATTATTGTTCTTGTTTTGGAGATTACTTTCTCTTCTTAATCCCTTTGCTCATCGTAAGACAATTATGTATGAATTGTACAGAAAAGTTTAGCAAAGGGGGGGCATAAACACGTCATAGCAGGGCCAATTTACAAAGAGTTTCTCTTCTTGTAAACTTTTTCTTAAACTTATTTCAATAATTATAACTTATTTCAAAACAGCTTATTAAATAAATGTTCAATTAAACATATTTGGTGCATAATCCCTGTTTGCTAAGGAGGATTTTGGTAGCCGAAGAAGATCTGCAATGTGCAGGTATTTGGTGTCAAATTAGAGAAATCATTTGAAGCATGCATATCTCCTCATTTTAAAAGAAATAAACCAAATCCTTGCAATTAAGATATTTGACTGGGTGACATGTTTTTGGAAGTGCTTCAAACACATCGTCTGAATGAGCGATATGATACAAAAATATAGAAGAAAAAAATAGCTTATGGATATGAAAATTTAAGTGATGTATAAAATATCAGTGATTTTAGATTTTTTGGGATATAGCCGAGAGTTCCAGATGCACCAAAAATCAAGCACGTTTGGGCATCCTACGATTCGGCAAATAACTCTGCGAAGGGTATTGAAATCAATCGTTAGAGAGGCCTCAATATCAAGAGTAACTCGCCCCTCTGCTGGGATCTTCGCATTCAATTCAAATTAACAATAATAAAAATAATTAATAATGTGCGAAAATCAAAATCCGAATTTGAACCAAACCAAATGAATAGTTAGAAAAACACTCGGTCGGTGATGAGATCTCGAATCGATATCCGAAGGCAAACTTGAAGAAAAACGCACTGATTTATGGCGCTTCCTCCATAGGAACCTTCGATTAAACAAACGAATAGAAGAAAAAAAGCGTTGTGAATGTGATGTGATGTGATGATGCTCGGTGAATACGAACCATAATAATGGAAGGGATCATGTTGCAGACTGATCCGCAATCTATGGTTGTTTTTCTTCATTGCATCTTATTGATTTTTTTTATAAACGAAGCGAAACGCTTTGCGAAAACCCTAACGGCTGCGGCAGGGGAAAGGGAATAGGGGATGCTGTCACATGCACTGCAAGATCCTTTATATAGAGCGTTTTGCTTCGAACGGTATAGCCAAGTAGTCATAGCTCTTGCTGACGATTACCGTAACAGCATTGATTAAGGAACACAGGAAGGAAAAATTTGTATTGGAAAACGAAATAGAACAATTTTTAAAATATTAAATATATCAGTTTTCATATAAAAAAAAATTTTTTTAGTTCCTTAAACAATGTCTTATGGTACTTGTTAGCCTTCTCCATAGTCATATATTAGGGAAAATATTTTTTTTTTTGCTTAATTACAGTTTTGATCACTTACTATTGGTTATATGCGATTTTGGTCCTTAAAATTTTTTCGTGCACATTTCTTCCATTATTCTTTCAATGTTGCAAATTTGGCCCTTCTGTCCAACGTTTGTCAATTTTTTTAATGATCGACATAAAGGAACCACTCCGATTCAACATGATTCAATGGTTTCTCTCTACTATTTACTGGTTATATCTCTCATTTCAAGACATTTTTTGGTCCCACCACATTATCCTTTCCACAAAAGCTCAACAAGAGGTTTTATGAGTTTAGAGCAGTAGTTCCTCTCTATTAATCAATGAAAAAATTGATGAACATTGGACAAAAAGACCAAAGTTGCAATATTAAAAAAAATAGGGTACCAAATGTATAAAAAAAAACTTTAGAGACCACATTTGCACATGACGAATAGTAAGTAGACCAAAACTGCAATTAAGCTTTTTTTTTTAGGACAAAGAAATTTCTTCTTCTATAATGGTAGAAATATATTTATATGTCCAATCACTTTACTTTATGTTTTTTTTATTCTACAAATTTTTTATCTTGTTTTTATCTTAAGTATTTCTAAAATTCATCTTAATTGTTAAAAGTGTTAAGAAATTTAGGTTTAACTTTTGAGTTGATCTCAAAACTATTTTAAAATTTTCAAATAGGTTCCTAATTTTTTTCAGTTGGGTCCCCGAACCAATCTAATTCAGTTAAAAGCCGTTTGAATTGGATGATTCGGTTTTTACTGACATAAGAATTAAAAAAATAAGTTTAATAACATCAAAATATAATTTACAACATAATCAAAATTAAAACATTACGAACTAACAAATATCAATTTTATGTTTTGGAACATTAAAAATAGTAAAAAAAATTGTATCACTTCAAACTTGTAACTATTATTAGAAACATAAAAACAAAAAACACAAGGCAATGATATTAAAAACATAATAAATAAGTATTAAATTTACATATACAGTTTGGTTTGGTTTAAAAAACTGAATCTGAAAACTGATTTGATCAGATCGATTTTCATAAAATAATGTCCAAAAAAATTTAATAAAATTTAATAATTTTGTTCAGTTTTCAATTTGGATTTACTTGAATGTGAATACCTATATCGGTGAGTCAGAGTCAACTCTGATTTTTGCAAGTCAAAAGAGTTTCAATTCAATTCACAAAGTCACATATTCACCCAATGTTTATGGGAAGCAATTGAATAAATATGTGTATTTGTATTTGTATTTGTATTTGAGGAAACCCAAGATTGACACAATGGTTCATCCCTGATCCCATAAACAATGTGTGAATGTGTGATTTTATGACTTTAGAAAATTCAAATCCATGATCAATTGTCACTGACCTTTTTTTTTTTTTGGGTAATCACTAACTTTTGTTTTATATCTCGAAGTTCATTGACATTTTATTTATTACCATTGAAATAAAAATTTTTAACCTTTAATTGAAAATAAGCAAAGTGGATATTAAGGCCTTTGACCTCTATGGTATAATTTGGATTCAAAATTGTCGAATCAGTATAGGTTGGAAATTATTTACCAGCTGGGGTAAGATGCTATTGGACTTGACAACTTCTAAAGATAAAGTTGTCAATCTAGTTGGCAACTCATTAAAATAATATTATTATTATTTATTTTAGATAAAGTTTTCCAACCCAGTTGGCAACTTTAATTTAAAAATTGTTTTTTCTGAATTGAACTGAAGTTGTCAACTAAGTTGGCAACTTATTATTTAGAGAGAAGTTGTCAATCCACCTGCCAATTTTGCATGAAATCTTTCACGTAGCCTTCATTAAAAAAGTTAGAAGGTACGCGGAAAATTCATGCAACTTCTCTTTAAATAATAATAAAAATATATTTTAAGGAAAGTTGCCAACCCAGTTGCCAACTTCAGGTTAGTGTGTGTTTGTTTCACGTTGGAAATCTCCAGAATTGATTATGTCACCTGTTAAACGTGATTTTACTAAATATGAGATGTTTGGTTACTGTTAGGTAAAATTGATTTTGCCTTCAGAAGCGATTCTGACTTGAAGCTACAAAAAGTAGCTTTTGAGTTGAGTTGAAAATTTACACTAAGTTTCAAATCAAACTTGCTTTTTAAAAAATAAAAATTCAAATATAAACTACTTCACTTCAAACTCAATTCTAACAAAATCTATTTTATAAAATCAATTATATTCAAAATCACTTTTATCAAATGCTAATGCAAACTACTTAATTTTTTTTTATGAAAGTTGCCAATTGAGTTGATAACTTTTCTTAAAAAAAATGATATTTTAAAAAGTTGCTATCTGGGTTGGCAACTTCACTTTTGTGCATGTAACAATACGAGTCTGGTAATTTGGAATCCAAATTATGATAGGGAACAAAAAGCCGGATATTAAAAAGAGGGCTAGGAACAAGGTGTGCTTTGATAATATTCAAATCCCGATCCATGTCACGGTAGAAAGAGCAAGTTCGCTGCTTTTTGAATACCAGAGGGAGGCTTGGAAGTGTCGTCGCCCTGCATCGTTTCTCCGCCATCGTGTCATAAAAAATGGAAGACACCCCTTAGAATCGTTACAAATTAAACACAGACGCATCAATGAATGGTGAGGGTGAGTGTGGTGTAGGCGCCATTATTAGGGACTGTGATGGGAATACGACTGCTGCCTCATGGAGACTGAGATGTCTGGATGATCCATCTATTGCTGAAGCTATGGCCGTGAAGACATGGATGAGATTTGCCCTAGATGCTCTCTGCCTAAACCTAATCGTGAAGACTGATGCTCTGAATGTGGTTCTGGGCCTTCAACACAGGAGTTGGGCCGCCTCTTACATGGGTCCTGTTTTGGAAGATTGTTGTTCATTCGAAGCCTAATTCCTAAACATTTCGTACCCTCATGAGCTTAGAAAGTGAAATGTGGTGGCTCATAGATTAGCAAAATATGCTTTAAGTAATCTTGATCAAATATGGGTTGAGGAAGATCCCCCATTTGTTATTGATTGTATAATTTCGGACTTTTTGATAAATGAAATGTTTTCCAGTAAAAAAGAAAAAGAAAAAAGAAGCATATATCAATTGAAAAATAAAGAAGAAGAAAGGGGCAAAAAGGAACGCGTTGCGTTATCGTGTCTAGCAATTTTTGGGCGCGGACAAGAGATATCGCCACCGCAAATGAGTTGCGATTTAAAATTTCTCTTCTTTTTTTTTATTTTTATTTTCTTGCCTTGCGCTATAATATTCCTGCACGTATCACAACGTGGCTTGAAAATAAATTTTAATTAATAATCATAAAAAAATTTGGAATTTAATGTAAAGAAAATAACGAGAAGCATCGGAAAAGAAGTTTAGAACCCTCCCTCGAATCTGAGATCTACCAAAATTCACATTGCATTTGGCAGCGCTCCACTTTCACAGATTCACTCCTCAAATTCAATTCCCCGAAAACAAAATATAAATAATAAGAAAAAAAATATCAACAACGATTGCACCTATCTATCTATCTATCTTTCTTCGCTACAATTTCGGTGTTTTCGGATTTTCGGGAATTGAATCATGTGGGGCACCATTGCCAATTTGAAGGAGAATTTGAACAAGATCGCCCTTGATGTTCACGACGGCGACGACGACGACGACGAAATGATCCTCCGCATGTACGGCGGCACCTCTCCCAACGGCGACAACTCCGCCGTCTCCGATCGTCGGAATTCTCACGGCTTCGCTCATTCCAAATCGCCCCTCGCAAATGGGATCGATCATGCTGAGGTCTCTCTCTCTCTCTCTCGTTTAACTATTGAATTATAGCTAGGAGGAATGTGTGCGAGTCGTTAATCAGCTTAGGAACCTAACGTATCTGGTTTTACGATGAACTAGGTTTTGGGTTTTAGTTTTATTGAATCAAGTTATTTCTGCAATTCGTTGGAAACGGTTGAAATATTGAAAGAAAACAACAAACAGAAGACGTTGTGAGCTTCTTCTCATTTGCATGAACTTGTCATGTCTATGGATAATTAACTTGAACTTAGTGCTGTTTTTCTTTATAATTTTGTTGTTATTTTTTAGTTTTATATTTTATTTTTGTGAACCTTTTTACCTTTTTTATCCAAAATTGTTAATATACTTTGTGAACTTAGGGTGCGTTTGGTTATGTAAGTTTAAGTCCTTCCCAACGGAAAACCAAAGACAGACTTAGTTATCATGGGAGTAGTCAGGGACATTGTCGCATATTTTTAAAGTAGAAAGATCAAAGTGCAAATGAGGCAAAGTTGCATGGTGTAATTTCGACTCTTCCCTTTATTTATTTACTCAAAAAAATAGTTTTTGGTTTTGCCAACTTTCTGGAAGTAACAGTTTGCCTTTGTTTCTCCATAATGTTGCCATTCTTCTGCATAAAAATTAGCATGCGAACAAAAGAAATTGTTATCATATGAATGAAATTAAATAGTATTCAATGTTTATCACCTGTTTTTTGCCCCTTGACTCTCCTAATTTTAGCAGTATGTTGGCTAGATAAGATGTCATTTTGTTATCAGAAAATAAAAAGATGTCATTCAGTTTTTCCTTTGCTTCTTGTAGATAGAACAATACAAAGCAGAAATCAAGAGACTTCAAGCATCCGAGGCTGAAATTAAAGCACTTTCTATTAATTATGCAGCTCTATTAAAAGAAAAAGAGGTATGGCTAACTATTACCTTCCAGGATATATGTAATGTATCAGTAATCTGTATATTTATATGGCTTAATGAACTTTTTGGTCCTTGAAAATATGGTCACTTTTGGTGGCATTAACCAATCTTTTAATACATGAACTTTGTCTCTTCTGTACGTTGAATGGTGTTATATTTCATTTAGCTGGGTAGGGGTGTCCATGGGTTGGTTTGGGTTGGGTTCAGTGGGTTTTAGAACCCAACCCAGTCAAATGTGGTGGGATGGGTTGGGTTTGCAAAAAAAATCATGAAACCCAACTCAACCCGACCACTCATGGGTTGGGTTGGGTGGGTCGTTGGGTTTGGCAAGAAACACATATTTTCACTTTTGGATCGTGGTAGTTCTGGTCCGCGGGTTTGTCTAGACAAAAATCACAAATAAACTTCTTTAAAACTTTAAATTACATCAACAAGTTATGATAACATCACCAAGATAAAGAATAAACTAGGTTTTTTAACTTTCTATGTTTTAACCGGGTTGGGTTGCGTTGAGTGGGTTTGCAATTTTGAAACCCACTACCCAACCCTTACTCTATGGGTCCTCTTTGTTTTTATCCAACCCAACCCAATCACCCAACCCATCCCACAAAATTAGGGTTGGGTTGGGTTGGGTTGGTCGGATTTGCAGGTCCACCCAGACCCATGGACACCCCTATAGCTGGGATATCTCTGTTACTTATTGAAGAACTATTATTGGTTCGGTGTATGTTTTGCGTTTTGAAATCTTTATGGACCTTATCTTGGGTCTGTTTAAAATAAAGCGAACTTAGCAACAATGGATCATTTGAAAATGAATATCTATACATATTCTTGATTTTGTGCTTTCTGAAGTAAAGCTCTGATCCTTTTCCCCTTCCCCCTTAACAAGAAGGCTTTCAATTTTTTTGAATGCATAATAGAATTATATCTTCATTACATGATCTATCTCATAGAGGTTTGATAAACAGTCACTCAACAATTTATCTTAATTATTAACTTCAATTTTTTTTTATTAGTGGCCTTTGATAAGAATAGCTATCCAATCATTTTAACTTTACAGGATCAGGTTGTTAGATTGAATAAAGAAAATGGCTCTTTAAAGCAGAATTTGGAGGCTACAAATGCTGCTTTGAGAGTCTCCAGAGCTGAAGGTTCTGTAGCATCTATAAATGGCACTTATTCAGTCAAGGTAGTCTAAATTCTAATTAAAACTTTATTATGGAGAGTTTGATGAATGTTTGCAACCCGTGCTATAAATTCTCCATTACATTTGGTCCTTGTATTTATGTTCATATGAAATTTAAATATTGTTGAGGATGCTTGATAAGCAATGCCAAATGCATTGTCATGTCTTAGTTTTGAGTCTTTTGACTCAAGTTTGTTGTTGGGTCTTGAGTCTAAGCAGGAGGATAGCATAATTTTCATTATGCTCAAAGAAAAGGATCAATAGATTGCTGCAAATCTATTATGGGCATACTTCTCATTCACTATATGGATAAGGTGTAGCCAGAACTATGAGTGTGCATATGACCCTATTAAAATGGTCTCATGCCAATAGAAGATTTGGATTTTATTTGTTTTCAGAGTTCCTAATTTTTTATATTTACTTTTTTTTTAAAGATTGACCGGCTGCTTTGAGATAGTCATTTTGTCATATTCAGTGTGCAGCGGGCTTGCCTTGCTGCCATGGAACTTTATTTATAGCTTGTAGACAAGGCTTTGGTATGGGAAATGGGATAAAAATTCTTTTGGAAACATTCTCTTTTGGTAGGGGCATTCTCTCTCAGATTGGGTTATCTGGTATGTGATTAGACTTGTAGATCTATGTAGTGTTCCAGAGTGCATTCCATTATGCTTGTGATATGGACTTTGTTCCTTTCCAAGTATGAGAATATTATATATTCTGTTGTAATATAGTTAAAAGAATTTTTTTACGGGGTAAAGATATATTTGAAAGTATTTGGCTATTCTCCTTTTGGTCCTGACAGTTAGCTAAGGATCCTTGTGGGCTTGTGCAGGGAAATAGTGACCAATCGCCCAATCGACAGCCTAAGTTTACAACTCAAATGAAAAATCATCATGATGTAAACAATGGAACTATGTCTGCTTTCGAATCTGATGCTATTCAAAGTAAGATGGAATTTAAACATTCAAAATTACAAGGAAAGGACAAGGTAATGATACCTTAGATTTCTGGTTGTTCTTAAATAATGCATCAAGTCATCAACACATTAAGATTGACTATTAGGTGGTGTTCATTTATATGCCTTGCCTATATTAGTTTTTGATAAAGTAATTTCTTGATTTTGTCCTTTGTCTGTGACTTTCATGGAGTTCCCAGCATGAAGTGCACCTTTTTCTTTCAATGGACTTTGGTTTTTCTATTTTTTTATCCTGCAGAATCCTCTGTTATTTGTGTGGTCCTTTTGGTTTTTATATTTTTGATACGGTAAATTATATTTTTATTTCTAGTGATGAGTGAACTTGACAACAGATGTATGAATGCCTTCTAGGAGCTTGCGGATTTGGCTGATGGAAATAATAAGCCCACAGTAGCTGTACATCATACAGCTGAGATACAAAAGTTGAAGTTGGAACTGGAGCAAGAACGTGATCAATTGGCGAATATTCAACTAAAATTCCAAGGTATTTCTTCTGTATTTGGAATATCTGAATTGTATCATAATTTTGTTTAAATAGAAATGACCTAACAATCTGGTTCTTTCTTCAATGTCAGAGGAACAGAAATTGAACAAGTCTTTTCAGGAGGAGCTTAAAATATTAAAGATGGAAAGAGACAAAGTGAGTTTATATTAGCATGGATATAATTTTTCATGATCACGGTTGCAACACATTTTCCTCACCATTCTCATGTTTAAGGTTTATGTCTGCCACCATCTATCATCTATATCAGAAAGTTTCTTGAGATAACAAACTTCATGTTTATATTATTAAGAGAACAAAATTTCAAACTTAAGAGAGCTATTGAGATAAATCAATTGGTGCACATTTTAAAATGAATTTGACATTTCATTGTGTTGTGTATTCTGTGATGTCTTTTAGCATTTGATACTTTCATCGTTGTCTTATTGCTGTGCATTCGGTCCTTTCATTGACATAACATGCCATAATGTTATAAAACAATCATACAAAATACATCAGGAAATGGTTCCTCCTTTGTAGGAATACCCTTTCAAATTGTGGCTTTTATTTCATTTTGCTGCTAACAGACTTGTAAGGAACTCAGTAATTACTGGACTATATTTTGTCAACAAACAATATCTAGTATTTAAATAGCATTTCATGGTGAAAATAATGATATTTAGCATCAAAATATCAGTAGATGAACCAAAGGCATGTATAAATCTGCCTTTTCTCTAAATCAAACAACAAAGAAAGAAAGGAAAAACTGTCTTGCTGTTGATAGCAATCAAATTGAAATTCTCTTGTCTTCAAGAAATAGAGTCTTTTCCAGGAATCTTCATGCTGGCTTTGATGTACTCCTTTGCATTGTCATGGGCTAGGTTATATATTTGTTTATCTAACCTGTATGTATATTATTTTATTTATTGTTGTGAAGACATCTAAGGAGGTGAGCAGAGTACGCAATGAATTGAATGAGAAAGTATCAGAAATAAAGCGTCTGCAATTTGAGTTGAATAGACAGGAAAATGAAGAAGCAGTTGAGGCTGTGGATAGCTTGAAAAGACTTATCAAAACCTTAGAGAAGGAAAACACCATTCTTAAGGTTGGTAGTTTTATGCATTACTTTATTTCATCGTAACATTTTATACGATCTTATCACTAAAAAATTGAAAATGATGCTTTTGTGATGTTTTGATCCATAATGCACTCTAATATAGTCCTATATTCCCATTGTTATTAGATGGAAAAGAATGAAATTGAGTCTGCTCTTGAAACAAGCAGGAAGTCTTTCACTGATAAATTGCCATCTGATGCCTTCTCAGATTCAGAACAAGGACTCGAGCAGTATCAGTGATGTAAGCCAAAACATTATTGCAATATGCGCTTTACTGGTTATGCATTCAGAATCATGTTAACACTTATTTCTTCCTTTCTTTTCTGGGGATGGGGCATTGGCTTTTGGTGACAGATGCCAGATCCTTCGAGAAATTTTCCAGAAAAAGAAGAAATGGAAAGATCCTTACAAAAGCTAAGTAAAGATTTGATGGAAATGCAGCGGGAAAGGGACAAGGCATTACAAGAATTGGGTCGCCTTAAACAGCATTTGTTGGAAAAGGTTTCATTCTTTTTAGTTCATTTATCTTTATTTTCCGATGCAGAAATGATGATGATGAAGTGTGACATTCAAGTGACAAATAATGTCCCAATTATGTTAATTTTTTCATTTGTTTGTTCTCATTGATTATACTATATTAGAGACATTTTTCCCATGTTAAACTTTACCAGGCTGTACCCCTGTTAACTGACTCAAACATGGTTGAATATGGTTGGAATGAGACTCATTAACTTTTCTCCATATTGATGAAGCCAGACTCTTGTTAATTAGTGCATGCCCTCCTGCTCTTTTAACATTTTGTTTTCAGCAATCGCATGCATTTTGAAGCATATTTTAAGTGGTCTTAATGAATCTAAAGGGGGTAAAGTTATAGAAATATAAATATTTGATGGATGAAAATGGAATGGAGGACATTATGATCCAAATGGACCTGTTATAGGAATGTGAATTATTGCTTTTAATTGTTGCTTAGAAAGTGTGGGATATAAAATGATCAGTTAATTAGTTTTGCAATGCTAAATAGAACTGGTTTGTAACACCACTCTGTTGAACTAAATTTTTCTAATAATATGTGCTATGGCCTCTACTTAGTTGCTGTCCATC
The DNA here is from genome assembly GCA_035048595.1 of Echinosophora koreensis. NCBI lineage: Eukaryota > Viridiplantae > Streptophyta > Magnoliopsida > Fabales > Fabaceae > Echinosophora > Echinosophora koreensis. Next base: position 4,762,886 of record JAPCYP010000023.1, read on the forward strand.
TGTACTTTGGTATCGTTGCCTACTATTTTTGTGTGATAATTTTGGTTGCTTTTAGATTTTCATCTTCCTATTTAACTATTTATCTGCTGGATCAGTATAATTTTTTCTCCATTATTATCTGAATGTGATTGAGTTCCAATTGCATGTGTCTAAGATAGATTAAGTATATCATTCTTTCTGCAGCATCAAAGATGTTTTCCTTGCTGCTTCTTTTCCAGGAATCTGAAGAATCTGAAAAAATGGATGAGGACAGCAAAATCATTGAAGAGCTACGTGATAGCAATGATTATTTAAGGGCTCAAGTATCACATCTTGAGAGGACTCTGAAGCAGGCAATTGCAAGTCAGGAAGAACTGAAGATGGCAAACACCAGCGAAATTCTCAAGTCTAGAGAAATGATTGACGACCTGAACAAGAAGCTTACAAACTGTATGACTACAATAGATGCTAAGAATATTGAACTTTTAAATCTACAGACAGCTCTTGGACAGTACTATGCTGAAATTGAAGCCAAGGTATAAAAATAAGCTACTGTTGCTTTTTTTATTCACTAATTAACTGACAATAGTCAGCTTGTTAGCACTTTCCCTCTCACATTTTATGTCAATATTTTTTAAAGTCCATGTGCTTTTGTCTGTAGTTACATGAAGTAAGCTTACATTCACTATATTTTTATTTCCTTTAGGAACATTTAGAAGGAGAGTTGGCTCGTGCAAGAGAAGAATCAGCCAAGCTTTCTCAACTGTTGAAAGTATATCTCTCTCTCTCTCTCTCTCTCTCTCTCTCTCTCCAGATACAATAATGGACCATTTGATGCACAGTTATTAGTTTATATGGAATATGTATTTGTTGATCTTTATATTGTCATGTTTTATGACTGTTTATATCTCACTTTTCTTGTCAATTATTACTTAAAACTTTATGCATCCTCTATTATCCCCCATTGTTACCCAAAATATTGCTTTAGTATATTGATCTACCATTTTTATTTTCTTGACTCAAGGATAAGGTTACTTGGGGTCTCTGATTTAGTAGCATGTAGATAAAATGGTTATTGCTATTACCAGGATGCAGATCACAGAGCAGATGTATCAAAGAGTGAAAAAGAAGAAATTTTAGCCAAGCTTTCACAATCTGAGAAGGCACAAACTGAATGGAGAAGTAGAGTAAGTAAGCTTGAGGAAGACAATGCCAAATTGAGGCGAGCTGTTGAGCAGAGTATGACACGCCTGAATAGAATGTCAGTGGATTCAGATTATCTTGTAGACAGGTTAGCCTGTTTATGTTCTTAGTATGTTTTTCTTGCAGTGTAGCTTGACAATGTGATTGGATTAAACTGATGAATTCCTGGAATGGGCATTTGTCTACATTTTTTCGCTTTAATTTCCTAAAAGGTCACTTGTTGAAGTCTCAAAAATATGAATTAGGTTGAATTAGTGTTGGGATAATTTCTGTCATTATGTTATGTCTGTTTAAGATAGTAATCTGTAATTATTATATTAATCTAAATTGTATTGTTGGCAGGCGCATTGTGATAAAATTACTTGTAACTTATTTCCAGAGAAATCACAGCAGAGAGGTATGAAAGTCTTTCTATCTTTGGTTGCTTTTGATGCATCATTGAGGACTTGAATGGAAGACCCTTGTTTGTTTATTATGCAGAAATGGTCATAATGTGTGGGGGGTGTGTGTGTAGCAGGGATGGCAGAGTCTGCGAGCACAATACATGGATTATGATTTATATACTTATTTCGAAAAGAGATCAATATCCATGTGAATGTGAGAGAGATAAGAATGCTCGGATAGGCTTCAAAGAGTTGGTGGTTAGACTTCAAAATAAAGAATTGGGTATTAGACACATGAATTGCAATGTTTGTTACTGTTTTAACCTGATAAATGAAAAGGTTATGAAATTATTTTCTCCACATGCATAGTTTTTACTCCTTGCAACTTGCTGTTGTTGCTTTCTGTAACTTGTTCTGCTGATGTTGGTGTTCTTTTATCTGGATTTTGTGATGTTCTCACGTTCTGTTGAAATTGATCCTGTTCATAATGTTTGTGATATTGAGACAGGTTTTGGATCTAATGGTTCGCATGCTGGGATTCTCTGATGAGGATAAGCAAAGGATAGGTGTTGCTCAACAAGGTGCAGGAAAAGGTGTTGTTCGTGGAGTTCTTGGGTTGCCTGGTCGCCTTGTTGGAGGCATTTTGGGAGGCAGTTCAACTGACGCAGCTGCAAATGTGGGATCTGATAACCAGGTGATTTCTTCTCAACTGGTATAACTGTTTTGGTTCTTGTGAATGTTTGTTCAGATCTCACTTAAGAGTAAAACTGCAATATCCATTGATGAGAAAATTGAGGGTGTAGATTTACATGAATCTATGGATTATTTATTATTATCTACTTTTTACTTTTTTTTTGGTAATAATATCTACTTTTTACTTTATAGAATCAAAACAATGGTTTTTACTCTGACAGAACCATATTTAGTCCACTTGTGCTTTAGAAAGTTGTATTGATTTTATCTATTAGTCCCAACAGTTGTCTTAACATGGAACATCTTCCTTTTTTATGCCAGTAGATGCTACACACTACTTCCTTGATTTTGTGAAATCTACCATTTTTTTGTGTAAAAGCTGCACTCAATTCTATAATTTTGATATGAATTTTTCCTAGTGAATTTAGCTTCATGTACTTTCCCCCCTTTCAGTCATTTGCAGATCTGTGGGTTGACTTTCTGCTCAAGGAAACGGAAGAAAGAGAGAAGAGAGGATCAACAGGAAATACAGGCAATTCCGCTGAAGATTCACAGGGTAAAAGTCCAAATACTAGTACTGCTTCTCCGCCATTTTCCAATCAGCGGTTTGGCATTGGAACCCCATCAGGTTTTCCAATTACTCCAACTAATCAGAACACTAGTCCTCCCCCTCGTGGCTATTTTCAGCATTCTGAACATTTTGGCTCTGAGTTCTCAACAGTTCCTCTTACTTCATCTGACGGCAAAACTACTGGTTCAAACCTTGTTCCGAGATACTAATATACAACGGATTATGTAATTAATCAAAGGTATAGATCATTGTTAAGTTGTAAGCATCCGATCTTGTTCAATTAATTCTTTCAAATACAAAATGAGTGTCTATTCTTCACCAAGAGAAGGGGTGGGGGGGTTAACTTCGAAAGTCTTCTTTTCATCGGCTCCCTCATTTCGTGTGGATTCACGTATATAATTTGGAATTTTGGAAAATTATCCAGATGTAGATGTCATATAATATCATTCGTTATTGTCTTTCATGTATATATTACAATTTAAGCTTTAGAATTCGCATCAGTTATATATTCTCTGTTGTAATGTATATTTATTTTACACAAGATTTCACCCGCTCATGGATCATGTGATATGGTCCTATTGATACTTAGCAATTTTTTGTTCTGATCTTGGTCCAATATTTTCGTAGAAAGTTGCTTGACGTGTATGCATGCCATTACATTGTCAATTGTAATATTTCTACGTTGAAAATTTTTTATTGAATGCAAACCAGCGTTAAAAGCTCCGTTGAGAAAAGCTTCAATTTAAAGCTTTGGAAAAATTGCATTACATTTTTCCGTTTGAGGCAAATAAATCTGAATAACTAAACATGCTGTTAATATTTATAGGTAAATATTAACTAGTTTTTTTTTTGTTGTTGATAAAGATAGAATATTTGCCTTGAGAAATGATGTATTTAATTTACATTTTCAAATAAATATTTTTATCTTTAAATTTTTTTAGTCAATATCCGTAGGGTAGCTGTTCATTAGCAAGATGCATATTTATATTCTTATTCCTTTATTGAATAATAACAGGATTAATACTTCATTTGTTGTCGTTAGAAAAGTACCGTATCCTCTTGCCCAAAGAAAGATTTTACAGACTGAGGAACGCCTCAGTCATCAAGAAAACGAATTTAATTGATGTGAAGACAAGCAACTACTGTTAATGATTGATTAGAAGCAACATAATATTGTGACAATCCATTTTGTCTTAAAAACCACCTGAATAGCTTTTGCATAAGTTCGGAGACAAAATAAGTTCCAGTAATGGAAGACAATAACGTTTGCGATGCAGATAAAATACTTCCAAAACCTTCCAGACGGGATTACCTCCGAATGAAAAACACACCAACTATGATTAACTAGGTCTGTAGTCAATGCGCTTCACAGCATTTTCCCAACCAAGCAACCAGACAACGATTCTTACCAGAGAAAAACTTAATAGATATATTATTAGCTTACATAATAATTACTTATTGAATAACTAAAACATGTCCAACAAACATTTGTAGCAAGCAAAATCCATATGCTTGAAGCAAAATTAAAACTACATCTCGCAGCTAAATCCATGGGTACCATACCCGCCCTTCACATCAACCAGAATACTAAACGAGGCTTGGTATATGGTAAGAGAAACGAGGCTCTGGCATATAAAAAACTCAAGTGGAGCCCCTCATTTTCTTCAGAGTACAAATCCTTAAACACTAAGCTAACTTCTTGCCCTTCAACGGACCTTTCGGGATCTTACTCAAGACCTTTGCATCAAACACAGCATACTGCTTTTTAATCTCAATGAGTGCCTTCTCGGCCAATGGGTCTATCTTATCCTCGTACTTAGCATATAAGACAGGAACCGTGTGCAACAAAACAAAAGCTGCTCGGAAGACGGAAAATGAAGATTAAGCAAATCAGTAAATTTCATACCAAAATAAAATAAAATAAACTATATCTAAAATGCGTATAAATTATTCTTACTTATGTAGAACAAGGTCAAGAAATTGCACCAGTTCCCCACAATTGATAGAATCCACAACCCAGCAATAACCTATCATAACATCAACCATGACATGACAATAGTTCAGTTCTTCATTGAAACTAAACATCAACTAAATTAGGTATCATAGGAACAGCAATTACTGAAGTCCTAACATGTTAAAACCCAAGAAAACATCTTGAGGGTTAGAACTAATTAGCCACCAAAATATATGCAAAAAAAAATAAAAAAAATACTATTTAATATGCACGCAATTAGAAGTTTGCATGTAACTTACAAAGAGGAATGTCTTCAAATCTCTTCCAGAACCAATATTATGCAAGGCAGCAAAACCCCGGTTGATTTCAATTCTCAATGCGGATGCAACTTGGAGGATCGGTTCTTCGGGAAGATGAACTTCTGGGATGCGAGGAGGAGTCCTACGATATCATACAGCAATGGTTAGATAAAAACAAAGCTTAAAAAAACATGACCATGCCTTGGTTGAATAGATTAACAAGATGCAATTCTTACTTGTGAATGAAGGTATGAGCATTGGACCACAGAAACAAAAGTGCAAGCAGTAATATCAAAATGTGACAGATCAGAGTGAGGAAGTGATACTCCAGCAACTCAAAAAACACCCAAACAGCAGTTGCTCCCGCAAGTATACCACCAGATATCTTCTTGTTCCTCCACAAAAGCACGTCAGCAGCTGCAACCAATAAAAAATATTTGGATTTAATTTCAATGCTCTCAGCTAGAATAGTTAAGTCACACATTTTATAATAATATATATGATTAATTAACGATGTAAAAAAAAAAAAAAAACACTTCACACTAACCATGAAAATAATTCTCAATAACAATACAAATCAAGTGCTGTTAATAAAGCCGTAAAGCATGAACCAATAAGAAGGGGTCATTGTCTAAGTAGGAATAAAGAGCATATACAACGCAAATCTAGCATTGCTTAAGAATCACGTCTTTCCCAAAACTTGCGCAGTTTAATTACAGGTTCGGATTTTGCTCAAAGCCTGAAATATTAGGGGGGAAATACTTTTAGTTTTTTCAAAAGCTCTCTCATTACAACAATTTTCAAAAGCTGGCTCATAAATAAACATTTTAATGAGAAGCACTTTTAAATACAAAGTAAGATATATCTCAGATCCATCCATCTAAAAAATCTAAAACATTAAAAAAAAAGCACCATTTCAAAATTTACTTTTATCTGAACAACGAATCAAATAGCCACTTCATTGAATCAACTCAGATCACAGATCTACCAGAACCACAAGTAAACATAATACAGAGAGAGAGAAATTTGATACCCTTTCCACCGCCGAGAACGGAATGAACTGGCTTCTCTCTCCCGAAAAGACGATAAACCTTGTCCTTAATTGACGAAGTGACAGGTTTCTCGGAATCAGAATCGGAGGAGGAATCGTGACCGTGAAGCTTCTCGCTTATCTTCTCAATCAACGATTCCTCATTGCTCGCCGTCACAGTGCTCTCCGATTCTTCAGCCATTTTCTCCGCCCGACCCGAAAACTAAGATCCGATAAAACCCTAAATCTTCGATTTCAGTTACAGTAATCGAAATGAAGCTCTTATTTCACTCTCAGCTAGGAGCCACTGTTAGCGAGAATCTCGATTGCAATTTATAGGGTTGCGAATAACGAGGCTCGGGATTGGAAGCTTAGGTTCGGATGGAATTTTGAATCTAGTAAGGTAGAGAGAGAAAAGGAGGAGACGGCGTTTTAGGTTTTGATACGGTCGAGGTTTTTCTTTAACGCCGTTGGGATTGACGGCGTCTGGGGTTCACTATGGTATACTATAACGTACTCCCTCCGGTCTCTATTGTAAGCAAAAATTAAATGGGACACACATATTAAGATAGTTAGTTAATCTCATTTAAAAAGGTCATTGGGAATAAAAAATTGAGTTTGTTACCTAAATTACCCTTCCTCTTATTTATTAAGCTTGTGTTATTAAGAATAAAAGAAGTCATTGGAAAACAAAGTTTGTATTAAATGAAGGGTATTTTGAGAATAACTTCATTAAATGAGAAAAAGTAGTTGAAATTTGCTTACATTTTGGACCAAAAAATTTGGAAATTTTTGCTTACATTGTGGACCGGAGGGAGTAGAGTTGTAGAGTGCTATGCTAAAGTTACTGGCTGTCAGAGAGTTTGTGATGTGAGTCAGAGTTGCAGGTGGATGCCTTCGGGAGTAAGTGACCGACATGTAAAAGGTATGGGACACGTGGCGGCTATCGATTGGGATTGATAGTGACTAGGTGAGACTTGGACGGCTGCTGCTTTTTGTATTAAGGTGGACTTACATCACAGTGGGTTCCACGTTGAGGGTGTAATCGTCAAACAATTACTGTAATGCAATCTAAGGAAAAGGGGAAAAAATGGTGAAATTCATGTATAATACTATACACATACCCAAAATTTGGTAAGTTTTGGACTATTAGATTCTTTGTTTAAAATTGTTTAATGATCTTAACTAATATCGAGCAATTACTTAATTCTTAACTTATTTAGGAATTTCTCTCCTAGGGTTTCCTTGTGAGATGAACTAGGTTATCTCTCCTAGCTGTGAAAAGTGTGTTTTTCTTCCTTTTCCTTGGTGTTTGTGTGTTTGGGCTCATGGATACGTTTAACAACTTGAATATTAGTGATGATGAGGAGGAAGTTCTGGACTTCCAGGAGAGGCAGAATGAAGAGGCAAGGGCAGATCCACAGTTATGTTTAGTGGGTCATTTTCTCACTAAAAAACCGATTAGGACACATGTTATGAAGGAGAGGATGGCTACGGTTTGGCAACCTGGAAAGAAGGTGGCGATAAAGGAGGCTGAGAATGGTATCTTTTTGTTCCAATTCTTTCATAAACTTGATATGCAGAAAGTGATGAATGGTGGCCCATGGTTTTTCGATGGTCATTTGCTGGTTCTAAGTCAGATGGGTGCTACAGACTTGCCTGCACAGATACCTTTGTTCCATGTCATGTTTTGGGTGCAGGTACATGATATCCCTATTGGCTTCATGTCGCTGGAAGTGGGGAAAGGATTGGGAAACTACATAGGAGAATTCATGGAGTATGATCCCAAGAACAACTCAAGTTTTTGGAGAAGTTATATGCGGATTAGGGTGAAGGTTGACGTGCGTAAGCCTTTGAAGAGGAGCAAGAAGATCTCTAGAGGTGGAGGGGACACAAAGATGGTCAAGTTTAAATATGAGTGATTGACCATTTTTTGTTTTCTCTGTGGGTTACTTGGGCATTCAGATTCAAGCTGTGAGAAACTCTTTCTCATGGAGGAAGACAATGGTGTGCGAGGCTGGGGGCCGGAACTGCGGGTTGAAAAACGCAGGGGTGGAGGTTCAGGTGGATGCATGTGGCTGTTTGAGGAGGAGGCGGAAGCTGTTGGGGTGGAGAATCCGGTGAGTAATCACGGCGCCGCAAGTTTAGGAGAGGATCACGCAAATAATGGGACTCATGAATATCATGCACGTAACAGTAGGGATTTTGTTGGCAACGTGCGTGAACCAGTTAATGCAAACCCGAACGTTATGGAAACAGTCTTGCCAAGTCTGACACAACATTTAATGGGCAGAATTCAAGCAACAAATAATAACCATACGGGTATGTTAGGATATTATGCAAATCAGAATATTGCTAATATACCTGTATTGACAAATAACCCAGCGTATGACGTGGAGGAGGGTGTACTGGATGAGGGAGGGGTGGAGAAAAAAAGGAAGAGGGGTGTCGTAAAAAATAATGAGGAGCCTTATGAGATGATTACTGAAGGAAGCAGCTCTGGAACAATTTTTTTAAATGGGGTGGGTCCTGGTTTTCAGGCCCACCAGGACCAATGATTCTGCTCAGCTGGAACTGCCGGGGCTTGGGTCACCCGAGAGCAGTTCCTTCACTTAGAGACCTGGTTCGGTGTCATAAACCGGATATTATTTTTCTTTGTGAAACATTATGCAATGAGAATAAGGTGCAGGAGGTTAAGAGAGGTTTGGGTTTTGAAGGGTGTTTTGTGGTTGATAGACAAGGAAGAAGCGGTGGACTAGCGATGCTATGGAAGAAAGGCAATTGTTGTGAAGTCCAAAATTATTCGCAGAATTTTATTAATGTTATTATTAAAGAAGAGTCTCAGCAACCGTGGAGATTGACTGGTTTCTATGGCATTCCTCAGAGAGAAAGGAGAAGGGAATCATGGAATCTTCTTAGGGCATTGGCATCTCAATCCACTCTCCCTTGGTGTATTGTAGGTGATTTCAATGACCTTTTATCTCATGATGAAAAAAGGGGTCGTGTTGCTCATCCTCAGTGGCTCTTGAATGGTTTTCGTGAAGCAACCATTGATTGTGGTCTTATTGACCTTCCAATGCAAGGACACGCATTTACCTGGTGGAAAAGTTTGGGTTCAGAAGATGCTATTGAAGAGAAGCTAGACAGAGCAATGGTTAATAGTCAATGGATGAATTTGTTTCCTCAGAGCAGTTTGTGTAACTTGATGGCAGGAAGCTCTGACCACTCTCCTATCCTAGTTTCAACGGAGGTAAATATTTTTGTGTTTAAAAGGAAACAATTTAAGTTTGAAAATTCTTGGCTAGTTGAGCCAGAATTGAACTTGGTTGTAGAGGAAGGATGGAGCAAAGGAGAAGGTGATCGGGTGCTAATTAAAATTCAACATTGTACTGAACAACTGGATACTTGGGGGAGGAAACTTAGGCGAAAATACAAGGAAGATATTGATCGCTGTAAAAGAAGAATGGATGAGCTTAGAGGCATCGATACCCATGTGGCTGGCAGTGAATTCATAAGCCTGCAAAATAAGCTAGCAACTTTGCTGTATCAAGAAGAGATGTTCTGGCGTCAGAGAGCTAAAGTGTTTTGGATGAGGGATGGAGACATGAATTCAAAATTCTTTCATGCAGCTGCATCTTCTAGGAAGAAAATGAATAAAATTACCAAACTTCAGCGTGATGATGGCACCTGGGCAGAGAATCAGAAGGAGCTTTGTGAAGTTGGTAAGCTTTATTTTCAGCAACTTTTTACTTCGAATGGTTGTGACTTTCGGCCAGTTATTGCTGCAGTAGGTTGTAAACTTGATGTTTGTGATAATGAGTTGTTAACTGCTCCTTTTGATGACAATGAATTTAAAGAAGCTATTTTTCAAATGCATCCTGATAAGGCCCCAGGACCTGATGGTCTAAATCCAGCTTTTTATAGGAGGTTTTGGGAGTTGTGTGGAAAGGATATTATTCAGGCTTGTAAGAGTTGGCTTCAGCAGGGCTCTTTGGGCGAAACAAATATTGTTTTAATTCCGAAGTGTGAGTGCCCATCATCTATGAAAGATCTGCGACCCATTTCTTTATGTAACGTGGTGTATAAAATATTAGCTAAGACTCTAGCTAATAGGTTGCAGAAGGTGCTCTCTAAATGTATTTCTGAAGAGCAGTCAGGTTTTGTAGCAGGCAGATCAATAATTGATAATGTTTTAGTGGCTTCTGAAATAATCCATCATATGAAATGCAAGACTTCAGGTAAAAAAGGAGAAGCAGCTTTGAAGATTGATATTAGCAAGGCCTATGATAGAATTGAATGGGATTATCTGTTTGCTATTATGGAGCGTATGGGTTTTGCTAGTCAGTGGATTTCTTGGATGAAAATGTGTGTTACTATGGTTAGCTACTCCATTCTTATAAATGAGGATAGAGTGGGTTCTATTGTTCCTAATAGAGGCCTTTGTCAGGGCGATCCGCTTTCTCCTTATTTATTTATTCTTTGTGCTGAGGGCCTTACTGCTTTAATCAAGCAGGCTGAAAGAAGAGGAGAAGTTCATGGGGTGAAGATTTGTAGAAGAGCTCCAATTATTAGTCACTTGTTATTTGCAGATGATAGCTTCTTGTTTTTTCGTGCAGAAGAAATAGAAGCTGTAGCTATGAAGAACATTCTTAGTACCTACGCTACTGCTTCAGGCCAATGTATAAATATGCAGAAGTCTGAAATTTATTTTAGCAGAAACACGGAGGAAGTGAAGAAAGGTATTATTGCAAATATTTTGGAGGTTACTGAATGTATTGGGACAGGTAAATATCTTGGTCTACCTTCTATGATAGGGAGAAGTAAAAAATCTGTTTTTAACTATATTAAAGATAGAGTGTGGAATAGAATTTCAAATTGGAGTAGCAAATTACTTTCTCAAGCAGGTAGAGAAGTCCTTATTAAATCTGTTGCCCAAGCAATTCCTTCCTACTGTATGAGTGTGTTTCTTATTCCTCAATCTCTTGAGGAGGAGATTCAGCGTATGATGAATTCTTTTTGGTGGGGCTCGAAAAAAGGTGACAAAAGAGGTATCAATTGGCTTAGTTGGAATCATCTAACCATGAGAAAGGAGTATGGGGGGATGGGTTTTAGAGACCTTCATGGTTTTAATCTAGCAATGTTGGGGAAACAAGGTTGGAAATTTATTACCAACCCGGATACTATTGTTTCTAGAGTTTTCAGTGCAAAATACTTCCCAGGAGGGGATTTTTTAGGGGCTACCATTGGTCATAACCCCAGTTATGTTTGCCGTAGTATCTGGTCTTCTCGGATGTTGCTGGAGCAAGGCTATAGATGGAGAGTGGGTGATGGTGCTAAAATTAATATTTGGAAAGAACCATGGCTTAGATGTAATGAGGATCCAAAAATTCATTCTTTGCCTCATCTTTTTTCTACTCATGGAACTGTTAATAATCTTATTAATTTTAATAGTGGTAGCTGGAATGAGCATATGATCAATAATATTTTTGGGCCAAGGGATGTGGCAGAAATTTTGAAGATTCCTCTTTTAAATCTGCAAAGTGAAGACAAAATAATTTGGAGATTTGACAAGAAGGGGATTTACTCGGTTAGAAGTGCCTACCGGGTTTGTATGGAGGTGTTGGCTAATATAGATGAGCTGAAAATTGAAGGAGATTGGGCTAGTATTTGGGCAATGGCGGTACCACCAAAAGTGAAGACTTTCTTGTGGAGGGTGTGCAGAAATTGTATTCCTGTTCGTACACGCTTGCTAAGTAAAGGGGTGCATTGTTCTATGCTTTGTGTTTGTTGTAACACTGAGCCTGAAACTACTTGGCATATGTTCCTTGATTGTCCAGTTAGCAATTCCTGTTGGCAGAAACTTGATTTGTGGCATTTCATTGAACCTTATCTTTTGGTTAGCGATGATTTTGCTACTCTTTTTTTCCAGGTAATCAAGCAGTTAAATGCAGAAACTGTTTCCAAGTTTGCTATGACACTTTGGAGTATTTGGAAGTCAAGAAACTTGAGATACTGGGAAGACAAGCAGGAAGATGCGCAACACATCCTTTGCCGTGCTATGGAGGTATTGAGAAGCTGGACCAACGTACGAAACAGAAGCAACAGCCATATGCCAAATCCCAATACGCAAATAACATGGAGTCCACCACCAACACATGTCCTCAAATTTAATATAGATGCAGCAATTTTCAGAGAGCAGAACCGAGTGGGAGTTGGGATTTGTGTTAGAAATACCCATGGCAATTTCATTAGTGGTGTTACAGATTGGATGCAAGCTACAATGACACCTTTTGAAGGAGAAGCTTGAGCATTGTTACAAGGTCTCAAATGGGCCATTTTTTCAAATTATGATTTGGTTCACTTTGAAATGGATTGCAAGCAAGTAGTGGAGGATGTGCAAAAAACAAGTCCTGATTTTTCTGAGTATGGTTGCATCATTAGAGAATGCAGAAACATTTTATCTTTAAAAAACAACTACAAGGTTGTGTTTGTTAGGCGACAAGCTAATGGTAGTGCCCATGCGTTGGTAAAATGCTCTACCTTATATGCTTCTCGCAATGTTTTTCATTCAATTCCTTCTTGTATTTGGAATATTATTTGCAATGAAATGAAGTGATTTGATTTGAGTCAAAAAAAAAAAAACTAATATCGAGCAAGACTATAAAACTATATATTATACATTATACATATATGGTCATAAGCACCTAACATACTAATGTTTTGAGATTTACTTCAAATTTGATTCATTCATAATGTTAATGAATAATGCAGTCATAAAAATATTAATGAATAATTATTTTTTTTGACGTCAATGAATAATTTTTTCTCTTTGATTTTTAGTAAAAAAAATTAAATGGTTCTTAAATAATGACTTCATTTGTTTTATTAATAATTTAAATTCATTGTAGTGTATGAACTAACATTAAATTCTTAGATTTGTTAATTTTGTTCATGCATGTTTTAAAAAGAAACAAACTTATGTGCTCAATTATTATCCAACCCACTATTATCATATATATGACGGTTGAAATTGGGCCCCCTTGAATCCATCTGACCTGTCGTAGGTCTGGAATGGACTAACCCCACACACCAACAAGGCTTGAGGTTAAATGGGACAACCTTTTGGAATCCTAACTTATTTTTGGTTTTTCAGGATATCTGTCATGTAACTGTGGAGACTGATCTCTTGAGGCACTAGACGATATTGAAAGGTCGACATCTTTCAATCAATTTTTTCTCCATATGCAAGAGCCCTGGGCATTTGGAACCTTAACTTATACCTATTGACAAGGTAATGCCCACAAAGTGAACCAACAATTTTTTGGATCAGTAATAATGACTTTTTTTGGTAAATATAATAATAGCCATTTTTATTGTTTACGTGAGAATCGAACTTATAATCTCTATATTAAAACTCAGCTCCAGTCCTGTCACTAATGTTATTCCTAGCTCCCAAGTGATAATCATTTACATGTTTATAATCAATGAGCAGGATAGATGAATGTGGAACAACTTAGGTTAACTAGTAAATCAGAAGTGACCAATAAAGTTATAAACTTATAATCATCGTTTCACATTGGGTTAGGGCCTTGGGCGGCTTTCAAATTGAGTTTGAACTTTCCAAACTCAGTTTTGATATCCTTTAACATGTTTGAAATATATAAAAAATGGGTTATTTAAATGGGTTTGGGCTTCAAATCTTGATTGAAGAAGAATTAAATTAAATTATTATTTTTTTTGGCTTTTCTATTTGACAAAACTCGGTTTGGGTTGTTAATTATTACTTTTATTATAATATCCTTGGAGCAACTCCATCGCAGGTTGCTTATTGAGTTCTTAATTTTAAGGAACAATTGCTTACTCATTTTCTGCATTAGAGACGTCTTACGTGGACGTTGCTTAAAATTCGGGTTGCTTAAAGTTAAGCACCGTTGCTTATATAAGCAACGGTTGCTTAACATTAAAATATAATAGCTTTTTTTTCTCCATATTTTTCAACCAGGAAATCGTCAAGCCAGAAATGAAGAAGGAAAATCGATAGTTCATAGTGACAAAGATGAAGAAATACACCCAATATTTCTCACCAGAAAAAATAAAAAATCAGATCCAAGATCACAAAAATGTCAACAAATGTAAAAATGACAAAAGTATATACATGCAAGTATCGAAACCTTTGCGTAAACCGAGAGAGAAAGAGAGAAAGTCGATGGAGGCCGATTTGGATTGTTGTTGGCCAATCTGAGTTGTTGGCCGGAGAAAGCCGTAGGAGGAGAGACTGGAGAAAGGAAGATCGCTGGCCGGAGTTAGGGAGATCGAAGAGGGCTGTGAGACTGAGAGGGAGGACGGCAGATTTTGAGAGAGGAGAAAGAAAGACCAATAACTTTTCTCTGATAAAAGGAGGTCAACTTTAGTTGCTCTGAGAAGAAAAGAAAAGGCGTGGGAGACTGGGAGTTGAAGCAAATGACCAAGGGAAGTTTCTAGAGAAAATGTGTAATAATTTGATCCAGAGAAAAATAAAGGTAACATAAAACGGTGCAATAAATTGGTTCAGAGAAAACAAATTGGCAATAAAATGAGTAATAAAATAGTGTAATATAAATGTATTAATAATATTTTAAACAAAAATAAATTCAATTCCAAATAAAAAATAATAAAAAAGTGGGTTGATTAAGGGTTGCTTATTGCATGTACCATTAGAGTGAAAAATGGATGAATTGCTTAAATGTAATGTGGCATCATGAGGTCCGCAGTAGGACCCATTTAAGGAACCAAAGTGGGTTGCTTAAACCTTTTACATTGGAGATGCTCTTAGAAAACTAATTACTTTCACATCCTTTCAACCTTCATATCATTATTCGATTGGGTAATCACATATTTAAATGTCATTTTGTCAGTATTACCAAGACAATATTTATTACTACAAAATCAATTTTTACAATAAAGTATTGAAAGATATACCAGTTACTCTAAACTCATCTGTAATTAAAAATTTACAAAACCCGGATTCAAAACCCGGTTTTGGAAATGAAATGCTAAACACACCCTTACTAGTTATCATAAATCAATTTTCTCCTAGTCCATAATCTAACCTAGCTTAATTCAACATCCAGTGTGATTTTTCAACATCAATCTAAAGTATCATTGGTATTGGAAAAGCATTTTCACCTTAAACAAATATTTAACTACTACAGAACAAGAAAGGTTAATATTCAGTTTCATGTGAGGTGGTAGAAAAGCATTTGTATTTTAACTTGCAATTGATCTTCCCTTTAATATTATATACCCGAGGCTATACTCCACAGGGGTCGTTGAAGTGTGATTATGGGCCATGGCATGTTTGAACGACTTGGAGGTTTTTATGGATTTAAAAATTAAGAAAGGAGAATGTCAATGAGTGCCCTTAGGACATTATTTAAGGAATTAAGAAATAAAACTTTGTATGGGAAAATTGTGTATTTAACATTTTGAAAAGTGTTAATCTTAATTTTCCAATACAAAATTTCCTTTTATGAGTCCCTTAACCAATGTTCTTAGGACACTCGTTAGCAAGACTCATTAAGAAAAGGATCAAACTCACGTACAATACCATAGGCATAGTGATAGAGAGTAAAAAATAGAGAAGAGATTGAATCCCTATGAGGGGAAAGCCTTGAGAGAGAGATAGATTTTTGACCAAATTTCTTCTTAGTTTTTCATTCATCATAGATGCTAAATATATAGCAAATGGAACACTAACAAACTTCCTCTTGATAAGGATCATATGACAAATATCCTCATCTCTAATTTTCTTACATATTTAGGATATTACTAATTATAAGATTCTAACTAATTGTTATTCTAGAATATTCCTCCCTTGCCTTGTATCACATTGCTCTTGTGATTATTAAGATAAGAACTCAACAGGGATCCACTCTTTCTTTGACGAATTCGAGTGGATCCCTGTTGAGTTCTTACGCTTTCATTTCGCAAAAATTCAATTTATCTGGTTACTACAGGGATGAGCCCAATCCGGAATATGAACCATAAAAGAAAATACCAATTAAACCGATCACAGGAATACCAGTTACAGTACCTATTATCCAAAGAGGAATCCTTCCAGTAGTATCGGCCATTTATCCCACTTTCCTCCACATTTGATCAAGTAGTCATGCTAGAGACATAAACAGTCGTAGATAATTATGAAATGATATCCTTCCGAATGGTATAAGAGAATTCGTACTATTCCCTTTTCTTCTATTAATTGAAGAAATAGTTTGAAAATAAAACAGCAAGTACAAAAATGAGTAATAACCCCCAGTAGAGACTGGTACGATTCAATTCAACATTTTGTTCGTTTGGGTTTGATTGTGTCGTAGCTCTATAATATAATTCGGATTAGGTTAATCGTTGGATGAACTGCATTGCTGATATTGATTATATGTATGTGTATCATTACCGACCCCTTGAAATTGATCTTGTCCTCAAGATCATAGTGTGCGATGCTATTACATGGAACCATCCAATGCCATAGTAAATTGTTTTGAGCACAAAGTAACACCTTGTCATCCATTTATATTGAAGCCCAAAAGCTGATCCAGAGAAATGAAGGTTGATGTCTTAAAAGAAGATTTGTGGTAGGCTCAAGCTCACTAGCAACTATACGACCAAAAGCAAATACAAGGGACCAAGAAACAAAAATTAGAAAGGAAGCGGCCAAAATAAAAGACTTTTTAGGAGCAGCACTTGAAGGCCCAATTACAGCAGCAAATAGCCCTAATGTTCCCAAGCTTGCACAGCTCCAAGGGACCCACGACCAACCAGAAAAGATCCGGGAACGGCGCCGTCGCGGCAGGAGGAGCATCGTCGGCGACGTGCTTGACCCAGATGAAGGAGACGAAAACGCATCTGATCTGGTTGCTCGAGCGGTGGCTTCGGCTGTAGACATGGCAGTGGAGAAGAAGGTTGTTGGTGCTGGGTTCCACTATATAGAGGAACCCACGACCAGCAAGAGGCTGGTCCGGGAATGGCTCCGCCACGGAAAGGAGGACCACCTGCGGGGTCGACTGTGACCGAGTTGAAGATGGCGGAGACGCCCTTGACGACGACGACGAAGAGCTAAGTGGAGATGGCATAGCTGAAATCGAAAGCGGTGAAGCAGAAGAAACCTCCCAAGTGGAGAAGGTGGCGCATGATAGTGCAAAGATGCACTTAGTCACTCACTTACAGTACACACACTCTCTTTGTTACTCTCACACTTCCTCACACTCGTGCTTCACTCACACATACTTTAGGAAATATACACACATAGCAATCTGAAAAGTGCTGAATGTACTTCACTGAATTTTATTCATCATCAAGTATGATATTTATACTACACACATAGTCCCACACTGCTTGGGATAGGCTCTAACCACTTTAATTACTTTAGCTCTAACTAATACAACAAACTAACTGCTCTAACAGATTAACTAACTAATTGAATTACATCAACACACCCCTTAATTCAAATTAGTTATAGACTGCACACCAAGTCTATCTCTAAGTTCTACAAACTTTGCATTCTTCAAAGGCTTAGTTAGAATATCAGCCACTTGCACTTCTGTCCTGCAATGCTGCAACTCCAATCTACCTTTGC
Source organism: Echinosophora koreensis (assembly GCA_035048595.1). Taxonomy (NCBI): domain Eukaryota; kingdom Viridiplantae; phylum Streptophyta; class Magnoliopsida; order Fabales; family Fabaceae; genus Echinosophora; species Echinosophora koreensis. The sequence continues at coordinate 4,780,612 of JAPCYP010000023.1, forward strand.
TCACTTGATCACGAAGAAAATGATACTTTGTCTCAATATGTTTGCTCCTGCCCTGAGCTATGGGGTGTTTAGCCAAATGAATTGTTGACTTGTTATCAATCAGCAGCTTCAATGGTTTGGCTTCTCTAAATCTCAGTTCTTCAAGCAGAGTTTCTAGCCATAGAGCTTGACAAGCTCCCATCGAAGCAGCTGCATATTCAGCTTCATAAGATGATAAAGCAATCACATTTTACTTTTTGGAACACCATGAAATTGGTGTTTTGTCAAACATGAAAACATAGCCAGTGGTGCTTTTTCGATCATCTTTATCACCACATCAATCTGAATCAAAATAGCCAAGTAATTCAGCTGCTCCTTCAATTAGACTATTAGGATATAATATGCCAACGTCTAGAGTACATTTAACATATCTAAGAATCCTCTTAGCTGCAGTGAGATGAGACACCCTTGGATGCTCCATATATCTGCTTATCGCACCAACACTATAGGCTAAGTCAGGCCTAGTGTTGCACAACTATCTCAAAGAACCTACTATCTGCTTGTAGTGAGTAGGATCTACTGTCTCATCAGTGCCATCCTGCTGCAACTTGATATCAGTTTCTGCTGGTGTACTAGCAGAATTGCAATTCAACATACTAAACCTCTTCAACACATCTTCAGCATACTTCTTTTGACTCATGAAGATACCCTTGCTTAGAGGAGTAAATTCAATGCCAAGGAAATAGGATAGCACCCCCAAATCAGACATTTCAAATTCTCTCATTATTCTGGTTTTGAAATCTGTAATCTCCTCTTCACTGCTTCCAATTATTAATAGATCATCAACGTATAGGCATACTATTAGTATGCTTGTTGCTGTGAATGTCTAGCATACACTCCATGTTCTGTGGTGCATTTCACAAACTGCAATTGCTTTAGGAAGCCATCAATTCTCATATTCCAGGCTCTTAGGGCCTGTTTTAGGCCATTCAAGGCCTTCTTCAATTTGTATACCTTGCTTTCATGCCCTTTCACAACATAACCAAGGGGCCGGGAGACATAAACTTCTTCTTCTTCTAAAGGCCCATTTAAAAATGAAGACTTCACATCCAATTGGTACAAGGACCAACCCTTAAAGCTTGCTCTTGCAACTACAAGCCTTATGGTTTCAATCCTTGCTACGGGTGCAAACACCTCATAGAAATCCAAGCTAGGTTTCTGCAGGAAACCTCTAACCATTAGCCTGGCCTTATACTTAGCAATGTCACCATTAGGCTTCACCTTTGTCTTGTAAACCAATTTCACATCAATAGGTCTCTTCTGCTTTTGCAAGGTTACTAGCTCCCAAGTCTCATTCTTCTCAATTGATCTGATTTCTTCCATCATAGCATCTCTCCAATTTGGACTCTTCACAGTCTGCTCAAAACTGCCAGGTTCAGCTTCTGCTAACAGTGCAAAATGCACCAACTCTCCATCTATTGTGATTGCTGAGTCTGGAAATAACTCATAATCATGCAAGCTTGGTGGCATATGTCTTTCTCTTTGTGATCTTCTAAGCTGAGTTTCTGCTGCACCTTCCACTTTGTCCTGATCATCATCAAGACTCACAGTAATACTGCTAACACTGCTGTCAGTCTTACTTGCCTCCCAATCCCAGCTCTTACTTTCATCAATCACAATATCACTGCTTATCACAACTTTTCTCTTCTTAGGATCAAACAACTTATAAGATCCAGTTGTATGATACCCAAGAAGAATCATCTGCTCAGCTCTATCATCCAGCTTCTTTCTAAGCTGTTCAGGTACATGTCTATAGCACAATGAGCCAAATATTCTGAAATGACTAATATTTGGCTTCTTACCTGACCAAGCTTCCTCTGGTGTCATTCCCTGCAGCCTCTTTGTTGGACTTCTATCTAATATGTATGCTGCAGTAGCCACAGCATCACCCTAGAAGTAGGAAGGCATTTTCTTTGCTTTCGGCATGCTTCTTGTCATGTCAAGGAGTGTTCTGTTTCTCATTTCTGCTGTTCCATTGTGTTGTGGTGTATATGGAGCTATCACCTCATGTATGATTCCTTCTAGGTCACAAAACCACCGGTCAAAAAATTGTCGAACCGGCACGAAACCGGGCAAAACCGGTGGTTCACCGGTTTTCGGCGGTCCGCAATAAACGTGATGCTCCTCTGTTCCGGCGACTGCTTCGACGACCTGACCATCGTTTTACTGCTTCAACCTCCTGCGACTTGAGAGAGGATGAGCAACAGAGGTAAGAGGATGAGAAAAAGAAGAAAGAAGAGAGGAGTAGGTCGAACTTTAGAAAACATCCATTACAGAAATAAGAGACCGGAAATGACGCGCACATAGTAGATCTAGAGAGAAGCAAAAATGAAGTGAACTGGAAAGGGACTACTGGAAGGTTGGGACTTGGGAGCGGCTAGGTTTTCCTTTGTGAGAGATAAAAGATAAGAATGGGCTTGGTTTTCTCGGGTAGGGCCTAGGGAAATGCATAATTTTTGGTAGCCGGAACAAACAATAAAGAAAGTAAAGATACAAAGCTGCTTAACAAAAGAAAGACACAGAGCCATAAAGATACGTGTAATAGGTGTCTATATGTGTCAGTAAGCTACTATGTGCCATGGCTATCTTATCTTTCATTTGTAAATATTTGTAAAGATATACGTGTGTTTATGTGTTTATAATATGATGAAGATATTTTCATTTATTAAATTTTACTTTTAAAAAAAATAATGGTCTGGGCTGACATTTTCAATTGAGGTTTAGTTTCAAAAAAAGAATGGGCTGGACTGGCACTTATTTTTGGTTATATATATATATATATATATATATATATATATATATATATATTAAAAATTAAAAATATTAATTAATACCGGTTCAACCATGGTTCAACCACGGTTGGACCATTGAACATTGAATTAGTACCTTCACTGGTTTAATGGTCGATCCGGTTTTGAAAACCTTGGTTTGAAATTTTGAAAAACATCAAACACTTCACTCTTTCTCTTGATGAGATATAGCCACATTTTTCTAGTATATTCATCAATAAAAGAGACAAAATAACTATTGCCACCTAGGGAAGTTACCTCAAAATGTCCACACACATATATATAAGGAGATCACTGCTAGCTTTTCATTTGTTCTAATTGGAATTTGTGACTTGAAGGACTTCCTGGTTTGCTTGGACTCACAACAGTCAGAACACACTTCATTTGGCAGCTCAATTGGAGGAAGACCACTCACCATCTTCTTGCTTATTAACAAGCTTAGACTCCTGAAATTCAAGTGTCCAAACCTGTGATGCCATAACCAACTCTCCCTGCTACATTCACTAGCAAGACAATGATGCTCCATGACTTGAATACCAATCTCGAAGGTCATTTTTTTGACAAAGGAGCCTTCAAGATCAATCTCCCTTTGCTATCAAACACTTTCAACTGATTATGCTCCATTTTCATTGAGTAGCCTCTTTCCAACAATTGACCAAGGCTAAGCAAGTTGTTCTTCATGTTAGGAACATAAAGAACATCAGTTATAGCAGCATGTTGACCATCCTTTTGCTGAATCATCACTCTTCCCATTCCTTCAGTAGTTACAGTGCTATTGTCAGCAAACTTAACCTTGCTCTTCACACTTTCATTAAGGTTTGTGAACCACTCTCGATGGGTAGACATGTGATTGGAGCATCCTGTATCAAGATACCACAAATCAGACCTGACATCATCTGCATTTGTAGTAGCCATCAACAGAACCTCATCAGAGTCAGAATCTTCCTCATGAGCCATTTGAGCTTCTTCATGCTTTCTTGGAACTTTCTTGCCCCTACATTCATCTGCATAATGGCCCCACTTTTGACAATTATAGCACTGCACATCTTTCTTTGAAAATCTCTTCTTCTCATGGTTTCTGCTCCCTTCATTTTTCTTGGAGCAACCATCACTCTGATTTTGTACAGAGTTGCTGCCTTGGCCCCTTTCTTAGTTCTTCCATTTGTTGTTCTTCCATCTTCCCTTCCCTCTGTGATTCTTGCCTCCATCTCCTCCTTTCCGTTTGGACTGAGCTTGTAAGGCTTGCTCAGTCTTCACAAAACTCCTCTCATTGAGTCTCAGCTCTCGGGCTTCAAGAGTTGCTTGCAGCTCTTCAATTTTCATTGACTCAAGATCCTTGGACTCCTCCAATACAACAACTACTTGATCAAATATACTAGTTAGGGTCCTCAACACCTTTTCAATTATCATTACAGTTGATAGTGTCTCACCACAAGATTTCATTTGATTTGTGAGAGCTATCAATCTAGTAAAGTAATCACTTACACTTTCTTGATCAGTCATCTGCAGTAATTCATACTGCCTTCTTAGGGTATGCAATTTCACCTTTTTCAACTTGTCAGCACCCCTATAGAATCGAGCCAAGCTGTCCCATGCTTTTTTTTACAGTTTCTGCTGATGAGATATTCTCCCAATTGTCAGGATCCATACATTGTTGTATAAGGAAGAGATCCTTGCCATCTTTCTTCCACCTCAATTGGTTTGCTGCTCTGGGATCCTCTGTTGGATGCTTCTCAAGCTCCTTAACACCTTCATTCACCACCTCCAGCACTTCTTGAAACCGAAAGAGCACCTTCATTTGTAAGCTCCATTTATCATAATTTTTTGATGTCAAGATTGGATGATTCATAGGAACATATCCATTTGTGGATGCCATGCTTTCTCTCTCAAGAACCAGGATCAAGAACAAAGCTCTATGATACCACTGATAATGCAAAGATGCACTCAGTCACTCACTTACAATACACACACTCTCTTTGTGACTCTCACACTTCCTCACACTCGTGCTTCACTCACACACACTTTAGGAAATATGCACACAGAGTAATCTGAAAAGTATTGAATGTACTTCACTGAACTTTATTCATCATCAAGTATGATATTTATACTACACACATAGTCCCACACTGCTTAGGATAGGCTCTAACCACTTTAACTACTTTAGCTCTAACTAATACAACAAACTAACTGCTCTAACAGATTAACAAACTAACTGAATTACATCAACAGCGCACGGCGAAGTGGAAGCTGCAGGGATCGAAAACAAAACCAGGGAGTGAGTGCAGCGTGACGGAGGTGATGGGCAGAGCCGTCTTCTCCGGCGATGGTATGGCGATGGGGTTCACGAGTTGGCGTACGATTGCCAGAGAGCCAGGTCGGCGGCGATGGCAAGGTGATGGTTACCGGAGCCAAAACCATCGGAGCCACACACAGAGAACCCGATGTTGTAGATCCGAGAAGGGTGGGACGGAGAGGGTGCGTGCTATGGTTGATTTCGGTGCCGACGTTACCCGTGTCGACGACGACGGTCTCCCTCCTCCGAAGGACGTCGTCAGTCACGGGCAAGCCCCTGTCCACAACATTCATCGTGCTGGTGCCGTGCTCCTTCGATCTCTCACCGATCTCAGGGATGGAGGTACTGTCCATGACAGTGAGGTTATGTTCAATGGCGAGGGTGGGAAGTATTTGAGGTGTGGATACTGCAGCAACAACTGATTGGCCTGATTGTGGAGACATGGATGATGGAAGCTGAATCTGGGTGTTTAGGGAGGGGAAGGAACGGAGAAAAGCTTGATGCTAGCGGTATTGTGAAATTGTGTATTCTTTAATTTCTTTAGTGAGAGCATTGATTGAGTCTATGAGTTGGATGATGTCTAAGTTTACTGAGTTTACGGAATGAGAATGTGGATGCATTTTTTTTTTTGGATGAATGAGGCAGAGTTGCAGTGATGAAAGCACCAGTGATAGAGAGTAAAAAATAGAGAAGACATTGTATTCCCTCTGAGGGGAAAGCCTTGAGAGAGAGATAGATTTTTGACCAATTTTCTTCTTAGTTTTTCATTCATCATAGATGCTAAATATATAGCAAAGGGAACACTAACAAACTTCCTATTGATAAGGATCATATGACAAATGTCCTCATCTCTAATTTTCTTACATATTTAGGATATTACTAATTATAAGATTCTAACTAATTGTTATTCTAGAATATTCCTCCCTTGCCTTGTATCACATTGCTCCTTGCTATCCAACTTGGCTAATTGGGTTGATGTCTCCATAATCTGTATGTGTATCACATAGGTACTATGTGCATGGTTCTTCAAGAAAACAGACTAAAAAATATAGAAATGGTTTGACCCTTGAAACTTGCTTCAAATCAGTTTAAGGCGGTTATCATACATTTCCACTAACAGTAGCCACATTAATTAACACTAATTTTTCTGAACATAACATTGGGGACACCATACGGTGTTGCCTTTGTTGTTGGATGTATTTTTGAGAAGTGTGTATACAAAGATAATAAAAAGTAAGTGAGAGATAGAAAAAAACACACACAATATCATACAATATCTAAAATTTGATGTTCAAATAACACAAACTCATTAATTAAATACACGGTTGGTCGGGGTCGGGTATCAAAGCGAATAAGTAGGAACTCGTTAATTAATACACGGTTGGTCGGGTCGGGTATCAAAGCAAATTAGTAGGAACTCTTATTCTCCTACTCATAATACAGCTAAATGGGTTGCTTTCAAATTTCAATCATTGCGAGGGTGAGCATTACACGTAGAATGGATCGAAAATGATTTTGGAGATAATAAACAATCAACAATAGAATAAGAGCAAAAAAGAAAAAGAGCAAAATCAATCAAGTAAAAATAGAATAAGCATGTACCAATCCTTTTCTCAAAGTGCCTCTATGAATAGGCATTGAACTATATATTCATCAATGAAGCATTGAAACTCATTATTAACATATTATACTGAACAGTCGTTTCTAAATAATTATCAACACAATACAAAAGACACCCTGCAATATTCAAAATTTAATCTGTGTCTTAAACATTAACTGAGAAATATAATGTTACAAATTAGGCAAGAAGATAACATCATAATGTAAGATCATCGGAATGGCCTAGGAGGCTTCTCTAGAACAGCAGAAAAGAACACTTCCTCATCATCCTTATCAAGCTTTGGAGCAACCAGCCATTTGTGCCTCTTATATCTCAGCATTTTGAAGGCATCCAAGTAATCAAACAAATCTTTCTTCATGCAAAAAAAGCTGTCAATCCAAAGTAACCCCCCTGGCCTCAGAACTCTATCCCAATCATACAGCACAAAATCCAGGAGCACCAAATCAATCCACCCATCTAGAAATCTTGTTGTGTGAATCAAATCAAGGGTGTTGTCAAAAAATGGAAGCCTTTGATTTATAGTCAAGTAGAGAGGAACTAGTCCTCTAAGAGCTATCATTTCACTGAAGGGTGCCCCAAGATTGATAGTTGCAGAAACTATTGTCACATCGAATTCCCTCATTCTAGCAGCAAAAGTCCCAGTTCCAACACTGAAATCCAATCCTATTCTGATCTCTCCAGGCTTAATTTCAAGAACATCAGATATAAGAAAATCAGCTGTCTGGTCTGAATCAGCCTCTAATCTTACCCATCTGGGCATCTCATGATTAGTGAGATTGAAGCAGTCTGCACACTTGAAGAATCCCTTACTAGTGGTGTTGCCGGCGAGACAAGCAAAGTTCTTGCACCGGTATTGGCTCCATCTAACATTTCGATCATCAGGGAGTTTCCACACGGATTCGTTAATGGGGAATGGTTGGCTGTATAGCTTAGGGGATCTTGAAAAGCACCTTCTCCTTGGTAGAGGATCACATCCATGAACCATAAGCTTTTGAGCTAGTTTCCAGTCATCGTTGCAGATTTCACCAATATCATAATCCATGTATTCTTCTAGATCTTCCTTCATGGCAAAGCAAGCATGTCCTATGCTGGTGAAGGTTGCATTTGCTCCCATGAAATTTTGTTTTCCTAATCTGTTAGGCTTGATCCTGACATACTTGCGAATCTCTTCCCGCAGAAAGTAATCAGCAGGTTCATCAGATTGTTTCTTTTCTTTCAGAAGAGGATGAAGAGTGAAAATACCACTCTGCATATGAGATGCCCCTGCTGACTCAAGAAGTCCCAATATGTCAGCAAGAAAGGCAGCTTGTTTGAATACAGATGATGATGATGGATCCTGTTCTGTTTCTCTCAATCTGTCTAGTTCCTCTTGAATTTTCTGAATTACAGTTTGCACAGTTATCATCACTTCATTTTGATTCCCATTTGTGGTTTCAGGATTCAGATGGGTGTATAAAGATTCAGTGCCAATAAATGCTTTGAAGGAGAAGAACTTGAACATGACAGCACCAGAGAGGAGAAGAGCAAGAGCAGCAGGTATAAAGATAAAATAGTAAACACTTCTCCATCTTTTTAACTTAGCATTAGCATTATGTTTTGTCATTCCCTTATCTTCCGAAGTGAGTCCATCAAAAGATTTCATGCCTTCTTACAGAAAAGTACTGAGAGATTCAAGTTCTCAAACGACACATACCTTGAGATCGAGATATGCAGTTTCAGATTAAGAAATGACTGGACATATGCAGCTCAAAGAGAAGACACTCATACAACCATAGCATCAAAACTGAAATTGAGATAAGTATAGGAAAATGGATCATGGGATAATAATACCTTCAAGCTGCTTACTTTGTTGGTGAAACTGAAAGTATGGAATGTGATATTCTCTCAAGTTATAAAATCATCATAGTAAACCAGAATGAACAACTGGGAATAGAGGATATTGATTGAGATTGGATTGCATATCCTACACATGCTATTATAAATGGAGTTTGGCACTTTTGCCTAGCGGATTATCTAAGCATTCTAGTGATTGCTTAACAAGTACCTTATTTCAATCAGCAAAAAGTAACTGATATCTTATATTTCAGTTAATCACAACTTGATGAAAAATAATGTGAGTCAACTATTACACGGATCTGGAGGATGAGTAGTAGCAAGAAACTAGCAAATGCAGTTGAGGATATAAAGGACTAGTCCATACTCCATATGGCTCTGTATAATGGGTGAAGTCAACAAGGCTTGCACATGTTCAAGTCTTGCATTCCGCACAAAACAAAAAGAACTAGAAATTTAGTAAATGCCACTATAATAAGAAGTAAGAACGAGCTGGAGCCACATGCACTATAAAGATACAGATAACCTTCTCACAGCAAAAGTATGAAGTGCAGCTGAAGCAAGGTTAAAATATAATTCATCATTTCAGCTTGTTTGCATAAAACTTTAACATGCTCATAGAAGTGCTAGGGATCTGTTGACACATTCTCTAGTGCTGAATAGGATATTTCATCTAATTCCTGTAATCAAGGAACATAGGACCAGAATATTGGGCCAAAAACAAGGGATGAAACAAACCATGTCCCCGGCATGAAAGGGTACCACATACAAGCTGTCTACTAATGACGACAACTAAATGGGCCCATCAATGGAAAAGAAAAAAGGGAAACAAAACCGTACCCATCCCTTGTCCTAAATGGAGGCAAATTAGAGCAAAGGTTAAAAAAAACATAAAAAGCTGAAATCCTCAACAACAGTATGGTATAACTATAATGTTTTCAACAAGGGAATCTACTGTGAAAAATGCTCCTTGCCCATATTCAACAAAGTATAAATAAGTTTTCCGAAATGATTTTTTTACCACAAAATATAAACACTTGGTATGCAATACTGTAGCCCGTGAGGAGTGTTGGATGAACTATGTCACCGGGCCTGATAACTAAAAGTACATGTATACGGTATCCAACACCTAATCTGTGTTCAAATAACAGCACTGACAAGTTTTTTGCCAAACTTACCTTTGGATCCTTCCTAACGGAAAATCGAACACAACCTTCCCAACGGAAATTGAACACACAGAGTAGGTGGCGGAATCACTGAGTGTAACATATGGTAGAAATTATGTAATGTACTTATGTATGACTGGATGTACTCTAAGATGGCGTGTGGGTCAAACTGCTACTGGCTTGGACAGGTAACCAGTCGCCAAAAGACAAGTCTCTAGGACAAAAATAGAAGAAAAATGGCATCCATCCATGGACAATAGTGGCACTAACAAAAAGTTCAAGCCCATAGTAATGGGCAACAAGGAATCATCATAACCCTTGCCTAACATTCATAGAGGCAAAAGCAAGCAATAACTCAAAAACAATTTTACTTAATTCTATGTTATATGAAAGACAAAAAAGAACACTTGTATTGAATCACATCATCAAAATCAAACCCATAGCAATAGCATCATCTAGCTGATAAAAAATTTCCATTTTTTTTTTCTCCCTTCAATCCAACAAAACGAATATTCACCACCCCATTGAAACTCCCACTCCCACAAGCAAATCAAAGCAAAACCCATTAACCCAAAAGCAAAAAAAGTCACCGCCTTCCCCTCCTATTATCCGCATATTGAGTGAGCGGCACCACCTCCTGCAGCGGCGTGGAAACCGGCGTGGGAAGTGGCGAGTTCCGGCAAACGGGGCAAGACCCATTGAGCTTCAACCACGAATCAAGACAACAGAGGTGAAAGTAGTGACGACACTCCGGCATCATCCTCAGCATCTCCGAATCCTTGTACTCGCACAAACAGATCGAACACGTGGCGTTGTCGTGTGCACCACCACCAACGCCAACAACAACATCGTTATTAGTAGTGTACTGAAACCTCGGGTACGAGTTGATGACGTTTTGTTCCAGACCCAGTACGACGTTGTCGTTGTCACCCCGGTTTTCATCGTCGTCGTCTTCCGCCACGAAAATCACCCGAGGCAAAACGACGCCGTCAGAGGGATCGTTGTTATTGTTGTTGTTGTTGTTGTTGTTTCGGTTGCGGAGTGTGCGGAGACAAAGGTAGGAAGAGAGAATGAGAGTGGAGAGGAGGAAGAGGAAGCCAAGGGCAATGGCAATGGAGTAGCCAAAGCCAAGGTTGGTGAGGTAAGTGGAGGGTGGTGGAGAGGAAGAAGAAGAAGAAGAGGACATGGAGAAGATGAAGAGGAAGAGGAAGAAGAAGAAAAGGGATGAGAATGGGAATACTCATTTGTTGAAGGAGAAGAAAGGGAATTAGGGAGTGATTATTGTTGTTTTGGAGGGCCAAAGGGTGGGTGGGAATCTTAGCTGCTGCATTTAATGCTATGTTTATGTTTTTTGTGAGAAACTCAAACCCTTTCTAACTCTAGGAGGGGCATTGAATTGTTTGTGCTGAATTGGTGCAACTCTATCTATGCAAATTACAAACAAACACCATTTGTTTTGTTTTTTTTAACTTCTCTTTTGTTTTTGTTATGTTTATTTGTCTTTGGTTTCATTTTTCTATTCGGATTTGGGTGATGGTGGTGAATGTGAATCGGAAGTTGCAGTGTGTGTGAGGGAAAGTGATTGGAATTTTGGTTGGTCGTGGGTGCCACAAATGAGAAAGGTGTGGGTACGAAAGCGAGGGATGGACGAATCAACAACAATTTGGACCCTTTAAGTGGAGTTGGACTCGTAGTATTGTAAACTGAATCAACAGCAACAAAGAATCTTGAGAACCTTCATTGGAGCTTTGAATATAAACTGGGTCAGTCAACCCTAAACACGAGCTGGAGTTAGGCTCATAGATTATTCATTATATTAAATTAAAATATGGGATAAAACTTGTTGCACGCACCTGTGATGAAACTGGGATAAAATTCTCGGAAATGTTTTTTTTTTTTTTTTTTTATGTCAAATGCCCTTAAAGATATGTATTACTTCCTCTGATCCTATATATAAGAAGCAAAACTCTAAAACATATAGATCAAGGAAATACATTGAAATAAGCTATTTGTAATTAATATTCATATAAATTTACAAATTTAACCCTTCAATAATTAATGAACAAACCTACTTGTATTAAAAGTTGCACTGTCTCGTAAATATAAACCCTATTATAAATAAGGGTAAAATTGGAAATGAGCATTTAATATTTGTCAAAATACATGTATGTCTCTTATATTTTGGACCAAAAAAAAGTAGTCATTTGCCTCTTATAATAAGGATCGGAGGGAGTATTAATTAAATTTGAGACCAGTAATAAATCAGTGATATAATTAGGTAGATTTTCTATCGAATACCAAAATTATCAATTCAGTTATTATTAGCTAGAAAGTCTATCAAATTATTACATAAATGTGAAATAGAGATAGATTTGAACAAGTAAATATAATTACATGAAAAGTGGAATGATTTTTTTACATAAAATAGGGACACATTCCTTTGTTTTTAAGTGTATTTTCGAGAAGCAGGTATAAAAAAAAAGATAAAAATAAGTGAGAGATAGATATAAACATATACGGACATATGATGTTATATATGGTGTCCAAATTTTGTGTTCAAATAACATAACTCATCACTAAAACATGTTGGATCTTTCGAGGAAGAATGTTACACTTTTAAGAGTATAATACTTCATCACAAATGCTAACAAGTGTCCTTAGGACATTGGTTAAAGAAACAAAAATAAAAAGTTTATATTAGAAAGTAGTACATTCAACACTTTGAAAAATTAAAAGTCAAACTTTTTAATAATTTTTTTTACCTTTAATTCATTAATCAATATCCTTAAAACACTAGTTAGCAAGGTTAGATGCTTTATTTGTTAATCTCCTGTGCCAAAGATGCTTACATTACATAGTCACATAATATTCTACCGTTTCAAAATTTTAAATTTAATTTTAACAATTGCAAAATCTGCCGTTTAATAAAAACCTCTGAAGATATTATTGATTATTCTGTTAAATAAAAGTGATTGCTTTATTTTAAACAAATGAATGTTTACCAATTTAGGTTTGTACGAGGGATGATGGGTTCGAGTCTCCTAACAAGTGGTTAAGAATTCAAATCCCTACTCATGTGTTTGGAAAAAATATGATTGGGAGAATATCTTATCTTCGAGTGTCTTCGAACCCCTTGAAGTAGATTAGTCTCGATAATACAACTGGGGATACTCCTTGTGATCATACGCAAATAAGAATAAAAACATATGAATATCTAGAGAATACTTCTTTAATTTGTCTCGTGACTTTCATAATTACATTTTTTTTTTTCATTTCAAAGTTACAATATCAAATACATAGTTGCATATACACATATCCACATATATTTGCATATATACAAAACAATATCATACAAACAAATAACAAAATATCATCAATCAACAATATTTTTTAAAAAATGGGAAGAATTTACCTGCACCTTAAAACCATTAGCTTACCTTCCATCGTAAGAACTAAGAACCTTAGTCCTCTAGCAGCAGCAGCAACAACAACAATTAAAAAAAAAATTTTAATATGAGCTTATACACTAAAATTGATTCTTCAACTTAATCATCATTCTGCAACAATAATTCAATCCCTTTAAGCAAGAGTTTCTTAACTAAATTATTCTCACATGTTGTTGAGTTTCTTTTTAACTGCCACTAGATTCCCATTGATCAAGTGTCCCTGGTAAACAACTCCAGATTATCCACCCTCACCATTGATGAACTTTCTACAATGAAGTCTCCGGTACGAATGCACAGTGGTGTCTTCCTCATCTCTGCTTGGTTGGTGCCTGATTGGGCCTAAGGGCCTAACTTGCTCCTCCCCTGCCATGGCTAGCTAGAAAAGTAGACTTTAGACAAGTTTTGGAAACTGAACTAAGGTGTGTTCTACTCTGCTTTGGTTTATTTTCTAGTCTACATAGAAATGGTGTGTGTGTGAATATGGAGGTGGAAAACACGTTGTTAAATCTACAAGACGGCAAATTCTAACATCCTCTCAAAAAATAGTGGAGGATCTAACCTTATACTATCTCAGCCATCCATATAATATTAAAATAAATGAATGGTTCAGATTGAAAAGGGCAAAAATGGCAACTCTAAAAGGACAACTTCAACTTCATCCTCTACCTCTCCCCCTCTCTCTCTTGAGCCCCTTCTCTCCTCTCCTCTGGTTCTAAATATCATTTTTGAAACAGCCATTCAGATTAAATCACAACTATATCAAGAATGCACATAAAAATCGAATGAATATTGTCAAGTTTTTATCTGTTTGAAACGTGAGATAGTTTTGTTAAGAGCCGACATACACCTTCATTTCTGGTTAGTTGAAGTTAATTTACTTATCCATTTTAGAGTACATTTAAGTAAAGAAAATTTATTTAACTAAATTTATTATGTGTTTTTGTTTTAATAGGCTAAAAGGGAAAAGGGTAAGAGCACTCAAGAAAAGAACATTCACACCCACACATTGTCTCAGGGTGGATACGACAATAAGATTAATGAGATGATGGCAGATAAGTTGAGAGACTTACAGGAGAGGCTGAATGAGAGGATAGCGGTTGGAGAGGTGCCTGAGGGCACAGTTGTTGATCCTCCATCTCCTATCGCCCGCGAGGATGATTGGTTGGAGGCTCGAAGGACCAAAAAAGGAGACACGCATTGTGGCAGAAAAGATTGTAAGTAACAAACTAACTGCATTTGTAGTTGATATTTATATATATTGATATTTTTAACACATTCTCTTACACGTTTTTTAATTTCTTCATTGTAGGAGGATCTTAAGGAAAATGCGTCCCACATGGACGTCGAGATATATTGATCACTACCCTAGGCAAAGACAACCACCCTGGTCGGGTGATTGGTGTTCCAGGGACAGTGTGCATCAAAAAACATTATGGCACAAGAGCTCCACGCAGGCAGGTCGATGAGGAGACACTTAGAGAAGTGGTTACACAGCAGCTCATGACCGACCCAGCCATTACAGATCAGCTGATGAGCCGCTTCCTATCAAACCCATCCTTCAAGCAGATGTCGAACCTTCACATGTGAGCACAAAAGAGAGCTATCATAGGACAGATGTGGAGGTGGATGACTTGGCAGAGAGGGAGCTGGAGTTGGAGGTAAAACGCAAAGAGCTTGACTTGGAGGTGAAATGGCGAGAGCTTGACTTGGAGGTGAAACGGCGAGAGCTTGAGTTGGCAAAGCAGGAGCTCCTATTGTCCCGGAAGGTATATTTATAATTAATGATCAAATTGCTCAATTAATTTTTTTTCTTTTATTCTCAACTACTTATATACTTTCTTTATTTAATATTTAATATTAAAGGCAAAGCCGAGTTCGCTATCTCCCTAAAGTTGTATTTTCTCGATTGGTGAGGATTATGCTGACAAGATTTTTATATGCCCGTTGAAACACGATGGATGGGTGGCATGCCCGCCTCCGCCAGTAGATATTGGTTTTATATTCAATTTATATATATTATTTCAATTTTATGATTTATTTCTACCTCAATATATTATGCAATTAACATCCACTTATTTCATATCTTAGGTATCTGAATCGTCTTCAACTTCAGAGGGACTCCAACCTTTATGGCTTCTTAGACTCCCACGTCCTTGTGCCTGAATTCTTTGCTAATCACAATGAAGTCAATTCATACATTGGAAGATTACTGGAAGGTGATGATCGGAAAGAAATATATCTGGCACCTACATAATGAATCATCATTGGCAGTTGCTCATACTTCATCCTGCCAGGCATACTGTCATATTCTTATGCTCTCTCCACCAGAACCCGGCACTGGTGGTAGTGGAATCCATCAATACGTGAGTAATTAATCTTCTAATTTATTTAAGTTTTAACATTTGCTTTTATTTTATTACACACATGATGAATTGGTTATTTGACATGAATATTCTGTTAATGATAGCGTGCTGATGGTATGTAGCATAAGTTGTGCCAACGGGGGCAGTATGACTACTAAGTCTAAAGGAAATCCTTATTGGATTATCCTCAAAGTTGGTAGTTTATTAAATAGTAATTAATATTATAATTACTAATTCCAAATATATATGTATATTTAACTGACATTAAATTTCATTTTTTTTGTAGTCTCGTAAACAGCAGGACAGTTGGTCGTATGGCTATTATGTGATGCATCATATGCTGAACATAGTCTCCGCATCTATTACAGAGGGATGGATGAAGGTAATCACTTAAACAACTTATTTAATTATATATTTTAGTTTTGGTGATGACTTGAGTTAATGTTATTGTTAATTATTTGAATGCGTGCAGGCTTTTATCGATCAATCTCCTTTTAAAAAAGGAGAGTTTAGAGACTTGATGATGCGATTTTCAGAATTCTTCTTTAAGTATGCTAAAGAAAAAGGAATAGAAAAAATATCTCCTGAATACTTAGAAGATGTGTAGCAGTTAATAATATTTGTATATGAATTTACATTTAAATACTTAGAAACTTTTAGTTATGTTTTTTCTATTAATGGGTTTTCGTTTTTTGTCTCCCCATTGGTTCTTTGTATTTCTTTTCTTTTATTAATAAAATTTAAGGGTACTCTTTTTTCTTAATTATGTTTTTATCCCTAAGGAGGGTTTTGCATCATAAGTTTTAATGATGCCCTTATTTGCTAAATTTGAGTGTGTGCAAATTCTGTAATGTTTGCCTATTCTGTATTATGGACATACTGAATGCAGGGATGTAGCTGAGGAAGGGATATATTGCAACAGAATTTAAAAAAAAAAAAAAATTTAACGTCAGTTCTCTAATCAACCGATGTTAAAAGTAATTTTCAAAAAAAAAAAATTTACTTATAACTTCTGTTGTTTAAAAACAACAAACGTTATAAGTAGCACTTTTAACGTTAGTTATTTAAATAACTGACGTTAAAAATATACTTTTAACATCAGTTATATTTAATAACTGACTTTAAAAGTGCTACTTTTACGTAAGTTGTTAAACAGACGTTAAAAGTTACACTTTTAACGTCTGCTAGAATAATGTTAGGCTTTTTTCAGACGTTAAACAACACTTTTAACTTACATAAAAATGGCTTCCTTTACTAGTGTGTTAACCTTCCCATGTGGCTCATTGTTAATGCTTGTTTGGTTTGGAGGAGAAAATGAGAAGAGAGAAGATGGTGAGAAAAAGAATGGATTTTAATGGTTGTTTAGTAGGAGGGAAATAGGAAAGAAGTTGAAAGAAGTTAAAAAAGATGAAGAAAAATATATAATAGATGTGATCCTAATTTTACTAGTATATGACTTAAATTAATAGTGTCTCTCTTATCCAATTAGTTAATCGATGAGCCGTTCAAGTAACAGATGCTATTGAAAAATTTTAATGACCAACATTTCTATGTTTTTTGGGCTATTGTTTTTTCTTGTACAACTGTATGGTAGGATATTGTTACGGATTTTATTAGATTAGGAAACTTAGCATCCTGTTTCATGCATTTTTACCATTACTATCCGCAGATATGCTTCTATAATTTATGATCACCGTACAAATAATTGTCAATCCTTCCCCTTCATGGAAATATAATTTATCTTGTTGCTGATGGAGTGATGGTGTGGTATCATCAGGTGTGGTGTTTACCATCCTGTGCTGCAGCGGGATACGAGGTTGCTGTTTTGCCATTGCAAACATGATTTTGGTGAGTTTTTCTGCAGGATATCCATGAATGGGAACTTAGTATCTAATAAGAGGGACAGAAGGCAAAAAGTTGATATTGGAATGGATGCAAAAAGTGCCATACCTTCTTTTCGGTTATAGAGACTAGACCATAAACTATGTGTATTGTTATGAACAATATATTCCAACAGAGATTATGGTTTGTAATATCAAAAACGGTAAAATGTTGTGAGGAATATAAAGGTAGGATAAAGGATGGTAAAAGTCAGTATAAGTAACTTCCAAATCAACCTGCCTTAGCAGTGTAGGAGTCATCCACATTAGCATTAAACCTGATGGGAGCCTGCCTAATGTCTTCTTTTACTGACTCAGGCAGATCTGTCCTGAGCTTCCCAAAATCCCAACAAACTTCATCCCAAAAGAGATGAATCCTAGATGTCTACAAAAGGAAGAGAAGCCACTACCAAGCCAATTGTGATGTCAGGGGGAAACTTTCCCATGCCAAGCTAAAAATTAAAACCTTCAGAGACCCCCCTTAGCTTTCAAAACTGATAACCAAGTGTTTGAACTTTGAATACTGCGTTTTCCTACAATCAAAAAAATTATTGCCACCATAAGTACTTATTGGAGAGAACTTGGAACCAAATCCGCGAACAAAATGATGTTTGGCATGACATCAAGTTATGGGTATGCATGAAATTAGTATCCCCAGACTAAAGGTTCAATTTGACTTTTGCTTCGAGTTAGAGATGAAAACACTCAAGGGCTCATTAATTGCTACACTAACCGAGTCCTTAACCCAAAGTTCCAAAAACGGAACACGATCTCTCATCAGGGAAGAAAGATAAGTAAAATACCCATAAATTTGAAAATGAAAAATTATGAACATATACTGGAAACTAATAATGATCACTAGAGTTTAACCTTCCGCCTACAAATCTGCTCTTGAATTCCCTGTGTAGAAAAATTGACAATGGTGGTGCAATTCATTTTGACAATAACATGTTTCTTAAGCACGTTCAAAATCTTCACCTTGCCTGGAACTCTTGAGAAGCTGCTCATAGTGATAAGGCCTGAACCCAAGTCTGCAATCAAATTTGGACTAGACATGATGCGGTCTGTAATCACCTCAATCGTGACGTTCATGCCTTAGCACGCCCTAGTGGCCCTCTAGCCTCCCCCACCATGATGCCATGGTAATACAAAGTTGTGGTGGTGTTACTATACTTAAAGGATGCAACAAAGGGGTTATGTTATTGACAAGTTCAAGCATTTGGACCTTAACACCATTCATTCTAATAATGGGCTCCTTAACACGAAATATAGTGAACATCAAGACTACGATTATTATTGCTGAAAACACAAGCATATATACCACTTGATGAAGTTTCTACGATAAAGTCTTTGGGAGTGCAGAGTGGTTCATCCTCATTGCTGCTCGAGCGGTGCCAGATTGGGGCCAAGTGCCTAACTTGCTCCTTCACTGCCATGGTTGGCTAGGAAACTTGAATTTGGGCAAGTTTTGAAAATTGAAAGTGCATGGGTTCCACTTTGCTTTGATTCATATTCTCGTATGCAGAGAAATTCTGTGTGTGCGACTATGAAGGTAGAAAACATGTTGTGGACTTTAAGTACAAGACTTTGTATATCTTGTGCAAAGATTCTGAATGTTGACCAACTTTCTCATCGAATATCATAACCACTTATGTTATTTGTACACCCAAACAGCAGGTTCATTTGGGACATCTTGATTAATTGCGTATAAATATTTGGTTAATTCAGTTCATTATATGGTTAATGAGCTTATTTTTCATAACCATATAAATACTTGGTTAATCACATACAAATATCTGATTAATTCAATTCTTTATATGATTAATGAGTCATCATGAATTAACCAAATATTTATACGTGATTAACCACATAATGAACTGAATTAACCAAATATTTATACTTACACATGATTAACTAAGATATCCCAAATGGATATCCCATTTGAGGTGCAAATAACATTTCCAATAATTGGATGTCGTATTTGGGTGTGCAAATAACATTTATGTATCATAATTGTGCCTTGATTCACGTGGACTGTCAATTTTTTTATTTTTTCTATAAAAGGGTGATGCTTGTCTAAATAATGATTTATATGATATTAGACGATATAAATGTGGTGTCATTAGTTTACTAATCCCATAAGAACGTAAATCACCTCAACAGATTTAAGGCTGGACGAGAAATTTTTTTTTTGTAGGTTATAATTTTTTATTAAATAATGATGATCCTCAAGTTTACATTTATGAACGATCAGGAGATTAATTTTTTACTTATTGAATAAGGGTATTCTGAAAAAAAAATGTGTTTATAACCTTATCTAAATTATTTAAATTCTTTAATTGCTATTAATCCATTCTTAGTGCCGTATAATTTATAATGTTTAAGGTAGATAGTTTATATTTTAGGAGAATGTTTAATTTAAAGAGTGTTTTTTGAACATTTGCTAAGGAATAAAAAATTTTGTTTAAAAAGTGGTATCTATACTATATACATTTAAGAATAAAACTCATTGAATGCTCTTACAAGTGTCATCTTCTCATGCATTTCACATTTAATGCATTGTTTCGTAGAAAACATTTATTCACCTAACGATTTTTTCTGCTTAATTATAGAAGGTTTTTATGTCCAGATTCTAATTAACAAGAATATTTTATAATTAAAGCTTTCCATTTATTTCACATCAAGAATATATATATATATATATATATCAATAATCACATTGAATTCTCATTTATGCGTCAACCTATGAGTAAAATAACATTTAATTCAAAGTCAGAAATTAAGCTCATGGGCACACCTCTAAGATGGCAATAAATCATTTTTTCCTAGCATTAAACATTATATAAAGTCTTAAAATCTATACTACATACATTTAAGAATAAAACTCATTGAATGCTCTTACAAGTGTCATCTTCTCATGCATTTCATATTTAATGCATTATTTCGTAGAAAACATTTATGCACCTAACAATTTTTTATGCATAATTATAGAAGGTTTTTATGTCCAGATTCTAATTAATAAAGCTTTCCATTTATTTCACATCAAGAATATATATATATATAGCAATAATCACATTGAATTCTCATTCATGCGTTAACCTATGAGTAAAATAACATTTAATTCAAAGTCAGAAATTAAGCTCACATTATATAAAGTCTTAAAAAAAGGTTATATACAGTTGAAAGCATCAATTAATAATATTTTTTTTAAACGAGCACACAAACTTTTTAATAGCATGCTGGTCTTTTTAAAAAAAAAAAATTATATACAGAAGGTTACTTCCTCCAAATCCTAGGTGTATGATTATAATTTCTTTAAATATATATTGCATGTAGCACGGGCCAACAGATATGTTGTAAAAATGTTTTTGGTGTAAAATATTTTTTTAACCAAGAAAATTTCAATTTTTTTTTTTAGTATAGTATATAAAATATAAGACGGGAGGATGGATGTTGTACAAGAAAATATGTGAAAATCTATACTATATACATTTAAGAATAAGCTCATTAAATGTTATTCCATGTGTCAACCTTAGAGAAAATTACTCATTTAATTAAAATCATTTAATTCAAAAGATTATGCATAATAGTGAGAATTAATGTTATTTCGAAATTAATCATTTAATATACAAGGAATCAAATCAAACAGATTTTGACGAGAGAAGAAAAAGTATTATGATAGAACAATATATTTTCTAAAAATTGTTAACTTGCACCGAACAAAGAGAATAAATAAATCAAATATATTTCAAGAGAGAAGAAGAAAAATAATATGATAGATAAATACATTTTCTAAAAATGGTTAACTTGCAAAATGAAAAAAAGTGAAATAAATCAGATAGATTTTAAGAGAGAAAAATAATAATATGATAGATAAATACATTTTATAAAAATTGTTAACTTGGAGTGTCCAAAGAAAATAAATAAATCAAATAAATTTTCAGGAGAGAAGAAGAAGATTAATATGATAGATAAATATTTTCTTTTAGAAATGGATTACTTGCACGGGAAATGAGAAGAAATAAATCAAATACATTTTCAAGAGAAGGAAAAAAATAATATGATAGATTAATATATTTTAGAAAAATGGTTGACTTGCAAGAGAAAAGAGAAGATATAAATCAATATATTTTAAAATAGAATAAAAATAAAAATAATAATATGATAGATAAATATATATTTATTCTAAAAATTGTTAACTTACAATGGGAAATGTGGAGAATTAACTCATTACGAAGAGTATGGAGACGTATTTAGTGTTTAAATAAATTTCATTTAAAAATGATTAATTAGGTTGAAAGCAATTATTGCATTGAAAATATATATTTACTATTAAATGTTCGGAGAAGTACAATAATGAGGCAGTGATATAAGAAATCGTTAGTGTTAACTTATAATTTTGCTTTGAAAAAAAAATCACAATAAAACTTTAATTGCTATATTCAACTATTATGTTGTTTTATATTCTTCATACTATTATTTTGTAGGAGACAATATGTATTTACTATTTACACTTAAGCGTCATTATTTGTATTGTAATGTCTATAATAATTATTAAGCTAGTATTTGCTACATTTTCCGATCGACGATTCAGATCAAATAATTTTTAATATTTTTGATATATAATTTCCCCAAAAAAAAGCCACAAAACATGAATTTAACAATAATATATTTAAAAATAAAATTCTTAAAAAATAGCATATTCCCCGTGTATGGCACGGGTCCATCAATCTAGTTACATACATGACACAACACATATTTTACACGAAAAACATTAATTAATATCTATATATAAATTGATGAATATGGAAATCATAGAAACATTACATATGGGAATAAAAGTTTACATAAAAACAAGAGTTTAATTGGTATGCACTGTCAGTGTAAAGTTTTTTACAACGTCAACTAATCACAAATCATGGAATTAATGACTTTTAAGGTGATTTGGATAAGAATAAAAAAATTTCAATGATGTGGCGATTTATTTTTAGTTGACAGTATAAAAAATCTTTATACTGATATTGTATAGCAATTAAACTCTAAAAACAATGGGGGGATTTACACTTAAAGATATATTTCAGTTAATTCACAAGGATGAACATTATCCATGTAGGTTTCAAATCTAAAATCTTAACAATTTTTTAATATAATTTATTGTCCTTTTCTCTATTATCAATAACATCTATTAAATATAATAATTTACTTTTTACATCAAATACCAATATTCTATCGGCGTCAATTACCCCGTGCATGACACGGGTCAATTACTCTAGTACTTAATATATTCAAAAGTGTTAAATTTAATTTTCAATATACTTTCCTTTTATTAATGGAGAAAACTTAAGTACAATTCTATATATACATATACATAGGTGTTATTTTTCACAAAGATTAATGACCCATTTGTTACGGGTTAAAAAAATGATTTTGACAGTACATTATATATTTAAGATTGTGAGTATCACAGTACGTATTATCTCCATTATATACCTTTTTTTTTTTTAGAGAATGTTAGACATTAGTTAAGGAATCAATAATAGAAAAAATACAATGTGAGTTGTTCTATTTAAAATTTTAAAGAGTAATATACTTATATTTCAAATGAGGAGTTTCTGATTTTGAAATCCTTAAACAATATTCTTAGACATTACTGGTTAGCATTACTTTCTTTTTCTTTTTCTTTTCAAATTTCTTTTCCTGCTTCTCTCACATTCATTCGAGCTGTTTCTTTCCTCCGCATCCCAAAGCGCACTGCCCTCCTAGGAGCGCAACACTAGGCAATGGTAATCCAAGCCAACCCACGTTATCATCTTTGTTAGAGACACTAAATGTAACTCTATGAATGAGCAAACGATGGTTGCAATTAATGATGAAGATCTATGGGCAAACCGCTAGAAAAGATTGAACATGTGGGATGATCTGAACGATTCCGTTTTCATTTTTGCCGCATGGAGCACTGTTACTTACTGAACCCAATCAAACTATTATCTTCTGGTGTTGTCTAAGATGCACCACTTATCAAAGTGGTGCAGTGGTACACCATTCATATGTCACATTGTGGGCCAATTGTTTAGCCAAGTAGATTATTGAAAGAGTATTTGACTTGTCAACAATTGTCAATCAACCAATTACAATATGACATGTAGGTGGTGTACCACCATAGCCTTCACCTTATCTCCTTGCATATATATATATATATATATATATATATATATCCATTAACCACCATATGTGAAAATCCACTTTGTAGTATAAGTAGGATAAACGTTGTTGCTACTGAGTCCTCAAGGGCTCATTAATTGCTATTGCTATACTAACCGAGTCCTCAACCAAAAGTTTCAAAAACGGAACACGGTTTCTCATCAGGGAAGAAAGATAAGAAAAATACCCATGAATTCAAAGACGAAAAACAGCCAAATAAAGTAAAACGTCATTATTTTTGGTACAAGAGTTTTATGAAGATATACAAGAAACTATTATAATGACCACTAAAAAAGTTTAACTTTCCTCCTACAATTCTGCTCTTGAATACCCTGTGTAGAAATATTGACAGTGGTGGTGCAACTCATTTTCACGATAACATGTTTCTTGAAGTTCAAAATCTTTACCCGTCCTGGAACTCTCGAGAAGCCCTTCATAGTCATAAGGCCTGAACCCAAGTCTGCAATAAAATTCGGACTAGAGATGATGCGGTCTATAATCACCTCTACCGTGACATTCATCCTCATTGTGCGTCGCGCTTTAGCATACCCCGGTGGCCCTCTAGCCTCCCCCACCATGGTGTCATGGTAGTATAAAGCTGTGGTGGTGTTACTATACCAAAAGGATGCAACATTAGGATTTTTTACTGATATATCTACAATTAAAGACTCGTTAGCCCCGGGTTTAGGGGTTACGTTATTGAAAAGTTCAAGCTTTGGGGCTTTGACACCATTCAGTTTAATAATGGGCTCCTTAACACGAAATATAGTAAACATCAAGATTATGATTACTACTGCTAGAAACAATAAGAAAGCTAAAACACAAGCACACCACTTGATGAACTTTCTACGATGAACTGATATATCCTTTCCTGCCATGGCTAGCTAGAAAACTAGACTTTAGACAAGTTTTGGAAACTGAACTGAGGTGTGTTCTACTCTGCTTTGGTTTATTTTATAGTCTACATAGAAAGGGTGTGTGTGCAAATATGGAGCACGTTGTGGACTTTAAGTACAAGACTTTGTGTACCTTAGTGCAAAAATTATGACATGTTGACTAATTTTCCCTTACTTCTGAGAATGACCGAATATCATAATTGTACCTTGATAGAAGTGGACCGTTAATTTTATCATATTTTTAGTAAAGTCCCATTTTTATCCCTCAAAAAAAAATATGGAGACAATTTTGATCTCTAGAAAAAATCATTTAATCTCTTAAAAATATAACCTTGGAACACATATTGGTTAGTGAAAAGTTAACAATTGCATCTACCTGCAGGCATGTTAACCTTCCCATGTGCTTTGTTTGGCTTTGGAGAAGAAAGTGAGAAGGGGGAAAAATTAAAAGAGAGAAAGAAGAGAGAAGATGGTGAGAAAAAAAATGGATTTTAATAGTTATTTGGTGTGAGAAATATGAAAGAAAATGTAAGAAAAGAAGTTAAAAAAAGATGAAAAAAAATATATATAAAAATGACATAAATACCCCCTTATTAAAAAGTCATATATCTTGTAAAAAAAAGTCATGTATTATTTTTATTTTATATATTTAATATTTTTTATATTTATTTATTAAACATATATTTTTCTACAAATAATTAAATATATTAAAATAATTATATTTATTTTAATAAAAAACCTTTTTATTACCTAGACTCTCCCCTTCACCCATCCCAGAAGTATGAACCAAACATACCCAAAATTGATTTGAAGGAGAAAATATCTATCGCTAATACCCCTAGGCCGAGAATTAAACGAAGAAGAAGCGGAGATCGAAACCTGTGTCATAAAATTATCTCCATTTTGTGAAAGTTAAATAATGTGTCATAAAAAAACTGAAATCCAAATAAAAATATTTATGAAAGTTCATGAAAAAATAATGAGAAGAAGAGGAGATCGAAAACTCACCAGAAGCAAATACAAAGTGATCGAAACATACTACAAGATTAAGGAAATAATACGGTAAAAAATAATAGGATCATACAACAAGAGTCGAACTCCCTTTTGCAACATGAGCTTCTCACTTCTTTCCAGCATTGACCACAAAATCATTAGATTAAAACCCAAAAGTTGGGATTAAATAAATGTTGGATCTTTCAGATCTTAAACTTGATTAAGGAATATTTACTATTTAATATTTAAAATCCTAAAAGGAGACTAATTTAATACAATTCAACAACATATAAACTGGCTTATGCTTCAGCTAGATTCACCCAAGGGGAATTCAATCCTTGTTTATTATTCAGAAAGAATTATATTCTATAATTCTATTTCCTAAATATTGTAAATGTCATCAAAATTGTGGTTGGACTACACCAGAAGCATGAACCCTTAAAGAAAAATCCAGCATGAACAAAATGAAAGGAATATTAGCTCTTGACATGTTTTTCAGAGATAGTAAAATGGGTTGGGCACGACTGGCCAACCCGTTTAACCCGTCATTTTTTACGGGTTGGGTTAGAGAGTCCCTAACCTATCAACCCGTTTTGACCCGCCCCGCCTAACCTACTAAGAAAATGAGTCGGTGGCAGGACGGGACGGGTTGGCCTGCCAACTTGCTTTCTTTTTTTTTTATTTGACAAAAAAATAATAATATTGTAATTAATTTTTAGTTTGTCCATCCATAAGATCAATAGTTAGTCCATTTCATTAAGTAATTATTTATATATATATATATATATATATATTTGTATGTAGTTCATTCCATTCACTAATATATTTATATATTAGTTATTCTACTATCAAAAAATACTTATTTATATTTTGTGATATTTTAGATGATATTCATATCTTACATGATATTCACATGTTTGGCGTTCAAATAAGATGAACAACAATGGCTTTTACCTCTAAGAAAAATAGTTCTTTTAATCCAACGAAAATAAATAAATAGGAAAGTTCTCACGGATGAATATAATTAATTCGTACCTTTCTCATTGTTGCTTTTTAATCTGCAGCATTTGCACATACAAATCACTTTAGAACAATAAATAGGAAAATAAAAATTAGGATTTCATAGGAAGGAAAATTAGGATTTTAGGGTTTCAATTTCATTTGGGGGAAGTTAAAGGAAGGGTAAAAAGGAGTGAGAGCACTCACAAAGGAAAAATAAAGGCATGGCGGAGGCAGCAGTGCTCTGACACGGTGGTGTACCGCTGACTGACAGAGTGACATGACAGTGTGACAGTTAAAGAAAATTAGGATTTTAGGGTTTCAATTTCATTTGGGGGAAGTTAAAGGAAGGGTAAAAAGGAGTGAGAGCACTCACAAAGGAAAAAGAAAGGCATGATGGTGGCGGCAGTGCTCTGACACGGTGGTGTACTGCTGATTGACAGAGTGACATGACAGTGTGACATACAGTTACTGAATAAAAAGGTGTGGGTCAGGCTCCAGACCTTAAGAGGGAAGAGAATGAACCAAAGAGAAATGGAAAGAGCAACACAGTGGTCGGAAAACTCACCAACGGCGGCGGCTCCTCCGGTGAAGGTTATAGAAGGCATGAAGAGAAGAGGTGATCTCTATCATGGGGTTAGGGTTGTTGCAGTTGATAGTGGGGGTGTCGTAACAACGTCTGGGTTAGGGGGTTCCTTCAGGGAGGTGGGAGAGAGACGGCACGACGACGGAGGAGTCGGTTAGGGGTTCCTTCATGGAGATGGGAGAGAGACGACGCGACGACGGAGGAGGACAGAGGGAGAGAGAGGTTTGGGAAGACGTTCTTGATGTTGATGCCATAGAAGGCGGTGGTTGGGCAGGCGGTCGATAGTGGTCTCCTGACAGTGGTCTCCTGACAGTGGTGGTGATCTGGATTGACAGGGAGAAATGAAAACAAAAGTGAGATAAAGACAGATAGTGTAGATGAAATGTTTCTTTTTATCTGAACATATAAATGAAATGGTTTGAGAATAGAGATAGAGAAAGAAAGAAAGAAAGGAAAGGACCATAAAAATAAAGTGGAATAATTAATTATCATTTTTAAGGTAATGGAATAATGTAAACATAAATGTAAAATTTGAAATTTAATAGAGATATAGAAAGAAAAATAAATAAGGCCCTTGAAAATATAGTGAAATAATTAGTTACCATTTTTTAAGATATTTTAATAATGGGTGTAAAAAAAAAAAGATATTGTAATAATGCAATCATAAATGTAAAATTTGAAATTTGAAGTCAATAACAAATTTAAAGTAAAATTGGGATAAATAGATGGCCAGCACAATTTGATGAAATATTTCTATTAATAGAAAGATTCATATAAGAGGCCAAATATCAAAATTCATGTGATGATGCCACTGAAAAAACTTTCTCTAGGAGTTGTCTTGAAATTTACTATGGCTCTGTTTGGTAAAAACTAGCGGATAGCGAATAAGCTAGCGGATAGCGGTAGCGGATAAACTAGTGGATAGTGGATAGCGGATAAGCTAGCTGATAGCGGATAGCTGATTAGCTAGCGGATTGGATTTGAAGTGTTTGGTAAAACTAGCGGTTGGACTAGCTGATAAATGTAAAATGACCTAAAAGGATATGGTTGCATTTTTTATGTAAATTATATGTATATATATAATTTATATTATTTATTTTAAAATAATTATCACTTATAATAATTTATTTTATTCTAAATTATTTATTGTTTATCACGTCAAAAAAAATTATTTATCATTTAAAAAATTCAATCATTAATTTTAAATTTAAATATTAATTTAGTTTTAATTATTTTTAATAAATAAAATGGAATAATAAAAATAAAATTATATATTGATTTGATTTTTATGGCACTGTTATATTGATTTGATTTTTATAATTTTTATTTTTTATAGATAAAAATATATTTTCCACTTTTTTTATCTTAAATATAAATCTAAATAGCAAAATTAATTCTTATTTATATACTATGTTAAATGATTAGTATTTTATTTTATAATCAATGATAAGTGAGGAATTTAATTAAGATGGTAGGGATAAAAATGGAAGAAAAAATGAAACGCTATACGCTATAAGCTCAAACGCTACTTCAAGTAGCGTCTGGGAAAAACGCTATACGCTAGGGAAAAAACGCTATACGCTAATTTTAAAAACGACTACCAAACGGGGCTACTTTCCCATCCGCTATACGCTATCCGCTAAACGCTAGCGGACTTGGCAAACCAAACAGTGCCTATGTATGTATGTCTTTTCTTGCTCATGTGACGATGCTTCAACTTATTTCGTTCCTCCGCATCCCAAAGTGCACTTCCTGTTGTATATTCATTGGAATTGTAATCTCAAACTATACCCAATCTGAAAATCCATTTTATTAAAACCATATATCATATACCAGTTTTGTAGTGTAGATAGGATAAACATTAACCATGTCAAAACTTTCATCTAATAATAATATCATAAAACAATTGATAACATTTACAATTAAGAGGACTCGTTTAAAAAAGAGGTTTATTTGTGTTCTTATAATAAAACCTAATCAACTAATCGTCTCCGTCATTTACATAACCACCATAGGATCAAGGCTTAAATATATAGTAATATGGGGCTCCCACACGGCTATAAGATGCATGGGTCTTAGCTGTGCAGGCCCAGGCCCAGGCCCAGGTCATTTCTCTTCCCCCACCCCACCATTTTGTTCTACTCTGATGTGTGTATCCTCTCAGCTCCCAATCTACTTTATTCCCTTCGTTAAATTTGAGACAAGGGATCGGATGGCTTAGCCAAACAAAAAAACATATATGTCGGTATAGGTAGGCATCATTAGTTTAAAGCAACTAGCCTATTCAAATTCATGAAAAAATGAAGTTTAGTATGACATCAAGTTATGGGTATGCAGTTTTAATATGTACAACCTTGCCTATGTGAAGAAAAAAAAAAAATATTGTATTGACAGTTGTATATTTAGTTTTTTGAAAATTTAAAACTACTTTTTTCAATACAATATTTTCATTTTATAATTCATTAATACATGTAAAGTTGCATACTCCCTCCGGTCTCTATTGTAAGCAAAAATTAAATGGGACACATATATTAAGATAGTTAGTTAATCTCATTTAAAAGAGTCATTGGGAATAAAAAATTAAGTTTGTTACCTAAATTATCCTTCCTCTTATTTATTAAGCTTGTGTTATTGAGAATAAAAGGAGTCATTGGAAAACAAAATTTGTATTAAATGAAGGGTATTTTGAGAATAAGTTCATTAAATGAGAAGAAAGTAGTTGAAATTTGCTTATATTTTGGACCAAAAAATTTGGAAATTTTTGCTTATATTATGGACCGGAGGGAGTATGTTACAAAAATTCAAATTAAATTAGTAACCGCAACTTAGAGTTCAATTTGACTTTTGCTTCAAATTGAGAGATGGAAAAACGCAAGGGCTCATTAATTGCTACACTAGTCGGTCCTGAACATCATAATTGTGCCTTAAAAATGGATTGCCAATTTTTTAAAAACTAAAATTTTGATTTATACTCCCTCCGGTCTCTATTGTAAGCAAAAATTAAATGGAACACACATATTAAGATAGTTAGTTGATCTCATTTAAAAGAGTCATTGGGAATAAAAAATTAAGTTTGTTACCTAAATTACCCTTCTTCTTATTTATTAAGCTTGTATTATTGAGAATAAAAGGAGTCATTGGAAAACAAAATTTGTATTAAATGAAGGGTATTTTGAGAATAACTTCATTAAATGAGAAAAAAGTAGTTGAAATTTGCTTATATTCTGGACCAAAAAATTTGAAAATTTTTGCTTACATTGTGAACCGGAGGGAGTATGAGATTAGATGATAGTATGAATTTTGTGTTATTAGTTTGCCTTAATATAATCGTAAATCACTTGAAGAAATGGGGGGGCTTTTTTTTCGTAGGTTACATTATATTTTTCAAATAATGATGACACCATTTCTTGCATCAGCGTGGGAAGTGGCTAGCTCCGGCAAACAGGGCAAGACCCATTGAGTTTCAACCAAGAATCGAGGCATCAGAGGTGAAACTTGAAAGTAGTGATATTTTGGGAGGGGTCGTTGTTGTGAATTTTTTTAGGGCCATGGGTGGGAATCTCAGCTGCTGCATTTAATACCATGTTTATGTTGGGGAATGGATTATCTCCTTTTGAAATTAACTTTGAGGAAATAATGTTGTGGACCCTTAAACCTCATCTTCCTTCTTTATTACTCCCTCCGATCTCTATTGTAAGCAAAAATTTAATGGGACACACATATTAAAGATAGTTAATTGATCTTATTTAAAAGAGTCATTGGGAATAAAAAATTAAGTTTGTTACCTAAATTACCCTTCCTCTTATTTATTAAGCTTGTGTTATTGAGAATAAAAGGAGTCATTGGAAAACAAAATTTGTATTAAATGAAGGGTATTTTAAGAATAACTTCATTAAATAAGAAGAAAATAGTTGAAATTTGCTTATATTTTGAACCAAAAAATTTGGAAATTTTTGCTTACATTATAGACCGAAGGAAGTATAGTGTAAAGACTTTTCTCTCCTTGTTTTGATAAATGATGGGGAATTTAATTGGATGATAAAATATGTAAGAGAATCCATTCCCTTAGGTTTGTGTTAGAAACTTGACTCTCTAACTCTAAGGGGGACATTAAATTGTCTGTGGTGAATCGTGGTGTTAGACTTGGTCCTTTTGCCACGTGCAAAATTATGAGCACCATTTTTTTTTCTTCGTTTTTTTTTTATAACTTTTTTGTCTTCTTTGTTCTTTCTGTGCTACTAGATTTTTTAACATGGTCATTTTTTGTGCTACTAGATTTCCAGTGTCTAACTGTCTCCTTTCTCATAATATGTCTAAAGATAATTGCAAATCGTATATTTCCATTGACAATGAGTAATATAAATACAGCATAAGGCAACTCAAATTTTCTAAAGATAAGCAACTAATAACGACTAATAATAAAAGAATTACCTGTGAGCTATTCTAGGAGCTAAAAATATTCCAAAAGATTAACAGGTAATAATGATAAAGATATATTCAATGCTATTGTAATTTATTTTTAATGAACAATGATATTGTAATTAAACACAAAGGCTATTTTCCTGGTAGAAGATGCAAATAGAGAGGGTATTTGATATGGCATATGGTTATGTGGTCTATTTGGCTCCAAAGAAATGAAATTATTTTTAACAACTCTTCTTTTGATTTCATTCGGTTAATGGGTACTGTTAAGAGTCGCTCTTGGGAATGGTTTTCAGTTTCATGTGGCGTATTCAATTCTTTTTCAGACTGGTGTGTCAATCCAATCGAATGCTTAAAGGCGAAAAAATGAGGGCAAGCAGGTTTCTGTTGCTGACTTCAATTTTGTTGCTGCTGTGGTCTTGCTGTTAGTTTCCTTTCAGGTGGCAATCAGTTTTCGGGCCAGTTATGATTATATGTTTCAATGGTAGTGGTTTTTGAAGGGGCAGGGATGTGGGGGAGAAGGAAACAAATCAAGTTGAGGATGGTTTTCTTAGTTTGTATTTGGCTGCAGTATTGTTTGTAAATGCAGCTTTTGTGGGGATGCAGGCTTCAAATCTGGTTTTTGGTTTATCTGCAAGGTGCCAGCTAGTGTAAATACAATTGCCTGCCTTTGTTTAGGCGTGGTGGGGCTGTCTTTAGTGGAATTCCAGCAAATTTTAAACTGTTTTGGTATAGTTGGGGGTAGTCTTTGTGGCTCTGGTTTGTTAAGTATCATGGGTTTCTAAAGCTGTTTGTCAACCTGATAGCCAATCATGCTTTAGGTTGTGCTTATATCTTTACTTTAGTTCTTTTGGAGTATGATAGATTGGAATCTTTGTGTGCATACCCCTAGTACTCATTCAATATACTTTTTGTTGATAAAAAAAAATATGCAGCAAATAATTAAATGCTAATTAGTTAATGTGCCTATAGTGTCTTTTTGAAACTTTGGCACCGTATTTTTTTTTGGGAGACAAAAGGCAAAGAAACGAAAAAGCTACACCCTAGAGAAAGCTATAGCTATAGAATTAGCTAAACTTTGGCACCGTATGTCATACATGATTGAAACTTGGTTTCTTGTACATTTTACCAATAAACTCATTCATTACAAGAAAATGCATTTTTTGTGATGACAAAAATCGTCATTAAAAGCTTTAAAAATCGTCACTATGACTGTTTTGTGACGATATTTTATTTCGTCACCGTTCGTCACTATAACTCAAGTCACTATTTTATAAATGATGCTTTTTTGAATTGTCACTAAAAATAGACATTTATTATGACGAAAACAACGTCACTAATATTTATAAATAACAATGACATACATGAATTGTCACAAATACATATCACAATAATGATGATTTATCGTCACTATTCAAACTTATAGTGACCAATAAATTGCAAGTATTGTAACACAAATTACTTTTAGTGATTGTTAATATTTGTCACTAAAAGTATTAGAAATTGTGGCCATTGTCTTAGTCGTCACTAAAACATATTACTATTTTGTTTTGAACAAAAAAAAAAAAAACAGATTACTATTTTTTGTCACTTTAAATTATTATAGTAATACTTTTTTATAAGCAAAATGAATATTCCTAAGATGAATACTAAGGGTACTCAAACCCAAGTACAAAGAACAAAGTCAAGTACACAAAGATATATACATACAAATTGACTACAACAAGTCATGTTACTACTAAAAATGATAAGTGACTAAAAAGTCTTCTCCAATGCTAAATATTAACAGAAAATTCTGCATTACAACAAAAGAAATCTTACTTGCAACTTAAAAAACTAGCAACACCAACATACACTACTCTCATGACAATTAGGTAAAGTAGACCAGCCCCCAACTTCAACCAGAAAGACATCTAACAATAGCAAGAAGTATCCCATTTGTTTCATCACTACTGGCACAACTCTTATCCACCAAAGCCTTCACACACCTGCAATAAGTAAATCCCAATAAAATGGCAAATTCAAAATACCTATTAATCAACTAAATACAAGACTATGAACATTTTTAAATTCTTAAATTAAAATGAACCTTGCGTAAGTACCAAACTAAATATCTGAAATGATGGTAAAGAAACATATCCTCATGGATTTTGATGCTACAATCAAACAAAAGAAATAAAACAATCAATGCTAATAAAAATTAAGTAATTTGTAACTTTTGATGTCAAGAAATTTAACATAGAAATGACAAGACATAATGGCATTTTTTTATAAGCAAAATAATTTATTGATCAAGACACAACCAGCAACAATACAAGGTGTACAGATTGCTGAGCTGACCGAGAGATTACAAGAAAAGCTGGTAAAACAAGGAAAGCAGCAAGCAAAATCACCCCCCAAGGAACACATAAATGGCTAACAAAACACCAAAACCATAGGAACAATACAAAGACCAATACCACAGGGATATAGATCACCCCAAGAACGAAACAAGAGACAAACCATAAAGCTATAAAAATTGTAACAACCCAGAATCAGCTAAACCATCAAAAGTAACCAGCAAAGACAAGATGCACAGCTGTTGAGTGCACAAGTCACAACAAAACCACGAGCCGAGAGAAATGGGACAGCCACCACATATAACAGAAGCAGAAAAAACTATGATGTCAACAACACAAAACCAAAAAATAAAAATGATATCAACAGCCAGCTATATCCAAACACCCACCAGGATTTAAAATCCAACAAGATACAGGGTACTTGAAGACATAACAGCATATTAAGAAGGGAAAAAAAAATCAAATAACAAAGAAAGGCTAGCATTCTAATCCCCAAATTGACCAAGCTATTCTAACAATTATCTATTCAAACACATTCTCCAACATACTTGAGTGAGGGAGTGAAACAGTTGTGTGATAAGTTTGTGATATGGGCTCTATCAGGAATTATGAGCAGATGAGACTTTTGATGGATTTTACGTACTTTAGTGTAAATTGGTTTCCTTTTTGTCAGAATTGTGACTGGTGCAGGTTTGGTGGTATTACTTTGAACTTCTTAAAAGTCTTCAACTGGTGGTAGACTTTTCGTGATAAATCTCTATGCTTTGCTAATGATCACAAAATGTATACCATAGGCAAAATCTGTCTTTGGTGATGATGTAAGGTGAGAAGGCACACAAGGATTTAAAACTCACAGAGGCAGCATAAGTGATCCCTGTGGTCCTGTTCACACTTTCATTTGGGCTACTGCACTATGTTTGATTTTGGCAAATTAGTAACTAAGGCTCACAAGGTTTATGGAGTGGTGGAGGCTTAATGGTAGCTTGCTTTTAAAATATTGCCACAGAATTTTATGAAGTGATTGCACATCAATAAGGTGCAATTGCAAATGTTCTAGCACTATGTCTATTACACTACTCTAAGTCAACACTAACAATCCCTTGAGTGAATAAACATAAAAAACAATACAATTTTTTTTGCTAAACTGTTTGGTTCCGATCAGTGTTCAAATATATTTTCAGTCGCACAATACCAAAGATCACAAACTTCATACCTTTGAAGTTTGAACAAACAACTAAGAACATTAAATATATGTATGCAGCAAAATACACCAATACTAGTGCAAGCAAGGGAATCACAAGCCGCAAGGATTGATCACCAAAACTTCACACCAGAACCAATCAATAGAAACGAACCTAGAACTACCAAAACTCACCAGTTAACAACGATTTAGAGGCTGAGAATCTGAGATGCAAGGAAGCAAAGAATGAAGTAGGAACCTGCAAAAAAGAAAAAAAAGGGTTTAGGTATTTTGCATAGGAGAAGAAGCAAAGAAGGGGTGAAAGGCAGAGAACTCACCACGACGGAGTACGGTCGGCCACGACGGAATCACGATGAAGGACGCGCAGCAGGAAGAGAAACGACGATCTGCGAGGACGGAGGAGCGAGGACAGAGGAGCGAGGACGACGGAGCGAGGATGCTGGTCTGGTCACGGCTGTGTAGGGCAGCAGCGGAACCCTAGTGACGAGATCTGAGGTGCTAATTGAGGACTGAGGGGCAGAGTCCAGTGTTCATTCCCCCATTTCTCGCTTCTTTTTTCTTCCCATCATCCCATCTGCTTCGATGCTTTTTTTTCCGCTCTCTTTTATCTCTTTCAAATTTCAAATTCTATTTTTATTTTTTTTATATGATATTCCAGCCTTTTACTTTTTTGTGTTGTCTTCTGTTAGCTACTGACTGTTACCCCCTCTCTAAGCTCATTTTCACTCTTTCGTTTTTCTCTTTTTTTTTTCTCCTTTTTTTTTTTACTGATTTCAGTTTCACCCTTCTTCTTTGAGTATGTTTGGGAAAGCTGAAAAAATAGATTATGCTAGTAATCGATTATACATATAATCGATTATTGTAAAAATCGATTATAATCAAAATCTATTTTTGTTTGGGTATATTAGCTGAAAAACGATTTTAAGATAATCTATTTCGTTTGGGTGATGCTAAAAAATCATTTTTATATAATAAATTACGAAAAAGGGTATGAAGTTATTTATTTATATTAATAATATTGGATGGATTTTTTTATGACTATGAAAATATGTAAACATATATTATTTTTAGAATAATTAAGTAAAAATAATAAACAATTTATTTGAATAATATAGAGAATTTAATATTTTGGTCACCTAATTGCTCGTTACACTTTCCCAAAAAAAATATTGAAGCTAATTTCTCCGGTTACGCAAATTTCTCCCCCAAAAAATTAAACTATAGAGATTTTTAATAGGCTAGACAATTACACTAATCACCCACCATCACCCACTTTGATCAATAGAAACACTGAGCATGCCTTGCATTGAAATTGGAAACAAGTGACTAGCATCCAATTCACAAATTTACAAAAATTGATAAATCAAAAAAAAAAATCATAACATCAAAAGCAAAATATTCTCTTCACTCTAATTGAGAGATTAAATATATCGCGGCTTCGTTTCCTGTGTAAAATCAAAAGCAAAATAAAACAAGAGAAAAGCAACTTTGTAATGGCCAAGGGAGAAAATTAATATAGACGAACCAACGAAGGTTGGTCCAGTTGGTAAGGATTTGGCTCATAACACACAAAGTCGTGAGTTTAAATTCCACTACCGATGTGAGGACCTCGTTGGTAGGTAATCTGTAGTTACCTCTGTAAACGCTCTTTGAGCCTTGAGGCATGCCCTGGCCCTGATGAGCCCCCGAGACCCAACTCACCTAAACTTTTTTGTACCAAAAAAAAATTATACATATATATATATATGTGTGTGTGAGTTAGGATCCGTTGACACAAGGTGTAAGTCAAAAGACTTACACCAAATCTTGACCGTTGAAATTGATATATCTAACGGATGAAAATATTCCAATATAAAAAATTAAAAATAAATTTAAAAAATGTCATGTGGGACGGTGGGAGTCTTTGCCTTTCTCCTCACGAACCCTTTGTTCTTTGTTAAGAATTTCACGAGAACAAGGAACTCGCCGCCGGAGTCGCCACATTCGCCGTCGACACTATTCAGAGGTCCCCGTTTAACAAGTCGTCGCTACCCCACATTCGTCGGAATCCCCATTGTACAGAGATGCCTATACCAGAATCGTGAAACAGTGGATTTGAAGCTTTATGGCTTTTTAAAAAAGACCTTCTTCTGATATTTCAATCTTGCTAAATAGTCTTAAGCTTGTTATGATCAACTAATTTATAAAGTTTTTGGGTTGAAATCAAAACTTTCATTATTTTGCAAGATCTCCAGTTGTTGAAATGTTTAAGCAAAGGTAGTTTAATCTTAGAAAATGTTTCTATATACTTTGTAGAATGCAATTTCATTTGTTAATGACTATTTTCCTTCAACTAAGTGATGCCCATGCTTTGTGAACCTTGCAGGCGGTGTTGTTGTCGAATAGAGAAGAAAGAAGGAAGGAGTGGTGTGGTGTGGGAAAGAGAGGGGAAAGGCAGACTCTCACGTGACCCTTTTTAAATTTTTTTTAAAAAATTATATTAGAATATTTTCATCCGTTAGATATATCAATTTCAACGGGCAAGATTTGGTGTAAGTCTTTTGACTTACACCTGGTGTCAACGGATCCTAACTATATATATATATATATATAGAGAGAGAGAGAGAGAGAGAGATAGAGAGATGAGTAACCAGTGCATCACCCACTTCAGAAAGGAAATTCGTCCCACACAAATATTGGAAGGGTAAGATGGGAGAGATAACTTGACATGCCAAAATAATCATAATCACACAATTCACCAGTCCTTGATGCTAGATGGTATGAAAACAGCTTATTTCCACCAAAAAAAGCTTTTTTTTTAAATTAATCTAATTGCCAAACACAATAGATTATGCATGAAAAGCTTTTTAGCTCAAAAAACAGCTGGAATGAGAATAATCTATCTTTTCCAAACACACACTTTGACATCACCTCTCTCACTATAAACAGGCTGGCACGTTGGCAGTGGGTGGGTTGTTGTTCTCGACGGCAGTGCTCCAACGAGTTTGCGACGGGACAATGCAGGCTCGACGACAAAATTAGATCTGGGGTGATGGTGTTACCTTAGCAGGTTCGAATTTGAGGATGCCTCCAATTCTATCTCCCTTCCACTCACATGATAATGATTGGCAGGAATGAGAGAAAACCAAGGATCAACCTCCATTGTAATGTTCATTTCTTCAAAAGCATCACATGAACCAGGCAAAACGAGGGAACCAACATCCCACATCCTTTTGCAAACATAAAT
Organism: Echinosophora koreensis; assembly: GCA_035048595.1. NCBI lineage: Eukaryota > Viridiplantae > Streptophyta > Magnoliopsida > Fabales > Fabaceae > Echinosophora > Echinosophora koreensis. Next base: position 4,818,905 of record JAPCYP010000023.1, read on the forward strand.
ATTAATCCATTCGGATAATTATCATTTTTTTATCACAATTATAGCATTATTATCTAGAATTTCAATTTCCAATAAGTCATATTGTAGGATTTTCATATTTTGTCTATAATAACCAATTTTAGCACAAAAAAACTATATTTGGTAGCATTCATCTAGAATTTGAATTATTGCAGATTATTGTATATTGACCAAATCTTATTTTTGTTTGGCATCTCAAACTCAAAAGGATTAGATAGGTTTTATATTGTAATCTTAGATGATTAGAATTTCTAAATCCAAAATTTGTGTTATTTGATAGGATTAGATAGGTCCTATCTTGTAATCTTATATTATGATATTTTATTTCTATATGTTTTTTGAATCATTTTCCTAAACTCTTTAGGGTGTACTTATTTAGTCAATTTAAAATTAAAATCTAATAGCTGCATAAAACATGACAACACGATAAAGTCAAGTTTTATCTTTATTAATTAATTGAATATTATTGTGATTCTATTTCTTTTTAACTCAAAAATTAACACAATGAAATTGAATATTATCAAGAAGATATTCAGTTGCCTGGAAATTAGAAGAAGAAAAACAAATTTTTTTTTGAGTTGCCTTATTGGAGATGTCTAAAATTATGACACAATCTAGATGTCATGCATATTGAGAAAAATGTATGTGACAATATAATAGGAACATTGATGAATCTCGAAGGAAAGACCAAAGATAATATAAATTGCTCGTTTTGATTTAGAAGTCATGGTTATACGGAAGATGATATAAGGAAGATAAATATGGATTCTTTCTTATCAATGTGAATCGTAGATTGAACACTGATGAGCCATATGTTTTAGCCATACAAGCTCAGCAAGTGTATTATATCAAAGACACCAAGGACTTAATTGACTAGTTGTTGTGAAGACAAGGCCTAGAGACTTATATGATATATATGCCCGAGGAAGCAACACATGAAGCATGTCAAGAAAATGATGAGATTGGCTTGATCCCCCTTATGCCTAATACAATAGATGATGAACATTTTGCCTTTGGATAGGGATGACTTAGAACAACCTGAAGTTGATGGAAATCCAGTTATGCCTACAAAAATTATTGAAGATGCAGAGATAAGTGATTGTTCAATTGAAGATGAGGAAAACAATGATATTGATGAATACGATACCGGTGATAATTAGTTATTTGTGAAACAAAATTTGTTATTAACTATGTTTAGTTTTTCTTTCTTGAAATTACATATATTTTTTGGTGCATAGTTATTTATTGTAGCACTGTATTCAATTGTTTCATTATTTTAAAATCAACTAAATATAATGGACACCCACTCAATTTATATTCTCATAGTTAATCTCGTGCGATTGTTTGTTCAAGCTATTCTGTCATAGAATTATCCTTTTCTTCTAGCAAGCAACAAATCTTAAAATGTTTGTAAAAAAAAAAATGATTGTTAGAATAAGATATAATTTATATTATATAAGATGAAACAATTTGTAATTATTAATTAATAGTGGCGAATTATCGGTTAGTCATTATTATGAATAATATTAGCATAAATTTTTGTGACGCATGTTTTGGTCACTGATATTAAATTTATAGTGACGAATTACCACTTAGTCACTATTCTAAATAATATTAGTGATGAATTATTTGTGACACATATATTTCTCACTAACAATAAAATTTAGTGACGAATTGTCAATTAGTCACAATTATAAATAATATTAGTGACAAATTAGTTGTGACGCTTATATTTTGGTCATTAATAATAAACTTATAGTGACGATTGTCATTGGGTCACTATTATGAATAATATTAGTGACGGGTTATTTGTGACGCTTATATTTTGGTCACTAAAGACAAAATTATAATGACGGATTGTCGTTTAGTCACTATTGTGGATAATATTAGTGACGAAGTAATACATAGTCACATATAATATTGAATTAGTGACCAATTTTATATTCGTCATTAAATTTTGGTCACTAAAAATCACATTTCTTGTAATGATAGGTGCCCCATAAATATTCGAACATAGTTGACATTGGAGGGTCCGGAACCTGCCCAGATAAGTATAAAAAATGAAAGCACCGATTATTAATGCAATGTTGGAGGATCTATACCAAATGGATGGAGCTACCGATTATATATTTGATTGAACTCCATCCACCTACTTGTCTCGGTAAAGAAGGAGACGGTGCTCAAGGATCTAGCTGCACTGCAGAAGGAGAATTGCTGTCACATTGCTTGAAAAGATAGTGAAATAATTAGTTACCATTTCTTAAGATATCGTAATAATGCAATCATAAATGTAAAATTTGAAATTTGAATTCAATAACAAATTTAAAGTAAAATTGTGATAAATAGTCGGCTAGGGAAGATAATTTGTACCATATCCATTGGGTACCCGCAAAAATTATCCACGATGGTAGAGTAAATATCCGTACAATGGGTAAGGGTTCGGGTAATTACCCGTAAATTTGAATGGGTGTGAGTATGGGTAATACGATACCCTCCTTGCCCCGGAGCCGCACATATATATATATATATATATATATATATATATATATACTTCCTCCGGACTCAATTATAAGCAATTAACTAATTCCACATTTATTAAAGAAGTTGGTTAATTTAGTTTAATTGTCTTGATTTATATAAAAAAATGAGTTATAATTACTAAAATACCCTTTAATTGTCTCGGGAGTATGCATGTTCTTGGAAAAGTAAAAGGAGAATTGGTTGGATCGGTTGATTTTCTTGATTTTTGGAATTACGACATTAAATAGAGTTAAGTTGGTTGAATTTTGCTTATATTTGAGTCCACAAAATATAAATACTTTTTTGCTTATAATTGAGTCCAGAGGGAGTATAATTTTAACTATAATACAAAATTTAGAACAAAAATTAATCTAAAGATTCTTAACTCTCTAAACCTAATAGCATCTATAATTCCTTTTTGAATGTTTTTATTTATTTAAATATTTTGATTTGTAATGTTTTATGATTTAAAAGACCTTTGAATCATTTTTTAATTGTTATAACGTTTCTTTTATTATTTATTGCTCTTTCACAGTTAAAGTGCGAGTAACGGGTGCGGGTATTTAGGTACCCAGATGGTACGAGTAAGGATACTAAAGTTGCTATATACAAGGGTACGAGTCCAGGTACGGGTAATTTTTTTCAAAGACGGGTATGAAAACGGGTACTATATTACCTACCCATTATCATCCCTATAGCTGGCCAGGACAATTTGATGAGATATTTCTATTAAGGTTTAAATAAGTTTTTGGTCCCTGCAAAATACACCAATTTTGGTTTTAGTTCCTGCAAAATTTTTCCTTAGGATTTCGTCCCTGAACTTTCAAATATTTTGGAAATGGTCCCTCCGTCATCTCTTGCCGTTAACTGCTGACGTGGCAAACGGAATGCCACGTCAGCAGGGACCATTTCCAAAAAAAATTGAAAGTACAGGGACGAAATCCTAAGGAAAAATTTACAAGGACTAAAACCAAAATTTTAAAAATTTACAAGGACTAAAACCAAAATTTGTGAACTTTACAGGGACCAAAAACTTATTTAAACAAAAAAAATTATATTTTCTGGCCAAACTTCAGAGCAAGTCAGACATGGATAAGATTACAATAAACTACCTCAGTACCCACGAGTACTATAAATTATATCCGAAGAATAAATTTGATAATTTTATCCTTTTATCCCTAATGTATGATTTTTTTCTATTTGTTGGCCAAATCTCAGAGCAATTGGATAGGAATAAGAAATTATTTCGATACCTCCGAGTACTAGAAATCATATCAAATGAAGAGATTTGTCAATTTGAAACACATGACACTAATGTATGATTTCTTTCTATATTCTAGCCAATTTTACAATGGTTAAAATTGCTAAATTCCTTAATCTGGTATGATTTTTAGTACTCAAAGGTATTGAGGTAATTTTATTTTCCTGTCCGACTTGCTATGAAATTTGGCAAGAAAATAGAAACAAAATCATACATTATGGACCACATGATTAAAATTGCTAAATTCCTTCATTTTGTATGATATCCAATACTCAGGGATATCGATGTAATTTCTTGTTCATGTCCGACTTACTCCAGAATTTGGCTTCAAAATTGAAAGAAATCATACATTAGGGCCACAAATAAATTTTTGGTCTCAGCAAAGTTTTTGGTCCCTGTAAATTTTTAAAATTTTGGTTTTAGTCCCTGTAAATTTTTCCTTAGGATTTCGTCCCTGTACTTTCAATTTTTTTGGAAATGGTCCTAGTACTTTCAATTTTTTTTGGAAATGGTCCCTGTACTTTCAATTTTTTTTGGAAATGGTCCCTGTACTTTCAATTTTTTTTGGAAATGGTCCCTGCTGACGTGGCATTCCGTTTGCCACGTCAGCAGTTAACGGCAAGAGATGACGGAGGGACCATTTCCAAAATTTTGGAAAGTATAGGGACGAAATCCTAAGGAAAAATTTTGCAGGGACTAAAACCAAAATTGGTGTATTTTACAGGGACCAAAATTGGTACGAGTAAGGATACTAAAGTTGTTATATACAAGGATACGAGTCCAGGTACGGGTAATTTTTTTCAAAGGCGGGTATGAAAACGGGTACTATATTACCTACCCATTATCATCCCTATAGCTGGCCAGGACAATTTGATGAGATATTTCTATTAATAAAAAGATTTGTATAAGAGATCCAATATCCAAATCCATGTGGTGATGCCACCGTTAAAACTTTCCCTAGAAGTTGTCTTGAAATTTATTATGTATGGATATGGATGTCTTTTCTCGCTCACGTGACGATGCTTGAGTTATTTCGCTCCTCCGTGTCCCAAAGTGCACTGCCCTCCTGGGTGCGCCACACTAGGTAATCTAAGTCATCCCATATTACTGACTAACGTGGATCATCTTCTTTCTTGTAGGTACTAAATAAATCTCCCTGAATGAGCTAAATGAATGTTGCATTAATTAATGATAAAAATATCTCGTTGGGAAACCACTAAAAAAATTGGCATGTGGAGCGTTGTTAAATTTCATCTTCATCTTTCCCAAATGGAGCATTGAGTTATTTAAGTGCATCTGAAAGAGTTCATAAATAACTTAATTGGACTTATAAAAATAAGTTAAGAAAATGAATTTTATGTAAATAATTTATAAAAATGGTTTATAACTTCAGTTTATAAAAATATTTTATAATTTCAGTTTACAGAAATAGTTTATATTTTCAGTTTATAAAGATAGATTATAATTTATAAAAATAGTTTATAATTTTCTGTAAATAATTTGTGAAAAAACAAACTAATCACTTTTACTTACCTATGTGTCACACTAAGTCACTAACCATCCTGCCTGACTCATCATGGTCTCACGTAGCCTATGACAAATTTTTAATGTGAAGAATAAACAAAGGGTGGAAAAACATGCACAATTTTCAGGTATCTAGATTTTAAAATTGTGCGCACGGTTTTTATTTTCATTCATTTTTCATGGTAGAAATTTATCATAAAACACGCAGGACAACTAGCTAGTCAGACTGGATCATATGCAAGTAAATAGACGTTGAAAGTGGAATGAGAGAATAATGTATCTCGCGTTTATAAATTTGATGGATTAAGTTATTAATTTATTTTTTTAGAGACAAAAAATGGTTCCCCAAAATTTTTCAGGAACTAATCTAGGCCTTTAGTTTAAAGTTAATAAGAAAAGGAATCAAGGCATTAACAAATATTAATTGTAATAAATAATGAATTTAATTTTTAAAAAACAAAATTTCCAACAAATTGAGTCTGATTGAATAAAAACTTAAAGTTAAACTGATATTTATGTTAAAAATAAATCAAAAGAATTATAAAGTTATAATCGAATTTTTTGGGCTCAAACAAGGGACGAGACCCCATTTATTTGAAGGTTTAAAGATTCATTTTAGGTTGGCAGGTGTTTAATTGGCCGAATGGTGCGTACGAGGCCATGGGCGTGAGGATATAAAAATTTAAAAGGAGCATAATGGAGATGCGGGGTATCGATCCCCGTACCTCTCGCATGCTAAGCGAGCGCTCTACCATCTGAGCTACATCCCCTTGCTCTATAGCTTTGTCTAAATTTATATAAACCTATAGCACCATTACAATTCACAACTTTAAATGTCTGGATTTAATAGATTTATACAATAGATATATATTCGATTTTCCGACTACTAATTTTATTTTTTGATTATTTTAAATGCTGTTAATATTTATTGTAAGATTTCTTAGGTGAAGAAATATAGCCAATCTTAATTCATAAATTATGAGACACCATGCTTATAATTGGTTGGGACGTATTTACATTGATACCAACGGTGGGAGGATTTTACATTGATTCTTTGATATTTGATTGTAAAAAAATTATAATTTTTAAGTAAATAAGAAACACCGGATTAAGTTGAACTTGAATCAAATTTTTAAAACTAAAGTTCATTTAAAATTAATCAGAACGGGGCTTTGAACATTTAAAATTTGTTCTCCTTCCTAGTCATTTTTCTTTAAGAAAAACTTGTAACAAGTAATTATACATTGTAAGTCGGACTCACAGAAGAAACGCAGATCTTCCTAATTCCTAATAAACACCTCTTTCGAAACTATATATGTTTTTGAGCCATGTAAATTCATAACATACATAAAATATAGAACCAAAGTGGAAAACATACATAAAATGTAGCCAAAGTGGAAAAGAAATGCTAGGTGAAAACATCATAGTTATGCATATTTATTTTTCTTCCAAGCCTTATTCTTGAGACTAGGCGAACATGTTAGAGAGGGTTGGTAGCTTGACCTCTCCCTTTTGAGAAAGCGGAATGGTGAAGTTGCCCATAGCGGGAATATCAACAATGAGGCCCAGATCCAAATGATAGTCTATGTCCCAATCAGCTCCAATGTCCCTTGCCAAGCTCACCAATATGCTGTACGGCACCTTCACCGGCACATCAACCATCGTTGTGTCCTTAGCCTTCAGTGATCCTGGGTCTGGTATTGTCCCTGATGCTATCTCCCTTTCACCACCCACCAAGAAAAAAACATAAAAAATTATTGTAGTCCAATTAATCTGAATTTATTTTTGTGACGACTATCTCATATATAAACATTTTTTATTTTGTAAAAAATAACCCTTCGAATCGAATAAAATTACACATGGGCGCTATAAAGCTTATACCCTTATACTATTTTCATAGCTATTTTATTATAACAAGGGTCTACACATTGATTAAGAAATCAATAAATGGTAAATTTTTCTTGATAAACTAAATAAATCATTTCTCAAGATGTTGAAAATATCATTTTCAAAGAAACATTATCACTTTTGATTCCTTAATCAGGAAACAAAACCAACAAAAGGAAGTGAAGAAATTAATAAGGAAGGTACCTAGCTGCACTTTTGAAAGAGTACTTGATCTCACAGATGGGGATTGGAGTTGAATAAGGATTATTAACGGAGACTTTGGCTAAGAACTCAACGCTATTCCCAGTCACGCGCTTGAAATCCACGTCGGTGACGCTGGCCTCAGGTTTGGCCATGTCACCGATCTTCTCCGACACATAGTTCTTGGCTTTATCCAATAACTGCGACATTTTAATCAAAGCTTACGCTAATTACTGCAACTGCCAACAACACATTAAAACACAGACATTTATAGCACAAGAGGCAAACGGTGAAATGGAACCCTGTCATGTCCTACTATACATACTAGTATCAATATACGAGGTTGCTGCGCTCGTGTGACACGTATACGTCGTCGTCCTGCTCCCTGTCGACACGTGACGGGTACGTGTCACACGTGAACCTCTCCTGTTCGCAGGGATATAGGATTAGGTTTAGGGATGGGTTTGGACTCAATCAATAATAGCTCACAGACGGTGTCCGGTGTGGATGGAGAGAATTGTGTGCCAGTGTCATGTTATTACCATTTTGTGAAAAGTGTGACAGATCGTTTATCAATTTCTCATCAATACAGGGATAGAAGGATCTTTAATCGCTTTGCCAAGTGGCAGTATAATATAAAGAATGAAAAAGGAAAATTCCAAGTGTGCTAAAAAGTTAAGTGAGAGGTATTTAAGCATTCGTAAAATATTCACTAATTAATTTTTGTGGTATTTAGCATCATTGAAAAAAATCAAGTGGTTTGCATTGTAAAATCCATGTATGCATGCAACAATCATGTCAATAATTAAAACATTAATTCAATTGAGCTAGCAATTATTTAAAAATATATGAAAGAGTTGATGAACTTTATGTTTTGTTCAGAAAATTTTGATAAGCTTAAGTAAATTTTGAACTAAAGTTACCAAACTTGTAATTCATAGTTTTGTGATCTCTCAAAGTAATTCAACCAATTTAACGTGAGATTTTCTTTTTCTTTTGGGATATCTAGACTCTAGTAGTAGTATATACCATCTAGCGTACGTATATCCAAACTTTCACATTCAAATGATTAAGAAAACCGCTAAAAATAAGTAAAGTTGGAAAGTTAAGCGTAGAACACATGCAAAGTGTACAAATTAAAAGCTTTATTACATGAACGTGATCATCCACACCGATATCGATTCATATACACAAATTAAGTTTACAATCAAACCATTAATAGTATAGTGTACATAGAGTTCAATCACATCAATTAGAAAGCCAAGAGCGTAAACATATAAGTCAACTTGTGTGGTTGATGAAGATATATATAAGTGCACGCTTGCATGTAGGCATGTAGCTATAGCGGAGAAGCGGGGTCACCGTTAATCAGAACCTAGAGAGAAACTGCATTTGCTTCAGAAGAGGAGTTAGAGTTTCCATCAACTTCTCGCATGGGTGATTGTGAATTCCCTCGTAAGTCGTCACCACGATGCTTGTGTCTTTGGATAACCTTTGCACCTGTTTCTTCACGTTGCATGTGTGGTGCGTGCAGCGGTAGTAGCTTCTATATTGTTCATGTTTAAATAATAGGAACAAAACCATAAGTGATCTAATTATAACTAAGAACCAAAGTAATCACTAATCTGTATCATTAACAAAGTGTATATATTGGTTACCAAAATAGAAATCGTTCACAGCTTATTAGGGCCTGTTTGTTGTGCTCATTTCTTATTTTTATTTTCGTTGAGAATAAAAAATAGACAGAAAATATGTTTGGTTAGTTTTTTCAAAATATTTTCTTTAAAAACATTTTGAAAATATGGACCAAAAGTAAAAACACAAAAAGAAGTTTCTTTTCACTAAAAATTTGGAAAATGAAAACTGGAAAAATTGAAAACACAATGGCAAAACAAATTGAAAATGATTAAATCAAACGTATTTTAAATATTTTCAAAATTTAGAAATAAAATAAAAAAGTCGAAACAAACATGTTTTCAAATTTTTAAAATTTCAAAATGGAAACAAATTTTAGAAAACGGGAATAGGAAATGAAAACAAGAAATGAAATACAATTACCAAACAAACCCTTAGTAAACAATTCTTATTTTGATATCCAATAAGTTCTTAACGATTAGTTTAAACAGGGTTAACAAATGTAAATGTAAAACCTCAAGTTTAGAAGTAACATTTCCGATGAAATTATCCTTGCATGATTAGAAAAATAATATATTGAGTATAATTGATTTTTGCTGCAAATATGATGTATCTTAATATGTTTTCTCTAAATTACTTAGGTACATAGTTTTAGATTTTGATAGAACTGATTTTGAAAGAATTGATATATATATATATATATATATCAAATTTGAATCCTAAAACGGTAAAACCTCACCTTTCTTTGTTTTTCGACTTAATGACCGGTCCAATTCTGAAAATTTTATTCAAATTTGTGTTTGAGTTCGAGTAATATCCCTTGTAATCTTCATATGGTACTATTCATTTTGCTTATTAAAAAAAACTTTGTTCAAAATCTTTGCAAATGTTTATTTGATGTTGGGTCGGAGGATCATGGTTGAGGATGGAGATATGTTGTCTCATTTTATTGTGTCATATTCTGTCTCCATCAATATTATTTTACCTTTTTAACATTAGATGAAACTTTAACTGATGTGATAAGATAATATATATGGATTAGAGGATGTGATACATCGAGTCCTTACTCAATGATTGGCATGAAGTAGCAAGAAAACACACAAGATTCAAAGTTTTAAAAAGGGAATGAAGCGCATGGATGGACATCTTCGGATGGACATCGTCTGTCCCTTGTTCCCTGTCACACCACTTAAATCTTGACAAGTGGAAAATAATTTATAATTTATTTGTTTTATAAATTTTAAAATTCACAACTCATTAAAAGCCATAACTCATTTCTGTAACTGAGTTTTGCCCTAACCATTGCACCACCGCCCCACCGCCAATTGCAGCCGGCTCTAAATTGGTAACAGCAGCAGATCTATGATGGGAAATTTCTTTTATTTCTTTGACGGGGAATCCATTGTTGATGGTTCCTTAACAAAAATCCATAAAAGTAACAAAGAGGCAACAAATTTAAATCTAGGAAGTTCCTAATGTGTATGCCACGCACCGTCCCCCTTAATCTCCAACTACAATGGTCCTTTCACCCACTGAATCCCCTCCCAGAAACTAAAAGCTTTGATAGTCCCAAACCCATTTGCAAAGCTTTGCTATAGTAATCATCATAATCTGGATTCTATATTTTAATTTTGATGCTTTTATGGATTTTATAAATTGTTAAATTTCCAACTTATTATGCCCACATTCTGCAACAAGCATGGCGAAGCACACATAAACAAGCTCGAAGTGACGCCAGTTAAGGAGATCTTGATGGCATCATTAAAGACGGTGGAGGGGATAAAGTTGTTTCTGGGATGGGAGGGGATAAAGTCGTCACATAACAGAAACAAATGAGTTGTGAATTTTTTTAAAATTTATAAAATAAATAAATTATAAATCATTTTCCACTTGTCAAGATTTAAGTGGGGTGACAGGAAATGTCACAGGGAACAAGGGACAGACGATGTCCATCCGCATACTCTATTTTTGTGTCTTGTTAAGAGTTTGGGTTGATCTTTGTATACAACTAATTAAAGGCGCCTTCACTTTTTGTACAATGTGAAATACCTAATAGACAACCACGCACGGTGCATGAATTCTTTTTTTGGATTTACGTCTAATTAGCCCTTTAAGCTGACATGAATAAGTTTTTTTGTCGAGCTTATTCAAAATTGCGATGCTGGTTTGAAGTTAGGCCAGCTAAAAGTACCCAATATTGCTTTGCAGCTTGGAGAGGTTAGTCCCAAAAAATACTTGGTGATATTAGATTTTTATCCTAAAAGCGTTCCAATTGGTGTTAAGTGGAATTGGCCAACAAGTATATAAATCGCACCTCTAGATTTGAGATAGATGACGTGAGACTTCCAACAAGTATAATGTTGTTTGGAGAAGCTATTCTTATAAAGAACACTCGAAATCAATGGAAGATCCCTAATATATATATGTTACCAATGGGACTGAACTTACATCTTCTTTATCATCCATCCTTCTTAAAAAATTGCTTTATTTATTTTTATTTGTGACCATTCCACTGTCCATTATGTGATATATTATTATGTTGTTGTCTTGGCTCGTCATTGAACTTATTGGCTGGTCTCATTTGGATGGTTACAATCAAAGAGCTTATTTAAACAGGTCGATATTTTTTTATCTCTGGATGGTTATCTAGTTATTTGGTTATCAGTTGGTCCAAGGGTGTGAGGTCTAGGTAAATTTCAACCTTGTAGTATTTTTGGTGTTCATGTGTAAACTGGTTTGAGTACCCATTTTACTCATCTTAATATTATTTTGCTTATCAAAAATAAAAATAAAAATTACCCATCTATACATTCGGTCTTCTGGCTAATTAAAGTGAATAGGCTTTGGAGCTTTGAAAAGTGCTACTTCTTTGTTTTAACTTAATTATTGTATACTAATGCATGCTCCAAAATTAATATCTATCCTTCCTAAAGTATATGTATTAATTATATTTCAGGAGATACTAGAATTTATACTTAGTTTTCATTTTTCAGTATATGATCAGAGACTTAATATATAAATCATTTTACACACCTGGGATATATGCTGTTCTTCACAGCTTTCTGCCCATATTTCCTCCAGCGGTAACCATCATCCAGAATATCATCTGCACTTCTTGTCTGAAACGCAAACCTGGGCCGGCTTGTTTTCTTCAATCTTCCTCCTCTTCTTTTCTCCACCTTGTTTCCATTTTCATCCACAACAAGACCTCCATAATTTTCAGCCATCAAAGAACACGTTGAGGATGAAGTCGTCGACGGAGCACACTCCATCATTGCCTTGGTATCTCCATTTCCAAGCAAGTTGTTTTTGCCAGAAAAGAGATTAACCCAGTCGATATTAATGTCATGCATGGCTTGAGGGTCCAAAGGGCTTTGCAGCATGGAATTAGAGGGATCAGTGAAGAGGAAGGGATCAGGAGAGGCTTGTGGAGGAAGCAACAGTGGTGGTGGTGGTGGTGGGTCTTGGTGGCTTTCCATTGTGGGAATTGAATATGGATGGTGAAGAGAGAATGAGAATGTTTTGGGGGTTGAAATTTATAGAAGGAGAAAGTGGAAGGTAGAAGAGGTAGGGCAGCCACTCACACACATATGGAAACACGCATATACAAAGAGAGCATATATGCATTGGTGATAACGAAAGATGCATATTGGGTCACGTATCCTTTTGTGTCATAGTATGTACTTAAAGAGCAGTTGAACAGAAGTGGTTGAAATTTAGTTGGGTTTAGCATTGGGTGCAAGATATAAGGAAATGACCAGAAGTATTACAGAAGAGTCTTTTTTTTTTTTGCAAATCTTCTTCTTTTTGGTAATGATAGAGACTTTAATTTCTATGTTATTGATCTCCAATCATGTCAGTACCGTTTTAACTCACCGGAACATTTTTTAAGGACACATTATTAATTCTCTCCTCTATATAATTTCTTCGCACATGTTTACCAACCAGTAGAATAGAAAATATAGCTTTGACTGGTTACATGCTCTTTTGACACTTCAGAGTTACTCTTTTAGAAAACTGGAGCACGTGATGTCACATTATTTGCAACTATAATTGTTATCCAATTTCTTTTAGAGGATGAAAGTTGACTTTTTTTTTTTTTATTTAAAAAACATTGTATCTCTAAACGAAACACAAATTATGGAAAAACACACGTTCCAGACACTAAATTGAATCCAAGTCACGGGGGACTATATTTTAAGGATTGTATACCTTACACAAAACTATTTTCTTGATTATTTAAGGCTAGAGTAATGTTAGCTGTTTTTTTGACTAATAATGTTATCTAAATAGCTATATAGACATACAACTCCAGCTGCATTAATATCACTAGATTGGTATAAGATTTACTTCCATACGATTTCAAACTTCAACCAATTAACACTCTACGGATATCCCCTCTCACGTCAACGGTCAATATTTGCAGCTCACGATGCAGAATACCTCAGTATCCTTCACAAATAATTCAGGATATCAGCTAAGTGTAAAAAAAATAAAAAATCATACTATATTTATTGTATACAATTCTCAAATAATTCACTCTCCACACTGTTGATAGATTTCTTTTGACTGAGAAGCAAGTTTTTAGCGATACCACCATTTCTATTCACAAATACTTTAATTAAATTTTTTAACAAAACATAAATGTACTGTGAAGGCAGCAAGCAGTACTCTTCAATACAAGACCTGATAAATGAGCAAAGTATCCGGCCAAGACAGGAAAAAAGTGCTACTATGAACTCCAAAACAAGACTAATTGGTGAAATGGAAAGATAGATATCCAAACAGAAACTCTATCAACAAAATAAGGCAACGTATTCTCAAGTCACAATCACCATATGGAAAACATATTTATAACAGAACAACTAGGAAAAAAGATGTCAAAAAACAAGGAGTTTCTAGACTTCAAGCATCCATTAACTCATACATAACAAGTCTTCAAAATTTGAGATGTCTCGTTTAACTTTAAATCAAGACCTTCTGTTGGGACCCAGAAACTGTATGTTGGCTTGATCTTCTTTCAAGCTCCTCCACTGTCGTTCATACAACTAATTTGCAATAATTTTAATTAAACAGCTGTACTTCACTGAGATCAGCTAATGATCATCTTGTTAAAAAACTCAGCTTGCTCAGGAAAATACTCCATCAATTCATCCTTCGTCACCCAAACAAAATCCTTGCATTTTCCAATGTTGAAATTGTTTTTAACAATTACTTGTGACTTGAAGAAGAATCTCTGACAGAAGTTTTCAGCAAAGGAAAGAATGAGCAACTATAATCAATTTCCATGTAGAGAAGTAAGACAAAAGGAATTGGAAAAGTTCGTATTAAAATCATGTGGTATACACAAAGCAAAGGCATATGAAAGCACTTTCAGAAAATTCCAAGACATGCTTATATAAATAAACAAATTGAAAAATGTCAACCTTCCAATTGTAGAACAGAAGTACCAGGAAATTTCCAATAAACATAAACATACCTTAAAAGATGCGAATCCATACAGTTCTTCTGTAGGTTGAACAACCATATGGGCCATTGGAGAATTTCCAACAAAATATGTATTAGAAAGATCTCCTATGACTGAACTCAAAGCAGACTCTGCACACTGGAAAATTTCAAAAATTAGGGAAAGAAGATGAAAGCCACATATTTTCAAAATTTCAATGACTCTGCATATCACAAACAATGCAGACTCTGCACACTGCAATGTTCACCTTGTGCAGGGTGTCCCTCTGATTCATAAACTTTCTCTGGAAAATGCCACACAGGCTTCCCACTTGGAGTCCCATATGCATCACCATAGAGAAGAAGGTAGAGTCTTCTGTCGAGAGCTCTTTGTAATGACCTGAAAAGGCAAGTAGCAAGAGAATATGTAAAATTACATAGCTCTCTTTAGACCTTGCACTTGGTGTTCAGAAGTTCTAAAACAAAGTTTACAAGGATAAGCAAATAGCCTGAATAGGTTTCTATATCTAGATTTCAAATTATATCATCTTCGACTAACTGTTACCTGAGTTAGATGATGAGGATTGACTACCCTGCCCTCATGTAGGTGCATTTCTCATTTCGAGCTAGTCAAAGCTAAGTTCATTAATTACCAATAAAGTAAGCAAAGGAGTAAAAAATATAAACTAAATTACCCATGATGATGAATATCCAAAACTAACACGATGCCAAAGACGATGGACCTTTGCCCACTCCCAAGGAAGATAGGGACAAGATTAGAACCAAGTTCATGTCTAAGAAAAAATCATAGGTATTTGACATGTTGCATCTCTTGTATAGCATTATTTCATTTTCCTTCATATATTCCAGAAATTGAAATAAAACATTTTCTTATACACAAGTATAGGTCTACTCAAATTTGTGCATACTTTCGATCATCATTTTTGTCAGCTTCAGTGACTCGCGGTACCGGCACATAGTCAAATTGATAATCACCATTTCCCCTGGAAATAACATGATTTTCACATAAGACTAGAAGAAAACAAGGAAATCTGTTTCTTGCCAGTTGTTTTATCTCTTAAAAAGATGGATGCATGCGTGTGATAAAAGAGAGGTAAAGAAACGAATACAAACATTTTGCTCATCATAATCATTGACGGTGAGTGGAATATAATAAAACAATTCAATTCAATAACATTGAGAAAATGTCAAACTCCGACTTCAATACGAAATTACCACAATTATATGCACATGCTCATTCATATCAAACTTTCCATATTGACGAGTGCCTTTGCACATTTGTTATAAAATATTGTGATCTCTTATGTTCTCAAATCTCAAATAATCTTTTAGAACCCATTTATGAACTTCCGACAATCCAATCTCATGTCCCACAATGAGATTGGATTTTTCAAAACCCAACCATATCTGTTTTCTTCATACTTAACGGATTTATTATTATTTCAACTCTCTGATGCAACTTATGAAATCTCAGGCAACACATGAAACTCTTCAAGGTAAGGTTGGAGTTGATGGCTTGTACATGTTTCCAAGCCTTCATCTGCAACCATTAAGGTCTACGCCCCTATCTCCTACTAGGCTTTTGCATTTAATTAAGATCCAAGCTCAATGTGGCTGAACTTGCCCATGTTGTCCACCCACCTTAAGCTTGTGGGGTGTGTGTGAATGCATATTGTACACGTGCTGTAAATGTAATGTAAATGAAATGAACATTGTAAATGAGCTACTCTCATTTCAGTTAGATTTGCAACTGTTTGTTAGTTAGGGGTTGTAACCACCTATGCCTTAGGACACAGTATATATTCTGTAATCATCCATCCCTGTATTCAACGATCAGAATCAATAATATTCAGTTATCTCGTTTTTCTCTCTTTCTCTGTTATTTGCCTATGCTATTCTACTTTAACAGGTATGCCTCAAAATCAAATTTTGGGGGAACAAGAAGTAAGAGTTTGAAATATCATTAGTTTCATTAAAAATCAGTTTCACGAAATCATTTTTCAATACTCATCGCTTACTTTTCCATTTATTTTCATTCTTAATTTTACTTTTCATCTTTTCAACTCTTTCTTGAAGCTTATAAATATACCCTTGCTCTATACTATGACGTTAATTTCGAATAACAAAAACATACCTTGCATCAGATTTGTCTAGAAATTCATCTGGATATCTGTGCTGATATTGCTGTCGCCATCGAAACCTAACCATCCAAACATGAAAAAATAATAAATACAGAAAGGACAAAACTTAGGTGTTGCTCTTTAGGTGCTTGTGGGTGTTGTTTTCTAATTAGAACAAGACATTTTTCATTGATAAGATGCTACGCATATCTTCTTTTCATTGGAAAACAGCACCCCAAGCACCAAAAGAATTGTACCTCAGTTTTTGTCCATATAGAAAGTATAACAAGAACAACAACTACAATATCAGAAAGACAATGGAATGGACAAAGAGCAGATACAAAGAACAACAATCTTTGCTATTATAGGTTCTTCAGCTTTGCTAATCAAGAGGCAAGAAAGTTTTGAAATTGAAGTATCATATATTATTTGCATTTGAATTCTATACTTTCTTATAATTTGGGCAAAGAAGAATTCACTGAAGACACTTATGACTGTGGACCATAAGAAAGTTTTTTTCCCGCATATTTTTCTCTTAGGCTAGGTTTGTGAGTTGTTTTTTGGAAGGGAAGTGAGGGAAATGAGGAGTTAATTTTCTCCCCCTCTTATTTGTGAGTTCTATTAATTGAAGGGAAATATTTTGGAGTATTTTAATTAATCTTCATTCTCCCCATCAACCCATTTTTTTCACTTCACTCCCAAACAAGAGAGATATACTTTCCTTTTCCTCCACTCCCTCTCATTTCCTTCCCCTTTGATCCCCTCCCATTCCTTTCCCTCCAAACTCGCGATCAGGGCCTTAGATAATCTTCAGGGGCAGAAAATAAGGTATTTAATGCTAGGCATCTGATGTAAAAACGCCACAGATAATGACAGTGCCAATAGGATGCTTCATTCTGCGCCTAGTTTGCAATTAACAAAAATGAATGAAAGTAGAGAGACTTACGAGAATTCTTGAAATACATAAACGACAGGGTCAATTTTAGGAATTACTACTGGCAGCCGCTCAAAGAGCACAGAAGCAACAAGTTTCTCAGAGCTGGTGCTGAATCCTCGACTTGTCGAGAGAGACCGAACCAATGACATCTTCATCCAAACAGAAACACAAAGGGTGGTACGGTACGAGAAAGAAAGAGGTTTCTCAGCTTATTCCATAAAATGGAAGAACGAGACGCTTCAATTCGTGACAGAGTGAAGACCACGGACAAGGAAGACACCAACCTGCGACTGACGGAAGCTAATGCAAATGCCACTGTGACTGTCTCTAATGCCAGGGTTTATAATTGTTTTTCTAGCTGAGGACCTCGTAAATATAAAATTAAATTAAGTGGGCTTGGTCCGTACTAATTTTTTTTTTTTTTGATGAATTACAAGGGACTAGTCCTCAGAAAAAGAAAAAGGAAAAACTAAAAACCACGCCGAAAGACACAACACGCCAAGTCTGCAATCAAAGAAAGCAAAATAAAAAGAGGAGGAACCTCGAAAATAATCAAGTCTCTATGAGGAAGTCCCAAAGTCAACAAGACTGTCAGCAACTTGGTTTGCTTCATATCAGAGTATATGTGTAATGTATCTGCATAACTGAATGAGCTGAGTCAGCATCATTCAGTTATGACAGCTGTTGACAGTTGGCTAGCAACTGCTCTAAACAAGTTAGGTTCGATGGCTATATAAAGCCAACACTGTAATATTGTAATTCACATTGATTCAATAAAATACAGTTACAATTTCAATCTCTCATTCTCTTCTCTCTCCCTTTCTTTCTCACACACTCTATTATGGTATCAAGAGCTTTCTTCTGGGCCTGATTCTTCTCTTCGATGGCTTCAACCGGAAATCCTTTTGACACGGTCACCGGAGCTCCGGCGTCGTCTTCGGCGCCATCCAGTTTCAACCCTATGCTTTCGATCAAGCTCGACGATAGCAATTTTCTGCTATGGAAGCAGCAAGTCGAAGCTGTGATTATCGCGCACAAGCTTCATCGCCTTGTCGTGAATCCGGTGATTCCTCCTCAGTTCACGACCGAATCCAATCGCGATCTAGGAATTGAATCGGACGCATATCAGCTTTGGATCGTCCAGGACCAAATGCTTTTTACGTGGCTGCTTGGATCTCTCTCTCCATCGATTCTTCCAAGGTTCATTGGATGCAAGCAATCGTGGCAAGTATGGGAGAAAATCCACAAACAGTTTCAGGCGCATCTTCGAGCCAAGGCTCGTCAATTTCGCTCCGAGCTAAAGAACACGAAGAAAGGCACACGCTCAATTTCGGAGTACCTTATGCGTATTCGTGCCCTAGTTGAGTCTCTGCAAGCAATTGGAGATCCTGTCACCGAACAAGATCATGTTGACACGGTCCTTGAAGGACTTCCTGAGGAATATAGTCCCTTCGTCATGATGATTTATGCTAGATCAGGTATTCCTTCAATTGATGACATTGAACCTCTCCTTCTAATGCAAGATGCACAATTTGAGAAGTTTCGTCAGGAGCTATCTTCTCCTTCAGTGACTGCCAATGTTGCGCAAGTGCCAAACCGAGGTGAAAATTCTTACTCCAGTGGTTTCCCTCAGAATCAGAATGGTTATCGTGGTAATCGTGGCCGTGGAGGTAGAAACCGTGGTGGCCGTGGTGGTCGAGGCAGAGGCCGTGGAGGTCCCAAGCCCACTTGTCAACTCTGTGATAAGTATGGTCATGAGGCATTTGATTGCTGGTACAGATTTGATCAAGAATTTGTTCCCCAACGACCACCACCTCAGCCTCAGCAATCCAATAATCAGGGAAATCAGTTTAACCATGACTCTCGTGGGTACAATAACTCCCAAGGTTATGGTTCTGTTCCTCAACAAACCTGCACTCAGTTTACTCAACCTGTCCAGCATCCACCTAGTGCTAATATGGCCATGCAACAACCCCAATTTGTTCCCAAAACTCAAGAGCCTTTACAGAGGTCATTTGATAACCAAGCATGGTTTCCTGACTCGGGTGCCTCTCACCATATTACAGCTGATTCCACTAATCTCAGCTACAGTAGCCCCTTTGGTGGTCAAGATCAAGTTCTAATGGGGAATGGTCAAGGCCTCTCTATAAACTCCATAGGTTCTTCTCAGTTTTCTTCTCCTTCTAATCCTAACATTATTTTCTCTTTAAACAATCTCTTACTTGTGCCTAATATCACCAAGAATCTTGTTTCAGTATCCAAATTTGCTCGTGATAATAATGTCTATTTCGAATTTCACCCATTTTCATGCTATGTGAAATCTCAGGGTTCTAATCAAGTCCTTCTTGAAGGCTCTCTTGGAGGTGATGGTCTATACAGTTTCGAGAACATCAGCATACTCAAGGAGCCTTCATCCTCCTGTTTTCAACATTCTGTGCATTCCTCAGCTCCTAGTGAGCTTCTAGCTAAGTTCCCTACTGTAACTAGCACTTTTGCCACTTGGCACTATAGGCTTGGACATGCCAATAACAACACTGTAAAGGCTGTCCTTCAATTGTGTAAAATTCCTTCATTGAATAAAACATCTGATGATGATTTTTGCAATGCATGCTGTCTAGGAAAAGCTCATAGATTACATGCCCCCCCTTCCCTGACTACTCACTCTATTGCCTTTGAACTCATTCACACTGACCTTTGGGGACCTGCACCTTACACTTCCTTTGGGGGATACACCTACTACATTACTTTTGTTGATGCTTACACTAGGTTTACATGGATTTACTTCCTTAAACAAAAATCTGATGCCCTAACAGCCTTCAAACAATTCTCTGCCTTAGTCACAACTCAATTCTCTGCCACCATCAAGGCTGTCCAGTCAGATTGGGGAGGAGAATATCGTCCCTTCTCCAAATACTTAGCTGACCTAGGCATTGTCCATCGCTTGACATGCCCTCATACATCCCATCAAAATGGGACTGTAGAGAGAAAGCATAGACAAATTGTGGAAATGGGACTTGCCATGCTGTCCCATGCTTCTCTCCCTCTTAAATTTTGGGATCACAGCTTCACCCAAGCTGTTTACCTCATTAATAGACTGCCCACAGTGGCTCTAAAGTCTCATCCCTCACCCTATCATGCCCTTTATAACTCCAATCCTGATTACTCTAATCTTAGGATTCTGGGGTGTGCTTGTTTCCCCTTTCTCAGACCTTATAATCAGCATAAAATGCAGTTTAGGTCCTCAGAGTGTATCTACTTGGGGCTGTCACCACAGCACAAAGGTCACAAATGCCTAGACTCTACTGGACGCATCTTCATATCTAAGGATGTTTTATTCAATGAATCCAAGTATCCCTACAACCACCTGTTTCCCTCTCAGTCTTGTTCTCTAAATGCCCCACCTGAATCCCTATACCCTGCATCTATTCCTATTCCCTCCTACCCTCCTCTAGCTGCCACACCCTTAAATCAACATCCTCCTCCTTCCTCAACTCTCTCACCCTCTCAAACTGTTTCCACTCCTTCTGCAGACCAGCCTGCCTCACCCCTTGTCCCATCCAATGGCTCTCCCACCCATGACCAGTCTGTTTCTGCTTCTACTGAGTCACCCACCACCTCTCCCAACTCTGTCCAGTCTGTCTCCAATTCCTCTGGTTCTGTCCAGTCTCCAAGTCCCTCACCTGTTCCACCTATTAACACTCATCATATGTTAACAAGGTCCAAAACAGGTCACTTGCCACCCAGTCTTTTCTTGAGTCATGTTGAGCCAAGATCTGTCAAAGAGGCCTTGTCTAGTAAACCATGGTTGGCTGCTATGCTGGATGAGCACACTGCTCTCCTTAGAAATCACACTTGGTCCTTGGTTCCCTTACCACCAAATCGGCAAGCCATTGGTTGCAAGTGGGTATTCCGGGTCAAGGAAAATCCAGATGGCACAGTGAACAAGTTCAAGGCTAGATTAGTAGCCAAAGGATTTCACCAGCAGCATGGGTTTGATTTCCATGAAACTTTTTCACCTGTGGTAAAGCCAGTAACTATACGGATCATCCTAACTTTGGCCATCACTCACAAATGGACTATAAAACAAGTTGATGTCAATAATGCCTTCTTAAATGGGGTGCTCAGTGAGGAGGTTTACATGGTGCAACCTCCGGGTTTTGAACACAGTGACAAAACTCTTGTATGCAAGCTGCACAAAGCCCTATATGGGCTCAAACAAGCCCCTCGGGCTTGGTATGAAAGTCTTACATCTGCCCTACTGCAGTTTGGTTTCATCACAAGCAGGTGTGATCCTTCATTATTTATCTACACTAAGGGCTCTACATCTCTGTATGTGTTAGTGTATGTTGATGATATAATCATCACTGGCTCCTCTACCTCCCTTGTGACTGATCTAATTCAGAGGCTTCATAAGCAATTTGCTCTCAAGGAACTTGGGAACCTGGATTATTTCCTTGGTGTTGAAGTCAAGCACTTGTCTGATGGTGCTCTTCTCCTTACTCAGGGCAAGTATATTCGGGATCTGCTAGTCAAAGCCAATATGGCTGAGGCAAAAGGGATTTCTTCTCCCATGATCAGCAACAGAAAGCTTACTAAAACTGGCACTGATACAATGTCAGACCCTCATCTCTACAGATCCATTGTAGGAGCATTACAATATGCTACTCTCACTCGGCCAGACATAGCCTTTAGTGTCAACAAAGTCTGTCAGTTTATGTCAAATCCACTAGACACTCATTGGCAAGCTGTCAAACGCATACTCAGGTATCTTAAAGGCTCCATTGAGTATGGTTTGCTTCTGCGTCCTGCTGCCCACACTGCTTCTTTTCCTCTGCTGGCCTTTTGTGATGCTGATTGGGCCAGTGACCCTGATGATAGAAGGTCCACCTCTGGTTCATGCATCTTCTTTGGCCCAAATCTTGTATCTTGGTGTTCTAAAAAGCAACAATTGGTTGCCCGGTCCAGCACAGAGGCTGAGTACCGAAGCATGGCTAACACCACTGCCGAAACTCTTTGGATCCAATCTCTGCTCACTGAGCTTGGAATTCCATTCACTGCCCCAAAGCTTCTCTGTGACAATCTCAGTGCAGTCAATCTGGCACACAATCCTATCCTACATGCTAGAACTAAGCATATGGAGCTTGATATACACTTTGTCCGTGAGAAGGTTCTCTCCAAAGCTCTCACAGTGGTTCATGTTCCCAGTCAAGACCAACTTGCAGACTGCTTCACTAAGCCACTCTCCTCATCTAAGTTTATTGATTTACGAACCAAGCTCAATGTGGTTTCCTCTCTTGCCCCACCTTGAGCTTGAGGGGAGGATATCAGAGTATATGTGTAATGTATCTGCATAACTGAATGAGCTGAGTCAGCATCATTCAGTTATGACAGCTGTTGACAGTTGGCTAGCAACTGCTCTAAACAAGTTAGGTTCGATGGCTATATAAAGCCAACACTGTAATATTGTAATTCACATTGATTCAATAAAATACAGTTACAATTTCAATCTCTCATTCTCTTCTCTCTCCCTTTCTTTCTCACACACTCTATTACTTCACGATAAACATGCTTAAACAACACAGTACTCTCCTGTCCAGAGAAAGAGAGGATCTTGTGTCTAAGGCTGATGCAAGGGTGGGAGTTCTCACAGCCCTCCAAATTCCAACGAATGGCTAGCAAGGAATCGGATTCCACAACAATATTTCTAAAACCTCTAGTCCAAGCTATTTGCAAGCCATGCCAGATGCCCCACATTTCCGCATTTGCAACCGTAGTTTGACCCAAAAAGGCTGAGAAAGCAAATAATATTCTACCATCCTGATCCCTCAGGATCCCATCACACGCTGCTCTTCTACCTTGATCCTTGACCGACCCGTCACAGTTAAGCTTGACAGTGCTTGGGGGAGGAGGGGACAAAGCAATGACTTCCGTACTAACAAACGGGTTCTTGATGCTATCACACAGATTGAGAAGCTTCCTAGCATAAGCATAGTGGGCCACAAGCTTGCGAACGGAACACACTGCAGTGACAACTGTAGTGCTTTTAATATTGAAAATTCTATCATTTCGAATCCGCCAAAGACAGTCCAAGGCAACCGCAAAAGACATGTTCTAAAGGGGAGGGCGGTTCTGCTTGACTCTACCCAGATTATCAAGCATCCATTCATGGATGTCTAGAGAGAAGAAATCGCTGGGAATATCCGGACCAAGAAGGAGATTCCAGAGGTCTTTTGCAAACCGGCAGTCTCTACTAATGTGCATGATGAACTCAACATGACGCATGCAGCTAGGGCAATCTGGTGAAGAAGCTATGCTTCGATGAATATTACATAACATAATATTTTACTATCAAAAAAATATTACATAATATTTTAAGAGTTATAATTTTTTAAATTATTAAACTTATTAACTTATATTTTATACATAGCATCATAATGTTTTTTATATCAGCGTGTCCTTGATCACCTTTAGTAATGGAAGATTCCCATCAACTATATATTTGCATGTGATTAACCATATATTTACATATTTGTGGAAAATAATTGTAAGCTTCATGACCCATCAACCATATATTGAACTGAATTAACCAAATATTTGTACGTGATTAACCAAATATTTACATGGTTATAAAAAATGATTGTAAGTTTCACAATGACCCATTAACCATATAATGAACTAAATTAACCAAATATTTGCACCGGATTAACCAAATATTTGCATGTAATTGACAAAAAATGTTAGTACTAAAAAAGACTAAATATTATTATAAAAAAAAAAGTGGTCAAAATTATGAAATGTAACCGCTACAGTGGGGATGTCAAGGTGGGGGTCGCTTGTGGGTGTAAAAAAAACATTTATGTGTGCTGATTGCTTGGCTAACCTTGGGCATCTCTTGGGTCTTTATCTTGTTCTATTCTGAATTCTGCTCCTCCTGCTGTGCTTCATCCTTTGCTTGTAGAGGATGCTAGAGGAGTGGCTTTTTTGAGTTCTGTTAGTTTGTTTTGTTACTTCCCTTTGTATCAAAACAAAAAAAGGAGTTATTTTTCAAACATGTTTTAATATTCATTTTTCATTGTTATATTAATATATTTTATTTGAAAATATGAATCGTAGTTCATAGAACATGTTTTAATATTCATTTTTCATTGTTAAGACTTTGTAAGAGTTATTTCAATCCTTAGAATCGTCACTTAAGGAGGATTTACCTAACCACCACAAGGTAAAAGACAAAATATAAAAAAAAAATTGTATATTTTTATGGTAAGCTAATTCATTCACCAATGCTTCCAATGCGTTCAAGTTCTGGCACTCCATTGCTCACACTGCGTTCTTCAGTTTATTGCTGACAATGTACATATATAACTCTGATCAAATGTCAAGCACTGATTATTGTTTCCACTTCTCCACTCTCCTAAGCTCAGAGGGTCTTGCTCCTTTTCATCCATTGGGGATGACCTCCAACAACTAAAAACGATTGCCATAATGCATGCAACTTATGTGAGTAGTACTGGTTTGCCAGAATAGTGCGACACCAGATACACTTTCTCTGAGATTGAACAGCTATTACAAATTTGATGAATCATCTCTTGCTCAAAGAGAAATCTGAGTTGCAAGTAAAATGGTCAAGATTTATTTCACTTTTTTATTTGTAGTTTTAAATTTTTAATATGTCTAGAAAAGGGTCTTGGATATTCACTGTCCTCTGATTTGTTTGTTCCTCATACATATGAAATAGAATGTGTTTCCAAAAGGTTAACAAAATACTAAGATATTGGAAATAATATGAGCAACTTTTGAAGGCAACAAAATACTAAGAAATGCATTCCACGGGTTTTTATACTAGTATTGTACAGAATAATCTACCAATACTTCAAAGAAACATATTTCAGGAAAGCCATTTTCAGAAAAAGAAACATATTAAGTAAATAGATCTTGTCAGTTTTGATTTGTACTTTTTCTAACAAAAGCCACTTTCATATTTCACACAAGTAATTATTTTGAAAGCCATATATTTACAGGAGATTCCTACCATGTCACGAATTCCCATCATATACTTGTAAAATTAGTTCTTCATACCAATCAAGGCATGCCAAAAAGGAATATCCAAACTGATCCTTCATCGAAGTAATTTGTAGCACCAGATCTTCATCATGTTGCATCAAGCACCCAAATTTCTAAGCCATGTAGGTATACATTAAAATGTTGACACGGTCACAAAACCGTAGTAATTTAAAGCTTCACCTGCACAGCTTTCAACCACCTACTCATATAATCTCTTAAGCCAAATCCCCGACTAGGCCTTAGAATTTGCTTGAACAAAGCCATTTTTGGAACATTCCAGTGCTCCACATGCCTGAAAATGTTTGGTGGATATTTAGATGAATGCCAAAATGATAACCACTATAAAGGTAGAAACATGCAACATCACAATTGAACATTTTTCGCACCTGCATACTTTTCCAGATTGTGCATCAAAATAATATTCTGTGTATCCAGTTGCTGCAGCACATATTAACATGGTCAAATTGCATTGCATATAAATATGAATTCACGCTGCTTCATGTTTACTAGAACTAGTGACCTATGGTATAAAAAACGAAAGAAAGCTGGAGGTGCCTGTGAAATGCAGATAAATTCAATGCACACAAAAAATGTACAGTAGGACCTTCAAGGAAACAGTTTCCTCTTGGCCTTCAATGGTTCAATCAATGGGATATATATGGAAATGAAACATACCAGAAAGAATGGGCCTCCAAGGAAATGACAAGATACAGCTGAATCGCCAGTGGCCAATTCCTTTATCCTGTCATGGAACCATGTGTATAAAAACACTACTAAGCTTTTTGAAGAAAGCCAATAGGTAATGTGAAAGATGGAAATTTCAAAATTTCCAAGCTTCAAAAGCCAGGTGTGTAGTAGGAGGTAAATGGAATCAGCATAACATGCTTGTTGACAAGGATTGCTACATGCAAAACTAAATTTTGGGAAATCAGTAGGGAACAGTCAATGGTTGATCTCACCTCAAAATCTTCCCACTTCATAAGCTTCATATTTGACTTCTCCAGAAGGGATCCAAAATTAGCGCAGTTCCTTTTGAAACGCTGAAGCCCTTTAAAGGAGCCTGCAGGATCGGCAAACTCACAATCCTCTTCATAAGCATTTAGTGTGAGATCTCCTGAGGGTTGGGAAGAAAAGGTTACCCATGTCAGCCATCTGAATAACTAGAAAATACCAATTGGTATTAGCTTGATTTTGTGTTAGTCAACAGATAGGAAGCAATCAACATGCGCCTTTTTAAGTGCAGTATAACCTATGCCCTCGGCCTGGCTTCTAGGGAGCAAGCACCAAATTATACAATTCATCAAAATACATGAGAACTACCTTTCCCTTGTCTGAGAGTTAAGTGAAAGTGGATGGAATGGAATGAACATTAAAAACAAATTTTCAATATTGTCCCTTTTAAATTAAAGCCTTCTATTGTGCCCATGACTTTACAAGTATTGAAATAGTAATTTTGTAATTTTTTTAATTAAAAGGTGTTTCATTCCATTGGCTCCACCTGTTTTGGGAGGGGAAAATTGGGGGTTGGGATGGAATGGTTGCCTTTCGATTCCATGAATTCCCTTTACTAAAAAAACTCCTCAACAATGGAACATTATTTCATTCCCTTTCATTCCATTCCTTTCCCTTAATTTTCATCGCTCCAAACATACCATTAGGGCCTGTTTGCGAGTTGGGAGGGGAGGGGAGGGGAGGGTTTGAGGATAAAGATAGGGGAAAAGAAGGATAACCCTCCAAACTCCTCCAATTCATTTTTTAATAAAAGAACCAAAATCCCACAATTTGGAGGAACTAAAAAAATGAACTAGAGGAGGATTTTGGAGGACTACTTTTCCTTCCCGATCCCTTCCCCCTCTCCTACTCCTCAAACTCTTCCCCTCCCTTCCCCTCCTAACTCACAAGCAGACCCTTAGTGTCACTCAAGACCATATGCAAATTCATGTATATACACGACATTTGTTACGCCTGCTATGATTGGTGGCCACACCATAAATTGATGGCCATGCAACTACCAGGTTAAATTTGTAGCAAGAAAATCCACACAAACACACACATATGAAGAAGAATCAACTTAAACCGAATCACCCATAAATCAATGAATAACATTTTATGGAATTAATTTTTTTTCACAAAATCTACACTTGGAATGAAAGTTCCTATCATATATACATCATATCTATAAAATTCCATATATCTTATGAATGAAAAAAAAAAATTTGAAATAAACCCAATGGGTATGAGCAAACCTGTGACAAAATACGACCTTTGAAAGTCTTGTTTAATAGTATCCACAACTGAGGCACGATCAATGGTGTCAATAAGCCTCTGTGGAGCTTCCTCATTAGAAGGGGAACGGAAGACAGAGGCAGCAATGCCTAGAAGCTCAGAAGAATACCATGCTAGCTTGAGAAGTGCGTTGTTGTTCTGGGGTTGGGATTCCTGATTCGGGTTTGTTCCGTTGCATTGAAATCTTTTTAAGGTATGGATTCTGGGGTGGTGGTGTTTCGGTGGAAAGATGAAAGTGCTGTGGTGTTGAGTATTGCTTACTGAAGCAAAGGAAGCAATAGCTGCCACTGCCATCAGACAAGACAGAGTGAGAGTGGAACTGTGCTGGGTCGAAAGAAGCAGTTGGTACCCGCGGTTTGTTTAAATATCTAACCTTCCAATTAATCATGGCCACACGAAAATACAAGGGACTCCATTTCTGTAAGTTATTTTCACATGTTCTTCAAAGTGTATATATGATAAGAATAAGATAGACACAAATAATTTTTTTAAGTTCTTCAAACAATCCTTAATTATTCTTGCCATTTACTTTTTATCTTTTAGAACTCCTTAGTTATCTATCTAATTATCGAAGAAGGCTATGGTATACCACTTATCAAAGTGGTGTGGATTAATTGAACTTTAATCATATGACCTAGTTGAAAAGTCAACTATTTCAAATAGTACAACCCAATCACTACACCATTTTGGTGAATGATGCACCTTATAAGTTCTTTTGGTGGGATCGATGTGTAGCTATTGGATTGATCTCATTGTATTATGTGAAAACCTTGTGCCCTTTCTTTAGTCAAACAGATCAACCGAATGAAGTAACTACCATACCATACACGAGAAATCCAAAGCCATCTTAGAAAAGGAAAAAATGTCTCAAGCCAATCGTATTATAGGAATGAACAATGGACATTTTAGTACCAGCTGAATAGTTTCAAAAATATTGGAGACACAGATAACAGGTATTGAATAGGAATGGCAACGGGGCCGGGCGGGCACGGGTAGCCCCTCCCCCGCCCCCGCCCGCGGCGGATAAATCCGTGCCCGTCCCTGCCCGCCACCCGCACGAGTACCCACTGGACGGGTATTTGACGGATATTGCGGGTATCCGCAGATTAAACGGATACCCATGGATATTTGTCATCAATTAAAAAGAAGCGTTAATCTATTTGAAAAGTGAAAATTTTCCACATATAGCAACCGGCTAATAATCAAAATCAAAACAATCAAAGTTCAAACAATGTTTAACTCTATTCCAGAGACCAAAACTTTTCACAATGAACTGCAGTAGTAATCAATAAAGACCAATAAAGACCAAAACTTTTCACAATGAACTGCAGTAGTGATCAATAAAACTGAAATAACAGACAAAAAAAAAGGAAGAAAAATTAACAGAGTTGCTTCCACTTTCATTTTCTTAGTGTTTCCCAGTAACCAAACAAGAACCAAGCAGAGCACTAACAAAGCAAATCTGGTGTGTGACCTTCTAAGTTCGTGGATGATGATTCGGAGAGAGGGAGGGAAGCTAGCTCGCAGATCTGGTCTGTGCGTGGAGGGATGGACATGGACGAACAAAAGGCAGAGGAGCTTGCGCTTCTGCGAGTGGCCGGTGGGGACGGCGGCGATCGGAAGGACGAAGGTGGAGGAGATAAGATGAGCTTATGGTGACACCGCTGAGAGAAAAACAAGACGCCGCTGAGAGAAAAACAAGTAGAGACAGCAAGCAACAAATGGAAGGGAGAGATGTATGGGTTGCGCGTGGCGGGGAGAAGGCGGCCTGGACAGCGCGCGGCTGGAAGGGATAGGGGTGGCCGGAAGGGACGATGCGACGGCGGTGGGGTCGTGATGGAGATGAAGAAGGAAGGGAAAGGGACACGGGTTCTGTTTTGTGATGGAGAAGGAACGGCGCATCAGACATGATGAGTCTATGACTAATGACTTGCTCACTTAGGGTTTAATATAAAAAGGGCAATATAGTAATTTCCAACGCGGGTACGGGTACCCGCGCCCGCAGGTACGGGTACCCGCGCCCGCAAGTACCACGATACCCGCCCCCGCCTGTCAGTAAACGGGTATTTTAAATCCCCATTTATTTTGTCCCGCGGGTACCCGTATCACTACCCGCCCGGTACCTGTCACGGATTTTATCCGCGGGTACCCGTGGGCACGGGTAAAATTGCCATCCCTAGTATTGAACTCCTAATATATGCCATTTCCAGAAATGAATAAATTTTGAAGCATTTTACATTAAATAAATAAATTATATGTCAAACGTTACTGACTGAATATTACAACTAGGCTCATATGCATTATGCAACACTAAATGCTACCACTCTCCCACTGCAAAAAAAAACTTAAGCAACCTACCTTGACTCCTACATGGCTACACATATGATACAAATTTTCCCCCACTATTTGACTCCGGCAAACTACAAGGCAAAAACAGTATCATAAGAAGAAATTTCAAGTTCTAACACATCTTCCACTTCTACCAAATACCCCCAAAAAATGCCTCAGTTCTGCTACTTGCCAGTGCTGAAATTGAGGGCAAATGAGGTAAACGACTGGGGAAATCTCATTTTCTTCACTTTCATTCTCAATGAATAACCCTGTATATTAAATTGAAAATATGCAGTTTTTAATTTTTCATTGACCCTGTTATTTTCTAGCTGAATCAGCATATCATCTCAATTGCAGCAGGCAGAACACAAATCTTCTTTGGAAGGAATCCCAAATGTTCCCCATCAGATTGAATGTAAACACCACCCTTGCCTGAAACGTCCTCCACCTCAATAGAAAGTACACTAGGATAAAAAAAATAAAAAAACTCTGAATGAGTACCAGCACAAACCTATGCAAGCCGAAACAAAAGAAAATAAGAAAATAAATTTAAATATTAGATTTCATTAAACTGGAAATGTTAGCACATATGATGACTTATTAAAAAAAAACAATAAAGTTCATTACAGATATTTAAACAGTTGTGTTTCACAAAATGGAACAAATTATGTCATCAAAACAAGGCAATTTTTTCCCTTTCACGTTCCATCAAAAGGTTTTACCATATTGCCATTGTGTTCAGTTGCAAACACGCTGTAAAATATTAATTCCATTCTTCACATAATAAAAAAATTGATTTGAAAGACACTTTCCAAGATTTTCAAATTATAAGCAATATCCAAAGATCAACTAAGTTGAAAGGTTCTAATATACGCAAGGATAAAAATTATTCTTACTAGATATTTCTTCCTCATTTATCCTTAATTGAGATTATTTGCATTCTAGGTATAGGGGCTAACAAAATTGTTTCCAAATAAAACAATATACACACTCATAAACCAAGAAAATCTTTAATCTTTCTTTAAATTTCAGCATCAACATCAAAATAGGTTACTGAGCACTGAGGCCACCTATATCATTAGGATTTAGGATCATAGTTAAACGGGAGATTTGAAATTTGAAAAGAATATAATTGCCCTTAACAAACATTATTTCACAAGTATATGTTATGTTCAGATTTGATAAGACCATTCAATCCAAATTCATTAGTCATCTAAACCTCAGCACCCAATCATCAAGAACTAGAAAGTAACAACAGAAGGTGCCATGAAGAATGGTACAGTGCATTCTCTGGAAGAGATTATATTTATACCTTCTCGTAGATACATTTTTCACCGTCAAGTGTGTCCCATTGTACAGCTTATGTAATTTCAGGAGAAAATCATACCACTTAAAATTCTGAAGAATCACAACCTGCAGAATTTACATGAAACTATAAATTTAGTTTATTTTTATTTGTTAAAAGGATTAGCAGGATTTGGGAACAAGTATAGCCTCATTGTTAAAAATAGATGAAAATCATCATCAAAAAGATTTTATATTAAGACATTCACCTCTAAATTTCCACTTTGAGGATCAGCATTTGGTGTAATTTTCATGCCACCGCCAAAATATTTTGCATTTCCAATGCAAACGGCCGTCACTTGAGGACATGTCTCCCACTCACCTTCATTGACCTGCACTTTTAATATATTATAAAATGTTATGTAACCTTCACTTCTGATGCACATACTGACATACATAAGAGCCTATGAAAGAACTAAAATATACAGCACTATTTTAGACAAATTGCTTGGACCTTTCAACGGAAAAGGGAAAATTATTTACACTGGCCTTGATTCTGAGATCCTGGTTATGATGACCCAAAAAGGCCTGCAATGCACCAATGACATAACACAGGTTACCAAATCTCTTGTACCTAGAAGCATAAAAACCTGCCTTTGCGCTCCTGAAATTTTTTGTCAAGCAGTCACTTAGATGTTATTGGTGTAGGAAAGCTCAATCAGAAATTCCCAAGTTATCCTTACAAATGGATGTCAGCGACGTTTATGAAGTAATGATGTTCACCACTTTCTCCACTGATACAACCAACATCTACCCTTGATCTCAACCCTACACAGCTCCTACGTTAGCATGTCTCAAGTGACAAACTAAAAGCAGATAGAGCAACACGGATTTTAAGCCAAGCTTTTCCTAGATTAAGTTACAACTCAACTAGAATAGAACAAAATAAAGAAACATCCCAAAAACAAAAGGAGTGAAGTAAACCTCTAGCAACACGTTCAATGGCTTCGAGGGGATCATTTTTCCTGGAAAAAGGCACAGCAGATGTTTACATTCACTTAAATAATATAGAGCAAATAAGCTCAATAAGAAGCAGAAGAATGATGTGAAACAAAAACTAACCACCCAAATGTTCTTGCAAAATCAGAACCCGTTCCCAAGGGGATGAGCTGCAAAAGGCCAGAACATAGTTATATTTTTCAGAGTTCCATTCAGCAGACTTTTTTACAGATGACTGAATCTAACACCGCACCGCATGCATTGAGGTAAAACTGATAATGCAGCATTCTGATAACAATTACTCACCCCAAGAGCAGTTGAATTTATAGGCTCTTTAGTTTGACTAGCAACAGGTTTTCCAGCCCAGAAGAAACCATTAACAACCTGCTTATAATAAATAGTGGTGTGTGACGAATACTCTTAGCAAATCCTAGAAGAAAAATAATCGACAAAAAATGTTTAATTTTGAAAATAATTGTGCTTAACATAATATTTATAAACTGTCTGAAAGGTTGAACACATTTTCATTAGATAAGAAATTTCAATTATTTCACTTGGGAACTTAGCTATGTAGCAATAAAAATGGCAAGAAATTCCCCCCAATTATATCATCAGTCCAAAACTCTAATATATTTTTTAATAAAATAAAATATCACCTCATGAAGAGTTCCATCACCTCCAACAGCAATGACAGCGTCAGCTCCCTCCCTTATAGCCTGCATAGCATGAGTAAAACAATTCAATAACTTCAGTGAAATCAAATAAACAATACAGAAAACACCAATTGATATCAACCCTTCAAACTAACCTCTCTCGTTATGTCAATAGCATGACAAGGACCAGAAGTTAAGGATTCGCATATCTATTCAACAAACAAAAATGAAAAAAGCTCGTGTCTCATGAATTCACAAATAAGAACACATGCAACTGAATTTGCAGATTGAATTATCAAACAAAAAAAACTTATGACACAGTAGAAAGATGACTCACATTGTATTCTTTGCTAAGGCGAGACCGTAGATAAGGAAGTAGCTTCTTCCACTCTTTACCCGTGCGCCCATTAGCACCTGCAAACAAAGCCCAAGGTTTCAAAAATTCAAACTTTTCACAAAAATAAATAATGGGTAAATTCTAATTCCAACACCTCATCATTCATTCAGCTCAGAAACAATGAAAATGAAAAAGCAAGAAAAAAGGGTATTTTTCCCTTGAAATTTTCTCAGCAACAGTAAATGAGAGGGAAACCTAGAGGATTGACGACGAAAACGAGGTCCCTTTGACTAGAAGAAGAGGAAGAACCGAGGGCGGGGGAGAGATCCGGAACCATGGGTTGAAGCTCTGATCTGAAAACGAATGGCTTAAGCATTGACATGGACGTTGTTCCTCTTCCCAATGCCTCAATCTGATTCTGATTCTGATAGTTAACAAAATTAAAAAGGTTTTTGAAATTCAAAAAGAGTAAATTTATATAAAAATCTTGTATTTTATACTTTTAAAAATGAAATACTTATGCTTATGCTATCTTTGGAAGTTTTGTTCTTAAAAAAAAAAAAAAAAAAAAAAAAGGTTAAAGTAATATTTTGGTCCCTATACGTGATACTGATTTTCAATTTGGTCCATATACGTAAAAAGTTATCAATTTGATCCCTATACGTGACACTGGTTTTCAATTTGGTCCTGACATGAAATTTCTCCCCAAAAAAAATAAAAAAATAAAAAAAATATCCCGACCAACCCAAAACAAAATTGAACACCATTTCCTGGGTGCAGGTAGAGCATCCAAAATGCCTGCACCTTCATTCTCCTCCTTTTCACAAATTTACGCAATTTCAGAGATCACCACGCCCCATTCTCTCTTTTACAATGGCATCGTTCAAGTCTCTTTTAAGAATCACGAACCCTTCTTCTTCCTCTCTTATCCTAAGGAAGATTCGGTGCATGAGCAACATCCCAGAAAATACAGTGTATTCAGGACCCACTCCCCAGACCCAAAACAAGAGAGTGACGCTGACCCAGTTGAGGCAAAAGCACAGAAACTCCGAACCCATCACAATGGTCACTGCCTATGATTACCCATCAGCAGTGCACATAGACATGGCTGACATTGATATCTGCCTTGTTGGGGACTCAGCAGCTATGGTGGTTCACGGACACGACACCACGCTCCCTATTACCATCGATGAAATCCTTGTTCATTGTCGTGCCGTCGCTCGTGGGGCCAAAAGGCCGCTTCTTGTTGGGGATTTGCCTTTTGGGTCATACGAATCCAGCTCCAAACAGGTTTTTTATTATTTTTTTTTCTTTTGGTGAATTTTTGTAATTTTTGCACTCTTTGGTTGGTGGGTAAGTTGTAGACAAAAAATTTGCTGAGTTCTTCAAAAGGTTCGTGAAAAACTTTTTTTTCCCCCCTTAGCAAATGTTAATCGCTACAATTGTTGAAGGAATCAAATATATAATTTTTTTATTAGGAAGTAGTGTATTCAATATATTGAATGATTAAAAGCAGCTACATTTTGCAATACGAAATTTTTATTTTTTGATTACTTAACCAATGTTCTGTGGTGACGGGTTAGCAAGAATTTTTTTTAAGAGAAATGTTTGCTGGACAAAAATATCTGGAATTTGTCAAGGGTGTATGTATGTTTTTAACTTTGATGTCAGAAATGTGAGGGGAAATAATGTTAGGAATAAGGACATGTGTATGTGTTTCTGTTTTACTGATGGAGTCTTTTCATGTGTGCAATAGTTTTAACTTTTAAATGTTCTTGTTTGGATTATGAGCAGGCAGTTGATACAGCAGTTCGTATATTAAAGGAAGGGGGAATGGATGCCATAAAATTGGAAGGAGGGTCTTCTTCTAGAATTGTTGCAGCAAAGGCTATTGTTGAAGCTGGAATAGCAGTGATGGGGCATGTAGGGCTTACTCCCCAGGCAATTAGTGTTTTAGGGGGATTTAGACCTCAGGGAAGGAATGTTGCTAGTGCTGTCAAGGTCTATCTTTCTGTCATGCAATCTATGTGGCATTTGAATAATTCTATTGTCATCCTAAAATGAATAAGTCTGTGTAGGTTGTAGAAACAGCATTGGCTTTGCAAGCAGCAGGGTGCTTTTCTGTTGTTCTAGAATGTGTGCCTGCACCTGTGGCTGCCGCGACAACAGCAGCACTTCAAATTCCTACAATTGGAATTGGGGCTGGGCCCTTTTGCAGTGGACAGGTCAGTTGGTACTCTAACTAGCCTCTTAGCTAATATTTTATTACTGAGATGTACTTTAGTAAGAGATGAGTGGCCTAGATTAACGGCACTAAATCTGTTTAGCTAAAAACTGATGACCGTCACTTTTCTCGAAGGCATTTATTCTTCATCAAGTTGTTGTGTTTTGGGCTTTCTGTTCTGATAAATTGTTGCTGTCAAATAATGTTTCCACATTCCTATGTATGTAGATATATTTTGAGTGGAGAAGATGTTAAGATTGGCCTTGATTACCTGTTGGCTGTAGCTATGGGTGGAATTTCTACATTGATGATCCCTCAATTCACTTGAGACAATTAAACAAATCATTGTTTGTGGGTTTACAATTTTACAACCGTTGTTTTGGGGAAGAAAGGAAGGGGTTCTTTTGGGGAAGCTAAGTATTTCTTAGAAGACTAGGAGACTAATAAGGTATATCACTTGGGGTCTGTTTGCTTTGTTTTCAGTTTCATGTTTTCAGAAATAATTATAATTTCATTCTGTTTCCTATATTCAAAGATCTGTACAGGAAACAGTGAAAACAGAAAAAAGTTGTTTTCAGTTTTTCCTGTACAAATTTCAGAAAATAAGAAACAAAATGAAAACAATGTGGCAGTTTTGTAATTATTTCTGAAAACAGGAAATTGAAAACAAAACAAACAGGTCCTTGGGTTTTCACTTATTGAGGGATGGCTATGCAAGCAGTTAAATGATTTTCAGCCCATGATTTATTATCATCTTCCAATGAGATGAGTTGTTGTCTAACGATCGAATGAGTCACTTAGATGACTTGTCCAGTTGTCCTACTCCTTACCTTTATATACAAACTTCCGTTCGAATTTTCTTACCTTGTAATTTGAATTGTAGCATATTATTACCCATCATATATATCATTCTAGAAGAAACAATTTAGTTTTTCTTTCCTCATGTTTCACTTCATA
The DNA here is from genome assembly GCA_035048595.1 of Echinosophora koreensis. NCBI lineage: Eukaryota > Viridiplantae > Streptophyta > Magnoliopsida > Fabales > Fabaceae > Echinosophora > Echinosophora koreensis. Next base: position 4,855,606 of record JAPCYP010000023.1, read on the forward strand.
GTAAATGTTACACTTTCCCAAATGAGCAACATATATATTTTTTGTGAAATTATTTCGTGCACTTATGCACAGTATGATTTTTTTTACCTCTTATTAACACCAAGCCATTCGTTAGTTTATCTTGATCTTCCTTCTTTTATTGAATGATTTAGAGTTAATTATATGATTTATTTCTAATTTTGCTTTATTGTTCCCCAGGTGCTAGTTTACCATGATCTGCTTGGTATGCTACAACATCCCCACCATGCAAAGGTATTTCTAACAAATGTTATTCTGTTTTCATTTCCATCATTATAAGATTCACTGCTAAAGTTAAGATGACCAATCTTTTGCAGGTTACTCCAAAATTTTGTAAGAAGTATGCCCGTGTTGGAGATGTCATCAATAAAGCATTGTTGGAGTATAAGGAAGATGTGACAAATGGTTCATTTCCTGACGCTCACCATAGCCCATACAAAATCAGTGAAACAGATGCTAATGGTTTCTTAAATGAGTTGCAAAAGTTGGGTTTAGACAAGGCAGCATCTGCAGCTTCTGATGTAGTTCAGAAGATGAATACAGCCTGATCAATAGGTGAAGGAAACCCAGCAAGATGATAATTTAGTAAAATACAGAGTCATCTTTCTTCTTTTTCCATTTGATGTGCTTCATCTTCTTCAATGGTTCAACAATTGAAGGAACATGATTGAACAGAAGTTGAGCAGTTGACTGATAGATAGATAAATAGATATATAGGTGGATGCCATTTTCGTACGGCAGGTTGCTTCAATTGCTTTTCTTGTTTTTACTTTTCTCCTAGTGGCCATGAAGGTCAAATGACACCAATTTTTCTTGATATGCCACGGAAACAATTTTTTGTTGTTCAACATGTTATATGGGAACGTCAAAGAAACCTAAGGCAAGGTTACCAAAAGAAATCCTGTTTTGAAACATTGTAACAGAGCAGAATGTTTGAAACTGATTTTGTTTTTGTTTTTTTTTTGCCCCAAAGGGAGGTTCATAGTAGATCTTATATGGGGAGAACAGAATGGGAAAGGTACGGAGCGTATTGTTGGGATTTGGATCCAAGTACTCGCAATTTTTGTTGTGTGGCTTACCCGGCTGAGTTGATTTAAGTGAATTTTTTGTTTTTTTGTTTGCACTTTATCTGCCCACCTTCCCCAAAGTGGCTCCTAGTGCCCAAATAAATCCTTCTTGTGTTTGACCAACGTGGTATTGGTAGAGTGGAAGTAACTTATCCTCATAAGGAGGAGGACATGGAGAACCTGGGTTCAAATCTTTGTGCAGTCACCCCCATCAGGAGGCTGAGAACCAATGGATAAAACTATGTTCAATCAGCTGAATCAGAGATTAGTTCCATAGCGGGCCGGAAACGCCTTAGTCGTGAGATACTTTGGTAGACTCACTCGACCCAAAAGGCTAATTAGGGTGGGTTTCAAACAAAAAAAATCCTTCTTGTGTTTAGAGCACTTTTAATACTTTAAATTGTGGAAGTCAATTGATTTAGAGTGAATTACTTTGGATCTAGACCTATGGCTCCCTAACATAGTGTTTGGTTGGAGGGGTTTGGAGGGGAGGGGAGGGATTTTTTTAAAACTTGTGTGTTTGGTTCAATTTTAAGAGGGGAGGGGAGGGGAGGGGAGCAAAATACCTCCTTAAGTGAGTTTTGCCTCCCCTCCAATAATGGGGGGATTTGGAGGGGAGGGGAGGGATTTTAAAACATAACCTATGGATTGACTAAAATATCTCTACTTATGTATTTTAAAATAAATAATTATAAGAGTTTAAGAGTAAATTTGTTTTAAAATCCCTCCCCTCCCCTCCTGAACCAAACATGAAAGTGTTGCCTTCCCTCCCCTCCCCTCATCCCAACCAAACACAATAGCTAGTTAAAACCCCTCCCCTCCCTTCCCCTCCCCTCCCCTCCCCTCCATTAAAATCCCTCCCCTCCCCTCCTTTGAACCAAACACACCCTAAAGCGTTTTTGCAATGAAGTTATTATTTGTATCTTCTTATCTCAAAAGCAATTCTACCCAATTCACATGAGTTTCCAAATACGTACGATATGAGATAAATTCATTCCTAAAACTTGTTTTGATTTGTATCGCTCTTGGATGCCTTATGATTGGAAACCAAGTGGATTTTCATCTGATTTGTGATTATACTAATCCTATTTGAAAAACTTTTCTTTAACAGTTGCAAACTAAAACATTATGTGATTATGAATAGTGCTCAGCAGACCTTGACAAAAATTTCAAGGAATGGCCTTATAAAAACTCGGAAATGTTATTGGAATTCTTAATTATTTATTCTTAGTTTTATTAAATACACTGATTAAGGAATATATATATATATATATATATATATATATATATATATATATACTTATATTAAAAAAAGCAATCTCTCATTAAAAAAACTAAGTTTATCATTCTTTAAAATAACAGATGCACCAATTTCTGATAAATTTTTTTCTCTTTTTAATTCCTTAACTAATGTAGACACTGGTTGACGTTCTTCTTATTCTTAAAGTATAATATATTAAACATATATTTGGAAGAGTTTATAGAGAACTTATTTGAACTTATGAGAACAATTTATAAAAATAAACTTATGTAAATAATTTGTGAAAATAGTTTATAATTTTCATATAAGTTAATTTTAACTTATATCAATAAGCTTATCAATAAAGTTTATAAGAATAATTTTTTTTTAATTTATTAAAAAATAATTATCGAATAAATATTTATTTAAGCTGTTTACACACATTAAGACAGGTGACATCTCGCAATTTCCAAGTAGTCAATATCAGCCGTTGATCTATTTTTCAATATTATAAACACTTCTGTGAAAACTGAAATTGGAACAAGACACAACATTCCAGCGTGTGCGCCTCAGCCATGATGTTGGCGCAGTCTAAGCTCCTTCTCCCCCGCCGCCGCAGCAACCTATTACCCTCCTCGCTCCGCCACAGCTCCACCGTCTCCGCCAGCGACTCCCCGGAATCGATCATAAACCGAGTGATAGAACTTCTCCAACCCCGCAAAAAGAACCACTGGAACTCCAAGGAGCTCAACACCCTTCTCTTCCATGACTCTCCTCTCACCTCTCACCACTTCCTCCAAATCTCTCTCCGCTTGGGTTCCCCTTCCAAAGTCCTCAGCTTCCTCGAATACCTCAGAGTCAATGCACCAAACCACCACCCTTCTCTCTCTTCCGTCTTCCAAGGCGCTCTCGAACTCGCTACCCAACACTCTTCCCCTCTCTCTTCCGTCTTCCAGCCACACCCCAGTTCGCAAAACTACCTTTTCGAACTATACCACTACCGAAAACGCAAACTTTCCACCGTTCCTCTTACTCCCAAATCGGCTTCCCTTCTTCTCCAATGCTTCGAAAAGGCCCAAATGATCGATGATTCGCTTCTTCTGTTCAAGGACCTCGACCCATCTTGGAAAAGTACCCGAATTTGCAATGGGTTGTTGAGGATGTTGGTGAAATCGGGTCGTGTCGATGATACACTCCTTGTGCTCGATGAAATGCTTGAACCGGATGTGGAGTTTGCACCGGATGATTTAACTGGTAGAATTGTTTTCGGTGAGTTTGTGAAGTGGGAGGGGCGTGGAAGAAGCGTTTCTGATGAGGAAATTGTGGGGTTGGTTACCAGGCTAGGTGAACATGGAGTTTTCCCTGATACCTTCCAGCTCACGCAACTGATTACCAGGCTGTGTAGGAAATGGAAGAACGGTGTCGCGTGGGACCTTTTGCATAGTGTGATGAAATTGGGTGGTGAGGTTGAAGCTCCGTCATGTAATGCAATGTTAGCTGGGCTTGGAAGGGAAAGAAACATTCCGAGGATGAATGAGTTGTTGGCAGAGATGGAAGAAATGAAGATACAGCCCAGTGTCATAACCTTTGGGATTCTTATTAATCATTTGTGCAAGGCTAGGAGGATTGATGAAGCATTCGAGGTGTTTGATAAGTTGAGAGGCAAGGGAGAAAGTAACAGGGTTGGTGTTGAACCGGATGTGATCTTGTTTAATACTTTGATTGATGGACTTTGTAAAGTTGGGAGGGAAGAAGAGGGATTGAGTTTGTTCGAAGAGATGAAAACAAAAAGTGAACATAGGCCAAACACTGTTACATATAATTGCTTGATTGATGGGTTTTGCAAAGCTGGAAACATCAATAATGCACGCGAGCTGTATAATCAGATGATTGCGGAAGGAGTACAGCCAAGTGTGGTTACCCTCAATATATTGGTTGATGGTATGTGCAGGCATGGGAGGGTCAATAGTGCAGTCGAGTTTTTCAACGAGATGAAAGGGAAGGGCCTGAAAGGAAATGCTGCTACTTATACTGTGCTAATATCCGCCTTCTGTGGTGTGAACAATATTGATAAAGCCATGCAATATTTTGATGAGATGTTCATTTCTGGATGCTCGCCGGATGCAATTGTTTACTACAGTTTGATATCTGGTTTGAGCATTGCAGGGAGGATGGCTGATGCCAGCTATGTTGTGTCAAAGTTGAAACAGGCAGGGTTCAGTCTTGATACAGCTTGCTATAATGTCCTGATCAGTGGATTCTGTAAGAAGAAGAAGCTTGAAAGAGTTTTTGAAATGCTTAAAGAAATGGAAGAAACTGGAGTTAGGCCTGATACTGTCACCTATAATACTCTGATTTCCTACCTTGCCAAGGCTGGGGATTTTGCAACTGCCGGTAAGGTGATGAAGAAGATGACTAAAGAGGGTCTTGAGCCCTCTGTTGTCACTTATGGGGCACTGATACATGCATTTTGTGTAAACAATAATGTTGACAAGGCCATGAAGATTTTTGGGGAGATGCGTTCTACATCTAAGGTTCCTCCGAACACTGTGATATACAACATTTTAATAGATGCTCTGTGCAAGAATGATGATGTAAAAAGGGCTATTACTTTGATGGATGACATGAAAGTAAGGGAAGTTAGGCCTAATACGAACACGTATAATTCTATTCTCAAAGGTGTTCGGAATAAGAAAATGTTGGACATAGCGTTTGCACTTATGGACAACATGGTTGAAGATGCTTGCAGTCCTGACTATATAACCATGGAGATTCTTACTGAATGGCTTTCTGCTGTGGGTGAAATAGAAAAACTGAAACTTTTTGTCGAAGGGCATAAGGTTTCCTCTTATACAGCATCACTGGCGAAACTTTTTGTGGGCTAAGTGGTGCAGCTGCAATTGTTTTGTAGGAGTTAGATTCCCTTTTATTTCAGTGCAATTGTTTTGTAGGGGTTAGATTCCCTTTTTACAAAGAAGCCATGTCTTCTCCATTCACTCATAAGATCACCAATCATATAAGTGAATCAATGGTTATAACAAGTTTAAAACTTGTTGTAAAATAAATGAATTGATGTTATTTATATAAATATTATACACTTTCATTATCATTTTGTTCTTTTTTCTGCCTCAGGCAAGTTGACACATTAAACTAGGGATGAGATGCATTGTGGTTTATTTGGAGCCAAGCAAATGGCACAAAAGTGACAACTTATTGGTGAGCCTAGCATGTTAACTTCAGGCTAACGTGGCTCTTCCTGAGGAGGACACAAAGCAGACGTGAAATATTTTGCCTCTTTTACTGAACAAACTAGAGAAAAGTCAGATACCATTCCATAAATTAAATGCATATGCTTGATTCGAACCTAATTCCTTGCTTACCTTAATCCTGATGTCAAAAAGCGGTCAAGAGCTATTTGTGGTTGTGAGCATAATACCATTGGAATTGGAATAACTACCCAACATTATAGACCCTTATCGCACAATACTAATCATTACTAAAAAAATGTCAACGCAAAGTGCTGAGTAACTTATCACAACCAATTTTGGATACAATGAACTTAAACAAAAGCTGTTCAAATAAATTGATTTTACAGTAACAGAATAATGGCTAACAATCACTAAGATTAACAAAAATATAAATGCCTAATTTACCTAATTACTATACTTTTTGGAAGAACTTTTCTTCCCCTTCACAAAGCATTTCCAGTTAAGATTCCTCTAATAATATGTATCAATTCCTCCAGCCCAAAAAAGAAGTTCTTATTCTCTGTAATGAAAATCAGGAAAACCACCGAGTCAACAACCACCATCAGCATTATTGGCCACTCAAGTAGGAAGAGCAACAGTAGCTGAAAAAGGATCAGCAAAGCAGTCTCCAGTGGCTGTTGCAACAGACCCTGTCAGTTCATCTAAACCTTCAAAGAAATCATCAGTTAGCACCATATCTGGCAACCCAAATTCATTTTCTTCCTCATCATCATTCATCAAGTCTTCTATATCCTCTTTGCTCGCTGACTTTGCATTCTGGGGTGCAAATTCAACCTCTTCTTCCACCCCTGAGGTCTCAGGAGAAATGGGTTTTGTCAGGGCTTTGTCAGAATCTTCAGCAGTGGGTGTTGGTAGCTTCTGGCGTGTGGAGCCAGCAAGAGAGTTTCTATGAGTAGGAGCAGGGTGGTTGTGGTCACCAGTGTAGGTGACTATGAACATTGTTGGCTCAGATCTGTTCCTCTCCACTTGTTTCCGAGCGAAGCACCCTTTTGAGCTGCTACATCTGTAATATCCCCTGTTAATCACAGAACAAACAAAGCTTAGTTACAAAAATGTTATTTGAACACTTGGACACATGAAAATTTGGTTAACGAATGTACAAATCTTGATTAATAATATTTAAATGGATGGTTGACAAGTTGATTAATGGTGTCAGAATAGTGATTAATAATATACAAATTTCGATTAATGATATCAAAATAAAGTTGCCTGCTTAATTAAGCCTTAAAGTTCAAAACTTTACCCTTTTTTTTCTTTGCTAAGTTCTATGAAAAGCAAGTTAGAAATCTTGAAGGCTAACCTTGGATATGGTGACCCTTTAATGGGTTTCTGGCCATATTTCCTCCATGCCCATATATCTGAAGAGAGATTCTCAGCTGGCACTTGACAAACTTTCTTAACCTGATTCTTCCTGCAATTGAGAAAACATGCATTTTATTTTTTTTCACACACGAATCATCAATCAAAGGCATGCCTTTTAATAACTATAACAAGTCAAAATTCAATATCCTTTTTGGGTTTTGGAGGGCATCTGAATCCCTTTCAATTGTGAAAAGAAAGAAAGAAAGAAAAAAACAAAAAACTCAATTTACCTTCTTTTAGATCGTGGGGTGGCTGCAGAACCAGCATGATGAGTCTGTTGCAGTTGTTTTTGCTGTGTCTGAGTTGATTTGGGTGAAGGAGAAGAATAGGAGAAGGAAGAGAGTGGGGGAGACGAGGTTTGCAAGGAAGAGGAAGGAGGGTGTGATTTGAGAAAGAAAGGCTTGCAAAGTTCATGGAGTTCTTCAATGGAAGTACTCTTTGCTTCAAGAGGGTTTGAAAGGGTCAAAGATTGGCATGGTTGATCACTAGGGAGAATAGAGAAGAAGCCACATGAAGGTGGTGCAGGTTTGCAACAAGTCCCAAAACCAGAGGTAGAAGATACAGAGGATGATGAAGTGGTGGAGGTAATGGTGGCACAGCCTCTCACCACAGCGTGGAGATCCCAATCTTCCTCCATAACCGTAGAGAGACAACCTCTGCAAATGTCTGTTCTGCTGCCGTTTCCTCTCTTGAGAGAGAGACAAAAGAAGGCGCTGACTTTTTGTGAAGAGAGAGAAATGATAAGATGCAATAAGTGGGAAAAGGCAGGTATATATAGAGAGAGAAGGTGGACATTTTACAAAGTCAAGTGAGAGAGATAGGGGAAATGTATATTGGACATTTATTGTTCTCTATCACATCATTCAAGATGATAAAAAAATATCAATACAGAATAATATATGAGTTTGTGTATAACAATACTGTTATTACATAGATAAAATAAGAGCCCTTTCTTTTTGTGAGAGGGAGAAGAGACCGACATTTTGACATTTTGGTTAAGTAGTTATTTAAACCGTTGGATTTATTATTAAAGTAAGCAATGGCTGTGATTTAATGCAAGAAGAGAAAAAAGGTAACCGGCTACTGTTAGCACAGGTAAGGTGATTTATTTTAGAAATACCTTATGTTTCAATCCCTTTGTCTGCCCTTGTGTAAGGATAACAAGGTGTTGTTGACTGTAAACTTGATGGTGAACATCCCACGACGGTGTGAGGTTTGTTGTGGCGGGATTCATGCTGGGAAGATTTGGTTGATGGGTGTGGCAGAAACCTCTGATTCCTATTCTAAGTTCTTGGGTTTGTTCCCTAAAATGGTCATCCAGATTTGTCTAGACGAGCTCCCTATCCACCATTTATAGCCACAAGGCGTACACAACCAAAATATGGAAGATGGTGATCCAGGGATTTGAAGAAAAGAAACTAAGCATTAGAACCATCAAAACTTCCCTGCTTCACACTTTGTCGTCTTTTTCTCTCTCCAGTTCTCTCCCCACTTCTTGCCGTCAGCTACAGCACGTTCTCTATCTACAGCTTCAGCTACATCTGTGTCGAGATCTGCACAAGCGTCCAGTTTCAGCCACACCAAATAATCCCTCCAACAGAGTGTTCCCTACCACCTTCCTCTCTCCGGACAACATAAATGAGACCAAACAGCTGAGCCAGACACAGCCTCGTTTTCAACCAACCCCTATTATTAATTCATATTTAATTTTAAATGGACCCATTTTTGCAAATATCCAGTACTTACCTGCAAAACCGGCTACCACTAGTCAGGAAATGTCTATAACAGTATAGACAGAAAACACAAGTTTCACCCTAGAAATCACCTTGATTCTGGTGATATATTTGTATAGTGTAAAATAAAAGGATGGAGTTGTTATCACCAAAAAAAAAAGAGGATGGAGTTGTCCCTTCATTTTTTTAGTTTAATCACTCAGTTGGTCTTTGAACTATTTGAGGATTTTTAAGCAGGTCCATGGACTAAAAAGTTTTTAATTGGGTTTGAACTTATATAAAATTTTCAATTGGGTCTATAGGGTAAATCTCCATAAAGAGAGAGTTAAGCTTGCTGATGTGGAACGTGACCTGGAATCCTCCTCCCCTAATTTACATTAAATTTGTATTTTGGGTTGTCAAAGACCAAAACGCTGAACTAGAAAATCAAAGTGTGACCTGTTCGACAGCTTCTCCCCATCTGAACAAATAGCTTGTTCCTTTTCCAATCTTTGTTTCACGATTGTATGCCCTTCTCCCGAAATTGCTTAGTCCAAAATAGTTCCCTCACCTACAACTTACTTCTTCTCACCGCATCTTGTTGTGACAATATCCCAAGATTCATCCTCCACCCATCAATTGAAAATTTTATATAAGCTTAGGGATCCAATTAGAAACATTTTTAGTTCAATGACCTATTTGAAAATTACCAAATAGTTCAGGACAAACTGAATAATTAAACCTTTTTTCCTTCCTTTCTCTCTTATTTCTTGGCTAGTTGGGGATAAAATTTTTTGTTATGGGTCCCACACAAAATTCTCTACCCCCTCAATTTTCTCTTCAATACCAAACAATGAAAGTCATGGTTATCTATCATACTTCCTTCTTTTGCTCCTAAAATCATTGAAAACAAACAATGCATTATAGTATGTTTAGATAAGGTATTTTTTTCGATCTACTTCGAGGAGTATCCCACCGCTAACCTGAGACGGGGACTAATTTCCCGCGGGAGTTTGTTCGGCACCTCGATGGGTGGCATCCCTCCCAGCTGAGATTTTTTCCACACCCAAGGCTCGAACTCGAGACCTGTTTAGATAAGGTATTTAAGGAGAGTAATTTAATATTTAAAGAATTTAAAACGCTATACATTAATATGCTTTGTTGTTTGGATAATTTATCACGAGAAACACCAAAAAAAGAAATGAAATTCAACCTAGATAGCATGAAGAGTAAAGACTCAAACTGACCCCTCACAAGAGACATCGAGACATATTGATCCTTGAGAAATGGAAAATTCTGATTTGAAACATTTTAGTGCCAAATTTTTTAAATGAGATTCAAAATAATCCCTGGTATAGATTAAAATGTCTCTAAAGTCCATCCTAAAAAATTTATCTTGAACATCATTTAAATTTTTGAGGACTAGATGTCCCAAATTGGTATTTTTTATTTTTGATTGATCGAATACGTTTCCGTATTTTTTGTCGGTACTAATTTGAATCTTTATTCTATATTGAATATCGAAAATTACTTGTTCTTTCTTTCTCACTATTGAGATGACCAAAGTAAACACACGAATGAGGGTTGAATTGTGTTTATCAAACTTTTTCTAAACACAGAAAATTATTTTTGCATACGAAGCAGGCAAACAAGTTAAAAAGCTATATTAGATGATTCACTCGTCTAATCTATGTGAACAGCAAACACTCAAACAGAAACTCACAAAATATTTGATATTCACTTATTTAACCCCTTTGTTAGAAAGTAGGTTAGATAAACTAACAAACAAGTACAGGGATAGAGAGAATATCACACAGGAGATATACCCTGTTCACCCCTTAACTGATAGGACTACGTCTAGTCCTTGGCAATACCAAGTTTTCACCACTATAACTGATCAGATTACAGCAAAAGTTTTTTTTTTTTTTACACACCTAGCCTCTCTAAGCTCACTCTTATACAAGTATTATTTGCTCACCTAGCCTCTTCAGGTTCAACAACTAAAAGAGTAATGAAAGTCTTTGTATATTAAATACAAATAGCAAATCTTTTTTATGAACACTCAGAGAGTGGAATAAATACCAGAACAAGGAAAGACTCTGTATTAACCTCTCAAATGATTAAAGAATAAAGATGAAAGAATGAAGAATTAAATGAGCAGAGTATTGCGTTTGAGTTAATGTTATGTGTCTTCTTCATCTTCATGATCCTCTCTATTTATAGCTTTCAATCCATTTAATCCGTTTGAGACATTCTTCAGAAGGTGATTTCTTTTGATTTGAAGTTGTGGGTTGTCATTAATGCCAAAGAGTCGTTTGGTAGCATTAAATGTTTGGGGGCGTTGAGCTTTGATATAGCAGACCCAAATTCACTTTAATTCTGAAGAGCAGATGTATCAGAGGCGCAACAATAGGTCTTTTATACTTTCAGCAGAAAGTATTTTCTTTTCAGTGCAACACCAAGTTCAACTTCAAAAAGTACTGTTGATTGTACTTAAAAGAGTGAAAAGTATGACTGACTTGCACAGAGAAGTGGCGTGTAAATTCCTTAAAGTCTCGACGGAATTATTCTTTTATTCATCTCGTTTGTTTTGTCCATGAGGTTTTCAAAGTTTGAAATCTTCAGAGATAAAATCCTTGATATGATTTTGTTTACTTTGACTTTCTCCTTAGATGGTGTAGATCTGTTCTTCAGATGAGTGCATATTTGTGAGACTTCTTTGCATTATGCTAAGACAAAACTTCTCATGCCACGTCAGCTTCACTAGACGAGTGTCCCAAAGAATGACAGACGCATTCTCCTTTATTTGATGCTGAGCTATTTTTGAATTTTTGGGCTTAACTCAACCCCACAAAATTGGATTGTAAGGTGAGGAATGTGCAAGCTTTATAAGCACTATTTAGGCTATATCTCTAGGCGGTATGGGACTAAACACACCCTCACAACCAGCACAATGAAGGTGCTGGAGGCTGCAATGAAGGCGGCTCAAAGTTGCTGCAATTAAGCCGGCTAGGGCGCGGATGGCAATTAAGACGTGTTTCCAACAGCTATCATCCATTTGATTGTCAAAATATACCAACAGAATAACTCTCATGTTGACAATAGACGGGTCATATTTAGAAGATTGAAGTATTTATCTTTTGTCAGCACACTTAAACAGATTTATTAAAATTTTCACATGGTCCAATATAATCATACATAGTCATACATAATACAACTATGAATTAGAGGTTTGAGTTCCTAACAACTATGTATCCCGGTAACCCCGACCCTAACCTCTTATCTCTGCCATGGCTTCATCCTAAAGATTCCGTTTAATTTTTTTTTTCGGTTTCCCTTTTTTATTTTATCAGATTAAGTGTTACAATTTCTCTTTCAATGGGGTGGGTTCTGTAATTTAAGATTTATACGTATCATATATTATGCTTCAACGATTGTTATGAGTTCATTTTCTGACATTTGAACTTTGGTGGTTTTCTCGGATTTGAATTGTTTCTTCTATATATTAGCTTGGATATAGTTTAAATAATGTTCATTTGTTATTTATTAGTTCTGGAGTAAAAATGTCAGTTATCAGTGAGAACTATGTGTTGTTTTTGGATTGAACCATCATAACTGTTTCAGTCAGTTATCAGTTTCTATTTCCAGCTATGCCTTGATCAGTTTCAGTTAAGTTGGTTATGTCAGTTATAACCAATTTTCGGGTGTCACTGGCTTAGCTCACTTCTATTATCTACTAAGCTATATATATATATTAGCCATGTATGTTAGGGTGAGAAGAGTGTGAGTGTAATAGTAACAAGTGAGTGCAATTAAGAGAGAAACAACTCCTTCATCTGTATCATTGCAAAGTTCATAGTGAAGCTCGATTTCTCCTTCTGCCTGTGGGTGGATGTAGCCAATTTGGTGAACCACCCACGTTACATCTTGTGTCTCCTTGTGTATGTTTTGAATGTGTGTTCTTTAGATTTAGTTTGGATGCAATTTCTCAATTCTGCATAACAAACTGGTATCTAGAGCTAGACTAGATCAATCTTTCCGCATCTGAAATCAGGAATCAGATATACTCGTGTCGGGTGATCAAGATTCAAGCAAGAAGATGGCTAGCACTATCAAGATTGAGAAATTCAATGGAAGAAACAGCTTCAACTTCTGGCGCATTAAGATGCATGCTTTACTCAAGGATCAAGGAGCTTGGGCTCCTCTTTCAGGAGAAAGTGGCAAGGCTGCAAAAGATGCCACACAGCAACAGGAAGAAAAGGCACACTCCTTGATACTTCTCTCCCTATCCGATGAAGTCCTGTATGAGGTCTCTGAAAAAACTACAACTGCTGTCCTATGTCTCAAACTCGGGAAGTTGTACATGACAAAGTCTCTATGCAACAAGCTGCTGCTCAAAAGAAGATTATTTGGACTTCGAATGAAAGAAGGTACAAATCTTAAGGATCATCTTGATGAGCTAAACATCGAGTTAAAGAAGGTCTCAATCCAAGGTGGAGAATTGTTGTTTTTGGCTTGAACCTTCATAACTGTTTCAATCAGTTATCAGTTTCTATTTCCAGCTATGCCTTGATCAGTTTTAGTTAAGTTGGTTATGTTAGTTATAGTGAATCTCATAGTGAAGCTCGATTTCTCCTTCTGCCCGTGGGTGGATGTAGCCAATTTGGTGAACCACCCACATTACATCTTGTGTCTCCTTGTGTATGTTTTGAATGTGTGTTCTTTAGATTTAGTTTGGATGCAATTTCTCAATTATGTATAACACTATGTATCTTTTTTTCTTTCTTTTTTGTTATCATACAATATTGCATATGAACAATTTTCCTGCTTCTGGTTGTCTGAGTTGGAAGTAGAGATGGCAAAAGGGGCCAACCCTCTCCGTTTTGATCCGTCCAGTCATTGACCACCGAAAATGGGGCTGGGCGGGTTGACCCGCTTTAGTTAAGTGGGTTGAACCTCCCAACCCACCCCGTTTGGTGGTGGGTTGGCCCGCAAAAAATTACCAACATTTAAAAAATTATAAAAAAATGGAAAAAAAAAATGGTTATTAACATATAAATATCATCTAAAATATCACAAAATATAAATAATTATTTTTCAATAATAAACTAACTAATATATAAATATATTAGTGAATGAAATTGAATACATACAAATATATATATATTTCTAACGAGTAATTGTAAACTAAAAGTATATAAATATAAATATATATATACAAATAATAATTGAATGTGATGGGACTAACTAGTGATCTTATGGGCTGACAAACTAAAAAATACCTATAGCATAAAAAAAAAAAAGTTTCCAAAAAAAAAAAGAGGGTTGGTGGGCCATCCCGCCCTGCCACCAACCCGTTTTCTTGGTGGGTTAGGCAGGATGGGTCAAAACGGGTTGGTGGGTTGAGGTTCTCAACCCAACCCACAAAAAATGGCGGGTTAAACGTGTTGCCCCGTTGGGTCCAACCCATTTTGTCATCTCTTGTTGGAAGTGGGTACTGACTACTGAGTTTAGCTACATGGTCTATTAATTTGATTTTCCAATTGCAGTGTCTGTCTTACGTTAGATGTTTGATAAAATGCTTGAACTGTTAATTTTTCTGGGATGAACCTCGTTCCTATGTTTTTGAATAATGGTAGCAAAAGTTACAGAAAGTATCACGTGGACATGATCATAATCTGTTTGATGTTGGATTTGAAATATGGAATACATCTTACCCACATGTGATTATGCAGAAGTACAACGTGTTCATGGCCCAAATAGGTTGTCCAGTCATTGGTGTTCTGGCATTCACAATAGTCGGGTCAGGAGTGCTGCTCTCTCAACCTGCATTGCTTACATGATCTACACTGGCACCATTTACCCCTTGGTATTTTTGCTATGCTGTTACTTTTGGTGTTGATTGATTGAATATATAGCTCCAGCATTAAGTTGTCAAATTTTGCTACTAACATTAGGTTTAGCAATGAAATTCTGTGTATTGGTTTAGTAGTGACTAGTGAGCATAAATTATGCCTTCATTAGTGGTGATGTTGATTTATTGTTGTTTCTCTAGATTATTATGTTTTTTTTATTCACCACTCTTTTTCCATCTGTTTGTTCCATTGAATTAGATAGCAAAGATGGAGATTCTGCTGATTCACATGTTGAAATGTGTGGACTTGTGTTTATTTGTTAATTGTTAATAATGTTATACTGTTTATATATGTACATAGCAAATTTAAGCTAGTTTCATATTGGAATCTGTTTTTAGGGGCTTGCTACAGAGTTGATTTTCAGTCCTGTGCCATCTGCATCAGACATTGCTACTGAGAAGGAGCACTTGGCTTTGAATTTAAGGTTCTAACTCGTTGGCCAATATTAACCCAATCCAGATGATGATGAGAAAGAAGGTCCCCAATGATAAAACGTGTTGAAGATGAAGAAAAATATTTTGAACTAGTTAGAGACGGAGTAAGGGTGCCACTGCCACTACCCATCCCATGGACAAACATGTGAGAGCACTTCTCTTGTGTTTTCTTACATTAATTTATGCAATATATTTGTGGGTCAGTGGGTCATTATTTTATTTTTAAGTTTATGCTAACGAGTGCCCTAAAAATATTCTTTAAGGAATCATAAGAAGTAAGTTTTTATGGGAAAACTAAGTATTTAACTTCTTCAAACATTAAATATATCAATTTTCAATATATAATTTCTTTTCATGATTTCTTAACGAGTGTCTCAAAGACACTCATTAGTATTTCTTTTATTTTTAAGAGTTGGGACGGTGCATAAATACATTAGTATAGTAAATGGGAGCATGTGGTAGGTAGAGAACTTCCCTTTCTTGGATGAACTAAGATTTTTCTGGTCAACAAGTTATTGATATTGATCAAGACCGCGCGCACAATGTCTCAAGTGTAATGCGTTGACAGAGAGAGTGGATAGATAAGATGGATATAAATGATCATCCCACATCTTGTGACATGGGGGGCTTTGAATATGTGAACACTTGTATTGTATAGTTCGTGGAGAGGACAAACTGGCCCGTTTCAATAGCGATTATAATGGGATCGGCGGAAGAACATGCAAGTGACAGATACCTATGATATGCACCCTATGCTATTTTTTATTAGGAAAATCAAAAAATGTTCTTTAACACTCTTAATATATACCAGTATGGATATTATGTTGCTTCTGAATTTTTTTTAATCCTTTGTAATTAAGGTCTTTGGTTTTTCAGTGGGTCCATGAAGTATTTTTACAAGTTTAGATCATTTTGACCTACTATGGCCTATGGGACTAATCTATACTCGAGTGCTTAATAGTCACAGTTAAGGTTTTTCACCACTCGACAAAGATGTGTTCTACGAGATTCAATCGAAGTCCTCATAATATTATTTTTTGGTTTACTAATTCCTCGAGCCGGGTAGGACCACAAGGATGGCAAATCTCTCCCTCAAGAGTTTTAACGCTGGTGCATTCCCAGGGGTCGGATTCGAACTCGAGACCTCTGGTTAAGCTGTAATAGATTCGTGCCATCTCATCCAAGCACTCTTGGGTATATGTATAATATTATTTAAATAATATATTTTGAATATTCAAATAACAATTTTTTTGATATAATAAGATGTACATTTTATGAAATGGATAAGTAAGAAATAGATCATAACAAATCGGGTATCATTACAATAGATGATTAATTTAACTATCTAATTGTTATAATGCTTTAGTATTATTACAGTTATTACTATATATATAATTGAACGAACTATATTTATATCGCGACACCAGGGGATACCCGTAGCACTCAAGCTATTGCAGTATTTTTCATAAATCCATGCGAGATGATCTGGCCATGACATGGACATGCATGAAAAATGCCTCCGCTATCACAGTAGATAAACATCATAACAATACCAAAACTCCACTCAATTTTCTTCACATGAGAGAGTGAGAAAGGGGAAATATATGGTACACTAGAAGATTAGGAGGCGTCCCACCACATGCGAAAGCAATTCCAGATGTCCCAGTCGATTACTTTTAGGTTTAAATAAGTTTTTAGTACCTGGAAAGTTCGTCAATTTTGGTTTTAGTCATTGTAAAAAAAATTCTTAGGATTTCGTTCCTGTATTTTTGAAAATTTTGTAAATAGTCCCTATTGTTATCTCTGAGTACTAGAAATCATACTAGATGAATAATTTTGTCAATTTTAACCCTATGGCCCTAATTTATGATTTTATTTCTACTTTCTAGCCAAATTTTGGAGCAAGTCGGACAAGAACGAGAAATTATCTCGGTACCCCCTGAGTACTATATATCATACAAAATGAAGGAATTTAGCAATTTTAACCTTATGTCCCAGAATATATGATTTTGTTTCTATTTTATGGCCAAATTTTACAGTAAGTCGGACTATAAAATAAAATTACCTTGATACCCATGAGTATTAGATAACGGAAAAAGATGACGGTAGGGACTATTTACAAAATTTGTGAGATTATAGGGACGAAAACCTAAGAAAAAATTTCACAGGGATCAAAACCAAATTTGATAAACTTTGTAGGACTAAAAACTTATTTAAACCTTACTTTTATGTTTTCTTCCTTTGCAGAGTGTAATTAATGGACTAGAATAGAGCAAACCTGATTTTGAACTCTGAACCCCTATATGTGCCGTCCTTCATCATTAACTACTATCATTACTTGTTTGTGCAATGATAAAGTGTTCAAACAATGGTCATAAGAAGCAATGCTGATTCCAAAACTTGTGCATTTTGCACAGATCCATTGCTGGTATCTTACGATGTTGATAAGCATGTGTTCAATGTTTAAGTACTTGTTATTGGGGTTTATAGTTTTCCATTATTATTTTATTTTCATATTGAATTTTGCACTCCAATTCGGAAGTGATCCTCACAAGCCCATGATAACTGAGCTCAGTAAATCACTCAATGCAAGCCTGTAAATAGACCCGGAATTGGATCAGCCTTGGAGAGACCTGATGATTCACTCTGAATCTGAGAACCAATTGGTGCCAATAGATTAAGCACTAGATTGGGATGGCAATATTATCTGAACCCGTAGATATTTGTAAATAAAACCGGTCATGGACATAGGCGGATAGCTTAACGGGTACTTGCGGGTAAAATAAATGAGTTTTTCCTTTACCTGCTAAACATGACGTGGGTGAGTGTTAAGATACATGTACCCGTGATATCTGTACCCACTAGTAAAATTCATTCTTTTTCTTAGATACAAAGTTAATTTTGTGTTGTCTATATCATCCAACTTCGAGTAGCTTACTAATTATCGTAGTGACAATGTCAAACTAACATTGTAATTATTAGCTTCATTTGATTGCATACGGGCTTGTTGTTTACTAAAATTTGTAAATGATAATATTTTACATCCATCCACAGGCTACAAACTTAATAAAAATCAAATTATTTAGATACATTTTATGTTTATTTAGATATTTTATTTATAGAAACACGTTTATTTATTTTTGAATAAATATCTATGAATATCCGCAAATATCTGCAAATATCCATAGAATCTTCTAAAAAACTTACTTACAAGTATCGGTACGGGTATGAAACAGGTACAAGGGCATTTTTATCCGACGAGGCGGGTAAGGAGGGACTATTAATCGTGCTTGCCCGTCCAGTTATCATCCCTACACGTAGAACTAGAGATGGCAAAACGGGCCAACCCGCCCTGTTTTGGCCCGCTTCGCTAGGGGTGATCATCGGTCGGTTTCGGGTCCAAAATACCCAACCCAAATGAGACCGACGATGTCAAAATGCAATCCATTTCCGCCCATTGTAAACAACGGGTTAGTAGGGTTGCGGGTTGGTCGGCGGTTTGTAACGGGTCAAGCATTTTTTTTTCTTATTTTATTTTAGGAAAGAAGAAAGAAAAAAGAAGAGCCCAACTTAAACTCAGCTTAGAACAGATCTGAAGGGAAGCTTAGGAAAAAAAGAGAGATCTCGAAGCTCCTTCTCCACAACATTCTCTTTCTCTCCACCATGTGCACAGAACTGAATGGCTAGGAGGCTGCTCACGGCGCCCGGCCAATAAAGATGGCAGATCTGATGCGTGAAAGAAGTGGGTCGTGGTGGAGCGTCTAGATCGTGCGTCGGCGGCGGCGTGGCTAGAATCGTTGTGGCGCATACGGTTCGCAGTGGAGGCGTTGCCGGTGGTCGCAGCTTGGGCGTGGTGGACCTATGGAGGCATGCGTAGATTTTCCGGTGGTCGCGGCGTAGCTTGCAGCTGTGGGACCAAATGTAGAAGAAGGGATGTCGTCGAAGGTGTCGATCGAGCTTGATAATGGACAAAGTCGAACAAACAGGATTTGAAGGATGGACAAAGTGAACTCGAACCAAGCTTGATGATGGACAAAGTCGATCACCGCTGCACTGCACATTCAGCCAAGACGTGTTATGTGTGTCCTGGGCTTACAACTTCACTTCAATCTAATGGTTAGTAAGTGGAGGGTTGGAAGTTGGGTCAGTGGCACAATGTGTTGGTAAGGCCGTAAAGAATTGGGCCTTGGCCCACTAATCATAAATTTGATTTTTAAAAATTTTCTGTTAGTGGCAGGTAGGGTCGGGTATCGATGGATGAAACAGATTAGAACCGAACCTGACCGTAATTATCCATATAAAACCTATTTTCTCAACCGACCAATCCGCCCAACCGATTCAACCCGCCCGTTTCACCAAAATTTATAACGGATTGGTCGGTTTCGTGTGGGTCAAGTATTTATGATCACCCGTACGCCCCGCCACTGACCCGTGGAAAACGAGGCGGGGCCGGTTGACCTACTTTAGTTAAGTGGGTTAAACCTCCCAACTCATCCCGTTTAGCGGTGGATTGGGGAGTTGGCCAGCCAAAAGTTATCAATATTAAAAAAATTATATAAAAAAAATGTTATTAACATACAAATATCATCTAAAATATCATAAAATATTAATAATTACTTTTTGATAGTAGACTAACTAATGGAATGGACAATATACAAATATATATAGTTGTAATGTGTAATTGAAAATTAAAGTATATAACTATATATACAAATAATAATTGAATGTGATGGACTAATTAACGATCTTATGAGTAGACAAACAAAAAAATATTTATAGCATAAAAAAATATATTTTTTTTCAAAAAAAGAAAAGAAAAGCGGGTTGGCGGTTCAACCCGTCCCGCCCCCAACCCGTTTTCTTGGTGGGTTAGTCGGGGCGGGTCAAAACGGGTTGATGAGTTGAGGTTCTCAACCCAACCAACCAAAAATGACAGGTTACACAGGTTCATGTGTTGGGTCCAACCCATTTTGCAATCGCTAGGTAGAACGTATCTGTACAACAGTTTCCATGTTGGTTGGGAAACCTTCATTATTTAATATTTATGTCATTTCCCCCGCTTTATGAGGATTGGGAGATTAAAACATCAATTATCGATGCCGATTATTTCTGCAAGTAGGATTTTAAGTAGCTAATGAAATTTTAATCGATATTTTTGTAAATTATAACTAGTTGATTATAAATGTTGAAAATATGATACTCCCTCCGGTCTTTATTGTAAGCTATTATTTTATAATGAAATATGTTTCGAGACCCTATGCTGACTATTGTAATTATTTATTACGAATATTTGCATGAATTACAAGTTTCGAGGCTATCGTGACTTGGGCTAGCATACAGAGGCTCGCGTGACTTGGGCCAGCATACATAGGCCACCGTCATACGCTGTCACGGACCTTTTCAAATTGCGCCATGCTTTTTACACCACAAATAATTCTCATACACCACAAATTTTTTTTTTTTTTAAATATTCCTAAAATACCCTCAATTTTCTTAAACACACATAAACCTATTTTAAAAATACACCACTCCAAACTCTCTTCTTCTTTCTCTTTCCCTCTTCTCCCACTAACCCCCACTTATTCAACGATTCATGTTATTTTTCTTCATTCTTATTCTTTCATGTTGAATGCATTGAAGCCACAATAACTGCTCCTTCTTTGTTCTTTTTTTCTTTCGAATTCTGCATCTCCATCACTTATGAGGTACACGATTATCTATTTCGTGTAACATACCGGAAGTCAACTTCCGATATTATATGTTTTGTGTAATACCTGACTTACACTTCCGGTATCTAATTTCTTTTATTTTTTTATATACCGGACTTACACTTCCGGTATTATCTATTTCGTATTATAATCTATTTTGTGTGTTACCGGGAAGAGGAAATGTGGAGATGACGATCAGAACGTTACTATTGGAATTTGGAGGCCAACTCAAGTTTATGACTGTCATTTGTTGGAGGAAGCACAAGCTGCGAGTTCTATTCTGAAGCCGAAGCGCGTCAAAGACAATAAGAGGGTGATGATTTGCTAGGTTATCGCATCATCATTGGCAATTTTGTGGAACTCATTCACGACAATCACGCGCTCGTTTCTTAAAAGTTAAACCTCACAACACAAGAACAGAAATTTCAATAATGTGGGGAATAAAAAAGGACAATAAAAAATCACGGCTGAAAATTTTCAAGGACCCATTACATTCAAATATGCCTTCCAATATGTTTAGATTTAAGGAAATAGCAGCACGGTTTTGTATTGTGAGTGAAGAAGAAGAAGAAGAATGCAATTTCCAGGAAGGGAGAAGAAGAATGGGTGAAGCAAAGGGAGAAGAAGATGGGTGAAGAAAGGGAAACCGGAATTTAGGGGTATTTTGGGGTTTTAAAATTTTTTTTAAATTTTTTGTGGTGTATGTGAGTAATGTGTGGTGTAAAAAGCATGGGCCTTCAAATTGTCATAAAAAAATTTATATTGACATTGTATATAAAATTAATTTGTATTTTTATGCTATTTATAATTTTTTAAATTATCGGTGTATATTTTTAAATTAATTTATTAAATAAGTATATAAAAATAAAAATATTGTATAGGTGACTACTGGAATAAGAAGGGCCCTTTTTTTAAACTAATAACAAGTAATCATTAAAGGAAGGAAAATGGAGAGAGGGGGGTAAACGGAAACGAAATCCGATCCCAACATCTCAACTCACAACGTCATCTCTCGTCTCTAGTCCATTCTTCATCGTCCGCCTCATCTCTCATCGTTGGTCATATCCTTGTAACAAGCCTCATCAAACATATCAAAAGATAAATTTAGCATCCAACAAAAGAATAACATGAAGGCTGCTTCCTTGAACTTCCAAAATGTGATCTTTGAGTCTGACTACAAGAGTGTGGTTGATGTGTTGTCCCACTCTGCTAGTTATGATACTGAGTTGGGAAATATTTTATATCGTTGTAAGGCTTTACTTTCTACTCACACTAATTTTAAGGTAGTGTTTGTTCGGAGGCACGTCAATATGGTAGCTCATAACTTAGCTAGGGCCTCCTTATCTTATACTAGCCCCCATATGTTCTACTCTGCTCCTATGTTTCTTGAGCATTTGCTTTTGGATGAAATGAAATAAGTTTATTACTCCTCAAAAAAAAAAAAAAAAAAAAAAAGAATAACATGAAAGCCTAGCCAAGAGTAAACTTTCTCCCAAATTAAAGATGCAAACCTACAACTAAAATTGTTTTTCCAGGCTGCCCGAATAAACCTACAAATTTTTTTAATACACCGCAAAAATTTTGAATATCCGCAAAATACCCCATTAACTCTCTTAGAGACCGAATTGTTTCCGGACCATTTTGGGTCAGCCCGACAAAACCCGAACCCGGTTCGGGCTGGCCCGTAGAGGGTCGAGTAGCCCGTTTTGCCAGCTCTATGTATTACCTATTAGATGGTCCACCTTAGACACCACTGTTGCTTGGGTATTTCTTTTGCAGACGAGTTACTTTTCAGTTTAATTAACCTGCCAATCCTAGAACTATTTGGAAAATTTCAAATAGGTCCCTAAATTTTTTTAAAAATTTGTAATTGAGTCCCTTATACATATTTTGTTACGGTTTTTTAAGTTTCCATTAGGGTTATGCTAAGTGACCTATTCGTTTATGCTTTTGTGGGTCATTGAACTTTATAAGAAAGGTTGAAATAGGTTACTATACTTTTTAGAAAAATTTAAATGGGTTTATAGATTTTTTCCAAACCTCAACGAAACCCTAACGATGAATTTAGTTACAATTATTTTTTTCAAAGTTCAGGATTTAGTTACAAATTTTTTTTTCAAAGTTCAGAAATCCAATTATAAATTTTATAGTTCCTTAACCTATTTGAAAATTTAAAATACTTCAGAGACCTACGGATTAATCAAAGCTTACTTTTCCTGAACTTCTTTGTGACCATTCATAATCGTCTATGGTTGGAACGAGATATTAGGTTCAATTACATGCGCATTAGGATAGAATGTGGACTTGTGTCTGGTTTAAGTTTTCCTTCCCACCCCCAAAATAGCTTTTTGGCCAAATCTAAGGACTCACCACCGGAAAATCATTCACACGCTTAACAATTTCGAAGCCTTAGCGGGTTGTTTCTCTTACAAACTCAAAGAAACATAATTCAAAGTCGAAGCCTCATCAAAACACCCTGGCAAAATCTCTTTCTCAACGTTCACTTCGCCGCTTCTCCTTCTTCAATTGTAATTGTAATAATATAGTAGTATAGAATAGATAGATTATTAATTATTTATTAATTGTCAATTTATTATTATTCTTATTTTAAACCCTGCCTGCTATTTTGACCGTCACGTGACATGCACGACGCCTCTACCGCTTTTGTTTTAGTTCTCTCTCTTTCCCGCCCTCAGAAAATTTAACCCTCATTTTCCCACTCTATTTTTTTCTCGGGAAAATGCCTAAACAGAGGTTAGAGCGATAGAGAGAGAGAACAGTGAGCAACACAGCTCGAGAGAAAGAGATGGTAGACGATGATGGTGACTTTGTGGGCACCATTTGCTCAATCTGCTACGAAGGTCTCAACCCAATTACCGAAGACCTTCAGTCCGTCACTATATGCGGCCACGTCTTTCACGAGCTCTGGTAACATTTCCATTCCCAAGCCTCAATTCAACGAAACAATATTAAAGTTTACGTCTTTTTCTTTATATCTGTTTGGGTATTTGGTATTTTTTTGTGTAGTTTGCAGCAATGGTTCGAGTACTCTTCGAAAGCTAAGAAGCACACTTGCCCAGTTTGCAAGCAGGGTTGTAAGGCCAGCGATGCGTGCAGGCTTTACTTTCAATCGATCGGAGAAGTTAAGGATGCTGTTAAGCCTCAGAAAAGCGTTGATTCTCAGGAAGATGCTGGGGTTTTACGCAGAGAAGTGAAGGCATTGGAGGTCAAAGTTTCTGGGCTTAGTTCCCAATTGGAACGCCAAGGAAGGGAATTACAAGAAACAACCCAGGAGGTATTTTATTTTATTTTATTTTACCTGTTTTGTATGGGGTTTCTGTTTTGCTATATTTTTGGGGTAAATGAGATGTCTTAGGTTTGGTTAGTTCAAATTTTTTTTGATTGGTGATAAATTTGGGATGGAAATGGTATTTGGGATTTGTCAATTTATGGGTTGAAAAGTAAGGCACTAGAAAATTGATGTTTTGTTTGAAAGGAAGTTGTTCTTTCTAATTTGTGCTGCGTAAATGTTATTTTACTATCAGCTGAATAAATAGTTGCACAAATGATTAATTACCGATGACAAGAAATGTACAACAATATAAATTCAATATTCATGCTTTTCTTTTGACTAGTTATTTTAAGCTGCATGTGAGCAGATTAAACAACTCTTGTGGTGGAATTCAAACCTTGTGAACAAATTAACATAAGATTGAGTAAATCAGTAAAATGAACAAATTCAAACCTTGATCCATGTAATTTTACCGATTCATCTTTGCAAGCAGATCAATTATTAGTTGGGTGGCATCAAACTTTAAATTCTAGCATGGCAATTACTTTTACTTGCTACCACGTATATCTCCATAAAAGTTCTCACCCTTCTTCCAAATAATAGTGACCAAGCATAAAATTTGTATTTATATTTACTATTAATATTATTTTTTCATTTGTTTTGTTAATGCTAAATGGCTCTTAAATGATTCTGCTTTCAGCTTTGTGCTTGCAAGGAGCAGGCAAAGATAGAAATAGCATTAAAAAACGAGGCCTTGAATGAAAAAGCAACCATACAATTTCAGCTTCGTTTGAAGTCACAGGTGAATTAGTTTGTAGTCTCCTGTTTTATTTATAGTAAGTTAACTATTTTCAGCCTGAATTAACTTGAGACGATTTCATGTTGACATAGGAACTCGAGAAGTCTACTTTGGAGTGTTTTAGATTAAAAGAAAGAAATATGGCCTTGGCTAAAGAACTTGCAGCATTAAAATTGTGAGTGGAGCTGCATTTTCATTGAGTATCCATGTTTTTCTTATGATGTAATATTTATTTATTTACTTATTTTAATTCTAAGTTGGTTTATGGCCTTCACTGTAGAGTTTCTGATCTGAACCTTGATGAGGAGGAGGTTCTGAGGCTTGCCACTTTGGGTAATGGAGCCAACAGTAAAGATACAATAGACACATTAAAAAAATCTCTGGTCTTGCGGAACAGGTTTGTCCTCCAAATCTTGATTTGTTGTTTGGCAAGAAGCTAGGTTGTGTTTAGTATTGAAACTTTATATAATTTCTGTATGTGTTTAGTATTGTAGGCATCTAGGCAAAATATTTGCGTTTAGCCCTTAAATTCGTGCTTGGTTAACTCAAACTTTGTTTCCCTGCCCTGGTTTGTAATTTGTAACTGCACATACTTTTATAGGAGTTACAAAGAATTGATGGCCAAGTGCAATCTTCTGGGAAGAGGTGAGGCTCGTTATAGTAAAAAGCTCGAGAAGGCTAAGGAGAAGATTATTAAACTGAAGGTAGCACATTGTGCTTGCTAGTTGATAATCTCGTTAGTTGCAGTTTTGTGGACCATTAACTGTTAGAGTTTTGTGGGCATTGTCAGGAAAGGGTACAAGAACTGGAGACAGCTGCTGAAGTCAAGGAGAATGAATATCTGATGAATCTGAACGTTTCAAAGAAAACAAAGTTTTCAAAGACTCTGGAAAATAGTATCAATTCTAATTCAGATGTATTGGCAGCTAGCAATATGTCATTAAAAGAGCAAAGGAAACAAATTTCGACACCCAAATATGGAAAGGATCTGACTGTGAACAATGACAGTAAATCTTTACAATCTTTGAATATAGAGAACTCAAATGCTACTGAAAATAAAGCTGTGAATTTTGGTAGCGGAAGTAAATCTACCTTGTCTTTTGATAAAGATGGAGATTGTATCTTAATTGATGATTATGCTTCAGAATTTACTAAAGCCTTACCTGAAGATCCAAAACATAACTGCAAAGACCAAGAAAGGGATGCAGTTGCACTTAGAAAGCCTACTCTAGCAAAGCCAGAGGCAGCATCTGGTATAAAGAGAGAGGCAGCAATGCAAGGAAAATGCAATTTGGCTGAATCTTCAATAATTGATATTGACATTGAAATGCCTAACAATTCTGCTGGCGTCATGGATGAAGATGTGACATTACTAACTAACATTGAACAAGTTCAGCCCATGGTTAACATTAGAAAGGAGTCACCATTTACACCTTCAAATTCAGGTATGCCGCTAGTTGAGGTTTAGACTGTACATTTTCTTATTAGTTGGTACTACATAGATACTGTCCATTGTTTTGAAACTGAAGAGAACTTAAACCTTGAATTTCCTTCTTTCTCCTTAACCTCCAGGGAACATCTGCTTTTCTGGTGGATTGGTTGGTCCTGATGGAACTCATCGATACTTGGGTAAATGGTGCAAGCGTGGAAAAAACAGTGAATCAACTTCTGCTAAAGGTCCAAGTAATGGAGATTTGATAGCTGTTGGGGCTGATGGTAGAGGTGGCAGAATTAAAGCTCTAAGGACTCCAAACCAAATCTTCTCGGTGGGTCTTGTGCTTTTCTTGAATCCTTCTCCAGCCTACAAATGTTTTCTATAATATCTACATTTGCTTGCTTGGTTAGTTTGATAGTAATAGGTACTGTCTTACAGTGAATATTTTTTGATGAATTTTAGTGTCCAATATATAATTTTGATTACTGCATAAATTGATGATTTACATCCCCCAGTTCTGTCCTTTTTCTCTTCTATTATCTTTCTATCTTGAGAATATAAATTTTGTTATGAACTCCATTCACATAAAGTTTGACAATTGTTAGCCTATTCTTCATCCTTAATGTTATAAATAATAAAGGGCATGGGGGGTTTACTCTGGTGACCCTTTCTCCCCCCCAAGAACTCACTCATATCTTGATGAGTTGTTACATTTTGTGGTCTCCAAATATTTGTTGGCCAAAAAATATTTGAAAGGTTATTAAGGGTACTAGTGCTTAACTAAAAAAAGGCATTATAGCAACTGCCTAAAAGCAGATTTTTCACATTATTTTGCTGACATTGCTTAAAGTGATAAACTGACTTCAGAAGTTGCTTGTGTCATGCAGGATGGGAAGGAAAATTCAGCTAGTTCAAAAAGGTTAAAGTTGGGATCTAAAACAAATAGTTTGCAATCCCAGGGGTGCTTGCAGATAGAACACTTCTTTGGTAGGGTCAGTCAGTAATTTTTTGGTCTGTGTCTTGGCCTCGGTTGCATGTCCTCGGTGTTGCAAAGAGTGTCATTGAAGGTAAGTGGTTAAACAAATCCGTTTGTTGGAAAGTTTTCATCACTTTGTACACTTTTTTTGAGGGTTGTGGTTAAACGTGTACCAAATAGCAAAGTGGTCCTTTCCTTTAACTATTAAGCTTCCGTTCAGATCTTCAACCAAATTCTGCCTGAAGGTGAAGGTGTGAAACAATGCAAATATTTAAATGAGCATGGATCTGCCTAGAGAAACATAACGTTCTCGACATTTTTGTTAGTTTCTTTTTGTGAAGATTGACCTTAAAAGATGCTTGAAGTATAGTAATAGCTGGGATGACTTTTGCATGCTTTATTCTCTCAAAAAAGTAATATTTGAACCAAAGTGATATCTAATTAGTTGCACGTAAGCTTGTGGGACAAATTTGTAAGGCAAAAAAAATATATATGCAATTGAAGTAAGCCTGGAGTTGAGGGCAAATTTAATTTCTTGTTTTATTTTCCCTAAAGAAATTGACCATCTACTTTGTTATTGTTATGTCCAAACTAGTGACATCAAACGTGCTACTTTCTTGATTGGATCGAATTGAAAAGCCCGAATTGATCTCTAGAGCCTATTGGAAGATACATTATGCTTATTGTCACTAGTTGGGTCTAAGCCTTGAAATAAAAAATTCAGTCAATAGCAGAATTTGAATCTAAATCGAAACTGGAGAGAAAGCTAAGCTTTTTGTGTTATTCGATTACATTCATAAGCAATTAAGAACTCTATTCTATAATTATAAGCATGTGTCAAATCCAGGAAACTTGCTAGAACCTGATGGTGTAGAGCTCCATTCTGCATCACGTAACTAATTTTCTACAGCTGCAGTGAGTATGACTAAGATGTTTTTATCCATTCAAAGTTAAATCATGCGAAGGTGTGAAACCAACACTAAAACGTAAAAGCAAGTGGTTTAACACCCATACATAAGTGGGACGATAAAAGTTGACTAAGGTGATAAATTTTTCGATGAGTCATTACTGATTATTTGTAACAAATAATTAACTTAGTTACAATCAGCAACACCATCAATATATTTTTTTCTTTCTCGAAATTTAGCATGTTTGATTTAGATTATCTTATGGAAATAATTGTTTGTCTTTTAAGGTTTCCTTTGGTACCACGGAAAAAGGAAAGAAAGAGTTTGGAGGGAGAGAAATTGGAGAAAGGGAAAGAAGCAACCAAGTTTGATATGGTGCAGAAATAAGTGAGAGCAAGAAAATTCGTAAGGCCTACATAAAATTTGGTCTCTCCATTTTGGAGATAAAGTAGGTGGAGAGACTTAAATTCTTCCACATAATCTAATTCTTCCACATAATCTAATGCTGAATTCAATGTTCAATGTGTCTCAATATTTAATTAAAGCTCCTTTTCTTACTACTCTCTCCGGTCTCTATTGTAAGCAAAAATTAAATGGGGCACACATATTAAGATAGTTAATTGATCTCATTTAAAAGAGTCATTGAGAATAAAAAATTAAGTTTTGTTACCTAAATTACCCTTCCTCTTATTTATTAAGCTTGTGTTATTGAGAATAAAATGAGTCATTGGAAAACAAAATTTGTATTAAATGAAGGGTATTTTGAGAATAACTTTATTAAATGAGAAGAAAGTAGTTGAAATTTGCTTATATTTTGGACAAAAAAATTTAGAAATTTTTGCTTACATTGTGGACCGGAGGGAGTATGTCTTAAGACTTCTCTTGTAAAAAATGAAGTTATTATTTTTTTTTTTTTTTGGCTTTCCAGAATTTTTTCATCCGATGCATAAGAGACTAACTCCTGTAGTACAGTCCAAATGGTATTTTATTTTACACACATGAACCAACACATATTTATTAGATGAAGTTATTTGTCATAATCAGAAATACCGAAGATAAATATATAAACAATTTGATTCAGGGTTTTAATGATTTTACTCTCTTTCAATTAAGTATTGAATTCTCATGAATTACTGGTTACCATTCCCCTTGACAACGTAGTGGCATAACATCACATGGGAATTAAATATTCGCATTTGTTGGCATGGGGTTTTGTGGGTAATTCTGAGGCTGCGATAAGGACGTGAAAAAAAATAAAGTAATGATAAATGAACACATTTTTGATATCTAACATCGTATATATATATGTATTTATATTTATTTATTATTTTTTCTCTCTCATCACATCTATTTAGCACTTGAAAACAATTCATCATCATATGGTATCCATACTTGATGTCATAAAAATATGTTCATTTATCATTACTCAAAAAATAAAAAAGAAACAAGAACTTTCCTACGCCTCCTTTCGGTGGATAATACGTAAAATACAAAGGTTGTCTAGGATAAGTGACACATGCATGCACCATCCCCATGTTGTCGAGGATTGCCTCGGTGGTTTAGCATTCAATAATATTTTTTCTACTATCAAATTAGACATCTTGTAGAACACAGTTTTTAGGGATTCTAACATGAATTAGGGTGTTTATGGGTATACCAGTATATCCCAAATTTTTTTCATCAGGGATGATTTTCAACCATTAGATATAATAATTAAATAATGAATGGTCCAGATTTATTGATCCAAAAAAATTTGAAACGCAAAAAAGTTTGAAAATACTACTTTGCCCTTCATCCCTCCCACCCTACCATCCAAACCCTAATTTCTCCACCACCGGTTGTCCAACCAGCCGCCGCCACCACCTTCATCCCTACCCCAACCCCTCCGCCACCCCACCATCTTCTCATCATTGAAAACCATAAAACCAGAAATCATTGAAACCCAAAAAACTAGAAACAGAGACAAGAAGGTTGCCAAACCAAAACGACGTCGCAGCAACCAACGTTGTGTTGTCCAGCTTGATGTTGTTGGAGGGTTTAGCTGTAGATGTGGCGCACGATGACTCGGCGGAGGAGGAAGAAGTGAGGGTCGAATCGGAATCGGTGGGGTGATGACCCGCATCTGCTTGGCGATCAGATCGTCCATTGTCATCTGCTTGTCGAATCAGAATCGGTGGGTGTGGTGACGGAAGGGAGGAAGGGATGGGGTGGTGACAAAATCAGAATCAGTGGGGGTGGTGACAGAATTGAAATCGTAGAGGTAGGGAAGGGACTGGGTTGTTCAACAATCTTTGGGTTGCAGAAACAATGATGTGCTAGACGGAAGGGTTTGGTGGTGGCGGTGGGTTGGTCGGTGGTGAGAGGGGTGGTGGTGGTCAGTGGGTGGGTGGTGTGGGGTGGTAGTGGTAGGTAGGTGGCGGTGAAGGATAAAGATGTTGATGAAGAGGGTTTTTACTTTTAAAATTTGGGGTATACCAATATATCCATAAACACCCTACTTCATGCTAGAATCCACCATATTTTTTGTGGCTTCTAGGGTGGAATAGTGAGTTAAGTGGTCCATGAGTGGCCCACCGATTTCAACCGTTAGATATATTAATAAAATAAATGTAAGGTTAAGAATAAAATTGGATAATAGATTAAAAAAAATATTAAAATGTCAACTTTAATATTTTGTCCCTTATACTCAACCCATATATCTGACCTTGAATGTGACAACGACGGTGCAAAGACAGTGATACCACTCACATATAAAATGTTCCATCCAACCACCCGATCACAATGGCGTCCGGCGTCACCACCATAAGCTCTTCAAAATCAAGCGCCCAACTGCCCAAGGGTCACCACGGGGGCCACTACCACTCGACGGTGCATGGTCGACAACCATTGATTCATAAACATATCGATTACTCATACATAAAATAATTGATTATATTTAATATTTGTAATTGATTCATAATACAAACCCAGAAGTTTCATACACAGAATAATTTATTACAGTAAACATTCATAATTGATTCATAATACAAATCCAGAAGTGTAACACGGTTGTTTGACAAAGGCAAGTAATAAATAAATTAAAAAGCAAAATTTGCCTAGCCACCACCAGATCGGCGAGCCACCATCCGCTCCGCAAGGTCCTTCGTCGTGCCATCCAGCCACCAACATGCCACTAGATCCACGAGATCCAGATCCACCATTCTAGGTTTAAGCTTCAGCCACTATATTCATCAGCTTCAAAGACTCATCGCGTGATGGCTGGATCTGGTGGGTTGGTTCTACCATGCGGTGGCTCGCAACTACATGGGTGGCCAAAATTGGAAGGAGGATGGCAGATCCAAAAGTAAAAGAAAAAGAAAAAAGAAACCTTGTAAATCTTCAAGATCGACCTAGTTAAAGAAAAAACATCGCCATCGCCACAGTAGGTGGACCAGCCACTAGTAATAATGGACACATATTAATCCATGAACCGATTAACATATATAATTGATTCATTAACACAAATTTAATCAATTCGCAAGTCTGACACATTAGGGCCAGAAACTTTACTACATGTGGTAACACTGTCTTTACACCCTTGTCACATTCAAGGTCATTTTAATCCATGAACTGATTAGCGTATATTATTTATTAATGCAAATTTAATCAATTCGCAAGTTCGGATAAGAAACTTTACTGTGTGTGGTAACACTGTCTTTGCACTGTCGTCATATTTAAAGTCCGATATATGTGAGTGTTAGGAGCATGAATGAATTTTCAAAGGAAAAAAATGATAGATCGAAAAAATATGCTTGTTTTGCCGTTTTTCCCAACAATTTTAAAGTTGAATCTGACTTTTCTAAGGCTTTTATTTGAAAGGGATTTCATGACCAAAAAACTTAGCTTGTTAAGTAAAACGGTGTTGTAGGTGAGACTTTATTATTTAGATTTAAAATTTTAACATTTTTCAATCAAGTATTAATTCAAATGGTGTTTAAGTCAGCTTGTTCAAATTTTGATTAATTTACCTTTCCCATCGGATCAAATGCAAACTATCCATATTTGGATTAAGGGATCTACACAAATATTCCTTCCAGTTTGCCACCAAAAATTGGCAGAAGAGATTTAAATTCGTGACCATAAACCTACTTGCATATCACATACTTGCATTTCTATTACGAAACCAACTCTTAGCCCAATAGTACTTCATCTAGAAGGCATAACTATAAGATGCTAAGTGAAGATATGACCTCATAATTGAACGCACTAATCAATTAGGCTTCAAGCCCAATGAACTTACATGATAATTCCAGAGATAAAAATGGATTATTTTTCAGTTTATAAGCATTTAAAAAAAAAAAATCAAGTTATTCATTTAATTTATTTTTCAAAACAAAATAATAATCGATATAAATCCACTCAACAAAGTTCTCACGGAAAAAAAAAAACCTTGGCAACAAGAGAACGCCGTTGGTGCATCTTTGCTAAAAGAAACTTCTAGATTATATGTTGCTCAAATTCGGCAGTTTTCTACTCTTCTTTCTATATAAAGCACATGCTTAATTACTTTGTTTGTTACTAAAAAAACATTAGTAGCATTGAGCTCCTCGTATCGAAGAGATAAAAGCACCTTCTGTATAAGCAAGAAAGGTTTTTATTTAGATAATCTCAGAAAAATTTTATAAAGTTGTTTTATTAATTAACACTAGGTAAAATGATTTACTATAAAAACATGATCAAGCATATGATCAGAATACGCTTTAAAAGTTCTCTGTAATTGCATGGATGACATAAATAAGTCTTTATTCATACATGGAAATAATTTGGTCAAACAGCGAAAATAAAAAGTCGTTAAAAACTTAATTACCATGATCAATTTGTCACATTATTAATTACTACTTCTAAATCAAGTAATCTAAATAACTTGATTTAAATACATTAATCACATTTTTTAAGGCTCACTAGACAAATTGAGTTATAGAATAGGGGTGAGCAAAACCCGGCCCGGTCCTAAAACCCATCCCAATCCGTAATGTTCGGGTCGGGTTAACCCCTAACCCGCAGAAGAGAGAGGCCGGACCCGCGTCCCATTTAATTTAGTGACCCGGCACCGGGTTAGGGACGAGTCCGGGTTGACCTTCGGGTTACCCAACCCGTCCCAATATAATAAAAATCTTCTTTTACCTATATAACTCCTAGCTTATGTTCAACGCACAGCCACTAAGAAAGAACCAAAGTAGTCTAAACCCTTCTTTTACTTTTACCCTCTCATCTCAGTGTATGAGAAACTTAAGGGGAAGGAGGAAAATTATTTTGTTTTTCACCATTCACTTACCCATTGTTTCACTACACGATAACTCCTTCAATGTTCCAATGTTATTTATTTTTGGTTTCACCGTTTCTGTTTCTTTTTTTGGTATGTTCTTATATCTTATAGATTGTTTTATTGCGAACTATGAATATAATTGAATAAAGTACACATGAGGTTGGAAGATAGACCATTGAAAACAAAATATATTTGAAGAATAAATTGCTTTATCGTGAACTGTGGATTGTGCAATATGATAATATTTTTTCCCATTCACAAAAATTTAGTTTACAAAGGATCTATTTAATTTCGGGTCACCCGATCCTATCACATTTCGGCCCGATCTTAAACCAACCCGCATATAATAGGGTTCCTTCGGGTTTAGGGACGGGTTTGGATTTAGAGAATTTACTCCATCAAAGTTTAGGACCTAGTAAGGGACAAGCATAACCCCTCCCAACCCGTTCCACGCTCACCCCATATAGAACTTAAAAGTACTTTGTGGCTAGGCCAAGGTGATACCTGAGTCAAAGTCTCGAGCGCAAAGGGTATAAAGACACCTTACGTAACTATTAAACCTTCTCAACTTCCATGTTCAAACTTGCTTACCATTTGACTGGCCATTGTGGGCTGGCAACTTGCTCTTTGATTATTATGGGCGCTCTTAAATTTTCTCTTCAAATTAAACATAGAATCACCTAAAATGTCAAGAGTTTAATTTTGATGTATATTAAGTCTAAATTTTTTTACACTGTACTTTTAAGTCATCATTACAGTATGAATAAAATATTTTTAATGATGTGATATAACGTTGATAATATAAAAATATTTACATTAACATTATATACTAATTAAATCCAAAAATGAAAGGGCGGAGGAAAAAGAATTTAAGTGCTTGTTATGTTTGCTTCATATCCGGAATCTTTCACATTCAATTATCCTAATATCCGCAATTGTTTTGTTACCATTTCAATTTGTTCCGGGCATAACCATAAATTCCAACAATGACGGAGATGGTGGGGGAATTGTGGATTCAGCCTGACGGAGTATGGAATCCCACTCCTAGGTATTGTTCAGAATCAAGGCTCCCGTAGTTCTAAGGTCCTCTCTTAGTTAAATAAAGAATAAAATAGTCCCCTTATGAAGAGCTAGAGGTCTTCTTATACAACCTCTTTGGTGGGATTTTAGAGGGACTGAGACCCAATTTGGCTTAACCCAATTCTGGGAGTAACACAATTAAAAATCAGTTCTTTTTGGTCTTTGACCAAGTATAGGAGACTAACCCCTAGTATGTAAATATTACATTGGTTCAAATATTATTTTTTAGAGAGAATATCAGGTAATGTAAATATTCTTTTTTTTTTTTCTTTCTATTGTCTGTTTGGCTTATACCGGTATGCATGTGTGTTATATTTTTGTTGTAATGTACACTATTTGTTTATTGGTCGCTAGCTCTCTGTTTTTTTTTTTTTTGGCTGTCTGTTTGACTTACACTACTCTTGCTAGTGTTGTGTTTTTTGTCATGGAATGAAAATAATGTTGTTAAAAATGTAAAATTTTAATTATTAAGAAATAATTTACAATGGCGATTGGAGACTTTTTCATTAAAAAATATCTTAAAAAATAGAAACTCTAGTCTTCATTAAAATGTTGGAAAATATACTCATGATCTAAATTTTTACTTTTAATTATTTTAGCTTAAGATAGAAACTAGACCTAGGTGTGAAACCCGCTAAGCATACACATAAAAAAAAAAGTAAACAAAAGGTTGATAAAAAAAGTAAACATATCAACGGCTTTTGATGGTTTCCGACGGTTTAAGCTCGTCAGTAATGAACTTTTTTCTTATAGTGCTCACAATTTAAAAGTTTTTTTTAATACAAGTATCGAACTAATTATATATTGACCCAAAAATAGTCGATTGCAGTGGAAGTGAATTGTGTCTTTAGAATAACTTTACCTGCAAAAGTCAGGGGTTTGACGCCACTTTGGAGGACTACTTAACTGTCACTCTCGATCCGAGGGTTAATCTCAAGCTTTGCTTGTGCGATACCCGATCAAAGGCAAAAAACTAATCATATATTGATAATGAAAATTTTTTTATCGTAATTACAATTACACAAAAAATTATGAATTCGGATTCTCCAGTGTTTTTGATCGAAGAACATGATGTTGTTTTGTTAGAGAGCCAAAAAAAACTCAAATTTTTTTTCAAAAAATTTAATTAATGAACTCTACAACGATACATAATTAATTTCTGAGTCTTTATTTTTTGTAACAGGATCATATCCTGATCATTCAAACAAAGAGAGGATGAGTAAACTAAATTTTTTTTTGCTAACGAGTATCCTAAGGGTATTGATTAAAGGAATCCACAAAAGAAACAATTGAATTGAAAAACTAAGTATCAAACTCTTCAAAATACTAAATACATTATTTCTCATACAAGTTTTCCGGTCACTATTATAAGCAAAAATTAAATAAAACACACATATTAAGAAGTTAATTGATCTCATTTAAAAATTGGGAATAAGAAATTTGGCTTGTTACCTAAATTACCCTTCATCTAAAATTTCAATTTTTATCGTTAAAATACATCTGCATTAAATAGATATAACTTTTAATTAGGATGAGAGGGAAGATGACCTTTTATATGTCAATGAGTATTGAGAAATAATGTCAGCATTAAATTGGAAGATGACCCTTTATATTTAGCATTAAATTGGGAATAATATCAAGGAGAATTGGAAAACATAATTTATATTAAATGAAGGGTATTTTGGGAATAACTTCATTAAATGGGAAGAAAGTACTAAAAATTTACTTATATTTTGGAAAAAAAAATTTGAAAATTTTTGCTTATAATATTGACTGGAGGTAGTACTAGTTAATTAGAATATTTTTACCGTAATCAGTGACATAATCGAGGCTTTTGTGAAGTAATGAGTAATGACTCTGGCGCTGCCCACGTGTTGCACAAATATGATGGAAGGCAGCCAGACGGCGTCTCAACAAATTCTAATAGCCGAGTGTGAGTTGACCCGACACTCTGACAGTCTCACGTCCACCGTTAAAGTTGACATTTGACCACGGTCTTTTTGACCATTGCACTTTGCAACATCATTCACTCAAAACAATTTTTTAATTATGAATGAATAAACAAATATTATGTAAAACAAAAAGTGTTCTTTTTTAAAATAGATTGAGTAGTGGCTATATATATATATATATATAAATATTTTTTTTTTGACGAGAGTAGTGGCTAGATATATTACATAAGCTTTTAGCACAAAAATATATATATTAGATCAGCTTTTGTATGCAGTGCGTAAAGCCTTTATTCATGTTTACCACTTTGTTTTTTCTCGTATTTTCTAGATTTCGAACTTGTCTGGCTTCAAAACGCTCAAACAGTATATGAACTCATTTGAACAGATATCAGGTAAAGCTGCATAATGGCCAACTTATAAAGTTATCTATCATTGCTTGGACCCCGGCCAGGTGACGTGAAAGAAGCATAATTTGTGACACCCAGTAGAACAAGCACATTTTCATCTTTTATTCACAATTTTTATAGAGATGCAATAAAAAAAAATCAATTTTCTAACAACATATTTAGACCAACTCCAATAGTTATCTTTAAGGTGATTCTTAATTATATGAACGAGTTCTTTTAAGAACCTTCATTGGATATGAATGACATGACAGCCAGGTTGTAGAACTATTTTTCTATAAGAACGATTTTTGCCAAATAATTTTTTTTCATCATTGAGAGAGTGAGAGAGTGGGAAAGTGAGTAAATAAAACTCGTGGGACTCATTTAAAACTCATTTTAAGAACTCAAAATGAGTTCTTCTATTGGAGCGAAATGGAGGTTGGCTTCGTATATCATATGTGGTATCTTTGGATCCACAAAATGATAATTAAGAACCAAAATATGGTTCTATCATTGTGAATGCTCTTATAAGGATTTAATTGATATACACTGTCAGTATAAAGAATTTTTACACAGTCAACTAATCAAAAATTGTCACATAAGTTAAAATGCTCACTATTATCCTAAATACCTTAAGTATGTGTTTTTTTTTTTTGATCAACAAAGAATATATTTATATTATAAAGTCAGAGCACTAATAATGCTCAAACCTGTACAAGCAGTGATTAACACTGAATCCCAAATACAAAGCAAGTTTCTCTAGCGAAACAAGTTCTGCCCTTCAAACTTATAATTCAAGGCCAATTATAGACCCCCAACACTTTCTAGCTGCAAAAATGTCTTCTACACCTGCATAACCACTCAAAACAGCACTGTTTCCATCCTATGACCAAGACAGAAACGTCCTTCCCCTCTCCAGGATGTCATGTATCAACTCATAGACAACTTCAGCCAGCAGAGACACCATTTTTAGGAACCACTACCTTAAGTATGTGTTTGGATGTGGTATTTCAAAATTCCAAGGAATTTGAAATATAAGGCAATTGAATTGCTTCAATTGAATTACTTTCATTTTGACAGTACTTTGTTTGGATATATTAATTCAAATGGGGTCCAGGTGGTGTTGGGGCCGGGCTGGGTTCGGGTGATGCGTGACCAGTCCCGGGTGGTGCGGGGTTCGGATGGTGCGGGGGTCGGGTCTAGCCCGGGTGGTTCGGGACCCGATGTCAGTTGTGGGTGGCACATGAGTAAGGAGAGGGAATTCAAAATATCACCTCTTTAGGTGGTATTTCAAATTCCTCAAACTTACCTTAAACCAAATACCCCCATAAAATCCCTTGATTTCTAAAATTCTTCTCATTTAATACCCAAACAAAGTATTTTAGATCGAAGTATTTTGATCACCCTCTTAAAATATTTTACCCTCTCCAAATGCCCATCCAAACACACCCTAAAAGTCACTTATATCATGATTTCTAATTGGTAACAGTGTAAAAAAACTTCACACTGACAGTACATAGAAATAAAATTCTATTTATAATTTATAAACACTTAATCATTAAAATAACTATATATGCTAAAATTTGGTTTTATGAAATTTTCCTTCCTTATAAATTCTACAATATTTATCTTCCTATATTTTTAAAAAAGAGTTTAATTAGCATATACTATCAGTGTAAAGTTTTTTACACCATCAATCAATCAATTATGGTATGATTGACTTTTAAAGTAGATATGATAAAAATCAAACATTTTAATGATGTGTCAATATTTAACTACCCTTTGGCGTGCAACTCTTAAATATATGCAAACACCTCCTTATACACACACGAATTCAGGACTATACGCCCTCAACATTCAACAATTATCTTCTCTTGTATTGTATCTATCCCCCTCACACGTCACGTTGTTTGCTTTGTTGTTAAGTTAAAGATAAATATTAATTAATATTTTAAGGATATATATTGAATAAGAAAATAAAAAAAATAAGTTTTTAGGAGGAACTTATGAATTTATTATATAAAAAAGTGTTACACTTAACTTTTCAAAATATATATATATATATATATATATATATATATATATATATTTTATTTATTTCTCGAAACCCATTCACTTATCTTTTTAAATTTATTAATTTTAGAAGAAATCAAATAAATGTTAGAAACTTTTGGGTCACACATGTAATGTTTAAATATGTTAGGACCACTATTTTAATTAGCCAAATTAAAGTGATCTAATTCAAGTAAGATTTATGACTAAGGACATAATTGTCATGAAAAAATATTGTGTAGATACCTAAAGTCTTATAATTTCTATTTTTATGATGGGCTAAAATAGAAATAGGAAAAGTCTAAGAGTCTTGACTCTTCATGAAAGGGCATGAACTCATTATAGAAGATTATGGTCCCTAAGTCATATGCAATTAGTTTTCTTTTCTAACATCCCATCATTAGAAAGGAGAGACTCTTTATGGTTTAAGAGAAATTGTGCATGCTTGACTTGGAAGACCAAGAACCACAAGTTTCTCCATCATTTTCAATGAATTCGGGTATGCTTCCACTATAGTCTCTGTTTATCTATTCTTGATGATTGAACATGACTTGTCTTGATTTGATGATGGTTTTCATCTTTAAGTATTTCTCCCATAAAGTTTTCCAACAATAAATTCTTTCTTTTCTTCTAATTTTTGTCTCATTCTTTTCATTCAAAAATAATAAGTCGAAGAGAAAATATATAAATTCAAGTATAATATAACATTATTGTTAGAAGAATACTTATCAATGCTTTAAGGACATTGATTAAGGTATCAATAAAAAAAATTATTGAAAAATGATGCATTCAATATTTTGATAAATGTTATTTTTTGTTTTTCAATAAAAACTTATTTTTACTGGAATTCTTCGATAATGCCAACACTCGTTAGGAAGATTATTGTTTTGTTTTTGCCTCAGGTGGCAGGTGGGGAAGGGAAGATTGTGGAGGAAAACTGGAAAAGGGGTGGCTTCAATTAGAAACTTTACGAACCAATGTGGTCCAATTTCATTTAAAAATCAGATTTTCAACTTTCAAAGTTTTACACGAGTCACCGTGGAGTATAGCATTTCCTTTCTATCAAAGTCTCCAAAGTCGTGAACCCCATTCAACGAGTGCCATAGAACAATAGTTCGAGGTTCGAGCAGCATTTAATTAACAATTAGTATCCATTTAACATTTTCTTCCTCCGCTGTATAAGGTTTTTGAATTTCTTTTGCTTTTTATTATGTTATTTTAAAAAAAAGACCACAAGAGATGTTTTCATGCTCTTTCTTTGCTCTGGTCACAAAAAACTTACCACATAATAATAAAACAGAATTTGCTAATTCAGTCATACCTCATGAGTCATGATTAGCTAATTAAGGATAAAAATTGAATGTTGTAGCATCAATAGTGAATTTAAATATAAGGAACTTAACTTCAAAAAAATCTAATGTTATATACTCCCTCCGGTCCTTATTATAAGAGACAAATGACTACTTTTATTTGGTCCAAAATATAAGAGACATGCATGTATTTTGACAAATATTAAATGCTCATTTTCAATTTTACCCTTATTTATAATAGGGTTTATATTTACGAGACAATATCAACTTTCCATACAAGTAGGTTTGTTTATTAATTATTGAAGGGTTAAATTTGTAAATTTATATGAATATTAATTACAAATAGATTATTTCAATACATTTCCTTGATCTGTGTGTTTTAGGATTTTGCCTCTTATATATAGGACCAGAGAGAGTATTAATTAAGATTCCAACAACTCCACTCTTCAAATTAAAATAGGGTAAATTTATCCCGCCGTGTACATGTGAAAATCCTATAAAGAGTCGATATGCAGTTTGATTTTTAGGATTCAAATTGTTTTTTTTTTTTTTGAAACAAAGGATTCAAAATGTTAACATTTGATCCATAATTTTATTTTATTTTTTTTAAAAAATGACGTATAGCAGAAGGTGTATTTTCGCCGCGAAATTGTCGAATTTAATTTTTGTTGGTTAGGGATAGCAATGGGTAGGGTATTATAGTACTACCTGCGTTTAAAAAAATTACCCGTACCCTCGTGGGTAGCAACTTCGGTACCCTTACCCATACCCTCTGGGTACCTAAGTACCCACACCCGCACCCATTACCCGCACTTCAACAAAGAAAAAAATAATAACAAAATGATCATAACTTAATTTAAAAACCATCCAACGATGTTTCGAATGTATTCATCAAACATTACAAACCAGCATATTATACCAAATAAAAATATGTAAAATATCCAAAACAAGTAAATAACAATAAGCCTGCAAAACAATAAATTTATCAAGTTGTAATTCCTGAGCCGATGTTCTCCAAAACCTATATAATAAAAATCATACCTTATATTAGTTATACATTATAAACTTGTAAAGCAACAATTAGTAACAAACACTACTAGAAATTCATGGATTACTTGTGGATTTTCCTGCGGATTTTTTCGAAGGAATTTCCTGCGAATTTTGCTGTAATTTTTCTAGAAATAAGGTTTTTTCCTATAGATTTAAATTCGTAGGAAATTTTGTAGGAAATTTTGACATTTCCTGCAAATTTTCTTGCAAATTTAATTTTTTCGCAAGAAAATCTGCAGGAAATTTCCTACAGATTTTAAAATTCGCAAGAAAAAATTACCCACGAAGGTATTACCTATAGGTGAAATTCGTAGGAAAATCCGCATGAAACCTGTTTCCTGCGAATTTTTGAGCAAAATCCGCAGAAAAATCTGCAGGTAATTAGAAGATTTCTAGTAGTGAAATTGCTAGATTATCTTACCTCATCTTCTGAATCAGAGTCTTGAAAAGACTGCAAACGTTTGTCTTTCATGTGTAAATATTACTTTGGTCAAGTTATACCAACAGAAACTAGAACAAAAAAACAAAACTAATGGTTAGACTAAACACAAATTTCATTAAACAAATATATTAATGCAACATTTATTACTTTCCTTATCATGTTTCATCCAGCTTTGTGCACACATAAGCGCCTCCAAAGTATTCTCATCAAGCCTAGAAGGATGAGAAGTCAACAATCCACCTCCTGTGCTAAAAGTAGATTCAGAAGCAACAGAAGAAATTGGGATGGCCAAAATATCCTTAGCAATCTTTTGTAATGTTGGAAACTTGATCTCATTTGTTTTCCACCATCCAAGTATATCAAATGTAGCACTCCTAGGCAATACCCTCTCTTCCAAGTATTGATCCAACTCAGACTTTGATTGTATGTCATTGGTATCATTGGCAAAGGAGTCATAACCACTAAGAAAATTGTTACAAGTAAGATTATCCAAATTTGAATCCTTGTCATTTAACTTTTCAGTTGGACTTTCAACCATCTCACTAGTCTTAGCTTGATAATCTTCAAACAATGAGAAGCATAATTTCTTGATGTTGTTAATTTCAATTGAAGATACATATCCATAAAGCAATGGAAAGAAGTCCTCCAACAACTTCAATTTATATCTTGGATCCAAAACAATGGCAATTCCCATAATTCAATGAATAACAGACCAATATTTCTCAAATTTGTCATTCATTTTTGAAGCCATATTTCTAATAGTCTGAATTGAGTAAGTCTCCCATTGTTTCAAAGAGAGCTTTATTTCACAAACCAAAGGGAAGAATATGTTTGTTGTGAGGTATTGTGTACTTGATATAATTATTGTATATATATATATATATATGCGGGTATGGGGCTGGGTGGGTACCAAGGTACCCGTCCCCATACCCTCTCATATTTGCGGGTAATTACCCGTGCCCGTACCCATACCCATAAAGCGGGTTTTTACCCTACCCATGACGGGTATTTTTTGCGAGTACCCGATGGGTAGGGTCCGGATTGCCATCCCTAGTTTTGGGAGATTGGTTTGACTAATAAATGTGAATATTCAATCAATGTAGATTATTCCATTATGAATGTCTAAATGGTCTTTCGACATTAAAACATGTTCAATTATAACTTAATTGAATACTTTTAATATAAAAAAAAAAAAACAACTTAATTGAATACTTGTTGCTTTAGTTTTTTGTTGTCTAAATTTGTAGATATAATTTATAGGTCCAAATTAAAGGACTTGAATTTTCTTTAGATCAGAGGGAATTAAAAACATTCAAACATACATATGGGTTTGAGTACTCCTTTTTCTCGAGTTAATATACTTTTGATTATAACAAAAAAATCATTCAAACATGTTATATTAGTCCCTTGAATACTTATTGCCGCAATTGTACTTGTCGATTTTCAAGTTGAAAGCTGGTGTATTTTCTTTAGAAAAGAAGCATATACTTACATGTGTGAATAGAAGAAAGGAATGAAAAATAAAAAAATCAAAGTTATATACTTTAATTAAAAAAAAAAAAGGAATATAAAGAGAGAGAGAATGGAAAATAATTAAGCGCCTCTTTGACTTATGTATTATTTTGTTTTCGTTTTGAGAGTTTAATTTTAATATAATATTAGTGCAAAAAAATTTAGGTTGCCAATCTATAATCTATAATCTATAATCTATAATATCTATAATATATACATACGAAGATGTATGCATGAAATTTCTCTGCCACATGTCGCTCAATTATAGCACCACCTCACATGAATCCTAGGTGTCGATCAATCCATAAAATCATGGATTACTTCCATGCATTACTTTATGAATATTATCCCATATCACTATGAATAAAGATATGCAACCCAACAAGAATCAAATATTAAGGCAATCAAATATTAAACCTACATAATATACCAGCATTAAAACAAAGTAATAATAACGAATCAGATTTTCCATTTCAAAAATGGTTATTCAAAATTCAAAATAATGGATGGTAATTCGTATTAAGAAGCAACAAAGGTTATAAATTATAATTGATTGCCCAATGGTCTGAACAATTTGATTGCAATTCACTTAGTTTTTTATTTTTCAACGTGTGCTTTTATTTCCTTATTCGAAATATAAATTTGGTTTTTTTTTTGGTTGGAAAATATAAATTTGGTTTAATACCAATTCATTTGGCTAATTGTAATTTAAAGGCTATTCAAGCCTTTATGTATATATCAAACTATTCATTTGCATTAGTATATATCAAACTGCAATATTACAAAAAAACAATTCACGTCTTATAGAAGTTTATATTTTGGTTCTTTATTCATGTTTTTGTCATGTTTTTGCTCATTCTCTTAAATTTTTTTTTCCTCTCAGCTTCTTTGAAGACCATCTCTGTTTCTTACTCATTCGATTATCTCTTATATCAGGTAATCGCTCACATATCTTTGAAGACTATCTCAGCTTAATTTTTTTTATCACTGCAAGATTATGAAAATTAGAACCCTCTAATTCTTGCTTTTTTTAATTTATCCACAGCACCATCACAAGTCCTTAAAAGGTAAGGGTCCCTTCTCTTTTCATTATTTTTGAAGGACACAAAGAAGATGATGAATAAAACGATTACGAAGATGAATAGGGTGACCTTTTTTTTATCTTGAAATATTCGATCTT
Organism: Echinosophora koreensis; assembly: GCA_035048595.1. Taxonomy (NCBI): domain Eukaryota; kingdom Viridiplantae; phylum Streptophyta; class Magnoliopsida; order Fabales; family Fabaceae; genus Echinosophora; species Echinosophora koreensis. The sequence goes on from JAPCYP010000023.1 coordinate 4,900,010, forward strand.
TTTCCTCTTTATCTTTCCAGTGTTTGTGAATCATTGAAATTGTTTATCCACGATAATAGTATGACTTCTCCAATAATTTTCTCTCACTCTTTTAACTATAAATTGAATTCATTGTGACTTTTCTTATTGTCATTACATACAATTCTTTTTTTAACCTATAATTATTTTATTTTTCTTCTTGAAATGTCGTTGAAAATCTAATTATTTTTTTTTGTTTACAGATTGAATATTTTGTTATAAATATTATTTTAATTTCGAATTTCATTTAAAGGTAACATCTTTTTTTTAAAAAAAAATTCTTTTCTAATTTATCCTTTTCTCCTATTCGCTACATTTTTTATCTCCTATCCTTGACAATTAAAATCTATGATATCAAAAGACCAACATTAAAGAGTAGATGAACACAACAGCTGGACAAGTGTATAGGAAAATGAAATTGAATTTTGATGTTATGAGAAGGACGAAAGCATATTGGCCTCTTAACAATGATTTATTATGATTTCATCACCCATTTATTTTTATTCTTTAATTAAATAGAGTTAATTTGAATAAGTAACCATTTACAATAATACAAAAAATTCATATGTTTAACTTTCAAAAAAAAAAAACTTCATATTTCAAATTATATTTTGAAAATTTTCGTAAAAGTTTTGTTCTTAAAAATGTGTATAACAGATACTATTTGTGATATTTAGACTAGGATTATAATTTCAAAATAAAAAAATATCATTTTCAAAGTTTCTATTTTAATAAATTTGATTGTATATTAAAATGATATGTTTTTAATTAAAATTTGTTTGAAAAAAAACAAATTCACTGTAATATTGATGTTGAGAAATATTAAAAATTAAAAAAAATCAAATATTAAATGGAAATTGATGTTGAGCTTTGTGTGGAAATGTGTTTGACAGTTGGGTTAATATTATTATTTTCTTTTCTTTTCTTTTTTTTAAAAGCCTCCTCTAACTTTGCTTGGGAGCATGCTGGTTAATGGGAAAAAGCTGAAGGGAAAGACCATGACAGTTGATGTAAGTGAGAAAGAGGATACAAGGCAAAAACTTTGTTTTTTTCATTTTTATTTTTATTATTATTTTTATTTCATTTTTTTTTTTTACTTTTAACTTGGGCTTGGGTGCTGGACTCAAAACAACATTATAACAAAGACAAAATGGACCAATAATTAACATGAACAATCTTTTTAGTTTTCTCTGCACAATTTTTTTATTCTTTTATTCTTTTTTTCCTTTTTTAAATATTAAATAAAAGGAGAAAAAAAATCGGGACAAAATTAGGTGTTCACAGTGATTTATGTTTGGATGTTTTTATTTTGAAAGCAAGTTTGAAATAAAACTTAGTGAAAATTTTTCAACTCAACTCAAAAGCTACTTTTTATATCTTCTAGTCAGAATCGATTCTGGAGGCAAAATCAAATTTACCTGTCAGTAACCAAACATCTCATTTTTACTGAAATCACGTTTGGTAGAGGACATAATCAATTCTGGAGGTTTTCAACGTGAAACCAAATACACACTATATGTTGGAATCAAATGGTGTCTTCACTCTTCCTCCTCCCCTGTTTTTAACAACAACAAAAGAATTTCTTTGACCTCCAAAATATGTAGAAAATATCATAGTTAAAACTTCCTCCTAAGTTGAAAGCAGCTGTAGAAAAAAAAAAAATACTTATAATGGAAGAAAGGAGTGAAACTTTTCAAACTTCTACTTTAATTACAGAAAGAATTAAAGAGAGAGATATGTTAGGGAACGGAAAATAATAACATGTTTGACTTGGTGTGTCTGTCTCATTTGCTGCTTTTCTTTGTGTCTTCAGTATCTACTTGGTCTAGGATGTATTTCAGGTTATTGTTTTCTTTTGGTGGCTTGCTGGGAAAAGTTTAGCAACAGACTTTGCTAATTTTGGTTTTTGGTGAATTTGGGTATATGATTATATAGGACAGGTTTAATAGTCTAGCTTGGAGTGCAGGAAATTGTAATATATATACTGTCTACTGCCTTAGAAAGTGGCAGTATCATGCTAGTTATAGTTTTGTTCTGGCTTTTGGCTTCTAATGTATATGGGTTCGAGTACCCTTAGTACTCGTTTCAATATATAAGTGCTTATAAAAAAAAAACATCTTTGACTTATGCATAATTTTGGTTATGTTTGGCAAGACCAATCCACTAATTTATAGTGGATGAAAAAGTTCCTCTTTGGTAACCATTTTACTAAATAGATTATAACTTTTTTCACTAGCTTATAGCGTTTCTTCCGGACGCTAATTGAAGTTACGTTTGAACTTATAGCTTATCATTTTTCCCCCTCCCATTTTATCCCTGTATTATTTTAATTAAATTTCTCTTTTATCATTAGCTAAATAAAATAGAAAATACTAATGCTACTATTTTTTAATCCCTAATTCAAATCCTACTATAAAAATCATATCAACGTATCTTCTTATTTATTAAAAATAATTGAAGTTAAATTAAAAATTAATATTTTAATTTTTGAAATGATAACTAATTTAAAATAAATTAAAGTATTAAAAGTGATAATTATTTTAAAATAAATAATATATATATCCCTCCTCATATATATATATATATATATATATGCATAAATAGAATTTATATAAAAAGTATATAAATATGTCATTTTATATCATTTTATATTTTTCAGATAGTTCAACCGCTAATTTTATCAAATATTTCGAATTCAATCTACTAGCTTATTCGGTATCCTCTATCAGCTAGTAAACGACTCAAAGAGACCCCTATGATGTCTTAAAAAATAAAATTACATAATGCTATTTAGAGTATCTCTATTGGTGTTTGTCAAAAAAAAAAAAGTATCTCTATTGGTGTTAGCTAGCTCAGTTACTAAAAGATATATGTAATTAATTGTAAGGTTTTGAGAAACAGAAGTGTAAAAAAGTGCCTACGTTGATATGTACTAGCAATATGGATTGAAAGCCAAAAATGGATGTAAATTAAAATTATCAATGTGAAACTACATGCAAGTTTGTCAAGAATCTCATGTTTCTCGTGGCTTCTAATTTCTAAGGAGTGATAATCGACCGCCTGAGAATCCTGACGATAGAGCAGCTGGTGCTCACACGGAGTAAGAGTTTGATTCAAGTACAATTCTCATTAGTGCTGAATTGAACTATGATATATACGACATTATGACTTACGTTTTACATGTCATTTCAATGTGATACACGTCCAAAAAATTGAGATTTTCCAGGAAAATGGGAACCACATCCCATAATTAGCATTCTTCATGACCATGAGTAACGTTAGAAAAAAGTCGGAGTAAAATGTTACTCAAAATGGTTACACATGCCCTACGTTTTTTTTGTATCACTTGCTTCGAAGCATCATAGCAATAGCAAAGCGAGTAAAATTGGTAAAATTGGGACAATGTGGAGATCACGTTCGGGGGCCAAACCTTCACACGTTAACAATTTTTGTTGCCGCCCCATGCCGCCCCACAAGCCCCCCTTGTTTTATTTTTTATTTTTTTGATAATCAAAAACTTGTATTGATAGAGAGTACTAGGGATACTCTAACCCGAATATAAACAACCACAACAATTCCAATAAATGTAAATAAAATACTGCAACAGGACTGATCACAATATTAACTTTACAAATGTCATTGCGAACCATTGGACAAAAACTCTCCTAGAAAGTGAAAATGTGTATTATGTATAAAATAAATAAATAAGATTAATTAAAAATATTAAAATTTTGATCTATTGATTATTTAAGAGTAAAGATATTTTAAGTTTAGTTTTAATATAATGTCAACACGTGTGCTTTTTATACTAATGACATGTACAATAAAATCCATACATTTTTCCTTATTCACTTTATATAAACTCACCTTCAAAACACATATTCTTCGTTTCCGTGTCTACAGTCTACCTAGAGTGAGTAAATGTGGTTAATTTGATCGCTGGCTATCCCAATTTACAATAGAGTCCAAATACCGGCCAAAAGGTCCAATTTTAAGTCAGCACCTGTCTTCATGTATTTGGATTTATTATGAATAAAACTTCAAGACAATTAAGCACAATCAATAAAAGGAAAATGTCTCGAATTGTGAAAGTTTCGTTATATAGAAAAGATTATCTCATCAATCTGTTAGAATTCGGTGCCATTCTTTCTAATTGCATAAGCTTACTTTCACATCAACAAACTTTCTTCGAGTAAAGTTCATTTGGAGAGAAGCGAATGTAATAGCTCACTACTCATTAAAAGCAGTTATATAGTATCTCCGGACTCAATTATAAGCAAAACTAACCAATTTTACATTTATTAAGGAAGTTAGTTAATTTAGTTTAATTAACTTGATTTAGGTATAAAAAAAAGAGAGTTTTAATTACTAAATCACTCTTTAATTGTCTCGAGAATATATAATACTCTTGGAAAAGTAAAGGGAGAATTGATCTGATTGATTAATTTTCTTGATTTTTGGAATACTTACATTAAATAGAGTTAAGTTGGTTGGATTTTGCTTATATTTCAGCTTAATTATTATTATTTTAAGTCACGTAGACTATCACGTCATAATATTAATTTTTTTTTTTAAATATTAACATTTATTCCTCCTTCTAAAGCGTTTCTTCATACCTTCTGCATGCAGTATTTTTTTCTACTTCCAATCAGACCTGTGTCTTTTTTTCTTCTTCCTCTCACGTTTTCCCTTTCATTCTCCTGCAATGGATTTCTAAAGTTATGACCATGTTGCCCTCCTCAATGTAAAAGAGCATAAAAATTGCTGCAGAATAAAGGAAGAACGATGAAGAAAGCAAATGAAAAAAAGACAAGAAATATTTTTTTTTTGGTATTAAGAAAAGAAAGGTTTTATAAGGAAAAAAAAAGATATAATATTATAATAATAAAAATTAAAATAATATAATAATTAGATATAATAATATTTCTTGTTATATAATATTTAATTTTTTTTTGAAGTGACAGCCTATGTGGCTTAAAATATAATAATAATAATAATAATAATAATAATAATAATAATAATAATTAAAAGCCCCTGACGGCATGGACTAAATTCAGAAGTTTTAAACTTATAAGGACTAAAATCAACAAAAAAAAATATAGGGGCTAAAACCAAAATTTACTCACTTTTTAGGGATTAAAATCAAAGTTTATTTCATACATGTCAGCCAACGTCACATATTTGCTAACGTGGCACTTTGTTAGCCATATCAGTACTTAACAGACAGTAACTAATTAATGATAGGGACTAAAATCAAAAGTTTTAACTTCATAGGGACTAAAACCAACGAAAAAATAATCCATGAACTAAACCCAAAACTCACCTACTCTTCAGGGACTAAAAAGTGCATTAAACATTAATTAAAATATAAATAAACAACTGAAAGTGAGACTACCTTTACCATCTAAGGAAACTTCCTGCTTCACAAAAATTCCCCCAATATTGTTTTTTTTACGCTAAACTAGTTTTCTTCATCAAATTTGCAGGAACTAATACCTAACCGAAGCTAGCTGGCTAGTTTTGATAAATAAAATCCTTTTTCTCTTATGCACTTATGCACCTCTTTCCACACGTGGTCATGAGGTTATGAAATCATAAGAACGCACGCAAGCAATTCGCGTTTGACTACAACACAAATCCATTATTCTGTGGCTTACTCCTTTTCTATCAGTCTTCATAAGCTTTGAAGTTTGAAACTGACTTTTCCTCCTATTTTATATGCTCCAGTCTCTACCCTATCCCCATCCACTGCCTATAAATACTCACCACCCCCTCCCATTTTTTTTGCAAGAGTTTGATAAACACAATCCACAATCTTTGCTACTCAAACAAGCTAGAAAAACCTTATAACTTCATTCCAATTAGCATACATTAAACATGAGTACTTTGGGTTCAAAAAACCATCAGCTTCTTTCCAAGATTGCAACCAATGACAAACATGGAGAGAATTCTCCATACTTCGATGGGTGGAAAGCTTATGATAAGAATCCATTCCACCCTACAAAAAATCCTCATGGTGTTATCCAGATGGGTCTTGCAGAAAATCAGGTATATATACATGATATGAATGGCAAGCTTGCAAATATATATTGTTATATTTTATACATTTTTTTTTACCACCACAATGAGATTCAGTTGTTTGATAAACTTCACTTTGTATGCTTATGCATGGGTTAATTTGTTCAATTTTTTTTTTCAGCTCTGCTTTGATCTGATTGAAGAGTGGATAAGGAATAATCCCAAGGCTTCCATTTGCACCCCTGAAGGAGTGCATAAGTTCAGAGATATTGCTAACTTTCAGGACTATCATGGGTTGCCAGAGTTTAGAAGTGTAAGCAAAAAAAAAAAAAATTAAAGGAAAAAACTTAGGTGCAGTTCCTTAGGTTCATATGCTATTTTCCAATGAAAATAATACATGTGTTACAGTTCATCAATGAGAGTATAACATGTCATGTCTTATTCTCATTGGAAAACAACACAACACCTTATATACATAAGAAACTGCACATAAGTTTTTTCCAAAAATTAATTCACTAGAATAGAATGAGCATGTTGTTTATAGTGATAATAAGAAATGTTTTTTGTTTTACATATATATTTTCAGGCTGTGGCAAATTTTATGTCAAAAGTGAGAGGTGGTAGGGTCAGATTTGATCCAGACCGTATAGTGATGAGTGGAGGGGCAACAGGGGCAAATGAGCTAATCATGTTCTGCTTGGCTGATCCTGGAGATGCTTTTCTGGTTCCCACCCCTTACTATCCAGCGTATGTACCCTCTATTTCTTAATATATGTGTTCATTCAATGTATGTCACTGTTTAACACACCCATCTAACGTTTAAAGTTGGAAAAGAAAAAAGCACGCATATATAAAGTGTTATAACTATATGTTTTGTTTTGTTTAAGGGGATAACTCCAATGTATTACAACATGATATTTTGAAAAATATTACACTACCAATTTGGTTTCCGAAAGACTATATATAACATCAGTTTTTTTCTTAAAAAATAAGTTATATATTATATCAATTTAATTATTCTCTAAAAAAAAGTGGCATCGAATTAGTCCATAATAAACGACATGAATTTAATCCCTTAATAATAATATAAAAGATCAATGTAGTCCATTAGTCATAAATAGTTGACATCAATCAAATTACTCAATTATATAATTTAGTCACTCAATCTTGTGATTTATATGTACAAAAGGTTAATTTTTATGTCAATTACCTCTCAGGAACTAAATTAATGTGTCAGGGACCAAAATAATGGTTTAGTCTTTGAAAACTAATGCACGTGCAACTAAAAATTGAAATAATTGACTCTTCAAAACTGTACTCTTCTTAGTTAATTTTTATTATCATGAAATGTTTTTTGTTCAGAATAAATTATGAAGATTTGATTCATAATAATTAAGAAAAAAATCACCTTTCGCCAACTTGGTGAGGTGTCGACCCTACAATTTCCCATTTATGGTAATGCACTAATGGCACCCAGATCCAATAAGATTGTAATTGTAAATAAATGAAAACAAATATTCAAACATGTCTCAATTAGGTCAAGCTCTCAGTCTGAAATAAAATAAGAATTTAACCTGCTATCTAACCAAATAATAATAATAAAAAGAATGTCAAAATAATAATAATAATAATAATAATAATAATAATAATAATAATAATAATAATAATAATAATAATAATAATATAAATAAACCAACCGCTACTGTGTGATGAGTCTTGGTTACTCATGCGTGTAATAACTAAAAGATAAAGGGACAGTAACATTGACCTTTGACAACTGAAACGTGAAAACATGAACACGTGATTGTACGGTCGCCATATATTCCAACAAAAACGTCAGCACAACCAAATACTAATTACACCACACTACACACACAGCTGTAATTTTGGAAATTTTGCTTGGTCGGAAGATATTGCCAATTAATTCCAAACTCTGGTAAAGAAATTATTTTCTTTAACCATTAATTTCAGGACAACATTGAGCAAACCATTTTTAATATATTTCAATTAAAATAATTAAATAAAATGTCCTTTAAGACCCTTGTACTACTTTTAGACAAGAATATATAATGCAGAAAATTCTCCAGTCTCTTTCTTTCATTGGTCTGGTCTGGCCAACCATTTAATGCATGCAGCACTATGCGCTGTATATATAATAATGACTGATTTGGTCAAAGGAGATCTAAAGATTTGATTATCGGATTAAGTGGGTTCAAATTATGAACTGATTAAGAAGTGGCAAAATTGATTTATTTCTTATCAATGGTTTCATCACGTTTTTAATATGACACATGAATGACATGTTTAATTGAGTGGTATAGTGATATATATATACTCCATGTTTCACTGCAGATTCCTCCGTGATTTGTGTTGGAGAACTGGGCTGCAACTAATTCCTGTCCACTGTGATAGCTCAAACAACTTCAAGATAACAAGAAAAGCTCTTGAAGCAGCTTACAAGAAAGCCAAGGAGGATGACATCAATGTGAAGGGTTTGATCATAACAAACCCTTCAAACCCTTTAGGCACAACCTTAGACAGAGAAACATTGAAGAGCCTTGTGAGCTTCATCAATGAGAAAAACATCCATTTGGTCTGTGATGAAATCTATGCAGCCACTGTTTTCAGTTCCCCAAGCTATGTTAGTGTCTCTGAAGTGATACAAGAAATGGAGTGCAAAAAGGACCTCATTCACATTATTTATAGTTTGTCTAAGGACATGGGGTTTCCTGGTTTCAGAGTTGGGATAGTTTATTCATTCAATGATGCAGTGGTGAACTGTGGAAGGAAAATGTCAAGTTTTGGATTAGTCTCCTCACAAACTCAACACATGCTTGCTGCAATGCTTTCAGATGATAGATTTGTTGAAAATTTTCTTGCTGAGAGTTCAAGAAGGTTAGCAAAAAGGCATAACATCTTCACAAAGGTACTTGAAGAGGTTAACGTTACTCGGTTTCCAAGCAATGCAGGACTTTTCTGCTGGATGAATTTGAAAAGCTTGCTGAATGAACAAACATTTGAAGCTGAAATGAAGCTGTGGCGAGTGATTATCAATGAGGTGAAGCTAAACGTGTCACCAGGCTCTTCTTTCAATTGCTCAGAGCCTGGTTGGTATAGGGTTTGCTTTGCTAACATGGATGATGAAACAGTGGAAGTTGCACTTGGAAGGATCAGAACATTCATAGGTAAAGAAACAAAGAAACCTGCAATGCAAGTCAAAAGTTGGCAAAGGAATCTTAGGCTCAGCTTCTCATCAAGCAAAAGGTTTGATGAGACTGTTATGTCACCTCATTCACCAATTCCACAATCACCCCTTGTTAAAGCCACTTAACTGGAGCAGATTTACCATAAGGAATCGTCTATATATCTTATATCAACCTAGCTATAAAATAATTTCCAGTTGAATCTTTGCGTGTATCCAATTATAATATAGCTATGATCGGTTGTCCTATATACGAACAGCTAACTGTGGTGTATGTTAGGGTAACTGAAATTATTTTTGTGCAACAAGTGATATATGAATCATGATAGCAAAAGATGTTCCATTATTCTATGGTTACAGTTTGGCTGCTTTATACTTAGAAAAAGACATGAAGTTTCATTTTCTTGTTTTGTAAGAGTATATATATGATATCTCTACGAATATATGCTGTATAATACTAATGTTAGTTACAGAATTGAAGGTTGATTGCATGACCAAAAATTGGCAATTATATGTGACATCATGCTGCATGCGTGGCTTGATTAATTACTTCCTTATGGAGCGTGACAAGGAGAACATTTATAATATTCGGTTCATGCGTACCTTGTCACGTAGCTTTGATATTCGCCAAGTGACTAATCTATGGAAAATTCCAAGTCATTCTTTTGTGCCGTAGCTAGCTCGAGTGTGTGATAGTATGATGTGAAGGGATAAGAATTCATTCTATGTGCTTATCTACTCATCCAAATGATCCAATAATATATGCTCTCGGTATGTACTCTCCAATATATTTGAAGTATAATTTTCAAGTAATTATTTATCATTATAATGAGATCATTAATTTACTCATAAATTAGCTGATTTAAAAACTAGAAACTATCTTTGTCATGATTTAGCTATATATCATGTACGGATGAATCCAGGAAATATGAGTGTTGTGGGGCCAAAAAACATAAGTAAACGAAAAATTTAAAGTTTTTTTTTTTGGCGAATTTTTTTTTAAAATTTATTGTATCTATTTTTAATCTTACCTTTTTATGTTAATGTATAATTTAATTAAAAATGGACAATGAAAGAATCAATCATATAGTACATCGAAAAGAGATTCAACAACATATTTTTTTATTAAATAACTTATATTATTATTATTCTGATATCTCAAAATATTATCTCTTACTCGATAAATGAGAGACTAATCTCCCGAGCAGAGGTCTTTATCAACCTAACTAGCATATATATGTTCTCACATATTTTATAAGTTACATGTAAAAAAAATAGAAATTAGAATTCTTATGGCAATAATTAACACAAAACTTATGTTTTTATTTTTTTATTTTGAGATATTAAAATATTAAGAAGTATGAAATAAATGTTTGTATTTTTGTTGTCATTTGGATTCAATTTTTTGGTATACGTGGTTGCATGAGCCATGAGGTCATAGCTTACCGATTCTAGTGTAGTGGGTGCTACTCAATTTGATCAATCCAATTCTATTCGATTAATGGATGTGAAATGAAAAGGTCTACAACTTTTCGTCAGACAAGTCATTTTTTCACCGCGTGAAGGGGACACAGTGACCCACACCATGGACATATTTTTGTGTTGCATATCCAAATTCACTTGTGTGTCTCGCCAGCCAAACCGACCATTTGTTGTTAATATCCATTATAGGTACACGGTGGCAAACTAAATCTAAATCCACTTATTCTGATGGGATCTATCCGTGCCGTTTTGGACATGTTTGTTCTTCTGATGTTCCTTGATAGTGATCTCACAAACTACACGATGCATATAGTATAAATTCTGCATTGACATTTTGAGTACATGTTTCATTTGGAACTCTATTCCTCGAGTTGATTAGTTTTATATATAAAGTTGAAAGTGCAAATTGATTTAGGTAACAATCTCTTGATTAATTTGTTAGTAAGGATCATGTCCCTCCATAACAAGCATTATAGATTTAAATAAACAAATGAATAAATCTATAGTTATTGATTTGGTATATTTTTTTTTGAAGAGAAAAAAAAAATAAAAAAAAATAAAAAAAATTAGAAAATTTGGATACCTGATATTTTGAATTAATAATGAATTAACTCAACTCCGAAAGTTAGTTCAAGAAGGCATTATTGTTATATGCCTGTGGAGTGTGGAGATCCGGCCAAAAATGAAAAAAAAAAAAAAAAAAAAAAAAGACACTCCAAAACCTTGTTTAAAAGAAAAATGATTGCTTAGGCAATTGTAAGAGATCTATTCAACAGTTGACGATTCAGCATTCTAATTTTAGCTAATATGCGCAGGATCTTTATCACTGATATTTTGTGCCCTTTTTTTCGATAAAAATTTGCCTTGAAAAATATTGTATTTAATACATTGAATATTTAAAAGTTACACTTCTGAATAAAAAATTCATGTTTTTGATTTTTTTAACCCGTACCCAAGACCCAAAAAAAAGATATTTAGCAAAGGCCCATGGACAAATGTTCAATATGTTTACCAAAACAATTGTTGGTTCAATTTGGATAAAAAAAAATAAGAAAAAAAAATGTTAGTTCAATGTATCCAATAACAATGGTCATCCCGAGTCTACACATCTAGAAAACATTTTTTTTTTATGTGAAACGCATACGTAGATCCACTTCAATTTCATACTAAAAGGAGGGATTCCTTTATTCTATAGTACAAGTCATTTTTCACTTATAATCTATCTTAGTTGTTGATTTTATTTTCATCGATCAAAAAATTATTATGATTATAACATTGTTAATAGTTTACATCATTGGGTGAAAATAAGATCAACGATTGTGAGCGAATGTATGTAAAAAACGACTTACATCGGGTCTTACTAACCAGTACAGGCTTTGATGAAGGAATTCAAAAAAAAAAGAAAAAGAAAGAAACTTTATATTGGGAATATAGGTATAAAACTTTTCAATGCATCCAATACATAGTTTTCTATATAAGATTTCATGTTTTTTATTCTATAATAAATAGTGCCTTGTTAACATTCTCTCATATATAAACTAACTTCTTGTAATAAATGGAGCTGTTAGTATGGAAAAACAATTGACTGAATTTCAAGGTGATTATGTACAAAGCAAGACAGATGAATTGAAATCTTTTAAAGAAGTGGAAATTCATCCACTGCAATTTTCAAAGACATAAGTAAGTGACAAACAAATTAAAGGAGGAAAATAAAAGGCCATTGATGATCATAAGTGTTTGTGCTTATAATGGGCCCTGTGTGTGTAGATATTTTGATTCAATATCTATGTTCTTGTTAGGAAAAGAGTTTGAGGTTTCGTATAATCTCTTGCAAAATTAAGAAAACAGTTTTGTAGTAGGTTACTTATTTTCAATGTCAGTTTCACTTGTTCTTGATTTTCTCCCTACCTTCTTCTATTATTAGCAGTCCTTTTTTCGATCTTTTGCATCCTGCAGTAACTCTGCAAGGTGGCATTTATTATTGATTTGGTTTTTTCCCCGTTTTGGCAGTCTAACTGTTTTATATCTATTATTAGTCCATTGCAAATTTGTGGTTTAGATTATTATGCTATTAAACTATGGCATGTCATTGTACATTAGCAGATGTACATGGGGTTGCTTATTTTTTTATGCTTTCTTTTGGTCTGCAAATTTGAGTGACTCTGCCTCTGCTGCGTTTGTGACTTGTGTTTGGTTACGAGTTTGAGTTCCATTCTCAACTTTTCATTCTCTGCTGTTTGATTAAGGCTCTGAAGTTTGTAGTAAACTTCTTGACTTCAGATGCTCTTGTTGTTGATAAAGTTAACTCTTGCAAATTTATCAAAGAAAGTAGTTATATTTCTAATATGGGATATCCCAAGTTTAAAAATTATACATTCAAATGCATTTCAGAAAGGAAAAAAGCCATATTAAAAAGATTAGAGTAGACAAAGGGGTTAATATAGATAGATTAAGTTTATTCCTTCATAATTGTTTTTTCAAAATCTCAAATATAGATAGATCACATATAATAGATTACAAACAAACCTTCCCTTTTCTTCCTCTTTAATTAATATATACATTCTCTCATGTCATCTCTCTTTAAATTTGATCGAAGAAAAATAACTCATATATTCAATTGATTTTACTAAATTTACTTGATCTTAAAATAATAAACTAACTATCATATTTTACATTTTTTTAATTTGCTTATATAAATTGATAGCCAAATGTTAGTAGTTAGTTGTTATGTTATTTTTTTCTCCTTTGTCAAGGTTTGAAACTTGGACCTCCTAATCCTCTAACTCGTTATACCCTTAGCTCAAACTACCATTTGAGCTACCCAACTCCAACCCAATCAGAATTTCAAATTAGTTAATATTTAATACAAGGTGAAATTATAAACTCTTCTCAGTCACCACTTCAACTGGGGTACCACATTATTGGATACACTTCACTTACCGTATGGATAAGAATTCTACGTGTTTGTGTAAGTATACGGAAGTTAGCTCCATTTATATCTTGCACGTATATTCAACAGTGACAACCTGCATTTAGCACTAATTAATGTTCCCTTAGTTTACCCAAAAAGAAAAATCAAAATTCCAACAAAACATTATTTCAATTTGAAGACTAAAAGTGAAAGAGACAATCCCTCAAAATTTCCCCTTTCACCAATTTTTTCTACTACTGTTTGTTGTTTTGAACTTTGCTTCATGCCCCTGACCCCAAAAAGCTTCTGATTAGTTTTATCTGCCTTTAGACCTTGGTGACAGGGTTGGGATTAATGGGATTGATTATGCTGACGAATATTAATCAACCACTCACCGACCCAATCGTCATGTAGTCAACCTGATATCATCATGACTTGGTTTGATATAAAAAAATGTCATTTTAACCGTTAGTAACGCAATGTGTCAGTCAACACATGTTTTTGACTTTTTAATTTTAAGAAAGTCATATAATAATAATAATAATAATATTTTGATATACAAATAATATTTTTTACAGTCATGGTAGCTTAAGTTGCTCTCTTAATGGACGAGCAAGAAACAAAAAAAATATTGAAAATGAACGAGAAAATCACTTTAATTGTACATCACACTAGTGCAGGAAGTACTTTTTACGTCTGTTAAAAGTGTTTTTTAACGCCACAAAAAAACCAGACATTAATACAATAGACGTTTGTGAACAGACGTAAAAGTTTACTTTTAACGTCTGTTTCGCAATTTAACAGACGTTAAAAGTAAACAGACGTTAAAAGTGTTACCTTTGACGTTTGTTGTATGAAAAACAGACGTTAAAAGTAATTATTTTTTTAAAATCCTGGTTATGCAATATCCCTTTCCCCCAGCTAACTCCCTGCATTCACTAACATTCCAGAGTATAGAATTTGCACAGATTACAGAATTTGCGCACACTCATCTCTAACAAGTCTGTATATGGAGAACTTTGCACATAAATTAACTCATGCATTTGCATTCCAATATTTTTTAGAACTAGAGCTAGTCACAATTATATATACAGAATTTTCCTTAACACAATTCAGTTTATATTCTATTACTAGCTAGGCCACAATACATGAAAAATTCATAATATATATTCTATACTGGCTAACACAAGTCCAATGTATAAATATATACATGTAAATTCATACAACTACACATTATTATCTAAGTATGTAGGAGGTATCTTTTATACTCCTTTTTCTGCAGCATACTTATAAAAAAAAGTCTGCAAATCGCATCCTCAAGTTTTTAAAATCTTCTTTCAAAAGAGGAGATTGATCGCTGAAAGCCTGCACAAGTTCAAATAAAATAAACATTAAATAAAATCATCACCAAAAATAAAATATATAATTAAATAACTTGTTTAATTAATTACATTCTTCCATCCCTCGATAATAGATGCGGAGACAATGTTCAACATATGAAGCATCACATAATAGGCACACGACCAACTATCTGTCTGATAACGAGACTACAAAAGAAATCAAATTTAATATCAATTAAATGTGTGTGTGTATATATATATATATATAGTAATTATAATAATAATTACTATTTAATAAACTACTTTCCTTGAGGATAATCCGATCAGGATTTGCTTTTGACTTTGAAGTCCTACTTTTCCCGTTGGCGCAAGATATGCCACATGCCTTCATCGCGCTATTATAAACAAAATATTCATGTCAATTATATGTTCATCATGTGTATAATAAAATAAAAGCAAATGTTACAAATTAAATTAATAGAAGATTAATTACTTACGTATTGAATAAGGCCACCACCTCCTTCGACGGTCCTCGTGGAGAGAGCATAAGAATACGACATTATGCCTAGAAGGATGAAGTATGATCAACTGCCAATGTTTATTCTATAAGTAGGGTGCCATATATATGTCTTTCCGATCACTTCCTCCCATTAAGTGGGTCATGTATGCACTGATTTTACTGTGATCGATCAAATCAACTAGCATGACAGTGGGGTCTAAGAATCCGTAAACATTGCAACCCCTGTCAATTTGAAGGCGATGTAGATACCCAAGATATGAAATAAGTGGATGTTAATTACGTAATATATTGAAATGGAAATAAATTATAAAATTGAAATAAAATATAAAATTGAAATAAATTATAAAATTAAAATGTACTTACGTGCACCAAATACTTAGAATCGTGTTAGCTATCCACTCACCATCTGTGCAAAACTGCCCAATATCCTCACCAGCGAATTGAAAAAGAGCTGCTGGGTCTGGGTGTGCCTTCCATCCATCGTGTTCCAGTGGAAATACAAAAATCTCGAACGCAAAATCCTCACCAAGAGAGAACAGACGAGTAAAAGGAGACTGATGAAGCGACATCGGCTTCGGCTTTGCCTTCAATTGTAAATAAAGAAAGTATAAGTAGTTGAGAATAAAGAAAACATAAGTAATTGAGAAATATGATCATTATGAATATACCTGGGATAACTCGAACTTTCGCTGCGCCAACTCCAGCTCCCGTTGTTTCAACTCCAGCTCCCACTTTGACAACTCATCCACCTCCACATTTGTCTTTTGACAACTCTCTTTTGTACTCACATGTGAAGGTTGGGCAACTCCCGCTGTTTCTTGGGAAGCCATAGAGGAAAACTGCTGCATAAGCATCTGAGTGATGGCTGGGTTCGCTAGAAACCCTCTCATCAGCTGATTTGTAAAGGTCGAGTCGGCAATGAGCTCCTGTTTCACATCTTCTCTAAGCTCCTCCTTATCGAGCGCCTGCTCGACCCGCCTACATGAATCACATTTCCCATAGAATTTCTTGATGCCCACCATCCGTGGAACACCAATGACCCGACCAGGGTGGTCGTCTTTGCCTAGGGCAGCGACCAAGATATCCCAACGTCCATGTGGGACGAATGATCACTGCGAGCTTTTTTTCATAAGCTCCTTCTACAAAGACGTAATTAAAAACATGTAAGACAATGTATTACAAATATCACTAGAAAAGCAGTTAGTTTGTTACTTATAATCTTTTCTGCCACAATATGTGTGGCTTCAACTTTAAAATCTCCTTTTTTTTGTCTTTCGGCCCTCCATCCAACACTCCTCGCGTGGGGGTGGAGACGGAGGATCAACACTTGTTTTGCTTGGGAAGCCATGATCAAAGGCTCATCCATATGACTTAACTTGCCAAGGTCTACCAATGTTAATACCCATTCGTCGGTTTGTACACCAGTTTTACTGTCAACCCACTTACATTTAAAAACCGGCACCGTAAGCTTAGTGTAATCGACCACCCAAATCTCTTCAATGACTCCAAAGTAAGGTATCGATGCAATAACCAGGTTTGTATCTTTTGAACCAAAGTAGCATGGATTTAGCCACGATCATCCGTATCACGGATCATGTCCTCTACCCAATCATCCTCCATATCTACGTCAATGTCCTCACTTTGGGAGACACTTGGCTTATTATTTAACAACACATCATCATGCCATATCCATATTGTATAATTCAAGCAAATCCCAAAACAAATAAGATGAGTACGTATATCTTTGACCGCACATTTCCTTGTATTCAAACATTTGACAAAAGGACAACAGAACATTCATTTACTGTTAGGAACATTTCTTTGAGCAAATTCTATAAACTCTTCCACTCCCTTCAAATACTCATCACTCGTACATTTACAAACCATTCAACTACGATCCATAGCTAGATAGGTTATGTAGATACACACACATATATCCAATATAAGCACAATAGGGGAGATTGGAAAAGCGCACTAGTATATATTAACGAGTAAACTAGAAATCTAACCCCAACAAAAAAACTATACCCATGTGGACCTCAAATGGACATGATATATCCTCACAGCAAGTGTTTCCAATGACTTGCCTACTTTTTAATAAACCAGAGACAATATTCAACATTCAATTACTATTCAACATGACATGACTTGCCTATTTTCTAAGAATTCAGTGACAATATTCAACATTTATTAAGGATTTTTTTCACAGGCAAGTAGTGTCATAAATGATCATCAAATAAAGTTCAACAATAAAATCCTTGATTACTTGTAATATCCCGAAATTTTAATAATTTAATTAAAGATTATAAGTGACATTATTTTAGTAGTTCAAAATTTCTTTTGTATAATGGCAAAACATGGTAATTTTTTTTAAGTTATAAATAAATACGTTCGTAATTAATTAATTACGTTATGATCAAAAATATTTTGGAGCAATATTTAATAATTAATTTAAATGAGGGTTGTAAGGCTTAAACATGATAGTGCACATTTGACACACCTTGGTAATTAGATTAATTTAACTTAAATAATGACATTAGTGTTTTTATGAGATTGTGGCCCTTTACCCACCTAAGGCCCAAAGTGATGGTTATATAAAAAAAGGGGTGTCATCTACTCATCTTCCTACATCATTCTCTTCTTCTTTTCAAAACCCTAGAGAGAGAGAGAGAGCTTAGAGTAAGAAAGCGTGAGGGAGCT
Source organism: Echinosophora koreensis (assembly GCA_035048595.1). Lineage (NCBI taxonomy): Eukaryota > Viridiplantae > Streptophyta > Magnoliopsida > Fabales > Fabaceae > Echinosophora > Echinosophora koreensis. The sequence goes on from JAPCYP010000023.1 coordinate 4,918,201, forward strand.
TGGAGGAGAGGAAGCCATTGGAGAGCTTTGAGCTTGATCTTCACACCTCATCTTTTTCATTTTCGTTTGGGAACTTGGAACACCACAACTTTCATGATAAGGTGAGGGATTTGTGATTTATTTGGATAATTTTCATGGGTTTGTTTGAAGGGTATGAAATGGGTTGGTAAGGGTTGAAATAACGATGTTTGTGAGTTGTTTTGGGTGAATCCCTTTCATGAAAATCATTTGGAACATGTTTAGGTTGATTATTCTCTGATTTATATGTTATGGTGAGTTGTTATACCTGTTTGGTTGAACCCTAGACATTGGGGGTGAGGAAACTCCATTGTTAGAGCTTGAAGCTTGATGTTTTTTTAAGGGAATATCGGTTTTGGGTCTAAATCCTGACATATATGTAATCAAAAAATTGTAACTAGAGTTGTAGATAGCGGATTGAGATGAAATTGGTTTCGTTGGAAAGCTAACATCCAGAGGTACATATATAAATTTCGTAATTTTTAGAAATCTGATCAGTTAATTTTTTAAAACAGGGCTACTGCTGCCCGAATTTATCCTGACAACCCCTATTTCGAAAATTATATCTTGAGTTATAAAATTTGTATTGAGATGAAACTTGTTGATTTGAAAACTGGAATATTAAAGTAGGTTGTGGTAAAATTTCATGATTTAAGGAGGCCTGAGGAGGAAACAGTTTAACCTGGAAAATAGAGTATTGTCTATCTCGGATGTTCTAATACAATCTTTACTTCAAAATTTATATATGGAGTTATAGACCTCCTTTTTTATGTGAAACTAATTTCATTTAAAAGTTGATATGTATGTCTTGATGTCGTTAAAATTTTAGAATTTATGGACCTCTATAGTATTCCCAATTTTTCTTTGAATTTGGTATAGGATTGCTGATAACATCGTCTGGCAACTAGACTTGGTAATAGTTGGACCTTAGACTATATTTTTAGTGATTTGTTTCCATGATATTAGAATTAATTTTGGATATTGCTATATTTGGACTTAGAATGAGATGATTGTGTTATTAATGAATGATAAATATGAATCTTTTACTTTAAGGAATTATATTAAGTATTAATTGATGTTTGTGATGACTTGATTTGAATGTTCAGGTTGGATATGTGTTTATTGAATTATGAATATGACATTAGACAATATGATATTCTATGTTGTTTAGATCTTTGTTATGTTAACATGATAATGAGGTAAGTTATGATGAAATATTTTCTGTGAGTTTGATTGTGTATGTTTATTGATGCAATGATGATTGATACATATGATTGAAACTTAAGAGAAGTACTTGTGGAATGGATTGCCAAGAATTATATGCGAATCTTTGGGTAGGCTGACCGGGGAGTGGGAGGCTCCGATATATAAATATCACCGTCGGGGTAGGAGGTCCTCAGAGAACCCACCTCCTAGGATACCCAAAGACTCGATGTTAGTATGATATGTAATATATACACTTGAGAAATATATTGATCCCTTGTGAGGGACTAGAGATATGAGAATTAAATGAAGCGCAAGGCATTCCACAAGTACTCTAGGAATGGACGAGATGTCCTTTTGAGTTGTGTTTACTATATGAATGTTGCTCTGTATTATTGATGTGGTATTGAGATGGATTATGCATGTATATGAGTGTGTGCTTGTGTGGGAGTATGCTATTGTTTTATTCTTAGCTAGCATGTCTGCATATGTTTGGGGGAACTCCCTCATTGAGTCAGTGGACTCATCCCACGTTTAACATTTCAACTGCAGGTATCTGTGAAGTAGTCAGAAGCCTTGGATGTCATGTGGATAGCTCAAGGGGTTGTACCCTTAGTTTTTATTTGTTATTTAAGAAGGACTTTGTAATTTTTTGTGTTGTTAGTTACTCTGATGTATTATCTTTCTTGTGTAAGTAATGAGTATAATCTTTTGCTTTGGATGAGACGAATTTGTGTATACTTGTGAGGCTGCGAAGGGGAAGGATGAAGCTTTCCCTTTCGGCTGGTCATGGCTACGAAATTCGGGTCATGACATTATTATACACTTGTTTTGGTTTTATTCATTGAAACAACTAATTGTCTCCAACAAGCTCAATGAGTTAATGCAAGTTGAGAATGGTTTGCTAATACAAGACATTTTATGCTAGCATGTGAAAATTCTATATCACTTTGTTCGAGAAAAAGTATTACCGAGAGATATAAGAATGGAGTTTGTGAATATTATAATCAAGTGGTAGATATTTTTACAAAAGGACTAAATCATCCGGAGCATAAAGAATTTACGAGACAACTCAAATGACAACAAGTCCACGGTGTGAGAAAATAACAATTGAGGTTTTTCTTAGTTGAATATGTCTATTTCACTATTAAGTTTTTAACTTGTTGTTCTTAGATGAAAAGGTTTACTTCACTATTAAGTAAAAAAAAAAAAAAAACATTATAATGTTTGGTGATGTCTAACATGAGGTAGTCCAACAAGTGACTTATTCATGAGGCATCAATCTAACCCACAATAATAGGTTTTTCAGATTTTTTATTTTTATTTTTAATTTCTTTTATTTGGAAAATCCCATTTTACCCCATTCTACCCCACCACCTACATCCCCATTCTCACCCCCTCACCTCTCACAGCCACCCCTAACCCATCCCTCACCACCTTCATAAATTTGACCTTAAAATCGACACTTTAAAATCATCAACAGTTTGAACAAATAATGAAATCCCTGCTGCTTAGAACTCGAATCCATCACTACCAACTGAATCATTCATACATATACAATGTAACACCCCGCTTTTCGTTAAGTACTTTGTTATATGCTTGTTTGATTGCTAAGCTTATAGCCAAAGTTAGAAGTTGTTGGTTTAGGGCTTGGTGCGATTTTTGGCTTAAAATGTCTCTTTCTGGTGCATGAGCACGACCGTGCTCATGACCAGCACGCCCGTGCTTGAAATCAGACGTGTTTCACTGATTTTAAGTTGAGCACGCCCGTGCTCAAGTATGGACCGCGTCTCGTAAACACTAAGTCCAGCACGCCCGTGCTTGTCGAGGAGCACGGCTTTGCTTCGAACGCAATTTATATATACAGCACAGAAACCGAGGGTTGCGTTTTTAACCCTATTTTTGGTGGCTGCAAACCCTAGTGTTGTTGCTACCGTTCCACTCCCTGTTTCCACCAAACTCAACCAGTTTCTTGAGTATTAGAGACCTTTGGGAAGCTCTGTTTCGCCTGTGCTCGTATATAGGTAATGTCCCTTTTCCCTTTTGTGGTTTCCTTTCATTGTCTTGAAATGGGAACTGATTGGGTTGTGTTTTGTTTATCAAAGGCTAGGTTGTGGACTGAGCTACTCATGGGGACATAACCAGTTTGTTGTTGGCATCATTGTTGGAACCTTCAAACCAGGTATGGGGAGAAGGGTAATGTAACCAATAGGCAGTAAGGGTAGCGTAAGGTAAAGGGGTTCCCATAACTCTGAGGTCTTATATGATGTATGTTTAACATGTTCTAAATGCCTATGTTGATGAATCTATTTTCTGATTAGTTGTATGCCATAAAATGTATTTTTATGCCTATGTTGATTATCTTGATGTAAACATGATAATGTGTTTATTATTGGTTGATATTATGTTGATTGGATGGTTGCTGCTATGACAGTTGTGATGGTGGTGCGACGTCTCGGTCTTGGTGTTTGAAGTGGTGGCTGAGAGTGAGAGGGACAGAGAGAGTTAGGGCGCACACGTAATGTTTAAATATGAGAAAGAGAGTGTGAAGTTCAGAGAGAGATAGAGAGAAAAAGTAAGTACCTCGCGGTGGTGGTGGAGAGGAGCTCGCGGTGGTGGCGGTGGAGAGGAGCCCATGGTGGTGATCACTAAGAGAGAAATGGTTAGGGCAGAAGAGGTGGTGAGAACAGAGGCAGAGTGAAAGTGAGATGAAGAAGGCAACGAGCGCGGGTATAACGTAACTTACTAAAAAAATTAAAATCACCCTTAACATCTGTTGTTTAAACAATAGACATTAAAGTGCATCTTTTATGTATGTTGTTTAAACAACAGACGTAAAAGTGCAACTTTTATGTTAAAAGTGACACTCATCACTTTTAACGTCTGTTGTTTAAAAGATTATTTAAATGAACCTCATATTTACGGTTCTGTCACCACCTCCTTTTTAACGTCTACTTTTAGTTTAACAGACGTTATATCTGCTCATTTATTACATATTTTCCAGTAGTGCCACTTAGTGGGTGTGTGGGAAAAAGTATTTTCCATAAAACCATATTTTTATCTTGAAAAAAGTTGTTTCAAATATAATATGATATGATAGGTAAACATGATTAAATTATTAAAAAAGTTATTTCAATGAATTTTTTGTAAAGAAGTTTAAAACTTATTTAAAAATCTGTTTAATTATTTCGAAATATTATTAAATTATAATATTTTTTAATTTATTATGTAAAAATTAATTTTTTACGTACCCAATTCAAATAAAATATATTATCTTAAAATTAATTTCTAGCTAATGCATAAAAATATGTAACTGATTATATTGAGTCTGTTTGTTTTAACTTTTTTCCACCTCAAACGATGAAATTCCGCGTTCCAATGCACTTGTGTAGGAAGCTCAATTTTGTCACTTTCTATGAACGCAGTTTATAACGCTGGTTGGCATTGAAAAGAATTTTAAACAAACAGACACATTATAATTGAACGCATATAATAAATTATTGAAATAATTAATTTTTCACAATTAATTTAAAAAACGAGTATCCATCTGATTCATGGCATGGACATGAGCACATTTTAAAAATAATAAGTGTGTTTGGGAAACTAGGTGAACATTAAAAAAAGCTTTTTTCACACAATTTTCAGCATTTTTTACCATCCATCTTGAGTGTGTTTGGGAAAGCTGGAAAAAAAAGATTATGCTGATAATCTATTTTCAAATAATCGATTATTATGATAATCGATTATAATCAGAATCTGTTTTTGTTTGGGTATGTTTGCTGAAAAGGGATTTTAAGATAATCTATTTCGTTTGGGTAGTACAAAAATAATCACTTTTATATAGTAAATTACGAAAAAAGGGTATGAAGTTAAATATGAATATTAATATTAATAATATTTATGCTTTTTTAACATTAAAACTTGTTAATTTTTTTATTTTGTCATCAAATTATTTTTTATTATAAAAAAATAAATAAAATTTATAACATTTCTAAGTGACTCAACGTTGTTTCCACACATTTAAATACAATTTTAACAAAAAAAAATATATGAAGAAATAATAAATATTAAATAAATAATTAAATAATTAAACATGTTAAATAAATTTGTTTCTACAGCTTGCCATGTTCCATACGTAATCAGACCTTCATCAAAGCAAAAAAGAATACGTGATCAGGCATCAAAAGAAAAAAGACGCAGGGGTGGGGTGGGGGTAAGAAAGGAAAGTGAGTGAAGTAGAGAAAAATAATCACAATCTCATAATCCAACAATCCTACAAGATGGATGGTAAAAAATGCTGAAAATTGTGTGAAAAAAACTTTTTTTAATGTTCAGCTAGTTTCCCAAACACACTTACTTATATACAAAACAGCTGGAAAGTGTAAAAAAGCTGATTTCCCAAACATGCTCAATAAAAAATAAACCATGATTCTTTGAACAGAAAATTCCATTAGCTACCTTCTTCCGAACAAGGTATATATGATGGTGTGAAGGTCAACAGCTCATGAATACCAATAGAAATAGTATGATGATGGCAACTATGACCGCCCTATTTGCCCTTAGGGACCATGACGCTTCAATCATTCATTATATTTGATCCAATGGGGCCAACGCATACCATGAATACTAGATGGGGTTTCACTAGTAACACAAATACAGAGAAAGACAAAACTCCAAAAAAGAGTAAAATCACCACCACAAGATGGGGTACTTTGCTTTTCAGCCTCCACATGTCCCACAAGACGAAGGACATGACAATGCTACACAATTAAAAATAAATAATTTAATAAATAAATATTATTTTCTTCATGGTCATTAGTGGCTGAGGATGTACTAGTACTATGCCAAGAGATTGAGGCTGCTCCCTGAATTCAGTGTTTGAAAAAAATAAATAAATAAATAAATTTTACAAATTTGATTTGATTAAAAGTAAGTTTGAAATAATTGATTTATGTGTAGATATTTTATTATTAAAATTAATTTTGTTAAAAAGAATGTAATTTGAATTATTATATCATTTAAACTAACTTTTAGATGTATACTCCCTCCGGTCTCTATTATAAGCAAAAATTAGATGGGACACATATATTAAGATAGTTAGTTGATCTCTTTAAAAGAGTCATTGGGAATAAAAAATTAAGTTTGTTACCTAAATTACCCTTCCTCTTATTTATTATGCTTGTGTTATTGAAAATAAAACAAGTCAATGAAAAACAAAATTTGTATTAAATAAAGGGTATTTTGAGAATAACTTCATTAAATGAGAAGAAAGTAGTTGAAATTTACTTATATTTTGGACCAAAAAATTTGAAAATTTTTACTTACATTGTGGACCAGAGGGAGTATATAATTATCAAATTATCGTTCAATTTTATTTTATCATTTATCTCTTCGTTTATTTTTTAAGAATAGTACGATAAGATTAGTATTTAAAAATCTAAACTGAGTTTTGACGAATAATAAAATAACAAATTTTTACTTCTTCAACATTGGTTTGCAGACTCCAAACCCAAGAGGGTGTTTGGGAAAGATGGATTATTCATCTTTCAACTTTTTTACTCTAAAACATGATTTTGTGAATAATCTATCATGTTTGGGTACAAAACTTAAATTTTTAAAAAGCTTTTTTCACTTGAATAAGCTGTTTTAAAACCATCTCATGGGTTGGGCTGTCTGATTATTTCGGAACAGATTATTTGGGAACCAACACCAATATTTCGAACTTGCCCCTTTCCCCACGACTTTAACACCTTTTTTTTTGTTTCGTGAAACGTTAGTGCCAGGGACTTTTACACCTTTTTTTTCGTGGAACGTCATATGCATATTTCTTTTAAAGTATTAATTATTTATTTAATTATTATGACTTGTTTATTTATATTATTTAAAAAAAATTTGTTAAAAATTTAAATATTTTAACAACAGCACTGTCGTGATGTTACGTGCCTGTGTTTCCATAGCATTTCATTCAATTTTTTATGATAGAAAAAAATTGATGACAAATATTATTCAACTTTTTATAAATACATAAAAAAAATTGACAAAATAAATACATAAAATTTTGATGACAAGATATAAAAAAATCTAATGTTTTAGAAAAACAAACATTATAAACAAATTACTTCATACCCTTTTTCGTAATTTACTATATAAAAGTGATTGTTTTTATACAACCCAAACAAAATAGATTATCTTAAAATCGCTTTTCAGCAAACATACCCAAACAAAAACAGATTCTGATTATAATCTTTTTTTAAATAATCGATTATTTAAAAAAAGATTATCAGCATAATCTTTTTTTTCCAGCTTTCCCAAACACACTAGTTGCAAGGGATGTACCAAACAAGCGCACAGTGTTGTCAATGTTTTTCAGATAATTTTTTTAACAAATAGATTACTGATTCTAACAGTTGATACATTCAGATAACAACTACTACAGGAAAAATAGTACAAATTACATTTGTGTTCAAAACAAATTCCCCAAAATTTTATTCCTTCTCTACACATTAGTTACTAAAAATATCTCAACAAGACATCACCATGTTATATACAAGGTCCCATCTTCTAGGTTGTACCTTCCTTTAGGCATGAAAGAGATTGAATCCATTACCATGTTCAGAAAGTTTATCTTGCCCTTGTGATATTTAACAAATGACACATGCATTGGGATTCTCTTCCATGCTTTGAGCATAATAGTGTGTTGTCATGTGAGGATTATATGCCCTATAAGCCTTGACTAGCTCCAAGACAGGGTCAGGAGCTGGCTGGCTCTTCTTCTCCTCTTCCTTTTTTTCTTCTTTCTTTCCATCTTCCTTCTTTCCTTCTTCTTTCTTTTCTCCCTCTTTCTTTTCTCCTTCTTTCTTGGCTTCCTCTTTCTTCTCAGGCTCCTTGGCTGGTCCTACAGCTACAATATCTGTGGGCCAGTATTTGCGCAATTTGCTCACCACATTTACTGGATCTACTGTCCCTATCACTGTTAATTTCTTCTCCTTCATATCCATTGAGATGGCATCAATACCTAACATAGGTTGCAGAAGTTTATTAAGAGTTCTTAGTTTAAAAATTAATGAAAATAGAAGTCCTATAAGGAGAAAAAAAAATGTTTCTAGATCTGAATATTAATTGCTGTAGAAGAAATGATCAAACTAGAACATCAAATGTGAAGGATGCCAATCCAGTTGGAACCTAAACATCAAACAATTTACTTGAAGAGAGTTCATGCAATGCCATTGAGATTGGATATTTAGATATCATTTTTATTGTATATATTTTATATATATTTCATAAGATTTAAGATTTAGCAACTATACCCAAAATTATACTCAAAATCTTAATCACATCTTTTGGGAGCTAAGTGTAATTATTAAATTAGCAAGTATCAGACACACGGTGACACGCACACTCATATATATTTAAGAAAATGCAACAAAACCATATCCCCCCACAAATACCAAAAGACATTGGGATTTTTGTTTATTTTTTTTAAATAACAATTGGAGAATTTGCTGGCATATGCTAACTAATATACCTTAATCTGATTTTAAAATGAGAGCTTAGTAGATCATTTTCAACTATAGGAAGATAGGAACAAAAAAAGAAACATAGACTTATTAGGTAAAACAAAATTACCAATTTATTTAGACAAATATAGCGTGTTAGGTATGCCTTATGCTCAAGGGACATTCCAATGGTTTAAAATTGGGTGAATCATCTTTGAGTTTCAAGATTAGATTTAAGCAAAAGATATAAGCTACTCCTTACTTGGCAATGTAGCTTCCAATCGACAAGAAAATGAAGGTAGACAAATTATAAATATCAACTTACGGTGGGCTACTTTTATAAATACAAAAATATCTGTTGCAGCAGATCATGTGTTTGAGTACAAGCACCAAACATAAATAGATACATAATAGAATCTACCTTATAAGATACTCAAAAGATTCTCCAATTTTTTTTAAAAAATATTTAATTGAAATATATAATTTGTACTGTAAACAAAATTATACTGTTAATATTTTTTTAGGTCCGGGATGAAATCCAGAATATCCCCACAGCCGATAGCCGTAGGACTAATCCCCGAGGATGTAAAGTATCAGTTAAGGGACAACTCCTCTAACCATAAATGCTGCTATATTCCCATCAACAGGATTCAAACGGATTCGAACCCTGGACATATTGTTAAAAGACCCAAGCTATTAGCCACTTGGACCATACTTGTGGGTAAATTATACTGTTAATTGATCATATATTACATTGTCACATCATAAAAACTATTCTATTCTTATCGTAACTACTTTAAAATCAAATATATGTTAATATAATTGAAAGCTTCACATGTATTAAAATTAAACTTTATATATATATATATATAATATATAATAATTAAAAACACTAAATATACGTGAAATAGTTAAGAATGTACAGATATTTTTTTTAATCTAACCTTCCCTTTGAGGGTTCAAAACTGAGAAATTTAGATGTTAAATTATTAAAGTATCTTAGATAAAAATTAAAAAAAAAAAAAAAGTTGAAGAGGTTAGTGTCCCAAACGTGCAGCACTCTACTACTGTCCTTCCTTTCTCTAATTCATTTTTCAAGATATTAGAAGGCTAGATCAGGAAAGTTTAGTGGAGGAACAACCCAAAGTGAATAATAATAATAGAACAATGATTTGGTACCTGAAAGTGCTGAGACTGTTTTCAAGGCCTTCTGTTTGTCCTTGTCATCATTCAAATCTAACTTGAGTACACACTTCTGCAAACAAAAACCAGGAAATGATTTAACCCCAAATTCAAATGAACCTCATGTAACCTTAATCTATGAAATAACAGTTACAGAACAACATACAAAATCTGAGCCAGCCAGGAAATAAAAAAGTGACACACTTGAAACCAAAATTTCTATAGCAACCAAATGCCCTGAATATACTGGAAAAGATTAAATCTAAACCATCCCACATATTGATCCAGGTTTTCAATTCAAATCCCCAAAAAAAAAAATGGATTTTGATGAGGGTAACATCAAAATTCATTCAAATTACCCCAGAACTTTAAATAAGAAGAATAAGAAAAATAAAAGGGGGGAAAACCGAGGAAAGGAAAAGAGGAAAGCATAAAGGTCATGGAATATCAACAATATTCAAAGTTTGGAATCAAATCTAAGAAGTCAATTATCCTCTTTTTTTCCATAAAAAAGAATAAGAAAAGAAAAAAGAAAATAGAAGAATCAAAACTGGAAAGAAAGAATCATACCTTCATTTTTTTTATATATTTATGTGTTGTGCAACTCTATGCAGATCAAAGGAAGAGAGATATGAGCAAAGATTTGAAGAGAATGAAAAAAGGGGTTATATAAAGAGGTAGCTGGGAAGAGAGAAGGGAAGGGGAAATCTAATAATGCTGTACTGAAAAAGATATAAAGAGATGGTTAGGGAGAAAATGTGTGAAGGAAACTACTATATATACTAAAGGTATTTTATATATGTATTTATATGAATATGTTATATAATATGGTTAAGAGGGGTAAAGTGATGGAGATTGAAGGGGCATTAGAATGAGAGCCTCAACGCATGAAGCAGCAACGAAGCATCAATCTCTCAAGTACACAGCCCCACGCGAAGCTTAGCAACAGGTACAGGTCAGATTTTAATTTGACTGACTAGTCAACAGTCAGGGGCCGCTAGGCCACCAGCCCAGCCCACCACACAAATGTCCTTTGATGAAATGCTTAAAATAATTTTTGCTTTTTAAAGTGCTTATACTAAATTGGGTTTTCCTATTTTAACTTCAAATATTTAGTTTTGGTTTGCGTAAAGTGGGTTCTCACTTTAAAGTTTAAACAGAAAAGACTCAGAAATTTTAACTACATATGCAATAAATAATAGATTTTTTCAATTATATGCATGAGGCTTATTTTCAACAAGACTTACCATATATCTGTTTGAAATGCATCATCACTATTCACTTGAAATTTCAAAGCTGCATAAGGTTTTCCTATAAAATAAAATATGAGAATGAAATATTTAACTAGTGCGTCATCTTTTATTGGCAAATATCAGTTGAAGGCCTTGTGGAAAATCGAAGAGTTAGTGGAGAAATTTTGTTTTACCAAAAAAAAAAATTGATGCAGAAGAGAAAACATCAATATAAATAAATTCTATAAGACTGAGCCGAATAATGAGAACAATTTCCATGATTTCATGGAAGTTTGGTCAATTAAACAATAAATAGTTTTAATGCAATATAAATCTTTGTGTAGTGAATTAATAAAAGGGTTTTGCTAACGGATTTGGATTCTCTGCATTCAAAAAACCACGCATTCACACATTTATGCATTAATATATTGTTGGATCAATTTTAGACTTTCATAGACACTTTTTGTGATTAATCCAATGGTGTTTTAATGCATGAATGCGTGAATGTGGGGTATTTTGAATGCACCAAATCCATTTTCCTTGTTAACGAGTGCCCTAAGGGCATTGATTAAGATACCCACAAAAGGAAAATTTGTATTGAAAAACTATATGTTACACTTTTCGAAATGCTAAATACACAATTTTCCATATAGATTTTTCTTTTTTTGTTCCTTAAACAATGCCCTAAGGGCACTTGTTAGCATTCTTCTTCAAATATAAGTAATTAACTTATTTAATTTCATTAACTTATTGCATTTAAAAAAGAGAATGCTAATGAGTGCTCTTTTTTTTTTTTTACAAGTTTTATTTTAATATTCCCGAGAATGTGAGAATAAGAAAAAAAAAATTCTCATGTTTGATACAAATTTTTAAAAATTATTCTCAGACATAAAAGATACTCAGGAGTAAAATTAGTGAAGGATAGTAGAAAACTCTATTGCTAAGTGTGAAGGTGGGAAAGAAACATTCCTGAGAATAAAACATTCCAGAAACCAAACATCACCTAAGGGCATTGGTTAAGGAACCAATAAAAGAAAGTTTTTATTTGGAAGTGTTGCATTCAATATTTTCATAAGCATCATCTTTAGTTTTTAAATAAAAACTTGTTTTTATTGGAATCCTTAACTAATGCTGTTACGACTCTCGTTGGCAAGACCTTGAAAATATTCAAATATTACGTAATTCAATAAAACGGTTTGGGGTGCGTTTGGGTATACATCTTATTTAAGCGCTTATGCAATAATTTGTTTTTAAAATAAGCTAAAAAATAACTTATTTTCATAAGCTTTTATGACAAGCTTATGAAAATAAGCTCAAAATAGCTTATAGAGAGATCATAAACTATTTGAATGAATTATTTGCTTAAGTTTATTATCATAAGTTCTCTATAAACTCTTCCAAACACACCCTTGATTGATTAAGCACATAAAATATTTCAAATAAGATGCATATTAAGTATTACCTTCGGACTCAATTATAAGCAAAAATAACTAATTTCATACTTATCAAGGAAGTTAGTTAATTTAGTTTAATTGTCTTGATTTATGTAAAAAAAAAAATTGAGTTATAATTACTAAACTACCATTTAATTGTCTCGAGAATGTGCAATGCTCTTGAAAAAGTAAAGGGGGATTGGTTTGATTGATTATTTTTTTGATTTTTGGAATACTTACATTAAATAGAGTTGGGTTAGTTGGATTTTACTTACTTGGATTTTAGCATAATGAGGTTTTATTTAAGACAAAAGTGGTAATATTTCATTGGAAAATGGTCTATTTAACATAATGAGAAGTTACATATTTAATTTCCTAATGAAAACTTATCTTTTCTTGATTTCTCAATAACCAGTGCAAGGACATCGATTAACAAGACACTATTCAAAATACACATATAAATTCTTGATTGCTTGGTTACGTGGATCCTAGTTTTTCACAATGTTGGTGGGGGATTCAATATTTGTAGATTTCAATGTTGGACTAACAAATATACTTTGAATAATTGTGGGATTATCAAGTTTTATGATAATCTTGCATAAATTGCTTGTCATAAAATAAATGATTTTCGACATAAATGGCAGGTGCGCTAAAATTAAAGTGTGTGAAGATGAAAGTGTTGAAAGCAATGTGAGAAAAAATAGATTTTCGCTGAAAACGTAAATAGACAAGAAATAAAAATGCTTGAAAGTAAATTTGACACGAAAGTATATGTGCAGAAAAAGTAAAAGTGCAGGGCCAAGAATGTATAATATAGAAGATTTAAGGGCGGAAACTTAAATAGACGTGAAACTCAAAACTACTTAAAATTTAAAGGTGTAGGAAATATAAAGAAAGCGTCGAAAGGTGTAAGATTTTAAAGATAAGTTGAGGGAGGAGGAAAGAAAGCGGGAGAACGAAAAGGGAAATGCAGAAAAAGCCCGTTGGTGTAAGGGTGATTTAGGGCATATACGATTTTGATTAAGAGAAGGACCTTGTACATAGCGGTCTTAGTAGTATTTATAGGCAATGGTCCTATAAGCTTTGTTTTTCTTATAAATAGGTCTTATACATCATGTTCCGTTGGCACATTACTCTTTTCTTCCAATCCGTATATGATGGCGTCAATTTCAGGACTAACATGAAAGACAAACATAATGTATATGACCAAGATGAGGAGCAATAGAGGGGGAAATACATTTTATTTTATTTTATTTCATTTTGGTCATATACATTATGTTTCGTCCTCCATATTAGTCTCTTCCGTCAATTCGTTCTTGGCGACGTCAGTTTGAGGATTAACGTGATGACGTAACATAACGTACATGACCAAAATGAAAAAATAAAATATACAAGACCAAAGTGAAAAAAATGTATATAACCAATCGACATATTTTGTATATAATTAACTACCCACTAAGCCAAAATGGCAGATTCTCCTTAAACTTGGAATCAAGCTCTACCATATTCTTTGATAATTGTCTCTGACTTTTAAACAAGTTCTAGTAACTGCACGAGAGTGAGAATGACCTCTTTTGATGAGAGTTATGTCAAGTTCTTTGCTCTGTTTTTAACTTATGGCATGCTTATCTCTTGATGAATCTTCCCGAGCAAAAGCTTATGTTGGATAATCCGCAAAACCTTTTAGCACTTGATTCTCTTCGTGACATATGAATGTTGGTAACCTTATTGTTGGACTTCCGATTATCGAATTAATCAACAATTTGTCCCTTCTTTGAGCCTCTTCGTTGACATGAGACTTCTTATCTATAAATGACTTCTCAAGTCCTAACCATGAAATTTAGCAATCACTCATGTCATAATGTTCATATTTCAACCTTTAGGCTTCCTTTATCTCATTCCATCAAACAGGGGTGTAAGACCCGAACCAATATCCTGATAAGTCCGAAAATCCAAACCGAACCAAATAATTTGCCCTTTTTTTTTGTATTCAGGTCCAAACCGAACCGAATTAAACCCAATGGTGATTAGTTCAATTCTCGGGTTCAAGAATTCTCGAACCGAAACGAATCAATTACTATATTTTAATATAAATATATATTTAATATTTATTATATTTTAATATTTTTTATGAAGGTTATAAATTTTAATATCTGTTATATTTTAATATATATATATATATTAAAATATTAATAGTTTAATATTTTAATAATTATTTTATTTTTATATATATTTATTATTTATATATTTTAATATTTAATAAATTTTGGGTCCAAACCAAACCAAATCGAACCGGACCAACATGTTCTTGATTGATTTGATTTGGTTCAGGTTTTATAGGAAAAATTGCTTAAAATCAAACCAACCATTTTTTATTGGTTCAAAACTTAGAATTTTATTTTACCTAAAATCAAATCAAACCGACCCGTTACACCTTGTGGCCCTGCCATCAAACCTTGCCAAAATAAAATATTTAAATATGTTTGGGACTAACGTGCTAGCGGAAGATAACATATAGGTCCTATAATAAGCCAGAATGATGTTCATTTTTGCACTAACATTGTTTATCACTCTGGCTCAAGATTCCCGATAGGATTCTTCGTCAAAATATAAAACCAAATTTTTTTATCCAAGATACTGATAATTCTTAATTTTGTATATTTGAGTTTACAAAAGAGAAGAGTAAAGCATAGATTAATTATAATACTGTCAACATATTTGTCGTGGTACATAATTTGACATGTCAACCACACGATTATCTTAATCGCTTATGGGCAAAACTTAAAATACACTATTTCGGACCTTGATAACCAAAACTAGGAAAAAATTAAAACACGTAACTTAAGACAGTTTTCAAATGTTGCTAGAAATTATCTTCGTACCACTTTAACAAAAAAAAAATTAAAAAAAAAAATTCAACCGTGATCATCACAAACCGCATTTATTCATTCCACTAACAAACGAAAACCTTAGGTATAATTTTTGTTACTTATAGACTTAACATATGAGTTACTTAAGTAATACAAAATTTATTGTATATATTAATATATTAGTATAAAATATTTATTCCATAAAAAATATAGTAATTTTATTAAATGTTATATCTATTTAAAAACTATAAAGTCGGGCCTTGTTTTTGTCTATGTGAACACTTTGAGAGTTTTGTATCTTTAGGGCAAAATTGTTAGGCCGATCCCAAAAAAGATTCCAGACTCAAGCAGGGCGGATGGAAGGGGAGGCCTAAGATTGCCATGGCCTTTCCCCAAATTATCACCTTTATATATATATATATATATATATATATATATATATATATATAACGGCTGAGAACTATAGGCCATGGCTGCATTGATCATACCACATGACAATTTTCAATTTAATAAAAAGAAAACGTCGGATAAGGAAGAAAACGATAAGGAAGAAGGAAAGAAATTATGGAAAGAAAATTTGATGAAAAAGCAAGGTGGATGAACAACGTCATGAAATGAACAGTAAATATGACTTTTTTTTAATTAAAATAAAAAGAGTAAGAGAATATATTACAAATCTGTCTAAGTACAACTTCCCCTATATTCAACTTCAAATCATCTGTCAATTTCAGATGAGAAACTAGGAAGTGAATGTCTGTATTAAGTTAATTATAAATATTTTGAGTAATTTATTTATGATAAGTTGTTAATTATATGAGTTTAATTGGTATGTATTGTCAGTGTAAAACTTCTTACACTGTCAACTAATTAGAGTTAATCATGGTATGGATGAATTTTAAGGTAGTTAGGATAAGAGTCAAATATTTTTTGGTGACAATTTATGATTGTTTGATGAAAAATATTTACACTGACCGTGCATTCTAATTAAATCCTAATTATATATCAAATTCGTTTTATATATTTTCCTTCTATATATTGATTAACTTTCTTATTATTATTTTATGTTATGTATATTTGGTCATGGCCCCCCGACATGAAAATTCTGGCTCCGCCACTGGACTCAAGAGTGGGTAACAAGTTAATTTTTTTTTCCCAAAACAAACGTAAACATGTTGGCAATTGCATAGTATTTGTTATTCTTTTTCCACAAAGTGCATAGTAAGTAGGGGTGTAAGTCAGTGGTGTTCATATTCAAATCGATTCAAAAGGAAAATCGAAAGTCGATACAAAAACCCGAAAATCAAACAAAATACGATGTCCAACGGATTTTTTTTTATCTTGTTTTGTAAAAACGATCGAATCGGATCGAATTTTGGATTCTTTTTTTAAAAAAACAAAAACAAACCAAACCAAACAAACTGCATATATAAAATTTAATATATAATTATTCTATTTCTTTGCATTGTTGATTTTTATTTGTTGGTTTTTTTTTAATAATACTTACTAGTTTGATTTGATGTAATTTTCAACTATTTCTAATGTTCCAAACATAAAAAAAAAAGACGTTTTGGAACCGAATGATAATGATATCTATTTATTTTAGACATATTTTATGAAATGTTATGACACGAATGTATTAACAGGTATATATAGGTTTACGATTTTATTCAATTTAGCTTGTATTCTTGATTCTTTGATGTAATATAAATATGTAATGATGTATCGGTAAAAATCGAATCAATCGAATCCAAACCGCATTTAATCGGATTGGATCACTTTTTTTAAGGAAGAAATCCAAACGAACCAAACCATATGTTGTTTTAATCTTTGGATCGGATTTTTTTTGCCTCAAAACCGATCCAAACCGATCCTCGAACGCCCCTAGTGTAAATGAGTTGAGCTATTAATGATTTATTCTTGCTTGACTCGATAAATGTTTGGTCGAACTCGTGTAAATGAGTCAAGCTCAAGCCTTACAGACTCGACATCAACGACTTGTGATATATATATATATATATAATCGAAAAATCAAAATTATATATATCCAACTTTTTGTATAAAAACACTTTTATATAGTTTTTTAATGACAAAATTTTATAAAAAAAATGTTTTTTATGTGTGAGTTAAATGTGTGAATTTTTGTATTTACTAGATTATGAAAATGTAATAGTCTATAATTTTTTAATTTCACATACCACTTGTTAAGCACATATTTCTATTTGTATATTATCATTTACTATTAAAATCTTTATTAAATATTAAATTGATAAAGTAAAAAAAAATTAAGGAAAATTTTCATCAATGCAAAAATAATTAAGTTATAAATGAGTCAAACAAGTCAAGTTCGAGCGCTTTTACTCTTTCTTAACAAGCCAAGTTGAAGAACTTTTAGTTAAGCTTGTTTAAATAAAGGAGTCAAATTGGAGCAACCTATTTTTTTTTCATAAATCAAGCTCAAGCTTCAAATGGTCGGTTCAATTCAACTTATTTACATCCCTAACCTTAAGCTTGTTTTGTTTTGCGTTTATATTGGATAAAAAGTATGTTTGGAAACTATTTATATATCTCTTTAACTTTTTTTGCGACAAAAGCTTTTCTTTATTTAAGTTTAGGATGTTTGGGCTGGGACGATTTTAGGGGAAGTCATTAAAGCAAAGGCTTTAGGCACTCTTCATAAAAATAAATTACTCACCTTATCATCATTTTATATACTAAAAATAGGTCTCTCAATTCTTAAAAATTAGGCCCCTCTTTTTATTTTAATTAATTAAAAAAAGTCTTATTTTGTATCTTGCTTTAGGCCTAGATTAACCTTGAGCCGGCTCTGTTGGGTATAATGGTTTAAATGGGATTATACCATGAAATCACTTATTTGAATTTTTTGTTGCTATCGGTATTTTCACTAATTTAACTTTAAAATACTAACTACTATAAAATTTAAATGAATTAATATTTATTAATATTTTTTATAGATTTATTTATATAAATTATTTTAAATATGTTGTCTTAAAATTATTTTTCATTCATGTATTTTAATATGAATTTTTTTATATTTCGATCAATTTGAAAATTTCAATTATAGATATATTAATTATTAAAATAATGTTTGCATGATTAACCTATGACTACACTCTTCCTCATGGATATAAACTTTGATCTCTAAGTCTACGTTTGGATGAGCTTTTAATAACCTGATTTTGAATAGAATTAATTTTGTAAAATTGATTTCAATAGAATTGAGATTGAAGTAAAATGATTGATGTTTGGATACATTCATGTAAAAGTGAGTTGAACAATAAATTTGAGGCTAAAAATTATGTTTGGGGGTAAAAGCTTCAAATTCTAGCTTCAAGAGAGTCCATTCTAGAGATAAAATCAATTCTAGTAGAAAACATCAAAACATGTCAAAATCAATCTATATCTTTGAAATTACTTTTACCTCTCACAAAAGTGAATCCAAACATGAACTAAGTCTCTAACCAATGGTAAGACATTTAGTTACGTCAGATTGGACCCTCTCAGGCAGTGCTAGACTGGTTGGGAGTCATGCACTCATGCTTAGTGGCATATAGTACGGTGCGACGTGATGGGTATATCATATATGAAATAGAAATATACATGCCTCATAATGTATTTGTTTCTAATTTTTCAGCTAATGTTTTCATATGGTTTTCATATAAGTTAGAGAGGAACGACCAACATGCATTTCAGGATTTTTAGTCGTGTAAACTGTAAAATGAGAGATGCTCAAAGAAAAAAGTTATGGGATTATAATTATTGATGATGAAACTAAGGGTATAAGATTTTATATTTCATATACATATTTTTTATATGATATATATACATACATAACAAATTATACATATGTGATAATCCGAGCTCTTGATTTTTAATCATTGCAAACAATTTAGCATTTTACTCTACAAAATGTGCCACTTTTTTAGAAAAGAAAAATGGAATCAACATATTGTTGGGCCTAGTAATCCTATTCGGACTATTGGATGTTCCAACCCATCCTCTATGGTAGGCATGTTCAAGACCTGGCCTAAACAAACTACAACGGTTTTAGATTATGAAAATAATGCTGATAATATTTTGAATCATTCTGTTCTTGCCCAATTTGTGGCAGGCCCAATTATGGCTAAACGGCCGGGCAGGCCCAATTATGGCTAAATGGCCCATTAAAGGATAGTATATCTGTAAAGGATCCATGGACTTCAGCCCAAGGGAGGGTGGAAGCCCAATCTCCAATAGGAAGCAATAGAATGGATGTAACATCCCAAAATTTACCCTTATGTTGCTATGTGTTATTCTTAGCTTATATATGTTTATATATGCTTGTTATGTTTGTTCTTGATGCCTATGTTCATGTTTGGGGTAATTAGCCTTTAGAAAGGGGTAGATCCTTTTAGAGTCCAAGTAACCTATTTCATGGTTGTGATCATATCTTGAGTTTTAGATGTCCGATTGGGGTGATCTTTGATGCGTTGGAAAGCTTAGAGAATTATCTACAAGTCTTATTTCAGGTGTTATGGCCAAATTCGGCTTATAAGGCCTTACCCCGTGAACGTTTGTTCGCCTCGCGAGAATCTGAAAAACAGCTTCGCTCTCTCGGGTTCGCCTTGCGAATTCTGTTGACAGAAAATGGTTCTTGGGCTCGCCCCTTGAATGGGAGCTCGCCCCACGATCGAAGCGCATCATAAACATGTTTTTGGACTTCTAAACAGCCAATAATGACCTAAACACATATTTATACCATAAGACTCGACCTAAACCCTAATTTCCCACATTGCTAACCTCAAAAAAACTGACTCTCTTCATCTCTCTTGGATTTATTTTGAAACATTTTAATTCTCCTTAAATTCTATAATCCTTCAACCCTTGTTTTGGGTTGTTCTTCATCACTTGGGTGTTTGATCTTACAATTGGAGGATAGATTGGTTCTTTCGGGTTCTAATCAAGGTAAGTTATTGAATCCTAGATTCAATCCCTTTCCTTTTAAGTTCCTTTGCTTGAGGATTGATTACTAATCTTTCTATGTGTTTTATTGACCAAGCGTTGGAAGCATAAGGAGAAATCAAGAGCGGATCCTCGTTTCTCTTACCTTTAGGATGTGCGTTTCGTCATACCAGGTATGGAGGGAGAAATATGATCTTATCATATGGGAATTGGAATGAGATTGAGGAGTTTGGGGTTCCCATAATCCCTTTAGTTCTTTGACTGATTTGTTGTTACCATTGTTGGAGCAATGACTTGAGTGATTGTGTGCTATGATCATTGTATCAGCTTTATTGTATGATTATAATATCATAAAGTGTGTATATGCTGCTATAATGTTATAATCATGTATGGTGTATTTACGAGGTCCATTGATGATATTCCATGATGTGCACTAGTAAGATGGAGACAACAATGATATGTGTTATAGTGACGATATTAGGATTAATTAAAGAACATAGTTTTAGGTTGATTGACACCCCACAATAAATGAGTTGTTATGAGAGGTGAGATTGATGAATATTGGTTTAGTTTGGAATACATAGGTATGATCCTTGAGAGATAAGATGATTGGCATAGAGAGAACTTAGCAAATTCTTAAGGTCACCTTGAATGATTGTGTGTTATAGTTATTATGTTGAAATTATCGCATGAGTAATGAGTGTAAGTATGTTGTTATAATGATGTTATGAATATGTATGAGTTACCACGGGTGATATAGTGTTTGAAAATGTTGATATGATGATGTTTTGATGAGTTTTAATCATGAATTATATGACTATTAGTTTCGTATTGCAAGATGTGAACATTGAGTTATGTTTAAGGATAAATGTATCTGAATTGTGATTGTGACTATAATGGGATGTGATGTATGTTTGTGTGAGATCCATCTCTACGGAACCTATGATGGGTTCTCATTTGTGAATGTTTGTGTGAGGCCCAGCTCTACAATGCCTGAGATGGGACTCAGCTCCGAATGGCCTGATTATGGACTCAGCCATGGAGTGGCCTGAGATGGGATCCAGACGCGAAGAGCCTGTGATGGGACCTAGGCCCGAGAGAGCTTGTTGTGGGTGCTCAACCAATGTGTGTCATGAGAGTTCGTGGGGACCTTGTCTGCTAGTGATTGTATTGGATATTGTATGCAAATTATGATGAGATGATATATATAGTATGTTAAATTGTTATGAGATTATATGACTTGAACTGAGATGATGATTATATTATGCATGAGGGTGTATCATACTATATATGTATATGTATGTGTGTACGCACTCGCCTTAATTTCCATTTTACTTCCATAACATATGTATATGTGTATTACTTCTCACCCTTTTGTATTTGTGGCCCTTCTTGTGTCATGTTCGATTGGTACAGATAACTCTAATGTGAATGGAGAGTACGGAGCTTATGGGTTGTGGATGTCTTAGGGCATTAGGAGTTGAATTCCTTTAGGTTGTGTTTCGATGGGGTATTTTCAAAATTCCAAGGAATTTGAAATGCAAGGTAATTCAATTACTTCAATTGAATTATTTTCATTTCGAAAATATTTTGTTTGGATAGGGTAATTCAAATACCTTGTATTTCAAATTATTTGTTTGGATAAAGTATTTCAATTACCTACAATTACATGTTTTTTAAATATTCCTTTAAAAAATACTTTGTTCAGGGTCGACACCCCCCGCCGGTGACCGGGTGTCCGGGGCCGGTGCCCCCCCACAGGGTGTCCGGGGGCCGGCGTCCCCCCACCGGTTTGATAGGGGTCGGCGTCTGGGGGCCGGTGCCCCCCACCGGGTGTCCGGGGGCCGACGCCCCCCCACCGGTTGTCAGGGGTCGACGCCCCCCCCCACCGGGTGCCGACGCACCCCACCGAGTGTCCAGGGGCCGGCGCCCCCACCAGTTTGATAGTCCCACCGGGCATCCGGGGGCCGGCGCCCCCCCACCGGTTTGATAGGGGTCGGCGTCCGGTGCCCCCCACCGGTTTGATAGGGGTCGGTGTCCGGGGGCTGGCGCCCCCCACCGGTTGTCCCGGGGCCGGCCACCTGGTGTCCGGGGGCCGATGCCCCCACCTGAGTAAGGAGAAGGAATTTCAAAATACCACCTCTTTAGAAGGTATTTCAAATTCCTCAAATTTACCTTAAACAAAATACCCTCATAAAATCCATTGATTTCTAAAATCCTTTATATTTAATACCCCAAACAAAGTATTTTAAAGTGAAGTATTTTAATTACCCTCTTAAAATACTTCACCCTCTACAAATACCCCATCCAAACACAATGTTATTCTTTTCTTTATGGGATTTGTTTAACTCTGATCCATGTGGCATCGCGTTATGGGATTATCTTGTTTTAACTATTTGTTCCTCATGCAACACTTGTAAACTTTTTACGATATTTATGTTTAACTTATTCGATTTGAGTCTTTGAGCTTATGAATAACTAATGTGAGAATGTTTCTTTTAAAAACCTATATTTCTATTCTGAAAAAGAACCTTTGAAAAATTAGCATTTATGTAATAAACATATGTTGGGGTTAAGGGTGTCACATTTAGTGATATCAGAGCAGTTTGGTCCTAACTGGACTATTAGGTTGTGTTGTTAGAGCTCGGTCTGACCTTCAGGCCATGCATTACATGTCTTCTGTGTTTCTCTGTGTGAATTCTGTTAACCGTGTGAATTGTTTGACATGGTTGTGGTGCATAGTTTGATATGAATCTTATTTGCCAATGTCACGATGTGTACCAACGTGGTAGCTGCGACACCCCTCCTTGGGGTCATCACATAGTTACCCAAATGCGGAAAATAAAATTATAATTGCTGGTTACTTTCGGAAAATAATCGTTTATGATACTTTGTTTAATACAAAAATGGTGGTAAAAAGTTTTCTTTTCTTCGACATACATAACCCTGTCACAAATATATAACCATGTATTTATATATAGAAAACATCAGCCAACTAGACCTTTATCCATAGAGGCCCTTTAGGGAAAGAAACAACATAAAATATCGTTATACATTATTGAAAACATAAAACTTCTCACTTCAAAAGTATGGCTCTTCAAAGCCAGACATACATATTAGACACCCATCTAATACCCTAGTTGAGCTGGTCACTCTATACGACACCTACTAAGAATACTCCAAAGGTTATTCTTAAGATCCACGGTTGCTTTTAAAGGTCCGGCCTAAAGATCCTCGAACGCGCCAGGGGCATCTCCAGGTCCACCTATACTCAGATAGAATATAATCCACACGTAGAGAGACCAACAAGAAAAATATGCAAGAGTGAGATTCCAATATCTGGATTTAACACGACAACTACATGCCCGACACAAAAGAAAACAGATAAACATATACATGATTATAACAACATAAACATTCATATCAAAGCAAATAATTCATCCATGGGTTTCACACCCCAAACGTCATCATTTAAAAACTATGCATGAACACCTCATATACCTCATCTACATTCACTACTTAATCTTTGGAACTTCAAACACCAAATAGATGAGCTGATCAGGCTCGATTGCCAAATAAGGAACGCCTTAACGCCTTCGTGAATACCTTTCCATTAAGATATCCAGGTTCGCCTTCTGGAATACCTTGTCTACTAAGATACCCAGATTCGCCTTCGCCTTCGCCTTCTTGAATACCTTACCCCTTTAAGCTATTCAGATTCGACTTCATGAATACCTTATCTACTAAGATACCCAGATTTGCCTTCGCCTTCGCCTTCGCCTTCTTGAATACCTTTCCATTCAGCTATTCAGATTCGACTTCTGGAATATCTTCTCTCTTAAGATATCCAGATTCACGCCTTAGACATGTCTACCAAATAAATGCATGTAAAACCTTTTGCTCCTAAAACCTTATTCAGAATACCAAATCCAAAGAACACTATGTTCATAACGCCTTAAGAATACTAGCACACCATTTTTCTTTTTGTAAACTTAAAATTCCCTTAAAACTCATTTTGTTCAAAACTCAGTAATTTGAACTTGGAAACCTCATTTAAGACTAATTCTCAGTATTACTTACTTGTACCCTTTTAAAAAAAAAACATTCGTAAATATTGACGGAATTGTCCGTCGTTTGCCGTTTTAAAACGTTTTCAGGTCAAAATATCACTTTATGTCGTAAAACAATTTTTCCAACGCTGTAATAAAATTATTTTTAAAACTTTTTCTTTTAAAACTTTTTCTTTTAAAACATCATTTTCTAATATTTAGAAATTCCTTATGTGAAAATTAGCAGTGCTGAAATATTTTCACGGTTACGTCCTCACTGTAACTCATAAAATACTCTTACGCCGTAAAATCCTTAAAATAATATCATTTCCAACTTTTTCTCATTTTCCACTAACTAAATCCTAAGTAATATTATATTACTATTTCTAATCAATTTAAAACTCATCATCCCGTAAAAACTCTGCAACACTTTTAAACGCATCATTAACTAAGCACTGACCACTGTCAGGCTTTTCAATCCACAAACAACATCAACAACAATCATGTCAATAATATAGCATATAGCACAATTAATGACATGCAACAACATATAAGAACAATTAAATGCAGATAAATAAATATTTAAAAGCAGATAATTGAAAACAGATAATTTCAAACTACAGAAAACAATTAACACACCAACTAAATTATACAGACAACAAACAAATAGCATATAGCTATCGGAAAATCCCTCAGGCAATCCCCTCTTACCTCTTGAAGATTTTCCTCCGATTGAGAATTTGTCGCAATCCAAGTGTCGGTAACACGCGTACACGATAACTAAGTTATCCTTCAACAAAGACAACAACTAATCAACAATCATACAACTTAAAAACACCTAAACTCCTACATGTTGGTTTCGGCCTAGGGCTGTTTTTTTAGGATCAAAAATTTCTAAAATTCCTAAACTTTTGGATTAATGATTCTTACTCACTTAAAACCCTAAAACAAAGGTTAACATACAAAGATTGAAATCAAATATTCCAACCCTTCAAAAATGAATTTCGGCCATGAATAAAACAGTGGCTTAGAGACCTTGATTTCATTCAAACAACATAGATTCAATACATATATCATTTATAAGATTGAATCATGCAAAGACAATGAACAAAATCTGCCCCCCCACTAAATCCTAGGTTCGGCCTCATGGGGTTTAAAGGGCTAGAAATTTTTGTTTGATGCAAGCTTCTAGATCTAGAATATAGAGGTGATAATAGGAGTATAGAAATTGGTTTCACATTTTTAGGATTTTTCTATGATTTACTATGAATTTTCAAAGTTTCTAGATCTAAGAATGAAAACTCATGAAATAATTGATGAAAATGGATTTTTCATGGATGATTAATGAAACTAAGATGATAAGGAACATGATCCTCACCTTGGAATGAAGAAGTTTGATGAAGAACTCAAGGAGAAATGAAGAACAAAGATGAACACCAATGGAGTTCTTTGTGTTTTTGGTGAAGAAATGGCTTAGAAGGTGTAATAGGAAGAGAAAGAAATTTGCCTAAGTGTTATGAGGGGTTGCTGCACGAAAATGAGAGGAAGAGTGAGTACAAAATGGCTTTCTTTGATTGGCTTAATCATAACCATGATTAACTTATAACTTAAGCTTAGTTAAACAAAATAGTATAATAATCTAACTAGGGTTAATTGTCATGATGACAAAGGACAAGTGTGGCCATGAAGTGGGGTGGTGTGGCAGCCTAACTCACCACATGTGAGGAGGAGAAAGCCAATTTGGCTTTGTCTTGCCCTTAACCATGGTTAAAAGCTAACTAACCTAGGTTAAGTTCACTAAAATACTTTATTTTTTTACAAAATTTTCAAAATATCCTAACTCGTTGGAAACGTGATAAAAACATACTTTGTTTCGTTCACGAGTCAAAATTAGGTTTTCTGCTCAGTAAAATTATACTGTCAGTGAAAACGCAGACCGGGTTCCGTCTGAATTTTCAACCGAAAATTTAACCGTATACTTATAAAAATAAGTATGATATGAATATGACTTTGGTTTTCCCAAAATCATTTTCTAAATTTCGAATAAAAATATATACATATTTATATAATTTCCGATATTAGAAAGTAGCGGAAAGTCGGGGTGTTACAGTAGCTCCAGAAACAAGAATTTAAGTGCTAATGTCAACCCAACCTTTAAATATATCAATAGATATAAGAAAGTGATAAAAATTGGGGTGTTACACAACCCATTAGTGAACCAGGTCGGGTCGGGTTGGCTCGCAGGTTCTACCCCACTTTGACAGCTCTAGTGTTAATGTTTGTATTTTGTTAGTGGTGGGATTTGAACCCTCAACCTTCTTATCATTCTACTTCTTAACCCAACACCCCAACCACCAAGCCAACCTTATAATCTATTTTGATAATTATTCTCACCAAAATAATTGTAGGACTAATACTGGATTGATTGAGGTGACTCTTAAATAAAGGATGTAATGCCCCGATTTCTGTGTCCTTCTGTAGCAGTAAATACATGTGAATATGTATTTATTTTTTATTAAATCTAGAGAAAGATTTTAGTTAAACTAAAATCATTTTCTTGTGTTGTTATATCATATGAAGTCACGGTAAAATTTTCGGTTGAAAATTCAGACGGAAGCTGGTCTGCGTTTTCACTGCCGATACAAGTTTACTGTGTAGAAAACCTAATTTTTGACCCGTGAACAAGACGGTTAGTGTTTTTATCATGTTTCCTTCAACTTTGGTTATTTTGAAAATTTTCGTTCAAAAATAAAATAAAATATTTTGTTCGAGCGAAAACGTCGGAAATTTACGATCGAAAATGCAGCCGGGTACGAAATGGAGCAGATTAGGCAGCACAAAAGAAGTGAAGTGACTTGATGGGATGTGATGGACATGGGTTATGACACACTCCAAAAATGTAGTCATCACACTTTTCAAATTATATCATATTATATTCTAAAAACCCATTTTTCTCTCTCTTCTCAAACCAAACAAGGTACAAGATCAAAACTTGCTCTCCAAGCTCATTCCTCTCTCCTCAATTTCGTGCCTCTCTCTCCCTCTATAAATACCCATTTTATTTCTTCACTTCATCACTTTCTTACTTCTTCCTTTCTCTTCTAACTTCAAACATTTAAAACTTTCATTTTTACTTGTCTTTTTACTTCAAGTTCTTCATCAAAGTTCTTCCTAACACTAAGGGTAATACTCTCATGTAAATATTTTTACAAGTTTCTTCTTTTATTTCATAGTTTACTTTATGTGTCCTTTATGTGCTTTAAACTTCCAAAATCTCTCTAAAATGGTAGAAAACTCCTTTTGAGTTGAAACCAAATTCTATAGTCTTCTATTTACTTGTATTTTAACATACTAATATTTTGTGTAAAACAAAATTTCTAACTCCCTTTTTCCTATGATGGCCGAATCTACCCCTTAATGGCCTAGGAAGTTTTGTTTCAACTTTTGTTAAATGATCATGTGTTTTGAGCTTCTAGATACCTCTTGATCTTAAAGTCTATAATGTTGGAAGATTTGATAGCTTGTTGTCCTATGATGGCCAAACCATGTGGTTTTGAGGCTTAGGATGCTTGTTTCAATTTTTCAACTATGATCATGGGTTTAGAACTCTTAATACATTGTGATGCCTATGAGTTTTCATCAAACAAAGAACTTTTCCTCATCATCCCATGATGGCAGAACCTAGTAGGTTGTGGACCTAGGATGTTTTGTTTTCATTTTTCCAATATGATCATGGACTTGAGCTCCATAAGATATTTGGATGCTAAATCTAAGAGATTGGAAAGTTTAAATATTTCTAGCCTATTTATCCTATGATGGTTGTGAACCTAGGATGTTTTGTTTTCATTTTTCCAATATGATCATGGACTTGAGCTCCATAAGATATTTGGATGCTAAGTCTAAGAGATTGGAAAGTTTAAATATTTCTAGCCTATTTATCCTATGATGGTTATGAACCTAGGATGTTTTGTTTTCATTTTTCCAATATGATCATGGACTTGAGCTCCTTAATATATTTGGATGCTAAGTCTAAGAGATTGGAAAGTTTAAATATTTCTAGCCTATTTATCCTATGATGATTGTGAACCTAGGATGTTTTGTTTTCATTTTTCCAAAATGATCATGGACTTGAGCTCCATAAGATATTTGGATGCTAAGTCTAAGAGATTAGAAAGTTTAAAGGTTTTTAGCCTATAAATCCTATGAAGACCGAACCTAGAAGGTTTGTGGACCTAGGATGCTTGTTTTCATTTTCCAAAATGATCATGGGTTTTGAGCTCCTTAATACATATGGATGCTAGACCTAAGAGATTGGAAAGTTTAGAGAATTCTAACCTATTTTAATGGCCTTGGCCGAATACCCTAAGTCTATGACTTAGTGGGATTTTGATTCAACTTTGTTAAATGATCATTGTTTATGAACTCCTAACACTTAAGGATCATAAATCCATAAGTTGTATAATTTTCAGGGATCTCTAACCCTAAGAACTAGTCTTGGCCGAACCTATAGCTTGTGGCTTAGTGTTCTTGGTTGATTTTAACTTGTGATTTTGTGTTCGTAACCTTAGACTTTCATCACGAAGAAAGCGAGGATGTTCGAAGTTCTTTTCTCCAAACATCTCATATCTCTACCTAACCGAAGGTAAGAGGGGATTGCATAGGGATAT
Source organism: Echinosophora koreensis (assembly GCA_035048595.1). NCBI lineage: Eukaryota > Viridiplantae > Streptophyta > Magnoliopsida > Fabales > Fabaceae > Echinosophora > Echinosophora koreensis. The sequence continues at coordinate 4,947,310 of JAPCYP010000023.1, forward strand.
TCAATGACTATATGCATATGTGTATGTGTTTACTTGAATGATTTGAATATTGTTATGATATTGAACCGATACTTGAATGACTTGTTTACTTGAACTATTGTGATTATTACTTGAAGTGGAATATTACTTGCCTTAAAGTATTATGAATTATACATATGTGATGAACTGTCATTAACTGTGATATTCTTATTTGAGAATATATTACTGTTGATTGAAGTTTGAGAAGCCGGACTTGAGTCTGTGTCAATGATTATAAGGATTAAAAGCCTTAATAAGCCTTGAATAGAACTTTGAAAGTATTGGGTTCACTTATAAAAGTTCCTTGTTTAAAGTACTTACTTCAAAAGTATAAGGTCTTTGTTTTTAGAAAAATGTGGAAGTGATTTTATGTTAAAGGAAACTACCTTTTCATGATCAAGAGTTTTGTACAAGAGAAAACCTTTTCGAATTGTGTGTTGTATGAAGGAAAAACCCCCTTGAAAATATTTGACTTTATTCCATCAAGGATTTCAAAAACAAACGAATTTTCTAAATGATTTATAAAAGATTTTGTAAAGGAAAAGATTTTCTCCTAAATGATTTGGAAATGTTCCGGTTACTTGGATAAGTGACCGAGGTTTGGTTTTGGGTTTTGATTTTCACTGAGCGAAAAGTAAGCACATGTGAAAGGGAATCTAGTTTGCGAGACGTCGCCTCTAGTATTCAGTGATATGCACGTGATTTGGGATCCGTGTCAAGAATTAGGGACCAAGGGTCCTAATCATGATGTTGTGGGCTAGGAGTCCTAATTCCGAAATTGAGGGCCGTGTGTTCTAATTTCGTTGTTGTGGACTAGGAGTCCTTATCATGTTGAAATAAAACATGGATAAAATTATAATTGTTTCTACGACTGCAACTCTTGACTGCGGCATCGGTCTAAGGTGTTGTGATTGAGCATTCGGACTGCACGTCCTGTGTTATTGATTTTCAAGTGATGAAAATTGTGAATAGTCGTTAGCTTTGAGCTTCGATAACGAAAAAGAGTGAACACAAAGAAAAGTCTTGAATAATGAAAAGTCTTTTATTAATATGCATTTCCCCTTAGCAGACGTGCTTGAGTTACCGAATACCCGATTAAGATGTGGTGTTCGATGATGTATACATTCGAATGGCCATTGATAAGGAATTCGTGATGATGTTGATCCGGGTGCATGAGGTGACGGAGACAACTTGCCAATGCGGCATACGAGCCTGATCAACTCTTTATTTTCTTAATGATGAAAAGGTGATGATATCTCATGAGATTAAGTTTAGAGCCTGATTATTGAAGTGTCATGCATTATTTTTTATAAAAACTGATTGATTCGGGTATGAGACCCACTGATATAACACTTGTTGTTTTATCTATGAATAATGCTTAAATACTAATATGCCAATATGTTGTATGTATTATGTATATCATTGTTGTGTGATATATCCATTTGTCGGTATCTCACTCTTGCATTTCTACTTGTTGTTTTCTCTTCCTTTTGGTATCGTCGTATGTATACGAGTTCAGATGGATCCGAATATCCCGCTAGTTTCGACGGGATCGAAGACTAAGGTCTTCGACCATGCCGGGAATGCAGGGGCATGGCGGATAGATCCCGGTGCGACATCTGCCACTTACCCCGGACCTATCACCACGATGGAGACGAATGTCGATGGAGACCCTATCCGCAGAGTCCAGACTATTGAGACTAGAAGAGTCTCACTCCCTCCTACTTGGTACTATCTACACGTGCTAAGGGTGAATGGATTTTTGCATGAGCGACCGCCCCTTGAAGTTGCGCCAGCATCGCCGATCGAGGAGGATCCTGAGGAGGACCCTGAGGAGGATCCTTATGAGTTCATGGAAGAGGACGAGCCTGTCTACGACGTCCTGGATCATGATGATGATGACGACTCAGCGGATGATGGTGGAGATATTATCGACCCATCCCCTGGAGTATCTTCTCGTGGTAGTGCTTGTGGTGATTCCTCTTGCAGTGGTTGTCAGTGTCCTTATTAGGAGTGTAGTTTGGGGATAGTCTTTCCTGTTCGACTTTTGGCTTCTTAGAGCTAACCTTTTGAGATGTGGTCCCGGATTTCCCCCCTTTCTCGTATTTTGCTTATCCTTTCTTAGTAGTATCTTTTGGACCTTTTACTCTGTACCAATGGCCATTGATAAGGCCCTAGTTTCTGTACCAAAGCTTTGGTCCCAACTGGGACATGTCTTATATATATGTATTTTGTCTTAAATTCACGTTCTGAATGTTCATCACTTTTATTTCATTAAAAAAAAAAATAACTACCATTTTTAGTGTACTTATCTAGCGAGAAAAAGATATTTTCCGAAAGTAACCAACATTGAAATCAGTTTCATCTCCGTAATTGGGTAACCATGTGATACCCAAGTTTAGGGTGTTACAAAGGACAACTTAGGTGTAGTTCAGACATCCTTGTACTACTTAATTAATTACTTAATTAATTTTTATTTAATCATTTTACTTATGTTATCCACAATAAAACTTGGTTAATAAATAAATTAATTAATTAATCTTTAATGTATTCTCATCTTATTTTATTGTTTACTTAATTGCACTTTTGGTCTTCTTACTGCTAGTTATGTGTGATTTTAATCCCTATGTTTTTTTTTAGGATATTTGGCCGCCTTATTTTTTAAATGTTGCAAATTTAGTCTTTCCGTCCAGTGCCCTTCAATTTTTCAATGATCAACATAGAGGAATCACTGCTTTAGAAGTTCTACGTGTTTAAAGCAATGGTTCCTCTCCGATAATCATTGAAAAAATTGACAAACATTAAACGAAAGAATCGAATTCCCAACATTGAAAAATAAAGGATTAATTGTCCTAAAAAATCTAAGGCCTCGCTAACAAGTGTCATAAGAATATTGTTTAAAGATTCCAAACAATATAATTATTCATTGAAAAACTAAGTAATATATATATATATATATATATATATATATTCCTAATACATTGAATACACAACTTCGCATAAAAATCTACATTTTTAGGCTTCTTACCCAATATCCTGATGGCAATTGTTACTATTTGTTAAAAAAAAAACTAGAACAACTAAAATCACACGTAATCAGTAACAAGAGATAAAAAAAATACAATTAAGCCTTTCATTCTTTTACAATGATGTTAAAAACAAGAGTGAGTATGTTTGTGTGTCGTGTTCCGTACAGAGCAACAGAGTGACAGAGGAGAGGATGGTGGTGCAACAAAACACAAGCGTGTCCGTTTCTTCTTATTTGACTTTGACTCCTTCCTTCTATTAATAAAAAATTCCTTCTATTAATAAAAATTCCCGTTCCCTATATTTACCCTCTCCTCACCTTTTCTCCAATTCATTCACAAATACAAATTTTACAATTACAAAACCCTTTTTCTCTCTTAATTTTTTCAATCTGTTTTTTCAGTTAAACCCCTTCCCTTTTTTTTCCGCACCCACTTTCTCTCCTCTCAGGGACCAAAACAATTCATTCAACGCAATTCAATTCAATTCAATTTCTCTTCAATTTTCCATGGATCCACATGAAGAAGCGATTGCAAAAACCGCCGCATCGAACGCGTTCACATTCCCATCATTGAACCATTCCGCCTGGCTCGAAATCAGGCTCTTCTACGTTCGCATCTCCCCTTGCGTCATCGACTCCGTCCCCGACCGCCTCACCCTCCGCCACCCCAACCGTCAGATCGGCGTCTCCCTCGAGATCAACGGCTCCCGCGTCCCCGCCGCAGCCGAGGCCCCTCCCCTCACGCTCCGCCGCGACCGCCTCGACAAGGAGTCCGCCGAGGTCACCTACGTCGGCACCGACACCGTCCGCGTCACCGGGAGCGTCGAGTTCGAGGTGGACGAGAAGGAAGGGTCGTTGTTCCTCTGCGGGTCTCTGGAGCGGTTGGAGGCTGATTGGGATAACGGGAATGCGGGGTCGGGTTCGAGGGCGGGTTGGAGCATCGACTGCCACGTGGCGGCCGGGTCGATTGGGTCGGGTTCGTCGGCGTTTTTCAGACCGAAGCTTGGGGTTTCGGCGCCGTCGATTGAGGTTTATGTGGCGGGGTGTTGCTCCGGGGTGCCGGTGATTTTGAGTAAGACTATTCAGATGAGCCCTAGGAGGAGAGTGCCGAGGCATGCCACGCTGGATGCCATTCCTGAAGATGAGGAAATGGTGATTGGGAAGGACCACAAAGGGATCAATGGATTGATTTCACATGGAAAATTGCAGGTATTGTTTTTCATCAAATCGGATTTCGGAATGTGAGTTTTTGTGATGGTGGTATGTGCTAATTCTTAATTTAACTTTAGGTGTATTTGGATAAACAACTTAACTAAGTGCTTGTTCAATAAGTTTTTGTGAAATCGGCTAAAAAGAGTTTGTTTTCATAAGATTATCTGATAAACTTATTGGAATAAGCTAAAATGAGCTTATAGGAACATAGTAAATTATTTTCATAAGCTATTATTGTAAGCCCAATTAGATATGTCTATAACCACTTGCTCTTCCAAACGCCCCGTTCGAATGTATTTGAAGGAGTGAATACTTATTATGCTGATTTGATTCTTGCTGTTCTGAATGGTGTGTTTGACTTTGAACCTGATTTGGAAAATTAGTTAGCTGTTTTGAAGGGACCAATTCATGAGTGTGATAGTGTGATCATCTAGTGAAGGCTGTTTGGTCTTCTATGTTCCTTTATGCTCCTGGCTAACATTGGAATTATGCATGAAATCTCAAGGTCACTGCTCAGGAATGTCGCCCTGAATTTTTTTGATACGTTGTATACTCTACATCTTCCTTACTGAAGTAATTCACACACAGTCACACTATTTTGATATTTTGCTACATTATACTTTGTTAGACAAAGAAAACATGTTTTTCATTTTCTGTAAGCTGCATAGAACAAGTTAACATTCTGATAGTTTTGAAACAGTTGATCACTCTATTACCATCCAAAAATTTATTTTTGTATCGTATACCAGACCTTTCTGATTCCATTGCAATTTTTTGAATAAATCACATTAGCATGCTAGACTCCTCTAGCATTAATACTTAGTTTGGGAAATGGCAATCCCCCTTGGTTAATGTGGTGCTTTCAGTATATTATTCTGTATCGTGATGATAAGCGATGAAAGCAAAGATATCCTTTGTATTGTCTGCTAAACCAATTCCTACTTCCTATCTTCTATTCTGATTACTACTTGAAGCATTATGGTTGAATATACACAGATAATAGCCTTTCTTTTGGTTATTCTTTATGTTTTTAGTTTGAAGGCCAAGGATCTAACTTGCTGTATGCATTTATATTGCAAGTGTTTAGGAAGGACTCATCAGTGTGAATGTGTGATCATGTAGTGAAAGCTATGTGATATTGTATGTTTATATACATGGAGTCATTTTTGTGGTGTTTTTGAATGTGCAATGTCTGAATTATGCACGAAATATGAAGGACTTGTCATATTGGATATTGCTCAGAAATGTTACTCTGAAATTTTAATAATACATGTTTACATTTTGAACATTTTCCTTACTGAAGTAATATATATTAATATGCATACTTGGAATGAAGGGCATGTAATTTCAGCTATTTGGCAACATTATAGTTTGTTAAAGAAATAAATTTGATTTGTCATTTTCCATAAGCTGTATAGAACAAGAAAGCGTTCTGAGGCTAATTGGTAGCCCTCTATTAGCATCAAATAGTTTGATTGTTCTATTGTATCATAATCAGACCTTTCTGGTTATATAGCTAATTTGTGAGTGATCTTCTTAAGGATGCAAGATGTGTCTAGCATTGATACTTGGTTAGGGAACTAGGCAGCTCCCTTGGTTATTGAGGCACTATAAGGGTATTAGTACATGGTTAGGTGTCTGATAGAAACTGGATCGGAATTGAATACAAACTATAATATTATTGATGAAAAACAATGAATTCCCAGGTATTCAAGAGCCTGGTCTCTCCCTCACTCTTCGGGCATTGAAGAGACCCGATTCTCTCCCTCACTCTTAACTCCTCTCAATTCCAGAATACAGAATACCCTCTCCTTCTCTCCTTCTCTCTTATTTATACTAATATACAATTGCTAGTAAATAAGTCAGCTGGCTTATTCTAAATTTCTAATTGCCCCCTCCTTAACAATTGTTCTGCTAATTTCTGTTTACTTAAGTATCCTTATTCTAAATTTCTAATTTCCCCCTCCTTAACAATTGTTCTGCTAATTTCTGTTTACTTAAGTATCTAACAGTGTCATGCTGACAAGGGATGAAAGTTAAGTTTTCTGTTACTGATAAACTCATATGTCCTATCAGAAAACAAATCATATAAATTTCATGCAAAGTAATGTCTGCTAAACTGGTTCCTCTCTTCTATTCTGATTACTACTTGCAGCATTATGGTTGAATGGATGCAAATAATAGCCCTTCTTTCAGCTATTCCTTATTATGATTTTAATTTGAAGGCCAATGATATAACTTGTGGTGTATGGAACTATTAATATCAGAAGTCTTATACTTGTCCACTTTTCCATAAAATAATTTAATTTTCTAGTTTTTATGGGTTGCTAAATGCATTGATGTTTTCTAATACAGTTGGTCGAGATATGGGTAGTAGAGGTCTAGCTTCACTGCCTGTCTTACTGAGCCTTAAGATTTTCAAAATTACAATTGTCTTACATTGATGATATGGTGCAGATAACAGGGTCGGAAGTTGATGATTATGATTGTGATGGGAAGATAGGGCATGGTTTCTACTCTCACGACATGTATCCTGGCGAGGACGGACAACTCTCATGGTTCAATGCTGGTGTAAGAGTTGGTGTCGGCATTGGGCTTGGGATGTGCCTAGGAATTGGTATTGGTGTTGGCCTGCTCATGCGTTCATATCAAACGACAACCAGGAACTTCAAGAGGAGATTTTTCTAAATGGTAATCAGGAATTTGTTACTCTAGTTTAATGCAAAACACGAGAAAAATATCTGAGTTCGATCGAGAGTCATGGATGAGGATATTAAGGAACCCAGAATCCGATAACTTGAATGTGTGTGACCTAAGTTTTGTAGATGAGTGAAGGTTTTGCATGGTTTTGTCTTGTAGCTTGCTTGCACATATGTTCATGTGTGACGTAGATTAGCAGATTTGCATTTGATGTAAATTCTATCTAATCCTCCAACAACAATACATATTACAAAAGAGCAATACAACAGCTTTGAGGATGTGGTTCCAGTGTTCAATGGCCAGCATAGGCTTGCGTGAGGTGTTGACCGTGAAGATGTGCCGGGATTTTACTGTCTTTTGTCATGTAGATATTTTGTCATGTGATACAATTTTGGTTAGTATATAATCTTTGTTTTTTTGGTTCATAAGTTCAAAGCTACAAAATAGCACAGCAACAATTCCCACCATTAGATATTAATTGTCTGTGAGCGTGCTGATTTGTAATGTTCTTTTCATGCTGGGCCTTTGGCCCAGACTGGTTACCGGCGGAGGAAAAGAAGGAGAGAGGAGAAATTGTATTGGCAGCTGCAGCAGTAGTGAAGATGGTGTCACTCGCTGCCTCGAGTAAAACATAAGCAGAAGCAGAATTCTTCTTTGTTTCTACAATTAGATGAAAATTTCATGATATCCCGTTTGAGTAATGGTATGCATTCTAAGCTGCCAAACTGTCAAAGAACTACAAATAAGAAGCGAGTGTGCAATAAAATTGGGTTTAATGACACTTTTAATTCCTTGGGTTTCACTGTGATAATAATGTTTATGTAACTTTCAAATCGATGCAATACGTCTCTACGTCGTCTGGCATTGCCTTTTTTTACTCAAAATTCGTTTCATATCAACGAAAAAAGACTTTGTTATGTGAGCAAAAACAAAAGCCTGCCCTGGGACATTCTAGGGATTGACTCAGTTTGCTCTCGAGTTCTATTCCTGGCAGTATTAAAATAATGCTTGGCCAGTGGAAGCCATGCCCCGCAAACATTAATTAGTCATTCGTTGACAGCGTTGGGATACACCAGGTTTAGACAAAAAAAAAAAAAAAAAAAACAATACCATGTTAGCTTCAAATTAGCAGGGAGCTTTTATTAGAGCTGTCAGTTTGGCCCTAAGCCCCAGGGCCAGCCCATCTAGCCCATAATAATAGCCCAGCCCATTTAGGCCATAATTAGAGCTGTTAAATAGGTCACCCTAGCCCATTTAGCCATAGCCCATGTGGGTTAGGGTCAAATGGGCCATAGGGTCAAAAGGCCCACATTAAAAAAAGCCCACAGGGCCAGGGCCAGCCCATGGGCCATAATTTTTGTGATAGTCCTATTTTTTTTTTTTAAAACTTGACAAAAAGAACAACAATTATAATGACTATAATATTATGTAATAATATCATTCAACCTATGAAATTAATTATTCAAATATATATTAAATGGTATAGTTTTCTCTGAATAATTGAAGAGAAAGCATTGTTTTCTCTCTTTTCATCATTGTCTTTATATGAAATGAATTGTTAAAATAGATAACTGATATTAAATTATTTCAATAGATAATATTACAGCTAAGGGAAATCATTCACTTGGATTATCTAAGTGGTTGTGCGGTTAGTGAAGGAAAAATTATAGCATGTAATACATATTTAAATAGATAATTTATAGGTTAAATGATATTATTACATAATGTTAGAGTGATTATAGTTGTTGTTCTTTTTGTCAAGTTTTATAAATAAATAAAATAGGTCTATCAAAAAAGTTATGGCCCATGGACTGGCCCGGACCTTTAGTGTATTTTAGGGTTTTTTGGCCCTGTGAGCTTTTTTTTATTGTGAGCCTTTTGGTCCTGTGATCCATTTGGCCCTGGCCCATATGAACGAAGGTTAAATGGGTTAGGACCGGCCCATTTGACGGCTCTGGCTTTTATTGCATTAATTGCAATGCAAATAGTCCTCAACATATCGTAATGCGCGTTAAAAATGATTGTTGTTGTTGTTTTTTTTTTTTTTAATCACATTTGATTGCAGGATTTTCTATACTCTGACAGATCAAAAGCGTAGTAACTTCATATTCTATTTCATGGGACATTGCTTTATCACAAAGAATGAACCAAGAGAAAAGCGTAGTTGTGAAGCATGTAGTCATTGTTAGGGGCCATCCGAAGTTGTAACCTCGTGATTGATCTAACATCTGCGGGGACTTTACCATTACCAGAATATCATGTGCTTTGCCAAAACCTTGGGTATGATTGGATGAATGGAGTGAAATCATCACTAATGGAGTTAAAGGTGTATTTGGCTTTAAGGTTTGAAGTATCAAAATGGATTTTGTCACATGTGAAACGTGATTTTGGTACAAACGAAGAAATTTGTATTCCTCAAAGCTTCAAGTTGAAGCTTTCTCAACGGAGCTTTGATGGCTAGTTTGCATTCAATAAAATTTAAAACAAACAGATTGATAGATGTTTGGTTATAATCAGGCAAAATCAATTTTGTCTCCAAACATCGATTTAACTAAAAATGATAAAAAGTAGCTTTTGCATTGAATTGATAAATTTTACATCAAATTTGCTTTTTAGAGAAAAAATATTCAAACATAAATATAAATCACTGCAAACTCAATTTTGATTAAATCAATTTTACAGAATCAAGTTCATTCAAAATCACTTTTAGCATACACTTACTCACACACACTAAGTGGTAAAAGATATTAACTAATTGTTTGAGAGTTTATTAGGTAATAGAATTAGATGGTTAAAGAGGGTAATCTAAACCATTCAATCCCATCTAAACCTTTCAATTTTCATATCCTCCAATCTAGGGGTTTGAATCTCCCTTTATTTCCTCGTTAAACTTCCAAACAATGGAGTAATATATTTTTACATTTACACTCACTCCATTACTAATCACTTCATTTTATCTCCTTCAAAACTCCTAAATCCTTAATCCGTTCAGGTCCCCTACAACATTGGCTTGTGTCAACTAAAAGAGATTCTCATGAGTATTCAAATAGGGTTGTTTCTTTGAAACAATCTTAAGTTATGTTAGGGGAATACGAATATGAGAATGAAATATTCCTATATTTGTTTGGGTTGGACAAGGACTCGAGTCCCAGTTCAATCCCAAGAAGAAAAAAAACAAGTGGATGGATGGGTCAGATCGGATCAACGGGTCACCAGATAGAAAGTTCAGTTTCACATGGGTTCAGGAGGGCGGGTCCGAGTGTCTTATTTTATTTTTGTCGAAAACTGACCCGACTGAACAAGGAAGATTATAAAAAAGGTGCAGTTTCGTTGGATCATACTAAAGTAATAAATAAAAACTCACATTTCAATTCATTTCTTTAGAACACATATCAGATATCAGAATCACAACCACCAAAACCCTTCTCCTTCTAAACTCAGAATCACCCTCCTTCTCCATTGCTTCAGATCTTATATCTACCCATGCCTGTCTCCGGCCAACATCACGTGTCTCGTTCTGTTTCGACTGGTGCATCATTGTACGAGTCGGTAGTCCCTGCTATGTGCGTCCTATCACTGTCCTTCCGATAATCTTTTCCGAATTATCGTTGTGCATGCATCACCCTCAAATCTACCACTATGTCACGCGTTTTCCTCTCAGGTATGCCCAAGATGCTGCCTTTGCTTCAATGAAGAAAACAAGGTTGTCTTACAAACATTGTCCTGTCATCGCCCCTCCGGTCATCTTCTTCAGAACAACGTCGTGCATCGCCCTCAGATCTATCACCATGTCGCACGTCTTCCTCTCAGATCCGCCCAAGGTGCTACCCTTGCTTCATCGAAGAATAAGAAGAGGCGATTGTACAAACACCCGTGTGTACTTGCTTTTGTGTATGGTTTCAAGGTGTTGCCTTTGCTTCAACTATTCTAGGCTACTTTTGTGTGCTGAAGACAACATTTTTCCCTTCAAATTTCAACATTTTTTGTTTGATCCAAAATCGTGTCAACCAACTCATTCTAATAGCACAAACGAACAAAAATGAGTTATATATTCCTTTCGTTGATTTTCTTCGGATTGAAATTTTTAACCCAAATCTCTTATTTAAAAAAAAAAGGTCTTGCTAACGAGTGTCCTAAAGACATTAGTTAAGAAACCCATAAAAGAAAAATTTATATTAGAAAACTAAGTATAATACTTTTCAAAATGTTAAATACACTATTTTCCATACAAATTTTTTTTTCTTGATTTCTTAAATAATACCCGAGCACTTGTTAGCATTTAAAAAAAAAAAAAAAAAATTAGTCTGAATCCAAGCGTAACTAAACGGTGTCTACCCATACTTTCCGATCATCCTTGATCCTTCTAGGCTCCCTAAAAAACATAATTTTTGGCATGGTGAACTGCGAATATAAAGTAAGGATAGTATAATAATATCTGTCTCTAATGGGTTCACACTTCTAGACCATACTAGAACCTCCCCCATAAAGACCCGTAGTTTTATTTTTCTTCCATTTTATTCCTCACTCGCCCATTTTGACTCCATTTGGCGTCTTATAATCGGTGCTGGATTTAATAAGTATTTTCATCACGCTGTCCATTTTAAGTACATTCCCACACGCCACCATACCCGTTTTAGGACAACACTGCCTACTTCTACAGTACTTAAAATTTAAGTTAAGTATTTAATAACTAGCCTTTTGTGAATTGCAACCTTCCAAACCCCAAGCCTTCCAACCCTAGAAAACCTAACCTTGCTTTTTTTTTTTTTTTAATAGCACGTATTAATTAAGTTATATGTGAATGCAACAGCTTATTTTTCTTACTGACATAGACTAGGTTGTTTTCTAAGCTAAAAGCTGGTAGAGCCCAAATTAATCCTTCTCAAAGCTAATGTGCTATTCCCTCTTGCATTTTACCCTAAGTTTTAAACATTGCCACAACCACAATTTCTATTATCCTCCGCCCCCTTCTTATCATTTAAGATTAATGGTATCCCATCATATTCGTATAAATAGTGAGTTGTGATAGCGTGACACAATTTTTTGACACAATATGGTTTAGCAGGGGAACACACCACACGCATGCGGACATCACGGCACTGTAGCACTACTGTAGCATCGTTTTTTTTTTTTTTTTTTAATTTTGAATTTTTAAAAAAATAAAAAATTATTTCTAAACAAAACTCATTAACCAGATAATGAACTAAATTCACCAGATATTTACACATATTTAACAAAAAAAATTATTTCTCAAAAAACCCATTAATCAGATAATGAATTGAATTCACAGATATTTGTACATAATTCACCAGATATTTATACATACTTAACTAAAAAATTTATTTCTCAAAAAAACCCATTCACCAGATAATGAACTGAATTCACCAAATATTTGTACATGATTCACCAGATATTTGCACATACTTAAAGAAAAATTTTATCTCAAGAAAACCCATTCACCAGATAATGAATTGAATTCATCAGATATCTGTACATGATTCACCAGATATTTGTACATACTTAACCAAAAAATTTATTTCTCAAAAAAACCCATTCACCAGATAATGAACTGAATTCACCAGATATTTACACATACTCAACCAAAAATTTTATTTCTCAAAAAAAAAAAATTATTTTTTTAAAAAAAAGGCTACAGTGTCGCACAGTACGATACTATTCGATATAAACTGTATTGATGTAAAAAAATGTGTCATGGAATCATTTCTCCAAATAGTAGTCAACCTAGGATCTTTGAAGCTATGTTTCTGTTCTATTTTTTCCTCCAACTTTCGGACATGGTTGGTTTTTACTTTTTTTTAACTCTATACAATAACAATAACAATAACAATAACAATAACATTGTGTTCAGGAAAACTGGGGGAAAATTACGTTGATAATCGATTTTTGTATAATCGATTATTGTGATAATCGATTATAAATATAATATATTTTTGTTTGGGTCTATTTGCTGAAAAACGATTTTAGGATAATCTATTTCGTTTTGGTGGTAAAAAAAATCACTTTTATATAATAAATTACGAAAAATGGTATGAACTTATTTATAATTTAACATTATTTATTTAGAAGTTAGTTTTGTAGGGGTAAACAAGAAAGAATGTTTTGAGAATGAAAAATAATCAAATCACAACAATCTTAAGCTAAAACAAACAAGATGACATAAAATAGCTTTTTTTTCTTAAAAAAAGTTTTTTTTTATAAATTTAATTAAGGTGCCAAACATGTTAGATTATTTTAAAAACAACTTTTTGGGGATAAAACAACTGAAATTGAAAAAATCTAATTTTCCCGAACACACTCTAAAACATAAAATAGTTTTGTACCAAAAATACACAAGTATAAAAATAAAAATACACAAGTAGTAATAGTATATTCCATTATCACGCATAAGGCTGTATATAGGGCAAATTTGGCTTTTTCTTAAAGTTAATTTAATATTTTAATTAAATTTTTTTTTAAATGATCCGGATAGAAGTAGATCAATTTAATATGTAAGTATAATATATAAGTTAAAATATTATGCATAAAATCGAAAATTTGTAAAAATAAGAAATTAAAATTAAACTATATATACCTTTTAAATGTATACATATAATTATAAATATTTTATTATGTCATATAAAGATTATTAATTTAATTTAATTTAAATTAATAAATCTTATTATTTATATTTATTTACAAAGTTATACAAACTTTTAAATAATATATATAACTCTAAATTAAATTAAATTAAAAGTACTCAAAAGATAACTATACACACCCAAAAGTCATTAATTACGGTGGAAGTGAATTGTGTGCCTTAAGCAAACCTTACCCCACGAGATTGTGGGTTTAAATCTTGAAATATCATTTTTTCAGACTTCATTTAAACATCACCCAATCGAAATATTGATCTTACATTTTTGTCCGTGTAGAATGTAGATATGACAATGACAATGTATATATATATAAAAAAAAAAAGAATGTAGATACGACAAAAAAAAAAGTATAACTATACCGGAAAATATAATGAATTTAATTTCTAAAATCAAAACATGCTTCAATTAACTTCAGGACCAAATTGTTTACTAGAATTGTCGAGACTTAAAAATCCCTAGACAAATGCATTCTATCTATATAGGAGCAACTAGAGGGCGGAGGACAGCACCGTCATTTCACATTCTTGCAACTTCTATATAAAATGCGAGGCTTTTAACTAGATGAACTATTACGAAATCGAGAAATCGAGCAACCAAGCAAGAAAAACAACACCACCCACAGAAACAGAGTTAACACAATCAAGAGGTTCATCTCATCTCATCGCTTTGGGTACTGATTCGATTATTCTACGAAATCAGAAGGATAATTGAATTGATGGTGTCCGTGAACCCTAATCCAGCTCAAGGATTTTACTTCTTCGATCCTTCCAATATGGCCCTTCCCGGCGTCAATCCTCTCCCGCTGCCACCGCCTCCCGCTCCTGCCCCCGCGTCGTCCACAACGGCTGCTCCATCATCTGCCGTCAACCCGGCAGATGATCCGAATAAGAAGATCCGAAAACCCTATACGATTACGAAGTCCAGGGAGAGCTGGACCGAGCAGGAGCACGATAAGTTTCTAGAAGCTCTCCAATTGTAAGTTTCTTTTCTTTCTTTCTTTTTTCCTTTTTTTTTTTTGTATTAATCGATGAAATTTCTATTTTGGTGAATTTTGGACACTGATCAGTGCGGGCTGGTGATTGTTTTTTTTTTCTTTGGTACTTTTTCTATTTCTCGAGTTTTCTAGATAATTAAGCTTGATTTTAACCAGTCAAGTAAAAAATAGGTAATTGTAGGATAATAGGGTAAACCCTTTTAGCTTATGTTTTAGACTTTAATATTTGGTTTTCGATTGGGGATTTGGGGGTCTCAAAACTTTTTACTTCTTTTCTTCTATTTTTTTCCCCCTCTTATATATAGGTTGAATTGGATTGCTGGGATTTAATTTTATTCATAAGCTTTGGGTTTTTAATTTTAAGTAAGGTACTAAGGTGGAGCGTATAACTTTCTTCTGCGTTGTTCTTTATAATTTGAATAACTGTAAGATTAGCTTTATTTAGTTAAGTTCAATCAACTCTGATAGGTTGAAGGTGGGTTAGGGGGGGAGTTAAGGAATGGAGTGATAAGGAGGTTGAGGGTTCAAACCCCACCCATTAACAAATTACTAATATTGACACCAACATTTGGCTATCGAAAAAAAAAAAAAAACTCTGATAGGTTGAATGATTTGAAACTCCAGTGCGGGGTTATAAATAAAATAGGGAGAAGCAATTCTCAGTTACACATTTGATATTTTGTTTGTGGTCATGTTACAAAGTTGGAATTTTACTTGACTGACTGAAGTCATGAAAGAGCAGCATCCACATATATATAAGAGAGGAAAGTAAGCTATCACTTTTTTTTTTAATGAATTGTAGTGAAGGTTTCATACTTTTATGACTTCTCAAGTGATACCATTTTGTGTTTCAAAACTATGGATTGAAAATTCTGCAAAAACATGTTCCTGAGTCCTGACTGCCTAGGGTCTTGGCTGCATAGCTGGTCTTTAGGAATCCTATTCACTTGCACGTAGTTGCATTTAATATATATGAAACTGGGAATATGGAAGTAAAATTTCAGGATTTTTAATGTCTTCATGTGTTCCAAGATCTGTTCTGCAGAATAGGATTTTGTTATGAAAAAAATGTTTCCTAACTATGTGGGCTTGGTTAAGACACCGAAGGACCTCTTTAGCTCATGGAATTTTGAATACAAGTTTTTCAACATCTTGGCATTAAGTTTGTAAAGTTTCAAGAGTTTTGGAAAGCTATAGACTTCATTAGTTAAGTCAGTTACAGAGACCTGCACTGATGCAGCATAGCACCTAGTATTCGTTAGAAGGGAATTCCAAATAAAATATTTTTAGTTGAAGTGTTGGATACAAAAAGTTAAACATTAAATATAATTGGTCTGGAATGTTGGGAAATATAATTAGAGTTGAAACCAAGAAAATAACTTTAGAAAGCTATGCACTTAAAAAAATGGATGCTTGTTCAATTTGGTATATTTCCTTTAAATCTTATTTTTAGTAAAATTTTATCCTGGTAACTAATAAAATAAAAAACCTTCTTTCTAGTTAGTGGCATTAAAAATAACGAGATATGGGTAATTAGCCCCAAGACCTTTCAATCATTCTCATTCATATACCTTGAGCTAGTAAATAGGTAAAAGAATCTATATTAAAATACAATAGGACACCTTAACCTCATCCTAAAGAGTAAATCTTCATGGATTTAAAAGTTTGGTATTATATTGGCATTCTGCCATTTTTGCGAGCTTACTTTGTACTCTCTAGGAAACACAATGCCGTGCTCTCTAGATAACCTGTGTCTGTTACAACAATGGTGGTATGTGATGCTTATTTAAATGCATGCTTTCTTTTTTTGTGTTTTTTCATGACTGATTTCAGATTCGATCGTGACTGGAAGAAGATTGAAGCATTTGTTGGTTCAAAAACAGTTATCCAGGTAATTATTATAAAAATCAGAGAGGAAAATTCATTATTTCACATTATTCTTGAATTTTGAATTCCATATTTGGATATTTGGTAAAATTTATTCAGTGTCGTTACTGAATATCTGCATTGAAGATGAGTTTAAAACTTGCTTTATTAGAGGCTTCTTGGTATAGGAACCCAGATCAGAAATAGAAGAAATAAGAGGAAAAGCTCAGTGACTGAAATTATAGAAGTGTATTATTCACGAAGAAGAAGACAATAAAAGGAACCAATGTTCCTTTGCCCAGAGCCTAGCTCCTACAAGGAAAAAGTTCTCTGCCCAATAACTAACACAATGATTCTTGACACTTTTTTCCTCTCCCTTAATCTCCCTTATAACCGAAAGCCACTCACACACCCTGCTCTCATCACACTCTCTCTGCCACCTGAGCAACAACGCTCTTAGCACTCATGCCTTGCCCCTTCTTATTTTTCCTAGTATAGACCCTCCAAGTTACAAGCCTGGATGGCTGCTGAGCTACTGGTCTATTTGACCCCAAGTCCACATATGAGGCCCTATCATCTTGAAATTAGTGAAGGGTGACATAATGGTATCCAAAAGTGTCAATTGAAACCCCGGACCTGAGTCATATGTGATGATTGTAGTTGGTTCTATTCATGACTTTTGACTTTACTTCCTTTTGATATGAGGAATTTACGCTAACCTCCCATGAGGTTTGGCTTAATTGTACTTGGCAGTTGGCACCCCTCTTGTTTCAGAAATTATACCAACCTCTGTTGAGGTTTGTTATTATTATACTTACCTCCATTGAAGGATGGTATTGAAATTACACTGACCTCCCCTAAAGGAGAGGTAATGCAACTTTTGAAACAAGATGACATCAGGTGTAAACACCTAAGCCAAACCTCAAAGGAGGTCGGTATAATTTCCCTTTTTTGATGTCAACCCTTATTAGTAAACCAATTTTTTTCCATCAAACCAATATGTAAATGGTTTTGTCTGATTTTATTCTTCCTGCAATTTTTTTTCAAAAACTTAAGGGTTGATAATGGCATTAAGAACATAAACTTGTACTTTGTCATTTTGTTGCATGATTAATTAAGTAAAAAATAAAGGACTTAAAGTTATTAACTCATGTTTTGGATTATATAAAGATTAAAGTTTTTATTCCATCCATTTTCTAATGGTGAAATTTTAAACATTCATTATATAGTTCTCTGACTATCTATTCTTCATCCTTCTATGGAAAACAGTAGAATTTATTTATTTTTTTACCATACTTCTTCTTTTTGGCAGATACGTAGTCATGCGCAAAAATATTTTCTTAAAGTCCAGAAGAACGGAACAAGTGAACATGTACCTCCCCCCCGGCCAAAGAGAAAAGCTGCTCACCCATACCCTCAAAAAGCTCCTAAAACTGGTTAGTACTGCCAACCTCATTTTGTGTATCCATGGATGTAATGTGTTGTATTAATTTTTTAAGAACTCTTGTTTTGATTTTTGCATTTTATCAGCTCATACTGTATCACAAGTTACCGGGCCGTTGCATTCTTCATCTGCTTTCGTTGAACCTGCGTACACTTATAGCCCAGATTCATCGTCTGTGCTTGGAACTCCAATTACCAATGTGCCTTTATCATCTTGGAATTGTAGTGCTATACCGCCAGTCAGTGTGCCACAAGTGACTAAAGGTTTTGTTTGTCCTGAACTCCATAATGCTTGTTTTTACATTTTTAATAGTCATGTCCATGCCTTTTCCAATCTATTCTATGCCGAGTTTAAATATGAGTAAAGTTCTTAAACTAAAAAGAAAAAAGAGGCATGAGTAAAGTTCTGCTAACTCAGAAAGTTTTTTGTTTTCTGTTAGATGACATGGGTTTTACTGGAGCTGGACAAGCTGTTCCTCTTAATTGTTGCTATAGCAGTAGCAATGAGAGCACCCCTCCAGCTTGGCCAAGTAGCAAAGGGAATGATCAGGTCGACCAGGGCAAGCCACTTAAAGGTTGGATTTGGAATGCTTCTTTATCTCTAATTTAAATTTGATTGAGCTTGAAATTGGCATAATGGTATGATCACAAAATCTTTCATTAGATAAATCAAACTTTGAGAATATGGTTTCTAATAGCAGGATGCTTGGTAGGCTTTGATTCAATTAAAATAAAACAACTAAGAAATGAAGCCCTGAAAATCATAGTTCTGTTGTACTGTATCAAGACCATGCTTCCAAGATGATTCTGGTTTCGGGGTTGTCTGATTGTCTCCACTGTCTTATTTGGTTGTTGTTGCTGAAGTTCTCTATAGGAATTTACTAGTAAAAAATAAATCTTTTCATTCGTAGGAATATCGAGGAAACAACTGAAAGAACGAATTCATGCATAAGGTTTTTCTCAGTTAGATTAGGCTATTTCCCCAAAATCTAAAATACCATGCTAAACCTTACATGTGCTTGGCCAAAGAAATTGGACTTTGAAATCCCAACCTTGCCAACAAATTTAACACTTTTATAAAACTACAGGGGGGAAGGAGTGGTGGAGGGGAGGGGGAGGTTAAAATCCTTATTTTTATGTAATTTTTTCTTTTATTGTGAAGCTATACTTGGGGATGAAAATATAAGCCAAAGATGTTACGAAGTTTGGTTACTCAGGAAGAAAATTAATGTTGTTTTTGAATCGGTTTTGAAAAAGTTTATAGCGAACATGCATAATGACAGTGATGGTGTTCCTTAGAGCGTTCAGTTCAATGAAGTAAAATTCATGGTAAAGAAACATGTTTATTTCTTTCACTTACAATTATTTACCAAGAACCATGAGAAGCAGAGCCAAAAACCCTAAGAAACAGTTCAAAAGAAATTAAATTAATGAACCCCTAGAGATGCTATATTGAGAGGGGTAGCAGGGGAAACAGTTAAACAATAACATTTGCAAACCTGTACACTGCTCAGTATAAAATGAAGCACTTAAGTAAGAGTTGGTTTATGATTGACTTCCCAAGAGGTATGACAGGGCCCTAAATTCAACTTATGCATTTTGGTGTGTTGTGTTTGTTGGGCTTCAAGAAATGAGAAGGGCTGGGCTAGAAGTATTTAATACAACCCATCTGGACCTTATAAAATGAAGAGTACAGTTTGTTCATAATTCTGAATTTACTGTCAGCGTGTACAAATAAGTTATGCCGCTTTTCCTGACATTGTTTTTTTATTCATCTCCTCCACTCTTCAACTCATGCATCCTCTTATGTGTTTTAAGTAGTAACATCTTATGAGTAGTATGGATGTTATTAAGTTGTTATTTTAATGCATGCTAAATGTCTGATGTTGTGATTGTTAATTTGTTAGGCATATGTTTTACTAGTATTTTCATGATTCTTGCCAAGCACTTGTTGACAAGTTTACCTTCTTTATGCAGTAATGCCAGATTTTGCACAAGTCTACAGCTTCATTGGCAGTGTATTTGATCCATATTCAACTAATCACCTACAGAGACTGAAACAAATGGACCCAATAAATGTGGAAACGGTAATTAATCTCAATTTCTTCATTTCCTTGGCTTCCACATCATTCTTTTTTCTATTTGCAGTCTGGAGGTCCAAAGGTTTGAAAAGGGAGTATATTAAATTTTTATTCATGGTTTAAGTTAATGGCTTGTCCACATAAGTAATTTACATGGTTCTATTTTGCAGGCTTTGTTGTTAATGAGAAACCTCTCCATCAATTTAATGAGTCCTGAATTTGATGATCATGTAAGTTTTGTTCCCAGTAGGTGACACTTTGTCTCTTGGTATTTTATTCAACGGACATAGTTACTGTGTAAATTGTCATTAATATACTTAGATGCCTCTATCATCTTTTAATTTGCTATTGTCTTTTATATAATGAAAAAAGATATGAGATGGTTTTAACTTGCTTTCAACTGTCTGGAATATTTTAAAACAAGCAAACTTGTTGATTTTGCTTTCTTGTAAATTTTTTCATCATGCTGAAGGCCTCGATCCGGGACCATAGAATTTTGGCTCTAACATGTGACTTCTGCTTGAAACTGTCGGTGATGCCGAGTTGAACCTTGATTTTTCGATGTTATGATATGGGATTTCTGATTTGGATCTTTTTTGCATCAAGTTGTTCAATTATATTGTTTCAACATTCTTGCTGTTCCTATATGCTTGCCTATAATTTAGTTTTTGCACCATCATTTATAGATTCTAGTAAATAAATTGGCTCTTTTTTATTCCTATTTAAGTTGTATATCATACCTGATCCAGCAATCTGATATACAAAATCAACACCCCCCATGATGTTGAGAAACCATTGTATACGACTATTTTGTCATACACACACCCATGCTGAAGTATAGAAAAGGTAGCTAGGTAGGGAATTAAGTGGAAGATGAAATATTTTTTATTTGTTCAATTGCATACATAGTTCTTCAGCTGCATTCTTTTCTTATTATTCTCCATTGTGTCCCGACTCCTGACAAGTGTTGTTCTATCATTATGCTGGACAAAATTCGAACATATGATGCTGACAAGTGTTGCATAGTCTACTGAATGATTCTCTTTTTGCCATACCTTTGAAATTAATGCAGAAGAGGCTGCTCTCGTCATATGATGCTGACTCAGAAAAGACAAAGTTTGGTAATCCTTGGAGCAAATCCCTTCCTGATAAATCTGAGAGTGCTGTTCTATCGGCTTAGGGTGTTACCAGTGGTTTCTCCTGAATGGAGGTTTCAGATATGTATCCTGAATGCACATAAGTTGGGCGCAAGAGGGGGAAGAACAGCTGCTTGCATGTGTATATAGTTCGTATATATACCCTTTCGGATTTAGTTTTTGTTTTAGGCAGAGTTAGGTTTGTAGAATCCTTGTGTTTTTGGGCTTTGTCCTTGGAATGCGGGACACTGAGAATCCTGTTTAGGTCACTTCTGGAGGCTATACTGTACAGTGTTGAGTGCTTTTGTGTGTCATGCTATGAAGCTACTTTCTAGAATTTAGTATACAAGAGTGGTGTTAGGACATAGGAAGTACCGTAAGTGCTGTATATAAACTAATAAAACAGTGAAGATAAGTTTTACTGTGTTCATGCATGTGTATTAAATAAAAATAACTAACCTGTCTTGCTCCTTGGTCTCTACGTAACCCTTTTCTAAGGGTGGTGAAGATCAAGCTACGATCAGTTTTTGAACAAAATTTTGAACAAAAATGTAATAATTTTTGTTGTGATCATTGTTATTCCACACACGCATTAGTCCATGTTTTAGATGTCTAGTTCTGAGCTTGAAGGAGTGTTGAGATTCCCATATCGACTAAAAATATGGCTTAATGTTTATAAGACTTGGATAGTCCTCATCTTACAAGCTCGTTTTGTGGTGTTGAGTTAGGTTTAGAAACTCAAATTTTAAGATGATGTCAGAGTCTATTTTAAATCTCTTACTGGACGAAGATTTGTGTTATTCCCCCTTCATTTGTCCATACTTCAGATGTCTTGAACATGTGGAAGCGTGTTAAAAGTCCAAAATCAACCAAGATATGGTTTATGTAATGCTGATAATGCTTAAATGGTCTATGTCACTTATTGATGATGGGAACTTAGCAATTTTCACCATACCAACTTTACCCCAATGATTCTTTGGTTTGACCAACCATAATACATTTACAAGACGTTCCTATTGCTCTCAAATCCTTCATAACCACCGACAACCCATTGGATTTTAAATTTTAAGAGAAAATACCTCCTTTTCTTGAAGAATTTTAAATTTTATAGATTTTAAAGGCAACCCGTTGGAAAACGGTGTCTTGAAAAGTCACAAGTTCTTTCCATTAATAGACAGATTTTTATATTGATACAAAAACTTCTTACATAAATGTTATTAGGAGGCATTTGACATAAATGACTACATGCGACTCAAGTATCTAAGCAATGTTCGTATTCAGTAGAGTAATGTTTGACTTAGGCAATTCAAATATCCTCTATTAAGTTAAACTGTAAACTGTGGGGGGCATAAATATCCTTGCCAACTATAGTCAATTCACTCTGACACCTTTACTCAATTTTATAAATTGATTAATAACATAAATGTTTTTTTAGACATCTCCATTTGACAACTATACGGGACAACCCGTATAGTTGCACAGTGTAGCACTACTGTGCAGCACTGTAGCGCTACACTGTTCACTTTTTTTTTTCCTCCAAATTTTGAAATTAAAAAATAATAATAATTTGCATTTTTTTTACTAACATTTTTTTTACTAACATTTTTTTTAAGTACAAACATTTTTTGTTAAGTATGTGTAAATATCTGGGTAATTCGGTTCATTATCTGGTTAATGGGTTTTTTTGAGAAATAAAATTTGTGGTTAAGTATGTGCAAATATCTGGTTAATCAGGTACAAATATCTGGTGAATTCGGTTCATTATCTGGTTAATGGGTTTTTTTGAGAAATAAAATTGTGGTTAGGTATGTGCAAATATCTGGTTAATCAGGTACAAATATCTGGTGAATTCGGTTCATTATCTGGTTAATGAGTTTTGTTGAGAAATAAAATTTATGGTTAAGTATGTACAAATAT
Organism: Echinosophora koreensis; assembly: GCA_035048595.1. Taxonomy (NCBI): domain Eukaryota; kingdom Viridiplantae; phylum Streptophyta; class Magnoliopsida; order Fabales; family Fabaceae; genus Echinosophora; species Echinosophora koreensis. The sequence continues at coordinate 4,970,361 of JAPCYP010000023.1, forward strand.
CTGGTTAATCGGGTACAAATATCTGGTGAATTCGATTCAGTATCTGGTTAATGGTTTTTTTTGAGAAATAAAATTTATGGTTAAGTATGTACAAATATCTGGTTAATCAGGTACAAATATCTGGTGAATTCGGTTCATTATCTGGTTAATGAGTTTTTTTAAGAAATAAAGTTTTTGGTTAAGTATGTATAAATATCTGGTTAATCGGGTACAAATATCTTGTGAATTCAGTTCATTATCTGGTTAATGGCTTTTTTTGAGAAATAAAATTTTGGTTAAGTATGTACAAATATCTGGTTAGTTCAGTTCATTATCTGGTTAATGGGTTTTTTTAGAAATAAATTTTTTATTTTTTTTAAAAAAAAGTCAAAATTTGTAATAAAAAAAAAACTACATTACTGTAGCACACAATAATGCTACAGTACGAGTTATCCCGTAGTTGTCCGCTCCCAGTTGTCTAAATAACACAACTGAAATAATAATGATGGTGGCAACGCGACTGGAAATCATTAGTTAATGTTTCTGTTACCAATCAACAATACAATGATGATGGTTATTACGTTATTAAAAAAATAATCATAAATTGCATTCTACTATAAGTTTTGATATAAAATAATTTTCTATAAATACAAAATAGAAAGAATTGCAAAGAAAAATGATATAACCAAAGAAAACTAAAACATGAACGCACGTTATCTAAGATATTATTCCAAGTGTTTTAATCCTAAGCATCTAGATACCAGATAAGTAAGCATTTTGGCATCCAAAATATCTATCAGAAATAATTCCCAATATTCATACATCACTGTATCGTGGCTATCCTCCCTCCTTATCGTGGCATCCTCAGGATCCATCCCATTCAACATGATCCCATTATCCCCAACTTAAAATCAATTATCTCGGGAGCAGTTTGACTTTGTTAAACCAAGGCAGTAAATTAAAATGCAACTAATAAGAATTCAATAATTGCATAAAGCGAGTTAATTTGGCAAATAAAAGGATCACATTAAACTCATCTTTCATGCAGGAGTTTCAGATCAGCACAACAGTAGATGAACACAATGTACTATATACACCAACAAGCTGTCTATACCTAAAACCCAGGTCTAGCTCTTGACCTGAGTTCCATCTCAAAAAGCCTCTGAAGTGTTTCTGGATGATTTCTTCCTCCGGCAACATCAGATGCTAACAAAATAGCCAAAAAGTATGAATCAGGAATTCATAATAGGCGAAGAGGAAAAAAATGAAGATGAAAGTTGAGTTGTTTTTTTTTTTGCAAAACAATAAAATAACACAGTGCAGTAAGATGAGGCATAGCATCTTCGAAACAATAAGAATGAATTACAATACAACCATCAATATTGTTTTCATAGCATCCAAAAATGACTTGCACAAAAAAATGAAATAGATCTAAACCTATGGTGTTTGAGATCATGTGCAACAAACTTTAGCTGAAAATAGTTTATTCGCGTAACACTGTTATGTGTCAATTATCATCAAAGGTCATTGCAAAACTATACCTAATTCATTATCATTACCATCCAAATAACTGAAGGGACAGAAATATGTTGCACATTAAAGTTAGCTACAATAATCAAAAGACCAGGATAACAGTAAAGTAAATCAAATATTGTTTTACCTTGGGGTGCCATTCCAGGGCCACCATAGGGAGACTGCTGGTGACCACTAAATGGGAAGCCTTGCATTGGGTTTGGTTCCTGCATGAAACCAGTCATCGGATTGCTGGGATGACCTGGCAGAGGTACACCCCCGGGGAATCCTCTGAATAAATGAGGTGGAGGAAGATTCCCTTGCATATGCATCTGTTGTAATATAGAATGATAAGCTGGAGGATCAAACCCAGATAGAGCACTACTTGGTTGATTGAAAGGAGGAAGATGCATATTTCCAGGAAATTGGTGATTTGGTGGAGATTCACGATGAATCATGCCCTCAGGAGTCATGGGTTTCATATAAGAACTAATATGAGGAGGATGAGAATCCATTTGATTGAACATTGGACCCATGTGATTCAACTGAGAGGGGTGGAGGCGAGAGGATCGTTGGACGTTAAAATTCTGAGATGGAATACCTGGTTCCCTCATATCATAAGGACCGCGAGAGTATGCTAGACCTTCTTGATTTCCCATTATAGGTTGTTCAACTCTAAATGCAGGGTTCAGGGCCGCCAGTTTCCCAGTAATGTTAACTGGTGTGTCTCGGGACACATCAGTTTTAGCTGAATTGCCAGCAAATAATAAGTTTTGTAGAGGGTCGCTAACTGCAATCAAGCTATCTTCTTCAGGAAGGTGAAAATCATTAGGCCCATCAAAACCACTAGCCTTGGCAAATTCATTTTGAAGTTGTGACGAATTAACATCTCCCTGAGGGTCACCATAATCTAACCACTGCTCCTCAAATACATTTGGTTTCGGTTGATTAGCTTTTCCTGACAACTGGATGCTGCTTCCATGTCTGTTCAGTGCATGTTCGCCTGCAGGAGGGAGACCATTGTCTGAGGCTGGGAAAAGAGACGGAATAGAGTCTGAAACATCAGGCCCTGCAGATTCAACTGAACCCCTTTGAACAGAAAGGGGTGCTCCAACTGATTGCAGCTCCTTCATAAAAGCTGTCCCAAAAAGTGTTTCTAGAGTCAATTGTTTCGATGAATTGGAACCATCTGCATTTGCCTCTCCTGGATCATCAAGTATGTTCCCAGTAGTGGCTCCTTCAGTGTTGCATATCTTGTCTGCAAATCCCACATCTAGAATATAAGATTGCTCCATATCTTTATGGCAGGTTCCTTTCTGTAACAAAGAAAGGAGGTGTTGGGATGCATCATTATTAATATTTGAATTTGACGGCTCAGTCTTTGCATAAAAATCGTTGTCCTGCATGGGTTGCTGAAGTGGTAAATCATTTTCACTAACTTGCGTCAGAATTGATTGTTCTAGATATTCACATGTGAGAACTGCCGGTACAAGCTCAGGTTTATCACTTTTGCACAATTGCTCAGACTTATCAGTTGTGGTATGTGCTACATCTGCAGGTTCAGCATTTTGGAAAGGAGAAGCAGGTGCAACATGCCGGGTTTTCTCCAGATCAGAAACCTGCAACACGCCTTTTTCACCATCAACAATCAGTGAGAGCAAGTCATTCGGCCTATGCGTGAAGTCATCCAATGGCTTCTTTTCTGCAGGCAAGGTAAACAGGTGAACAACATAATTTAAGCCTGAATATAACTTGAGCCTACAAACATTAAGCACTAAAGCATCTTTGTAAGTACCTTCTTCAACAAACCAATGAGCAAACTTAGAAGATTGGAAGGCATGCGGACTCAATGTCTCATCTACTTTATGATCAGGCTGCAATCAAAGTAAGATCATAAATAGTCAAATCAGTAGTAACATTATAGAATAGAATCTGTAAATAAAATACTTATCCAGATCACAATATATCTAAGTACAATATCCAAAGAATTGAAGAGGAGTCTTGGCGCAATGGTTGGGGTTGTCACCATGTGATAGAAGGGTCATAGGTTCAAGTCGTGGAATTAGTCTCTTGCATATGCAAGGTAAGGCTGCCTATTATAAGCCCACACGGTGGGACAGACCCATCCCCGGGTTCTGCGCACAGCGGGAGCTTTATAGCACCAGGTTGCCCTTTTTACAATATCAAAATAAGTATAAAACCTAACCCTTACTCATGCATGTTAGAATTATCTATGGAGGCTAGGAGATAATCCAAAGATCAATCCATACCTCAATTATTTCATTGACATTTACACACATCTTCTGAATTTCTAGACACTACTGATAGGAAATTCTAATTATTTCCACAATTACCTCAACAACATCAGTTAAGTTACCACTGTTCAATGATACAGCATTGACAAAAAGCTTGTGTAGTATAGAACGTGAATCGTCCTGATTGAAGGCTCTGATGGCCTCGGTCCCTTTTACTTCAGCATTAAGTTGAATAAATTCACTGCTTTCAGATGTTTCCAAGGATTCTGAAAGAGCATATCGCTTCCTCAATTGATCACCGATTCCAATATTAATGTCTTGAATATCCACAGCTGATGATAAATTCAATATATTCTCTTTCTCGTTAATCGGAACATTTAAACTTCTAATTCGATGATGCAGTGGATCATCATCTGCTTGCTTGGTTGATAATTTCGCTTCATTATTTTCAGAAAATATATGGCTACCAGGCTCAGGTTGTCCAACCTAAGTAAGCACCAGAAGATTCAAGAATGTATTAAAGGATAGCCCAGAAGAACAGCACATGTCTCAGGATCAAAAACTATTAGAGCACACTTTAAGTTTAACTATCAGGGTTAAAGTAATCCAGCAAGCAAAAGAACTAGAGGTCATTAGGTGCCCATGTGCTATGTTGAATCAACATTGTAAGTTTTTGAAAGTTAAATTAAGTATCCAGGAAGAAATTTGGCTATACTTTTCTTTTAAAACTATATCCTCAATTTCTGAGCTTTTGATCTTGATGGAAGAAGAATATATGCAATGTAAGAAATAATGCGGTGAAATACTACCATATCATCCACATCATGTTTTGGCATCCATTAAGCAAAGAAAACGCAAAGTCCTAATCACATTACAGTAGAGAACGTAAATAAAAACGTTTCACTGGTACAAAATTTAAATGTCGACACTAGAATTTGTTAATTAAATACTAAACATATCAGTACAGCATAATTTCAGAAAGCATATCACTTTCTCCTACCCTTATCACTTCTAGCATTCCTTTCCAACCAAATACACACACACACACACAAAAAAAAACACGTAAACACAACACACTGCAAGACATTTGCTTCTTTACGAGAGCCAAGACCTCTGAACTTAGTAAGGCGAAATTGATATAAATCCATAGGGCAGATCCAAGACACTCCAAAGATCTCAACAGTCTATTCCAAAGAGAAATCAGCATAGAACAATGAAAAAAGAAGAAGGGGGCCACAGTTTCTGAATATAAGCCGCACATTATACACATATTAGACGGCAAAGTGAGGAGCAGTCTGAGTTTCTGGAGCATGTTATTAGTGTTAAACTGTTAATCCTGTTAGGGCCAACAGTCCGACGAAAGCTTTGACCTTTGAAGGAGCTTTGGTCTTTGGATTTCCATGGGTTTACCCAAGAGAAATCTTTCTCTATTAGGAGAATGAGTCAAGAACTGGAAACAAGATTTAAAAGGAAAAAACCCGCGAGGAATCAAGAGTCCAAGTTCTTGAGTCAGGATCAGAAGAAAGATGAATATAATCAAGTAAATCAAAAGAGACTGACTTACTAACCTCTTTATCATGCAGATTCTGAAAAAATGGAGGTTCCAAGAAAAGTAAACTGAGAGTGAAACTGACAAACAAGGACATTATGGAAAGAAAATAGGTGAAAGAGCCTTGGAAAGAGGAGCAAAACCAACCCAAATATGTTCCCAAAAAATTGAGCCTTTTGTGTTTCTTTTTTATAAAAGAAATCAGATAAGCAGTCATGTTTCCGTTCACTGCCACAAAACATGTTAGATAAGGCTCCTCTAAAGTAAGTTTATGCTGTAAAGGAGTAAGAGTATATCTGTCCTTAGATTAGATTATCAGCAAGATCAGATTTTAATTCTAGATTAAATCAATGGTGGATATACCTTTACTTGATCACTTCACACATAAGCTCACTTTAGAAGAGCTTTTTCCAAACATGTTAGTCCTTTTTATTCTTCCTTAATTGGTGGTCGCTCCATAAAACCCTGACGTCCTCTAATCTCTATTCTCAACATTAGACATGAAACCAGCATTCAAACAAAATAACTTTCTTAAAATCAATCTCTTTTGTGCTGTCTAAAACTCCCGCCATTGGAGAGACTGGCCTGCAGCCACTACTTTGCTTTCAACCCATTGAACTTGATAAGGCTTTGATTACTCTTCAGATACTCAAGACAATTTTGCAGCATCACTCTAAAAGCATCACTTGGAACTAAAGTCCTCCAGAACCAGAATACTAATTGTAGTCAGGTATTTCAAACAATTCAATGTCTGCAGAGCAGTTATAGAGAACTAAACTAAAAAAATTTCACCACGATTCCCATCTCAAAACATCACTTACTAAAGACTTAATTGTCAAATAAGAAAATGATGGGCCTCTAATGGGTAGGGATACTGATGGGCTATTGACTTATGTGAATAGGTGTGGAGAAAATCAGTTGGAGGGGAGAGGGGAATATAACAAAGTGGAGAGGTGGCATAGGAGGAGTGGGGCAGCAAATGGTATGTAGGAGGGTGCAGAGAAGAGGAGGGAGGGGTATCAGTGAATTTGGAGTAGGTTGTGGGTAGCCTTTGGCCTGGGAAGAACTGCATCACTGCAGATCCTTATTGTCCTTTTCATAGTTGGCTGTTTCCGGTTTTCCAGAGGACTTTTCTCTTTTGTAAGTAGCTGAGCTCCATTTTTTCTAGCTTAATACTATCAATATTTTTTCAGTTTCCATCAGAAAGATACACCTACTACCATATGTATGTACAGTAACAAAAGGCTAAAATTCCCTCTGCAAAGACATATCCAACATTAATAAAAGATTATAACCACAATTGTAATTGCAATTGCAATTGCAATTTAGAAATAAAACCAAGTTGCATGCTAATTTGATGATACTTCAAAGAAAATACATTTAGCTCTACATATAAAAAAGGACGTCATTTAAATGCAACTAAACTATAAAGCAGTAATAAGATACAAATAAAAAATGTCAACTACCTACCTCTATTGCACGAGTGTTAGTTGATGTTTTAACCCCCAAGTTTCTTTCCAACATTGAGCTTGCAAAACCAGGGGGTACAAGTGGTCTTGCTGATGAAGGAATGTGTGCAAGAGAAGGTTTCTCAGAATCATCACTTAAAGCAGATAGAACCGCAGGAGGCTCTGCTGACTCATTGATCCGAGTAACTAGTCTTGTCTCATCGTTGTCTAGCAATGAACTAATGTCAAAATCATTTTTATTCTTGTCTGGGTTCAACTTCTGCTTTTCTTGGAAAGCTTTCTGCTGTTCCTTTCTCATCAAATCGAAAGAAGCTGGCAAGAAAGTTGTCAACCATTTAATTGGAATTTCTCAAGCATAAACTTAACCATGGATCTAAGTACAGAAGTAAAAAGGACTTTGTAGAGCCATAAAACCAAGAACAAAAACAACCTCTACCACAATATCTGCTAGAAAAGTGTAGTTACCTCTTCTTTTTCTTTCCTCTTCCGCCCTGTCCTCACTTGCACACTCCGAAGAACCAAAAGTTTCATCATTATAATTGTCATGAGTGGATCGCGAGTGAGGTGCCTGGAAAATATGCACAAGACATCTAAGTTAAAGTTACTTATGATTTCAATCCTTTCAATAGCTTCATCATAACAATTAAAAATCATACTTTAGACTTTTCTAAGGTGTCGAATACTGCAATCTAACCAACATACAGCTTTCTCATATATAACAGATACACCTAACCTTATAAGGGCGTGGACGTTGATAGGGTTCATTAGTCCAATTTAGCTGGTAGTTGTCGTTGGCTTGAAACTTTGGAGCAGACAGCCCGGGTGCATGCCCAGAGGGTCTTGGAAAAGAGCCACTACCTAGAAGTCCATCATGCTCAGGACCTTGCCAAGACCTGCGAGACTGGTTGCCAAAATGTTTTCCAGAATCTGCACTTTGATATTAAGAAAGAAATCAATCAACATAACACTTGACTTAAAAGTAACTTCTAGTTCAACACTCGTCAACAGGACATAGATACAGAGAATCATCCCATAACAGTCCAAATGGTTGTAATTTGTAAAGCAAGTTATAGATTCTTCTAGGAAAAATAAAATGAGCAATCCCATTGATCAAGTCTACGCACCTGATTCCCATTCAGATTGAGAGTCACTGTCTTTATCAGACCGTCCAGAAGAACGAGTTTCCCATTTTCCATGGGTTCCCCGCAAAAAGCTATTTGTATCCCCTCTCGTGGGAGGAGATGAACTGTACTCATTTCGTCTGAAACTATGCACTGACAAACCACCAGTACTTCTCTTTGGATCTAGAAGGGCATCTTCAAATTCACTGCTTTCAAAAAATGACATGTTTAAGAAACAAAAGCAAAGCACGACATAATAACGGAAGAGTGGCAAATGAGGAAAAGAGGTGGAAGACAATGAGAAAGTGAAATGCAGTATCCCTGAATTCCTTATTTCAAGAAAAATGCAAATAATGCCACGGTGCACAGCATATTTCACCTTAGAACTGATCGATCAAAACCACTGGGCAACTCTTTGCAGATATCCAATTCACTCAACGATAATAAGAATTCTCTTGTGTGTGAGATCTTTAACTTCCTATTCCTAAAACACCACAAGTCAATTGTCATATACTCATATATGTATCATATCTTGGTGAAAACTGAAAAGTATTGAAGTAAAACAGATAAAGATAAAAAGGTTACTTCTGCAATTCATGATTAGTTGCCTGATGCAACAAGTTTTGATCTTCATTTTCTAAGCTCATTTTTGTATGCTTGACCGAGGAATTTCAATCACTAAAGCTGATGAATGATGCCAAGTATCAACCTTAAAGAGCACAAGTTAATAAAGTATATTTTAGTGAATGCTCTGCATCTCCCAACACCAAACCCAGCAAAGCACACAAGTAAATACTCAGAATCTGGAACAAAGATTTTCAAACTACCAAATTCCAGAACCTATATGTATACAACATTGCAACCCATTCCACCAACTGAAATATTCAAACTACCAAAATTTTCGATCAGCAAGACCCATCATTCTAAACGAGCTCAAAATCCCTTTTTGACCAATACCCAGAACCTAAAAACCACTTCTTCAATGAAATACGCGAAAGAGAGACAAAGATATAATATACGTGTTACCGCAATCAGAAACCTAGGCTCGCAAGATAGAGGAGGAGAAAGAAATTTATTACAAAAACTGGATGAATGGATAACCACGAATCTCAGCTCTGAGAAACAAACGAATTAGACCAGAATCTTAGGGGTTTTGTGCTTAACCTAAAAGTTCAAGTTCCTCCATGGAATACGAAATTAGGGTTTTTGGTTCATGCATATGAACTAGATGGATCGAAGATAAGAGCGAGGAAGAGAGGATCGATGACCAGATTGAAGGAATTTTGTTGCTCTTTTGCTGTGATCGACGGTGGAGGGAGGGAGAGGAAGTGAGACAGAAGAGAAGAGAATAGATTTGAGGAGAGAGGTTTCAACGAGACTGGTGAAAATTATGCCCCACGCGCTTCTATTGTTCGTGAGCCAAACGCTCTCATGTTTCTCTGGGGATGAAATGAATACCTTCCATTTCAGTGGGGTTTGATTTAGGAGTTGAATTTTCAATTTTCAGTTTTCAATTTTGGAATATTTTAATTCCTAAAATTGGTATTTGTAGAAATTACTCATGTGCATGGACAGCATTTTTGTATAAATTCCCAACTCTCAACCCCTAATAATCCAAAATCGCTGCTTCTTTAAGAATTTTGTCCTGCCTCGCAAATTCCATTTGTCATTCTTGAGATCTCGTCGTCGTTTAGACATGTCTTGCATCCAAACGTCCATCGCATGACCCCTATCATATCTCCACCACTTGGGGAATCGTGGGCCACTCCTTCGCAAACCTATATGTGCATCCCTATTAGATCTACAAGGCTGCTATCGTTCGAGTTCTCGTTGTTATCCCCTGCTGCTACAAGTCGCAATGTGAGTGTGGCTAGAAAGGTCATCTTAAACCTCTAGCCAGGTAAACCCATAGGAAGAAATTGGGTTCGCCAATGATGCCCATGTGTGAGCTACGATTCGCGTATTTCTTCACATGATTTTGAGTAGGTCTCATCCAGAAATCCTTTCAAACTGATTCAACACAAAAGCCCCAAAATTAACGTGACAGTTTTTTTTTATGCGAATTGCTTGACACTCAAAATGCACACATGGGTATCAATCCTAAGCGCGACTTTCAGATCAAAATTCTTTCACTATTGTATAAAAGGTCAAAATATATATTACAACTTAATTTGCTATATAATTTTTTATACCTTTTTTTTTGAAACTATATAATTTTTTATACTTTGGAAAATGGATTAATGTACCAAAAATTTATATTAAAAGTTAATTTTGAAAAAGATTATATGCAATTTTGACACAAGGGTAATTTGTCATTTATATATAATGGGTCTTGCTAACCAGTACCCTAAGGACAGTGGTTAAGGAACCCAAAGATAGGAAATTTGTATTGGAAAGTATAATTTTTGAATTTTCAAAATATTGAACACACCACTTTCCAATACAAATTTTCTATTTCTGGTTGCTTAACTAATGCCCTAAGGGCACTGTCTAGCATTTGCCATATATAATTTATATCATATGTTGGTGGGTTATCTTGTGCGAATCAAGCATTAAATGGGATGAGAGCTTATCAAGTTCATACTTGTCATACTCTTATCTTATCCTACTCTTATCTAACGCTCTTATATTATATGTCCTAATCTTATCCTATGTTCCTAATATACTAGATTTTCCACAATCTTCATTTATGAGTTTTTTGGGTGTAGAGGTTGGGTTTGGTGAGTTTGATGAGATGAAAGTTGGGAGGTGTTAATGGAAAGTTAGAAATTATCACCCCACAAAGATGTTGGTGGATGACACTTGGTATGAAGATGGCAGTGGCAAGAGTGGAAAGCGGTTAACAGAGCTAATGTGGTTGAAAGTGACACAGAACAAAAGAGTCGTATATAAGACTATAATAATTCCATTGTTATGGGAATGAACTCAACTGATCGTTTTTTTATGGAGATGATTTGGTAAGCATAATCCTCAAAACATGTGTGGGAATCATTTTTCATATCATGGATCAAAAGCGAGAATGTTCCATACCTATCTCAACATTTTTAATAAATAAAAAATCAGCTCCTAAACCAAATGCCCCGTTTGAGTTAAAAAAAATGATGAGAATGATTTTAAGTATATTAGACATGTTTTAGTAACTTGTTTTGTTTTTTATTTTTCAATTTTTAAGTCATGTTGCTAGAAAAATGTGACATTTTTCCTACATGGGAAAATAACTTTATTAAGACTATACTCAAATTATTTAATATAATAATTACATATGAATTCAGAGAGCCACTAGATAGTGATTGATCATTGTAAAAGTGGATTATGATTACAGGCAAAATATCAGGAGTTTAAAATCTACCATTTTTCCATAAGGAAGGATTTTGGCTTTACCACCAATATCGACTTAAGAATACGTGACCAATTGTGATATAGTAAAAAAAATAATTATTAGGGTTAAAACCTCCATCTTCTGCACATATTGTGTATTGGTGCATACAAGTTGAGATACAATATTCGATACTCTATTATCATCATTTTTTTACATGAAGAATCTGATGGGATCTGAAAAGAATGACGACTGTGATGCCTTTGTAATATGGCACAAACAGGTAATATGAAGTTCTTAGTTATAATCACTGCATTTGGAAGAACTTATAGAGAACTTATTTGATTTATGAGAACAACTTATGATAATAAGCTTATGAAAATAGCTTGTGAAGATAGTTTGTTACCTTCCTATAAATTTTTTTGTTAAACTTATTTCAGTAAATTTTTCAAGGAAGCTTATGAAAAAATACATTATTTTTTAATTTATTTCAAAATTTATTAAATAAGTGTTTAATTAAATTATTTAACAAATTATGTCTTAAAAAATTTAATAATCAAGGCCCACAACATAAATTTCGACCATTTTGGGCTCCAAACCTCCAAGTGCCTTGGAAGGGTCAAAGTTGCAAGTGTCCTCTTGCTTTGCATAGGCCATAGTGGAGATGTCTTCAGTCCTCTCAAATTATTTTAGAGGACCAGTGCTCCCTAACTTTTCACCGATTATGAACCCATTAGTTAAAAAAACTTAGAAACCAACTCCCAAGTCCTCTTTCCTCCTTAAACAACAACGCAATGGATTCAAATTCAAAGGTTACTTCTTTGGATTATAAAAAATTGAACAAACTTTTAAAGTTGTGAACTTCAAGCCATTGTGGAGCAATTAGAGCTAAGCATATTCATAAAATGATATAAGCTCTTGATAGTATCAGTGGCGCTGATGAACTTGTTGTAATTCTCGTAGACTAACATTTGAAGGTCAGTGTTGGGATTCTTGGTTTCGGCTGCCATTTCAACATATTGCTGGAGTAGCCCTTCCAAATTAGACTTATTAAGTACCTTCGCAAATCCATTAATATTGTTTAATAAACTCAAGTTATAATTAATTTAATAAAATGAAAATGAGAAGAAGAAAACGGGGGAATCAGTTCGGTACGTACATCTAGTGGGTGGGCAGAGGAATCAACTTATTGTTCAGTGAAGAAAGATTTCTCTTCAACGGTATTCATCATCAGGGAGCTCCAATGCTACACACTCCAAACGAGAGATTCTCTACTACAAAGATCTTTAAGGAATCCTCCAAAGGGTGCAAAGAGAAACACATGGTTCCTTCGTTTGGTTCATCGAGAAAGTTTTATCTCACACAGTTCATGGTTTACGTCATGATTCTTCTCACGAATTTCATTGTCTACTCAATGGGGCACAATGCCACAATCGCCATCGTGGGCCGTTGGTGCTGAACACGATGGAGGTAGCACCACCAACTTTTAGGCTCAGAAAAATAACAAAATCGATTATTTAGCAGTTAAGACATTCTCTGTTTCTTCAAACGGGGAAAACTGCTTATGTTGGGGGCAAAAATGGTAGCAACGGGAAGTTTTGGCCGCTGATTGAGCCATGGTTCATCGTTCCTATTGGGGTTGAAGGGGCAAATTCCAAATACAAGAGAAGGAAAAAAAAAACTATTCAAAACCTGAAGATCCGGTGGCCAAAAAAATTCAAAACATTCAATTCAATTATTTAAAGTATAAATCAATGCTTTAGGACAGTAGATGACCGATCCACAACTTGAGATTACAGCCTTTCGACCATAGTCTTGAGTTTAAAGCCTCAATTTTTAACTCGAAATTTCTAACCGGATATGAGGTTTAAGAAAGGGAACCCACGATTACATGAGATTTAGTATAGGTTTTTCTTGCGACTCAACCATATGCCATGAAGCAACACAAAGAACATCTTGTTTGAATTAGAATTGGTTGCTAACAAATAATAATATGCTCTTAAATCACTCTTAGTAAGCCAAAACTTACATAATCAATTTTCTTATTTAATGGAAGTGAACCACAATTTCTTCACCCACTCACAATTTCTCAAAGCACGTGACATTGCTTCTTCCTTGCACATGCATAATGGGATATAAAGAAAGACAAGACACTCTCTAAATTGAGAGCAACTTTCCAGTGGGAAGTGCAATATTTAGGGATTTCCAAATGAAGTTTAGAAGTCCTAACAACTTATTTAATTTTTAGATATTTTCCTAATTTTTTATTCAAAGAGATTTGCCTAATTCAAATCAAAATTCTTAGGAGCTTTGCTCAACCTTATTTTTCCATTGGATAAGATCTCAGAAGTTGGTAAGCTAATTTCAACATAAATATTTTTTTTTTGTACCGCTCCAATAAAATTGGTCATTTCAGTTGACACTTGCTAGTTGCTAGAGTGATTTTAGCGACTTGTATGACTTCAAAAGAAAGAAATCATACTTCAATTAGTTGCATACTCTATTTTTTCATATTAGGACTTTTAGATTATGCCTTTGCTTTGTAATATGACGGAGAACCACGTCAAGCTAGAGAATCACGTTCAAAATGGTGCAATTGTAATTTTTTAAAATTGAAACGTGAAAGATAAAATTACCAACTTTCACATCACGTCGATTTTAAACAAAGGCTTTCACTTGTAGATTAATTTCTTCAAATTAGTTGCATAAGCTTTTAGATTATGGCTTTTGGATCAAAAAGTGTGCAGAGACTCTAAATTTTAAAGCATACTTGATTTAATAGCCAATCATCTTTCCAATTTTTCACTTTTCGGCTATTACAAGCTCTTTCATGGCCCACAATTTTTGTTAGAATTTACATAATCGTTCACATGCTCCTCTAATATATATTTTTTGGTTTCTCAGGGTATTCTTCGTGCCTGGCGTGCAAACTAATCACTCGAGGTACTGGATGATATTGAAAGGTTGACCTTTCCCAAAAAGATTTTCTCCATGCGCACATGCTCCTCCAATATGAAGTGTATCATGTAGATCCCATTCAATCTTTAAATGTTACCACTTATTCAAGAGACAAAGTTTCAACTTTTGGAAGTTTTTTTAGTATTAGACCGATTTTGTAAATCCGGGATAACAAATCCATATTTATGCTTTTGGTTAATGCCGTAAATGGTAGTTACTATTTATAAATAATCTATGAATGTTTAGTCCACATTTCGTCAAAGCATCATGGTTCAACATACAATCTCTCAATATAACAATTTCCTTTTTATATTGAACAGATGTTGGGAGGTGTCTTGAAAAGCTAAAACAAGTCCGTTGAACAAAATTTGATAATACAAATGCATAACAGTTGATAAGAAAAGGACTTCACATATAAAATCCATTTTTTTGGTAATTGGACGACAATATATAAAATCCATTTCATATACAGTATATTTAAAAATTTTAATAAATAGAATAAAATAAGGCATAAGGTTAGAAAGTATAATATTTGTTGTCCTATTGAATCACCTCAATTATATAAATTGTGGGACATGCAATGTAAATGTGCGGGTTCATACCTTTACAATATGCTACAATCGTTTCCCTTTCTCTTCTCCGCTCTTCCCCTCATCTTGTAAGGCTTAATATGAGTCTCCCCTTAGACCAAAAAAGAAAGGAGTATATTTATTTTTGGTTTCCTTAAGTATCCTCTCAACCATTATGTGAGAGACTAATTTTCCGTATACTGTCTGACACATAAACCAAGACCCCTCCCAAATAGTATTGTTTTTCCATATATATGTATCCGAAGATCAAACCTAAGACCAATTCCATTTCACTTGGACAAACACGAAAAGGGATTCTCTCCCAATATTTTTTCTCCAGTGAAATTTGTGTCCTTCATTAAACAAGTGAGGGAGTGTATATTTAACTATTAAAAAATGGGGAGAGGGATTTTAATGGTAAAGATTTTAACTGGAGAGAAATTAAGTGAGAATCCCACCGGCAAAACATATTAGTTAAAGTACCAACTGAGTTTGGCGTGAGTGGTTAAAGGCCTCTCGCCCCTTAACCAAGGTCTCAGGTTCGAGCCTTGGGTATGGAAAAAACCTCAGCTGGGAGGGATGCCACCCATCGAGGTGCCGAACAAACTCTCGCGGAAGATTAGTCCCCGTCTCAGGTTGGCGGTGGGATACTCCTCGAAGTAGATCCAAAAAAATATTAGTTAAAGTAAAATATTTTACTTTTACTCTCAATTGTGGAACCAAATAGAAAAAAAAAGGCTATACTTTGATCCCTTATCTTTATTTTAAGTTTCAATTTAGTCCTTATTTTATTTTTGTTCCGTTTTGATCCCTGTTGGAACCAAAATAATTTGGATTAAATAATCTCTAGGTTTTGATGTTAACAATAAGAATTAATTTTGTGTAGCAAAGTGTTAATGCTTTAAATCTAACAAGTGCCTTTAGTCTTAAAGAATCTCTGTTCTTATAAGCTAAAATGTTAAGTCTTTTCTCCTTGCAAATCCGCGTCCATATGTTTTCTATTGAATATCTATGCTGAAAGTATGGTCGAGTCCACTCTCCATTATAACTCTAGTGCCACGTCAGTGGACGAGCGCTTGAATGCTTTTAGTGGACGGAGAATTTCTCTTCGTGTAGACGAGAGCTTCTCTCTAATAATAACCTTAATCTGCTATTGCCACGTCACTGGACGGAGATTTTAGTTATCTCAGGTACTGGCAAGACCGTTGTTTTGAGTAGACGAAGTTTTGGTTGCCACGTCAGTGGACGAAGCCTTAAAACTCTTTTTGCTTATCTTGCCTTTACGCTAGTTTGCTGGACGAAGATTTTTTTTAAGCATTTATACCAATTTGAACCAAAGCGAATTTATTTCTTATGATTGATATTCATTTCATTTATAATGGTTCTTCTCGTTTTCTATTAACGATTCCTTTTGCCTTGTTTCATTGAGAGAGACATAGTACAAGTCAGGACTTGCAAAAAGCAGAATAGTACAATGCAAAACGTTTTTGTACCCTGTCACCTTTTACGCTGATATAGTTGGAACTTGTACAAAGGAGGCAAAACTTTTTTGCAAGCTGCTTTTGCTCAGAGGTGTGCTTTTTCATGCAAGAATTTGTCTCACAGTACAAAGGCCTTGAGCAAGCTGAGTCACAACGGATATTTACCTAGTTGACTCTATTACTAAACGGGTATTTCAAATACAACCGTTGAAGACTCTGAAAAGAAGATCAAGGACCCTATAAATAGAAGACTAAAGCTTTTGAAGAAACAACTTTTGCGTATACAAAGAAATCTCAAGAAATCTCTCGCGAAGCAAATATTTTCTTATTCATTCAAAAGCAAAAGTCTGTAATATTATAGTTTGAATATTGCTATAATATTTATCTGATCTTAAACTTTCATACTCTCACATATAGTGAGTTAGAAGATCAAAGAAATCAAAACTCTTTATTAGAGGTAGAGCCTGAAGAGGCTTGGTAAGAAAGAAATACTTGTGAGCCTGGAGAGGTGTTGAATACTTGGTGTAATCTATTTGAAAATAGTGGAAAAATCCTTCAAGTAGAAGGGACTGGACGTAGCTCTTGGTTGGAAGAGAGTGAACCAGGATAAAACATCTTGTGTAAATCTTCTTATCCCTTATCTCTTTGGTTTTACGTATTTATACTAACTGTGGGGATTTGAACTTGAATTTGTTAATCCTTCAAAAGACTTCTTTTCTGTGTGCTTTATTCTGTCTCCTTAACTTTGTGTGAGAAAATCTTTTTGAAAAGGCTGTTTTCGAAAAATATTAACAAACACAATTCAACCCCCTTCTTGTGTTTGCCTGTGTCAACTTCAGTTGGTATCAGAGCTCAGCCTCGAAAGGGTTGAGCATCTAACAAGTGCTGAGGAAGTACGATCCTATCACCATGGATGCAGAAGGACAAGCTATCAACAGACCTCCACTCTTTGATGGAACAGATTACGACTATTGGAAGAAGAGAATGATGGCCTTCCTAGATGCACAGAATCTAGACATCTGGGAACTGATAGAGAATGGCTACACTGAGCCAAGAAGTGAAAATCAAGTTGTACTGGCTAGAGCAGATTGGAGTGTTGATCAAAAAGCCAAACATCAACTAAATCTCAAAGCCAAACATTACTTGATGTGTGCTATTACCAGATCAGAACATGATAAAGTTCACAGCTGCAACACAGCAAAAGAAATCTGGGATACACTGGCTCTCGCTCATGAAGGCTCATCACAAGTGAAGGAGTCAAAGATAAGCATGCTGGTTCACCAGTATGAACTCTTCAAGATGACTGATCATGAGTCTATAGATCAGATGTTTGGAAGATTTCAAACAATAACAAACAGTCTCAGATCTCGGGAAAGGTATATGAGAATAGAGATCATATCAGAAAGATTCTGAGAAGTCTCTCCAAACAGTGGAGACCAAAGGTCACTGCTATTCAAGAAGCTAAGAATCTGAATACTCTCTCTCTGGAAGAACTTCTAGGATCATTAAAAGTTCATGAACTTGAACTAAATGAGGAAGACAATTCCAGAAAGGGAAAGTCCATTGCTTTAAAGGCAAAGAAAGCAAGTTCTTCAAAAGTTCTCAAAGCTGCTGAGTCTTCAGATGATACTGAACCTTCAGACAGTGATGAAGGATCAGATGAAGATGAACTATCTTTCATCTCCAGAAAGATACAACATATGTGGAGAAGAAAAAATAATTTCAAGAGAAATCCATTCAACAAGAAATTTTCTAAGGAGAAGTCAGACTCCAAAGAAAAAGGTCCACCTTTGTGCTTTGAGTGCAAAAAGCCTGGACATTTCAAAGCCGACTGCCCTGACCTAAAAGAGAAGAAGAAGTTCTTTAAGAAAAAGAAGGGCTTAATGGCTACATGGGAAGACTTGGACTTATCCTCATCAGATGAGGAAGAGGAAGCAGAGGAAGAGGCAAACATTTGCCTCATGGCAGACACATCATCAGAGAATGAGTACACTGATGATGATGAGGTAACAGATTCTGAACCTTCAACTCTCAAAAATGCCTTTGATGAATTACTGCATGACTCATCCATATTATCTCATGAATACAAAAGTCTTAAAAAGAAGTTTGCAAAATTAACCAAAGAATATGATAGAGTTTGCATGGAAAAACAAAGTTTGTTTCAAGAAAATGATAAGCTGAAATCAGAGAATGTCAGTCTAACTGACAAATCTGAATGTGAGCCTGACAATTCTTGTGAAGTTGCAAAACTTAAACAAGATGTAAAATACTTGACAGACTCTCTGTCAAAACTGGTAGGAGGCTCAGATAAGCTTAGTCTTATCCTAAGGTATTCTAGGTCACCCTTTGATAAATCTGGCCTTGGTTATGACAATAAGAAGCCTGAGGCATCTTACACTAAGTCAAAACCACCTATGCAGCAAAGAGCTTCAAAAGCTCCAGCTAGGTATGCAAAAACCAAATCTGGCCCGTCCAACACCTTTTGTAAAGTGTGTGGAAAAAGTGGGCACTCTACATCTAGATGCATACATAATAGGCATACTAAATATTCTCGTCCAAAGAAAACTAACATGAAAGGACCCAAGTCAGTTTGGCTAAGAACAAGATAATACCTGTTGCAGATCTGCTTAACAACAGGAAAGAAACAAACATCCTGGTACTTGGACAGTGGATGCTCACGTCACATGACGGGAGAAAAGTATATGTTCCAAGACCTTAAACATAAGGATGGTGGCTGGGTGACATTTGGAGGAAATCAGAAAGGAAAGATCACTGGTATAGGTAAAATCGGTAAACATCCTTTTCCCTCCATTGATAATGTTCTTTTGGTGAATGGTTTAAAACATAATCTACTGAGCATAAGTCAATTATGTGACAGTGGATATGATGTTTCTTTTAATAAGAACATGTGTTATGTCAAGAAAAATGATGGATCAATTTTATTCACTGCTAAGAGGCAAAACAATTTATACAAAATTGACTTGGAGGACCTCTCAAATCAAAGTGTCTCATGTTTAGTGTCCATTGAAGATGAACGTTGGATTTGGCATAAAAGGCTAGGTCATGCAAGCTTGAGATTAATCTCAAAGCTAAATAAGCATAACCTCGTGAGAGGTTTACCAAACCTTAAATACAAATCTGATGCTCTCTGTGATGCATGTCAGAGGGGAAAACAAGTCAAAGGTTCTTTTGAATCTAAGAATATTGTAAGTACCAAAAGACCACTAGAACTGCTACACCTTGATCTTTTTGGTCCAACAAGGACTGCTTCTATCAGTGGTAAGAAATATGGTCTAGTCATTGTGGATGACTATACTAGATGGACATGGGTTATGTTTCTTGCTCACAAAGATGAGTCCTTCAAGGTCTTTTCTGTATTCTGCAAACGTGTACAGAATGAAAAGGGGATGGGTATAGCTTCAATCAGAAGTGACCATGGGGGAGAATTTGTCAATGAGCTATTCAATGAGTTTTGTGAAGAAAAAGGAATTCAACACAACTTCTCAATACCAAGAACACCACAGCAAAATGGTGTGGTAGAGAGAAAGAACAGATCTCTTCAAGAGATGGCTAGGACTATGCTCAATGACAATTCTGTCCCTAAGCACTTCTGGGCTGAAGCTGTGAACACTGCCTGCTACATTCAGAACAGAATATACATTAGACCAATTCTGAATAAGACTCCCTATGAATTGTGGAAAGGCAGAAAACCCAACATATCTTATTTTCATCCTTTTGGATATAAATGTTTTATTTTAAATACAAAAGATCAACTTGGTAAGTTTGATGCAAAGGTAGACAATGGAATTCTTCTAGGATTTTCTGAAACCTCAAAAGGTTTTAGAGTGTATAACTCAAGAACTTTAACAGTAGAAGAATCTATACATGTTAGATTTGATGACAAACAGCCTGATAAGAAACTATCAGAGCTAGATGAAAGTTTTGCAGATCTTGACTTAAACATCACAGGAGAAACAAATGAAGTCAAAACTGATGATCCAGTTGAAGACCCTTCTCATCAACCAGAAGCATCCACCTCTCAACAAGACAATGCTCAGAGAACTTGGCATTTCAAGAATTATCATCCACCGGATCAAATAATAGGAAATCCAAGCGATAAGCTAAGAACCAGATCAACTTTCAGAGAGCAAGAAGACTCTGCATTGGTGTCTGAATTGGAACCAAAAACTGTAGATGAGGCTCTGCTGGACAATGGTTGGATTTTGGCAATGCAAGAAGAGCTGAATCAGTTTGAGAGGAGTGAAGTTTGGACTCTGGTAACCCTACCTAAGAATAAATCTGTTATAGGAACAAAATGGGTTTACAGAAACAAGCTTGACGAAAATGGTAAGGTTATAAGAAATAAAGCAAGATTGGTTGCACAAGGTTATTCTCAAGAAGAAGGTATAGACTATACTGAAACCTTTGCACCCGTTGCAAGATTGGAAGCAATCAGAATTTCACTCTCATTTGCTGCACATCATAATATTATGCTTTTTCAAATGGATGTAAAAAGTGCTTTTTTAAATGGTTTTATCAATGAAGAAGTTTATGTTATGCAACCACCGGGTTTTGAGAATGAAACCCAACCTGAACATGTATACAAGCTTAAGAAAGCTTTATACGGCCTAAAACAAGCCCTAAGAGCTTGGTATGATAGGCTAAGTTCTTTTCTAATGGATAATGGTTTTGTCAGAGGAAAGGTAGACACCACCTTGTTTAGAAAATCAATTAATTCCAACTTCATTGTAGTACAGATCTATGTAGATGATATTATTTTTGGTGCTACTAATGAATCTTTGTGTAAAGAATTCTCAAAGCTAATGCAGAAAGAGTTTGAAATGAGCATGATGGGAGAACTCAAATTCTTTCTTGGACTTCAAGTCAAACAATCTATGGACGGGGTGTTCATCCATCAAACTAAGTACACAAAGGAACTTCTCAAAAAGTTTAAGATGGATGATTGCAAACCTATGAACACACCTATGCATCCCACGTCCACACTGAACATAAATGATAAAGAGAAAAAGGTAGATCAGAAGGTATACAGAGGTATGATTGGATCTCTCTTGTATCTAACTGCTTCTAGGCCTGATATAATGTTCAGTGTTTGCTTGTGTGCTCGTTTTCAATCTGATCCTAGAGAATCTCATTTATCAGCAGTTAAAAGAATCTTTAGATATTTGAAAGGTACTACTAATCTTGGTCTGTGCTTTAAGAAAGATGGAGATTACAGATTAGTTGGCTTTTGCGATGCTGACTATGCTGGAGATAGAATTGAAAGAAAAAGCACCAGTGGGGGATGTCACTTCATTGGAGCTAATCTAGTATCATGGTCAAGCAAAAGGCAGAGTACCATTGCCCTATCAACCGCTGAAGCAGAATATATATCAGCTGCAAACTGCTGCTCACAACTTCTCTGGATCAAACACCAATTGGAGGACTATAATGTGTTTGTAAGTAGTATTCCACTAATGTGTGATAATACTGCTTCAATTAATCTGTCTAAGAATCCAATTCTTCATTCTAGGGCTAAGCATATAGAAATCAAACATCACTTTATCAGAGACTATGTGCAAAAGGGTGTTTTTGATATTCAATTTGTAGATACTGACCATCAATGGGCAGATATCTTTACTAAACCTCTTGCTGAGGACAGATTTACTTTTATCAGAAAACATCTTAACATGTTGTATGTGGTTTAAAATGGTATATGTATTGATTGCAAGTTTTATCTGCGCGTCCACTAGTTTTGGCGTCCAGAACTTGTGTAGTCTATGCGTCCACTTCTGTTGGTGTGCCGCGTCCACTACTTATGTTTTTGTGCGTCCACCCTCAACCTTATGTGGACCCAATCTTACATACTTTTGTCTTTTAAATTTTTTTTAAAAAACTCAGTTATATTAAAACGTTTGATTTTAATCATTTCCTTGCTGAGTCAGCGACTTCCATCAATCCCATCGTAACCTTTTTACGGTCCCAATATACCAACGCCGTTTTTTTTTTGTCTAATCAATCTTTTCTTTTTGAAAACTGTTGGTATTCGAAAACTCTTTAAAGGTAACTCCTTTCCCTCTGAAAAAACCTTTCGCTACTCTTCATCTTTGATAACTTCTCTCTGAAAAGTTTTCGAACTCTCTTTCTTCAAACCTTAACCTACTCAAGAACTCAACAATGGCTTCAACCTCAACTCCCGAACCTGCCTATGTTACTGACATCATCAATATCGCGGCTGAACATCATTTTAACTTTGAAATTTTGTGTGAGTACAACTTGGATGTAAGCAAGTTCATCAACGCTGCTGGTTGGGACGGTTTGTTTCTGGAAAAGGTCTCGATTTATCCAGACTTAATAAGGGATTTCTGGAGGAAACCAACGATTACTGAAACTGAGATAGTAGGGTTTGTCCAAGGAAAGAAGATAACTGTCTCTGAGAAGACCATCTCTGATGCAATCGTTTGTGCCCAAGAGGGTTTAATCATGACAGAAAATTGGGAAGAAGATCTTGGTGGTATTGAAACCATCGCTGTTACACTGATGCGAGATGACACAGTGAGGACTCACTCATGGAAGTCATCTGAAATGAAGGATCACATCAGGATTCTTCATCAGATTCTGAACAAGACAGTGCTTCACAAGGCAGGGTCTAAGGACAACCTCTCTGCCCTTCACAAGTTTTGTCTCTGTAACTTGGTCTATGAGACAAAAATAAACTTGCCATGGATCCTGTTTCATCGTTTCAAGGATGCCATCACACACAGGGAAACAGCCTCTCATATCACTTTCTCTCATCTTCTGTCAAAAGTCTTCAAGCAGCAAGGCTTGTATGATTACTTAGATGCAAAGCCTCAAGAAGAACAAGACAAGATCTTTCGTTCAAAGGGGATGCAAGCTGCCATTTTTGGAAAAAGCAATCTAAGTAGCATGCACCTTGACACATACAAGCTTGTTGAAATGTCAAAACAAGAAGAGAAAATGAAGATTAAGGAAGAAGCAGTTGAGGCCAACAATGCAGCTATTCTTGGTCTCAGGAGAGGAACTAGAAGGAAAACTATGGCTGTCAGAAAGCCTGCTCCTAGAAGGCCTACCAGAGGCATTGTTATAAATGAGCCTGGCAGTGAGGCTCCTCAACTTGCTCCTCAACCTGCTCCCAAGAGAGCTAGAAAACTAATTCTGCCTCAAGACGATGATGAAGATGATAATGTTCCACTGGGAACAGTTTTAAAGAGGAAAGCAGCTGTTGCTGTTGATGCTGCTGTGCCTACCAAGAGGAGGCAACCTGCAAGGAAAGCAAGAACCTTTGCAGCCTCTGAGGTCAACACATCCTCTGATGTTCCTCCTATTCATGTGAGTGATGATGTCCCTACCCCAAGTGTAGATTTCTTTGATAATGTATATAGACCTTCTTTACCCTCACCCCAACCCTCACCACAAAGAGAACAACCTGACCAAACCACACATTCATCTTCACCACTAAATAGCCCATCTCACTTAACCTCACCTCAACCTACACCACTCAAAACCCTCTTTCCACCCATTATTCCTGATTCAGATCCTTGGTTTCATCAAGAGGATGTGGAATCTGCAGAGGTGCCCCCTTCCCTAAACAACTAAGAAAACTTTTTCCACCAATCATACATTCATCCACTATTTTTGCCAATAGGTCCGAGAACTGGGCTCAGGTCAAAAGAAATTGGAAAATTCTGTTCCATACTCACCAACCTGACCCTGAACTTAACCTTGAAACTCCTCTGACCAGGTGGTACTCCCATCCTGAGTATGACTATGAACCTTATGAGGAATACCCCTGGACCACCAAATACCCAAACTCTCAGCCCCCAAAAGGTCCCTTTCCATCAGAGATGAACACCCACCATGGCCCTCTCCTCACCCATCTACCCCTCAACCGTTTCCCTCCAAGAAAAATTTACCCCAACCTACAAAAAACCCCACCTCTGATTCCTCACACTCAAGGAGTAGCACGACACATCATTTCCGTATGGGAAACTGATCCTAAAAGGAACCATCTGCCTACCTTACCTGAGAGGAGAGCTCGATCATCTAGGCACGTTCCAATTATTCTGGATGCAAACACACAATGGATGAAATTTGAGCATCCCAGCATCTATGGAAGTGCCTCAGACCACTTTGCAGATCAACTGATTTACAACATTCTGAAGTGGGAGTTCAGCTACTTCCAGATTGAAAGAGCTGCACGATGGGTTCCTATCACTTGGCTGAGACACCATAAGGAAACTCGAGTAGGCATTGCTCCCTACCCCATCTGTCCAAGGCTTGGCATGATAGACCTCAACAAAGACAAAGACATGAGGTGCAGAAGAAATAAAGGGGTCATGCCTGAAGCTCACTCTGCCATTCTGGACTTGTCTCAGGAACTCTTTGATCACTCCGAGCTTGACTTCTATCTATATATGGAGGATGTGCAGAAAATTGGAGAAATGAAGGCTGCAGACTTCTGGTTATCTCACATCATCCACTGCACCAGGAAAGCCTCTTCTTCTGGTTTGACTCAAGAAGAGAAGAAGGAAATTCCTAAGTACAGAGGAAAATGTGGCCTATCCAAAGTAAGGCACGTGATCTACAAAGATCTGTGGGGACTTCCTATTACCAGCAGGGATGTGGAGGAAATCATACCTATCCACTGGGCAAAGGATTTACCTCAGAAACCTATCACAGTTGCCACTGCACCTCCAGCAACTTCTTCCTCAGATCAGGCAGTCCAAGAGTTAATTGTAGAAGGCCCTGAACTTGATGAGCAAATGTCTTCTCAGCCTACTTCAGTTGAACCTTCATCTGCACAAGCTAAGCAGTCTGCTGAGGCTGGTGTCTCTAAGCAAGGAGCTGAGTCTGCTAAGACTTCTTCTCAACCATTAGCTCTTGCTATGGTCAGAACAGCAGCCCAGGCTCAAGACACTGTCTCTGACACTGCTGAGAGCTCAAGACAACTTACCTTGCCACCCAATCTTGAAGACATTATTGGGAAAATTGTTGATGATAAGGTTGGCAAGATAGTTGAGGAAAAGACTGAGCAGATGGCTCAACAGCTTGAAGAAAGGGTGCAGAAGCAAGTTCAAGACTCTCTGGCCCCTACAAATGCAGTGATGAACCAAATGCTGGCTCTGATCTTGGAGTTTCAGAGGAATCAAAATCCCCAGCCTAATCAACCACCTCCTCCACCACCTCCTTCTATCTAAATTTTTTTTCTGTTCTTTTCTCTGTCTTTATCCTTTTCTTGTGTGCTGACAATGATGGTCCACTCCCTTTTGCCTTTTTATCTGATGACAAAAAAGGGGGAGAAAGGAAAGATTAAATTTTATAATTAATACAGAGATTTTTTTAAAAAATACATAGTTATCTGCATATGCATAAATATATACTCATCTTGCTGATACTATGCCTTGACTTCATGTTTATGCTTCAATACTGCTTTGAACTCTAATGTTTTATAGGATGCTATCTTGATTTGTTAATCAATGTTATTGCAAATGAGACCTGACTTATTATGCCTTAACAGCATTTATCTGTTGACTGCCTTGTCTTAGGGGGAGCCTTGTAAGCTCTCTTAAACTTTGCAAAATAAATTTAATTAGTTTTTGTCATCATCAAAAAGGGGGAGATTGTTGGAACCAAAATAATTTGGATTAAATAATCTATAGGTTTTGATGTTAACAATAAGAATTAATTTTGTGTAGCAAAGTGTTAATGCTTTAAATCTAACAAGTGCCTTTAGTCTTAAAGAATCTCTGTTCTTATAAGCTAAAATGTTAAGTCTTTTCTCCTTGCAAATCCGCGTCCATATGTTTTCTATTGAATATCTATGCTGAAAGTATGGTCGAGTCCACTCTCCATTATAACTCTAGTGCCACGTCAGTGGACGAGCGCTTGAATGCTTTTAGTGGACGGAGAATTTCTCTTCGTGTAGACGAGAGCTTCTCTCTAATAATAACCTTAATCTGCTATTGCCACGTCACTGGACGGAGATTTTAGTTATCTCAGGTACTGGCAAGACCGTTGTTTTGAGTAGACGAAGTTTTGGTTGCCACGTCAGTGGACGAAGCCTTAAAACTCTTTTTGCTTATCTTGCCTTTACGCTAGTTTGCTGGACGAAGATTTTTTTAAGCATTTATACCAATTTGAACCAAAGCGAATTTATTTCTTATGATTGATATTCATTTCATTTATAATGGTTCTTCTCGTTTTCTATTAACGATTCCTTTTGCCTTGTTTCATTGAGAGAGACATAGTACAAGTCAGGACTTGCAAAAAGCAGAATAGTACAATGCAAAACGTTTTTGTACCCTGTCACCTTTTACGCTGATATAGTTGGAACTTGTACAAAGGAGGCAAAACTTTTTTGCAAGCTGCTTTTGCTCAGAGGTGTGCTTTTTCATGCAAGAATTTGTCTCACAGTACAAAGGCCTCGAGCAAGCTGAGTCACAACGGATATTTACCTAGTTGACTCTATTACTAAACGGGTATTTCAAATACAACCGTTGAAGACTCTGAAAAGAAGATCAAGGACCCTATAAATAGAAGACTAAAGCTTTTGAAGAAACAACTTTTGCGTATACAGAGAAATCTCAAGAAATCTCTCGCGAAGCAAATATTTTCTTATTCATTCAAAAGCAAAAGTCTGTAATATTATAGTTTGAATATTGCTATAATATTTATCTGATCTTAAACTTTCATACTCTCACATATAGTGAGTTAGAAGATCAAAGAAATCAAAACTCTTTATTAGAGGTAGAGCCTGAAGAGGCTTGGTAAGAAAGAAATACTTGTGAGCCTGGAGAGGTGTTGAATACTTGGTGTAATCTATTTGAAAATAGTGGAAAAATCCTTCAAGTAGAAGGGACTGGACGTAGCTCTTGGTTGGAAGAGAGTGAACCAGGATAAAACATCTTGTGTAAATCTTCTTATCCCTTATCTCTTTGGTTTTACGTATTTATACTAACTGTGGGGATTTGAACTTGAATTTGTTAATCCTTCAAAAGACTTCTTTTCTGTGTGCTTTATTCTGTCTCCTTAACTTTGTGTGAGAAAATCTTTTTGAAAAGGCTGTTTTCGAAAAATATTAACAAACACAATTCAACCCCCCCTTCTTGTGTTTGCCTGTGTCAACTTCAATCCCTTATTTTTATTTTAGGTTTCAATGTGGTCCTTTCTGTTTAAAATGTGATACGAAAAGGACCAAATTGATATAACTTTTATAAAATTAGGGACCATTCCGGAACAAAAAAATAGAAGAGGGACCATTTTGAAACCAAAAAAGGGACCATATCGGTTTAACTTTTGTAAAATGAGAGACCATTTCGGAACAAAAAATAAAAGAGGGACCACATTGGTATAACTTTGAAAAATAAGGGACTATTTTAAAATAAAAAATAAAAGATGGATCAAATTAAAACCTAAAATAAAGATAAGGGATGGAAAGTATAATTTAGCAAAAAAAAAAAAAAAAACAATATCTCAATCTAGTTGTCCAGTAATAAACACCTCCTTAATTCGGTTTAGTGTGAAAATCAAACTTCCCAAATGGAAAGTCTTGATGATGCATGCAGTTAAATTAGTTTGGTTCGGTTATTTATCAAGATCCATGGATATTGGGTAACAAATACGGGTCAGCAAACCCGAAATCCGAATCCAATAGAGCTAGCTATATATTTAGCCCAAAACAGAAAGGAAAACAAGATCTCTCACTCTCTCTTCTCCTCACTGCAGCTTGCGTGAGTCAGCCATGGCGTTCCCCTACATGGAAGCTGTTGTCGGTGAGCTCTTTCTTCTCTCTGTAACGCTCTTCTTTGTCTCTTATGGGAACCACGAACTTGAATCGTTTCATTGAGCTGTTGCTAGCTGTGTTGCTTTGCTTTCTTTTCATCGTTTGATTTTGAATGTTTGTTAGGTTTTCATCTACTTCGCTGGATTTTGAATTCAGGGTTTATCATTAAATTTAGGGTTTTATTTTATTTTATTTTTTGTTTCTAATTCTGTGATGCGTAGATTGTAGATGTTATTTTGATTTCCATATGACGATTTTGAAACCCTTTCTTTCACCGGCACCTGGGAGCTACATGCATTCATTAATCTTTGAGCTTAATTTTGATACTACAGTATTTTATGCTGTTAACCAATCACAAGTCATTTTATGTGTGACTTTTAAGATACTTATGATTAGAGTCAAACACATTTTCAATGATCTGGAATTTATGATTGGTTGATAGTGTATAATGACCGGGCATACCAATTAAATCCTTCAACTTTTTAAATGAAAAAAAGAGCTGGTTTGGTAGTAGGAACGACTCCATAAGCATGCTGAGGTGGGTTGAAGAGAATAATTATAATCTCATTATGTTCAGCAGTAGTTTTGGTGCTGCAACTTTTGATTAATTATAGGACAACAGTAATGAGCAAACCAAGCAAAATTGGGTTCCAACATTAAATATCTACTTGTCTCTTTCATAAACTGACAGTTACTACTTTTCTCTCCCGAATCCTGATATAAGATTTCCGAGGTTGTGTCAGGATTTATCACCAATCAATGTGTGTTTAACCTATCCTGAAGACATACTAGAATACACCCAACTTGAAATTGTGGTAGATACCCATCCCAACCCCTAATGCTGTTTTAAGAAGTGGCAGCTTCCTTTGATGGCTGCAATTTTGAGACCCTCTTTGGCCCCTCTCTGCCCCCTTGCTCCCCCACCCTCAACCAAAAAAAAAAAAAAAAAGAACCAAGAAAACATCATAAGAAACTGTGTGCATCATAAGGAAGGCGTTGTTGGTCAAATGTAAATCCTTAAGATTGTTGTCAAAATTAGGCCAACAACGAAATCACAAACATCGATCTTAAGGTCACGAACACAGCAACACCTGGTACAAAACAAAGAAACATAGTAGGAAGCCTGAGACGTGTGAAGTCGTACCGTCCTTAAGGATTTATCCACATGATGCGCAAATCCCCCGAGATATAACAGACTCGTCCCAGTGTAAGCTGCGGTATCATAACAGTAGAATAAAAAAAGACAAGAAGAGGTAACCCAGGAGGAGAAAAGAAGGAGGAAGAACAAATTTGAGGTCAGTTAGAAAAAACAGTGTTAGATAAGCTGATAAGGTCAAGCAAAATATATATATATATATATATATATATATATATATATATATATATATATAATTAAAGAGAAAAAGGTGAATCAAGAAGAAAATAGGATTGACTCAAAAAATTCTTATCTAAACAGGACTAAGTCAAAGCTTATCAGAAAATTTAGATAAAATTAATTCCCTATTTTAAAACAATTGTTGATCATTTATCACTTGGCAATATGGGCCTTTAAAACTTTTGATATACACACAAACTATCCAACAATTTTAGCGATTTGTATGACTTCAAAAGAAAGAAATTATGCCTCAATTAGTTGCATACTCTATTTTTTCATATAATGGCTTTTGGATCAAAACGACTAAAAGATTGTAGAGACCCCAAATTTTAAAACATACTTGATTTAATAGCCAATCATCTTCGCATTTTTTTCTCTTTTTGGCCATTACGAGTTCTTTCATAGATTTTTGTGAGAATTTACATAATTGTTCACATGCTCCTCCAATATGAAGCGTATTATGTAGTTGTCCTTCAATCTTTAAATGTTACCACTTATTCAAGAGACAAAGTTTCAGTTTTAGAAAGTTTTTTAGTATTAGACTGATTTTGTAAATCCATGGTAACAAATCCATATGCTTTTGGCTAATGGTGTAAATGGTAGTTACTGTTTATAAATACACTTAGAGTTCCACGGTATAGTTGTAAAGCCCAAACTGATCTATGGATGTTTAGTTCACATTTCGTCAAAGCATCATGGTTCAAGACACAATTTCTCAAGATAACAATTTTCTTCTTATATTGAGTGGATGTTAGGAGGTGTCTTGAAAGCTAGAACTAGTCCACTGAAAAAAATATGATAATACAATGCATAACATTTGATTATATTGGAATTTGATTGTATTGGAATAGGGCTTCACATATAAAATCTATTTCATATCTAGTATATTTTATAAATAGAATAAAATAAGATATAAGGTTAGAAAGTAGAATATTTTTTGTCCTCTTAAAATGCATAACTGTTGGTTAAGTTGCGGGACATGCAATGTAAGTGCACAGTTTTAAACCCTTGAAATTCGTTCCAACCATTTCCCTTGCCCTTCTCCCCTCTCCTCATCCTCTTGTAAGATCTAATATGAGCCTCCCCTTAGACCAAAAAAGAAAGTAGAATATTTATTTTTGTTTTCCCGGAGTATCCTCCCATCCGATATGTGAGAGATTAATCTCTCGGGTATTGTCAGGCACATAAGTCGAGACCCCTCCAAGAGCAGTGTTTTTTTCATACACATGAATCCGGATACCAAACCTAAGACCATATACTTTCCAGGCCCACACATATTGATCAAAGTAGAATATTTTAATTTCACTATCAATTGTGAAACCAAATAGAAAAAAAACAGAATATCTCAATCTAGTTATGGTAATAAACACCTTAATTCGGTTTAGTGTGAAAATCTGGAACCGGCCTAACTTCCCAAACGGAAAGTCTGAGTCTGATGATGCATGCAGTTAAAATAGTTGGGTTGGGTTATTATCAAGATCCATGGATATTGGGTGACAAATACGGGTCGGTAAACCCGAAATCCGAATCCGATAGAGCTAGCTATATATTGAGCCCAAAACACAAAGGGAAAAGATATCTCTCTTTCTCTTTGCGTCACTGCCGTGTGAGTCAGCCATGGCGTTCCCCTACAACAAAGCTGGTTTCGGTGAGCTCCTTCTTCTCTTTGTAATGGTCTTCTTTGTCTCTTATGGGAACCTCAAACTTGAATCGTTTCGTTGAGGTGTTACTAGCTGGGTTGCTTTGCTGTCTTTGAATTGTTCCTTGTGATTTTGTTTATTGATAGCATGCTTTGTTCACAAGTTTATATTTTTTGAGTTTTTCCTAAAATGTTTTGTTAGGTTTCATCAACTTTGCTGGATTCTGAATTCAGGGTTTATCATGAAATTTAGGGTTTTTTTAAAATTTTTTTTTGTTTTGTTTATAATTCCGTGATGCGTAGATTGTAAATGTTATTTTTGTTTTCCATATGACAATTTTGAATCCCTGTCTTTCACCGACACTTGGGAGCTACATGCATTCATTAATCTGAGTTTAATTTTGATACTAAAGTATTTTACGTTGTTAACCAATCACAATTCATTTTATGCGTGACTTTTAAGATACTTATTATTAGAGTCAAACATGTTTTTAAAGATCTGACAATTTATGATGCTTGATAGTGTATGCTGACCGGACGTACCAATTAAATCCTCAATCTTTTTATACCAAAAAAAAAGAGCTGGTTTGGTAGTAGGAACAGCTCCATAAGCATGTTGAAGCGGATTAAAGAGAGAATAATTACGTTCTCATTATGTTCAGCAGTTGTTTAATTGCTGCAACTTTTGATTAATTAGGACAATAGTGATGAGCAAAGCAAGCAAAAATAAAATTGGTTTCCAACATTAAATATCTACATGTCTCTTTCCAGTTCATAAACTCACAGTTACTACTTTTCTCTCCTGAATCCTGATATAAGATTTCTGAGGTTCTGTCAGGATTTATCATCAATCAAATGACCTATCCTGAAGAAATACTAGAATGCACCCAACTTGACATTGTGGTAGATTACCCATTCCAACCCCTAATGCTGTTTTAAGAGGTGGTAGCTTCCTTTGATGGCTGTTACTCTGAGACCCTCATTGTCCCCCCTCTGCCCCCTTGCTCCCCCACTCTTGACCCAAAAAAAATAAAATAAAAATCCAAGAAAACATTATAAATTTATAATGGTCTTTCACAAAAAACGGGTCTAAGTTGCTAATAGATGGCTTACAGTGTTAGGTTGTGACTATTATTTGTTTGAACTAGTATTGACTCTCTAATCTTGTTATCATGTACTCTTCTGAAATATTCTACTGCTTAGTCACTGGAAATAAAATATAGGACTTAATATAATTTGCTATTTTGTTTTTATTCATTTTCAGGGTTTATGATATTGATGTACTTTTTTGAAACTTACTTGGATGTGCGTCAACATGGGGCGCTCAAACTTCCTACTCTTCCTAAGACTTTAGAAGGGGTAATCAGCCAAGAGAAATTTAAAAAATCTAGAGCCTATAGTCTTGATAAAAGGTTTGTTCTTTTTTGTTTCATGTGAATTTCTTTCATAGTTTGCTGTTGGTATCTCATATTGAAGGTTGCTTCTTGGGTGTTTTGTTAGTATTCTGATACATGGCTATTTGTTTACTCTGTTCAGCCACTTCCATTTTGTTCAAGAGTTTGTATCGATAGTGATGGACTCTGCAATTTTGTTATTTGGGGTGTTACCCTGGTTTTGGAAGGTGAGAATTTGGTTTGGTGTTTATGAATCCAACTTTGCAACTTTATCATCACCATTGGATACCTGTTCTTGATTGCAGAAATCAGAAGATTTTGTGACATTAGTCGGTCTCAATGCAGAGAATGAAATACTGCATACCCTTGCCTTTTTAGCTGGTGTCATGATCTGGTCACAGGTATGTATGTGACTTCCCGTTATGGGAGAATAAAATAGGTTTGGCTTTATCATGTATAATGGAGAATAAAATAGTTTTGGGCTTCATTATGTATAATTTTTAGAGTGCAACTCTTGTATCTTTAAGGAGGTTGCTTTGGCACAACAGCTGATCTGGGATAAGATTAGACATTTGACTTTTATTTGGTGTAAAGCACATGGTCTTTTTAATGGGTTTTCCTAGCAGATGTGTCAAGGGATTAGGCAGCTTTGCTCTGTTTTTGTTTTTTTTTTTTTTTTTTTGTGTGTGTGTGTGATTCTTTTTACATTTAGGGGATTCCTTATCCTTCAAATGCTTTTTAATTATCTTCTCTTCGTGTTAATGAATTTATTCTTTAATAAAAGGGGGGTTCAGGTGGAGGAAATGGTTGCGTGGATATCCTTTATAGTTTGGACCATAGTCTACTTGCCTCAAGATAAGCAAGAGCGATGGGACGGTAGCAAAAATGATAGGATGCTAATATTTGGTTCTATTCAATCCATAGCCTTTGATTTTTTTTTCTTTCAGTTATACTCATTTCTTTTGTCTTTTGGTTTGATTTTAAGATATTCTTTTGAATTGACGTTTGCTTTCTGAATTGCCTTTTTTGTGTCCTTAACTCTCTGTCGGCTTTTCATAGAGATAATAGGAAAACTTTTGATACTCTTTTCCTTTGCAGTGTTGTGATTTCCTTATAGATTAACATAGAGTTTTAATCTTGGATAAAAATGGTTGTTTTCCCAGGTGTCCTGTTGAGTTATTTGTGTTGTCTGAAGGCTGAAGAGATTTAGATGCATTGCTCTGCTTTGTTTCCAGGACCACCTTAATTTTAAATATGTTAAACTAAAAATGAAATTCATTAGGGGTTCTGGATTTGTGTTATTGCCTTTAATATTTTAAATTTGTAAAATATTTCATAGAGGAAGTATTTCATATTCCATTCTTTCCATGGATATGTATATGCTAGTCAATTTAAAGTTATATTACACTGTGACTGCAGGCATATCTAAAATGCCACAAGGTCTTTGATAGCATTTACTGTAACTTATAAGATTTCTGGTTTATGTGATAATTGGGCATTGGGATTGATATCAATATTCACATCTTATATTTTAATGAAATCATTTGTGCATTTCTATCTTTTTTTGCAGATAACTGATTTGCCTTTTTCGTTGTACTCAACTTTTGTGATTGAGGCCCGTCATGGTTTTAATAAGGTTCGTGATCTAATCATCTATCTATTTTTACATCCACGATTTTATTCCTCAGTTTTTTTAGTTTGATTTAACATCTCATTTTACTGAATGCTTATGCTTATATTGAATAAGTTTATCTGTTTTTAAATTCATAATTATTTATCTCCTTACCTTTTTATCGTCTTTCATGCAGCAAACAATATGGTTGTTCTTTAGGGACATGATTAAATCAATGCTCCTTTC
This sequence comes from Echinosophora koreensis, assembly GCA_035048595.1. NCBI lineage: Eukaryota > Viridiplantae > Streptophyta > Magnoliopsida > Fabales > Fabaceae > Echinosophora > Echinosophora koreensis. Next base: position 5,004,636 of record JAPCYP010000023.1, read on the forward strand.
TGTTTTAATTGGTCCACCTATTGTGGCTGCAATTATTCTAATAGTACAGGTGAGATCCTATGCTCTGTTAAAACAACCATCACCTGTGAATCTTGCTTGAAATTTGATTTCCTAGTCTGTTCTTGATTTAAAATTACTTTTAATTGTGATATTTTCTGCTTTATGTTATTTGCTGTCATTGTGTTTGTCATGGCACACTGTTTATTTTCTATTTTAATGCTCTGTGATTTTTTTCAGAAAGGAGGTCCTTACTTGGCCATCTATCTGTGGGCGTTTATGTTTGTTCTCTCTATTGTAATGATGACAGTTTATCCAGTTCTAATAGCTCCACTCTTCAATAAGTTCACCCCAGTCAGTATTTTCAAACTTATAAATCATTTTGAAAATTAATTTATGCATGTTATATATTTGTTTTTATGATCATTTCCCTCATGATGCTTTGGTAACCAGCTTCCAGAAGGTCAGCTCAGGGAGAAAATTGAGAAACTTGCTGCCTCCCTCAAGTTTCCATTAAAGAAGTTGTTTGTTATCGATGGATCCACAAGGTCAAGCCACAGCAATGTAAGGATAGAACTCCTTTAAATGTCATACAGTTTTCGAATAATGTTAAGATGCATATTTTCTTGAATCTCGTAGCTTTTTGCTCCTATATAATTGTAATGTTTGTTCTTTACTTGTCCATTATTGGCCATATATGTATGGAGGAAATATCAGTTTAGGGCTGCTGTTTCTTATAATGTTCAACAGGATTAGTGAACATCCTTTCTAATCTAATCAACTTTTCTTCCTTATTAAAATTTCTTTTTTCATCAAAAAAGGAAGCATAAAGAACTGTCTCTCTTATGTTGTTTTTATTGAGCTTGTATTATTAAATTTGCTTGAATATATCTAAACATATATTGCAGGCCTATATGTATGGATTCTTCAAGAACAAGCGAATTGTCCTTTATGACACATTAGTACAGCAGGTTTGGGATTACTAACTGGTGGAAGTTATTTTCATCTTTCAGATTGTTATACTTTCGTCTTGAATTTTAGTGAGGCTTTATTTCTATGGAATCCTTGCTCTTACATGATCTCAAGATGCCATTATTTGATAGATTCTTTTTTTGATAGAAATATTTAATATATTCTTCAATCCATTTGAGCATATGGTTGGCTTACTCTTGTTCTCCTTCTTCCACCTCTCATTACATGAATACCTCAATCACAAGTTCCAAATTGAAAAAACTGCTATACTTAAAGCTTGCATTGATATTAGTATGGCTGTAATTTGTTCTTTGAGAACTACTTAGCTTTTATTCTCTTAAATTAGTGAATACCATATAGAGTAAGCACTCATTTTGGTCCTCCAAGGATATATATCACACTGGTTATCCGTTTACCAGCTGCATCAAATTGGTCTTTTAATGGTAATTCATGTCATCAAATCCATCCTTCAAGGTCTAATTTCATGTCATTTTAAGGTCTGTTTTGATGGCAGACATTGAAGGCCTAATTTGTATAGCATATATCTTTGAAGCCCCAATTTGATATTCTAAATGGAGGCCTAATGTGGTGGTGCATATATTATTGGAAGACTAAAATGAACATTTACTCATATCATGTATCATGGTTGGTGTGCATATTGTTTTGTGATATATGTTGATTTCTTATATGCATTGTATCCTTTTTGGACTTCCGGTGTGCAGCAACCCGAGTACCATGAAGGGGTTAAGTTTAATTGTTGGCAGATATGCAATTGTTTTCCACGAAGCAGTGTAGATTTGCGATTGTTTTCCAATTTCCACTAAGCAATTGAGATATTTACCTTTTTTGTTAATTCTCACTGCATGAATTTACTGAAAACCCTTATATCAAAATTTAATTTTTTCCTGAAACCATGTTTCTGGCATCTCTTGCATATAGGACTGCTCCTTCATGGTCCTTTTGAATTTTTGGAGAAAAAAATATTAAACTGTACTAATTTTTTAACTTTATTTTCGAACATCTAATTGGCACCATGATATTTGCTGGCAGTTTATGGTCAGTGTCCTTGTTTACAAGGGTGGGACTTGAAAATTTCTTTGAGGCTAAAGAAAAAGGAAAATAAAAAGTTGAACATTTGAGTAAAATTATATTGAACTTGCTAGCTAAGGCAATAACCAAAGAAAAAATAATCAATAAAAATACAGACCATAATGGATAAAGGATAAAAATAGTTTTGGCTTTGTAATTTTGCTGTCTCTTTGTGGTGGATCATATGTTTTCTTGGACATTTGTATGGTGTTTGGGAGCAAAATGAATAAATTGTGGAGGTCAACTCATATTTAAACAACAAAATGTGTATAATCTAACAAACTCTTGCCAACATTTTGGGAAGCTATTTCCTCGACACAAGTATACCCGACTCCCCTGCTTATCCAGTACTCATATCATGTGTATTTGGTTAATGTTGATCTTTACATTATCAAATGATGTTTTGCAGTGCAAAAATGATGAGGAAGTTGTAGCTGTTATTGCCCATGAGCTGGGGCACTGGAAGCTCAACCACACTGTGTACTCATTTGTTGCTGTGCAGGTTTGTGTAACAATTCCTGTACTAAAAGTGAATACTTGATTGTTTGTGTATTGATTACTCATGATAATAAAAAATTGTGTTTCACTTCATGAAGCCATGTATGACATCAGAACTTATCAATGTTGCATTTGATGTAGCTGTATGCAATTTATGTGGCAATTGGCAAGGACAATTTGACTGTGAACTTGTAAATTTAATGAATCTCTTTTATAACCTTTTGAAAATTAAATGCATGTTTCACTTGGAATATCTCGGGATAAATTGATGTGAAGGCGATAGTCCTTTCCTATTGTGTGCACTCATTGCAATGCTTGAGCTATTCAGCATCGACTAGAGTGAATATTTTGAAGGAAAAGGCATTGCAACATTTTCCTTACATATTCTCATGATTGGTGCAGATTCTTACACTTTTGCAATTTGGAGGGTATACTCTTGTGAGGAACTCAACTGATCTGTTTAGAAGTTTTGGGTTTGATACACAGCCAGTTCTCATTGGACTTATCATATTTCAGGTATTTTTCAAAATTGTGGTTGACTTGAATGGCATTAGACCTAATTTCTCAATATTAAAACAAAAAAATAAAAATAAAAATAAATAAAAGGATAGTTCTATGCATGATTTCTATTTGGATGCACATCTTACAGAGGCATGAATGAGACATTTAATGCTAAGATGATATGATATGTTGGGCGAGGTCATACTTTTTGTTTGTTTGTTCGTTTACCATAGTTTTTACCGATCATGATCAATAGGCATTGGGCTTAGATGAGAATATGTTCCCGGTATGCTTTTATGCATGTACACCAATGGCATGGTCTAGTCACTCCCATTCCGAAACTTGTACGAGCGTTGAATACTTGACAACTGCTTCATTTAAATTTAGTCTATGAAAAAATATTTATCCACCATTCAAGGGCAGTATCTGGTGCATAGTGCAAATCTGCATAGCCACATGCTTACATGTGAGGCATTCCCTTCTACCAGCTAAAACTAAGCTGTGTCTGGCTTTTTTACATCACAAGTACTGTGGCTTTAAATACCTAGTGTTGTGAAGCCACTAGAACTCTCGGAGTGCTTTTTGCGGGTAGTTCTCAGGAGCACTTAGGTTTGAACCTCCATATTGACGATTTTATTTGGAAAGCACTTGACATTCTTTTACCTGGCTCTATTTGCAGCATACTGTAATCCCTCTCCAGCACCTAGTCAGCTTTGGTCTAAATCTTGTGAGCCGATCATTTGAATTTCAGGTTACTCTTCTTTGCTTATTTAGCTGTGTGTTGGAGTGAAGATGGGGAAATGGAAAATAGCAATGTATCTAGATGTTATTCTTGCCAATTAATACGTTGCCGTTTTCCACTTGGGCTCTCTCTCTCTGCCCCCCCCCCCCCCCCCCCCTCTCTCTCTCTATATATATATATATATATATATATTTTGACTCTTTCACTTATGTATATCATCTAATGCAGGCTGATGCTTTTGCCAAAAAGCTTGGATATGCATCTGCCCTACGGTCTGGTCTTGTGAAATTACAGGTTACTTGTTAATATCTTTGCCTGCAAACAAGTTTTTCTTTCCTTTTTGATGTTCTGGTTTTATCTAACTTTATCTTCATGAGTTTTGGTGATACATATGATTCATTGATGCGGATTTATTTATAATTTGTTCTTTTCACGTCATTATTTATGTTGTATTCAATTTGTTAGTAGTTTTTGTAACTAGTGAAATGGAGTAAAATCCTTAATGCTGCATTCTAATTGAATGTCAGGAGGAAAATCTGTCAGCTATGAATACAGATCCTTGGTACTCTGCTTATCACTATTCGCATCCTCCCCTTGTTGAAAGATTGGCTGCACTCGACAAATCAGATAAGAAGGCAGACTAGGTCAAGCAATTTATAGATGAAGAGTTGCAGAAATTCGTTGTACTGTAACTTGCAATGATTAAGTGTTGCAATTTCTGTATCATTACATCTTAATTACTATATCAGGGAAGACGGGTTGAGTAGGTTGGGTTTCAGTGACCATTCCATGTTAGAGGATGCAAGTTAACACCAAATGGCGTAGATGAGATTGCTAGTGAAAGGAAATAGGGAGGAGATGCCATTTCACTGCAGTTACTAATTGTCACTGAATGATGTTTCTTTGCCACAACTATCCATTGCCGTATTTGTGCTTTCCCATTTTTGTTTATCTTTTATAATTCATCTTTTTGTTTTGGTATTTTGTTTGCAGGGTAATAGCATATATTTGTAAGAATTTAATTTAAAGCTGAAGTTAAAGTTTTAGTTTTAACTATACATTTTTTTTAGTTTTGGATCTAACTATAATGCACAGTTCCTTTCCAAAAAAAAAAAAAAACTATAATGCAGAGTCAAGTATAAATTTTATACTATTAATCAATTATATATTTATATTAAAAAGATTTTAACTCTTGCCGTAAGTGCAAGTCATATATGGGATGATGTATAATTTGTTAACTTATAAAAAGTATTAAAAAATTTAATATTTTTTAATATCTCAATACTCGGATTCAAAATGCTAGTTTAGAGCATTTAAAAGAAATAATAATAACTTCCAAATGTCTGTTCAATATCTGAAACCAAGTTTTACGATAACAAACACGCTATTGAACCATAAATTAACCTTGACCTTGCTGCATATCTATTCTTAATCTTATTCCAATCCCTGGCCCGAAAGAAACCCACTGTAAGTCTTAATGGCAAAGTCATGACGTGCATTCCACATGAAATTAGTTTCACGCATCATGCAGTTTTGGCACGCGTTATTTATTAGTTATTGATTTCTTGACTAGTGTCTTTCAGCAACGGTTAGGCCGTTTTTATTTATTTATTAAAAATGATGATTTGGGCCAACATACTGACCCATGTGTAAATTATTATGTATCTAATTGTATAATTTATGGGTGTGCTTAAGACACTCTTCGACCTAATAATCAATCATAACCCGAAGTTAAGTGGAACGTGTTTGGACTGTAGAAATTGACAATGACTGTGAACTTTTTGAAGAAACTTAGGTATACAAAAAGTATCTACGTATTTTTCGAAAAACTTTGGCCGTAAAATTTTGACTTGGTGTATTTTTGACACAATTTTTATTTTTGGGTCATACTTTCCTTTAGACCAATCCATGTCTAAAGGATCACAATTCTTTAGAGTAGAGGATCTTAGCCAACAACATATCAAGGACAAAAATTATTTATGAAATACCAAGTATCAACCCTTCAACATTCAACCGTACAAGGTGTAGTTCTTTCTGCAATTCTAAGGATCCACATCAATATCTGGAACCCAATGTTGAGATATGCATAGTACCGTTCGACAGGGATGCTTATAAAATTGAGCCTGCTTATAAAACGTCATTCCAGATACTTACGCGAGAGATCATACCATCCGAAATACTTACATCATCGAAATTCGAGAGGGAGAGGGCATACATACCTGATTGCAAGTTAACAAACTTCCATACGCACAGTAAAACATACATTTCTTATTGTTTGACATTACACAGAACACCCCACAGGCCCACATATACATTTTAACCATAATACTATTATATAACCACATGCTACATTGAATATAACAAGCCAAACAAGACCAAATATTATCATACTATCAATCCTAAAACAGCTTTAAAAAAAAAAAAAAAAAAAACCTAAAACATTTGAACCCACACCTAGACCCATCAGTATATACCAGGGTTAGCTTCTGCAATCTTCAGTGAACTACTTGATGATTTACTTTACCCCCAAGGACGAGGTCATTCACAGTTTTAGCTGAACTCGGAGGTGAGAGCAAATCATCACGGCTAGTCAAAACTACATGGAAAAAATTATCGACTCCCTTTGCAAGAAAATCTAATCCTTGTGAAAGCTTCTCTGCTGCCCTGCCTAGTTCTTCAACAGTCTTCCGAAGCGATTCTGTCTCAACATTATCTACATCACCTTTGATAGTAGGATATAATTCCTTCACAAAGGTATCAACTACTTCCAACTCACCCAACACAGTAAATTTCCCACTGGAAAATCTTGCCCTAATTTCCTCATTTATGAGAGTCTGCAAACTTTTAAAAGCTGGAGCCCATGAATACATGTCGGCCACATCCAAATCTAACAACTTTGAAGGGCCCGAGAAAGCAGCAGCAAACACACTGCAAATAAATACAGTCTCCACTTTAACTCCATACATAGCTTGCATCAAAACTTTACCTTTGGCTGAATTTTTAACCTTGGGCAGATCAAGTGATCCCTTAAGATTATCGAAAATGGTGCTGCATTTTTCAATTCTAGGGTTCGCAAAACTAATCTGTTGCTTCCAATCATCAAGTGAAGAACAGGCCCGAACAAACAGCTTTAAAGAGGCACCATCTAAATTGTGCAGCGCACACTTAAGTGAAAGATTGCACCGGTTCAGACGAGAGAGCTCAGAGCTAAATGCATTGCAAATATCTAGCAACTTCCTACTTATGTCCAAGTAAACATCAATCCATTTGTCATCCCAATCACTCACAGGCAGCTCAAGATCTGTTATGAGGGTTCGAATGTCATTATATGTTTCATGAAGTGACTTCATTGCCAAAGTCATCCAGGACAAGCTGACGATTTCATCCTTGGTTTTGGGAGTAAGCTTTCTCAGCCTCTCTGCCAAAGTTGCCTCAAAAGCTTGTAATACTGCAAGAAGTTGTGGAGACATGCGAGAGCCTTTAGGCGATATCACCCGAAAAGGATTTCCAAATGGGAAAAAGGATCGGTGAGGGTGTGGATCCTGTGCATGGCTCATTTCTATGTTTTACTGCAACAAGAGAGAATAGAAAGTAAGATATATGCTAAAATTATAGAGTTTAGGCAAAGAAGAAGGAAAAAAGATAATATTTGTGAACCCAAACAGTAGATATCTAACGAAAAATCTATACACACAACAATATTCCGTGTTATTTGTCTACAGATATGTCATAATATACCTATGCCTTCTGAAGTAAAATTAGTATGAAATTATGATAAACCAACAAAGGTAGAGTCGCATAGATACCACGCTCCACCAGCTACGCTAAATAAGTAAACACCATTTCTTCCCTTGCCCCATCTAATTCTTTCAGAAATATGATAAAGATAAAAATTTAGCTCCCTTTCTGTATTCAATATAGTGGTGGGCAGAGAAACCAAGAAAACCAAATTGAACTCTTAACAGCACCAGAACTGCACTGAAGAACTAACCCCTTTTAAACAGTTTGGTAACAGTTCAGTTTATTTTCATGAAAGTATTGTAGCTATTTTGTTATGATTTACAATTTGGTCTACACAGTTATGTGAACCACACCTAATCATTTTAATTTATCATCACAACTGATTTTACTTTGCCGTGGCATCTTCATATTCATATGCTTCTCAGTTTCAGCTTTGGTTAAATGATTGGAGCAGCTCATGCCTGGAGCATGTGGAAGAATGGCAAACCCCGTAACAGACCTGAGGGAGCTTCTATAGCTGGGACCAAGATGGCAGCAGAGATGATGGTTGCAGTGGCAAGCTGAGGCTCACGCTGTTCCGGAGCTTCTCACCAAACGAGGCATCAAAAGTGGAATTCATCCATTGGGAATTGCTTGCTCATGAGTTTCATGAGTTTCAACGGAGAAGTGACCAAAGGAGCTTGCAAAGCTCCAAACACTGAAACAGCAACTGATCTCAATCTCCAATAGATGCCACTTTTTGCCGACAAATGGTGTTTCAATCTCATGGGAATCTGTCGGCAAGGTTCATTGTCAATGACTTGGAAAAATCCATGACAGGAACAGCTTGCGAAAGCGGACTCAAGAGATCACGCTCACGCTGAAACTTGCATAACAGTTAACTGGTTAACCAAACTGGGATAACCGCTTTACCATGATTTAGTTTTTTTTCCCCTTGTTACTGTATACGGTTTGGATTGTGTTCTATGCCAAAACATGAACCATATTTCCAATTTATTATGATTCAATTCAGTTTTTCGTATTGAACCAGATTATGCCCACCCCTAAATTTCAATATGTAACACGGTATGATATCATTTAACCAATTTATCTTAAATAAATAAATAAAAAATCCCATGAGGGAATCAGAAATTAATAGCTAACAAGCCAGATTTTCCCTTTAAAAAAATGAGAACAGATAAAAAGAGAAAATGGGAAACCAAAACCAAACATCCATCAAAATTGTTCTTCCTCCTACCTTTATATTTTCCCATAACCCTGTTCAAATTTAAAACCAAAAACTATAAAACTTCAAACAATTAAAAGCAAAAGTCAAACACCAAACCACCAACCACACAAATCTCAAAGCTCGTAAAAAAGTTCATCCAAAAATGGAAAGAAATTCAATCCATCAAAACCTTATCAAATACTTTAGATCGTCGAACTAGAGACCAATCAAACCAAAGAAACCCACCGATTATCAGAATAATTCGCAAAAAGACACAAAAAAACCCTAATTACAGATCATTTCCGAAAATAAAATCAAAAGTTTCATATACTTATTTAATTAATTTTGTAGAAAATAAAAGAAGGAGATAAAAGAGTGAAGAGGATAATACCTGAATGAAAAAATCGAAGAGAGCTCAGAAAAAGTTTCAGAGAGATTCGATTGCCGACAGAGCTTTCGTCTCTTTGAAGGGTTTTCAGATTTGGAACCTCTTCATATTGATGCGCAAGATGGAAACGAAGACTGATAAAGCTACGATGCTACCCTGATTTTTTGTCACGGGTGGACACGTGGAGTGGTATTACTGGTCCGTCATGATACAGGATACCTTTACTTCATTGAACGTGTTAACTTCTAGTACCTAGAAACTTCTGATTTTGTCGTTTAGTAATTTTATATCTTTTCTTTTTGCCATGAGACCAAACTCAACGTTAATATTCATGCCTCATTGTTTTGAACGACTGTTACTTACTCGTTTCAGCCAAACACGTGATTGATCATTTCATTTTGGAAACGCGGATTTGTTTTTCACATTAATATTTTGAGTTTATAACCAATTGGGAATTATAGTATGAATAACTTTAAAATAATAATTAGAATAAAAGTCAAATATTTTTAATAATATATCAGTTTTAGATTGGCTAACCGTGCAAAAAAAAAATCTTTAAATTGATAATATATCAATTAAATATTAATATAAAAATTTGTTATATCCTCCAACAAAATTTTCTTACTAATTCTCGTAAGTCTTAACAATAACGTTTGTTGGGATGAACCTTAAATTTGTATTACTCTACGAACGACTTTTTACATGTATTATTAATTAATTCGTTTTTCATAATTTTCTCAGCCCTTATTTCTTGTGTTTGATACTTCTCTCAATTGTAAGCTGTACGATGCATTTGGATGAATGGATGTGTAGATGAAATAGTGAAATGGGAGGATAGAAAGACATTAACCTAATGTTTATAGTTTTTAAAGTAATAGAGTTAATGGTTTAGGGTGGCAATTCAAATCACTCCACACTATTTAAATTCTCGAATTTTCATACTTTCCAATTTGGGATTTGGGGATAGAACACTTCTCCCTTTTCACTTTTAGATAATTATTTACAATTTTAACCTTCATCACTTAAAAACTTCCCCCTATTATTTTATCTTCAATTATTAACCAACAACCTCATCCCTTCTCTTCATTTCCTCATTCTATGATAGAGGACGAAGTGTGGACTCTTTTAAAGTAATTGAATGTTTATAACGTGTTTCACAATCCATATTATATGGTAATGCAAAAAGTGCTTTAAAAGGATGTCCACCTAATGAGCCAAATATCTGATGCAGTTTCTAATGACTACCAATGATTTTTCATCAAACAATTAGTCTGTGAACAACTCAGCAGTCAGCAACAACTGACTGTTTATTTCAGATTGTCCTCGACGCAAACGAGAAATCACCCGTTCCGAGGGAATTTTTTAGAAAGCTCACTGAGATAGCTTTCAATGAACGCAAGAGTGAAACGGAGTTATACCACCTTTCAACTATAAAACAAACAAGCACTAGTTTGAAAGGAACATGCCATTATTACTTTTGTAGTTTGAATAAGCAACTTTTGTTAACTTCTAAGATTTTAAATGTGTAGTCTCATGTTTCATGTTGGTTATGATTAGAATTACATTTTATGATACTATTTTATGACCATATTTCATGTTAACCTTGTCTCATTATAGTTTTAAATGTTTTGGTGTGATATTTCAGCAATTATCTATCTTTGGTGAAAGACATAATTAAATTTATGCTGCAAATATTTTAGCTATAAACACACCTGATAGTTATAGCCATTATGGACATGACATTATGACAAGAGCATGTATAATGTATGCATATATCAGGCAATTAAGGTATCTGTTCCAATGAGTCCTTAAACTTTCATTATTAGTAAAATTGATCCTTCTGTTAACTTCAAGTTAATTTACTAATGACAAACCATTAATTTTATTACTTTTTTTATTTAAATTTTTTAAGAAAATAAAATATAACAGAAAAATATAACATGAAAAAAAATAGGGAAAAAAGCATATACAATCTCTTTTACAAAGAGACAACTTCCTCAACAAACAAAAAATAGAAGTCAGAAATATATTTTTTTTTTAGGAAAAAAAACCAAGGGATTCATTTTTAAAGAAAAGTTAAAGCTAAAATGAAGATTTCTTAAAAAAGGAAGGTTTGTTTTGTGATGGTGAAGGTTGCACACACGAGCTTTCACGGATGACACTAGTGCAGCGGCTTCACATGATGGTGGTGCGACTGTGATGCTGCCCGCAAATATGGGCGATAACTTGTTGTAGAGAAGGGTTGCTTGTGATGGGCCTCGTTAATTTGGAGGCACATTGGTGACTACGATATCATTCATCCTCTGCTTCCGATGAGAAAGGCACATTTACTAGGCGGAGGGTGACACGACATGGGTTTATATCACAATGGTTGTTCTTAGTGGTCTTATGTCGAGACTGTGTTCCGACATCATGAGGCTGGATGCGACGTCTCTACTCTGTGGCGACTAAGTAATAGGGCTCCTAATCATTATGTGGTCAGGAGAGAATGAAGAGTTTTTTTTTTCCTTCTATTTTGTTTATTTAAATAAATAAAAATAAAATAAGCAATATAATGAACGATTTCCGATTTTGAGAAAAAGAATGATTTGATGAGTTAACAAAATAATCCATTTTACTAATAGCAAGTGTTTATGAACTAATTGAGATTTTGTCAAAAAGAAAAAAAAAAGAAAAAGAAATAATTGAGATAATGTTAAAATAAAAAATATATATTTAAGAAAGCATAAAATTTAGAAAAAGCAGGTTTATGCACCTTTGCCTTGTTTCTTTTGTAAGTGCCTTGAAATATTATCACATAGAAGAATTTAAAATTTTTCATAGAAAAAGGTCGGTAGGAACAGTTGAAACGTGATGAGCTTATCATTATATATTAAGGGATGGCAACAGGGCAGGGCAGCCACAAGTAGTAGCCTCTTGCTACCTGCTTCGTTCGATAAAAACCTTCCCCACACTGGTCCTATACCTGCACGAGTATCCACTAAGCGTGTTCTTAACGGATTTTACGGATACTCGCAGGTATCCCCGGATATCCATGAGTACTTATTAATTTTTTTAATTGCGCATTTCTACAAATAATACATGTGGTCACTTAAAATTAAAATTTAACAGAAATTGTCATAGTTTATGAATTAACAGAAATTATTCACAATACCATTGAATAATGGTTCCATACCATAAATCCAGGGATAGAGCACACAGAACTAGCAATTTAATATACTCATTTAAAATATGCTGCACCCTTATGAGTCATGACCAAGGAATATCAACTATCATCATCTTAACTAATTTTTCTAATCTAAAAAAAGAAAAAAGAAAAACGGATACCGATACCCATGAATATGAGTATCTCAATACTCGTCCCCGACCTATTAACAAGCGGGTAAAAAACATTCTTTTTTTTTTTATGTGCAGCCGCATAGATAGCCACCGATATAAGTAAAATTGTCATCCCTATCACCATCGACCAAATAAGGCGGTTGTTGCAAATTAGGCCCTTATGATTTCATACGCGTTCTAAGATCAACAAATTGGGCAGAGTGGGATCCATCACATTCAAATTAGCCAGGTCCATCCCACACGGCACATGACATTCTTTTTCTTGGTACGTGCCGGATTACCTTTAAATTAAGATGAGCTTTAGGCCTTCTACTTAGAGCAACAAAATATAATACATACAAAAATATATATGTCCAAGAACGAAAAGGAATATTGACAAAAGATCTGGACCCTAAAAACCATACCAATGACTACACGTTTTGTTTTGAATTTTTTGTTATTTAAATTAAGAACCATACATGATACCTAGTAAATAAGTGAATGCATACTTTAGCCTTTATACTTTCGTTGAAATCAATTTTGCTCTTACATGCTTTTATGTTTGATAAAATAGATTACTACCTTGAGTTTGTACTTTGTAAGGTAGTCACCTTATCTGTACCCCTACTCAAAGATGTGGTATGTCAAAGTGCCATGGGCAAAAGCACCTTAATTTGCTGCATTAAGTCATAACATGCATGTTGATGTTGTGAAAGGTGGTATGACTTGAAAGATAAGCGTTAGTGGTTAAAATAAGCTAGAAGGGAAGAATCACCGACTTCCAAGAACAAGCCAGATGACGCAAGATAGCTCATTGGTCTACCAGCCAGTTCATTAAAAAGCCATTAAGAACATCACATGAGTGCACGCTCCTTCAACCTCAAACAAGAGCTCCCCCAAAATTTTGTTAACCATTAGCGGGAATGATAAGGATAATTAAAGACAGATGGAGTATTTATTTTTTAAAAGTGATATTAAAACGGTATGTTTAATAGATGAGTTTAATTGGTATGTGATATCTGTGTAAAGTATTTTATACTATCAACCAATCACAAATTATGATATGAATGACTTTAAGGTTTTGAGCCTTAGGCAAAAATTTTGAAGAGACTTAATAGTATATAAATTATCAATTCTCATATTAATCATCCGGTTTTTTGAGTTGTGAATTATTTATCAAAGTTTCATAATTAAACAATTTTAACATTTCACTCTCAATAAAACATGAAAATGAGGAGAAAAAAGATAAAAATGAGAGATCTCAAAAAATTTTAAGGAAAAATATTAAAATTTTATAATATATATATATATAGTAAAATAACAGTTAAATTTTGGAAATATAAAAAAGTAATTAAATATTAACTAATTACCTCCAACAATTATTTTATCCTTTTGCAGAGTTACATTCTCATTTCCTAATTGTTAATTATGCGGATTACTTATGACAACTAACTATGACAATGTACATGAAAGAATAATAAAAGCATAAAGACAAAGTTTTTGAAATGTAACTAATGTTGCAGATTGTACTACCTGTGATTGATTTTCGATCTCAATAATGCATACATTATACATTGAATTAGTCCCTGTTATTCAACTTTTATTATATATATATATATATATATATATATATATATAAGTAAAAAAATAAAGTGGGGCCTATAAAGGTGATTTGGATAACAATAAAAGATTTTCAATAAAATTTTACCTTTTTATAAAAGTATTTTAGTATAATGATTAACAGAACCTTTTTTTTAAGCAGGATCCAAGAAATAAAAAGTGCTTATATCTAAACCATGCTATTAACTTAATTGGAGTCACTGATTGGTAGCTGATTGTGAATGAGTCTTGGGGACACCCTTTTTGTCTCTTGCTACATTCTTCAATGGTTAGTAAGTTTCTTATGACTCAACTGCGCTCCATTTTAAATGCTTCAACTATTCTCAGCTGATTGTTTTATGTGTAAATTTCTGTGGACTTTGGGGCCAGACATTGACTTGGTTTAGTATTGGTAACAAGTAACAACCAAGAAAGCTTTGTTAAAATATTTGGCATTTGACAAGCTCCATTGAGTATTGACATTTTCTCAATGGTGGACCCTCTGAGGATAAATAAGCTCCTATCTGCTTGTTTTTCCTGTTCCGATATTTTCTTGTTTTTATGTTTGTTTATCTTTCAAGCATAAAATGGGAACTCATAGCAGAAAGCAGAAACTCAACGTCTCCAAAATCTCCAATTAAGTTTTTTTTTTTATAAGCAAAAAATATATTGAATCGTGCATAAGAGGTACTCAAACCCGTATAAAATGTATCAATAGTAACAATACAATAGATAAAGAACAATAGTTATTGTCTCAACCAAAAGCACAACAAATGCTGCTAAGAAGTTGAATAATAGCTATGTTCAAACCACCCTTCCAAAAAAATAAGCCAAGCCCGTCTAGGTACCATACAGTAAAACAGCTAAGAGGTGGCATCCTAATCTTTCTAATCAGTTACTAAATGCCCAGAACAGGAACCGCATATAATAAAAAGATAAAGACAGATATTTGTTTTTTAAAAGTGATGTTAAAACAATATGTTTAATAGATAAGTTTAATTGGTATGCACCGTCAATGTAAAATTTTTGATACTGTCAACCAATCACAAATTATGGTATGAATGACTTTAAGGTGATTTGGACAAGGATAAAAGATTAAAAACAAGAAATATCAAAACAGGATAAACAAACAGATAGGAGCTTATTTATCGTTAGAGGGTCCACCATTGAGAAAATGTCAATACTCAATGGAGCTTGTCAAATGCCATATATTTTAACAAAGCTTTCTTGGTTGTTCCTTGTTACCAATACTAAACCAAGTCAATGTCAGGCCCCAAAGTTCATATAGAGTAATGTTGTTTGTACACCTGGATTTTGGATATCTGGATAACATCTATTATGTCTGGTTAATACAGTTCAAATATGTGGTTAATTACATTCAATGGATGATTAATAGATGTTACAAGGTATCACAACTCATTAACCATCCACTGAACGTAATTAACCACATTTGAACTGCATTAACCATGATTTTCAGGTGTTCAAATATACATGACCCCATTTATATTTGAACACCTGAAAAATCGTGGTTAATACAGTTCAAATATGTGGTTAATCACATTCAGTGAATAGTTAATAGATCTAACAAGGTGTCACAACTTATTAATCATCTACTGAACGTAATTAACCATATATTTGAACTGCATTAACCAGATATAGCAGGTGTCGCCTAGGTGTCCAGAATTCAGGTGTACAAATAACATTACTCGTCCATATAAGTTTACACATAAAACAATCAGCTGTGAATAGTTTATGCATTTAAAGCGGAGCGCAATTGAAGCATAAGAAACTAACTAACCGTTGAAGAATGTAGCAAGAGACAAAAAGGGTGTCCCCAAGACTCATTCACAATCAGCTACCAATCAGTGCCGGTTGTCTAGCTTCTAGTACAAAAGTATATACTAGCAAGCCTGGCACTGATAGTAAGACCTATTCCCATGACCAAGTAACTGTCTAATTCCTTGCTTTCACTCCTGCATGCTGCTCCATTTTGTAAATCTAAGCCTAAATGGCAAAAAGTTGGAGATGCAGTTGATATTGATAAGCCGGCCAGCAGGTCCATTTCCCACAAGCATCTAACAACCAAATTGGCAGTGATGTTGATGTAATGATATTGCTTCCATCAAGATAGCTGGATGGATGGTAGGTCTAGTGCATATGAGCATCTAACTGGGGCCACTAATTATTCATCTTATGATGGGACCATGATGCAATGCTAAAAACAAAATAAAGGAGACAAAGGCAGCTAACAAAATATTTTGGAACACTTGCAAAAAAGTAACAATTTTGTGTAATGCTTATCCTACTTTTTTGTGTTGTAAACAGAAAGAGATCAATAATTTTGATTTTTATAATAATGAATAAGAGTATAATACAAATGAACCCCACATTGAGGTAGGTGATAACTGACAACAGGGGAAATAATGTAAATAAGAAGAAAAAATCATTGGTTGTTTCCTCATTGAGGTACAAATAAATATTGGCAAACTAGTAAGACCAAAAATAATAAATACATTGCTATCAGACTACTATCATCTCCACCTACTGTGCTGCTGATGATTTTTAACTTTGATCGGTGATCTCTCCACCTATTGGCTTTTTGTCTAAACTCGAGTCCTTATGCTCCTGTTGATAATCGGGATGCGAACGGGAGGATTCTCCCCCGATCCTTCGTTCCTATAGACAGAAAAAGGGGGGAAAAGTGATAAGTGTGTATCATATTATTGTAACAATGTTGAATTGTCTTGATTTTGGTCGAGTCGAGTACATTGTAAAGTTTAAGAAGGAAAAAGAACATACATCACGGAATAAGAGGTCGTCAGCCTCAAGCATGTGGATTACATGTCCCATTTTAGGCCTCTTTGTCGCATCAGGATCAACACATCGAAGAGCAACCAACAGAGCTCGTTTGAGAGCCTTTGGAGATGGCTTCTCAGGGAGCTTAGGATCGACTACTTCCTCAGCTTTTCGATTCCCAACCATAGTTTTCAACCACTCTATTAAATTAACCTGCAATTTTTCCAACTTCCACAGTTAGGAAAAAGTGAGAGTTGCATAGAAAAGTGTAAAAAGAACAATCTAGAAACTGTTGATTGTTGTTGGTGTTGGTCTCTAACCTCTCCTTGTGGTCTACTATAATCAACAGGACTTCTCCCTGTGATTATTTCCATGATAAGTATCCCAAAGCTATAAACATCACTCTTTTCAGTCAGCATTCCAGTGCAGGCATATTCTGGTGCAACATAACTACAGAAAAAGAAGGGAGAGAATCACTATCCCTTGAAAATTGAGAGTAACAATAACTGCATATGTATTGTGCTCATACAGGAACTGAAACTAATTACAGTTGGAAGAAAGATAGGAAAATGCTTATTTAAATCATACTAACCCAAATGTTCCCATCACTCGAGTTGTGACGTAACTATGATCGGAACATAAAAGCTTAGCAAGCCCAAAATCAGAAACCTTCGAGTTCCATTGGCGATCGAGGAGTATGTTGCTTGATTTCACATCTCGGTGGACAACTTTTGGTTCAAGACCCTCATGAAGATAAGCCAGTCTGAAAAGATACAGAAAACTCACTGTGATCGAAACATTTCATGAAATAAACATGGGTACCAATGTATGCATTGCAGATTAGATCATGAATATGGTACCCTTTTGCAGTGCTCAATACAATGCTCATGCGGATATCCCATGTCAGTGGGCTTACAGGTCCCAACATCCCCATGCAGCCACTGTTCAAGATTACCATTGTCAACATATTCATACACAAGCATCCTGTAAAATAAATCCATACTTTAAATCTTACAACTCTTCAAAGTAACAAAATTTGTAGCTTCAATGTTTGAAATAAATAAATTATATAAAAAATATCAATACCTGTATGCCCCCTCAACACAGTATCCAAGCAACCTAACAAGATTCTTGTGCCGCACACGACCAATTATTTCTACCTCTACTTTAAATTCTCTCTCAGCTTGGCCCCTGAAATCCAGTTACACATTAAGTTCTTACATCTAAGAGAAAGACCAAGACCAGAGAACATGTACTAGATAGCAACAGTAAGTAATTAAATTGCAAAACTCCTGACAAGTAACAACATTATCAATTCAGTAGTATGAAAAAGTGAAAACAAGGGCCTGAAAAAATAAAAATGATTCTTTTCTTCACATAGGTGAGTCACTTTACAGCACACCTAACAATAGAATACAAGGACAACACGGAAAAAAATGGTTAAAAAGTAGAAAACACTGTCCTACAACAAAAAGTCAATCAATGCTCGGGAAAAAAAAAAACATCTACAAAGAACAAAAAAAAAATAGCATACATCTTAATCATCTAAATTATAGAAGAGGCAAGTAAAGCCACATTCTGAACCCAACATCACATAGCATTACTTTAGTTTATAATTCATTTAAATCAAGTAATCAACTACAAGAATACAACCAAAAAATAAATAAATTTGGGAAATTGCCTTGGTTCTCCCTATTAGAACGACTTAACTCTTAGAACGACTTAACTCCAGCTCAAAAGCTAGATCATACGAGAGGGAACATTGAAGTCATTATGTATGATTCTAACACTTAACACATCCCTCGTAGTCAGGACTAGACATCTAGACGGGTTACCGAAAATCGAGATAGGCTATGATATCATCTTAAAATAACTATGTTATTATAAATAGTTATTTACACTATACTGAACCACCACACACCCCTGATTGAAATAATGAAATAAATAAATTTAGCAATTTGGCTTGGTCCTGCCATAATTGAAATAATGAAATTGCTAAGTGAAAATTGAAGCATACTTGTTATTCAAAAGGTTCTTGACAGCAACTTTGGTGCCATCAGCAAGCACCCCACGATAAACAATGCCATATCCACCTTCCCCAATCACATTCTCCTCACACAACCCATCAGTCGCAGCTTCAAGCTCCCTGAGCGTGTACCACCTCCCCCACCCAAGATGCGACACCTCAGGCCCAACGCTCCCGCTCCCAAACGACGACGTCGTTTCACACACGCTCACCCCAGTCCCCTTGCTCTCCCCGCTGGACGCGCGATCCGAGTACACCACCACCCTGTGCTCCGCCTTCCCGATGTCCACGTGGATCTCCGGCTGAGGAGGATGCGGCGGGGCGTGCACGATCTCCTGGATTTCCTTCGACACGACGGGGGTGGCGGCGGCGCGTTTGGGGTGTTGGAGTTTGTTGTTGTTGTTGCGGCGGTTGCGGCGGGAGGTGAGGCAGAGAGAGAGGAGGAAGAGGGTGAGGACGATGAAGGAGCCGACGAGGATTCCGATGACTACCCAGAGACGAAGGCCGAAGATGGAGGTGCGTTTGGAGAGCTCTGTGTCTACGAAAGCTGCATCGTAAACTGACATGGTTGGTTGGTTGCAGAAACAGAGAGAGTGATGTGTGTTAGAAAATGGGTGGCATTGGTTTTGGATGAGGATGGAGAAAGGGGTCAACTTTTTTGAGTGCGATCTCGGAAGGGAAGAAAGTGGAGAGTGAGAACGATGAATTGATGGTATTTTTTTGAATCAAATTGGAGAAGAAAGAGTGAGAGAGAGTGTCTTCAGTGTGAAGTAAATGAGGTGTTGGTGAGAGAGAAAATAGGATTATAATAGGAGAGAGAAGTGGACAGTGGTGTGGCCAGCAAGGAGGCTTCTGTTTCTTGTCTGTAAACTTGTGTGCGTGTTTCCTTTTCTTTTTCATTTTTCTTTGATACAAGAATAACAGATCAACATGACATGTTGCGGACAATAAAGTAAAAACTCCAATTTTGAGATAAGATGGAAATTGGAAAGGAGAAATGTTAGGAATATATCTTTTTAAGGTTCTGTCTAAGTTGCACCAGCATTTTTGCTGGTGCAACCTTGCTCCTTGTTGACCACCCAATAAGGTGAGTTCACTTGACACCTCAGCAGTAGTAGTTAATTGATTATAATACATGTATTTTGTTGTATTTGAACTAATGTTTTCATATTTTAGCTGATTTACAATCGTATATTGTATGCCGTATTTGTACCGTATATCACAATTTAGAAACTCAAAGTCGACGAGAAGCTGAGAAAGGGGGAGAGAACGGAAAAGAAACTCAAAGTCTACAACATTTTGGTGTCTTTGTGTGTGATAATTTTGGGTTTCGTGGATCTCGATTCTCAGATCTGGAGAATGAAAGAGAACGGAAGAGAAAGGGGGGAGAGACTCCGCCTTTGACTCCACCGTGGCCGAAGGTGTCGACACCCTTTCCCTTAGCGTCGGTGGCATGGTTGTGCCGTACTACCTAGACACCCTCTCCCTCAGCTTACCTCGACGTCGCCTCAAGCACCGGCATTTTTGTATCTCCACCTCTGCCAGCAGCGGCGGCCTCATTGTTTCTCCCTAAAGTCTCCTCCACACACGGCGGTCTGGCCCTTAAGGAGTGTGACCGAAGTTGCTATATCGGCCAACTTGTGGGTAAGTGATATACTGACGGCGGTGCCGCCGCAACGGAACAAGGTGAAGACATGGTATGGCTGTCGGTGGTGGGGAGCAAGTTTTGGAGGGTGTCGAACTGAGGGGTGGGGAGGAGTTCAGAGAGAGAGGGGCGTTGATTCTTGAAGAAACAAATACAAAGTATAATGTTTTTTTTATCTTTTAAGGAATACTAAGTATAATATTGCAAATATAAAAAGAGTACATAACTTTTGACTGGTTAATAAATAAAAGTAAATAAGAGTCCATGTTGGCAAAATGATTGGCCCATGCTAGTTGGTCAAAATGGTGCAAGATTGCTCCCATTTTTATGCTGGTGCATCATAGAAGGCACCTCTTTTTAATACAATTTTATAACAAAATTTACTGTGATATAAATTAAACACATTTTATTATGGGATCAACTGTCAAACCCTGATTATCATACTTAAGAAGGTCAACGATTTTTGTTTTTTGTTTTGAAATAGGTGAATATTTATTTATGTATTTTACATTTCTTGGTTTTTTTTTAATATTTAAATTTGACATTTCTCTATTCTTTGAAACTACTGTTTCATCACTTCATGGTCCAGTCATCAAGAAAAAAAAATCTGTTTCATGAGCCTCAAAGTATAAGAAACAAGAAAACAAGAAGAAAAAAATTTGCACAAGCTAAACGAAGGAATATACAAATTGAACAAATAGATCATCACCTTTTTATCCTTAGTTTTAATATTTGAAAACCTTGAATACATCATATAATTTTAGCTTATATAACATATATTCGTCTCCCCTAGGTCAACTAGTTGGTGAAGCTACAGAATGTGAATTGTAAGTGTACAAGCCTTCATAATAGGGTTTGCTCATTTTTTATTTCTCCTTTTTCGCTTCATGTAAGGTCTTCTAAGATCCTTAAAAAACATACATTCATATTATTCAAATAAATAATATACAATAACACCTAAAATTACACTGACATTAAAATATAATAATGTTGGTAAATCATTGCAAGTCCAATATCACTATTAGCAATTCAATGACAGCACACTAATGCTCGTGAAAAGATAAGTAAAAAAAAGAAAGAAAGAAAGTAAATGTCCATTTTAGCCCCTGAAAAATTTCGAGGTGCCAAAGTAAATCCCTGAGAAAAAAAACTCACTCCTTAGTCCTCGACAATTAGAAACCAGAAACACGTTAGTCCCTCCGTTACTTCCTGTTCATAAATATTCGTTAACGTGCTGATGTGCTTGTTAAGTTGCTTATGTGGATCATTAATAAATTTCCACCGTGGAAATTTTAAAAAATTAAAAATAGCAACCAAGATGACTCAAAAACATGTTTCCTATTTCCCCTTCATTTCGTTGTTGTGGAAAGAGGGAGTGTGAAGTGGGTCGAAGAGGTTGTGGGGGCATTGGAATCAGGAAGCATTGTTAGGTTGGGTGATTAGGGAGAAGGTGGGTTAGGGTTCGAGGCCCATTTGGTGAGCCAAGGAGCAGAGGAAGAGTAGGGTTTGGGGTGTGAACATGGATCTGAAGTGGTTGGAACTGAAGAAGAATAAGAAGATTTGAGAATGTGAAGTAGGAATTTCAATTTGGAATGAGAATAGAATAGACAGGTGAGAGTGGTGAATGGCGAGAGTGAGAGTGGTGTCTTGAGAGGGAATGGTGAATGGTTAGGGTTTCAATTCACATACTACATCCAAATCGCGACAAATTTTAAGGTGGGACACCATGTCATGTCTCCCACCATGAGCAAGCCTATTTATGTATTTTTTATTATTATTATTTTAGTTTCCCTAAACTTTTTAAATTTAAAAACCTTACAGCACTCCCTTCTCTATCACCCTCCTCTATCTCTCAACTCTTTCTTCAAACAATAACGTCGCCCTGCTTGGTAATCTTCTTCCTCCAAACTTGTTATGGTGCGATGACATAGCGCCACCGCTGGATCTGTGACCCAACGATCGCCACCATTGGCTCATCTCCCTCTGTTTCGCAAAACCCCATATTTTGTTATGCACCGTTATCTCAACCCAACGCCATCGCGAGATCTGCCTCGCACTGTGGCGGCTGCGAGTTTGGGTCTTGTGACACCCTTCTACCCCGCATGTTAAAAGCCAATTAATTTAAAAACAATTAAAGGAAAACATGCAATTATTGAATAAAATGAACAATTGTCCATGGGTAGAAAAGTCCCACATGAACCGTTTACAACGCGGAAATGAAATAAGTTTTAAATAACGGAAACATAACAAACCAATAAAAATAACCCAACCCCGATGTCACATACAGAGCTGGTATAACCGTTCCGAAATAAAATCCACGGAATTACAACTGAAATTAACAACTACGAAACATAAACTAGCCCTACGATGAGTGGCGGCTCCTCAGAGTCACTCCTCTCCGGGCTGCTCGTCATCCTCTGCAAGGTGCCAATCAGGCCAAACACAGACAACAAACATATAGGGAGTAAGAATCGTATAAACATATTAGCATGGGAATGGGCAGTAAAGTAAACAGCAAGCATAGCAGCATCACATCAAACATCAACATCATCACCATGCTATGCAGTGCAATGCAGTCCTACTCCGCTAAACCATCAATGCATGTGGATCCACTAAACTCGGGATGAACGACTTCGGAGTTACATATCCACATTGAGAATCTACTCAACGCCGGAGAATCTACTCCTTGGATAGCCAACGCATCAAACCAATGAATGCCTCGTCACGGGGGCGCTAGGAGAATCTACTCCAACCGTGGATGGCCGGATCGCCGTACTCTAGGACGATCTCCCCTATGTCGAACATCCCTAAACAACAACTCCGATGCAATGCGTATGCAACACAACAACAACAGCAACACCACCTCCATAACTCCAACGGGATCGACCGAAGGTAACAGCGGGATCAACCGCACCAACTTGCCTCGCGGAATCTACCTGAGGACTTAAGCGGAATCAACCGCAGTACCTGGGGCAAACTCTCGGCCACCAAGGTACGTAACAACAACACCTTAGACCCAAACCGTGGGGTCAAGGCCTCCTTGGCCAAAAAGCACCAAGGCACAACTCATCAGCTTGCGGCACCCTAAAGGGTATCGGCTTAACATCTCACCATCTCATCATCTTTATTTATTTTTATTAACATTTACCAAGTTGTCTAATCAGTTATCATCATAGGGAAAGTGGGGTTTAAAACCCCTTAAGTCCTTTAATCTGGTTCTGTCACAGTGGGTTGAGCACGGTCGTGCTCGTAACCCAGCACGGTCGTGCTTAAGCACGTGAGGGGCGTGCTCCCCTGTAAGTGAAGCACGGTCGTGCTTCTTAATGAGCACGGTCGTGCTCAGCAGCACGATCGTGCTCTTTGTCCTGTACGGCCGTGCTCAACAGCGCGGCCATCTCCCCAGAATTCAACTGGGAGCACGGTCGTGCTCCCTGTTTAGCACGGTCGTGCTCAACGCGCGACAGTGCTGTTCTGGGCAGGAACAGAGGCTGAGTTATTATCCAAATTATAGGTTTTCACACCTATTAATCCTAAGTCCATTAACAGTGCGTTTTAAGGATTAAAACCATACATCAACAACTCCCAAAAATCATACCAGCCAATCAGCATGTTAACATCCATCATCATTATCATATCAAATCCATAGGGCAAACATCACATTATTCATCGATGCATTACATATTCACATATAAAGCAGAATCATCAGATTATCATACATCACATTCAGACACTAACACGTACGAAACATGCATCAACCGGGGTTACGGGGACCCCTTTACTTTACCCTAAACCCAAACCTACGTAAATACTACCCTTCTCCCCATACCTGGATTGAAGGCAGCTCTTTCGGTGTCCTAAGCAACGAACCGGCTCTTCCCCTTCACAGCGACTTACACCGAACGAACCTTGGATCAACAGACAACCAAGGGTTAGTTCCCTATTTACAACAACGGAAAAGGAAACCAAGAGAGGGGAAAGGAACTTTACCTAAACCACTACCAACGATGCACTAGCAGTCCCCCAAGGCCTCTAAACTGCCCAAGACTGAAGAAAACGGAAAAAGGGTTCTCCCTTGTCGCACTGCAGCTGCTGAGTTATCAAAAGTAGGGTTAAGAACGTTAACCCTCGATTCTGCTCACGTATATAACTTCCGGACCTGAGCACGGTCGTGCTTACCCTTGAGCACGGTCGTGCTCCACTTAGCGTCACTGGACGCGGTCCACGCATTGAGCACGGGCGTGCTCCCTGTTGAGCACGGTCGTGCTCAGCTTAAAATCAGAAACACGCTCCTGACTTTAAGCACGGGCTTGCTGACTGATGAGCACGGGTGTGCTCATGTACCAGAAAGGGACTCTTAGCCAAAAATCCCACTAAGCCCTTAAACAATAAATCCAACTTAATGCAACCAGCTTAAATAAATTAATTCTGGAAAACGGGGTGTTACAATTCCACCCCCCTTATAAAAATTTCGTCCTCGAAATTTGCACGTACCTCAAGGGAAAAGATGCGGGTACGCTTCCATCATCTTGCTCTCCAGTTCCCAGGTAGCACTTTCCTCAGTTGCCCCACTCCAAACCACTTTAACCAAAGGAATTTCCTTGCCTCTTAGCTGCTTCACCCTCCTATCCTCGACTCGAAGGGGTAACACTTCGAACGTCAGGTTCTCTTTCAACTGTATAGCGTCGGGTACTATCACGTGACTAGGGTCATGAACATACTTCCTGAGTTGTGACACATGAAAAACATTGTGGAGATTTGACAAGAACGTGGGTAAGGCTATTTGGTAGGCGACTTCGCCGACTCTTTTGAGGATTTGGTAAGGACCAATGAACCTCGGAGTAAGTTTCCTCGCCTTCATCACTCTACCAACCCCAGTCGTCGGGGTAACTCTCAAGAATACATGATCGCCTTCCTGGAATTCGAGCCCCTTCCTCCTTTTATCATGGTAGCTCTTCTGCCTACTCTGTGCAACTCTCATCTTTTCATGAACTAACTTAATCTTTTCTGTTGTTTCTTGGACTATCTCAGGCCCTAGCACCACACTATCACTAGGTTCACTCCAACACAAGGGTGTCCTACATCTCCTCCCATACAGAGCCTCATAAGGCGCCATCCCGATGCTGGAATGGAAACTGTTATTGTAGGTGAACTCTATTAGGGGCAAAAACTTGTCCCAACTTCCTGACTGTTCTAACACACAAGCCCTCAACAAGTCCTCTAAGGACTGGATGGTCCGCTCAGACTGCCCATCAGTCTGTGGGTGGTAAGCTGAACTAAGCCTAAGCTTTGTTCCTAAAGCCTCTTGCAAACTATTCCAAAACCTAGAGGTAAACCTCGGGTCTCTATCCGAAACTATGCTAGAGGGTACACCATGAAGCCTAACTATCTCCTTGATGTACAACTTAGCCAACTTCTCTAGAGGATACTCCATGTTCATCGGAATGAAATGGGCAGACTTAGTCAGTCTATCCACAACAACCCAAATTGCCTCAAAACCAGCTGGAGTCCTAGGGAGTCCAGACACAAAATCCATGGAGATGCTATCCCATTTCCATTCTGGGATACTTAGGGGTTGCAACTTACCCGAAGGCCTTTGATGCTCGATCTTAGCCTTTTGACAAACTAGGCACGCATAAACAAACTCAGCTACGTCCTTTTTCATCCTAGGCCACCAAAACATTCTCTTAAGGTCCTGATACATCTTAGTGGCACCTGGGTGCACACTCAATCCACTCCTATGACCTTCTTCTAAGATCAACTTCCTAAGCTCGGAAACATCTGGCACACAAACTCTATCCTTAAACCTCAAGATACCATCACCGCCATCCTTAAAACTTAGGTCTCTACCCTGAGCGAGCAACTCTCGCTGGTCTAAGAGATACTTATCTAACTTCTGACCCTCTCTAATCTGATCCATCAAACTGTTGGTAACCTTCAAGGTACCAAGCCTAATACTCTTAGGGGTAAACTCACAAGCTAGACTAAGGTCTCTAAACTCCTCAATCAGGTCCATCTCCCTAACCATCAAAGCTGAGATATGCAGGGTTTTCCTACTCAAGGCATCGGCCACCACATTGGCCTTTCCTGGGTGATAGGTCAGCTCGAAGTCATAATCCTGTAAGAACTCCATCCACCTACGCTGCCTCATATTCAACTCCTTTTGATCAAAGAGATACTTCAAACTCTTGTGATCACTAAAGACCTCAAACCTCGCTCCATAAAGGTAATGCCTCCAGATCTTCAAGGCAAATACCACAGCTCCTAACTCTAGATCATGGGTAGGGTAGTTCTTCTCATGGGTTTTCAACTGCCTAGAAGCATAAGCGACTACCTTACCATTCTGCATCAGCACACCACCTAACCCTTGCTTAGAAGCATCGCAGTAAACTACGAAGGGTGCACTAGGGTCTGGCAAAACTAACACTGGTGCTGATGTCAACCTATTCTTAAGGGTTTGGAAACTCTCTTCACACTTAGAGTCCCACACAAACAACTGTCCCTTCTTGGTGAGACGGGTTAAGGGTAAAGCTATCTTAGAGAAACCTTCTATAAACCGCCTATAATACCCGGCTAACCCCAAGAAACTCCTAATCTCGGTTACAGACTTTGGCGCTTCCCACTGGAGCACCGTCTCTACCTTAGCTGGGTCCACTGCTATGCCACCCTTAGAGATGACATGTCCTAAGAAACTCACTTCCTCTAACCAGAACTCACACTTAGACAACTTAGCATACAACTGTTTCTCCTTATGGGTCTGCAAGACAACCCTCAGGTGTTCCTCATGTTCCTCCTTACTCTTGGAGTACACTAAGATGTCATCTATGAACACTACCACAAACTTATCCAAGTAAGGGTGAAAGGTCTTGTTCATGTAGTCCATGAAGACCGCAGGAGCGTTGGTCACACCGAAAGGCATAACCAAATACTCATAGTGACCATATCGCGTTCTAAACGCTGTCTTCGGGATGTCCTCAGACTTAACCCGAATCTGATGGTACCCTGACCTCAAATCTATCTTTGAAAAGACGCAAGCGCCCATCAACTGGTCCATAAGATCATCAATCCTAGGGAGGGGATACCGATTCTTTATGGTCACCTTGTTGAGCTGTCGAAAGTCGACACACAACCTCATACTACCATCCTTCTTCTTCACCAACAACACAGGTGCTCCCCACGGAGACACACTCGGCCTAATGAACTGCTTTTCCATCAGGTCCTCCAACTGTTCTTTCAACTTAGCTAGCTCTAGAGGAGACATTCTATAGGGTGCTATGGAGATTGGCCCGGTGCCAGGCACTAAGTCTATGGTAAACTCAACATCTCTTTCTGGGGGCAAGTTATAAACATCCCCCGGAAACACTTCAGGAAACTCTCGCACAACAGGCAAACTGGCGACATCAGGAGGGCTGCTCTCTACATCCAGGGAAGCTAACATCATGTATACTTGGGCTTCGTCTTTCATCGAAGCTCGTACTTGGCTGGCAGAGAGAAGGTCTGGATTCTTAGACTCCTTTGGAGTTCCAAAAATCAGGGTTTTATCGAAACAATTCAGAAGGACATGGTTGGAAGATAACCAGTCCATACCCAGAATAATATCCAGGTCTTTCAAAGGTAAGCATACAAGATCAGCAAGGAAAGTTTTATCATTTATAACAATATGGCAGTTCTTGCACGCATATGAAGTAGAAACAGGTTTATTTGTAGGTGTAGAAACCAACAAATCAAACTCAAGGAAGGTAACAGGCAATTTTAGACTCTTGACCCTATCATGCGATATAAACGAGTGAGTAGCACCCGAATCATACAATACAGTTAATCGAGTTCCATCAATTAAACACGTACCTTGGATCAAGTCATCAGACTCGGAGGCTTCGGCTCCACTAAGAGTAAAGACTCTTCCAGTGGTCTTCAGTCTGTTGGCCTGGGACTTCTGATTCTTGCTAGCGCTGGGAGGCTCGGCCTTAGCTCCATCACACTCGCGGCTGATGTGGCCTGGCTTGCCACACTTGAAACAGATGACCTGTGTTTCCTTGCACTGGGACGAATAGTGGTCCTGTGCTCCACACTTCCCACACCTCATAGCTCTAGGGGCATCAGAGAACTCACCCCTGAAGCTACTCTGCTGAAACTGGGGCTTCCTGCCACTCTGCTTGAAGTCCTTGCCCGAAGGGGCATACCGCTGCTTGCCCTTATCCCTCTGATCAACCCTCTTGCCACTCTGATTGTCCGACCCTCTGGAACTAGCAGCTCTGAACTGGCTGGCATCCTCATAGATCCTGCACTTGTTGACCAGAATAGGGAAGACTCTGATCTCCTGATAGCTGATGGCCTGTTTGATCTCAGGCCTAAGTCCCGCTTCGAACTTCACACACTTGGAGCGATCGTCCGTCTCATGCTGGTAAGGAGTGTAGTACCTAGCCAGCTCCTCAAACTTAGCCGCATAGTCACCGACTGACAGCGACCCCTGCCTCAAAGACAAGAATTCCATCTCCTTCTTGTCCCTGATATCCGCTGGAAAATACTTCTCCAGAAACCTCTGCCTGAACACAGCCCAAGTCACCGCTGTGCCCTCTGCCTGCATCCTCTGCCTGCAGTTATCCCACCAGTGCTCCGCTTCCTCAGTCAACATGAAGGTGGCGAAGATGAGCTTCTGCTGATCGTTACAATCCATCGCACGGAAGATCTTCTCTGTCTCCCTCAGCCATAACAATGCTCCCTCTGGGTCATACGCTCCCTTGAACGACGGAGGGTTGTTCCTCTGGAACTTATCCAGTCCCTGGAACTCAGCTGGCCCACCGTTGTTAGGGTTGACCTGTCCGATAGCATTGGCCAGAAGTGCCAACGCATCAGCAATCGCCTGATCGTTGCGTCCTCTACCGGCCATTAGTTCCTGTACATGCCCAAAACAGCCTTTAATACAGAAACTTAGCGAGTAAAAGCTACAGGCAACTAACGTAAAACATCATTATCTATACCAAGTATAGACAATTCAAACAAGAGTCACACAACAGACTCACAACAGACTCATACCACGTCCGAACAAGGTCGAACTGCTCTGATACCACTAAATGTGACACCCTTCTACCCCGCATGTTAAAAGCCAATTAATTTAAAAACAATTAAAGGAAAACATGCAATTATTGAATAAAATGAACAATTGTCCATGGGTAGAAAAGTCCCACATGAACCGTTTACAACGCGGAAATGAAATAAGTTTTAAATAACGGAAACATAACAAACCAATAAAAATAACCCAACCCCGATGTCACATACAGAGCTGGTATAACCGTTCCGAAATAAAATCCACGGAATTACAACTGAAATTAACAACTACGAAACATAAACTAGCCCTACGATGAGTGGCGGCTCCTCAGAGTCACTCCTCTCCGGGCTGCTCGTCATCCTCTGCAAGGTGCCAATCAGGCCAAACACAGACAACAAACATATAGGGAGTAAGAATCGTATAAACATATTAGCATGGGAATGGGCAGTAAAGTAAACAGCAAGCATAGCAGCATCACATCAAACATCAACATCATCACCATGCTATGCAGTGCAATGCAGTCCTACTCCGCTAAACCATCAATGCATGTGGATCCACTAAACTCGGGATGAACGACTTCGGAGTTACATATCCACATTGAGAATCTACTCAACGCCGGAGAATCTACTCCTTGGATAGCCAACGCATCAAACCAACGAATGCCTCGTCACGGGGGCGCTAGGAGAATCTACTCCAACCGTGAATGGCCGGATCGCCGTACTCTAGGACGATCTCCCCTATGTCGAACATCCCTAAACAACAACTCCGATGCAATGCGTATGCAACACAACAACAACAGCAACACCACCTCCATAACTCCAACGGGATCGACCGAAGGTAACAGCGGGATCAACCGCACCAACTTGCCTCGCGGAATCTACCTGAGGACTTAAGCGGAATCAACCGCAGTACCTGGGGCAAACTCTCGGCCACCAAGGTACGTAACAACAACACCTTAGACCCAAACCGTGGGGTCAAGGCCTCCTTGGCCAAAAAGCACCAAGGCACAACTCATCAGCTTGCGGCACCCTAAAGGGTATCGGCTTAACATCTCACCATCTCATCATCTTTATTTATTTTTATTAACATTTACCAAGTTGTCTAATCAGTTATCATCATAGGGAAAGTGGGGTTTAAAACCCCTTAAGTCCTTTAATCTGGTTCTGTCACAGTGGGTTGAGCACGGTCGTGCTCGTAACCCAGCACGGTCGTGCTTAAGCACGTGAGGGGCGTGCTCCCCTGTAAGTGAAGCACGGTCGTGCTTCTTAATGAGCACGGTCGCGCTCAGCAGCACGATCGTGCTCTTTGTCCTGTACGGCCGTGCTCAACAGCGCGGCCATCTCCCCAGAATTCAACTGGGAGCACGGTCGTGCTCCCTGTTCAGCACGGTCGTGCTCAACGCGCGACAGTGCTGTTCTGGGCAGGAACAGAGGCTGAGTTATTATCCAAATTATAGGTTTTCACACCTATTAATCCTAAGTCCATTAACAGTGCGTTTTAAGGATTAAAACCATACATCAACAACTCCCAAAAATCATACCAGCCAATCAGCATGTTAACATCCATCATCATTATCATATCAAATCCATAGGGCAAACATCACATTATTCATCGATGCATTACATATTCACATATAAAGCAGAATCATCAGATTATCATACATCACATTCAGACACTAACACGTACGAAACATGCATCAACCGGGGTTACGGGGACCCCTTTACTTTACCCTAAACCCAAACCTACGTAAATACTACCCTTCTCCCCATACCTGGATTGAAGGCAGCTCTTTCGGTGTCCTAAGCAACGAACCGGCTCTTCCCCTTCACAGCGACTTACACCGAACGAACCTTGGATCAACAGACAACCAAGGGTTAGTTCCCTATTTACAACAACGGAAAAGGAAACCAAGAGAGGGGAAAGGAACTTTACCTAAACCACTACCAACGATGCACTAGCAGTCCCCCAAGGCCTCTAAACTGCCCAAGACTGAAGAAAACGGAAAAAGGGTTCTCCCTTGTCGCACTGCAGCTGCTGAGTTATCAAAAGTAGGGTTAAGAACGTTAACCCTCGATTCTGCTCACGTATATAACTTCCGGACCTGAGCACGGTCGTGCTTACCCTTGAGCACGGTCGTGCTCCACTTAGCGTCACTGGACGCGGTCCACGCATTGAGCACGGGCGTGCTCCCTGTTGAGCACGGTCGTGCTCAGCTTAAAATCAGAAACACGCTCCTGACTTTAAGCACGGGCTTGCTGACTGATGAGCACGGGTGTGCTCATGTACCAGAAAGGGACTCTTAGCCAAAAATCCCACTAAGCCCTTAAACAATAAATCCAACTTAATGCAACCAGCTTAAATAAATTAATTCTGGAAAACGGGGTGTTACAGGTCTTCTGACAAAGGCACTGGGTCTGAGGCGGTTCGTAGTTACTGGTTCATCGGAGCTATGACAGTGACTAGTTCGTCCGATATTTATCCAACATTCTAGCATACAAAGTAAATAATAGGAAACTTAAGGCACCCACGATACGTTATGACTTGAGCTAAAAAAGTGATCCAAGCACCGAATTCACCATTAAAGAAATCATTTCATTTTTTATTATGAGAGAAATCCTGACTGAATCACTGTTTCACCATTAAAGAAATCCTGACATATTCCGACTACATTTTGGGTATCTTCCCTATTTTTTTTTTTAAAAAAATACACGTTGAAAATACATTAATGGGTCAATTAGACATCTTAACAAGCCATATAGGCAAAATAACGGAGGTCAATAAACGCAGATAAATGGATAAACTAATATGTCACACATTTATAATTGTCAAAGACTAATGATTGAGTTTTTTTTTTTTTCTTTTCTCATAGGCTAAATTGGGTAGACAAAATTTATCATCAACGAAAATATGCCTTTACTTATTTTTTTTTTTTTAAAAAATCCATTTTCTTCACGGGTTCACACGAGATGTCAAAAAAAAGTTAGCTCCATTATCACTCTGAATCATCATTTCCATATTGGGTCTCTTCCCTTTTGAATTGTGAGTTAGAACTTAGAACTTCGAGGACTCATATCATATCAGACATGTCTGTTGAGTCAGCTGACCATAACATCAGAGGAGTTCCCGCTCATGGTGAATGCTATCTACGACAACCTTTTGAGGCTTCCAGGAAGTATGTCCCTCGGGTAGAGGCGCTAATGCTATTGCTTGCTAAGGAAACAAAAGTATGTTTTACTTGCATCTTCTGCTTTTGGAACACCTGAATTTGAAATCTAGAAAGTATCTTTTGCTAATAATCAAACCCTTCTTGTTAATTTAGATTAAAATGTAAGTGGAATTGCTTCATTTACTGGTCCTTTTTTTTTTTTCCGATTCAAGATTTTTGTCAATTTTTAAATCATGCAGATTTAGGCGTGATTGGCAATATCTGTTTGTTGATTGAATGGTGATTGAATTGGTTATTTTGGTGTATGATGAAGACCAATTTTGAGCTCCAAGTCTCAAACAGTTGTATTCTTCTTCGCTGTTTTAAGAGACAGGTTACGAATTTGCCATGTCTTGATGGCATTCCTGAGCTAAATCATTGTTTGGGTTGCAATGTCTAATCTATTCTCATGTTTCTTGACAATATATCTATAAGTCTAGCAGTGTCTTTTATAAATAAAGGGATTTTCTTTTTGTCTATATTTTATTGATTGTACCTTACTTGATGTTTTGCAGTTGATGAGGCTTTGTGCCACCTGGTATCACAACACACACATATGACACACCAAGTATTTCTCTCTCACAACGAAAGAAATATTTAACACAGTAACCAGGGAGGAAGAGAAGCAATTGAACCATTTCTTCATTCACTCAATGATCATGCTATTACATGGTATAAGCAATGACATTTTATAGGCATAGTTATATAGTATAATAATAGATACTTAATTGTGAAGAAATGCTAGATGGTGTGCTGATTGAAAACATTGACTATTCAATCTTCAATTTGTTGAGGCAAGCTCAAAGGTTAAAAATTTCAAGCATTCTCTTTAATGTGTAAAATAATACAATTTTTAGTGGTTTCATAAAAGTATCTGCGATTTGTTCTTCAAGGTGACAGTAATCAATCAACACTTCATGGAACGCCCTTGGAACAATAGTGTAGTGGCATTGCTTTTACTTTCTGCAAAGTAACATCCAAAATCATGTCAACGCTGTAAATAATTTTCCTCTAGGTTGTTTTAAACTTGAGACTTATAATGTTTTTGTATGACATAAGAGAACAATTCCTGGCACTACAAAAATAACAATGCATATCTTCTTTTGGTCAAGATTTGAAAAATCACTTTCAGCTTGAATATTGGCTTGCCTGATTATTCTTTTTCCCCTTGTATATGAATTCTAGATTCTAGACACACTCTAAAGTGTTAACTTATTATTTAAGCTATTCTTAGCAGATTTGTTTCCTATCTTCTAGCTTTTTCATTTGTCTTGATTTTTGTTGCATCATTCCATTGTTATTAACAACATTAAAAGATTATGCTTTGATTTTCATCGATCCTTAGGCTGTTGTCTTAAATCCGTGTTTTCACTGATATTTGAGGACAAAATTTTGTTCATTGATGGTTTTCTCACTTTTCTGGCTATGTGAAAAAAGTATTATAAATCTGTGCTTGATGTGCATAATTCAGTTCACTTCCTATAGAACAAACAAGTCAAAATATTTTCATTATAAATTTGCTTTACAATTTACATGTAATCTAATATGCTGAATTACCTTGGACTTTCACTCAGTGATGTTTTTCTTTTTCGTTTTGAATTAAAATAGTAATTGAGTTCTGTGGGTTTTTGTAACAATATATATTTAAAATTTAATTATATCAAGGAAATACCTTGGAGTCATAAGGTGGTCAAGGTGGTTTGGGATGTGAGACAAAAGTATTGGGAGGTATAAGGTGTAAGGTTCAAATCTCACCTCATACTAACATGACACATTTTCCTATATAATAAAAAAATAAAATAAAGAAAAGACCTGGGAGCCCGGAACGTTGGAGACTGGATGGAGCTGAAACAGTGTAACATGGGTTGTAAATCCCACCTCACTTCTGGGACCCACACCACATATTACATTGTATAGGCTTCATCGTTCCTTCTAGGCTTTGGGGTACTGTAGCATAATTCTTATACTGTGTCTTACATCCATTTATAAGATCTATTTTTTCAGTATTTTCTGTATCAGTTGTTAAGAGGCCTCAAATATGTACACAACAAATGTTTTGCACCATGATCTAAAGCCTAGCAATTTGCTACTTAATGCCAACTGTGACCTTAAGATTGGAGACTTTGGTCTTGCTAGAACTACATCTGAAATTGGTTTTATGACTGAGTATGTGGTTACTAGATGGTACTGAGCTCCAAATTGCTTCTTAATTTTTCAGAATATACGGCGGCCATTGATATATGGTCTGTTGGTTGCATACTTGGTGAAATCATGACAAGACAACGCCTCTTTCCTGGCAAAGATTATGTTCATCAGCTGAGACTGATCACAGAGGTATTAGCTAGATATGTACATGGAGTTTTCTACTACTGATTCCTGAATTGCTATCATAATTCGCAAGTCTGCAGAGTCTGATTTTGTTCTTGTTTGTTTGCATTCTTTTTCCCTTTTAGATCAGAATGTTGGATCTAGTTGTAAATTAGAGTTCTAAGTTCTACAACTCTACGCAATTATGAAATTTGGTTGTCAAAGTTTGCTAAAATGGGAATGATGTCTCTTTCCTCAAGGGAGTTTAATGCAACTCTAAATATTAGGAGATTTAATGGAATAAGCGATACAACAGACTAAGAAATTCTTGCATGGACATGATTCACATGTGGTTGCAATACAGGACAGCAGAAGGCATAGGAGTCAATAGATCACAATTAGGGTTTTGTTGAGAGAATTAGGGGAATTGAATTTTGTTAGGGCCCAGCCCAATTAGGAATAAAGAAAAATTAATAGTTAGTTAGTTAGCATTAGTTGAGATGGTTAGTTAGTTAGAGATTTCAGCTATATAAACAGGGGAAGAGAGTAAGAGAGAGGCATGGAGATTTGTTAATTAGTAGAACTGAGCAGTGGCTTAGTTTTGAAAGGGGAAACCCTCTGTGAAGGGGAAACCCTTGGAGGAGATCACTCTCCTTCCCTATTCTTGTTCTTTTTCTATTCAATATTCAATTAAGATTCATATTTTTTCCTTTACTTTTCCATTGTCGGTTCCTGGGTTCCTAACAAATTTGAAGGCTCACATGGGAGGTAAGGATGAGGGTAAAGGGTCAATAGATGCTATGAATAAATGTCTGGGAGGTAAGGATTTGAGGTTTGATGGGATTTGGGGAAATCCAAGGAAGAACGAGCTAAGGTTTTGGAGGGTTGAGTTTTATGTCAATGGATATAAGTCTGATGGCAAAAGAAAAAAAATTAAAACAAAGAAGAAATTGAGAAGAAGAAGACCTAGAGATGATCACATTAGTGAAAATTTTGGATCTTTAAGCATATATGTCTTTTGGATTTTAAAGCCTGCATCACTATTTCTAGTTGGAAAACTAAGAACTTGCTTCCAAGTTTAGAAGTTCAATAATTAAGTGCTTGATTTGTTTTTATGGGACATGCTACATATAGTCCTTGCCAATACAATAATTTCTTTGGAAGACCATACCATATATTGTTGTGGAAGATATCAAATAATTATTCTCTCTGTGACTCTGCTTTGTTCCCTTGGTTTCCTTTCAAGTTTTTTAGGGAACATAAGGAAACAATCAACTTGAGAAATGAAAACCGAGTAAACTAATAATGGATGAACAAGTCATTAAGTTCCATCTTGCTGCCATTCCCATTTTCAAAATTATAATCAGATTACACAGTTTCCCTGTAGATTGCATAATATTTTTCATTCTTTGATCCTTTTTAGATGTTCTCTTATTGATTTAAAATTAACTCAACAGTGATGACACCACCCCTGGGTTTCTAAGAAGTGATGATGCTCGTAGGTATGT
Organism: Echinosophora koreensis; assembly: GCA_035048595.1. Taxonomy (NCBI): domain Eukaryota; kingdom Viridiplantae; phylum Streptophyta; class Magnoliopsida; order Fabales; family Fabaceae; genus Echinosophora; species Echinosophora koreensis. The sequence goes on from JAPCYP010000023.1 coordinate 5,041,218, forward strand.
TAGAAAGCTTCCACAATATCCAAAGCAAAAATTTTATACCAGATTTCCCAACATGTCTCCCGGTGCTGTTGATTTGCTAGAGAAGATGCTTGTCTTTGATCCAAACAAGCGCATTACAGGTAAAGCAGCTTGCTATTTTTTACCCCAGTTTTATTGAATAGGTGCAGCTTATTGTTCCTGGAGCTGTAAATGACTTGGAATGATATGGCAGAGGGAGACAGATATTGATCTGAAACACAAGTTAAACAACTATAGCACTAACAAATAACACCAGAACTAAAACCAGGGAGAAAATAATAAATCTGAGTGTATCATTTCAATTTTTGGTATAATTTCTCGTGATTTGGTTTCAAAATTTCCCTTGTAAGTTTGTGCAGTATTTGCTGACCTCCAATGATTTTAGTTTGGAACAGACCAGATCAATGGCTGGCAAGTTTGTTTTTGGTTTAAGAGGGTCCTTTGCTCATTTTTGGAGACTGTTTGTATAGTTGTCTTGATCACTTTACCATTTAGGTCATTGTGTAATAAGGTTACTTGTATGTCATCTGGTCCAACTAGTTTTGTGAGTTCACTAAAATTCTAATCTTTTCTCATGTTTCTTGACAATATATCTGAGTCTAACAGTAATCTTTTATAAATGATGGGATTTTCTGTTTGTCTATATCTTATTCAATGTTTGTACCTCATTGGATGCTTTGCAGTTGATGAGGCTTTGTGCCGCCCATAGATGGCACCACTCCAGAATATCAATGAGGAACCTGTTTGCACCAGACCTTTCAGTTTTGACTTTGAGCAACCATCATTCACTGAATAAGATATTATGGAACTCATCCGGTGAGAATCTGTGAAGTTCAATCCTGATCCACCAATTCACTGAGATTTTGCATTTATGTTTTATATGTGTATGAAATACTTGATGAGTGATGACTACTTCACAAGTACTCTACTTAGTAAATTGCAGCTCTCCTCAATATATGAAACATATTGGACACATTGAGATTCATTGAGATTGTTGCGAACTGTCTTTCTTTTAAGTCCCATCTCAGAATGTTGGATGATTATATTGTTGAGATGTACTGTGGAAAGGATTAGAAGATGAGCAGCATTACTCGAAGGTTTCAGCAGAATATGCGAGAGCTCCAACTCGTTGTTAGCATTAGTTTTCATTTGTATGACAGACATATTAGCTCATGTTGGAGTCCTACATTGGATAGTGATATGACCTGAAGAGTGATTATAAGTAAGGGGCAACCCTCACCCTTAGCAAAGTTAACCAGTAAATTTTAATTAATGTTAGCATTGTAAAGCATAGGCTCTAAGCAGCATCAAGCCATCTCATAAACTAGTAAAGAAAAACGAAAGTTGTTTCATTACTATAATTTGACAGATAATTCATTTCTTGAGCTATGCTTTTTGGATAATATGAAGACTAGCCTGAAATAAATAACTATAAGGATACAGCTTGACATATGACTCATGCATGTTTCATGCTGTAAGTACAACTCTTAAGCTCCAACATATCAATGGGTAGAGTCTCAGTTGGAAAATCACATGCTGTGATTTTCTTTGGCCCTTGATCAGGTAACAAATTACATGGCTGAGGGGTCACCCCACTTGTGATCCCTTCAATATCAGTGCACGTCCATGGTTGTTTCTTGGCCTTGGCTGCCATCCCAATGGTCACATTAGCCATGCAGATTCCAGTAAAAGGGTCATTGGAGATTCCTTCCAACCGAGCAGCCATACTCACATTCTCTGCCACGACATCTCTATAATTGATGTTTTTGATCTCAGGTAAGGCATGAGGATCATAGTGGGTATCAGCATGTGAACCATAATTACCAGTCATCCAAAATGCCCATTTCATGGTATGCAAGGTCATTCTCTTGACATATATGTCCTTCACATACCCTCCTCTCCCTACTGCTGTCTTAATTCTGACACCTGATTCTGTATGGATGGCTGTGATGTCCTCAGCTCTGACATCTTGGATCCCACCTGACATCTCACTTCCCAAGGCTATGGTTGCACTGTATGGGGAAATGCATGTCAGCCGTCTGATCACTAGTTGTTTGGTTGGCCTCCCAAACTGTATGCCATACTCATCCCATCCACTCTTCACTGCCACACAATCATCCCCAGAAACTATGTAGCAGTCTTCAATTCTGGTATTTGTGCAAGAATCTGATGAAAATAAGAGAGAGAAAAAGATCGATTCATACTTTATTTTTTCTATGCTGTATATGGTTTTGGAAAATATACAGTTACTCACACCCATATATACACTAACTCATATTTGCACATTTTTTATTATTTAATCATAAATTGTCTCATCTTATTTTTTACTGTATGCTTGGGGGGGGGGGGGGGGGGGGGGGGCGGTAAGAAGTATTTTTTTAATAGTTTTGTGACATGATTCTGAAAGGCTTAATGAAAATTTTTTTTATTTGGTTTTGGACCCTCCAATTTTTTTTCCTCATGAACTGATCCCTTAACTTTTTAAATTTTGCAAAAGGTCCATGTTATCAAGTTCCTCCGTTTAACTGATAACGTAGTTAACGGTTTGTCATGTCATCCGAGTTACGTGTAAAAAAAAAAATAGTTTTAATATCCAAATACTGACCTGGGTTGATGCCATCTGTGTTTGGAGATCTGACAGGAGCGATGATGGTTATGCCCTTCACAATAATGTTGCTGTAGTGTTGGAAATATAGTTCACAGATATAACAATGTTAGTGTCACAAAAGGTCAAATGTGATTTTGAGGGCTTTTAAAGCTTGAATATGACAATATGTCTATATGAGAAGGGTAGGATTACCTGCTATAAACAGGATGAACATTCCATGATGGAGAATTCAGGAGCGTTAGATTTGAGATTTGAATGTTATCAGAGAACATTAATTCAATCAGGTAGGGGCGAGTGTACTTCAACTTTTTGCTGTGAAATTGCTGCCACCAAAATGCACCCTGACCGTCTATGGTGCCATTGCCCCCTGATCATAATTGATATTAAGATTACTAATAATCCCAAATTGAAAATACTAATAATAATAGAGTTCTTTTATTCACGGTTAATATGTAAAGAATTTTATAATACATCTTTTTTTATGTGCACTAAGGGTATCTCACTTGATAATTAGAGGCTAATCTCTTTCAAGCCGTAGACATTGTCGAAATAGGTTTTGCCCCTTCTAACAAAGTCTTTTCCATACACACGACATGGATCAAACTCCCGATAACATGTTTAAAAAATCCAGCTATCTACTAACTGCGCCGAGTATTTTTGGTAAATTTTATAATACATCTTTAAGTAATAGAAAGTTGATATACTATGTTTTAAAAAGTAAATTTACTAGTTTAGTGATGATACGGGGGAAAATGGAGTGTAATATATAGCTAAAAAATAAAAATGTAGCTTAGAATTAACTTTTTACACATTGTTTACAGGGTATAATCTAACTTAGATGATAGTAGAATGAATAATTCTAAATCCCCTGTTCAATCCTCCTAGTAATTTCCTTACATTATATTTTCAATACATTAGATATATTTCTTTTTTATTTAATATTTTCTTTGTTTAGTAGGAGGATATAACAAAACTCTAGTAGGTTATGATGGACTACATAGAACATATCATAAATAATTAACAAAAGAGCATGAAAAAAATTAGTATTTAGTTGAATTTAATAATAAATTGATTGATAATATATTCAAATGAGAGTAAGTAAACTTTGGGCAATGGAATTCAAACTTTTTGATGCTCAGCACATGTTTGCTGAAATGTTTCACCAACCCTAACCAATGGTTTGATAATTGTGCCCTGCACCTTTTTCATACCTGTGACAATAACATCAGTGAGGTTTGTTCCAAATATGAGGCTGGTGTACCTTCCCGCTGCTGCGTCTCTTCCTCTACCGTAGGATGGGAGTGGTTTGATCACAGGCCACTCAGTAATATCCTAAACCAAACCAATAGATTAATACAAATGAAAAAGTTATAGTTAGTAGTATCACACGTGATGAAAGTGCCAAAAATGTGTCACACCCCGGATCTGTTGCCCCTTTAAACAAATGACAAAAGTGTATTGGACCACAACATGGAGACTCAGTTTCTTGGAGGAATAGACCAAAAGCACTAGGATGAAGAGATTTTGGGGATTAAAGGATCATTTCCTTGGACGAACATCTTCTGTCTCACTTTGCTGTCGTACATCATGTCCTCATCAATACTATTTTGTCATATAAGTTAACAATTCATGTAAGATTAAAAAAGTTGGAATATTTGACAAGATAGTATTGGTGGACACAAAATATGTGACTACAATGTGAGACAGATCATCGCATTTCCTCATGGCACCCAAATTATCAATAAGGGTGCTTGTAAATAGTTTTTAGGGAATCAAAGGTTCAGGAGTTTGTATATTGCTTTCATGAATTAATTAACAATATTACTTTGATAGCCTAGGTTTCTAGTAACAGTAGGAAGTGAGGAACCTTGTGACACATTTGTAATTCATTTATTGGACGTTTTCCCTCATTTGTGACTCAAGTGAATCCCTTCAAAAAGGTATATTTCCATTTTCATGAAATTGTCGTCAGTCTATGAAAATGATGAATAACATTACTTTTATTCTGGCATTCAAGAAATTCTAGGAGCTAGAGTACTAAACCAAGGATATATCTTATTAATTTTCCTTCAATAGAGTCCACCCATATAATTATTTCATCCATGCAAATAATGAAAGCTTAGAGCATCACTTCCAAACTTGTGTCATTGCCTATTTTGTTTTGTAATCGGACTTGGGAAAAGTGCAAGAAAGGACATATCAGGCCAACTGAGTGGAACAACAACATTAGTTCAAATACCACAATCAGTATAATCAGCAAAAAAAAAAAAAAAAAAAAAACTTTTGCCTCTACTTTCCAATGCATGAAGGAAAAACAACACTTTCAAAATCAAAGGCAGGACGGTAATATAAGGAATACTGAAAATTGTGGAAGATTTTAAGTTTAAAGTTCATATAATTAAAACAACCGAGGATGGAAGGTTCTTATCATAAGAGAAACAACAATCAAGCCTTTTCTCATTAAGGACGTCGGCTATATGGATCAAACGAAGTCATAATATTCTATCATGAATTATGATTTACTAACAAATCATTGACCCTAAATCCTTCTTAACGATTTCACTTATAGTTTTTTTACATATAATTCTGATCCTAAGAGATGTATGAAGAGTTTTTTTTGTATAAATAGAAAGAACTTTTCTGAAGCCCTTCTCATTAGAGGACATAGAAAGAACTGATATTTGTGGTTACTTAGTCATCAAAATGAATGAACATGCTAACCAAGTCTTGAATCTCATATTTGTAGTTACTTAGTCATCAAAGAATGAACAGAAATGAGATACCTGAGAAGCAAGGAGAACAGCATCTTTGTCTAGATAGAGTGTGAAGTGACTGATGAGATTGAAGCTCCCAGTAAGCCATTTCCCAGCAGGAACATACAGCTGAGCCCCTCCTTCAGTAGAATACTGACTCAGGTGACTGATTGCAGACTGAAAGGCCTTTGTGTTAGATGTCTTTCCATCCCCAACACCATCAAAATCAGTAATTGAAGCACTGTGAGCTCTGCAATTTATAGCACTGTACTCAAAGGAAGTGGTCACAATTTTGGCTTTTCTGCTTTCAGCTTTCTCTGAACTCAACAGTATCACCAAAAAAAGAGCTGAAACTAATCTAATAACCTGTAAAATGGAACCACCAGTGAGAAAAACAAAATTTTGAGAAAATAATCTACACTTTTGCAAAGGGGTTTTCCTGCAGAAACTTTAAGTATATGCATTTATGCAGCAAAGATTTGCATATACAAGACTAGTATGCTACTTAGAATAGATAGAGAAACAGAGGAGGAAAGAGGGTCTCACATGTACCCTCATGTGAGATTTCCACAAGCACTCCATCCTAAGAAAGGCACTTTGGTATTTGTTTAGGTATATGTGTAGAGTGAAGCCATGTCAAGTATTTATAGGGAAAGTTTAGTTATGGCTAACACTGGTTCATGAGTTCTTGAAATTTTAAAGGCGGGATTTAAGGGATTGTTTAACAGAATAACTAATCAAAATGATTATTCAATCTTTATATATATATATATATATATATATATATATATATATATATATATATATATATAAATTGGTAGATATACCTATTACCTCTACTTTTAAGTCCCCAAGTTTGGGGAAAAGCAACAGAAATGTTATTTGCACACCCAAATGAGATATCCATTTGGGACACTTTGATTAAAAATGTATAAATATTTGGTTAATTCAGTTTATTATGTGGTTAATCACGTGTAAATATTTGGTTAATTCATGATGACCCATTAATCATATAAAGAACTGAATTAACCAGATATTTACATGTGATTAACTAAATATTTATATGGTTATGGAAAATAAGCCCATTAACTATATAATGAACTGAATTAACCAAATATTTATACGTGATTAACCAAGGTGTCCCAAATATATTGTCCCATTTGGGTGTGCAAATAACATAACTGGAAAAAGAATATACTAAATAGTAAATACTCTTTTTGTAATTCTTAAAGTACAGAAATATATAAGTCCAAAATTCTTATAGTTGTCTCTAAAAGCCATGATATACCAATAGAATGAATGATAATTTGTTGTGTGCAAGTCTCAAATCGCTCCAACTTTGAATAGAAGTTATTTATTTTTTCTTCAAATCTATGAGTGGATGTATATTTTCTTATCCTTTTCCTTTGAAGGTTTTGCTTAAGCAGAACTTGTAATCCTTATGATAATTAGTGAGTGTCCCCTCCTCTTTTCAAATGGACATAAATTTTCTGAACTTATAAACCCCTCATTTATATAATTGATGATATGCTGGGTTTTTTTTTTTTGTTGACCAAAAACATGCTGGGTATTGAAGTTTTTGAGTTCAAGTATTTACAAGAGTGGATCATATTCAATTAATGAATAATATAATGAGCTCTTTTTCTCTTGTTTTTATCTTGCCTGAACATAATACATAAAAGTTCACCGTTAAAGCAGTTAACCAAAAAAAAAATGTTCACCGTTAAAGCCGCCGTTTCTTTTGGATTGTGTCGTGGCAAAATCACTTTACCAATCAAGTTTCACAAGTTTGCCAGTAGCTTCCAAAATAATTACATAGGAACTCATTTTTCTCACATTTGTGGTAAGAATAATCTCATCTAAGCAGACTAAAAATGTTTTTTTTTTATCTCTCCTTTTTTTTCACATGACCACATAATAAAAAAAACGAGATAATTCATTTTCTACAAGTTATACATGAAAGAATAGAAACAAAAAGAAACTTTAAAATGATTTAGATAATTTTAAAGAGTTTAAGTTTGATATACTATTAATATAATTTTTTTTTATACCATATAACTTTTGAATTAATTTGCTCTAAAAAAACCTTTTGAATTAATAATAGAAGAGTCAATCATTTTTTATGATATAATAATATATTGATTGATTGATGGTATAAGAAACTTTTTACGCTAACGGGTCATATAAATTAAATAAAAAATCTAATTTGGAATCTTTGACAAACATTCATAGTCTCATGTCCAAAACAATCAACCCGCAAATTTCTGGTCCTAAAAACTGTTTATACAAGGACACATGAGATAGTAGGTATATAGATTTTGAATGGTCATGAGTTGCTCCATCAAATTCATGCCTCATTTAATAACCGCTGCAGTCACAGTACTATGAAATGTTAACAGCACATGAATATCGTCGTTTCGATGTCATTTTCTTAATATTGTGCAGACATGTTACTTCAATAGTTCATACCCTAATATCCAATGTATAGAACATGCTAATATAACATTTTTTTTAATCTATTATAAAATTAGATTAGATTCTGTCTTTGCATAATATGGAAAGAGACTATACATAATGAACAGGAAGTGGGAACTTAATAATGGATTTATGTTATTTTAAGCATTGTGGGTTTTGGAGGAAGGGTGGGTTGGAATATACTAGTTGATAATGGGACCTACCCTTAACCTTTATTGGAGTTCTCACTGCTCACTATTGGGTCTCGTGATGAGCCTCTCTTCCCCTTAACGCTCACGCCACCCCCCACTATTGCCGACCCACATCACGGGCGCATAAATTGTGTACTTGTCTCAATCTCTGCCCCCCTCATATCATATACTTTAGGGTAAAAATTATAAGAAAATACCATAAAGTTGAAACATGTAGATAAGTTGAGATTAGAAATTGACGTGTCAAGATTTGTATCATAGACATCACTTCTGTGTAGCCTTTAGTAGTGGAATGAGGTATAATTATATGTTAAAAATTTAAGTTATTGGTGAATAAGTTTTATAATTCTGAGTATGGTGGCATTTGGAAGAGCTTATTTAAACTCTTTTTGACTTATCTGATGACATAAGCTCTTATGCAGTGTGTTTGGCAGAATTTATAAAAGTAACTTATACCATCTCATAAGGAGTTTTTGACTTATTTTCATAAGTCACTGGAACAAGCTTATGGAATTTTAACAAGTGCTTATGACCCCTCCGTGTTTTCCCCCTTTGAATCCTCTCCTGTCCCTTTCTTCATAAGCTCTCATGCGATAAGGTCTTATGTGATAAGCTCTTAATTAAGTTGTTTACCCAAACACGGCCTATATGTTGTAGTGAACTTTTTCTACACCCTTGGCCTAACATCAAATACTGGTCGTTTGTGAATGTGTTTCAAAAATGGATTTAACTGTAGTGTATGTGTAAAGTTTTTTATTTTATCTATTAATAATGTATTTTTATATTATTAAAAATGTTTAACTTTTATAATAATTATCATATACAATACGTATAAAATGATATGTGATTAGTTGACGGTATAAAATTTTTAAACTTGCAGTATATGACAATTAAATGCTTCAAAGGATAAAGACACCTTTATGTATATTTCACCAAAAACAAAAAAAAAAAAACAAAAAGACACCTTTATGTATCAAATTCAAAACCATCACGAGCCCATTTTGTTAGAATATGGAGGAAATGATGACATAAATTTGTCTCGCCCATCGGACAAGCCCTTTTGGATTGGGTGGTAGAAAAAGGACACACATAGTTACATTTGACTAAACAGAAATCTTGGTCGCTAGTGGAACCAGCATAATTCCTTATTGCCCATGCCCAGAACACATTTAAGATTATTATTATTATTAGTATATGGCTCATGTCCTTTTAATGAATCATTATTGGGAGAAAGTGGCAAAGAATTTCATCAATTACGTTTGTTTTTAATATATAAAAATAATGAGAAACAGGATTGGCTTGGGTGTCTTGTGTAGTTAATGCAGCTCATATGACTTAACTACTTATCAAAGTCTAACATTTTATGATGATCACATGCTTTATGCTTATTAGTCCAATGGAATCACTCTGGGACTGTTTTATGTTTCTCTTCTGGAATGTTCATCACCAGTTTGTTGTTTTGGCAAGTGGAAGAAACAATACAAGAATCCTTGCACTAGTTAAAAACCAGGCAATCTTTGTCTATATATTACTAAAAAATAAAAAAAACTTGTGTCAATCTTCATATAGATAGATATGTACCATGTTAACAGTTTAAACAGTCAAGTTTCATGTGCAAGATTTTATCAAAGAAGTTTTTCATTAATCCTTCGAAGCACCTGCACATGAATTTAAAATAAGGATTAATTTTTGGCATATAAAGTGTCTAAAAGAATTTTATATTAATAATCTTAAAGTTTTGTTTGAAACAAAATAATGAAGAAACACCAAGTAGGATAACTTTTCTAAAATGACATACTATTGAATTGTATATAATTCTTAAGTCTTGAAATCGACCTTTAACTCCGATCAATAAATACATAAAATAAAATCATAAAATCAGCCTTTAACTATAATACTAAAATTCATGTTATAATTTCTCTGAAGTTAGGGTGTAAATAAATCTCCGATATTTAAAATATATATAATGCTTTAAATGTTACAGTTCTTAAACAAAATTCACTCGCTTATGTTGATCCAAACCAAGTTGCTCTGCTACCAGTACAAAGTTGAGATCCAGATGGTTTGGGGAGAAATTTTCAGACTACATTTGCATGATTTAATTTTTTATGGTTAATATATGTTCAGTGCAATAAATCATGAATAGAAATTTTTGGTTTTCATTGCACAATAAAAATTGAATCCATCTATTTTAGGTAGACTTCACTAGGGAGTGCCCACCTCAACAAACCAAAGGATTATGACAAATGATCTTTTATATCATAATCCGATGACTAGCTGTAAGTTTGTACTCATCCAGTTATTTGTGACTAATCTATTTTGACTGCTCTTTCATTCCAAGAGGGAAAAAATAGATTAAAGTCAAGAATCAGTTATTCAAGTCACAAAATTTCTACAAGAGCTGCAACATATCCATCTTGTATGAGAGCATTGATAACTTTGTATAACATTGCTTCATCTATGCAAACACATGTGCCTGGTCGCAATATGCACCCTCCAGAAGCTTCAGCATTCTCCTTGCTTCAACTTTTCCAACAGATCCTTAGAACATAAATAACAAGTACCTTTCAATTTTCATGAATCTATCTATCACATTTCCCTTCACTATCTTGTGATTGCAAAATCAGCAAACTGCAAGTAGCATAACAAATTCACATTATTGATGCCCCAACATTTAAAAAAATCAAGTACAACTAGAATGAGACTTTTACAGCACTCCTCATAATTACAACTGCCACACGCTTTTGTAATTTATGTAATTTTCCTCAAAAACCTTGCTACACTTCCCCTTTCAAGAAAGAAAACTGAGTACAATGTAACAGTGGTACAAAGGACAAAATGATGTTTTCCTTTTCAGCTTTATCAAGAAAATGCCCCTACCAATCATGATTGAATCAATGGAAGCTTAGCCAATGTCCACATCAACAGCCATTGACTTCTCCTCTGAAGCAAAGGGAGTTTCTGGAGCTGCAGGTTCTGCAAACTGTGTTGCAGAGGACTTCGATTCTGTGGCTGCAAATGGACTCCTCGTATGAGCAGCAACATTAGAGTCCACTTCCATAGCAGAAGCTCTGGGAGGTGATGGGGGTTGCACCTCCACATCTGGGTAAGCAGCCTTAAACCTTGCTCGCAGCCCCTCATCGACCAACCTTACACCACTCAATTGATTACCAAGCGACATCCATCTGATGGAACAATGGAGAAATAGTCAATGATAAAGAACATCATTAACAGCCTATGATTTCTATCTACAATGATGAAATTTTGGCCCTAAACCCACAACTGCAACCAGGTTAGATTCTTTAGTCCAAGAAATCAAAAAAGCATATGACAAGAAAGCATTTTTTAATAGAATAATATCATGCAAACTCCACTAACATAGCATCAAAAGCCATTCCAAACCCAGAGATTCAGTAGACTCAATCTCAATCGAACTATTTTAAGAATACCATGAAAGAAAAAGAACTAGATATTAGTCAAGAAAACCCACCCTGCATGAGTATTGTGCATGCGGGCAAATAATTCCAGCTTTCTTGTTCTTGGACTTATCCTCTCCAGCAGAGGATACATCTGCAGGATTAAACAATGACAAACGATGGTTATCAAATCGAGATACGTATCGCGTATCGGAAGACCTATTTTCCGAATCGTGAATCGTATCTTATTATGAATCGTAAGATACATGATCAATAAAAATATGACATAAACAAGTAGCATAAGGTAACATAAGCATAAAAACATGTGATGAAATGTCATATATGAAGTTCAAAATAATTCAAGATTCAAGTCATAAACAAAAAAACCAACAAGTATTCAATTTCACCCCTCAAAAAAACATAATCTAAGTATTCAATTCCACCTCTTTTTCTTTGTCTGACCCATTATCTATTTTTTTTTTTTTTTTTTTTAAAAGCAACTCACATGGGATGAGTAGAGAGAATAGTAACAGACGAGACAAGGGTAAATGGGTGGGGACAAAATAAATATTATAAAACAGTTGAGTGGGGTAACATAACAGGGGAGACAAACTTTAATCGGTGGGGACAAAAAATTAAAGAAAACAGAGGAGTGGGAAGTGGGACCAGCATAGAAGAGGACAAAACAAGGGGCAAGGGGCTGACCAACATACAAGGGACCGACCAATGTAGAAGAGAAAGCGCAGAAGAGAAGAGAGCTTGAGAAGAGAAGATTTGGACCAACATACAAGAATGGGGCTGGGTTTTAGGTTTCGTCTGTTTCCCTCATCTTTTCTGAAATTTTTTAGGGTTTTTCTCATTAAACCAGAACCGGGTCGCGTGACCTGACCCGGTTTCCTTCATTTTCAGCCGCCAAACAGAATCTACCGATACAGTCTGTGAATCGCGATTCGCATGATACAGGGACGATTCAAGGCAGATTCGATTCACAGCTGCGATATGTATCGAAACATGTCGAAACCGTATCGAATCGAGATACGTATCGTATGTGTCGTACGATACTTACTACCATGCAAATGACAACTTTGAAATTGGTAAGCATGTGAATAAATCCAACTTCAATAACAGGAATAGTAAAATAACAATGTTATTAGGTTCAACGAAATTGTCTCCTCTTCGGAAAGGAAAAAAAGAGCTGGGGGTGGGGATTGGTCATTGGATATATCCCAAGATGGAAGCTGCAGGCTTAACAATCAAAACTGAGGAAAGGAAATGGGAAAAATAGCATGTGAATGGTTTTTTATAACTTTCCTTTGTCTTGGCCAAGCCTACTATTGTGTAAAAATATCTTTTTGGATAAAAAAAATAAAACTTGATTACAGAGAAGAAGAGAAACACAACTACAGGGAGCATACAATATCCTTCAAAACAGAAAATTATAGATACACCATCAATGACTACTATTGACCATCTTCGTTAGAGATCAAGTCAGTCAAAGCATTAAGGGACATAATTAACTATCAGAACTTAGGTGACTATTATACAAACCTCATCTGGCTTGCGGCTTGTTTCCCGGACCTCAGCAACAATAACATCAGTGTCAATGTTCCTGTTTACTTCAGGATTTCCCTTTATTCCAACAAGACAATGTTCCTTACTGTGATTGAGCCAGTGGCCTGTACGCCCAGTTCTGATTATTCGCTGAAGTTGATTTGTTTTCACCCAAATGATCTCTTCAACACGTTTATATCCCCAAAGTTCTAAACTGCACAGAGCATTATGAAATATATGCAAGCCAAATATAGAATATCAGCAAAAGGCGGCCTTAATCTTTCATTGGTTATACTAATCAGATAACAAAGAATTTCTTAACAAAATAACAATTCGCATCTGACCAGACACAAGTGCACATACCATTCACGTCCCAGCTCCATCGCACGTCCAGTGACCCATAGAAAAATAAGCCCATCAGTTTGAAGAGCGGGGACATTAAGAGTGCGCATTTCATCATCAGCCATTGTTCCATAAGGCAGTTCCATGTGAATATCCCAAGGTGGATCTGCCATTATTACTCCAAATTGACCTAATATGTCCATTCTGAAGTTACGTATATCACAGTTGATCCATTGTGGCTCACCAAGTTCCACCTCAGAACAATATTCAGCACGCTGAGGTTTAAGTGGTTTAGGAGGAGGAGGAACACCCATCATTGTTGGAGACACGTCAGGTGTAGGATCATACTCATAATGAACGTACTTGCATGTCTATCAAAGGACAAATGAAAAACAGCTCAAATTAATGATTAACATAGCAATAATGAAGACCAATTCAAAATAAGATGGAATCAGAGGTAAAAATCATGCCTTCATGTGTCGGCAAGTATCAAGAAAAGAACAGTCTCCTAAATTGATGTCCGTATGAGGGGCAATGATCCGTCTAAAATGAACCTGCCAAGAAAAATATCACTAATGTATATCTAGAAAGGCAAATTAAAAATGTAAATATCAATTTTCACGGTAACATTACATTGAAAACCACTTGTCAATCCACATACCAGCTTAAACCAATATATAGCGAATGAATTAGAAATAAAATCAAAGGGGCGGAAAAACAGTACTAACCTTATCACAAGCTATAAAGGAACCAGACTGACGTCGGCAATCCTCTTTTGTCAGTAAGTCACAGTATTGCCTCACCTGAGAACCACCTTTGGTTTTGAACTGAAACAAAACATTGAAAACAAGCTGGATTAGATTACACTGTGCATAATGCTAGCATGCACTGAAAGTTAACGACAAGCAAAAGGGGAATTTGAGTGTAAAGCCAATAGTAGGCAGTGAATTTGAACCTTAGCAGCTACAGCAGTTTCCTTTGCAGTTGGTCGGTGAATTAGGTCCAAAAGCTCCTCTCCAGTTTTAGATTTCTGCATCTCCCTGAACGATTTCTTATTCAACAAAGCCTCAAGATCCTTCATATCATCCTCTAAAGTTCTTGGTTTCTGTGGCATTGAATTAGGATTGCTCCCTGCTACATTTGGCCCCAATGGGAGTCTATGCATCGATGAAATACCTATACCTCTGGGCGTCCCCATCATGCCCATCACTCTAGGTGCTCCCCTTGGTCCTCCTGGAAACATTGGCTGCAACCCTGACATATGGGGGTCTCCATGGGGCATCCACATATCAGACATTGGCCTCAGAACTGGCCTTCCCATCCCAAGCAAACCACCATTCACATTACTGCCACTGGTAGTGATTTGCTGGCCTTGATTTTGATTGGCATTTCCATCTCCAGAACTTGATTCAAGTTGCTGATACTGTGCACTTTCTGGCAATTCTCTCAGAAGCCGAGTTCGGTCTATATTTAAGACCATAATTCTTGCCTTGCCACTTACCACAAACTCTTCCAGTTCAACACCACCATTATCATCGGCCATTGACCGCAAAGCTATTTCCACTGCAAGCGTTGACCCTGAATCCCCCCCAAGCTCCTTAAGAGCAGCCTTCTCAGCTGGTGTCACTGTCTGATCATTCTCCAATTTCCTCGACACAGTGGAAGAATCGATTGGAGCAAAGGGTACTCTCCCTAACAGACAAACAGCGACCATTGATCGAACCACTGCTAATGGACTTACACTCTCAGATTCCACCTGGCAAACTGGATTTGAATCCTGAGATGTTTTGGGCTTTTGATTCTTGGGATTTGTCAAATCAGCCTCAATAGCACCATCAGTGCAGGTTTCAGCATTAAAGCGGTGAGTTAGTTCAACAGGTTTTTTGGGTTTCAATTTTGGATCAGGCGGAGGCAGAGAAGGGGTAGGGGCAAAAGGACGTTGATTGAAAGAAGAGACAACCTTAAGAGAAAGGTCAAGGGAGGAGACAAGGTTGGGGATTATGGATTGTATAGAAGCAACAATCTCCATGTGCGCCTTGTGTTGGGACTCTATGCGAGCTTCGAGCTGTTGCCTTATGTCTTTAATGCCGGCTATGGCATCTTCATTGCTATCCGATTGCATCTCTATGGACTCCTCACTACAACCTAATAGTGCATCACATTAAGAAATTTTGATTACCAACTAGGATTATCCAACAAGCAACAAATACAAACAAGATCTTTCAAGAAGGTTGACAATTAAAACTCGAAAATGGTTACTTAAACAAGATATCATCTTTTTAAAATTAACCACAAAAGGAAATAAAAATTGAAGCATATTGCTATTGTTTCAAGTTCAACCAGCTACCGCCAAGTAACAAGAGGGTAGTTGCCATGATATAGAAATCAAGCCAAAAGAAAACCAGAAATCGATTACTTCATCAAAATATCAAATGTGAATGGAAAAAATAGACGCCGAGAGAGTTTTGCCCGTTAAATGGGTCTTTCCGCTCTACTCGAGCGGAAAGACCCAAAAAAATATCAATGTGAATACTACTAAAATACAACCAAAGCACATAAACTAAACATGGAAGCACTTTCAAACACTTGGCATCATAAATACACTCCAAGACTCAACAAATAAGAGTATGCAAATTCCCAAAGCAACAAAAGAGAGATAGAATCACCCCACAAACGCGCAAGTGCTTAATTAATAGCAAAAATGAAGACTTTTTCGCAGCACAAGTGCATTAGAGTTACCTTGGAGTAGAGAACAAAAACCCTGATTCTTTAAAACAAAGAATAGGGGAAGTTGAGCACTGAGGGAACTGGGTGGGATGCGAAATCTCCCGAATCGAGCAGAGAGCAATTGAACCGTAAGCTCGCCGGAGGTAGGGGTTTTTCAAATGGAGTGACGGCGGAGAAAGGCAGTGGGGAGTGAGGGTCAAGGGTTGCACAGCGGTGGCGGAGAAGAGAAGGTGCAGTTGCAGCTAAGGTCAGCTAGAAGTATAGTACCAATGAAATTACTAAATAGTAAATAGAATAGAATGACCCATAAATTCAGTCAAAAAAAAAAAGGAATGACCCATACATTTTTTATTTTATTTTTTTGAAGAAAATAATGACCCATCAATATTCCAGTCACTTATGCCTTATGGGATAATATATTTGATGTACGAAATTAATATTTTAAATATTAAAATAAAACAATAAAAAAATAAGAAAAAATATAGGCCCTGTTTGTTTTTGTTTTCAAAAACAAAAAAAACATGTTTGAAAAGACTATTTTATAAAAAGTTGTTTTTAAAAATTATATCTGTTTTTTAGTTTTTAAAACAGAAAAAAGAGAACATCTTATCATTGTTTTGGTTTTATTTTATGTTTTCAGTTCTCCTAATCCTAAAAAACACGGAGAATAGCCCGTTTTCATTAATGGCATGACTGTAATTATATGAGATGAAAAATTACACCGTGTTCCTTTCCCTTCGTCCCTCTCTTGTCACCTATTCTCTGAAAGCAACAAAAGTTCCTCACTCCCTCCCTTCATTCACTCACCAATAGTAACGATCAGAACAAGAGTGCTGGTTCAAAGGAAGTAAATGCCACCAGGGAGGCGTGGCCGACGGCAGAAGGCAGCGGCTCACAACGGCGTGACGGTGCAGGGTGGTGGTGGTTCTTTCAGAGGCGCGAAGAACAGGGGTAGCGATGGACAGGTTTTTCGCGGCGGTGGTCGAGCTGAGACGGTAACGGATGGCGGTTGTGCAGTGCGGTGGAAGTCTCGTGACGGTGGAGTTACTGGGATGGCGACGGATCTGCATGGGCGTGATCTGGACGGTGAGGTGGAGGACAGTTCGTGGTGCTACGAGGCTGGACGAGAATGGTATAAGGCCAAGGTAGAGGAGAACACAGTGGTGGGTGGTGGTCCGTTGGGCTCGCAGAGACAGGTTGTGGTGATGTTCTGCTGTGTTTGGATTAATGAAGATGATGAGAAGTGGCTATGAAGCTTTGCTTGGTGGTGGTTTTCTGATGCTGAAGAATGAAGGAAGATGGGCTGATGTGAATAAATTTTAGCTTCTGAGTTTTTGTTGTGTGAATGAAGGATGGTGGATTCTTGAAAAAGAGCTGTTATGTGGAAGGAACTATTGCTATTCTCACTTGAAGCCATAATCAATAAGATAGCTGCTCGTAACAAGTTCCACAGAGCGATAGAATGAAGAGAGACTGTATACATTATAAAATATTTTTAATGATAAATTGGTGATTTGGTGTATAATTAGCTAACACTGTAATTTTTTTTATAAAACTGAACAATTTATTTTAAAACAAATAATAGAAATCAAAGAAGTTCTTACAAATCAAACAAATTTTCTATTTTTGTCTTTTAGAAATAGTTTTTTGGAACAAATTTACCAAACAGATTCTTTTATTTTATAACTTTTAAAACTCTTTTCAAAACATTGTTTA
This sequence comes from Echinosophora koreensis, assembly GCA_035048595.1. Lineage (NCBI taxonomy): Eukaryota > Viridiplantae > Streptophyta > Magnoliopsida > Fabales > Fabaceae > Echinosophora > Echinosophora koreensis. The sequence continues at coordinate 5,059,015 of JAPCYP010000023.1, forward strand.
TAAACAAATTTTTTATATGTTTTGTTTTAGAAAATAGTTCTTAAAAATTACTTTATAAAACAGTTTTGAAAAACAAAAAAACCAAAACATAATCAAACAGGACCATAATCACCTCGTCTGGCTTGTTTTTTTTTTTGGTACAGCACCTCATCTAGTTTAAATTTCATTTATTTATTTATAACAGAATGGAAAAAAACAGAAGACTAAAACTAATCAACCGTGGGATACTATATCCCAAAGCATCATTTTTAAGAAGGAGGCCTAATACAGGAGGAGCTCAATCCATCAAAGTCCAATGAAAATCACCATCATGACCCATGTTAGCCATAAAATCCGTACAACAGTTTGCCTCACGAAAAATATGCACCACTGAGGTATGTCAATCCATAAGCTAAAGAAGTCGAGTAATGACGTCAAGAAGGGGTTGAAGGGAAGCAATGGAAGTACTCTCAGTATTAACGAAATTTATCACCACCTGAGAATCCATCTCAAAAGTTACTGAGGAGAGGGATAAGTCGTTAGTAAGTTGGATGTCTAAAAGCAGACATCAAAGCTCTGCAACAACTGTATTACCGGATCCAAGGTTACAATGGAAACCTTTGGTGAAAGTTCCATTTGAGTCACGAATGACATCACCACACACAGAGCTACCATCGCCACAATAAGACCCATCCACATTTACCTTAAGGCTATGTTTGAGAGTTTTGTTAAAGATAGGGGTGGAGTGGTTAGTAATAGAGTGGTTTAGGGCAGTGGCGGACCTTGGCCAAATTTTTGGGGGGAGCCGCATGCCACTGGCTAAAATAATATAATTAAAATTCATATACATATAATTTTATAAGTTTCAAAATGATATATTAATGTAAAATAGCAATAAAATATATAAAAAATAAAATGTACCTATATTTAAAGTGTCGTTTTTCATTCTTTTAAAGACTTGAAATCATTAATAATTGAATCAGATTTAAAAGTTTCCGGCAAAATATGAAATTAGTTACCTAAAATTAAAAACATTAATACATGACACTAATTTTTTCCAACAACAATTTAACATTAGCAACAATATAGAACAACATTAATCCATTCCACAGTTAGAATCACAATCACAATCTATCAATACATTAAACTAATCGAACAATCAATACATGAAACTAAGAGCATCTCCAATGGGATGTTATATTGGGTTCCATAAGTTAAAGGGTGGTTCCTTTGGTTTTTTTTCATTGGAGCACATCTACATGGCATGTTGAGTTTCTTAAATTAAATTTGGGTTCACTCAATAAGGAACCCAAAATTTGGGTTCCATATGAATAAAAAATGTTTTTGTTGCATCAAAAGTACCACCATGGGTTGAGTCAATATTGAGTGCAAATAAATGAATCAATATTTTAATTTAAAACAAAATTGAGTGCAAATAAAAAATTATAAAAGCATGAGTTGCTTAAAAATTTCACCATTAAAGCAAAATGTGTATGAGTTCCTTAAGTATAATGTGACATAGTGGGGATCATTTGAAGACCACTTAGTAGTGGCTACCCTTGTTAGAGATGCTCTGATAAGTCCATTCCATTCCAAATGTTCCAATCCCAAAAACTAAACCACTTAGAGAGTGTTTGGGACAGCTGAAATTTTTCAATTTCAGCTGTTTTGAGAGAAAAAATCTGTTTTGTGAAAAAGTTTCTATGTTTGGGTACATGACTTTTAAAAAAAAAAAGCCTTTTATCATAATAAACGCTGTTTTCATTTAAGCTGCTTGAGAGGACTGTTTTGAAAGACAGCGTTTTTTCTTCCTTCCTGCCTGATGAGGAGGTGCGCATGTGTCCTGCACTCCTACTAAAGTTTTGTCTTTTTCCTTCCCATAACAACCTTTCCTAACGTCTCTGTGTCACTCGCGCACATGACTTTAATTTTATGGCTTTAACTTTTGACTGATATTTATATTGTATATCAATATCAATATCAATATTAATAATTCAATATCATATTTTTATTTTTTCTTTAGAATTTACCTCTCAAGTTTTCTTTATTATTAAATTTAAATATATATCATTTTTATTTAATTTTTGTAAAAATAATATATTTTCACATATTTTTAATAATCATGGAAAATGTTATTTTATTCAGTTTTTTATAAATAGAAAAAAATTGATGACAAGATATATAAAAAAAATATAAATTTAAAAGAATAAATATTATTCATTTTTTCATCAAATATAATTATAAACAAATAACTTCATATCCATTTTCATAATTTACTATATAAAAATGATTATTTTTGTATCATCCAAACGAATTAGATTATCTTAAAATCACTTTTCAGCAAACATACCCAAACAAAAACAGATTCTGATTATAATCGATTATCACAATAATCGATTATTTGAAAACAGATTATCAGCATAATCTTTTTTTTCCAGCTTTCCCAAACACACTCTTATAATAATATAATACATACAATTAAACCACTTATAGCTTGCTGGTAAGTCACCGCTCAAGGTACCAAACCAAAATATTATTATATATACTTGCTTACTTTCTAATATAGTCCAATCATAGCAGACCAGCCAGAAGCAAGCGGTGCTGGATTTGCAAACTCAACTGGACAGTCAACACCTATGCATGATATGCCCAGCCGATTTTGAGGGGTGCCTTAAGAAAATGTATACTAAAAAAAAATTAATTTTTATTTTTTTGGGGGAAGCTATTGCTCCCCCCGCCACAATGAAGGACCGCCACTGGTTTAGGGTAGAATGGAGTGGAGTGGTAAAAGTAAACAATTCCATTGTTTGGAAGTTTTAATGAGGAATGAAGAGAGATCCTACTCCATTGTTTGGAAGTTACAATGGTTAATAATGAGGTGGAATGAATTAAAAAATTTAGTTCCAATATTACCCCCTTTTTTTTATTATTTCCATTGCCCACTCTATGATGATAACACTAGAATCTTTAACAACACAGATCATGGTTAATAATAGTAAGAAATGGTGACATGCACACAAATTTATACTTGCACGACTCTTTGGGAGATGGCATAAGCAAAGAAATCAACGACAGAGTGAGAACCCGGCGAGAGGGAAAACAGTCGTTGAAGAGAAGAGAGGAATGTTGTGATGTGACTGCAAAGTGACGTTCTCTTTTTTTTTTTTTCCTTCAAGTATGGATAAATTTGTAAATTACAATTGAAAATATAAAAAGAGGGATGTGTTCCATCCCAAACCCCCCAAATTGGAAGGTATAAAAAATTGAAGGAGTGGGTGGGATGGGATGGTTTGGGTTCTCACTCTCAACCATCCCACTCCATTGCTTAAAATACTCCCAAACAATGGGTCAAGCCTTTTTAACCATCTCACTCCATTACTAACTACCCCACCCCATCCTCCCAAACATAGCCTAAAGGAGTTAGTCGAAGGGGGAGACCGACAAGAACAAACTCTCTTTTACTCGCAGATTGATTTTAATAGGATTGAACCAAATTTGATATGATAGTAAATTCAACCCAAATTGTATGATAACATATTTTTTATGTTATCATATGACTTTTTATCTTTTTACTGGTCCAAATCGAATCGTAAACATCTTATCAAAAACATAATATTTCAACTAATTTTTTTTTTAAAAAAAACTATATAATTAGATAATAATAATTTAAATCTGGCATTTTTTTTCCCGCCTATTTACATTCAAAATTTCAAATCAAAATATTGGTAAAAAAAAGTCATAATTAAACTTTCTTTCTTCTATAGGTTTCAGCTAACACCAAGGACCAAGCCCAGGGAGATTTGTACTGCCACCACCACTAAACAAATCCAGTAAATATTAAAAAAGTAATGATATTCTCAGGAAACATTTTTTTCCACACGTCTTTTTATACATATTTTATAATTATTAACTATACACTCATTGTTATTTTCACAGCAGATTTTTTTTTTATCAATGATTATAAAATAGGTACAAAGAAGGATGTGGGAAAAAAGAGTGTGAGAATATGATTTTTCACACTAGAAAAGAAAGTTAAAAACAAAATTACAGAATGAGTTTTAGAATGTATTAGCCCTCTTTTACAAAGTCTTTCAAAGACTATTTTATTTGATTTTGGAATTTTAATTAAACTCTTCAACCTATATTTTAGTCTTCTTTCATCTCACACTAATCTTGAATCTCCTTTATAAAAAAGTGAAAAAAAAAAAAATATCAGTGAAGACATGGGTTGCTAAGAATGTCCTTTGCATTAGTCAACTAGAAAATTGAAGAAGGGCGCGAGTACAATCTAAAAATATAAGTAGCAGTATCTTATGCAGAAAATGGGGGGTGCCATTGATACAAGTATTATTGTTGTAAAAGAGATTGGTGCTATTATGTAGGGTCCTTTTACAATGCTTACGTTAATCAAAAGAGTATCCATCCGCATTATGCGTTGTTGATTAGCAAGGACCCTTGACTTATGATAATTTCGTAGCAATATTAATTAAAAATAAGGTTTATGGATGGTGATCCTTGACTTGCTAAGCTGCTGTCACTTCTTTCCTTGTGCTTTTTTGTGTTTGGGTTGTGAACAAGAAAGGTGGCTGGGAAAGGAGAAGTCTCTGCCCATAGGAGAGGTGATGACCTATTTGTGAGAGGGAAAGGGCTTCATGATAGAAAAACTTCTCCTTTTGATGAGATTTATTGAAGCAAAGTGCTTGCATATGCAGCTGGGAAGATCCTGTGGCAGAAAAAGAGGAAAATGGCTGGGAATACAATTCATGTAATGATGCTTCCATGATCTGCCTTTCGCCACTGGCCATTTTCCAGCTATCCATATTCCATAGCCTTGGCCAAAGCTGGTATTCATGTCTGTGTGTGTGGGGTGGGGTGTTCTTTGTTTCACTCTGGCTGGGGCTCATTAATTGAAACTCTGAAGTTTGACCAGACTTGTGGTATTACCTTCATTATTGATCAACCTCTAAATGCAAGGTTTTTAGTGGAAAAGGGTCTGGCGATGGAAGTGAAAAGAAATGAAGATGGGGTCACTAACTAGAAATGACACAGCCAAATCCCTTAGAATGGCAATGGTATTAGAGGAAAGAGAAAAGCTCAGAATTAAAAACAAGAGAAGCTGCTACAATTGTACGAGACTTGAAGGTGCACCAGGATAACTGCAAAGCGCCATTTGTCCAGTTTCTTAAGAATGGAATCAGGAAACAATCTAGTTGAGCTAGGTAGTATCTAAAGAGTTTCAGGAAGTAATTTCAATAATCATTTATACAACTGAAGTAGTGAATTAGCTATGAGAAATAAATTCAGATCCGGAAAGAATTTAGAATGCATATTGAAATATAAATAAATCACATTTTGTAATATAATTTAACACATGTTGGACAATCATTAGCTCTAGAGTTTAAATTTCATCCAATGCGAATGTAAAATTTTTTACATTATTTAAAAAAGAAGATAGTATCATATTATTATAGTAACTAAAATTTTTCTCAAAAATAAAAAATAAAAAATTAGGAACTTCATAAATGGATGATACAATATAATTCACTCAATTTAAAACTTTGTTAGTAAATAAAAGTTAAAATCTGAAGCCAAATGACCCAACTACACAGGTCCAACTAGTATTAATTACAAAATTGCAGTTGGTTGCAAACTATGACAAATTAATATCCCTGAAGGCCTTGTTAGTACAAAGCTTACCACGTCTTGAACTCAGGTCTTCCAAAATCGTCATCATGAGGAGCATGTTACTTAGCAGACATGTCTTGCCCTGTGCTGCCAAGGGCAACCCCGTGATTCTTAATGATCTGAACTGCCTGCAGGAGAATATCTTGTTCTGCAGAGTATAACTCATCTTTGCGCTGTAACAAAGAGACATATGAGATAAACATGACGGATAAAAAGTACAGTCAAATATGGTGGAATTTGAATGAGAATGATGTATCAAAGTTAAAGTAACAAAAGATGGCTTAAAACAGCACTAAATAACAGAGAGAAAATGATAAAAATCAGGATACTGAACCATTGTTTGAAAAACATTAAAATTACTTTCTTATAAAAACAAGAACAAAGCGAAAAGGAAATATTTCAACAGCCTCAACCATAATGCCACCAAGACCAATATAACTATTAACTAATACATTTCTTGAAGAGTGCTGCTAGGCACAAACATTTTAACAAAAAAACCTTACCAAGTCAACAAAGCAAACTTACACATTAAAGTCAGTTGGTATTAAAGTTCGGGACAAATATTTTTTCCTTTTATAAATTTAGAAAGATATATCGAATGTCCGTCTATTGAGCTTTATATCCTTAACTGAGCTCAGGTAAGTTTTCTGGTCCACATGTGCACACACAAGTGTTGTTAAATTAAGCTTCACGTATATAACTGGCTCCCTTCCTATCAATTTGAGCATTTGGGATCAATTGGTAATCAGTAGTCCCGTAGGAATCAGAATGATTGACCTACAATTCATCTCAGATCAAGTGAATAAAACATCAACTATGCAAAATCGTTTCAAAACTACATTATTTGAGCGCAGAGATCCCCTTTATCTCTATTTTGCAACCTATCAGAAAATCAAATGACACAAGACTCCACCAGTTGGCTATGCCATTACTTCCACTGCATGATGCTATTTTTCTACTAGAAATTAATATATTATAACTACTGGTATTGCAAACAGTGAGATATCTTTTGCATACTCCTTGATCAGTCAAAAGAAATGCAAAACAAGCTCGAAATCAAAACAAAAGAAATGCAGTATAAATTGAAGCAAAGGTAACTCCAAAGATAATTATAGCATCTACATATTGTCCTTCTTACTTCCTAGCTAGCACACCCCTAGATAATATGCTTGTATGTCAATTTCTCAGAATTAAAGTCATCTGAGAATAATTCTTCCAAAAGCAATTCGCAAACAAAAAGGATTCATGGAGCAAGTAACAAAAATAATATGGATAATTAAGGGATTCAGATAGGTGGGGTACCATGTGTTTGAGGTTGTATCCAAGAGTCAATTCTGCATACGAACTTTCTATACGAGACAAGAAACAGTAGGGAACATCCTTTCCTAAGAAAACCTTCTCATTTAATCTTAGCATGTTTTTTACAGCATCCGATATCTGGGGAATCTTACTTAAATCCTCAATATGCAGAGGAATTTTGGTAATGATGGCGCGATATTCAGCACGGGACTTGTTCACTATAACCTACAAAGTTTGCATGGAAAAGAGGGCTATAATTATGATGAGTGAAGCAGCAAGTAGATCATAATCTCAAGATCAAAAGCTTAAGCAAGAAATAATTTTATAGAGAACAAGGCAATAGCTTTTGCATCAGTATCTTGTGTGTACGTGCAGATGTGTGAATTGCAAACTTCAAATTTGCATATTCTCTGGAGGTCAAGTTTCCTAGCAGATCAGATATGTTGAAGCCCAAAAAACAAAGGGGGTTATGAAATTAATTTAAAATATGGGTACCTAAACCTCGGTTTAGAAAGTGGTGATATGAATGGTTACTGGTTAGACACATTTAAAGACAACATCCAACAGAATCTGACCATGAAGGAGCAGAACATGGTAATGCCAATTATGCCATTACCAAATTATTTGAGCAAGCAAATAATGGAACACAAAACTCTCATTTGTTTCCCCCATTTTCCCCTTCTCCATGATAAGCAACAAACATATAATTTTTTGAAATACATGATGCACATGCCAAGATGTATTTCTTCCCCAATGTATTCTTATTTATCTGTTTCCATAAAAACACCGAGGACATCAAAGATCGCCGCATGATGGTGGACAACAGAATAACAAATGAATTTAAGCAACAAGAAGCCTGCTCAAACCATTGCCTGGAAAATCAAACAACAGAATTATAACTTAGAAAGTCATTGAAGAAAAGAGAATACTGTTGGTTTAAATACTAGATTCAATTATAGAAACAGATATGTTGTGAGCATTTCTCAACAGGTTGTATATCTTTTAAGATATACTTGTTCCAAAGATCAACATGATTAATTTATAATGTTCGAGTCTTCGGAACAGATTTGGCTCTCTCGAAGTTGCTGCATAGACGCAGTCGGAGAAAGAAAGAAACAATAAAGTAGGTTTCACGAATTTTAAATTGTGGAACTCATTTATTTTATTTATTTCTCTTTCTCACTATGCACTGCTGAAGTGAGCCTCTTCAGAAACACCAGAAAAAGAGGGGGAAAGGAAAGCGCCCACCTGGCTAGAAAAAAATGAGTTTGGCACTATGACTGGGAACTTCTCAGCACTCAGCAATGACGTGGTAGTAAGACCCATTTCCACTACTTGACCCTCTATCGAGCCAGCCTGCAAATTGTACAAATTTTCAGACCCATTTAGAAATATATAGGATTTAAACAGGAGCAGACCTACATTGAAGAATGGAACCCTCCAAAATTTCCAAATTTTGTAAAATTCACATTGCATTTCACTAATAATCTTGTGAGTTGTGATACATATATATATATATATATATATATGTCAAGGCCCTCCAAATTATAATTTTTGCTTAAAAACCCTCACCTAAATTTAATTTATTTGGCCTCTCCAATGTTTTAAGTTTTAACCTTAATTCTGCCCCTGGATGTACAGACAACATCTATATATGCACTACAGACTACATAATACACATTGGATCATTGGAACAAAGCACCAATTTGACTATAATATTGTTACCTAATGTGTGAGAAGTAAATAATTCCCATTCCTCACCAAAACAAAAAATAAAAATAAAAAATAAAAAAACAAAACAAAAACATAACTGCAAAAAGGGTATTCTAGTGCAAAACAAATAGTGAGACCATGGTTCAGAAAATAATTCTTCCCCTAAAAACTAAAACAGGACCAATCATTAACTTTCACCCACTAAACCAACATACTTTTATTGTATCTCCAATTGAAAAGGGCTTTGAAAACTGCATCGAAAAACCACTAAACACATTGCCTAGAATGTCTTTGGCAGCAAAAGCAGAAGCAACTCCTGCATAAGATAGAAAGAGAGAAATATCAAATCATCCATTATTTATTTCATTGGTGGAAAATGGGAAAAATGATGGAGATGAAATTAGTTAAGGAAGGGGAAGCAATATAGAAATTATCCAATGGAAAAATAAACCCATATAGAGATCTCCTTGACGCAATGGTAAGGTTGCTGCCTTGTGACCCGGAAGTTACGAATTCAAATCCTGGAAACAGCCTCTGCACTAGTGGGGGTAAGGCTGCGTACATCTACCTTCTCCAAACCCCACCAGGTGGGAGCCTCAAGCACTTGGCGGCCCTTTTGAACATGTTTTAGTTAAGGACTCGCTATGTGGATCGACAGGTTGGGATTTAAAGATAGCTGATGTTTTCACTAAATGGAGCACAAGAACATACTCTCTGCATATTCTGTTCCTTCATTTTCTGACTAATTATCTTAAACATTGCTTGTACAGATCCAGAACTACCCCTCACTTTAAAGATTAAGGCATTTGCACTTCCAAGCTATACAATATTGTTTTTACAAAACCAAGTTATACAATATTTCCTCTTAGTTCAAGTCATTTTGCAATCATGAAGCATCATCGCCATGTTCTCACTCAACTCAATCCCTTCAGTACAATAATCCACAGAATAGTATGTACCAAGGGATTATAAACCAATATAACTTAGTTTGTCAAAATTTTGTTTCTTTATAAGCAATATGGAGCTTGACACACTAGTTATCATTTTTTATAGTGCTGATGGCATCAGTTTTCGACCAGATTGATATAACTACAAACTTTTCCTACCAAAAACCTACAATCTCAATAAGAGTTTTCCTGCCTACATCAACATCATAGAAAACCAAAGAAGTAGAAATAAGAGAGATACTAAAAAGTTTAAGAATGTAAATTAAACTGAGCATATTCAATATTTCAATTAAATTAACAATTACCTCCTATACCACCAACAGTTACAATAGATTGCACAGCCACACCACAAGCCTCGGCCAAAGCCATTACACCAATCACAAATAGACCAATAGATGTGATTTTGTCTAGAGCAAGCAATTTCTCCCTATCAAGCCCAAGTAAACTTTGACTGGACAATGTACGTGCAAAAACATTCGTTTTCCATCTATTCAAAAACCATACAAATGAAAGTATTACTGCACCCCTCCAAGCTGGTGCAAGATATTGCGAGGCTATAGTTGTTGGAGCTACCATTACACCTCTGGAAATCAAAGTCAATTGTCATACAACGAAACATGCAATACAAAGAGTATTCTACAAAAAAGGGTTAGTGAGAATATCCCTAAACTTGTTAATAAGCCACTAACATTTGTGAGAATGCTATGAAGGTAGCTAAATATCGCACTGGGTCTTCTAGAGCACCCCAAAAGCTTTTCTCATAAGGAACTGCCTCCCCAGATATGCCTCCAGGAAATACAGAAACAGGACTTTGCATTGCATATTTGTGAAATTTCCTCAAAATCTTAGGCATCACCACCCATGCTATTAGAGTAGCGGTTAATGTACCACCAACTGGAATAATCACCGTATTAAGATATGGATGCGAATCAAGCAACTGTTGAGCATATGGAGTCAGCTCATCAGAGGCTTCTTGAACCTTCTCCCCAGCATGCGTTGCAGTCTCTACCACACTCTTCCAAGCATCTCTAATCTTCTCGGCCCAATCACCAGGAATAATGGAATTGCCGCTGGCATTCACGTCACTTGCACCAGAACCAGCGGGAACTTCTGTGCCACCATCACTGCTTCCTTTGCCACCCACTGACGAAGAATATGTTCGGCAATTCAACATGTAGGTCATTGAAGAAGCACGAAGAAGGGTACTACGGCAACCAAAGCTAGAGAACTTAGCATAAAATGATGCATTGATTTTGGTATTACTAACAGCAGATTCAGAAGCCAAATTACTAAACTCATTCTTAGCAAAAATTTGAGATGGCTGTAACTCTCTTTTGGAATAAAGATGGCTCAGTGAATCACTTGGCAACCTTGCAATTATTGAAAAATTCATAGGCACATTATGGTGGTATTGTTGAACTAATTCAAAGTTCGAAAAACCCTTGATTGAACTCCTTAGACGTTTCACAGATGAAAACCTAACAGAAGCCATTGTAGCAAACTAACAATTCAGCAGACTGCAGTTGATAGAACATTAACATAGCAAAGGCGTCATTGTTAGTGCTCCTCTTCCCCTTAATCTGCAAATTCCGTAACATTTACCACAATGCAATCAAATCAGATCAATATATTAAGATTAAAAGGAAAAAATTCAGAATAATTGAATGATTCAATTGTAAACCCTAAGCATCCATCATATTTGTATTTTGCAAATTGCAACCAGAAAAGGGGGAGAGATGCGACATACGATGATGTTCTCGGGTGATTTTCCAGGTTTTGCTAAGGAATCAAACAAATAGAAACGGAAACAGAGAGAAATTAAAAAAGACAGTGTACCTTGAGCTAGAAGTAGAAGATTGGAGTGAAGATGAATACGACGAAGACAAAGGTTTCAAATTTTCTTTTTCATTTTGCTTGGAAGGTAAGATAACAATCCAAAAAAAATATATTAAAAATAAAAATAAATTAGTAAATGAAAAATTAAAAAGCCACAAAAAAAAAATTGCAAAATGTAGCTATGCCCATAGAAGTGCTAGAGTGTGTTTGGGAAAGCTAGAAAAAAAAAAGATTACGCTGATAGTCAATTTTTTTATAATCGATTATTGTGATAATTGATTATAATCAGAATCTGTTTTTGTTTGGGTCTATTTGCTGAAAAGCGATTTTAAGATAATCTATTTCATTTGGGTGGTGCAAAAAAATCACTTTTATATAATAAATTACGAAAAAAGGGTATGAAGTTATTTGTATAATTTAATAATATTTGTTTAGAAGTTAGTTTTGTAGGGGTAAACAGGGAGGAGAGTTTTGAGAACGAAAAATAATTAAATCACAACAATCTTAAGCTAAAAAAAACTAGATAGCATAAAACATCTTTTTTCCCCTAAAAAAAAGCATTTTTTTTTATAAATTTAAGCAAAATACCCTATGAAACAGCTTTTAAGCTAAAAAAATAGCTAAAATGGGAAAAAATAATAATCTTTCCCAAACATACTTATACGTATGACTATGGTTTTTTCTTTCTTTAGGTATCTGTTCTTGCAAAAGGCTTAAGAACTATGAACCAAGATCTATGAACTGAGCCCCAGGACCAGAGAGGTTCTCTAGGACTATATGTCTAAGTAGTATATCCAATTGTCCCCTTTCTTCCCGGATTGAGCCTTCCTTATATAGGCATTTTCCATAATTGATGTCATTAAGGTCATTAACCATATGGGTGAGAATCTCTCATTTCTCATAACTACTAGACAAGGCCATGAATATCATAGCCGTTATGTCTCCAATCCCATTATGATGGAAATATTCAGTCGCATGTGGATTGCTCTCGGTCAAGTAGGCCTAAAGGAAGGAATTACCTTCATGGGCCGAGATGTATTCGGCCTATGTAGGAACAGAAGCCCCCTAAGCCTCAAGCTATAGTCAGCGAAGGGGGTTTGATAGTTCTTGGGTCATTACGGCAAAAAATGACCCATCTTGATAATCTGTCATATTCTTGCCTTAATTGTCTTTGGTGACGATTATGCCTGGGACTTCTAGCGGTATATTTTCGGGATGGGACCTTGGGATTGTTGGAACAAAATTTTGCTATATGTACTTCGGGCTCCTCTATTTTGTCAAGCTTCGGACGAGCTCATGCTTGGTTTTATCCTTGAGTTCGTACTCGGACGAGATCATCCTGGTTTTACAATAACTAAGAGCTCCCGAGACCAGAGGTTCTCGAGAACTATGTGCATGAATATATGAGAATTGCTTGGTTTCTCCTGAGGTGAGGCTTCCTTTATATAGGCTCAAAATGCAGACAATGTTATCAATGTCATTAATTGTTGAGGAGAGAATCTCACATCCTAATCTTTCTGTTGTGTTATATCCTTGATCTCCTCATATTTGATTCATCCGAGAATCTCTTGCCGAATACCTCGCCATGTTCTCATCATTTGATTCCGGGATGTAGAAACAGTATCCCATAAAAAAGTTGTAAGGTTAGTTCTCATGTTCGAAGTAGTGATCAGGTAAAGTTCTTATCAAAGTGATGACTTCAGAATTTGAATTTTTAGTTTTGGAATTAAAGTTCGCTCGGCTTGGCTTCAAAAATCCTGTTATCATGATTAAGGCATTCATGGTGAAGTTGGGCTGGCATATTATTTCAAGGCCCCATGATTTGTGGGTCAAAGTCTCGCAGGGTAAGTATGGTCGTGGTTTAAATGCCAAGGTCTCTGTTAACTATGCAGATTCGGATTCTCAGCTGTGGAAGTCAATTTTTCAAGTCTAGCCCATCATTCAGAATAACTTCAGATTTGAGATTGGTAATGGCAGGTACTAGTGTGTGTACCCGTGCAATGTACGGGGTGTGTCGGGAATTACAAATTCTTATATTTTAAGTGTAATAGTTGAATAAAATTTTGACAAAAAAATGCAAAAAAAAAAAGTAGGATTTTCTAATGCGATTGTATTTTTCACTGATAGTAACAGTATTTTAAGATTTAACTGGTGGTTGAAAATTTTGGAATTTATATTGTGTTTACTTTTGAGAATGTTTATATTGCTGTGTAAACTACATTCCTGGGAACCTCCTTTCATGGTTTTTTTTTTTTTTCCGATGTCAAACATGCAAATAAAACCTAAAGGCTTCATTGGAAAATTTATTCCAGAGAAGTTTTATGTCAAAGTCATAGAATGACTTTTTATCTCTGGTAGGTACAAAAGAAGCAATCTAGCTGGAAGCAACGTTGAGAATAATGTTAGCCTTAGAATGAAATCGGAAGAACAAAGTCTTCCAAAGGAAAGTTTTCCAACCATAACTATCTACAAAGAAAAAACCACCATATTCATTTAACACAGCATCCACAATCTCATCATATACCAATCTTTGTCAAAAAGTTACTTTCCCAAGACGATCAATGTGTTTGCCAATCATCTCATCTCTATCATAGTCAAGTTTCCTAACAATATAAATATTATGAAAATTTGATAAGTCTTGACTATTGGGATCAAAAGTACAGAGATCAAAAAGTACAATTAAGCAAAATTAAAAAAATAAAAATTTAACAGTACCTCTGATATATAGCAAGAAAATGTGTTTATGCACAGTCACATATAGTAAGAAAATGAAAAAAATAAATAAAACTGGCAAAAAAACTGGAGAAGTGGATAATAAAAGAGAAGCAATACCGCTGGAAGCAACATTGAGAATAATGTTAGCTTTAGAATAAAATCGGTAGAAAAAAGTCTTCTAAAGGAAAGTTTTCCAACTATAACTATCTACAAAGAAAAAATCACCATATTCATTTAACACAGCATCCAGAATCTCATCATATATCAATCTTTGTCCAAAATTTACTTTCCCAAGACAATCAACATGTTTGCCAATCATCTCATCTCTATCATAGTCAAGTTTCCTAACAAAATAAATATTGTGAAAATTTGATGAGTCTTGCTATTGGGATCGAAAGTATAGAGATCAAAAAGTACAATTAAGCCAAAAAAAAAATTCATCAGCACCTCTGATATATAGCAAGAAAATGTGTCTATACACAGTCACATATAGCAAGAAAATGAAAAAAAATAAAACTGGTAAAAAAACTTGAGAGGGGGAAAATAAAAGAGAAGCAATCTCGCTGGAAGCAATATTGAGAATAATGTTAGCCTTAGAATAAAATCGGTAGGAAAAAGTCTTCCAAAGAAAGTTTTCCGACCATAACTATCTACAAAGAAAAAACCACAATATTCATTTAACACTGTATCCACAATCTCATCATATATCAATCTTTGTCCAAAATTTACTTTCGCAAGACAATCAATGTGCTTGTCAATCATCTCATCTCTATCATTATTGAGAGGGGGAAATAAAAAAGAAGCAATCTTGCTGGAAGCAATATTGAGAATAATGTTAGCCTTAGAATAAAATCGATAGGAAAAAGTCTTCCAAAGAAAGTTTTCCGACCATAACTATCTACAAAGAAAAAACCACAATATTCATTTAACATAGCATCCACAATCTCATCATATATCAATCTTTGTCCAAAATTTATTTTCGCAAGACAATCAACGTGCTTGTCAATCATCTCATCTCTATCAAAGTTAAGTTTCCTAACAATATAAATATTGTGAAAATTTGATAAGTCCTGACTATTGGGATCAAAAGTACAGAGATAAAAAAGTACAATTAAGCCAAAATAAAAAAAAGAGTCTAATTTCTATACACTGTCAGTGTAAATGACTTTTACACAGACATCCAATAATATTTTGACAAACCAGCATCATTGTTATTTCTCACTTATAGTTATTAAAATAAAACTGGTAAGAAAACTTGAGAGGGGGAAAAATAAAAATTATTATATTAATTATAGATGAGAGAGGAAAATATTAAAAATTATGATACTGAATTTTGTTTATAAAAATAATTTAATATATATAAAAGTTATTTTTAAAATATCTAAAAAATAAAATGATTATATTAATTTCAAATATATTAATTATAATATCATAAAATAAATCGATGAGAAAAAAAAAGCTTTGGTGAGAGAGGTGAAATTGTAATGATAAAATTAAGTTAAAAAACTTATTAAATAAAAATGTAAGTAAAAAATAATAATATAAAATGATGGATGAAGAATAAAATAATGTGAAAAACTATACAACTTAACATCTCAACTTAAATATTTAAAAAAAAAAAAAAAAGCCTCAACCGAGAGTTTACTGTTCATCTAAAGTAAACTCCCGGATGAGGCTTAGTAATATATAGATACGCTCTTTTGGTTGGAGAAGTGGCTCGATGGAAACTTATCCTTGGAAGATTGGTGTCCAGCGAATGTGTCCATGGCGGATAGATTCTCGGTGGTGTGCGACTTTGTCAACCCAGCATGGGAGTGGAATCTAGAGCGGTTAAGACCTTTAGTTCCTCCTGAGGTTTTGAAGAAGCTAAACGTTATTCTTCCTCCTTTAGAGTCTGATGGTCCCGATGAGGTGGTTTGGGAAAGCAGCTCTGATGGGGTTTTTTCTGTGCAAAATGCTTTCCAGATGTTACAGGATCTCTCTTTTATTCAACCCAACCCCATTTGGCAAAATATTTGGAGCTGGAAGGGTCCCCATAGATTTCAGATTCATCTTTGGAAAATGGCTTCGTGAAAGGCTCTTAACTAATCAAAGAAAGAGTATCTGGAGTCATACTTCGCTGGATTGTCCTTTCTGTGTGGGTGTGGTGGAGTCTTTGCTTCATGTGTTTGGTGATTGTCCTTTGGCTTCGTAAGTCTGGATCCCCCTGATTACCTCCAACAAAGTCCAAGAATTTTTCTCGGCTGATTTTTCTTATTGGATGATATTGAATCTGGATTCAGAGCTGGGTAGAAGTCATCTCAAGAATTGGGCAACAATTTTTTTCGGCTGGGTGCTATCTCATTTGGGGTTGGAGAAATAAAAGTATTTTTGAGGATGGGTTCTCTCGGCCAGTTTCTCCTAGCAACCAAGTCCTTGCTTATGCGTCTCAGATCAACGAGGTATTTGGGTAGTATTCTCTTGGTCCTTTGCAAAAGGCTCAGCTAGTTAAAGCTATTCGTTGGGAATTTCCTCGTTCGGGATGGGTCAAGATCAATTCTGATGGCGTTTCCAAGGGGAATCCGGGTGAGACCGGGTGTGGTGGTTTAATCAGGGATGAAAGAGGAAAATGGTTGATTGGATTTGATTTTCACATTGGTATTTGTTCGTCCTTTTCTATAGAACTTTGGGGCATTCTCAAGGGTATTGAAGTTGCTTGGAATTATGGCTTCAAAAGGGTGATTCTAGAATATGACTCAACTGCGGTTATCAATCTCCTGCTTAGCAAGAAACCTTGTTCCAAAAGAGTAAAGATTATGGATCGTATTGTTGAGTGGTCTCATAAGGATTGGGAGCTTAAATTTGTTCACACCCTTAGGGAAGGAAATGCTTGTGCTGATTGGATTGCAAATTGGAGCATTTCTCGAGAGCTTGGGTTTTATCAGCTTGAAGATCCTCCTTCTAGTTTGAGAACACTTCTACATAGCGATTTGTCTTGGTTTATGTACCCCGTGGTTTTTTCTTTCTAGTTTTTGCTTTTCTTTTGGGCCTTAGCCCCGATTGTACACCAAAAAAAAAGTTTGCTTAGAGGCATAATCCACTGCGACTAACCACTTTTGGGTAAGTAAGACTTGGTTAGGATAGATTATACTTAAAAAAAAAAACTAACTACAAATAAATAAAACTTCACATAGTACACAAGCAATAAGGTCCATGAGTTTTTTTTTTTTTTGGGTAGATATAGGGTCGATGAGTTTTAACAATATAAATCTTGAATCTGGAGATGAACTTCATTCGATCTACCAAGCTTGACCGCTTAACAGGTGATTAATACAATTATTATCCTCATAAAGAGTGCGTAACAAATGAACTTAACTCTTAAATATTTGATCAGAGTAGAACAAGGACAGGAAGGAATGCTGCTTTGTTACTAAGTGCAAGATACACATGAGAATTGATTCACAAACAAGCAATCTATAACCATTCTCTAAGGCAATAGCCAATGTAAGCCTGGCCTTCGTGCAGAGACTTCTACCACCAAGTTGATCGCCATAGCCCTAAACCAACAAATCTAGTCAACTAGCAGTCATTCTCGTTAGTGACAATCCACCATAACTTGTATTTCCGGGGTTGCCCAAAGAGGTCTTGTCAATGGGCAATTCTTAAATCCTCCTTCCTGCAAGTTGAGTTTAGATCCTCCTTGTCATATGACTGGGTCTAGCCGGTTACCCAATGACATTAACTTAAATTGTTGTGAAGAACGCGCAATTCAGGGTGTGGGCATCAGGAATGAATCTCAACCCTGCTTTTCTCCTCTCAACCTTCTTCCCCCAATACCCCATCCCATCTTTTCATCTGTAACTCTCTGATCAGAGCATTCTCCCATTCCCACATTCCTCACACCCCATTTGCGTTCGCAACTGTTTAAGAGCATGAGGGAAAATGGGCTTGGTTTTTTTTTTTTATATATATAAAAAAAAAACTCATCACAGACCAACACAAACTCACAATCTGATTCAGGAGTTTCCTGTGGAATGTCGATCTGAAGGGCTCGATGGCGGGTTTGTAGGTGGACGGAAATATATATAAAACATGTTTTAAAATTTTAATTGTCTAATTGATATTTTTTATGTCCAAGATATTTGTCTACATTAACCATCCAACATCATATATCAATGCTTTGTCAACTCAAAGTCACAAAAATTGTATACAAGAGGCTGTTACAAAGAAAGGAAAAGTATATGCGCATAATCTAATAGGAACCACAAAGCAAAAGGATGATCAACAGTGATGCAGGAAGGGCAAGTGTATACTCCACCATATTTCCCATGGGGTCGCAAGGAATAGACATCACGAGAATTAGAAAGCTAATCAATCCATTCCTTATTGGTGAGAGCGAAAAAATTTTGAATGCACCATAAAACCAAATTTTTGTTGAGCATCGGTGACCGCTGGACAATCCCAAAAGGCAAAAGTAACGGAGAATAGTGAAATAGACAATTAAAAACACGAAAAAGGGGGTTGAATTGTGTTTATCAGAAATTAAAACAAAGTCAAAAACTTTTAGCACACAGAAGCTAGGTTCAGACAAGTGTGAAAAACACTGCACAGACAGATGACCTGCCTGGTGTGATTTTAACAGGAAAACACACAAGCACACAACTTGAAAATAAGTTTGATATTCACACTTTAACCCTTTTAGTTAGAAAGCAGATAATATAATCAAAGCAACTAAAAAGTTTTAAGGAAAGAGAGATAAACACAACTACTTATCCTGGTTCACCCTTTAACACTAGGGCTACGTCCAGTCCTTGACACCACCAAGTTTTATCCACTATAACTGATCAGGTTACAGACTTCAAGTATTATTTGCACACCTAGCCTCTCCAGACTCTAAGACAAGTATTCTTTGCTCACCTAGCCTCTTCAGGCTTACTCAGGTTTGTAGAGAAGATTGTAATTAATACAATTTGCAAGTCTTTCACTAACACTCAGAAGAGTGAATTAAATGTAAGCTTAGAAAGACTGCGTAATAACTTCAAATGATTGGAGAATACAGATTGAAAGAATGAAGAAATGAATGCGCAGAGTAATGGCTTTTTAATACTGTGAGTTCTCTATCTTCATCTTCAATGACGTCTGTTTTTATAACCTTCAAGCATTTAAGATCCGTTAGAGACATTCCTTCAAATGTTCGCTTCAAGCAGAGCTCCATTAAATGCAATAGAGTCGTTTTGGGCATCTATTAATGCAATAGGAACGTTGGTTGTACTCTAACAAGGAAGATCAGAGCTTTATGCATCGTACAGTAGCCAAATCAGAGTTGTGCAGAATGCTTTTGTACTTTGCAGAGCACATTTCCCTTTTCGTGTAATAACCAGGAGTACGAGAGAATAAAGCAAGTTGGAAACATTCTTTAACTGGAATTCGTTTCTGATCTCCTAGGTTGCTTGTGAGAATGACCTCCTGACTTTCTTAATAAGCATGAGAAAGAAAACTTCAGAGTCTTCTACATGAAGGGACGTCTTCCAAAAGCTCTTTGTACTTGTGTTCCTCATCGAAGGACCACAGACGGGTGTGAGAACTTCGTAGAGACAAGTTGAATCTTCAATGTAGATAGTCAACATCCTAGTCATCAGACAGGTTGACTTTTGCTTTTTCAGACAGGTGGTCTCTTAAGTGATCAGACAGGTGAGAAAGAAAATTCTTACTATTGTGATCTGCACACTGGATAGACAGGTTAGCAACCAATATGAAGGTTAGTTAAATCATTAACAAATGTTTAGTTTTCATCAAAACTTAGGGAAAATGCACATCAGACAATATAGATACTTAACAATCTCTCCCTTTTTTATGATGACAAACATTCAGATGATTTAATGAACCTTAGAAAATATCAACAGATAAGCCATACAAGATTCAGACAGGTTGAAATTTTCTTAACCAGATAGGTTGTGCAGACAGGTGCACTTAGGTTCATTTCATATTAGGATTTCTTTAAGCACATAGCATATAGCACATTATCAAAATGAATAGATCAGTTCAGAGTACATTAACTTTTTAACTTAGATTAATTGGTAATTAAGATAAGTTCAATTTATGCAACTTAGACAGGTTCGATTTCAATCATCTGAATCTTTACTTGCTCCCCTTTTTGTCAACAACAAAAAGGAAACAACAATAATGTAGAAAAACTTAACACAGCAAAGATAAAAGACAAAAGGTATATTTTATTCATCATAAACTTTGTACAAGGCAAATCCTAAAAACAAGAGCTACCTAGGCTGGCTAAAAAGCAAAAACAGAGATTCAACTCTCTTTTCTAACAACAGCCTAGCATGCTCCAGCTATCTCCTGGTTTCTTCTAGCTGAGCTTGAAGCAGATTGAAGCGATGTAGATCCACCATCTGAGTAGTGGGGGCTCCTGCGGTCAAGCTAGTTGATACAGCAGACAGGTCTGAATGCTAAGGCAAGGCCAAAACTGGGGTGCCTTGGGTACAGAAAAAGATGAAGAGATACGGGGGAAGACACACTAATGAATGGTTCTATAGTAAAATAAAGGAAGAAAAGCAATTTTAAACAAAGGTTTGATTCTGACAAAGTCAGTATCAAGAGATGAAAAGACAGAAGACAATCATTCAGATAGAGACAGACGAGTAACTCTAATCTGAATAGGAGGGGGAATAGGTTTTTGGGCAGAGCAGAAGGAGGTAAAGGTAACAAAGAATCTATGTGAGAAAATAAAGAATTGGAATAATGAGTTCCTTCCAGTGTTCTAATGAAGATAACTATAGGGGGATAAAAGAAAATCTCCCTACAAGGGTTAAGAAGATGAGATGGGGGTGAAGGAATGACACACAGATTTAAGAAACTTGCATTCATCAGATATTGCAAGTCTTACACAAAAAGACTTGATAATATGCCAGATTGTTCTTTGGGAGTTGAATCCCTGTGAACCACCCTGTACTGACATATATCAGACACTACATCATAATATGACGTCTAAGTTTGATGAGAAGAGACAGGTGAGGGAGGTGGAGAGACATGTGAGAGAGGTTGAACAGACAAGGGAGGTGGAGAGGAGACAGGTAAATTTAGGATACCTTGTAGGGAGGGAGAAGATGGTGCAAGAGAGGTGGATGGAAGAACTACTTGGTTTTCTGACATCCCTAGCTTCTTCCTTGGTAGAGGGGGGTTAAAGGGGTCAATCTCAGGATAGACAACTGTCTGTGTCCCAACAGACAAGTCTTCAGAAGTTGCAACAGCAACTTCAACCTCTACAACTTCAACTTCTGCAGGCATTTCTACCCTTTCAGCAGTTGCCATAACAGCAGGCACTGGGTATCCATACCTTCTTTTTCTGGGAATAGGTCCCAAAATGATAGTCTTCTCTTCCTAGGGCTTCTCCAAGAGACTTGTCTTCTGCTACCCCGAGCAGTGCTTCCTCTCTGCTATGTGCAGACTCAACTTGTCTGGCCTCGGCAGAGGTCTTCACAGGCCTTCTCTTTTTGCTTTGTTGAGCTGATTCAGCTTCTGATGCTTCAGCCTCCTTAGACTTCCTCTTGGGAGACAGTTTTTTGAGTTTGAACCTTAAAGGCTCAACTGTTACACCAGTTTCAGCAGAAACAGAAGGTTTCTCCAAAGCAGGCCTCCGGTCCTGTCTGGCCACTTTCCCAGCAGGTTTCCAGATCTTTTCAGAGATGAGGATCTCTGATTCATCAGTGGAGACCACTGGTTCCTCCATCTTTTGCTCAGCAGCAAGCTTTTTCTTCTTCTTCTTGTCCTTCTTGTCTTCCTCTTCTTCCTCAAGAGGAATACCTTCTATGTTCATCATAGACAGGTTCTTCCTATATGTGGGAAAAGACATGTTGATGAACTCCCCATCTCCAGGAACAAACAACTTGTTTCTAAAGAATCTTGTCAGCAACATCCCATAGGAGAATGTTTGCATGTTAGTCCTCTTGATCAGGGATTCCAGGTAGATGAAGATCAACTCATTGATGTCCACCTTGATCTTGTGAATCAAGTGGTATATGGCAAACTTGTCCATCCTGGTCACACTGTCCCTCGAGCCTTTCCTAGGCATCACATACTCAAGCAACAGCTTGTGCATGAACCTGCACTTCACAACCATGCTTACAGGCTTCAAGTTTTCAGGGTTGGGGACTCCATACAGAGCAATTTTCACATTGTCTGTTCCAACTTGATCTTCCCATTCAGGTCTGTAACCTGCTCCAATCCTTGGGCATTTGGTGACAAGCTCCAGAGAGGTTATGGGAATGAAATCGTTATGTCTAAAACTCGAGCCCGAAAAGACTTTCTCCCATCAGCATGACTTGTAAGAACAACAACACTTGTCCAGAAGTCTCTGACAAGCTTTGGATGAACCAACTCCTTTATGTCAAAGAAGGAGGTCCGCTTGGAGTATTCCAACTCCTCGAAGACGTCCATGCCCAACTTCTTCATCCGTTGAAGACCCACAGTCTTTCCAGCTAAAATCTTCTCAACATCAGAGATTCTCATGTTGTATTTCTCAGCAATTTCTTTGGAAGAGACATTCCTTGAGGGTGCCATTGAAGAGAGAAGAGATTTCTAGGGTTTGGAAAGCTTACAAGGATTTGACAAAGAGAGAAACGAAGGCGAAGAGATTCAAGGGTTTTGAAAGCGTAAAGGTTCAACCTTTCTAACTCTTTGGCTTTTATATTCATAAAGTCAAAAGAGAGAAATAAAATATTTTTAATTTTAAAACGACACGAATTACGTGGGGAACTACGACGCCCACTTTAGACATAATGAAAACATGGTTTCGAGATTAAAAACTGTCGTTGCACATGATTAGCTTCAGATTAATAAATGATATTAAATAATTAATAACAATTTTAACAAAAACTGTTGAGTTCAAGCAATATGACTCAGCAGGGTCAAACAAGTATCACAGACAGGTGATATAAAAACATAAGACATGTAGCATAGACAGGTTAATCATCAGACATGTCATTCAACAATGCAATGCATGTGTAAATTATCTCTAATCTCTAATAAATATAAACCTATCTTCAACTAAAGGTTTTGTGAAAATATCAGCCAATTGATTTTCAGTTTTAACAAACTTAATATCAAAGATACATTTCTGAACATAATCCCTTATAAAGTGATGTTTGATTGCAATATGCTTAGCCTTAGAATGCTGAATTGGATTTCTAGTTAAGCATATGACACTAGAATTATCACACCACACAAATATATTATTCTCATTAATAGAGTAATCCTCAAGTTGATGTTTTACCCATAAGAGTTGAGAGCAACAACTAGCAGCTGAGATGTATACTGCTTCAGCAATAGACAAGGCAATAGTTGTCTGCCTTTTGCTTGACCAGGAGACTAAGCTGGCTCTAATGAAGTGACATACTCCACTGGTGCTTTTCCTTTCTATTTGTCTCCAGCAAAGTCAGCATCACAAAATCTCACTAATCTATATTCTTTAGTTCTTAAAACATCAAACCAAGATTAGTAGTCTCAAGTAAATATCTAAATATTCTTTTAACAGCTTTAAGATGAGATTCTCTAGGATCAGATTGGAATCTAGCACACATACAGACACTAAACTGAATGTCAGGTCTGCTTGAAGTTAAGTATATTAGAAAGCTAATCATACCTCCATAGACAGTTTGGTCTACCTTTTTGACCTTCATCATCTTTGCTTAATTTTGCATTGGGTTGCATGGGAGTTTTCATGAGTTTAGCATTTTCCATCTTGTACTTCTTAAGTATCTCCTTAGTATACTTTTGTTGATGAATGTAGATTCCATCACTTATCTTCTTGATTTGTAGTCCAAGGAAGAACTTTAATTCTCCCATCATGCTTATCTCAAATTCTGCTTGCATTAGCTTGGAAAATTCCTTGCACGACTTTTCATTAGTTGCTCCAAAAATAATATCATCAACATATATTTAGACAATAATGAAATTCTCTTTTGAGCTTTTCTTAAACAGAGTAGTATCTACTTGTCCGCTAGTAAAACCATTATGCATGATAAAAGAACTAAGTATATCATAATCATACCATGCCCTAGGTGCTTGCTTCAAACCATATAATGCCTTTTTAAGTTTGAAAACATGATCTAGTTTATTAGTATCTTCAAAACCAGGGGGTTGCTTAACATACACTTCTTCTTCAATTAAACCATTTAGAAAAGCACTTTTTACATCCATTTGAAAAAGAGTGATTTGGTGTTGTGCAACATATGACATTAAAATGCGAATAGCTTCTATCCTACCTACAGGTGCAAAGGTTTCAGTATAATCAATACATTCTTGCTAGTTATAGCCTTGAGCTACTAACCTTGCCTTATTCTTGACAACTTTGCCATCCTCATCCAATTTGTTAGATACCATGCCCTTTCTGATTGCCTCCAAAGGCAATATATCCTCCTTTCTTAAGTTAGAGGCCTAGGAACATAGACCTTTCTCCTGTCATGTGTCGCGAGCAACCACTGTCCAGGTACCAGCAATGGTGTTTTCTTTGTCCTATTAAGGACATCTGCAACGGGAATTATTTGGTCTTTAGGTACCCATAGTTTTCTGGGTCCTTTTCTGTTAGTTTTGGGAGTCTGTGAAGACTTCCTTCTCTTCTTATGAATACACTTAGACATAACATGTCCAGTTTTTCCACAGAAGTTACAGACAGGTATGGATTTAATGAATGTTGACTTAACAGACATTTCAGAGTTTTAAGTTGATACTTTATGATGTGTCTGATGGACATATCCAATACCTTCTTTGTTAAAGGAGTGTCTCTAACAGTCAAGCAGCTTAGTCAGATTGTATCTACCATTAACAAATTTGGCAGGATCAGAAGTGAGCTCTTCCACTTTCTATTGAAGTTTTTCAACTTCTTTAGATTGTGATGTGTCACTAGAGATCTTAGCTTCATCAGACTTTCCAGTCTTTAGCTCACTGTTCTCTTTGGCCAGCTTCTCACACTCTTGAGATTTCTGCTTATGTTCACTAAGGAGCTTTACATACTCTCTCTTGAGGGATTTGAAGACCTTATATAAGCAGTTGGATTCCTCCAGCAACTCCTCATAGGCATCAAAGAATTCCTTATAGTCAGGGTGTACCTCATTATCTGAATCTGAGTCAGTGTTGGCCATCAGACAGAGATTAGTTTCTTCATCTGTCTCTTCATCATCAGAAGATGTTGACTCCGGATCCTTCTAAGTATCCATCGTCCCTTTCTTCTTCTTTTTGCAGAACTTCTTATGAGGAGCTTTCTTAAGTTGAGAACACTCAACCTTGATGTGGCCAGGCTTCTTGCACTCATAGCAGACAATTGAACTTTTGTCTGTTGAAGTGGATTCTTTAAAGTTCTTATCCTTATTGAACCTTCTGAAGGGCTTATCCTTTCTGAACTTCTTTATTTATAAGAGAAGTTTTATCTTCCTGATTAGGAGAGATAACTCTTCATCACTTTCAGAATTCTCGGGTTCAGACAGGTCAGCATCACTAGATGACTCGTCTGCCTTCGGAGCTTTTGAAGCCTTTGATGATTTTTGATCAACTTTCAGAGTAATTGACTTGCCCTTCTTTGTTGCAATTTCATCACCAAGTTCTTGCTCATGAATAGTGAGTGTACTAAGAAGTTCATCCATAGTCAAGGTAGTGAGATCCTTGGGTTGAAAGATAGCAGTGACCAAAGGTCTCCACTACTTCAGGCCATTGATGATAGTTTGGAATCTTCCTATCATCTGTGCAACAGATTCACCTTCCTCCATGATAAACAGTTCATACTTTTTGAAAAGTATGGCAATCTTTGATTCCTTAACTTTGGTTGTTCTTTCATGAGTGACAGCTAAAGTATCCCATATTTCTTTTGCAGAATCACAGGCATAAACTTTTTCAAATTCTTTAGGACTGAGAGCACAAATGATGTTGTATCTGACTTTGTGATTCAGTTCCCATTTTGTCTTTTCTGCAGGGGTCCACTGAGCTTTTGGCTTGTCAGTGTTGTCATCATTTTTAGGAATGAATGGACCATCAGTGATGACATCCCATAGATCAGAGTTTATTGACAGGATGTACCATTGAAATCTATCTTTCCGATAATTGTAGTTGTCTCCATTGAAGAATGAAGGTCTGATCAGGGAAGCTCCTTCAGTTTGGTGGCTCCCACTTGAACTAGCTCCAGCAGTCATGTCTATTCTTCAGGACGTTTACCTCTACACTGTTAGATGCTCAACCCAGAGGCTGAGCTCTGATACCAACTGAAATAGACAACTAAAAACACGAGAATTGGGGTTAAATTGTGTTTATCAGAAATTAAAACAAAGTCAAAAACTTTTTGCACACAAAATCTAGGTTTAGATAAGTATTAAAAACACTGCACAGACAGGTGACCTGTCTGGTGTGATTTTAACAGAAAAACACACAAGCACACAACTTAAAAATAAGTTTGATATTCACACTTTAACCCCTTTAGTTAGAAAGCAGATAATATAATCAAAGCAAATAAAGAGTTTTAAGGGAATCACCATTTAACATTAGAGCTATGTCCAGTCCTTGGCAGCACTAAGTTTTGTCCACTATAACTGATCAGGTTACAGACTCCAAGTATTATTTGCACACCTAGCCTCTCCAGGCTCCAACACAAGTATTCTTTTCTCACCTAGGCTATTCAGGCTCACTCGGGTTAGTTTGAGTCAAGATTGTAATTAATACAATTTGCAAGTCTTTCACTAACACTCAGAAGAGTGAATTAAATGTAAGTTTAGAAAGACTGCTTACTAACTTCAAATGATTGAAGAATACAGATTGGAAGAATGAAGAAATGAATGCGTAGAGTAATGGCTTTTTAATACTGTGAGTTCTCTATCTTCATCTTCAATGACTTCTGTATTTATAGCCTTCAAGTATTTAAGATCCGTTAGGGACATTCCTTCAAATGTTGGCTTCAAGCAAAGCTCCATTAAATGCAATAGAGTCATTTTGGGCAGTCATTAATGCAATGGGAACATTGGCTGTACTCTAACAAGGAAGATCAGGGCTTTATGCATCATGCAGTAGCCAAATCGGAGTTGTGCATAATGTTTTTGTACTTTGCAGAGCGTATTTCCCTTTTCGTGTAATAACCAGGAGTACGAGGGAATAAAGCATGTTGGAAACGTTCTATAACTGGACTTCTTTTTTATCTCCTAGGTTGCTTGTGAGAACGACCTTCTAACTTTCTTGATAAGCGTGAGAGAGAAAACGTCAGAGTCTTCTACATGAAGGGACAGCTTCCAAAAGCTCTTTGTACTTGTGTTCCTCATCGAAGGACCACAGAAGGGTGTGAGAACTTCGCAGAGACAAGTTGAATCTTCAATGTATATAGTCAACATCCTAGTCATCAGACAGGTTGACTTTTGCTTTTTCAGACAGATGGTCTCTTAAGTGAGCAGACAGGTGAGAAAGTGAATCTTACTATTGTGATCTTCACACTGGATAGACAGGTTAGCAACCAATATGAAGGTTAATTAAATCATTAACAAATGTTTATTTTTCATAAAACTTAGGGAAAATGCACATCAGACATTTTAGAGACTTAACAAATAATCTCGTCATAAAGGTGACACCTACTGCTAGTAGCAAAGACTGTTGGAAGTCATTCATAAGAACAACATCAAGTAGCATTGTAGCATGAACCAAACAAGAAATCATACATTTTCAAATGATAGTAATTTCCATACTCATAACCATAACTTAGTGGAAAGGTCCTTGCAATTCATCTATTTATAAGCAAAGGCAAACATAATACCTCCAAAGAGGTGACATTTCCAATAAAATCAATCATCTCATGCGTCATAATCATCAAAAGCAATAATATTCATACGGTTCGTATCCTTCCCCTTTAAATGATCCTTGTTCTCAAGGACCAAAGATAGAAACATTTCTTGCTTCTCAAATAAGACATATGTAACGAAGAAACCGCTTTGGAATCACATACCATAGACAGGTAGACTAACTGATTGAAAATCTTCTTCTTAGCTGGCACATAGCCACATAGATTACACCTCCTTATAGTTCAATTGCTTTCTATCTATTAAAGGGTCTAAATGCATAGGAGAAATGGTGTGGGAGAGAAACACTGTGAGGGAGAGACCTTTTTTCTTCTTCCTCACAATGGCTTTGACCGAGGATGGCAATCCTTTGCCAACAGAAAGGGGGATCATTTATCTTTGTTAGGTTCAAACCTAAAAAGATCAGGTTATCAACATCTTTTGGGGACAACCTCTTTCTTCTTTTCAGACTTTCCTGAAGACTTTGGAGAACAAGATATGAGGAAGATCTTTATCAAATGGGGTTCAGTTTGGGATGTGTATATTCCATCAAAAAGAGATAAAGTTGGAAGAAGATTCAGTTTCGTAAAGTTCAAAGGTGTTTCCAATGTCAAAGAGATGGAAGAAAAGCTAGACTCTATATGGATTGGGACATACTGGTTGAGAGTAAACATTCCAAAGTATCATCGGAGGCAACCTGTTAGCTTGAATATTTATGTTCCTCACGTGAACAATGATGATGCTTTCAGTATTATAGGTGGAAAGCCTCAAGCTTCTGTTCTGGTAGCGGGTATGGACATAGGGAAGCTTAGAGAGGTTCAGAATGTCATTATATGTGGAGGTGTTTTAAATGAGAAACCATCTACTGAGTGGAGTGGTATTTCATTTAACGTAGCTGAGGAAGACATGGAGTGGCTACAAGGGTCTTACATTGGTCGAACATACTACTTAGCATGTGCAAGTAATATACAGGAAAAGTTTCATGAGGAAGGAATTTTATCTGTTAATACGACCCCTTTAGGGGGGAAATCTGTCTTGTTCACTAAAAATGGGGTGGAGGATATCTTGAAATCCTTTGAAAACTACTCTAACTGTATCTCAAATTGGTTTGAAGAAATCCGTCCATGGGTGCCAGGTTCGGATATTAGGGAGAGAACTGCTTGGGAATTCATAACTGGTGTCCCAGTTCACGGGTGGAAGGATGATCTATTCAAAGTTTTGGCGCAACAGGTGGGGACTCCTAGGAACGTCGATGAGAGCACTCTGAAGATGAAGAGGTTGGATGTGGGTAGGATCTTAACCTCAACCTCTTACCCTGAAGTTATCAATACAACAGTGAGAGTAAAGATAAATGATGTGATCCACTCCATAAGATTGATGGAGGATACTCTCAGTGATCCTTTCCCGTTTCTTGGTTCTAAAAGAGTGTTTAGGAGGGTGGAGGTTTGCTCATCTGTTGGTTGTGACTCGGTAGCGGATAATGTGTTGATGGTAAGGTGGTACCAGAAAAGGTGATGTCCGGTGATAGGCGGTCGGAAGATCATAGTGCTTACACTGTGTCGAATTCAAATTCAAAAGTTGTTTGTCGAGGCGTTTGAGGTGAAGGTATAGGTGGGTGGCCCGAGGCACATTGTGGTTCAGCAAATAGTACTGAGAAAGTGTCCCAAAGACCTTTCAACGCATCTGACACTGTGCTAAAAAGGTTCAGTAGGTGCAAAGCAAAAGTTCCTTTAGTTTCTGTTCCAATGGTGGACGAGGTTTGCGTTAAGAGGGGTGATGTGGTCCATCTTTTTGAGTCAACAGTTGGGGTCAAGGAGGTAAAGACCAATTATGTTGGGCCCAAGGTTAATAGTACTAGATGTTTAACCGAAAAGGGGCACAAGCAAATGCAGGTTTTTGAGGTGGTAAATACGGGTCATATTGTTTCAGGTAGGCCACTGGATTGCTTGTCTCAAGGTGTACCGTGTAGGCCTTATGCTAGGAGCAGCCTGAGGTAACAGAGGGAGCACTTAACGTGGTTGATGTACAAGAAATAATTGAGCCATGTGATGATCGAATCACTATCGCTCAGTTGAAGGAAAACAAAAAAAGGTAATCAGGGGCAAATTTGTTCTAGGGGCATTAAGGGAACAAGCGTTATTGAAGCCCTTAGCATGGAGGGAAGAAAAAAGACGGGTAGATGCGCTAGAGGTGGGTGGAAAATTCCTTTGTTAGCTAAGTTAAAGTTTATTGCCACCAATGGAAGCAGTGGTGGTACCAAGGAACAAGCGGTCGGGGTTATTGGACAGCTTCATCATCGCGATCCAGGGTTTATTGAGCTAGAGGCCTTGAGGAAAGTTGTTTTTACTGAAGGCAAGGAAAAATCTGTGTCGAAGTCATCGCTTGATGGTTCACAAAAGGTGGGGGTCCGACTGGGGTCTTTGATCGGAAGCTGATGGGTCTCGGAGGCTTTACTAAGGTAGAGGTCTTGAAGAGAGCAGAAATTGCAGAGGGGAAGAAACCAGCCATCTTCAAAATCCTTGTTGTTGGTTCCCAACAAGTTCGTAAACCTTTCTTAGACTCCCTTGTTAGGAGCAATTATAGAGCTATCCTTAGGTCCGAGGCTTACTTAGAGCTGGCTAACCAGATCTAGGTGGAAAGGTAAAATTTGGGTCTTGTGCCAGGAATTTTTGTGGGTGTATGTTTAGATAATCTTGAGGCTTGGATGGTGGTGTTTAGTCAGGATAGTTTGCGTTACAGTTTGGTGAGTAGCAGTGGGGTGAGGGTGTGCTAGCAGTTTTTAGTTTTGCTTTGATTTAGGCTTGGCTATTATCAGGGTTTTAGAGTGGCAGAGAGGATTGCTTTTGATGGTATATCTGATTCTGAAGGGCACTGCTTTTGGTGGTCGGTCTCAAGTGGAACGTTCAGTTTAGCTACAATGTTGCGAAGCTTTGCTTCGGACGTTGACCGGGATGATAATATGGTGTTTTTTGTCTTTTTCTCAGTTTGTTGTTATTTTTGGGGATAGTTGTCTGTAATACGAATAATAGTTCGATTAAGGAGCAGTATTATATTTACAGTTAGTCTGTCACTTTTGGTTATCTTCTTGTATTTGGGTTAGAGTACCCCTAGTGCTCTTATTCAATATACTTTTTGCTTATAAAAAAAAAAAAAATCATACGGTTCATAATTGATGTTGAAGTTGCAACTAATATTTACCCAGACATCTTTCAATTAAAGACTAGCATTATAGATGTTGGCAAGGAGAATCTAAGAGCATGCGACAATGTAAAGGAATGAATCCATAATTCATTACATAAATTAGATACATATCGTCATGATACATATAATAACTTGACACATTTAAGAATATCAGAATGCTAAAATCATAAAAGAATATTATAAAAAAAAATGAAAAGTTGGCTAACTTGAGTTATATAAAAAAAATATTATTTTGAAAGCTTGGGAATGTATTGGAGTTTACGGGATCTTTCTCGTGGCAATCTTGCGTTTTAAAATAGAATGATGCAGCCTTAACCTAATTTGGATCTATTTCCGTTTAAAACTTTAAATTGTCCTTCTTAATTTTCTCTCATTCTCTCAACTTTGTTGAAAACATAACCAGCATAAACAAAATTTACGAAAAGTTCGAATATTTTTAGATTAATTTTAATGTGTTGTTAGTGTAAAAAAATTTATATTATCAATCAATTATAAATTATCACATGCATGTCTTTTAATGTTATTATGATAAGAGCCAAATATTGTTAATAACAGGGCTGGTCCTGAGATTTTTGATGCCCTGGACGAACTAAGAAAATAATGTCCTCATAATCAATTGAAATTTGTTTATGCAACATAATGCACCGTGTCTTTCTTTTTCATAGAGAAGAACAATGTCCACTATGGTAGTACCAAGCAATAACAGGAAATAAATAAATAGAAAGCGTGCCAAGCAGGGACGGAGCCTTGTGTTTGTCTAGGAGGGCCTTGACTTTTTAAAACTTTCAAAATGCTAATAGTACGTATAAAATTACTAAATTGTGTCATTGGTTGGTAAAAATATAAAAGTAAAAGCCTATATTCTATTGTGTATAGAATGGTAATTCTTATTCCCACACTTTCTAATTTCTACCGCTATTATATAACAATCTTTTTTAGTTACGACTATAATCAAGACTATACTGCGTAATAAGATGGAAGATTAATTTTTTTGTCTGATAATATGCATTGAAAAGAAAATTGTTGAAAAGTTTAGTGTAAATTATAGATGATTTTGGTGACATGTAGGAGAGGAGTTTCATGTTTTGATAAATTCCTAATGTAATTAACATTTTAAAACATATAATTATTAACATTTTTTTGTGAAATTTGATGTGTATATATTTGTTGCGAATTTAATTTTTATAGTTGGCCCTCCCAATCTTCCAAGTCTGGATCCACCCTGGCGCCAAGTTCTTTGAAGAAGAATGAAAATCTTCTTTCACCTGATCAGAAGAAGAATAGTAATTATAAGGGTCGCTAAATCCAGAAGGGTCGCGAGCTTTTCTTCTAATTTGGTACCAATAGAAGTAGGTAAAAAGAAAGAGAATAAGCTTTTCTTCCACAGGCAAATATTTTGTTTCTTGATTTCGAAAGATTGAGAAAGAAGGAAAGTCGGAGAGTTGAGATAGAGATAAAGAGAAGGAGAGAATTAGGGAAAAGGAAAAGTCTAAATAGTAAATAAATTAGGAGTGTATCAAATTTTAAAATATATTAAATACATACATTTGTCATATTTATTCTATCACTCTATTTTTAATTTTTTGGAATAATTATACTTTTATTGGTACAAAATTAATTATATAAATTTTTATTTAATATCTATATATACTATATAATATTTTACCTATTATCTAGTGCCCCAAAAACAAAAATGGTGCCCTGGACGGTTGTCCACCTCAACCGTGCTCAAGACCACCACTGGTTAATAATATGTTAATTTATAATTAGTTAACCACATAAAATATCTTTGCATTAATAAAGTATATTAATTAGATCCATACTTTTCGTAGAAATTATTCTTATATTAAAATAAGAATTTAATTGAATATGTAAAAGTACTCTTCGAGTGAGAGAAATTCAGTTTTCTTAAATATATAGTGCCGAGTTTGATCTTGCAAATGATGCATATAAAAATATATTTTTGGGAAAAAATTCTTTATTTAAACGTTTAACGTGCCATAAGAATCCAACGAGTGTAGCTCAGTTGGTTGCACAGTTTATGAGGGAGAACCTGGGTTCAATTCCGGCAAAATAAATATATTTTTTGGGAGGGGCAAAAAACCTTAACTGTGACTAATCACCCGAACGAAGATTAGTTTTATAGTGGATCCAAAAGAATTTAAGTTTGTGGGATACTCCGTGAACCCACTGAAAAACGTCAAATGCTTTAATTACGGTGAATTCCTAAAAAAATAAAATAAAAACATTAACGTGTCACAAAAGATTAATCTTGGAGGAAGATATTCGAAGAAAAAGTTATTCTATACTAAATTTTAAGTATTTATAGATCTATAAAATGAACTTCCTTCCACTCGAAAGTAAGTTGCTTGGCAATTGGCATACTAACTTCATGAATCTTATTGACTATTGAGTATCGTTGGAACTAATTCATAGAACCAATAATTAAACAAAAATCACTGAATTTGTCCTCATGTTTAACCTTGAAAAGTGGAGTTGGTGACGCGATTAAGTGCTTCTTTATTTTAGATTTTTATTGTGTTTGTTATTGCTTATTTTACTAAAAAAATTATTTTTTAATTAAAAAAAATTTTAAAAAAATTTTAGTGTGTTTGTTTTTTCTTATAAAATTAATGAAAAGCAGAAGGAAAAAATCATTTTTAGCGTTAAAATGAAAAGTTACTTTCATTAGCTTTTGAAAAAAATCATTTTTTATAACTAACTACTTTAAAAAAAATGATTTGTATAATTGTAAACAAACACAAAATAGCTTTTTCTTTTCTTTAAATTCTCTAAAAATAATATCTAAATTATTGAATGTCAAAATCACTTATTTTTTAATCAATAACAAACAGGCCCTTTGTATGGCCCAAAATCATGTTAGCTTTCAGTGAGAGTGATTTTATGATGTTTGTTTTAAATTTGGTGTCCAACAAAATCAATTATACCCAACCCAAAATTGGTTTTAAGAGAAGAAAAAATTTCTAACTTTTCCGTTGAATAAAATTGATTGTATGTATGGAGTTCACAAAGTTCTTTTATTTACACCTCAAAAGTGATTTTACTTTATCATCAAAACGAAATCAAATTTTTTAAACTCGCTTTTAAAATATAAATTCACAAATTAATTTTTTCAAACTCAAATTTTTTTAAAATCAATTCTATTAAAATCTAAAACGAATGGATCCTAAATATTTTTTTCTTTCAAAAGTAGCATTCCAATAAATGTAAATTTAATTTAAAATTGTTCTTGAAGTGGGAGACCACCAAGCACAAACTGACAAACTCATGTTAAAGAATTAATAGAAACCAAAACTTTAAGTGATGTTTAGTTTAGGAAATGTTTTATTCCAAAGTAAATTATATATTTTTGGGAATATCATTTTCAGGAATATTTTTCTCTCACTCTCTTACACATGAAAATAATGTTTTTAAGTTCCCTTCACAAAATTTATTCTAGGAAATCTTTTATGTCTGGGAATATTCTTTTTTTATATCTTGACAAAGGGTTAGTATTGTCAACGTTCGTTTTTACTATTTATTTGTCTTTTAATATTGCTATAGAAAGGTTACAATTAATGCATCACTTTAATAATAAATAAAATTAATTGTATTTAACTAAATTATTTTTATTATCCAACAATGGTTGGCCGTGCTGGGAATGGACTACGTCCCCAGACAAACTTTATCTGTAAGTTTAGACGTTCAAATCCTGGAGTCACTAGTTTTGAGAGGGTTTTACTTAACCTCCACCCATAGCTCAAAGGTTAGACTCTCAGCTATGTCTGTGGGAATTTTCGGTCAATGACTAAAAAATTTATTTTTTATTAAAATATTCAAAATATTATTATTTAAATATTTTTTATTTCACCTATTAATATTATGAGTAAGTTAAAAAATAACTAACATTTTATTAACTTTTTAAAATAATATATAAATATGAAGAATATTTTTCAAAAAGATAAAAAAGAATTCAAAAGGTAGTATATAAGTTTTTGTAAAAAAATAAAAATTAAAAAATCAAATATTTTAAATTTATAACATATTGCATATTATATCATGTTAAATTATGATTTAAAATAATTATTAAAATAGGATTTAATTGGTATGCATGATGTAAAGATTTATTACAATGTCAACAAAGTATAAATTGATACATCATTGAAAATTTATGACTCTTATACTAATTACTTCAAAAATTACCCACACTATGATTTCTGATTAACAGTGAATTTAATTATATTTTTTTCTGTATTTAAAAGTCTTACAAGCATCATTATTTCACTTTCATGAAAAAGACAACTTGACAATTCTCCAATAATCAACAAAATTATTTATTGTTGGCAGAAGACCTTAAGCAAAATAACCACATTAACTTCCCACTATAGTTCCAAAGTTTTCATTGCTGGTTTTCTAAATTATAATTTAGAAGAAACTAGTTAGCTTTTATATGGAACAATTTTGCCAAACTTAAACTTCGCTGCCACTTGGACCAACATTGTCAATACGGGAAAACTCCAATAAGCAGTAAGTGGCTGAAGTGATAATTCACAACTAGACCAGTATAGTGTTAGTGGTACTTCCATAGTTTCATTGCTTCACGGGTTTGGCTTAAGTTTCTTAGGATTGTATCCTTAACTAGGTTCATAAAAGAAGCTTAATTTCTACATTTAAAGTACTGTCTCTTTCCTCAAATCTGAAATTCATATCTTATAAAATTTGTTTTTGATCCACTTGCGTTTGGAATACAAAGATAAGAAGTTTCAAGGAATGGAAAGTCGAAAACAAGTACTACACTTCTCATTTCATTAACGCTCTGCTTTTTATGAGTGCAAATTTTTGTTTTATTATCAAGTTATGTTATTGGTATGAAGTATCCATCATTATAAATAGTTATTAATCTCCATCGTAGAACTTGAACGATATTTAAAGATTGTCTCCTACCAACTAGATTTTCTCTTGCTTAAGATACTCGAAGTCATTACCACTCGAACCAACCATTTACTTATCACAGACAGTTATTAGTGCAAGATTTCGCTAAATATTTCTTTTTTCATAACTTCAGGAATGAAGTTTATGTAGTATAAATTCATCCATCTCGATAAATAGAAGCATTGTTCGATTTAAAAAGTTATAATGGCGACAAAAAAAATTTAAATTAATATGCTCTCCTCCAATTATTTACTTGCTTGCTGCCAATGTTTTTCTTAATCAATATTTAATGGATTGATGTTAATTTTGAATACAATTATCAGCTTTTTTTATTTTTTTTAATACAAAAAAATTAGCGTGAGGGGATGGTACCCAATCCAAGGTAAGGGAAACCTTCGGGCTCTATGAGCAATTACGAAGGGATTTACATTTACCTCACCACAAGGGGTTTAGTGGGGGTTCGAACCTGCAACTTGTCAGATACGAGACCATATCATGTTCCACTAGACCAACCCCTTAATGTTAATTATTATCAACTTTCTACACGGCCTACTAAATGAATTATATAAAATGTGATTGGAACATTAATTAGATGGTAAATTTATACTTCTCTCCTCTATATTTGGTGATATAATATTTCATCGTAATTTCCTTTAAAAATAATAATCCACCCCCGTGGTATGGAGGTAGTGCACATTGTGCTGTATATGATAGACTGGTGGCTTATCTGTTTCAGCGTTGAGTACATGATATTTGGTTAGGCAAGTTTGTTGGATGCAAATGATGGTCGAGTTTGTTATAGGTGATAGTATGGATTACTATGAATTTTTGGGTTTGGGTTTGGGTTATTTTTTTTTTTTGATAAGCGGGTTTTGATTGAGTTATTATTGTGGTGCTATGGTGTAATTTGTAGGATATTGTTTGGGTCAAATAGGTTAGTTTGATTCAAGCACGGGCAATTTTAGATTTTGGGATCATGATGTATAGGCACTGTATGAACTATGAAGGTTCGTGGGATGACTTCGTGGTATTTATATGCTTTGATCGATTGGTTCTGCATTCTATAATTTTGGAAACACATGAGATCAATTTAACACTTTGTTTCTCTCATTTTCATCCTCTTTGTATTATCCCACATCACTATTCTCCATGAAGAGGCCACTACAAGTGGTATGGAATATAATAGAAATTAGGCAACGGTAGACAGGAGCCGACTATAAGGTCGAAACCAACAAATTTTGACCATTGCTTAGTAACAATAACAAAAATACATGGAAGGCTTTGTGTTGAGTATATATGGACTACGTGTATTAATTAGTTTTTCATCCAAACCATGGTTGATTTGGAAAGAAAATTTCACAACTAGTTAATCAATATAGTCAATTAGGATGGGTATGTATAATGAGATAGGGTGTCACACCCAATGTTTTAAAAACCGAACCAAAGATCAAACCAGCAAGACATTCGAGTCACGGTTCCTTTGGTTCAACCGGTTCAACCCACAGTTGAACCAGATGACTAGTAAATTTATTAATAAATAAAAAGTATTAAATTAAGAGAAAAAGTTAATAAAATAAATAAAAACCGTTTCGAATGGTTCAACCTGGGTCAATGGACGGTTCAAAGTGGTTCAACCCCCGCATCAATCTAGATCAACCGATTCTTCGACGGTTCAATCAGATCATGGTTCAAAAGAACTGGACCGAACCATCGTGCGAACTAGTCAGTTCACGATTGAACCGTTCGGTTCGGTTTGGTTTTTAAGACATTGGTCACAACCCATATCATCAAATACGATGAAGAGGTTAAGTATAATATAACTAAGTGTGCAAATTATGTATTTTTATTGGATAATCACACAGCTAAGTTAGCATATTCTAACAAAAGTGTTAATCAACATATAGTCAATTGGGGTGAAGTGTTATATCATCAAATATGGAGGAGAGTGGATTATGTGATATTTTTTGGGTGGACATAGGGGCATATGCCCAAACAACAGAAAGGAAAAGACTAAACAACATTATAAATCACTCGGGTGTAAAGCAGCCCAAACAAATCATCAAACACCGCTAGCCTAGCTAGCTTCAAACACAACATGGAAGTCCAGCTCCTAGAAATTAAAGACTATAATTTACCAACATCTGCACACATATTACTTTCTCTGAAGACACGAGAACAAAGGTAAAGTGCCAATCTTTCCTCTGCCATTCCCATATATGCCCATCTCCCAAGCTAGCTGGTCGATTAGGATACCCCAAAGCTCGGCAGTGTAAGAAAGTAGAGACCTATGTGTAACCCAAAGACCCACTCCCAAATGTCGAGAGCCATCATGAGTCAAATCGCCATAACCTGCGACACCCAGATTGCATTTAGAAGCCCCATTTGAGTTTAACTTAAACCAGCCATCTCGAGGAAACTTCTAATTATCAAAGATAGTTTCCCAACAAGTCATGGAACCAATATTTAGTGATTTAAATTTAATTAAAAGGCTCCCAAAATTTTATTTTCTATTATTATTTTGAATTTTTCACATAAAGAAACACACAAAACAATAATATTGCATTTAAGTATTCAAATTTGTAAAGAGTACCGTTTGATTTAGAAAGTGGTCAAAATATAAATGGTAATTATTGATGAATAATTAAATGAAATACATACCTTTTTTGGGTCCAAGGGGAGGCTTATATGAGGCCTTAATCACCTGGGGAAGAGGGACTGGGGAGAAGGGAACCTAAAAGGAGCAGAGCACATTGAGGGGGTTTGATGCTCTCATAATTTATATCCTCCAACATAATTAACTATAATGACTCAGTGAGACAATGAAATGCATATTCTAAAAAAAATAAAAAATAAAACGTGATAATATAAAAATACATAAGGTGATTAATCTTTTAACTAAGTCGTATACATGATTAAGTAGGGATGGCAATGGGTAGGGTTTGGGTAGGGTATTATAGTACACATCCCCATACCCGTGTTTAAAAAAATTATCCGTATCCGGACCCGTACCTTCATGGGTAGCAACCTCAGTACCCTTACCCGTATCCTCTGGGTACCTGAGTACCCACACCCGCACCCATTATCCGCACTTTAACAAATAAAAAAAATAAATAATAAAATGATCATAACTTAATTTAAAAGCCATCCAACGATGTTTTGAATGTATTCATCAAACATTACAAACTAGCGTATTACATCTAATAAAAAACATGTAAAATATCAAAAACAAGTAAATAACAGTAAGCCTCCAAAACAATAAATTCATCAAGTTGTAATTCCTGAGTCGATGTTACCGATGTTCTCCAAAACCTGTTAAATAAAAAATACATTATATTATTTATACATTATAAACTTGTAAAGCAATAATTATTAAAAATTGTTAGATTATCTTACCTCATCTTCTGAATCAGAACCTTGAAAAGACTGCAAACGTTTGTCTTTCATGTGTAAATATTGCTTTGGTTCAGTTATACCAATAGAGACTAGAACAAAAAACAAAATTAATGGTTAGACTAATGTGTGTGTGTGTGTGTATATATATATATATCTGTGTGTGTGTGTGTGTGTGTGTGGGTATGGGGTGGGGTGGGTACCAAGGTCCCCGTACCCGCCCCCATACTCTCTCAGATTTGGCGGGTAATTACCCGTGCCGCCCTACCCATACCCATAAATCGTAGGGTGTAAGTGGACCGGGTAAACCCGACCAAACCAATCCATGAAAAACCGATGTTAATTGGTTCGGGGTAAAAACCCGAACCGAACCGAATGGAACCTCGCATTACCTTTGGTTCGGGTATTGGATTTTAACTTTCAGAACCGATTACCCAACTACCCGACCCGATCATACAGTAAAACAAACCTTTTTTTCCCCCAATTCCTAGCCTAAAAGTCTCCACTCCAGCATCAGTATTACGTGCCTCATGGCTCATGCCCTCAAAATCTCACGTCTCTCACCATCGTCCCACATCTTTTCTTCTTTCTCGCACATCTACGCACGTCATCATCATGGCCCTAGCCACCATGGGCTTCCGCCGCCTCCGCCGCACAAAGGTCGTGTTCCAGATCGGTGTCATAGCTCCTCTTCTCCACCGCACCCATCGTGCTTCATGACCAGATCGCGTCCCTCCGCCCGCACCCATCGTTCCTGTTGACCAGATCGGCCATGCCTAGCTCAGCTCTTTTTTTTTTTTTTTTTTTTTTTTTCGAGGCCGCTGTGCCACGCGCACGCGTAGATCTGCTTCACTGCTTCTCTCTACAACCACCCCGCGCAGATATGCCGCTGTCCGTCAGCTCAGAGCCACCACCATTCCACGTTCGGTCGACCACTTCGCCGCCATCAGACGCCCCCAAACCGGCGACCACCACCATCGGATCTCTCTTCTTCCTACTTTGTTTTCTTGGGTTATCGTGTTATGTGCTCATATTCAAACCACCACCACCACGCTTTCTTTTCATTTTTTGTTCTAAAGAGTAAAAAATCTGTTAATCTCAATTTGTTTAATTTCAGTTTGGTAGTCTTTTGCTTTCTGGTTTTGTTTTTAATCTCAGTTTGTGGTTTCGTTTTGGGGTCGTGAAAGCTGAAGGGGTATTGCACCAGACCCGAACACCCGATCCGTCGAACCAACCTGAATTTCATCGGTTTGGTTTGGTTCGGGTTTCATAGAAAAATAAATCGCTTAAAACCGAACCAAAACCGAACCGATCATTTTTGATTGGTTCGGATTTTTTTTTCATCTAAAACCGAACCAAACCGACCCGTTACACCCTAATAAATCGGGTTTTTAACCCTACCCATGACAGGTATTTTTTGTGGGTACCCAACGGGTATAGGGTCTGGATTGCCATCCCTATGATTAAGTGATAATTTTATCATTTTTAGCTAAATTTACAACTATGACAAATGATATAGAAATGATATATGGTGGCTTCTAGGGTGAGGGCCCAAAAAAACCCCTTACTCATGAGGACCCTTGATGACCTAGTATAAGAAGGTAATAAATAGAGTTTAAAATAATATTTTAAAATTTGTTCAAAACACCCAAAAATTCTCAACTTTTTCCCTTTTCCCCTTTCTTCCCAAATACTATTTTTCTATGCATATCCAGTCGATGCTTTCCTTTCTAACAATTGCCCCATCCCCACAAGATCATGACGCGGACAACATAGACGGATACTGGCTTTGGATTTGAGGGACACATATTTAGGTAATCCTTTCGCACACTATATTTAGTTATATCACACCCCGCGACGCCCACCGCCTCATAGAGCCAGTGCCATCTCCGCCGCCTCGCTTCACGTACACCATGCCATCCACCTGCTCCTCCACCTCTGCAGCCAAGCATGCCTTATTTTGGATCACAAAACTGTAGGTAGCTGCCCAATGAGATATATTTAAATTGATGGAAAATAAAATAAAATATATTCATAGCGCCCCATTAAAATACAAAGACCAGTGTGTTTGAAGATATAACGAGTGAGGTTGAATCCCTGGGACTTTTTAGAATCGAGCAAAATTAAAAGATTGCACAAAGAATGGTAAACTATAAGAAAACATATACTAGGGCGTGCTGGTTTGAGAGACTAAAAATGGGAAAGTGGATAAAATAAGGAGTGGTCTGAAAAAAGAGTGAAATCAATGACATGAAAAGGTTTTTGATTAGGCGAAACTTCAAACTGAAGAAGAAGAACCAGCGACATATTCAAAGGGCTAGGCCGCCATTGCAAGGTGGCAATGCCGCCGCCACCATCAGACCAAACCCTTTGTCGCAAACTCATTCATTCAGCAGAGCATGAACTTTATTAATTTTAGCCTATGGAGTTTTTAAATTTCTATAAGGGACCCCGAGAATTAACAAAATGGGGGTGAGGGGCCTCTGTTTTGGGCAACAGGGAATAACAAGTTTCAGGTATCAAATCTCAGCCATCAACTTACTTTATTATTATATCAAATGGTTAATTTTGGGCCCTCATGGGTGAGGGAATTTTTTTGGTCCACTCACCCTAGAAGCCACCATGATATATAGGAAATTAGGATTTGAGATCTGTCATGTCTTGCTAATTGGTCTCGGAATCTAATTATGATAATTTTGAGTTTTAGAAATTAGTCTGATATTTGTTTTCTAGTTGTGGGTTATAATTCGAATCCACACATCACAACTTGGAATTTCACATCATACATGTTTTTTTAAAAAAAGAATATAATTTTTTCATAGTTAAGTATAAGTAACAAGAATTATTCAAATTAATAATCTTTTCCATAATATGAATAATATAATTATATTGATATCGATAATGTTATTTGTACATCTAAAATTAGATACAATGCCCACATCTGATTAATAAATGTTCAAGATTGTGGTTGACTCTCTCCTTTTTCCCTGATGAACTTGATTCATGGGTACACTTGTATTAAAAGGGTAAATCATGATGAGACAACTTAGTTAATGATGTACAAAATCTTGATTAATGAAACTCAACCGATGTTAATGATTATCTATCTTAGTATATCTATTAACCAAGTCCAACATGTCATTAACCATAAATTTAAGCATGTGTCGAAAGGTGTCTAATTTCAAATGTACAAATAAACATAATAGTATTGACATTATTTATTTAAATTAAATATATATTATGGAGCATACCTTAATTTTTTTTGTTAAACAGAAGGGGGCTAAAAAGCCAAAAAATACAAAATAAAAATACAAAAGCATACCTTAATTTTAATTTAGTATTTAATTATATGATATAATTAT
This sequence comes from Echinosophora koreensis, assembly GCA_035048595.1. Classification (NCBI taxonomy): domain Eukaryota; kingdom Viridiplantae; phylum Streptophyta; class Magnoliopsida; order Fabales; family Fabaceae; genus Echinosophora; species Echinosophora koreensis. Next base: position 5,101,867 of record JAPCYP010000023.1, read on the forward strand.
GCATAATATTTTTTTTTAGGTCCGAGATGAACCTAGGGTATATCTACCGCTGATAGCTGCAGGACTAATCCCCGAGGATGTAGAATACCAGTTAAGGGACAACTCTTCTACCAACAAAATGTTGCTCTATTAATTCTCATAACCAGGATTCGAACCCTAAACATATGATTAAAGGGTCCAAGTTAATTACTAGCCACTTGGACCATATCTTGTGGGTTAATTATGCATAATATTCATATATATATATATATATTGTTCAAAATATTGAATTTGTCTGATTTCAACTTGATCATTTTTTGGGTAATCATGATATAGGCTACGAAGTATCCACAACCGTTAGCAGTGACTAATCTCCGTCGGGGAACCAGTTGGGCACACAGGGTGGGTTCTTCCCCACCCAACCAGGTTTTCTCCATACACAAGAGTCAGGATTCGAACCCCTGACAACTTGCTTAAGGTGCTCAACTCCCTTACCATTTGGACCAACCATATTATGGTAACTTAATCATTATTAAATCATAAATAAGTTGATTTGAATACAAATAAATAATCCAAATTTAAATATTAAACCAAATCCAAACTAAAATACGTTCATCCTGAGTCCTGACCCAGTGATCCTTTTCATCTGCAACCCTAGTAGAAATAACGTGAGTATCAGTTTTGTTAAACTTTATGCTTGCGCAATTCGACATAATTTGTGTAGAGGTGACCTTTTGCGCCTAAAATGAATGTGGGATGCATCAAATACTTTGGTTTGCTGAGTAGATAATACTTTTTTAGTTTTCCTTTCTTTTTCTTTTTCTTTTGCTGCTCTACTTTCTTAGTTTTCTCTGGAGTATACTAACTAAATGCCAGAGAAGTATTGATACCTAATCCTTAAAAGAGAATTTTAAAATTAAAATAACTTTTATTATATAATAATGCATCGCCATATTAATAGTTGTATGTTGCGGTAGATTCGAGATTTGATCAAAATGCGATATTGTTTTTGTGGTTATGTAAGTGATATATTCCTCTATATTTTTTTTTACAGATTATTCATCTCCAATAGTTATACTAAAAGATTGTGATCTTCTGTAACAGTTCCGAGGGCATTATTATTGTTTCTAAACGTGTGTTATGAAGTTTATCTTGTGAATAAAGTTGAAATTGAAATGAAAAGCTAACTACTCTCTTTATTTCTGTTTTGGATGGAAGGGAGAAAAAAACAAGATATGCTACCATTATGTTTATGTGTTTATCTTGTGAATAAAGTTGAAATGAAAGGCTAATTAGTTACTCTCTTCTCTTTATTTCCGTTTTTGATGGAATGGAGAAGAACACGATATATATGCCATTATAGTTGTGTTTATCTTGTGAATAAAGTTGAAATAAAAAGCTAATTAGTTACTCTCTTTATTTTTGTTTTGGATGGAATGGAGAAAAACAAAAATATGCAATTATACCCTTATTTTTTTAAAAATTATTTGTTACATTATTTATTTATAGGGTTTTTTTTTTTTATATGTCTGGGATGAATCCAGTTATTCTCACATCTGATAGTAGTAGGACTAATCTTCTCAAGATGTAGGGGGGCCAACTCCTCTAGACACAAATACAGCTCTATTCCATCACCAGGATTCGAACCCTGAACATATGATTAGAGTCCAAGCTATTAGTCACTTTGACTACACCCAGCAGGTTATAGGTGCTGTTTACCAACACAAACACCAATATTTAATAAATAAAATAATGTCGCAAAAAATAAAATAAAAAAAACTTTATTAAAGTACCAGCTGGACTAAAAAACAAGCAATAATTTATTAAAAAAAATAAGAGTGCTGGTGTTTTTATTTTTGCGTAGACACATGTCCCATTGCAACTTCACACCAATGGCTTAGAGGAAGGTGAAAGTTAACTCCGACAAAAAAGTATATATTTTTTTACGCAATATATCATCAATCCAATGTATTTATCGTTGTTTTGTTGGATAAATCATTAGATCGTGAAAAGTGCAGATATAGATACCTCAAGTTTGTTCAGTTTAGATTTCTTGTTAAGCTCAAAGATTGTCTCCTCTTCTATCTATGTTACCCTCATCACTTTACCAAATCTGATCTCTCTCTCTCTCTCTCTCTCTGAAATGGGGTTCTTATAAATTCTGATATGATCAACACACTTTTGAGTTCTGATTCTTCTTGTGTGACCCTTGTTTTTCTGCTTACAAAGTCCAAATCTTTGAAACCATGTCCACCATGAAGATCAATCCCAAAGATCCAGAACACCTTTACTCTTCATGGAACTTCTCAAAGCTAATGGCTTTCTTCTTCCTCTTAATCTCCATCTCCTACCTCTTCTATTCCTTGAGTTTTGTTAGCCATTCATATGATAACTGTGATCAAAACCCCCACATTTCAATCTCTCATTTATCAGACACCACCACAAGCACTTCTTATTCTTCTTCTTCACTTTCTGAAGAAGAAGAAGAAGAGACCCCAAAAGAAGCTTTTGAAGAAAAAACCAACATCTCCCACATAGTCTTTGGCATAGGAGCTTCAGCCAAGCTATGGAAGCAAAGGAAAGAGTACATCAAACTCTGGTGGAAGCCCAATGAGATGAGGGGCATTGTGTGGCTTGAACAGAAGGTGAAAACTGAGCCTGGTGATGTGAATCTCTTACCCCCATTGAGGATCTCACAGGACACTTCAAAGTTCAAGTACAAGAACCCAAAGGGTCACAGGTCAGCTTTGAGGATTTCAAGGATAGTGTCTGAGACACTGAGGCTTGGGATGGAGGGTGTGAGGTGGTTTGTGATGGGGGATGATGACACAGTTTTTGTCACTGAGAATTTGGTGAAGGTTTTGCAGAAATATGATCATAATCAGTTTTATTACATTGGGAGTTCTTCAGAGAGCCACTTGCAGAACATTTATTTTTCTTATAATATGGCTTATGGGGGTGGTGGATTTGCAATCAGTTATCCATTGGCTGTGGCATTGGAGAAAGTGCAGGACAGGTGCATCCAAAGGTACCCTGGATTGTATGGCTCTGATGATAGGATTCAGGCTTGTATGGCTGAGCTTGGAGTTCCACTTACCAAGGAAAGAGGGTTTCATCAGGTTAGTACTTAATTGTTAGTAGTTTCTGGATGGCCTTTTTTTTTTCCTTTTTCTTTTTTGGTTTTGTGATGCTGTTTCTGTTTGATTCCTGAGACAATGTAGGGAAATGGGAAAGAGGGGTAAAGGGTGAAAAAGGATAGAAAAGGAATGACAAAGAAATTAACTGTGTGACTTTGCAGATTGACTTGGTCAACCTGTTATTGTTATGAATGATTGGAGTGGGGAAATTTTTTTGAAGTGGTGGGAAAAAATTAATAATAAATGAACAAGAGAGAAGGTGGGGGATTAATGGGGTGATATCATTGATTTGGTATTGGGTCATGCTAAGGGTTAGCATTCTCCTTTAGTATTAAAGCTAGGAAAACCTTTGTAGGGTATCAAATTGATGCATCATTTTGTGTTGAGGTAGATTATTGTTAAATCAGGATAGTGTAATGATGATTTACAAAATAAAAATAAGTAGTAGTTGATAAAAATAACTTTTATAGTTCCTAAAAAAAAAAAAACTTTTACAGGTGACCTAACTAATTTATGATCTCAGATTTAATTAGGATCACTTTTAATAGAGGATTATTCTGCATATTTTTAGCATTTCAGTTGTGAATGGCCTAATACATGAGATTTGTGTTACTTCCCATTCTTGACCTGCCATTCCCCACTGAAAATAAAATGATTTGTGTCACTATTTAAAGAATTTTATATATTTATGAAATGAACCTTCCTAGGATAATCTTTATGACGTGGAGAAATTTCATCGTTAGATAATTTATTTATTGATTAATATATTAACAACAACAATAATAAATATAGATGACATAAGATGCAGAAACAGAACAACATGCTACAAGTAGATGCTCAAAAGTCAGAACATAGATGGTAACTCCTAAATAAAACATTTTACTTTCTGATACCCACAAAATGTTAACATCATTTAATCATTTATTGTTACTTACCAAATGTACTCGAATTTTTCAGCCAAAACTGACTGAAAAGTTAGGTAAATTTAATCAAATCATCAATATATTTTCCCCCTTTAGGTAAAAATCAACTAGTCTTCACTGATTGATTTCTTTTTCAAACCAAAACTATTAAACAGCTAAAGGCCACCTTCCACCTCCACGGTTCCAGCTCTATCTCCACCGATTCAAAAGGTCAATTCAAAAATTGTTGGCTTCTCCTTCATTTCCTTTTCTTTCTGCTTGGCTTCAACCGTGCCCTTTTAAGTCTTTTTCTCATTCACAATATTTTATATTTATTTAACATAAAATATAACTAAACCTTATTATGTGGGGAATATCTAATCGTGCACAGCATCCACGTGTTCACTCCAAGCTAAATTTTGCGATGCTATGAGTGAGGTGCAGTTGAATTGCCCCCACACATTTTTCTAAGTGAGGAGACATAATTGAAAATAATAACACTTGTCACATACTATAAAGCACGTCGTAGCCCCACCATGAAAATCTAAGCCACAATCAGCTCCATTGTCGGTAACATCTGACCCTTCTTAGTCCCCACTTCACAAAAATCACGGTTGTTAGATACTCTGATTAAGTTGTGATACATAATTAAATACGCGTTATGAGTCTGGATCCAGCACGTGATTACTTGGCTGTCTTGGCCTATGCAAGTTCTGCATTAGTGCATTTCCTCTGGTGGATTGGTTAAACATACTACCTTCGTTCTTAAATGGTAGTAGTTGTTTCTTCTGCATCAGTGCATTAAAATACCATTATATTAATAATAAATTAAATTAGTCTTTTCATCATTATAGTTTTGCTGTATTTTTAAATAGATTCTTTTAATTTAAAAGTTTTTAATTATTTCTCAAAAATTTTAAAAAAAAAGTTTAAATGGGTCCCTACTATCATAAAATTTCTATAATTAATGGCGATTTAATTAAAAACTCATTCAAATATAAGCACCTATTTAAAACTTCTTAAAAGTATAAGTATTTTATTAAAAACTTTTAAATTATAGGGTCCTATTTAAAAGACAATGAAACTGTAAGGATCAACATTTTTTTTTGGGTAACCATATTATAGGTACGAAGTATTCACCACTGTTAGTAGTGACTAATCTCTGTCGGGGAACCTGTTGGGCACACAAGATGGGTTCTCCCATCCCAACCAGGTTTTCTCCATACACAAGAGTCAGGATTCGAACCCCTGACCACATGCTTAAGGTGTTCAAGTCCCTTACCACTTTAACCAGCCACATGTTGGTTGTAAGGATCAACATATTAATTTAACCTTAGTAATAAAAAGTGAAATTAATTGACTAGAGTGCCCTTATTAATAACTCGTGTCATAAATGTTGCAAGGAGAATGTTAACAAGTGTCCTTAGGACATTGTTTAAGGAATCATGAAAGGAAAATTTGTATCGGAAAATGGTGTATTTAGCATTTTAAAAAATGACATACACATTATGGATTTGATTTGGTTTTTCTTAATTATCTAGTTACACGCATTTAAATTTTTATAGTACTACTACTCACATAACATTTGGAGCTACATAATAGGTATCTTTTCTTTTACAGTAGTATATATCTATAAATAAGTTTAAGTTTGTTGTAGCGTATACATCTTCTTCCCTTTGTCGTTTTGTAACAAAAAAAATACATCTTTTAAATAGCTCTCTCATAATTTGACATGGTTTGTTTTGTTCTGTGTTGAATAGTTTGATGTGTACGGCAATCTCTTTGGTCTCCTAGCAGCCCATCCCGTTACACCATTGGTGTCCCTCCATCACCTAGATGTGGTGGAGCCTATATTTCCAAATGTGAGCCGGGTCCAAGCCTTAAAGAAGCTCAAGGAGCCCATGAAACTCGACCCTGCAGGGCTTATGCAGCAATCCATTTGCTATGACAAAACCCGGACTTGGACCATATCCGTTTCTTGGGGCTATGCGGTTCAAATATTCCGGGGCATTTTCTCCGCCCGGGAGGTGGAAATGCCGGCGAGAACCTTCCTGAACTGGTACAAGCGAGCCGATTATACCGCCTATCCATTCAACACGCGCCCCGTCAGCAGGAATGTTTGCCAAAAACCATTTGTTTATTACTTGTCTAATGCAACCTATAACAAGGGTACAAATGAGACTATGAGTCGGTATGTTCGGGATCACCCAAACCCGAATTGCAAGTGGAAAATGGCAGATCCGACCCAAATCACACTAGTAGAGGTTCATAAGAAACCCGACCCGCATTTGTGGGACAAGGTAATTTCATACTTCTGTAATTCATTGGCCTAAATGTTAGCTCTTTTCCTTGCATAACATGTATTCCAAACATTCATGATGAATGAGTCGAATTACTTATCCTTCGGTCTATTAGTCTTTGTGTGTGTATTTTTTATTTGAGGTTGAAAAATTCTTAGGTACTACCTGAGCAAGAGATTTTTGTTGCTATGTACCATTAAATGTGTGCCATTATTTCCACTACTTAAACTACTTTTAATGCTATATCTTATTTGTCATACATTCAATGGTAATATAGCAAATTCTTGTTGTGGGAGCATCTAAGAATCGTCCTTTGACATTTAGCTGAATGAAACTCAGAGTTGCTTACTGAATTGGTTTTGCTTTGGTTGTTTTGAGCAGTCTCCAAGAAGAAATTGTTGCAGGGTTCAAAGAACAAAGAAGAAAGGAACTTTGGTGATTGATGTTGGGGAATGCAGGGAAGACGAAGTTGTTGAATTGTAATTAGAGTTGTTGATAATTCATAACTCAACTGCTTAATTGCTATATGTATTTTCTTCTTCTTTATAAAATTATTTACATTGAGATTTTCTTGGCGGATAGTATAGATGAGATGAGTACTAGAAGTCTTCTGAATTATTTTCTCCCTAAAACATGAGTACCTTTGGTTATTTTGCTAACTGATAATTTACTCACTATATAGGATGGGAGGTTGGCATATCTTTTGTCAGTGTTTCCGGTACAAAATTTTAAAAACATGAAACATATTGAAAAGATGACATTTTTATAATTATTTCTAAAAAGAGGAAATTAAAACAAGAAATTGGAAACAGGTCCAAAGTATGCAAACAGATTGGATTGGATGGTATAAACTCATGGATTAACTTGATTAACCACTATTTTCTTTAATTTTATAATAATTTATTTTACTAAGATGTCATTGCCAAGGGACTTGGATCCAAGGTTGCATAAGAGAGTAGTTCAGGGTTTGCTTTCAAATGATTAATGTCCTGCTCATCCAAAGTAACCCAAGCTTCTATGCCATCTTGCAACCTGGTGTCAACCAGAATGACAAGATTCAAAAACACTGAACCACTTGATGCAATACTACTCACCCATGTGGGCTTTCCCCACCCAAAATCAGCCTCATAGAACCCAAAATTGCACCAGCTGCTAAACCCAAAATATTCCACTCCATTTTGTGATCCTCCTCTCTGTCTAATTCCTTTGAGAGCCTCTTCCATAATTGACTTTCCCTTATCACCCCACAATTCTTCAACAAATTCATTATCAACTTTAGATATTGCATTCCTCAACTTACTCACCAACTCTTCCAACCCCATCTCATGTTCACTCATGTGATCTGCAGCCACCAACCAAAGGAGATTTCCCATAGCATGCTGTGGACAAAGAGCCTCATCCATTCTTCTTCTCAGGTTCAACAAATGAGTCACCAAAGAAGGCCTCTGGGTACCAAACTGTGCCTTGGACACAGCCATGAGAGACTTCCACAAGATTGCTGAAACTATCTCCAAACGTGTAGGGTCTTGCACTTCACAGGAAGAGTTTGGTGTGGCTGATATTTGAGCCTTGAGGGTAGCTATGTCTGAGTTTCTGAACAAAAACCTCCTTGTGACACACTTGCCTTGCTTGAACAAGGAACCCCACATTTCCATTGATAAGTCTTTAAGCCACAAACTGTTTGTGGGGAAGAGAGAAGATGCTATGAAGTTAGGATTGACTAACTGGTTGTAATTGCAACCCTTAGTCCTTTCAGTCCACCCCTTCAGGAAGGTGCTTAGTGCAGCCCCATCAATGATCCTATGAGAAATGCATATCCCAATAGCAACCCCACCACATTCAAAGACATTTACTTGAATGTTGGTCACATAGGAACCTGAGATTGATCCATCAGAAAATGGTTCAGTTGGAAGAAACTTGTGCAACATGGTCAGTTCAGGCTGGACCAGAAATTCAGCAAGTGGACACTTCACTTGGGATTCCAAAAAGTTAGCACCTTCATCATTGCACTCAATGGACAAGTCATCTTTGATTTTGCCACCAAGTGGGTAGAACTCGGTTAGTGTCTCAGATAAAGATTGCTTTAGCAATTCTAACCTCTTGGGGATTTCAGAAACAACACTAGTTGTGTCAGGTGAAGTATAAAATAGGATTATTGGAGCATAAGGTGCAGGAATGAGCTGATCCAAAAGGGAAAGTTTGAAGGTTCTTAGATGAGAGGGTGTGGGAGAAGAAGGCCTAATGTCTTGTCTAGAAATTATTTCTACTTCAAATTTCATTGTTTGGTTCTAAAGTTTTGGTGAGAAATGGTAGCACTTGTAATGTGATTGATATATATGGAGTGGCAAAAAATCTTCCGTTGTCTTTGTTGTAAAGGCTGGTTTTCAGAGCGCTAGAAGAATCTTCCCAAATAAGGTGCTGCTGCCACTTAATTTGTCATATTAGGAAAACGTTCATTCCCTGTGATATATGGCAACTGTTTGTCAGAATCAGAAATGTCAAAGTGGTCATTTTTTGGATTGAGATATGCTTACTAAATGAAGCATATTCAAAGCCGAATCTTTAACTCTATGATTTCAATAAACAATTTGACACATTTTCTAGCAGATTACTATCACAAACGATGAAAGGTGATCTTTTATGGGGTGAAATTTCTAAGAAAATATCCCATAGTTTAATAAATATGCATTAATTCAATAAATTTGAACATTTAGGATGTAAACAGACAGGTTCAGTTGTGTTCTGTCAAAGAACAATGATGTCGAGATGCTACTCGGCTTATAGTGTAAGAAAATGCCTTTGCTCGAGAGCCATGCCCTCTATATATAACATGAGGACAACAAGTAATTTATGGGTGATTTATGAGCCTTACTGATAAGGTAGTTACAAAACCTTTAATTACTCATTAGTATGATACTGGTTACGAGATCCGATGTCGGTTACAGATCTCGACAATCACAGACTTTGGTTCTTGCCTGCCAAATAGCCAAGGTCAAGGTGAGTCGAGCTTAAGACCTAATACAACCATGTAGTAACAAGTGGAATATTGGAATATCCATCCAAACCAGTTCAAACATACAATTTTTATATCCATTTGCCTAATTATGTAGATTACAAATTAAAATAAAAATAAAAATGTAAAAGCATTGGTGCAAAAATAAATAAGCTAAAATATATAAGAAGTGTTGGGAAATACCAGCATAATTTCCCTTCTCTGTGTACTCAAAATAGGCACTAAGCGGAAGCGTAAAATAAGTATAATAACACCAGACAATTTTTAGCATGGAAAAACCTCATCAATGTGAGCAAGAGAAAAAAACCACAGGATCCGTAGGCCACTTAAACTTCCACTATAACAATAATGAGTATAGAAAAATACAAAAATATTGTATTTTCAATTTGTGGATAACACTCTCACAAATTTTCTCTCTTACAAAACTCTCTCTATTTTTTCTCTCACCACTCTTCTCTCTTGAATGTGAGGATCTGATGTGCATCTTCCTTCATCTCAGATGCTTCTATTTAGAGTGTGTTTGGGAAAGCTGAAAAAAAAAGATTATGCTGATAATCAATTTGTGTATAATCGATTATTCTGGTAATCGATTATAATCAGAATCTGTTTTTGTTTGGGTCGTTTTGCTGAAAAGCGATTTTAAGATAATCTATTTCGTTTGGATGGTGAAAAAAAATCACTTTTATAAAGTAAATTACGAAAAAGGGTATGAAATTATTTATATTAATAATATTTATGCTTTTTTAACATTGAAACTTGTTAAAATATTTAGATTTTTAACACAAAAAATTTAACAAAAAATAATATAAATAAATAATCAATATTAATTAAATAAATAATTAATACTTTATAAAAAATATGCATCTATTATTGCTCGTACTGACGCTAATGTTCCATAGAAAGAAAAAAACGGTGTCAAAGTCATTGGGGAGGGGGGCAAGTTCGGCAACTGGGAGTGGGTGCCCAAATAATCAGTTGTCAAATAAGCAAACAGTCCATGATATGAGATGGTTTAAAAACAGCTTATTCAGATGAAAAAAGCTTTTTAAAAAATTAAGCTCTAAACCCAAACATAATAGATTATTCACAAAACCACTTTTTTGGATAAAAAAGCTGAAAAATGGGATAATCTATCTTTCCCAAACAAGCTCTTATAGAAGCAAAATGAGAGCAATGAAAGTGAAGTAGTTGGTGGTTGAAAAAAATTTCAACCATTGCATTTATTATGGAAGACTTTGTTACTTTACTTTGACTGGATTTTCAACAAGAAGTTAGAAAAATGGATCCGATTCTACATATAAAAAAAAAAAATACAAAAAAGGCGTTGAGTTCTGCTTTAGAGGAGATTGACTTGGATTATTCTCTTGTATGTTTACTTTGGTCATTTCCTATTTTTATTTTTGGTGAAAATAGAAAATAGGCTTGAAGATATGTTTGGTTGAGTTTATGAAAATGTTTTTAATAAAAACATTTTTTCAATTTGGCTCAAATCTGAAAACAGGAAGTTGCCTTCGATGTTTCCTTTTCAAAATTTTTAATATAGGAAACAGGAGGTCAAAATAAAAATATTTTCAATATTTTTAAAATTTAAAAATGAAAACAATTTTTTTAAAATAGAAATAGAAAATAAAAATAAGAAATAAAAATACAAATCAAACATGTCCTTATAACTCATTTCATACTGTTACGATCTCTCCGGTTTGACAAGTTGTGTATGCTTCAAGAGGGTGAGATTGGAGTACTGGAAGACTTTTCTGTCTTTTTCATTGGTTTCTTTGACTTAGGGTCGGTTTGGGAGTTTGGAGGGAAAGGAAAGTGAGGGGATCAAAGGGAAAGGAAAGGGAAGAGAGGGGAGGGGAGGGAAATGAGAGTACTATCTCTCCTCTTGTTTGTAAGTGCATATTATACGAGGGAAAGTAAATGGAGGGTTTATAGCATACTTTTACAATTTTACCTTTATTTTAGAAAATTAACATAAGTAATATTTGTTAAATAATATTAATGCACCTTTAAAAGAAAAAATTAATACTAATGCAAAAAAAATTATTCATTTTCCTCTAAAAATTGGGGTAAACCCCCCAAAAAACCCCCAATTGGGGTAAACCAAAAAATTGAGGTGAGGAGGGTTTTGGGGGGTTTTCTAAAATCCTAAAAAACTTCCCCTCCAAATTTTTGCACTCACAAGCAAGGGAGAGGTTCTCATAAACCTTCCCTTTCCCTTACTTCCCCTCCTAAACAAGACTCGCAAACAGACCCTTAGGGCTGGAAATTGGAGTGTATTCTTTGATTTCATATTTTTGATTGGCTTAATTACACTTACATCTTTTTTATTTTAAAATTATATCGACCACTCTGAAATTTAAATTATTGTTAGGGGTGTTCATATCCAAACCGATCCAAAAAAATAACCGAAAATCAATCCAAAAAATCGAAAACCGAACAAAACCGATGTCTTTTAGATTTTTTTGGATCTTGTTTTGTGAAAACCGATCGGATCGGATCAGATTTTGGATCCTTTTTGCAAAACCGAACCAATCCAAACCAAATCGCATACATAAAATTTAATATATGTTTATTTTATTTTTTGCAATATTAATTTTTTATTTGTTGTTTTTTTCCTAATAATGCTTACTAGTTTGATTTGATGTAATTTTTTTTTTATTTCTAATGTTTTAAACATAAATAAAACATGTTTTGAAACTAGATGATGATATGTTTTCATATTTTATGAAATGTTATTACATGAATGTATCAACAAGCATATAAATGTTTAAGATTTTGTTCAATTTAGCTTGTAATCTTGATTATTTGATGTAATATAAATATGTAATGATGTATCGAAAAAAACCGAATCAACCGATCTAATCCAAACCGTATTTAGAGTGCTTGGGAAAGCTGGAAAAAAAAAGATTATGTTGATAATCTGCTTTCAAATAATCGATTATTGTAATAATCGATTATAATCAGAATCTGTTTTTTGTTTTGGTATATTTGTTGAAAAGCAATTTTAAGATAATCTATTTCATTTGGGTGGTGCAAAAATACTCACTTTTATATTAAAAAAATTATATATGAGCCTAAAAGTACGTAATTTTTGCTTGAGAAAGAAAAAAGCATACGTTGGAGAGAGAAAAACGTGCAACAACGCAAGAAGGAAAAACGCTGTAAAGTAAAACAGTCATGTGAACCTTGTTATCATAAAACAACATTTTTGGGGTTAAAAAGCTTTTCATTATTTTCAGCTAAAAACCCAAATATAAAAAATTATTTGTAAAACAGCTGAAATGGGTCAAAACAACTGTTTGGGAGAAAAATAAGTTTTCTCAAACATGCTCTTAATCGGATCGGATCGGATCAATTTTTTTTAAGGAAGCAATTCAAACTGAACCGAACCGCATGTCTATTTAATCTTTGGATTGGTTGACTTTTTGTCTCAAAACCAATCCAAACCGATCCGCGAACACCCCTAATTGTTATCACAGTACTTATCTCTTGAAATTTATATTATCATTATCGTTATACTCATATATAATTAAGTAAAATCTAGAAGAGTTCAGTAATCTTTGAGCAATACTGTATATTGCTAATCCATTTCCTTGAATCTCTACGAGTAGACTGATATATTAATTTCCTTTTCAACTAAAATATTTCAAATAGAAATTTATTAATATTAAAATGTAAATGTCATCCATCTCTAAATTAACGCCTTTGTACGTACCTGATTCATGAAATGTCTTTCGTGATACTTAATATTTCTCTTATTTGATTTTCTTAGCTCCGCTTATCTTAATGAATATACCGTTCTAACTCATTCGTTTTCCAAATAAAAAATAAATAAATTCATTCTTGGAATGAAGGTGAGGTCAGCAAATATTATGTCACTGATGTATTAGGATCAGAAATTTGCAACACAAGCATGGTTCATGGCCCTCGACTACGTACGTTATCTTTGAGAATGAATAAGATTATTTGTGAGGCAGGGCATTATTAACAAGTTGCCATTGTTCAGAGCCACGCAGGGAATTTGACTTGGAAAATTGGGGAGGCCTAATGATTCATGCTCGTAGAAGTTACTTTCTCACAAAGCAATAAAAGGAAAGGTTTTTTTTTTTTTTTTAACGAATCTAGAATATCAACAAAAAGTCCTTATCAAGAATTAAATGTTTTATAATATATGCAATTTTTACTTTTATTAATCTGTTCGTCCTCGAATTATTTTAGAATTTTCAATTAAATTTCTATACTTTAAAAGTTTGTAATTGATTTTTTAAATACATGAAAAATTTGTATTTGAGTCTCTCATATATTTTTTCGTTAGGGTTCCAAAAAGTAAAATGATCTATTTGAATTTTTCTAAAAAATACAAAGATTTATTTGAATTTATTTTCAAAAAGTTCAAAGATAAAGGATCATAAAGACGACTGAATGAAACACCGAACAAATACCAATATTTACCATCTATTTTGTTTGCATATATCACTGGCAAAAACTCATAAGGTGTGGTCTAAGTGGTTAGTAGCTTGACCCTTTAACCTTATGTTCAGGATTCGAATCCTGATGATAGGAATAGAGCTGCATCTGTGGGTAGAAGAGTTGCCCCTTTGCTGGTACTCTACATCATTCTCGAAGGATTAGTCCTACGACTACCGGCTGGAGGATACCCTTGGTTTCATCCTGGACCTAAAAAAATATATCACTGTCAAATAAATCAAAGTCCTAGTGAAGGGGATTAAGATAGTTTATCTCAAGGCTTATGTATATGGAAAAATTATCATTCAGAGGGATTCTCGTTAAGCGTCATAGACAGGAAGATTAACTTCTCCCTTGTCAAATAGGAGAATACTTTGGGGGAAAAAAAAGTCAAAATCCTTTGTTTTGTTTGGGTCTTTGGGATGGGGTGTTGAAGGTATGATTCCATTCCATACTACCTGCAACTCTTGGCATTCGAGTATCTTTCACTTGGCATTAATCACGACACTAAAATCGTTGAACTTCTAATCATGTCAACTCTATGAGACAAGCACGTACTCTAATATGAAACAAAAATGGTCTCGTTAACTAACGAGTGTCCTTATAATATTGGTTAAAAAACCTAAAAATAACACGATTTCATTGGAAAATCAAGTGTTTATCTTCTCAAAACATTAAATACATCACTTTCCAATAAGATCTTTCTTTTCTTAGTTACTTAATCATTCCCCTAAGGACACTCGTTGGCATTCTCCAACAAAAATAATACTAATTTCTACATTCCAAACACTGTAGCAGAGGGACGTGAACCATGCTCTTTCGTTGTTTTGTATTTGTTTTTATTTTCCTTCAAGTGTCCTAGTCATGCAAATTTCAATTTGTATATTTGTCCCATATTGTTATAAATCTTGAACTATAAATACTTAAGTTCCATCATATTCTCCTCATTAGAGTCTTTTCTTTTCTCCTAACAGATTTGCTACTTTGTCTTCTGTCTAGAATTAAGGACACAAGGACACAAAAAAGACAAGAAAAGAAAAGATGGCTGAAGAAATGGCAAAAAGGTCACCTTCTCAAGAAAAATATGGCAGGGTTCAATCTGCAATAAGGATGCTGGTGCTGATTGTGTTTGTGGGTTGGATTTTCATTTGGGTAATGCAGCCCACAAATACTTATAAACATATATGGTTGCCTCAAATCCAAGCAAAGACTAATTCTACCTATTTTGGTGCACAACAAGGTATCTTTTTTATTCAATTATACATTTCATGTTGTGCTTGCATTACTTAATCTTATGTATGCTAATATCCCTATGATCTTCTTATATTATTGCAGGTGCAAGACTTCTGGTTAACACTTTTCCAGTCTTATTCATAGCTGCTTTGGGATGTGTCTACCTTCACATAGCCAAAAAAGCAAATGATTCCAACATGGAAATGTACCATTTCTTTTTCCCTTAAAACCCCATTAATTGTAAGATAAGAAATTTACAATTCTGATAACCGGCTTACTTATTTTATGCTTTTTTGGACCATCAGCTGCAATGGCCAGAAACGTGAGGTAACCATATGGAAGCGTCCAGTGCTTGTAAAAGGCCCTCTTGGTATTGTTTCTGGCACAGAGGTAGCATTCTTGCTAATGTTCATAGCACTCTTAATTTGGTCCTTTGCAACTTATTTGCACAACAGTTTTGCCACAATCACCCAAAAATCAGCAGCAGCGGACGGCAATAAAGTGTAAGAATTTTCATTGCAAAGTGTAAAGTGCAAACAAGATGACAGTTTTGTAATTATTTTTTAAAACAGAAAATGAAAACAAGAATTTGAAAACAAAGCAAATGAACCCTTAAATTCAACCTTTTTATGTGGTCCAATAAGTAACTTGTGCAACAAAATCTCTAAATTGTGATGTTGGGTATGTTTGTTTTGTGATGGCTTTTGGCAGATGGGAAGAGAAGCTAGATAGTGCAGCACTAAGGTTGGGTCTGATAGGGAATATATGCTTGGCATTCTTGTTTTTTCCAGTAGCACGTGGCTCTTCCTTGCTGCCACTGCTTGGCCTCACTTCAGAGAGTTGCATCAAGTACCATATTTGGCTAGGACACATTGTCATGACACTCTTCACTTCTCATGGCATTTGTTACATCATCTATTGGGCAGTTACCAACCAACTTTCTCAGGTTAATTAACAATAACATCCCTGCTTTTATATATATGTCATGCAATTGTTAATGTTTAGATACTATACAGTAAAAATTATAACATTCTCAATTCTGTACTTACAATTTCCATCACTTATTTTTTTACTATAATTTCTTAAATTGTTTCTTCTTATTATTATGAATAAATAAGTTAAAACATTTTTTTTATAAGCAAATAAGTTAAAACATAATAAATAATATATAAAATACTATAATCAATCTCTGTCTCTGTCTCTTCCTTATTCAAAAGAACAAAACTAATACAGCCTATGATATCTCTGTTAAAGGGAACAAATGGATGGTTAGCCTTGACTTGTTTATATCAAATTGATTGTCTAAGTTAAATATTGATTATTGATCAAATAAACGTTCAGACAAGTTTATAAAAAAATAATTAACCCTAGAATAGTTACACTGGAAGTGAACTTTAGCTTATTTTCAGTGTCGGCCCTTGAGTGAAGCCACCCAAGCAAGGGCTTTAGGTCTCAAAAAATTTACTTATTAATAGTTACTATATAGTTAGATAGGTTTTTTTTTTCAAAAAAAAAAAATTTACTTATTGTTTAGTAGTTATTATATAGTAAATTACTATATAGTAATACTAGTGAAGAGTCTTTAGTTGGGAAGTTGTGACAACCAAGGGTTAATTCCTTGCTTTAAGCAACCGATCGATGATTAGTCACATAACCAGTTTAAAGGGGCGAAGCTTGTGAGGATACCTCGGGGTGCCACTGGGGAGCAAAAGGTCCTAATTAGGGTGGTTCATCAAAAGAATATAGTAATTTAATAAATAATTTGCATCCCAAAAAATTCAAAAGATAAACTTTAAATAAAAAATAATAATTTTAATAAAGTATTATTATTAGCTAAAAGGGCCTCATCCCATAATTCGCTTTAGGCCTAAATAGGTATTGAGCCGGCCCTGCTTATTTTCTTAAACAATAAATTAGAAACAGCTCTATTATTCCGATCAGCTATTTCAAAGCTCACCCACTCGAAGGGAAAAACAATTCTATAAGCACTTATGAAATAAGCATTTTGTAAGAAAAAATTTATTTTGAGCTATGTTATTTGTAAAACCACTATTGACACCTAAGTGACACCGATACTCATAATTGCATACAGTATATCTACTCTGTTTTGAAATACAATATACCTCTATCCCATCTACACTTATATCAATGTATGGTGTCTATACGGGTGTCCATATTCATGTGTTCAAAAAACATAACTGATTGTTTTTGTTTCACTGCAGATACTGAAATGGGACAAAATTGGGGTATCAAATGTGGCTGGAGAACTATCTTTGCTTGCTGGTTTGTTCCTGTGGGTTGCAGCAATCCCCCGCATTAGGAGAAAATTCTTTGAGCTCTTCTTTTACACTCACTACCTCTACATCCTCTTCATGGTTTTCTTCATCTTTCATGTTGGCATTTCCTATGCATGCATGATGCTCCCTGGTTTCTACCTCTTCTTGGTTGATCGTTACCTACGGTTTCTACAGTCAAGACGCCAAGTTCGTTTGGTCTCTGCTCGTGTTTTGCCATGTGAAACTGTAGAACTCAATTTCTCTAAGGGTCATGGTAATTAACATACATGCATGGCTATCCTAGCTCAGTATCTTGATGTTACCTATAGTTAATTCTTGAGAAATGTTTAGTTTTTTTTTTAATTATTTATTTGGAGTCATTTTTTAGAGCTAATGTGATATGTCTTTGGCAGGATTAACATATAATCCAACAAGTATTATGTTCATAAATATACCAAGCATATCCAAGCTGCAGTGGCATCCATTTACCATTACTTCTAATAGTAAATTGGAGCCAGAAAGGTTAAGTGTTGTCATTAAATGTGAAGGAACTTGGTCCAAAAAGCTCTACCAATTGCTTTCAACTCCTTCAGGGATAGATCACCTTGGTGTATCTGTTGAAGGCCCTTATGGACCTGCACTAACCAATTATCTAAGGTCTGCATCTTATAAGAAAAACACAACTTTTAAGACCAATTTGGAGTGATTAACTTTTGATTCATTAGAAATGAGTAGTAACTAATTGTTCTCTTTTTCTTTTAACCAGGCATGACACTCTTGTGATGGTGTGTGGAGGAAGTGGCATCACCCCTTTTGTCTCCATCATTCGGGAGTTAATATTTATGAACACTACATTCAAATGCAAGACCCCAAAAATTGTCCTAATTTGTTCATTTAAGACCTCTTCATGTCTCTCAATGCTAGATTTGATCCTCCCAATTTCTGGTACCACCTCTGACATTTCTAATCTACAACTACAGATTGAGGCCTACATCACAAGAGACAAGGAGCATCAATCAGATAGCCAAAATCACCTTCAGACCTTATGGTTCAAGCCAAAGCCAAGTGATGCACCCATATATGCTATATTAGGCCCAAACAGTTGGCTTTGGCTTGGAGCTATAATCTCATCCTCTTTCATCATTTTCCTTATCATAATTGGGATCATTACTCGTTACTATATTTTCCCTAAAGACCATAACTCGAATAAAATATTCTCATTCCCTTTGAGGTCTTTCCTTCACATGCTAGTAATATGTGTGTCCATAGCTGTGGTTGCTAGTGCAGCTGTTCTTTTGAACAAGAAACACAATGCTAAAGAAGCAAAGCAGATTCAGAACTTGGAAGGGTCATCACCAACAGTGTCACCAAACTCATTGATATATAATGCAGATAGAGAATTGGAAAGCCTTCCGTACCAGTCTCTTGTTCAAGCTACCAATGTGCATTATAGTGTAAGACCAGACCTAAGAAGTAAGTAACCTCATTTTATTCAATTATGGCCTAGAGCTATCAATGAATTGAAATCACTGATTTTGTTTTTCAAAAAATACTTTTTTACAGGACTGCTATTTGAACTCAAAGGGTCAAGTGTGGGAGTCCTTGTTTCAGGACCCAAGAAAATGAGGCAGGATGTTGCAGCCATTTGCTCATCTGGTTTAGCTGAAAATCTGCATTTTGAGTCCATTAGCTTTAGCTGGTGATAAATGTTAATGTTCAACCTTTGTAGTGGCCTCAGCTACCCTTGATGAAGTTAATAGTTTTCTTGCTTTGATATAAATAAATGGAAATTGATTTGTCAACAATAATTCAGTCTTCAATCTCTAGCAGATATCATGTGAATTTGAATATAAATAGAGGAGTTTATTCATATCTTGATTCTCATGAGTAAGGATTATCTCAACAAGACATACAAAATTGAGTACAAACATGGATAATGAGAAGTTTCTATACAAGTAACAAGGTTCATAAATAATTCCATGAAAAGTTTATAAGTCATACCATGCCATTGGCAGCTCTGATCTCTTCACTGGAACTGACGATACTAGTGCCAATGATCAACCATATCAGAAACTGAAGGTGTTAGGAGAAAGCCTAGACATGATTTCCATAAATATCTTCAACATCTTGCTTACATACCAAACGGCTTCCACACCTCACTATTTGCAGTGAATGACAGCAGTAACTTTTCAATACAAACTCAATTTCACTCCAGTCCCCATCTTCATAAATCTTGTCACGGAATTTATCAATGGACAAATAGAGAATATAAAGGTGAGGGTAATATGGCTCCATAAGAGGTAAGTTCCTGGAGCTGATAAACAACTTACCCCTTGGTCCAAACAAGTAACAATCAACTTCATGACGACACTCAGGTGGGTCAGAATAACTTACTAACAGGAAACACAAAGCAAATCCCACCCATTCAGTTGGAGGGCAGTTATGAGGAACTGATATTTTTGCAAAGGAAACACACTTTTGAGGGATAAACCATGATGGAATTTCACTCCCTGTGATAAGCATATCAAATCTTGCTTCGGGAAGTTGGACAGCCTGTAACACATCATTGTAATGTTGAGTAAGTAACAAGGATGGGTGATTATGTCACATACACACAACACGAACACACACAGCTTTAGAGGGGAAGTCAGGGTGCAAAGTGCAAACCTCAAGAAACCTCATCACTTCTCTAGGTAGCCTCAATTTTATAGGTGATGCAAAGAGACTGCATGGCTTGGATAGATTGAATTTGGAAACTTCTAGTGAAGCACAATTGCTTGCATCCACTCCTCTTATGCTTGATGGAAGCTCTGGCAACCATTGAAGCTTTTCACACCAGTTTAGGTAAAGATATTCAAGCTTTGAAAGTTTAGAAATGCAGCTTGGTAAGCTAACAAAATTGTTGCCAGTGAGATCTAAAAAGATCAATGAAGACAAGCGGCAAAAATCATCTGGCATCGATTCTTCGGATAGATTACAGTAACTCAAATCGATACTCGTCAAAGAGGGTACATATGAGATAGAAGGTGGCAATCCAAATCCAGTGGGAGCTTGTTGCTGACTCCCAAAGAGCCACTTAAAGGGGAGAAACATATCCGCTGACTTAGATCCTGGCCCTTTGCATTCAGCAAATGATATTGCTCTAAGGTTTTCTAGATAAAAGACAGATGAAGGTAGTTCTTCAATAGCAGTTCCACTTGCATAAAGTGCCTCCAAACACTTTATTTCCTTTAAACCCTCTGGTAAGGTATGGAGTTTTGAGCAACCAGAAACATTCAGAATAAGGAGGGGACTTCAATTTATGAATGGTATCTGGAAGGCCAACAAGATTCTTGCAATTTTTTAACTCCAAATGAATAAGGCCAATTAGACATCCCAGTGATGAGGGTAGCTTTGTTATAGCAGTTCCCTCTAAAGAAAGTATTGATAGATGCTCCATACTTTCCCCAAACTCCGGAGCAGTTTTAAATTCCGAGCAACCGGAAAGATTTAAATCCTCCAAGGAACTCATCTCCATTTTACTTGGAAGAGCTTTGAGCCTTTTGCAGTCTTTTAAATTCAACAGAACAAGTTTCTTGTGGCATGCAAGGGACACATGAACCTCAGTTAAGCTTGTACAACCTTCAAGAACCAACGATTCAAGATTTGGAACCCCACCAAAGTCCGGGGATTGCTTTAGGTTCTTGGAAAAACTCAAATTAATAAACTTTAGTTCTTCCATAAACTGATCAGATATAATAAAAAAAATCAGGGTTATTATGATTATGAAAACTAAAAAAAAAAAACATAAATTGGAAAGAGATCTTAATAATGGGTATTTACCTTTGTTCCATGCCAAAGTTGTTCTATTTTGCTATGAGGCAATTTGAGGTCAACAACTTCATCTAGTTGATTAGTAAGTGGCAGAGTTTTCAAAGGACATCCTCTCCAATGAAGAACTTTTAGTGCAGAAGGAAGGCAGTTGAGACCAAGGGGGAGTTGAATTTCACATAATTTGAGTAATCTTAGCTTACTTGTCTTGGAGAAGGCTTCAGTGCTCCAGCGTGCTTCATATGGTTGAACTAAGTTCAGAACTATACCTTGAATTGCATCAGTTCCCTAGAAAACCAGAATGGAAAATAACTTCATCTTGCAGAATGAGCTAAAACACAAACTAAAAGAAAAGAAATATTGCATGCATTGTTCAAATTTGTATCTTAATGCCACATTTATTTATCTAACACCAAGCACCTAATAGTTGGCAAAAAATTGGCACCTACCTTATTTTTTCTCAATACATGATCAATGTCTTCTTGAGACCACAACCTACTACGCTTGCCAGGATCATCTGGAGATTCTTTTACTACAATATTCCTGCCCATTTCTTGAATCAAATCATGCATCCCCAACTTGTTTTTCATCCTATCAAGAGTAACCAAAGATCTTTCAATCAGAATTTCAATTCCAATTTTGGAACATCGACCACAAATTTCTAGTATGTCTACTACTTCATCTATGTCCATCCCTTTAAAGAAACAAGCAATATCTAGAAACAAATTTTTCTCCGAGGATTCTAAGCCGTCATAACTTATCTTCAGTGTATCTTGGATTTTCGAGGGTGAAACACTTCTTATTTGTTTTAAAGCACTGTGCCAAACCTCAGTTGTTCTTCCATGAAGATGGGAACCCAGTACCTCAAGTGCCAATGGAAGGCCTCTTGCATATTCAACCAATTCATTGCATAAAGTCACATACTCTTCTTCAGGTTGATCTCGTTTAAAGGCTTTCAAACAAAGGAGCTGAAGGGCTTCTTTTTTAGTTAAGCCTCCAACATTATAAATTTTATGCACTCCATGTGTCTCCAGAAGATGCTTATCTCTGGATGTGATTATTACCCTGCTTCCTGGACCAAACCATTCTTGCTTCCCAGCCAAATTCTCTAATTGTTTTATATCACTTACATCATCAAGAACAAGAAGAACATTTTTGTTGCATAAAGAGTTTGCTAATATCTTTTTCCCATCAAACAAATTATAAAAATCACCACTTCTTATATTAAGATGAGAAAGAAGTTCCCTTTGGATGTGAACTAAGCCATTTGTCTTAGACACCTCTCTAATGTTTTCAAGAAAGCAACTAACCTTGAATACCTCTTTGATCGCTTCATAGACTAATCTAGCAATAGTTGTTTTACCTATGCCTCCCATGCCCCACATGCCTATAAAGCGAACATCATTCAACCCCGTTCCTATGAGTGAATTCACTTCTTTTATCCTTGAATCAATCCCAACAAGGTTATCTGTGCAAGATGGCAATTTAGGAATCAACTTTTTCTGTATGTGGTCAACAATTGTTTCAACCAGTGCTGCCTCGTGCCTGTATAGAGAGGGAGGGAAAAATGAAAAGACTTGTATTTCTAGTCCAACAAAAACCAAAAGCAAATATGGTAATACAAAGAGAAAACAAGTTATAATTTTATATTTTACATATCCTTGCCTCCAGATGTCTCAATTTTAATTTTCAATGCACTAGACAAAACCATTTGTTGCCAGATGAGCTACAGAAGTAATGAATGAATTAAAAGGTTCTAAATTGCGAATCACATCACTTGATGCAGCCGCAATATTGCAGTCACAGTCACAGTCACTGCTACAATCGCATCATCCTGCAACCACAACCCCACCCACAAACCATATATAACCATGCATCCCAACGTGGTTGTTTATCTATTCCTTTTATAAATATGATGGTGGCACATCATTTGAGCTTAAATTAAAAAAAAATAAAAAAAAATAACATACATACACACACAATCACACATGGATAGAGATCATCTGTCTCAATTTCCTGTACTAATTCATGTCTCATCCAATTAAAAGGTACTAAGTACACATTTTTTTAAAATTGATTATTTTTTAGAAAATGATTACTTATAGCTTCAGTTATTCATAGACAAGAAGTGAGACATGTAAATGAGATTTATTATGAGAGAACTTACTGATCCTTGGAGTCCCAACCAGAGTAACTTGCAACTTCTCTTAAGGCATCTCTCCATCTTTTAACCTTCCCTCCTTCTTCTCCAAATTTCTTTTCATGTTTTCTGAAATATTTAGCAAAAGTTCCTCTCTGGCGCCTCACATCAGAGGGGTCAACACCATAGAAGACAGGTAAAACCGTTTGACCGAAAGTCTTCTTACACTCAACAATCTTTTGTAGCTCATCCAAACACCACGTGGAGGAAGCATAGTTTGGTGAGAGAACGACGAGTGCAAACATGGACTCTTCGATGGCTTTCGTGAGTTCTAGTGATATGACTTCGCCCCTTTGAAGGTCATGATCGTCCCTGAAAGTTTTGATACCCCTTCTTTCGAGTGAAGCAAAAAGATGGTCGGTGAAGCCTTTGCGAGTGTCGTCACCCCTGAAACTCAAGAAAACGTGGTTGGACCATCGTGGGGTTGGGATGGAAGGAGAGGAAGAAGAGGCTGTATCCATGCAATGGAAATGGTGATGATGGCTATGGTGGGTGTGTCAGTGCAATGCAAGCTTAGGATTGATTCTGGTTGTGCTTATGGAAAAAAAAGGGATTGATTCTGGTTGTAGCATGAAGTGAAGTATAAAGAAATGAAAGGGACGAGCACTCAAGTGTGAACGACAAAGTCAAGTCTTCGCAGGAAAGAGTGCGGAAATTGGGTAGCTAGCTTTAAACAACCACTCTACTTTGATTCTTTAAATTTTTTTTTTTTTTAATCTAATAAAGTTTACCATTATTCAGTGAGTAATAATCCTACTCCCACGTGATAGATTCTATATCATCTTTATATTATGGCGTATTTCTTTAGAAAAATAAAGGTAAAGACTAAAGAAAGTGTAGATCTCTTTATCTTTATTTTTATCTTTATCTTTATATATATACTAGTGTATGGACCCGTGCCATACACGGAAAATATGCTTATTTTTTATAATTTCATTTTTAAATATGTACTTGTATTTTATTTTATTTTTGAAGCAAATATGTACATGTTGATTTCATGTTTTGCGATTTATAAATTTTTGTGGGGAATTATATATAAAAAGTTCTTTAAAAATTATTTTGTCTAAACCATCGATTATAAAGTGTAACAGATATTAACTTAATAATTATTATTGATATTACAATATAAATAATGACTCTTAGATGTAAGTAAGTACATATTGTCTACTATACAATTTTAGTATAAACAAAATAAATTTTTTTTGAGGGAAGTATAAACAGTATAATTTAAAAATAAAAAATGTATAAAGACATATAAAAAAAGCATAATATTTGAAAATAGACATTAAAGTTTTATTGTATTTTTTTTTTTCAAAGCAAAATTACAAATTAACAATAATTGTCCTATTTCCCCATGCAAGTCAACCGTTTTTCTAAAATACATTTATCTATCGTATTATATTTTTCCTTCCCTTCTAAAATCAATTTGATTTATTTCTCTTCTTTTTCTTGTACAAATTAACCATTTCTAAAATATATTTATCTATTATATTAATCTTCTTATCTGATCTTGAAAATCTATTTGATTTATTTTTTTCCCTCTTTGTCGGTGCAAGTTAACCATTTTTAGATAAATATTTATCTGTCATTTTTTTTTCTTCTCTTAAAATCTATTATATTAATTTCTCATCTCTTCTCATGCAAGTTAACTATCTTTAGAAAATATATTTATCTATCATATTTTTTTTATTTTCTCTTGAAAATCTATTTGAATTAATTTTCCTCTTTTCCCCGTGCAAGTTAGCTATTATTTATTTTGAGAACCGGTTTTTGCAATAAAATATATTTATCTATCATATTATTATTTTTCTTCTCTCATTAAATCTAGTTGACTTATTTATTCTCTTTTCCTATGCAAGTTAATTAACCATTTTTAGAAAACATATTTATTTTTCATGTTATTTTATCTTCTCTTTTCCTTATGGGAAGCTCATTTTCCCGTGTCTTGCACCGGATGTTATGCATATTTGTTTAATAATATAAATTTTTATATCTTTAAATTATAAATTTTTTATTTCTATGTGTATTTATTATTGGATGTCATTTTTTATATAAAAAAATATCGAAAATTATTAAATTTAATTAACTAATGGGTAAATTAAAACAAAAATAATTTTTAAGTTTTGGAACAATATTTTATTATAATAATATAGAACATATCAAAATTTTTCTGAATGATAAGACAAACCCTATAAATATAGTTTATTAAATCAATTACATCTAAATATAAATTAATTCAATTTTTATCATGTAATTAATTATATATTATATATTAATTAGGTAAAAAAATCAAATTTTCTATGATAAAAGAATATCTTCAATAAATTAATTTGCTTCTTACTTTGCATTAATATTTGTATTTGATTTGCATTTGCTTCGCTGCTTATATGCTATTATTACATTGATTATTCTCACCCCTTTTTTCCTTGAATTAAATCAGATTAGATGATCCGACAATTTTTTCCCCACATTTGAACGGGCGATTCTATTTTGAAATTAAAAATTAAAATATAGGAGCAAATCCATATCAACAAATTAAAACATTCCACTTCATTTGAATTGCACTTAATTCAAATTTCCAGTCAATAAGGAAACAAATATCATGTGAATACCATTTTTAAATATCACTTAATACAACTTGGTTTAAATTAGTATAAAATTCCAATTCAGACAACAACCTTCACATCAATAAAGATCTCCAATTCAAATTCGAATCAATGCCATCAATAAAAATTTGTAGTTAAGTTCGAATTATTTTAAATTTTCAATCAATAAGGAAACAAATACTGCATTAATTCCAGCAATAATTGCATTGAAATTCAACTATTAATGTTGATTAACATGCTATTATTAATTTTAAAAAATTAAAACGCGAAGTAAAATCCCTTGAAGAAGGGGTAACAACTTTGTTGGAGAGGGACTCTACATCATGGTTATCATTGGCATCCGATTCATCTTCTTCTTCGTGATCTTCGTAAAAAAAATGAGAAGAGAATGGACCCTTGCCTTTTGAAGATTTGGGAAGGTCCTTTGGGAAAAAAAAATTAGCTAGAATCAAAGGGTTCCAAATTTCAGAACCTTGCAGTGATAAAAAAGATGAACCAGAGATAATCTTTGAAGAGATGAGAGTCATTACTTGAGATGAGATATAAACGAAGGAGCACATAGCATTACGTCTTTGAAGAACCTAGGAGGGAAAAAATTTAAGAGAATTCCATTTTCAAAATCATTTAAACAAAACTCAATGTTAATCAATTTCATTTTCAATATGGATAAAATAAAAGAAAGGATAAAAGATATATGCAACTCAGACAGAGGAGAGGATTGGCTGAGCAACGGTGGTGATCTGAAAAATACATGCACTCCATCTACATAATTTCATAGATCTACAAAAACTTCAAAGGAGAAAAATGAAATATGATGAAAACATTGAATGAGAGAAAAGAATAGAGAGAGATAGAGAAAAGGGTGCAAAAGAGGGGAAGGAAATCAGAAATCAAATGAAATCCATACAATTAAAATTTTGGACCTTCTATTAATTTGCTTTTATTCTGTCATTTTATGGTGGATTGATATGAATTTGAAATCTGAAATTGAAATATATGTGATTTAATGTATTAAATTTCTTTCCTTATTTAATCGATTTGCTTTTCAATAGCCAAATACCCATCCCTTGTTTCATGGTATGGATGACACGTAGAAAAATGCTGACATGGACAGACTGATTGATCGACATGTGGATAACAAATTCCTGCATACATTCTCCTTTGTATATATTATTATTATTATAGATAAAAGAAGCAGTCACAGGGGGTATTTTTTCCCTCCAAAACTGAGGGTTACTTTGTAATTTAACTTG
The DNA here is from genome assembly GCA_035048595.1 of Echinosophora koreensis. NCBI lineage: Eukaryota > Viridiplantae > Streptophyta > Magnoliopsida > Fabales > Fabaceae > Echinosophora > Echinosophora koreensis. Next base: position 5,129,046 of record JAPCYP010000023.1, read on the forward strand.
ATTAATTAATTAATTCTATAATCAACAATTGCTTTTAAACCTATTAAATTAATTTGTGCTGATTTCGAGGGTCTTAATTGCTGCAGCAACTTACACATGTCTCTGGGGGATTCGTCTCTGGGACTCATTATGTATAGACTTGGCCTTTCATTTCTCAAGGTTCAAATTTCAATCTCATCAACAACAAAAAAAAATAAAGTTCAAATTTCAAATTCCAAACAACACCATTTATGCACCATACCTGTTTCCAATGCAGCACTCTAATCAAAGGTTCAAATTTCATTTACAAGAAGTTGTTGTTGGCGACGATGGAGAAGCTCATCAACAAGAAGGCCATGCAATGTCTTTCAAGAGCATTTGTCTTCTCACCTTTGATTACGACGGTTGGAATATTCGAAAGAAGAACTGAGCATGCTGACGGTGCAGAGACTTTCTGATAGTGGAGAGAAAGATTCAATTCCCAGTGCTACAATATATTCTGATGAGGAAGACGCTGCATTCCTACATCTTGGCTGGGAGCAGAATTTAGATGAGAATGAAGAAGGCCTTACAGAAGAGGAGATCAATGCCTTGTATCAGGAGGTGATAAAACCTTATCTTGATTTAATTTTTTGTTGATTGAGATCATTATAATTGAAACTTGCTTGGTCTCTTAACACATTAATGTGATGTATGACGCAAATAACCCTTCTGAAGTCAAAAGGCCTTGCTTTGTTAAAAGAAATGGGTTTCTGTCAATCAAGGCTTTAATTGATCGTGCCTTCCACTATTCTTGCTGGTAACCCATTACCAAAGAATTTATCTTTGCAAGAATCTTGCTTGAAAAATATGAATTTTATTGATGCTTAAACATCAGGTTCTTCCTTATTGATGGTCCTTTCTCATTGTGCAAGTTGTTGGGCAACTAAAGGTTAATAGTATTGGGTATGATTACTATCATTCCACTAAATATGTTTCAACTCTTACTATTCTGCACCCAAATAGGTGATTGGTAAAAAAAAAGGAAAATAAAAGTGGATGTATATTATATTTTGACAATTTTTCACACAACCTCACACCAAAAGAAGAGAAAATTGCTGATGTTGTCTTACTACATGGATCTCGGTTCGTTATTAGATACTACTCATTTCTGTAATTATCTCTTGAACATGTTACATTGATTTTGTCCAGTACCTACTGTAGCTAGTTGTATTCAATTATTTTGAGGCCCAAAGATTTATATATGATTATCAATATCACTTGAAAGTTTAGAGATACTCAATTAGTCATTTGTCTTATACTTGAAATATGATGCAAGTTGTAATTTACTCTCCTGCCAGAACTACAACTCAACAAGGATATTGGAAGGTCAAAAGGTGGAAGATCAACTTTTTGTCAACCCAAAAGTATATTCTATTTTTCTCATAGTGTTGTAGAATTTGTGGATTCTTTGTTTTTTCTTTTGTAATTTCCTATGAAGGTATAATATTTAATTAGTTTGATAGTAGCCTTGGATTTTGAATCTAAATTATTCTTACGAATTTCTGATTGAAACTTATGCTGTCTTTAATGCTACTGTGTTCTTTTTTGTTAGTTTTTAATGAACTTCTCATATATATGAGATATGCTTTATCCTTTCATCATAATTAACATTCAGACTTTTGATATGGTTATCTTTCTTTTTTAATTCAAGCTTTGTTGTTGGTGTAATTCCATTTGAGATGTGATCATTTTCATAGTGTAATGTGAAGAATTTTCCATTGTATATTTTATTTTGCTAACTTACAGTTCACCACAACCAAATATAGTTTTTTTTTTCAAATTTTTAAACTAGTTTTTCTCTACTGAATCTTTATTTCACTTGGAGTTTCTGTTGGTGTTTTTTCATTTCAGTCATGATATTTATTTCTTTAAGTTGAAAACTTTGCCAGCGTATATTTTATATTCCTAACCCACAGTTTAGCACAATCCTATATGTTTTTTTTTTTAAAATTAGTTTTTGTTGACTGAATATTTATTTCAATTGGTTTTTTTACTTGGTGTAATTCCATTTGAGGCATGATATTTGTGAGATCCAGTGACTTTGCCATTGTGTATTCGACAAAAACATATTAAGTTGGCTGTTAACAACTTTCCTTTCCTAGTCATCTCATAGGATGCTTTTAAAATGATAGCTTATGGTTTGTAATCTTCTGTCACCCTGTTTTTGGAACAATCTTCTATCACACAATATGAAATTATTAGATTCTTGAATATTTACTACATTAAACAATAGTTATATTCTGGGCATATATCTTTGGAAGAAATTATCCGATATGGTTGTCTTCCTTTTTTAAATCAAGCTTTATTGTTGACGAAAACCATGGTAATCCTGCTTTGTTGGTGAGTTTAGTATTTGATTTCAGTCTATATTAACTATCTAATTAAAAAAAATAAAGATATGTATAAGTTAGATATCTAATAGTAAATTGTTTGGTTTAGATCTTGCCTGCAAAGTTTTGTTCGTTGGCATCCTTAAGAGGAGGTACTTCATGTGATTTGGATGATGGGAATGGCAATACCTGGCCTTGCAGGCTCTGAGGATCGACAAGGTCGCCTAATGAGTGGTACCTTACTGCTGGATGGCTTAAATTTGTCAAGGCTAAAGGCTTGATGGATGGCACTACAATCCGTTTTGGGTGTGAAGGAACGATCAAAGCAGGATATGTAGACTTTTTGTTTAAGTGCCTTAATATCCAGATATATGAAGACTTTGTGGCAGTTTTATGAATATTTTGTGGGTTTTGTTCAAATAAAACATGTTGTTGATCAATGTCAATGTCATGGATTTTGTGGATTTTGATGAGTGTTTACAATGATGTATTGGATCTTATATTTTGGTATTATAGAAATTTTAAATCGATTGTTTGACAATTGTAAATATCCTGTGATGTTTTCAAATTATGATATCTAGGGATAAAATTTAGGATTTTAGTTCATAAAGGATACACAATGTTTGTTGGCTTTAAATTTGAACAGTAAATATATTAGGGGTTATCTTCTAGACCAACCTCATGTACGATTTAGATGGAGGATGAAGTTACTGATTATTAAAATCCTAAACCAAGTATTAACTTAGAGCCCGTTTGTTATTGTTTTTTTTTTCTAAAAAAATCATTTTTTTAAATTTTTAGTATGTTTGTTTTTGTTTCTGAAAATAATCAGAAGCAGAAAAAAATCATTTTTGGGGTTAAAATGAAAAGCAACTTTGAGTTGCTTCTCATTTTGGTGATATACGGTAGAAGAGAGAGAATATCAGAAAAAACACGGAAGTGAAGCTTTAAAGTCTTTTCTTGACAAAAATATCCTTGGTAGTTTTTTAAAATTACATCTTCTATCCCTTAACCTATTTTATACATACACTGTCCCGTCCCTTCAGTTTCACTACTGCCGAGTAGGTGTAGCGTCGCTTCACAGTTGTGTCAGGTTCATCACTTTTTGACTTTTCTCTTCTTATGCCTTCACATTTTTCTCTCACGTAGTGTTTTGTCTTGTGCAATTTCTCATGCATTTTGTTTCTTGCATTCTGTCTCATGCAACTTTAATTTCTCTTGCATCATGTCTACTACATAATATACTAATGTAATTATAATATTAACACTTAACACAACGTAATAAAAATAAAGTAAAGTCCCTTGAGATGGAAGAATGAGATATGGGTGGGTGTTGTGTTTTTTACCAGAACTAGATGAAGGATGGCTCAATATATGGCTATAGTATGTTATTTAATAATTATCATTAATATTAGTTATGCCCCTTATAGTAATTTTCCAGAAAAATAATCAATTTTGCATGGTTGGTATCCAAACGCACTCAAAATCAATTTTTTTAAAAAAATGATTTTTACTCATATGTAAACAAACACAAATTTGTTTCTGCTTTTCTTTAAAATCTCTAAAAATAATCACTAAATTATTTTATAACAAAATCACTTATTTTTAATCTTAAACAAACGGGCCCTTAGTGAGTATTCAAAACCTGTTGTGGGATTTTAACAAAAAAGAAACCTGTTGTGGGGGTATCAAACAACTAATGGTATCTATTATGCAACCTTTTTTTCCGGAAAATATATATGAGAAATGCTATCCTAACACAAAATTTTTACACCTACACCGTATAGTGCCGCACAGTGCGATACTTGTAGCTGCACTGTAGCGCGTTTTTTTTTTTTTTTTTTAGTTTTGGTTTTTTTTTATTGTTATTTTTTTATAAATAAATTTTTTGGATAAGTATGTGTAATTATCCGGTGAATCATGTACAAATATCTGGTGAATTCAATTCATTATCTGGTGAATGGATTTTGTTGAGAAATAAAATTTTTCGTTAAGTGGTGAATCATGTACAAATATCTGGTGAATTCAGTTCATTATATGGTGAATGGATTTTTTTGAGAAATAAATTTTTTGGTTAAGTATGTGCAAATATCTGGTGAATCATGTATAAATATCTAGTGAACTCAATTCATTATCTGGTGAATGAGTTTTTTTGAGAAATGAAATTTTTTGTTAAGTGGTGAATCATGTACAAATATCTGGTGAATTCAGTTCATTATCTGGTGAATGGATTTTTTTGAAATAAATTTTTTTGTTAAGTATGTGCAAATATCTGGTGAATCATGTACAAATATCTGGTGAATTCAATTCATTATCTGGTGGATGGATTTTTTTGAGAAATAAAATTTTTCGTTAAGTGGTGAATCATGTACAAATATCTGGTGAATTTAGTTCATTATCTGGTGAATGGATTTTTTTGAGATAAATTTTTTGGTTAAGTATGTGCAAATATCTGGTGAATCATGTATAAATATCTAGTGAACTCAATTCATTATATGGTAAATGGGTTTTTTTTTATAAATAAAATTTTTCGTTAAGTGGTGAATCATGTACAAATATTTGGTGAATTCAGTTCATTATCTGGTGAATGGGTTTTTTTTAGAAATAAATTTTTATTTTTTAAAAAAGCCAAAATATAAAAATATAAAAATATAAAAAAATAAAAGATGCTACTGTAGCGCTACAGTAACGTGATGTCCTCCCGCCTCGCACACATACGGTGTAAACCGTATTTATGTCAAAATTTTGTGTCATGCTATCATGACTCAATATATATTGTTTGCAGTCAGCACTTTAAATGTTTTTTTTTCTGGTCAACTTTTCGTTGACCAAAAAAAAAATTTTCTGTGGAGCCATTGGAAACAAGCTAGACCAACATTCTAGACAAGATGAATGGTACGGTTTTATTGGAGGATCAAGTTAGTGACTATCCAAATCCTATTGACAATCACCTTAACTATTTCATTTGCGACGAAGGGGAGATAATCAATATACTTTAATACGTGTCATGATATTTTCGAAATATCTTGGGACTATTTATCTAAAAAAAGGTTTTGTTTTATGGTTTATTTTTAATATACAATTTTGTATAATTGAGACCAATTTGATTCTGTATTTGGGTTTTAAGTAGCTACTTCCTAAGTTTGCTTTGACGGAAGATAGCACATCTGCCATCAGTTTAATTTAATATATGTCATAATGTTTTTAAAAATTCTTATGACACATTTCTTTAAAAGTTGTGTTCTGTGATTTGTTTTATGGTGTAAAATTTTGTGTGGGTGAAGCCGGTTTGAATATTTGGGTTCTGAGGAGTTGCTTTCTATATTTGGTTCGACGGGGAGATAACATAGCTGCAATCAGTTTAATCTAATAATATTTTTAAAATTTCTTAAGACTCATTTCTTAAACGTAATGTTTTATAATTTATTTTTGTGTGAACTTTTATGCAGGTAAAGCCAATTAGATTCCATATTTGGGTTCTGAGGAGTTTCTTCCTATGTTCGTTTCGGTAAGGAGATAGCACAGATGTAATCAATTTAATCTAATAATACACGTAATAACATTTTTAAGATTTCTTAAGACCCTTTCTTTAAAAGTTCTGTTTTAAGCAAATTACTTACGACTTTAATCAATGTTTTTGTTGATGTTGTTGATGACACTGAGAAACTGGTTTTCAGATTGTACAAGGTTCATGTTCAGGATATAAAGGGACTCTGCAGTTGATATATTGTAGAGTTTACAAACTCTTTTCTAACATTTTATTTTTATAAGCGAAATATGTATTTAATTTTATAATTACAATTTTTTTTTTAATTTCAAAAGTGTATGTTGCAAAACCTATGGAAATTAAGGATGGCAATTTGTACCATTCCCATTGGGTACTCGTAAAAATTACCCATAATGGGTAGGTAATTACCCCCACAATGGGTAAGGGTTTGGGTACGGGTAATTACCCACAATTTGAATGGGTACTGGTGCGGATACAGGTACTATGGTACACACCCCGCCCCATACCCGTACATATGTATATGTATATAAAATTATTTATTTATTTATTTATTTATTTATATTAATAATATATATAATTTTAACTATAATACAAAATTTAAAACCAAAAATTAATCTAAATATTCTTAACTTTCTAAACTTAGTTGCATTTATAATTCCTTTTTGGATGTTTTTATTTATCTAAATATTTTGATTTGTAATATTTATTAGTAGATTTAACAGATCCTTGAATCATTTTTTAATTATTATAACTTTCTTTTGTTATTTATTGCTTTTTCATTGTTAAAGTGCGGGTAACGGGTGTGGGTACGGGTACTTAGGTACCCAGAGGGTAAGGGTAAGGGTACTAAAGTTACTACCGACGAGGGTACGAGTCCGGGTACGGGTAATTTTTTCAAACGCGGGTATGAGGACGGGTACTATAGTACCCTACCAGACCCTATCCATTATCATCCCTAATGGAAATGTATTGTATCATTAATGTTTCTATTTATTTCTTTAGAATTCAACATAACCACATATTGTCTGAAAATAATATAAAATTATATCGTCGATGCATATTTCACCCGTGCATCGCACGGGTCCATCGTCTAGTTATTATTATTTAAAAAGAAAATGACGCAATCATGATTTAAAATATTTAATATTGGGTTAAACATGTTTTTAGTCCATGCAAAATAAGCAAATTTTGGTTTTGGTACCTCTAAATTTGTTCATTTGATTTTGGTCCCTGTAAAATCTAAAATAACTATTTTTGGTCCCTATTGTCATGTGACTTCTATTAAGTTCTTATATATCAAACAGAAGGTCATATGATCATCTAAAGTGACACACAATAACCTCTGTGGTGTCATGTTAGCATATGATTCCCCTAAAATTTTCCTTGAATCTTAAAATGAATTATATGTATCTTTCCTAAAATGGATTCTAGGGACTAAAAACGGTGATATCAATTTATAGGGAACAAAACCAAAGGAAAATAATTTATAGGGATTAAAACCAAAATTTGCTCATTTTATAGGGACCAAAATTAGTAATTTCATATTTTAGAGGGATGAAAACCAAAAATATTTTTTTTACAGAGACCAAAGCTAAAATTCATTAATTTTCTAGGGACTAAAAACATATTTAACCCTTTAATATTTAATATTTAACGTTATGTTGAATAATATATTTTTTATATTACTTATTACTGATTATGTCACGTTTCTTATATTTATAGCGTGAAATGATAGAAACAGAATTTAAACAA